>JBBDGP010001508.1:0-2400000 GCA_037952835.1 Lithobates septentrionalis
GTCTTCTTGACCCCCGGGTTTTGTTTTTTGAGTATTTGGATTCTGTTAATAGAAAAAATCCAAAGCGCCAAAGAAGTCTGGATACTAGTGCGAATAACGTGATACCAAATAAATAGACAGCTGCAGTGAATAAAAACTTTGCAAGTGCAAAATACCAAAAAAAGAATGAATGAACCGCGCTAAGTGCCACAAATATTAAATAAATATCACATTTGAAGCTGATACGACTTTAAATTGAAAAGCTGCTAGAAAGTCCCATACAAATTATTTGTAGCAAACATCAAAAAACTTTAAGCAATAAAAGTCCCCAAATAAAGTGCTCGTGCTCTACAAAGTGTATGCGTTTCCATGCTTGATAAGTGCTTACAGGACGGAGCCCCACATAGATGTGAACTCACCCCTCTAAATGGACCAACTATTTCTAGTTTGGTCAATCATGCATGTGGGACAGTCCCCGTGGGTCTCTATGGACTGGTGTGGTTTGGGATGGATGTTCCTCATATGAATGGATATGACAGAGAAAACCTCATTCCTCTATGGACGAGCGTTGTTTGGGGCAGATGTTCCTCATGTAAATAGACATGACAGAAAAAGCCCTCATTGTGCAGCAACGTTTAAAAGATTTATTCCAGATAACAAGACATAGTAATTAAACTCACATGTAAAAGGTACCTAAAAGCCTGGCACCCGGTGTGAACAGCAGGTAAGTTCCCAGGAAATCTGCCCATAGGCAGTAGTAAGCCGCCGCTGCAGTGTACTGGTCGGTTTCCGGGACCGGAAGTGTCCATTTCAGCCAATCAGCTGTAATCAAACTTCCATTTCAGCAACTTCCTGAAGACGGCCCGTTTGGCTGACACCCGTAGAGGTTGGCCCGCGTTACCGCATCTTCGCGACACACTTCCGGTCCCGGAAATCGACCAGTACAGCGCGGCGGCTTACTACTGCCTATGGGCAGATTTCCTGGAACTTACCTGCTGTGCACACCGGGTGCCAGGCTTTTAGGTACCTTTACATGTGAGTTTAATTACTATGTCTTTTTATCTGGAATAAATCTTTTAAACGTTGCTGCGCAATGAGGCTTTTTCTGTCATGTCTATTTACATGAGGAACATCTGCCCCAAACAACGCTCGTCCATAGAGGAATGAGGTTTTCTCTGTCATATCCATTCATATGAGGAACATCCATCCCAAAACACACCAGTCCATAGAGGACCCACGGGGACTGCCCCACATGTGTGATGGACCAAACTAGAAATAGTTGGTCCATTTAGAGGGGTGAGTTCACATCTATGTGGGGGCTCCGTCCTGTGGAGCACTTATCAAGCATGGAACCGCATACACTTTGTAGAGCACAAGCACTTTATTTGGGACTTTTATTGCGTAAAGTTTTTTTAAACTTTGGTACAAATAATTTGTATGGGACTTTCTAGCAAATTTTTCAATTTAAAGTCGCATCAGCTTCAAATGTGATATTTATTTAATGTTTGCGGCACTTAGCGCGGTTCATTCATTCTTATTTAGATTCTGTTGTTGAGGGACCCCATCCTGATGGGTGGGATGGGTTTTTGATTCGCTATGAGCTGTAATCCTTGACTACTAACCCCGGTGTTTTTATCAATTATTTAGTCATACCCTCCAAAAAAATATCTGACACGTGACTATTGCTGACACATTGTTTACATTCCTTGTGACAGCAATAATAGTGATAAAAAAAAATAATTAAAGTGACAGTGTAAAAAATAAAAGTAATAAGAGAATATATATTTTTTTAAAGCACCCCATCTCTCCGTGCTACCACACATGTGAGGTATCGCCACGATTGTTAGAGCAAGAGCAATTATTCTAGCGCAAGACCTCCTCTGGAACTCTAAATGGGTAACCATAAAATTATATTTAAGCGTCGCCTATGGAGATTTTAACATCAAAACAAAATTGGACAGGGTTTGGGTGTAAAGGAATGGGGGAAGGGGGGGGCGTGAGTCACCTGTACTGGGTCATAGATATGCATATGCCAGTACTTTATACTTAGCCGTTAGGGTATTGTTGCTGTAACCATAACTTGCGCACTTCTAAAGGGGAAGGTTGGGGGAAGGGGAACAACCCAATACGATGGGTTTAGAAAGGGGTTACTTTAGGCAACAATATAGTCTTGGATCTTGGTAGTTAAATAAAATCAGTTTTATTGTATCATCTTAAACATGTAAAATCACAACTTGAATATTATACTGTAAATATCACAACAATAGTGCAATTAGGCCTCGGACAAACAAGACATGACAGACTGGGCAAACTTAACATTGATAAACATACATGGCTACCCAGTCTGGGCGTATTGCATTATGCCTCGGTGGCCTGGGGTAAATGTCAATTATTGAAATTATAATACATTATCATCAGCTATGGATAGTGAGTTAACACTTTAAAATTGCGTATAGTATAGGCCCTGTGGCAGAATGCAATTGGAGGGTGGAAAGTGCTGTGAAAGGGAGGCACCTGTGCTGTATTGGAACAGAATTACAACTCCTAATGATATCTGTACAATGGAGATTTAGCTATTGTAGATATTCCTCCATTTGTTTAAATAGGAGGGAGTACGGTCAGATCGTCCTGCAACAGTGCTATTGACTAAGCAATAAGCAGAAAGTCATTAATCATTCCTTTATGATGTAGGTGATCCTAGTTCAGACTAGTGTCAAGCATGTAGTGGGATCATGCATATTCAGTCAGCACATAATGTAATATTCAGGTGGCGATAATAGCGCCAAAAGGTCTAATACTATTGCTTGCGGTGAGGTTGGAAGTATACTTGGTTAGGTTAGATTAGCTGTACATTACCAACTTCTTCAGCGCTGCGCCACTGAGAGGTGCTGTAGTCCGCAGGTCCCAAGTGCCGTGACGTCCCGTATCTCATGTGGGGTATCCCTGAAATCCTGTAGGGGAGATACCGTGACCGCTAAAGAGGTGGCTCCTTAATCGCTCGTCTGCTACGATCCCAGTTCGTGGGGAGTTCCTGTAGCTGAGTAATGTCTAGCGGGCATACTTCGCCTTTGGAGCGGCGGTCATGTGCTCCCTGTTTCAGCTGGTCACCGTACACATCCCTCTATGCCCTAAACGCATGGACTGGGTGGTGTAGTGACGTCAACGCGTTTCGCCGTGGTTCACTGACGTAGCTTCATCTTCGGGCGTTCATTGGTCGGTTGCCCACACGCCCTTCTTATAGTGTCTTTTGCTGGTGGTTACCGCCAATGAGAATTTTGAGAAGATTCGAAGGGATATTATCCAATCAGAAGTGACTGATAGGCCGTTTGGAACAATCGGCTTGTATAAACATTTTTGTTGTCATAAATGCAGAACAGCTAGGTCATTGTTTATTGGAATGTATCCTAGCGTGTAATAAAGTCTCTTTACTGTAAATAAAGGGACTAGGGAAGTTGTGGCAAAATGTGGGTGATCAGAGGATAGACGGAAAAAAGGTTGACCAACGCACCGTAATTAGAGCTTAAGGCTTAATAAAGCTTTCCTTGATCTACAGATCACACTTGAGGAAGGCCAACTTGGCACCAGCACGTTCCGTAAGGAAACGGCCGCTAATACTTTGCTGGATGCAACAAGTCATCATCCCCACTGGCTAAAAAATGGAATACCACTGGTACAGTTCCTTCGAATCAAAAGGAATTGTAGTAATGCAGCTGACTATAGACGGGAGAGCAGTGAACTTTATATGCGATTTCGGGAACGTGGGTACTCTCATGGGCAACTCAGGAGGGCTAGAAAGAAGGCAGCCATTAGGGTTAGGGAAAGCCTGCTATATGGGACAAAAACTACAAAAGAGCCACCGACACAAACAAATGAACCAGTGCGGGTCATAACAGCTTTTGGCTCCCAGTGGAACAAAGTACATTCCATCTTGGAAAAAACACTGGGGAATTTTGACCAATGCCCCGGAACTGGCCAAGATAGTCAGCACCCCCAAGCTTGGGCGATATACTGATCCAGTCTGAATTTGTAAAAGAGCCAGACCCCACTTGGCTATCAGAGTACCCACGAGCAAAGGGCATGTTCCCTTGTAATAAATGTGTCCCTACGTTCATAGAACCTCTAGTTTCAATGATGCCCTAAATGAGAGGACCTATGAGATACGCGATCTCATCAACTGTTCAACTTCACGAGTGATTTATCTAATTACGTGCCCGTGTCCCAAGATATACATAGGCAAAACTAAAAGACCCCTGAAAATACGTATAGGTGAGCACCTACGAGAAAATAACACAAAAGGAAAGATACCAGAAAGACCCCTGGCCAAACACTTTTCCCTTTGCCATGGTGGATCTTCTGAGGGCCTAACAGTTAAGGGGATATATGCCTTGAAGCTACCCACCAGACGAGGTGACTTTGACCGTATACTCCTCCAAAAAGAGAAGTGGTGGGTATACAGGCTGAAGTCACTCGTGCCAGTAGGGTTAAACACCGAGTTAAACTTACAGGTGTTCTTGGAGCCCTAAAAACAATGAAAGTGACTTCTCTAAATATAAATGTGGGGGGGGGGGGGGGTTGTTCTGTTCGTTATTTTCTATCATTTTATTTCCTTAAAATCAGTCTAACAAAACACTGGAGGGACATCAGTGGTGACATAGTAAAGTTAAATTGAAATGAGTATTGACCAAAGAATGAACTATTTCATAACACATGAATGTCATATGTCACCTTTATGTCCCCCAGTTGGATTTTGAAAATAATTCACTTCAGGAATAAACATATACCCTCCTAGAAGTGATACCATCTATAGTAATTAACCTGCGTGTAAATTTATACATGACATCACCCTGCATGTTACACTGGTGTTACTACTTTTCCTAGCCTTTATTAAGCCTTAAGCTCTAATTACGGTGCGTTGGTCAACCTTTTTTCCGTCTAAACCTTTTTTCCGTCTATCCTCTGATCACCCACATTTTGCCATAACTTCCCTAGTCCCTTTATTTACAGTAAAGAGACTTTATTACACGCTAGGATACATTCCAATAAACAATGACCTAGCTGTTCTGCATTTATGACAACAAAAATGTCTATACAAGCCGATAGGCCGTTTGGAACAATCAGTCACTTCTGATTGGATAATATCCCTTCGAATCTTCTCAAAATTTCTCATTGGCGGTAACCACCAGCAAAAGACACTATAAGAAGGGCGTGTGGGCAACCGACCAATGAACGTCCAAAGATGAAGCTACGTCAGTGAACCACGGCGAAACGGGTTGACGTCACTACGCCACCCAGTCCATGCGTTTTAGGGCATAGAGGGATGTGTACGGCGACCAGCTGAAACAGGGAGCACATGACCGCCGCTCCAAAGGCGAAGTATGCCCGCTAGACATTACTCAGCTACAGGAACTCCCCACGAACTGGGATCGTAGCAGACGAGCGGTTAAGGAGCCACCTCTTTAGCGGTCACGGTATCTCCCTACAGGATTTCAGGGATACCCCACATGAGATACGGGACGTCACGGCACTTGGGACCTGCGGACTACAGCACCTCTCAGTGGCGCAGCGCTGAAGAAGTTGGTAATGTACAGCTAATCTAACCTAACCAAGTATACTTCCAACCTCACCGCAAGCAATAGTATTAGACCTTTTGGCGCTATTATCGCCACCCGAATATTACATTATGTACTGACTGAATATGCATGATCCCACTACATGCTTGACACTAGTCTGAACTAGGATCACCTACATCATAAAGGAATGATTAATGACTTTCTGCTTATTGCCTAGTCAATAGCACTGTTGCAGGACGATCTGACCGTACTCCCTCCTATTTAAACAAATGGAGGAATATCTACAATAGCTAAACCTCCATTGTACAGATATCATTAGGAGTTGTAATTCTGTTCCAATACAGCACAGGTGCCTCCCTTTCACAGCACTTTCCACCCTTCAATTGCATTCTGCCACAGGGGCCTATACTATACCCAATTTCAAATTGTTAACTCACTATCCATAGCTGATGATAATGTATTATAATTTGAATAATTGACATTTACCCCAGGCCACCGAGGCATAATGCAATACGCCCAGACTGGGTAGCCATGTATGTTTATCAATGTTAAGTTTGCCCAGTCTGTCATGTCTTGTTTGTCCGAGGCCTAATTGCACTATTGTTGTGATATTTACAGTATAATATTCAAGTTGTGATTTTACATGTTTAAGATGATACAATAAAACTGATTTTATTTAACTACCAAGATTATATTGTTGCCTAAAGTAACCCCTTTCTAAACCCATCGCTATTGGGTTGTTCCCCTTCCCCCAAACTTCCCCTTTAGAAGTATGGAGATTTTAAGTACCGAAGTTTGGCGCCATTCCACAAGTTTGTGCAATTTCAATCCTTGACATGTTCGGTATCTATTTACTCGATGTAACATCATCTTTCACATTCTACAAAAAAAGAAATTGGGCTACCTTTACTATTTCGTGTTCTTTTTTTTTTTTTTTTTTTAATTTATTGAAGTGTATTTTTCCCCCAAAAATTGTGTTTGAAAGACTGCTGCGCAAATACAGTGTGACATAAAATATTGCAATGACCACCATTTTATTCTTTAGGGTCTCTGCTAAAAAATGTATATAATGTTTGGGGGTTCTTTGTAATTTTCTAGCAAAAAATACAGATTTTAACATGTAAGCAACAAGTGTCAGAAAAAGGCCTGGTCTTGAAGCGGTTAAATCCTTGTACTGTTTTTTGAATATATTACTGCTTTTGCAGCTTGGGCAGTGGAGCTGCTTTGTCCTCTGCATGATGGGTCGTCACACACGGCTTTCCCTGCACACTCTCTACTTCTCCCTGCCAGAGCTGCTGGGCGAGAGAAGAGGAGAAAAGGGACTCTGCGGCTGCTGGACGGCGGTCCCACCGACCACTCAGACAGCAGGAGGGCCAGGATTGGTGGCAGAATATCCTGGGGAGAGAAAGCCCACCCAAGGAGCTGCGAAGGGCTGCTGGGAACTGCAGGGATTTGTGGGGGATGTAGTCCCCATCTGGACACTGAGATACTTGGTGGTACTACAAGTTCCAGGACGAAGTTGTGCCAGGTGGAGGAGGAAAAAGAAGAAGCCTGGACTTGGCAGGGGCATGTAGCGCAGCGATCACATGTAAATACGGAAGTGCCGTTTATCCACACTGACCCCTCATCTATATCTATAGTATGGGGACTGATAGGAAGCCCAGAACCCATCCCATCTCCTCTACTGCACCCCCTGTGTGATCCTTATATACTCTCCTATACACCATGGCATACTCCATATGTTTCCTATAGATTCTCCTATTCCCCACACTCTTCTACAGATCACACCATGCATCTTCTATACCCCATCGCACACTCCATGCATCCTCATACACTCCCATATACCCCATAGCACACTCCATGCATGCCACATATGCTTTCCTATACCCCATAGCACAATCCATGCATGCTCATACACTCTCCTATACCCCATAGCGCACTCCATGCATGCCACATATGCTCTCCTATACCCATAGCACACTCCATGCATCCTCATACACTCTCCTATACTCCATAGCGCACTCCATGTATGCCCCATAAACTCTCCTATATTCCTGAGAGCACTCCATGCATGCCCCATTAACTCTCCTATACTCCATAGCACACTCCATGCATGGCCCATACACTCTCCTATACCCCATAGCACACTCCATGCATGGCCCATACACACTCCTATACCCCATAGCACACTCCGTGTATGCATCATGCACTCTCCTATACCCCATAGCGCACTCCATGCATGCCCCATACACTCTACTATACTTCATAGCCCACTCCATTCATGCCCCATTAACTTGCCTATGCTCCATAGTGCACTCCCTGCATCCTTATACACTTACCTCATAGCACACTCCATACATGCCCCATACACTCTCCTATACTCTATAGCACACTCCATGCATGCCCCATTTCCCCTCCATACGCCATAGCGCACTCCATGCATACCCCATCCCTATTAACTCTCTATACTACATAGCGCACTCCATGCATGACCCATACACTCTCCTATACTCCACAGTGCACTCCATGCATCTTTATACACTCTCCTATACCCCATAGCACACTCCATTCATGCCCCATTAACTCTCCTATACTCCATACCACACTTCATGCATGCCCCGTACACTCTTCTATATCCCAAAGCAAACTCCATTCATGCCCCATACACTCTTCTATACTCCATGCATGGCCCATACACTCTCCTATACCCCATAGCACACTCCATGCATGGCCCATACTCTCTCCTATACTCCATAGCGCACTCCATGCATGCCCTATACTCCATAGAGCACTCCATGCATGCCCCATACACTCCCCTATACTCCATAGCGCACTCCAAGCATGTCTCATACACTCTCCTATACCCCATAGCACACTCCATGCATGCCCCATACACTCGCCTATACTCCATAGCGCACTCCATGCATGCCCCATTACCTCTCCATAGGCCATAGCACACTCTATGCATGCTCCATTCACTCTCCTTACCCCATAGCGTACTCCATGCATGCCGCGTACACTCTCCTATACTCCAGAGCGCACTCCATCCTCCCCCTTTAACTCGCCTATACTCCATAGCAGACTCCATGCATGCCCCATACACTCTCCTATACTCCAGAGCGCACTCCATGCATGCCCCATTAACTCTTCTATACTTCATAGTCCACTCCATGCATGCCCCATTTCCCCTCCATACGCCATAGCGCACTCCATGCATACCCCATCGCCATTACCTCTCTATACTACATAGCGCACTCCATGCATACCCCATTAACTCTCCTATACTCCATACCACACTTCATGCATCTTCATACACTCTCCTATACCCCATAGCGCACTCCATGCACGCCCCACACACTTTCCTATACTCCATAGCACACTCCATGCATGCCCCATACACTCTCCTATACCCCAAAGCACACTCCATGCATGACCCATACACTCCCCTATACACCATAGCACACTCCATGCATGGCCCATACTCTCTCCTATACTCCATAGCGCACTCCATGCATGCCCTATACTCTATAGAGCACTCCATGCATGCCCCATACACTCCCCTATACTCCATAGCGCACTCCATGCATGCCCCATGCACTCTCCTATACCCAATAGTACACTCCATGGATGCCCCATACACTCTCCTATACTCCATAGTGCACTCCATTCATGCCCTATTAACTCGCCTACACTCTATAGCACACTTCATGCATGCCCCATTACCTCTCCATACGCCACAGCACACTCCATGCATCCTTATACACTCTCCTATACACTATAGCGCACTCCATGCATTCCCCATTAACTCTCCTATACCCCATAGCCCACTCCATGCATGCCCCATTTCCCCTCCATACGCCATAGCGCACTCCATGCATACCCCATCCCCTCTCTATACTACATAGCGCACTCCATGCATACCCCATTAACTCTCCTATACTCCATAGCACACTCCATGCATGCCCCATACACTCCCCTATACCGCACTCCATGCATGCCCCATACACTATCCTATACTCCAGAGCGCACTCAATGCATCTTTATACACTCTTCTATACCCCATAGCACACTCCATTCATGCCCCATTAACTCTCCTATACTCCACAGTGCACTCCATGCATCTTTATACACTCTCCTATACCCCATAGCACACTCCATTCATGCCCCATTAACTCTCCTATACTCCATACCACACTTCATGCATGCCCCATACACTCTTCTATATCCCAAAGCACACTCCATGCATGACCCATACACTCTCCTATACCCCACAGCACACTCCATTCATGCCCCATACACTCTCCTATACCCCAAAGCACACTCCATGCATGACCCATACTCTCTCCTATACTCCATAGCGCACTCCATGCATGCCCCATACATTCCCCTATACTCCATAGCGCACTCCATGCATGCCCCATACACTCTCCTATACTCCATACCGCACTCCATTCATGCCCCATTAACTCGCCTATACTCCATAGCACACTCCATGCATGCCCAATTACCTCTCCATACGCCACAGCACACTCCATGCATCCTTATACACTCTCCTATACACTATAGTGCACTCCATGCATGGCCCATACACTCTCCTATACCCCATAGCACACTCCATGCATGCCCCATACACTCTCCTATACTCCATAGTGCACTCCATGCATGACCCATACACTCTCCTATACCCCATAGCACACGCCATGCGTCCCCATACACTGTCCTATACCCGCTAGCACACTCCATGCATGCCCCATACACTCTCCTATACTCCATAGCGCACTCCATGTATACCCCATACACTCTCCTTTACCCCATAGCACACTCCATGCATGCCCCATACACTCTCCTTTACTACATAGCCCACTCTATTCATGCCCCATTAACTCGCCAATACTTCATAGTGCACTCCATGCATGCCCCATTACCCCTCCATACGCCATAGCGCACTTCCTGCATACCCCATCCCCTCTCTATACTATATAGCGCACTCCATGCATACCCCATTAACTCTCCTATACTCCATAGCACACTCCATGCATCCTCATACACTCTCCTATTATGAATGAAGAAGCAATGCCGATTGTTCACTCATACAGTAATAGTAACAGATCACTTTTCGCAGCAGCTCTGTATGCTTACAGTGTCTTGAAAAGGTATTCATACCCCTTGAAATTTTCCACATTTTGTCATGTTGCAACCAAAAGCGTAAATGTCTTTTATTGGGATTCTATGTGATAGACCAACACAAAGTGGCACATAATTGTGAAGTGGAAGGAAAATAATAAATGTTTTTCACATTTTTTTAATAAATAAATAAATAAATATGTGAAAAGTGTGAGGTGCATTTGTATTCAGCCTCCCTGAGTCAATACTTTGTAGAACCACCTTTTGCTGCAATTACAGCTGCAAGTCTTTTTGGGGATGTCTGTACCAGCTTTGCACATCTAGAGAGTGACATTTTTGCCCATTCGTCTTTGCAAAATAGCTCATGGTCTGTCAGATTGGATGGAGAGCGTTTATGAACAGCAATTTTCAAGTCTTGCCACAGATTCTTAATTGGCGTCAGGTTTGGACTTTGACTGGGCTATTCTAACACATGAATATGCTTTGATCTAAACCAGTGGTCTCCAAACTGCTGCCTGGGGGCCGAATGAGGCCCATCGCTTGCCTTTATCTGGCCCTTGGGGAACTATTCTTTCATCTGATATGCGGCACTATTCCTTCCTGCATTGACTACAAGAATTGGGGACTATTCCTCCCACAGACCCCACCAATGGGGCACTTTTCTTTCCACTGATATCAATGATGGGGCACTATTCTTTCCACTGACACCAATGATGGGGCACAATTCTTTCCACTGACATCAATGATGGGGCACTATTCCTCATCATTAGTATCATTGGGAGGGATAGTGCCCCATTTTTGGTGTCAGTGGGAGAAATTGTGCCACATTGTTGATGTCAGTTGGCAGTGAGAGGAATAGTGCCCCAAGGGCCAGGTAAGGGAGGCATCTGGGCTGCCATTTGGAGACCACTTCTGTATGGAATAAAAATAATTTTTAAACGTTATAATGATACATTTTCTTTAAGACCTTATGCTTAAAGCCACAGAAGCCATGCTTGCCACATTAAAACTGTTTCTACTCTAAAAGCAAATACAAGGTCGAGCCCCACCCCTAACCAATAAGGTATCTGGTTATGATACCACCTGGTATTAACCACAGTATTCAACATGCATATGTAGGTTCTGGCATTCTTACCGAGGAAAGAAAGGGATGTCAAATATGCACCATATGCTAGTACTATGTAGACAAGAGGGCTTTGATGGAAAGAAAAGGACCAACATGTCACTCATGCAAATAGCATAACATCCTGCATTCATCAAGAGTAACTGTTCTTGTTAATTGTTCCTAAGATGTACTGTGTGCAGGTAACACTATCAATATTTCAGTCACATCCTGTATTTTCTTTTCTTTTAGCTGGATAACAGAGGATCAGCTACAGTCCCTAGATGTTTTGCAAAATTTCCTTGGTCAGATTAGACAACTGAAGATTGACCAGTCCAAAGAAGCAAATAGAAATAATGTCATCCAGATGCTTAAATGTTTGGCCAAAGAGGGCAAAAAGTTACAGAGTTTGACCATCATATGTTGTGGGGAGAACCCTTTATTTTACTCTGGCTTAGGAATTCTGGACAGCTTAATGGAACTGTGCCGTAAGGAAAGCCAGGTAGACCTCCATCACATCGACTTAAGAAAACTTCCATTTACTCTCAGTGATGATTTTACAAGGCTCATTGCTACAGGAAGTCCAAATCTCCATAGCTTGTTCATCAACAATAGAACGTTTGTTTGCAAAGTGATTCCTGAAACTCTTCTAGAGGTCCTACAAAAGTGTCCCAGACTGACTGTTCTAGGTGCCTTTTGTTCCAGTCTTTCAGAAGATGTGTTCCGAGAACTGATGAAGCCAGAAAGACCACCCTTTAAACTTCTGGATATTTTGTGTAAATGTCCTGATAAGTATCTCACTGCTATTTCTGATGAGGTTTGAGGAGAACTTTGTCAACACCAACCTTCTCTGTCTGTGGATATAGAGTTTGACCATACTGTCCTAGCATGGAAAATTCTATGAATCCTAAAGCCGAATATCCCTGTATCTACATTACAGCTCAACACTTGCAATGAATTGACAAGACAACTAGCATTTGTCAGTGACCACTATGTGAAAACTCTCAGGAAGCTTGTGATACAGACCACCTCCTCTAGTGGACTCAACTCAGCTTTGATTGCCCTGCCTTGCTAAAGAAGCTGAGGGTAAAGGTGATGGACTGGCCAAGCATTAATTAATTAGTTAATTAACATTAATGGCTGGGTGTTGAGTTATTTTGAGGGGACAGCAAATTTACATTGTTATACAAGCTGTACACTCACTACTTTACATTGTAGCAACGTGTCATTTCTTCATTGTTGTCACATAAAAAGATATAATAAAATATTTACAAAAATGTGAGGGGTGTACTCACTTTTGTGAGATACTGTGTGTGTGTGTGTATATGTGTATATATACACACACACACACACACACACACACACACACACACACACACGTATAGTCCTATATATACAAACCTATACCCACAGTTTTAATTATAAGTGCATGCATGATAAGTAATTGGTAACACTAATGCCGCGTACACACGAGCGGACATTACGGCGGACTTTGCCCGGCGGACTTTTCGACGTACTTTCCGACGGACTTTGTGAATGAACGGACTTGCCTACACACAATCCACCAAAGTCCGTCGAATTCGTACGTGATGACGTACGACCGGACTAAAACAAGGAAGTTCATAGCCAGTAGCCAATAGCTGCCCTAGCGTGGCTTTTTGTCCGTCGAACTAGCATACAGACGGCGGACTTTTCGACCGGACTCGATTTCAACGGATAAATTTAAAACAAGTTTCAAATCTAATTCCGTCGAACTTTTGAGAAAACAAAGTCCGCTGGAGCCCACACACATCGAATTGTCCGACGAAATCCAGTCCGCCGGGCAAAGTCCGCCGTAATGTCCGCTCGTGTGTACGCGGCATTAGGCCTCGTGTATACGCAACTTAGAAAAAGCTTCTAAATCTGGCCATTGATTTTCAAACAAAAATCCTTAGGAAAAGAATGTTCTAAGAAAGTTTGTTAGTTTCTCCAATCGTTAGTGGATCAAATTGACATTCCTTTTCAACCGCAGTGACAAGAAAATGTGAAGGAGCAGGATGGATAATTTTCCTCAAACAAATTTCTAATAGTGTATTTGGTTTTCGTTCGCTAAAATCCATTCATTCCAAAGGCAAATGTGAAAAGCAAACAAAATCTTTTGTATGACCTTCAAACATTATGACAATGTTCTTTGAATTTTTGTAGCAATTTTCCTAAGAATTTTTGTTTGAAATTCTATTCATCTGCTGTATGGGCAGCTTTAGGCCTCATGCACAGGAACATAAAAAGACTGCTGTTTTTTTTTTTTTTATACCATGAACGCCGCTGTATGTTATTTATTGTGGCCATGCACATGCAGGCATTTTTGTGTGGATTTGTACACAGCACAAAAAAAAAATGCCCCAAACCTGTGTTTGGCGCAAAGGTTATCAGTGCTTTTTATGTGCAAAACTGCATCTAAACGTGCATAAGCGCACATGTAAATTTATTCCATTGGCCAGAATAAATGAATATGCTGCCCAGTAGAATGCAGTTACGCTGAACACAATACACGTGTACACGCATAGACTTACGCAGCATTAGAGGCATTTTTTCTGCAAATTCATGGGTACTGGTGTTACCATGTTCAGTTTTTTTTATTCCTGTAAAAGTACCTCTATGTTAGCCTATGTGGCAATGCATGCAAAGACATTTAGGCTGGGTTCATTCTTGTGCGATGTTATCGCATGTGATTCGTACCACACTACTGTGCAGATCACATGAGATGTCTGCGAGATGCAAATTCGGCCATACAAATTGTATGGCTGAATTCACATCACATTCGACCCAAAATGGTGTGGGGCCCTTTATTTGGTCCGTACTGGAATCAGATTGCATTGGTGTTCACACCCATGCCATTAGATTCCTGCACCATTTGACAGTTGCGATATGAGAACTGATCTGAGGGTGTTATTAAAGTGTAACTGCACTTTTGTTGAGAAAAAAACATTCCCCTCTGGGTGATCAATGAACATTGCAAAGATTATAACAACCTTGTTGCAGATTCCTACCTTTTGTTATTCTGAAGAAATCCATGTGTGTGTGTGTTTGTCTCTGCCTCTGTTCTGAGTGGGTCTAATGGAAGTGGTTTCATACTTAACCACTTAAGGACTGAGCCTCTTTCTGAGATTTGTTGTTTTCAAGTTAAAAACATTTTTTTTTGCTAGAAAATTACTTAGAACCCTCAAACATTATACATTTTTTTTTTAACACCCTAGAGAATAAAATGACGGTCGATGCAATACTTTCTGTCACACCATATTTGCACAGCGGTCTTACAAGCGCACTTTTTTTTGAAAAAACATACTTTTTTGAATAAAAAATATAAGACAACAGTAAAGTTAGCCCAATTTTTTTTATATTGTCAAAGATAATGTTACGCCGAGTAAATTGATACCCAAAATGTCACGCTGCAAAATTCTGCCCGCTCGTGGAATGGCGACAAACTGTTACCCTTAAAAATCTCCATAGGCGATGTTTAAAAAATTCTACAGGTTGCATGTTTTAAGTTACAAAGGAGGTCTAGGGCTAGAATTTATTGCTCTCGCTCTACCGATCGCAGCGATACCTCACATGTGTGGTTTGAACACCGTTTTTATATGCGGGCGCTGCTCACGTATGCATTTGCTTCTGCACGCGAGCTCGTCAGGACGGGGTGTGTTTAAAAAAAAAAATATGTTATTCTTATTTATTTTACCTTTTTTATTTTTACACGTTTTTTTTTTTTTTCTTAACTGTGTCACTTTTATTCCTATTACAAGGAATGTAAACATCCCTTGTAATAGAAAAAAGCATGACAGGACCTCTTCAATATGAGATCTGGGGTCAAAAAGACCTCAGATCTCATATTTACACTAAAATGCAATAAAAAAAAAATAATTGTCATTTAAAAAAATGAAAGAAAAAAAAATGGCCCTTTAAGAGCTATGGGCGGAAGCGACATTTTGACGTCGCTTCCGCCCTGCAATGATATGGAGACGGGTGGGGGCCAGCTGTAAACTTTGTAAACTTACTCTGTCAATATCCCCACACATTTAGGGCTCTTTCACACAGGACGGATCCATGATGATCCGCCCCGTGAACATCCGCTTGCTCAGCGGGGATCGCTCCGCCGATCCCCGCTGAGCAGGAAGATGACAGATCCATCGCTGCACACTGTGCAGCGACGGACCTGTCAGAGTGCCGCTCTCCCCTATGGGGGATCGGATGATGACGGACTGTAGAGTCTGTCATCACCCGATCCGACCCGAAAACGGATGGAAAAGTAGGTTTTTCCTCCGTTACACTTTTTTGAAGCGGGTCGGATGTCAGCGGACATGTCCACGCTGACATCCAACGCTCCATAGAGATCTATGGAGGGTCCGTTCAGGTCCGCCTAAAAGACTGACAGGCGGACCTGAACGGATCGTTCGTGTGAAAGGGGCCTTACTCCTTGAATTCTGTGACATATATTTACTATGCCCTGTGGCTAGGCACAGCTGTCACACATTTTACAGAACCTGCCTTCTGACCTACGTACAGAGGTGCTGAGAGGAGGAGTTTCAGGAGGCGGAGTCAGTATGGGAATCTCTGCTTTCAGGCTACAAGGTACCATGGGATATGTAGTCCTTAGAAATTGAAAGTAAACAGAGGAGAAGCAAAAGCATGCATGATAATATGGAAAGAGACAGACAGCAGACAGGCTGCACTCACAACATGAAAGATTATATTGGATTATCAATATTGTCAACACTGTAGAGCCATCCATAGTGGACAATTGGTGTATACTCCGCGCCAAATAATAAACACTCAGAAAGCTAAAAAACTGTGAAGCTGCTCCCCAAAGGGGTATAATAATATTCAAAAAGTGATTAGGTAAAATAAAGAGGGCGCTGTGTTGTAATTACTCTTGGTAAATAAATCTGTACAGCAATACTCAAAAATAAATTGACATGCATACATAAATTAGATAAATAGATCAATTTAAGTGATCTGATGACATTGAAGCCACCCGTGATTAGAAAATTGTAAAAGTAAATAGTCCCAAACAAAAGTTCATAGTGATCTAAAAACAAAATTCTTCTGTGTAGATAATCTTCCAAAGAAGTAGTGAATAAGCCTTCACCAGACACTATAACGACACCCAACGTGTTCTAGGTAAATGATCTGCTTACCAGAAAGATTTGTCTTCTTTAATTAAAAGGAAAGTCAAAAGACGCTTTGGCAGGATAGTGCCTGCTCACATAGATATAGCCTGGAGATGTATAGGAACCTTCCTCCTCAGAGTTATGCGTGGGATATATTAAAGAAATTATGGAAACCCATAACGTAATCCTATTTATTAAAAAGTAATAAAAAAGCAAAAGCCGAGTGGCCGCTTACATGTACAAGTGCCTTTACCCGACACTGGGGCTGCTGGCTTGTTTCTAATGGATGGCTGTGTATGGCGCCTTGCTTCCACCTCAGTGGTTGGCGTGCGCTTCACCACCCGACTGGAAACAACCAGAGGGACCGGAAGTGACGTGGAGTAGCGTGACCAGGTATCGCCTCGACGTACGTTTCGTGATTACGTCTTCACGTGAAACACGGACGGGTCTGCAGGATCAGATGAGGATAAGTGCGGCACGGACGGAGCTCAAGCAACTCGCGTCCTCACATCCCAGTCGTTGGCCACGCCCCCACAGCAGATGAGGTTTCATATTGATAAATGTAAAGTTATGCACTTGGGGGCTTGAATATGCACGCATCATACATACTAGGGGGAGTACAACTGGGGGAATCAATGGTGGAGAAGGATATGGGGTTTTTGGTAGATCATAAGCTCAATAATAGCATGCAGTGCCAAACTGCGGTTTCAAAGTGAGCAAAGTCCTTTCTTGTATTAAGAGAGGTATGGACTCCAGAGAGAGAGATATCATTTTGCCCCTGTACAAATCATTAGTAAGACCTCATCTGGAATATACAGTTCAGTTTTGGGCACCAGGTCTCAAAAAAGGATATCAGGGAACTTGAAAAAGTGCAGAGAAGGGCAACCAAACTGATAAGAGGTATGGAGGAGCTCAGCTCTGTGGAACAATTAGAGGAACTGAATTTATTCACTCTTGAGAAGAGGAGATTAAGGCGGGATATGATCAACATGTACAAATATATAAGGGGTCCATATAGTGAACTTGGTGTTGAGTTATTCACTTTACGGTCATCACAGAGGACAAGGGGGCACTCTTTACGCCTAGAGGAAAAGAGATTTCATCTCCAAATATGGAAAGGTTTCTTCACAGTAATAGGGCGTACACATGGTCGGATTTTGTTCGGACATTCCGACAACAAAATCCTAGGATTTTTTCCGACGGATGTTGGCGCAAACTTGTCTTGCATACATACGGTCACTCAAAGTTGTCGGAAAATCCGATCGTTCTGAACGCGGTGACGTAAAACACGTACGTCGGGACTATAAACGGGGCAGTGGCCAATAGCTTTCATCCCTTTATTTATTCTGAGCATGCGTGGCACTTTGTCCATTGGATTTGTGTACACACGATCGGAATTTCCTACAACGGATTTTGTTGTCGGAAAATTTTATCTCCTGCTCTCCAACTTTGTGTGTCGGAAAATCCGATGGAAAATGTCTGATGGAGCCCACACACAGTCGGAATTTCCGACAACACGCTCCGATCGGACATTTTCCATTGGAAAATCCGACCGTGTGTACGGGGCATTAGAGCTGTGAAAATGTGGAATAGACTCCAGCCAGAGGTGGTTCTGGCCAGCTCAGTGGATTGCTTTAAGAAAGGCCTGGATTCTTTCCTAAATGTACATAATATAACTGGGTACTAACATTTATAGGTAAAGTGGATCCAGGAAAAATACGATTGCCTCTTGGGGATCAGGAAAGAATTTTTTCCCCTGCTGTAGCTAATTGGATCATGCTTTGCTGGGGTTTTTCGCCTTCCTCTGGATCAACTGTGGGTATAGGATTGAGGATATGGGATTGTATGATATTATTTTTTATTTTATTTATTTTTATGGTTGAACTAGATAGACTTGTGTCTTTTTTTTTAACCTGACTAACTGTAACTATGTACCCTGGACTCTGGTAGTTTCCGGTGTCCCCTTTTGGGGTAGGGATCCTCTGGCTGTGGCAAATGTATGCAACAAAAATATTGATATTTTGGGGTTCCAGATCACTAGCCAATCACTTTTGCAACAGCGAACAGCCTTTATCGCCAGCATAAACTTGTCCCTTAGCAGGGTTTAAAGTCCCCGCCTGCTCCAGGGGTCCAGAGAAACGATCACCACAGCTCAGCAGTGTCTCAGTAACCAAACAGCACACAGTTCCTTCTCACAAGTGTATCATGCTCCACACAACACCTCATGGACCAATTGGGTCCAGGGTATGGGGTTGGGTCCCCAGAAAGACCTACAAGCACAATCAACTCTGTTTGCTATAAGGCAAAAGGGTCCAACTCATTTGGTGAGTCTAGAATTTACACTACCCCCAAGAGGTGGATCACCACAATGTTGAGACTTGGAGCACTAGCACCTTTTTGCACAGGAAAATGTCTATTTGCACTATTATCACTATTTGTACTTGTATTCATGTTGCACTATTGTCACTTTATTATCTACTATTTTTTTTACATTTGTTCATCTATTTAACCACTTCAGCCCCGGACCATTATGCTGCCTAAGGACCAGAGGTCTTTTTCCAATTTGGCACTGCGTCGCTTTAACTGCTAATTGCGCGGTCATGCAATGCTGTACCCAAAGAAATTTGCGTCCTTTTCTTCCCACAAATAGAGCTTTCTTTTGATGGTATTTGATCACCTCTGCCTTTTTTTTTTTGCGCAATAAACGGAAAAAGACCGAAAATTTTGAAAAAAAAATTTCTACTTTTTGTTATAAAAAAAATCCAATAAACTCAATTTTTAGTCATGCATTTAGGCCAAAATGTATTCGGCCACATGTCTTTGGTAAAAAAAAAATGTCAATAAGCGTATATTTATTGGTTTGCGCAAAAGTTATAGCGTCTACAAACTAGGGTACATTTTCTGGAATTTACACAGCTTTTAGTTTATGACTGCCTATGTCATATCTTGAGGTGCTAAAATGGCAGGGCAGTACAAACCCCCCCAATGACCCCATTTTGGAAAGTAGACACCCCAAGGAAATTGCTGAGAGGCATGTTGAACCCATTGAATATTTTTATTTTTTTGTCCCAAGTGATTGAATAATGACAAAAAAAAAAATTTACAAAAAGTTGTCACTAAATGATATATTGCTCACACAGGCCATGGGCCTATGTTGAATTGAACCCCAAAATACATTCAGCTGCTTCTCCTGAGTACGGGGATACCACATGTGTGGGACTTTTTGGGAGCCTAGCCGCATACGGGGCCCCGAAAACCAATCACCGCCTTCAGGATTTCTAAGGGAGTAAATTTTTGATTTCACTCCTCACTACCTATCACAGTTTTGAAGGCCATAAAATGCCCAGATGACACTTTTTGATTACATGAAAAAATTATTTTTTTTTGCAAGAAAATTACTTTGAACCCCCTAACATATATATATTTTTTTAAAGCAAATGCCCTACAAATTAAAATGGTGGGTGTTTCATTTTTTTTTTTCACACAGTATTTGCGCAGCGATTTTTCAAACGTATTTTTTGGGGAAAAAACACACTTTTTTTAATTTTAATGCACTAAAACACACTATATTGCCCAAATGTTTGATGACATAAAAAAGATGATCTTAGGTCGAGTACATGGATACCAAACATGACATGCTTTACAATTGCGCACAAACGTGCAGTGGCAACAAAATAAGTACATTTTTAAAAGCCTTTTACAGGTTACCACTTTAGATTTACAGAGGAGGTCTACTGCTAAAATTACTGCCCTCAATCTGACCTTTGCGGTGATACCTCACATGCATGGTGCAATTGCTGTTTACGTTTGACGACATACCGCCGCTTGCGTTCACCTTAGCGCTAGAGCAGGGGGGGGGGACAGGGGTGCTTTTTTTTTTTTTTTTTTTTTTTTTTGCTTTTTTATCTTATTTTTAAACTGTTCCTTTCATTTTTTTTTTTTTAATCATTTTTATTGTTATCTCAGGGAATGTAAATATCCCCTATGATAGCAATACGTAGTGACAGGTACTCTTTTTTTGAAAAAATTGGGGTCTATTAGACCCCCCTAGATCTCTCCTCTGCCCTCAAAGCATCTGACCACACCAAGATCGGTGTGATAAAATGCTTTCCCAATTTCCCAATGGCGCTGTTTACATCCGGCGAAATCTAAGTCATGAAATGCTCGTAGCTTCCGGTTTCTTAGGCCATAGAGATGTTTGGAGCCACTCTGGTCTCTGATCAGCTCTATGGTCAGCTGGCTAAATCACCGGCTGCATTCTCAGGTTCCCTGTTGAGACAGGAGGATCAGAGAAAAACACGGAAGACGGTGGGGGGGGGGGGGGCATTCCCTCCCACGGCTTGTAAAAGCAGTCTAGTGGCTAATTGGCTGCTAGAATTGCTTTTACATGAAAGCCGACCGCTGGCTGAAAATAATGATACCAAGATGATATCTAAACCTGCAGGCATCATTCTGGTATAACCACTCAAAGTCGTGAATGGCGTACCTGAAGATAAAAAAATGGTTAACAATAAAACACAGTAAACGGTAAAGTATAAAAAATTGCATAACTGAAAAACAAACATGATAAAACATAATAACAATAAAACATTGCAGAATAGAATACAGTAAAAAAGAGCAGAACAATAGAGAGAGAATAGAGAGAGAGAGAACAATAAAACGACAACTATTTTTTTAATTTTATTTATATATATATATATATATATATATATATATATATATATATATATATATATATATTTATTTATTACACTTTTTTTGTAACTAACTTTTATAACTGTAACCAGTTCCAGGTTTGGGTCTCTCAAAATGCGATGGCATCTTGGGAGACCCTGTGAAAGTGCGCCTAGTCTGTGCAATGCTGTACCCTACGCTAATACTCAACTAGTGAATGGTAGCGTTCAAAACATTCACCAATGCAAAAACCAGGATTGTCAGGACAGGAGGGACAATAATAGCGGGTGTCACGCCTATATCCGCGCTTGCTGCAGACACGACATTTTTGGGGGGGGGGGGTTCGTTGGGTAGGGGTACTCGGGAGGACAAAGAAAATGCCTCTCATGCAGCCGACTGCATTTGGTTGGGGATGTGAATGGGGGAAGTATGGGCGCTGCAGAAGTGGTGGGTTCCCAATTAGGATTGGCGAATGCAGCAGGAAGGGCATTATGGGCACGACGGGCCTGTGTCTTCTTCTTGGTGGCAGCGGGACACTACTTGTGCTTGCAACCTCACCAGCTTGAACTGCACTTATGGGACTCGCCACGTCACCAAGTGTTACTGCAGTGCTGGTTTGACTACGACCGGGGTGTACTAGGCCGCTGGTGCTTGCCAGTTCACCAAAACGCTACCAAAAAACACTGTTAGCGATCGCGGGGATCAGGCCTGACTCTGCGAACGCTGCAGTTATGCGATTAGTGTTTTGTAAGTGACAGTGATCGATCGATACTGCACTTGGGTTGGCTGGGCCGGGCGGAGGGGCAAAACGCAGGTGCTAGCAGGTATCTGGGCTGATCCCGCTAACACTGCGTTTTTGGGAACCCTAAACTGCTGGGGACGCTAGTATAGATCTGATCGGATCAGATATTGATCCGTTCAGATACTATACCACTAAGGGAGGTGTACGGTGCGTGCGTGGGTGTTAGCGGTACTGGCGCTAACCTGACGCTGCCTGGGGCTGGTGCTTGCCAGTTCACCAAAACGCTACCAAAAAAACTGTTAGCGATCGCAGGGATCAGGCCTGACTCTGCGAACGCTGCAGTTATGCGTTTAGTGTTTTGTGTGACAGTGATCGATCGATACTGCACTTGGGTGGGCTGGGCTATTGATGCGTTCAGATACTATACCACTAAGGGAGGCGTATGCTGCGTGCGTGGGTGTTAGCGCTACTGGCACTAATCTGACGCTGCCTGGGGCGACGCATATCACCGCCGGGCAATCAGAGGGCTAAACCTTTATTCGGTAATAAACGGCGGGTGCCCTGACACTATAAAAAACAAACGAACTAACCAGCGTCACCCGTAACACTTATACGGTGATCAGTGGTGAAAGGGTTAACTAGGGGCAATCAAGGGGTTAAAACATTTATTAGATAGTATATGGGGGTCCCTGTCGCTATAAAACGCTGACGGCGAAGCTAAATATTTACGTCCCTAACTAGCGTCACCAGCGACACTAATACAGCGATCAGAAAAATGATCGCTTAGCGGCACTGGTGACAGGGGGTTAAAACTTTATTAGGGGGGGTTAGGGGGGTACCCTAGACCTAAAGGGGGCTAACCCTAACTGCCCTAACACAGTAACTGTCACAAACTGACACCATGCAGTAATCAGAAAAAAAAAAAAAAACCTGCTTGGTGTCAGTGTGACAGGGAGGGGTGATCGGGGGGGGGGGGAAATCAGGGGTGTTTTGTGTGCCTGGCATGTTCTACTGTGTGTGTTTGTGTTTTACACTCACAGTGATGTCTTCTCTCCTCGGCGCCAGAACGGAAAATACCGAGCCGAGGAGAGATGACATCATTTCCTTTGCTGCTGTTTAGCATACAGCAGCAAAGGAATGTTCTGATTGGCCGGCGGCGATTGCGAGGGGGGGCCACGAACGGATGGCCTCCCCCTCACCTCTGATCGCCGGGGGACAAAAGAGGACCGCCTCGGGCACCGGGGGGGTCCGATTGGACCCCCCCACCCGCGGGAGGCAGATCACGTACATTTACGTGATTTTGCCTGCCCGTGCCGCCTTGCCGACGTATATCGGCGTGAGGTGGTCCTTAAGTGGTTAAGGAAAAGCAAAAGAGAGAGGCGCCTCTGGGTGTAGACTAAAAACAAGGTTTATTCATAAAAAGATAATGATGATCAAACTCACATGTTGAAGGTCATCAATAGGCATAAAATGGTAATCAATACTGAAGAGGACATCATCCATCAAAGGTTCAAGTCAGTCAAAGACAACTCCTGGCGGGGGGCTCTGCCTGTGTGTGAGGAGAGGTACCGCTGAGATGTGAGGCCGGCCGCAGCGGTGACAAGTCACAATACTAGGTGGAGAGCATGGAAGGGCAGGGCGTACGGGCTGTGATGACGTGACAGCCTGATGAAGGGGCGCGGCTGTCACGTCATCACAGCCCGTACGCCCTGCAACGCGTCGCTCGACTCATGACGTCATCACTCCTCGCCGGATGTTTACGTTCTTCCATGCTCTCCACCTAGTATTGTGACTTGTCACCGCTGCGGCCGGCCTCACATCTCAGCGGTACCTCTCCTCACACACAGGCAGAGCCCCCCGCCAGGAGTTGTCTTTGACTGACTTGAACCTTTGATGGATGATGTCCTCTTCAGTATTGATTACCATTTTATGCCTATTGATGACCTTCAACATGTGAGTTTGATCATCATTATCTTTTTATGAATAAACCTTGTTTTTAGTCTACACCCAGAGGCGCCTCTCTCTTTTGCTTTTCCTTAGGATTGGAATGTGGTTTCACTTCTTGATGAAGGCAGCCCTGCTTGTGGACCTATTATTATTTGGATCCTTGAACTCCTTATTTGCACATGACTGTGAGATCGTGCCCCATATGTGTTAATGTGATACACAATTTTTTCTCTTTGGACATATACATGTGGACATTATTTATCCATTGAATGTAATATGAGACTGGGAAAATTTCAGTCTGTTCCCCATCCCTTTGTTTTTATTATTGTTGTTATTATTGTCATCTCCAGTTCTCTGCGCCTCTACTTGCATACTTAAGTGGTTAAGCACTGTAAATTATGATATATATTGGCACTTTGACATCAAATGCATACCTATTGTTACATAGCTCTCTAGTTGGTAAAAGAATCAACCGTTTTTAATAATTTTTAATATTTAGGATTAGGCACCAGAACCTGCGAACGGACCGAAAATTCACACGAACGTTAGAACCCCATTGACGTCTATGGGACTCGAACATTCGAAATCAAAAGTGCTCATTTTAAAGGCTAATTTTCATGGTATTGTCCTAAAGAGTTTGGGGACCCGGGTCCTGCCCCAGGGGACATGTATCAATGCAAAAAAAACTTTTAAAAACTGACGTTTTTTCGGGAGCAGTGATTTTAATGATGCTTAAAGTTAAAATAAAAAAGTGAAATATTCCTTTAAATATCGTACCTGGGGGGTGTCTATAGTATGCCTGTAAAGTGGCGCGTGTTTCCCGTGCTTAGAACAGTCCCTGCACAAAATGACATTTTTAAAGGAAAAAGTCATTTAAAACTGCTTGCGGCTTTAATGTAATGTCGGGTCCTGGCAATGTGGATGAAAATCAGTGAGACAAACGGCATGGGTACCCCCCAGTCCATTACCAGGCCCTTTGGGTCTTGTATGAATATTAAGGGGAAACCCGCACCCAAATTAAAAAAGGAAAGGTGTGGGGCCCCCAGGCCCTATATACTCTGAACAGCAGTATACAGGCGGTGCAAACAAGACAGGGACTGTAGGTTTGTTGTTAAGTAGAATCTGTTTGTAATTTTGAACTGGTACATTTTTAAAGTGTAGCTCCAGCTAAAAAATCTGTTTTTAAGCTTTTTGGAAAACATAGGGAAGGGTTATCACCCCTGTGACATTTGTTTTGCTGTCTGTGCTCCTGTTCAGAAGATTTCACCTCACTTTTTGTCCCAATGACAAATGTTTTTTGAAAATTTGGGGTTTTTAGTGAAACAAGGATTGGTGATAAAGCATCAGTGGAAAGGAGAAAAGTTTTTCCCAACTCTTACAGGAGAGAATTTCCCTTCCTATGGGGTAGATTTCATCTCACTTCCTGCTGTTTCCTTTGCAAATAGGAGTCATTTGTAAGTTGGATGTTTGAAAGTAGGGGCCTGCCCTATATACTCAGCAGAAATTTGGGCCTTAGGTGTTGTTGTGGCCTCAACACTGTAAGCCCTCACAGGGCCCTGCTGTGAAATATTAGATCAAGAATTGTAATTATATGCCCCTGTTGAACAGGGCCAGAAAAATTGGGCCTTTGGTGGTGGTGGTGGTGCTGGTGCCACAACACTGTAAGTCCTCACAGTTACTCTTGGTGGGCACTGGAACGGGCCCTGCTGTGAAATATTAGATCAAGAATTGTAATTACATGTCCCTGTTGAACAGAGGCTGAAAAATTGGGCCTTAGGCACTGGTGCTGGTGCCACAACACTGCGACCCCTCACAGATACTCTAGTTGGAGCGCAGGAACTAGCCCTGCTGCAAAAGAATTGCATCAAAAATTGTAATTACACGCCCCTGTTAAACAGGGGCTGAAAAATTGGGCCTTAGACACTGGTGGCGACGCCCAGAACTAAAAATGTTCTTAAAAGCTATCAGCATGATCATTGAGGAGGAAGAGGATAATTACTCGGCATAACAGGATAGTCACTCAGCATCAGCATAGGCAGTCTTTATAGGGATCTGACATTAAAAAAAAAATTATTCGGTTACATCAGCATCAGGTGCTTGGTAGCTGGTGGTGATCCAAGACTGATTCATTTTTGTGAAGGTCAGTCGATCGACCGAGTCGGTGGACAGATGCACCCTGTGATCGGTTACAAAGCCTCCAGCAGCACTGAATGTGCGTTCCGAAAAAACGCTGGATGCAGGACAGGCCAGTAGCTCAATTGCATACTGTGCAAGCTCTGGCCAGTGATCCATCCTCAAGACCCAGTAACCCAGAGGAATTTTGGTGGGAAAGGTGTCCAAGTCAGATCTTGCCCCTAGGTATTCTTGCACCATCTAAAACAGACGCTGGCGATGGTTGCTGGAACCGATCATACCTTGGGGCTGTGGACTAAAAAATTGTCTGAACGCATCGGTCAGACGGCCACCTTCTCCACCGCTCCTTCTTTGACTGACCGAAGCCTTAGCAACACGTTGTCCAGAAACAGGAGTTTGTAACCTCCCAGTCTATGGGAACGCGTTGCACAGACCTTTCTGCAAGGCCTCCCGAAGATGTTTCATCCTCTGCTCCCTCTGCAACGGCAAGATAAGGTCCGCAACCTTACCTTTGTAACGTGGATCAAGGAGGGTTGCTAGCCAGTATTGGTCCTTCTCCTTGATACCATGAATACGAGGATCCTTACGCAGGCTTTGCAGGATCAGGGAGGCCATGCAGCGTAGGTTTGCTGAGGCATTCGGTCCGGAGTCCTCTGGGTCACTAAGGACGACATGGTCCGCAGCCACCTCCTCCCAGCCACGTACAAGTCCATGTGTTTCTTGGGACTGATCCCTTGAAGACTGCTGCTGATGCTGAGTGCCAGGCTCCACCTCCATACTGACACAATCCTCCTCCTCCTCTTCCTGTGTGATCGGCGGGCACACAGGAACACTGTCTGGATAAAGGGGGCCCTGAGAGCTAAGAAAGTCCTCTTCCTGCCTCTGTTCTGCCTCAAGTGCCCAGTCCATTATTCCACGCAGCGTGTGCTCCAACAGGTGGACAAGAGGGACAGTGTCACTGATGCATGCACTGTCACTGCTCACCATCCTCGTGGCCTCCTCAAATGGTGACAGGACAGTGCATGCATCCCTGATCATGGCCCACTGGCGTGGGGGAAAAAAAACCAAGCTCCCCTGACCCTGTCCTGGTGCCATAGTCGCACAGGTACTCATTGATGGCCCTCTGCTGCATGTGCAGCCGCTGCAGCATGGCCAACGCTGAGTTCCACCTGGTGGGCATGTCACAGATTAGGCGGTTCTTGGGCAGGTTAAACTCCTTTTTGGAGGTCTGCCAGCCGAGCACTGGCATTATATGACCGGCGGAAATGCACACAGACTTTCCTGGCCTGCCTCAGGACATCCTGTAAGCCCGGGTACCTGCCCAAGAACCGCTGCACCACCAAGTTAAGGACGTGAGCCAAACAGGGCACATGGGTCAGTTGTCCCTGTCGGAGGGCGGAGAGGAGGTTGGTGCCATTGTCGCAAACCACCATTCCTGCCTTAAGTTGACGTGGCATCAACCACCTCTGAACCTGCCCCTGCAGAGCTGACAGAACCTCTGCCCCAGTGTGCCTCCTGTCCCCCAAGCACACCAGCTCAAGCACCGCATGGCATCTTTTGGCCTGCGTACTTGCTTAGCCCCTTGAATGCCTACGGAGCGCCGCTGGTTCTGAGGACAAAGCACAGGAAGAGGCCATGGAGGAAGAAGAAGAGGAGGGTGGAGGAGAGAGGTGTGTCACAATCTGTAGTAGTGGCATTTTGGAGGCGTGGTGGCGGAACAACCTCCAACACTACTGCCCCATGTCCTGCATCCTTCCCAGCTGCCAGCAGAGTCACCCAATGCATGGTGAAACTTAGGTAACGTCCCTGTCCATGCCTGCTGGACCATGAGTCAGTGGTTATATGCACCTTACCGCTGACCGCCCAGTCCAGCGAGGCATGGACATTGCCTTCCACATCCCAGTAGAGAGCAGGAATCGCCTTCCGTGAGAAAGTGGCGTTTGGGTACCTGCCACTGAGGAACCGTACATTCCACAAACTCATGGAAGGGGGCAGAGTCTACCAACTGAAAAGGTAGCAGTTGAAGTGCTAGCAATTTTGCCAAGCTAGCATTCAACCGCTGGGCATGTGGATGGCTGGGAGCGAACTTCTTTCGGCGGTGCAGCAGCTGGGGCAGGGAAATTTGCCTGGTACAATCTGACGTCGCAGATTGCCCACAAGTACTTGGCTGTGACACACCTAATTCTACACCTTCATTCCTCTCAGTGCAGGTCTCAGAGAGGACTGAAGGTATAGTGGGGTTGGAGATCTCAGCTGATGAGGAGCAAGGAGAGGTCCTCTTTGTTCTTTGGTGTGGGTCTTTTAGATACGCTTGCCAACGAACTGCATGGCAGGTCAACATATGTCTGGTCAAGCATGTGGTGCCCAAGCGGGTGATGTTTTGGCCACGCGAGATACGCTTGAGACATATGTTGCAAATAGCAGTGGTGCGATCTGATGCACTCATCTCAAAAAAGGCCCACACCAAAGAAGTTTTGGAATAACGCGCAGAGACAGCAGCGCCCTGCACATGCAGAGCTTTGCGGTGTGATGCAGTCAGTGTGCTGCCCTTAGGCTGGCCCCTGGAGGGCATCCTGCCTCGTTGGTGATGTGCCTCCTCCTCCTCTTCTCTCCTATCAGGCACCCACGTTGAGTCAGTGACCTCATCACTGGAGCAAGCCTGGCAGTATGCTGCAGCAGGGGGAGCATGACTGCCAGATTGCTGTCCTTCTTGGCACCCCCTCTGTCCGTGCTCACGTTACTGCCTTCATCTAGCTCAGTATCATCATCAGAGCCTTCTAAATGCTGGGCATCCTCCTGGAGCATGTACCCAAAACTGGTCAAACAGTTCGAGTGACTCCTCAGGAGGACATGGTGGGGCTAGGGAAGGAGTCACTCATGCCATTGAGCCGAGGGAAGAGGCCGCGTTGGCAGCTGCTTTGCCAAAGTACCCTGAGCATGGGTGAGAGAGGATGAGGACGGCTTGGTCATCCACTCGACCTACTTATAAAGGATCCGCTCATTTACTATAGAATCAATAACAATTTCAGATCACACTCCTATAACTGTGACCCTTCTCCCAGTTTCTGCAGGCCACCTAGAACGGATCTGGCGGTTAAATGAATCACTATTGGATGATAATAGCGTAGTGGAGGCATTAACTCTTAAGATAAAAACATATTCTGAAATAAACATGCCGGGAGAAGTGTCTGAACAGGCTGTCTGGGAAGTCCATAAATCAGTGATTAGGGGTGAACTGATAGCACATGGGTCTCGGATTAAAAAGTAAAAATAAAGAGATAATAGATCTACTGGAAGAGTTTAATGAGCTAGAGATTAAACATAAAAGATATTTGGACCCAGCAGATGCCTCAATTGGAGACCCTGCGATGCAAGTTGGCACAATGCCTGGACCGTAAAATTAAAAATAAGTACCGATATTATGCACACCAGTTCAATGAACAAGGGAATAAATGTGGCCGGCTATTAGCCAGACAGTTCAAAAAACAGCAGGACTGCAGACATGTTCATAATTTAATAGTTCAAAACAAAAAGATAGTGGAAACTCAAGCCATGGCGGCAGAGTTTCACAGATTTTATGAGACTTTATATAACATTCAACCTGTCTCGTCAAATGCTATGGAGGAACAGCGAATATCGGAGATCCGAGACTATATAGAAGACTCGGCGTTGCCTTTGCTGCCATCCGTGGTGATCGAGCAAATAGACAGACCGATCTCTATTAATGAAATAAACAAAGCAATATCAACCTTGTCAATAGGTAAAGGTCCAGGGCCGGACAGTTTTACAAATTCATATTACAAGAAATTTATTTCCAGATTAGGGGTCCCATTATGAAGCTATTTTAACTCGATTAATGGTTTCAATCCATTACCTCCAGAAGCCTTATTGACATACATTATGGTACTCCCTAAGCTTTTAGCTAAAATTTTGGCCCTTCGACTACAGGACCATATAGTGAAGCTAGTTCACCCTGATCAGACGGGCTTTATGAAGGGCCGTGAGGCCAGAGATAACACCATTCGGGCTTTACACATTCTTCACTGGATGCAACATGGCCCTGATAAAGCCCGGAGAGTGACATTGTCAATGGATGCCGAAAAGGCGTTTGACAGGGTGAACTGGGTACGGGTCTGGGAGACCGTATGATGGGTTGGGTTTTGGCATTATATGTGACCCCGAGAGCGAGAGTGAAGGTGAACGGCACACTGTCTGACTATTTTCAAATACCTAATGGCACGAGACAAGGAAGTCCATTGTCCCCGCTGTTTGCCATGATATTGGAGCCCTTCCTTTGTAAAGTAAGGAAAAGTACTGAGATTTCGGGGACATGTATCGGACCTGTCAAGGCATATGCCGATGACTAATTATTTTACCTTTCGTCCCCACAGACATCATTACCGGCCTTTATGGCAGAGGTGTCTAAATTTGGAAATTTATCTAATTTTAAAATAAATTTTGAGAAGTCTGTACTTTTACCCAGTCATGTCTCTCCAGCGATGACAACGATCTTGCAAAACTCTTATCCCTTTATTTGGAATAAAAATTCCTTGGTTTATTTGGGAACACATGTTACACCAGATCCAAAACTTTTGTATGATTTGAACTATGGCTCTCTAATGACGGGGATAATAAGGGACCTGCAGAAATGGAAGGGCCAGTTTTTAACATGGTTTGGAAGGGTTAGTGCCATAAAGATGAGTATATTACCTAAAATAATTTATATCCTACATATGCCAATTACACTTCCACAAAGTTTTTTTAAAATTCAACGGAAGGCGTTTATATCGTTTGTATGGAATGACAAACGTCCCAGACTGGGCCACGATATCTTACGCAGAGGCAAATTGGAAGGAGGAATGGGACTACAGATGTAGTCTTATATTATAGGGCGATGTCTTTGGTGCAGATTTTCAAATGGTGCCACGATTCCTCAAATAAAATATGGGTCCCTCTAGAACAGATAATGGCTGGTAGGAAGTTAGCGGGAGTCCCTTGGATTCCGAGTGCAGACAGGGGTCTCTCAAAATGGACATCACCCTTAACGAAGAGCACTCTATTGATTTGGGACAAATTAAACCAACTAGGGGACTATGCCCCTCGGATACAAAAAAGAAAAAAGTGCACCAAAAATAAGCCACGTCCATAAATCATTAAGGATACAAAATAAGGTAGTACTGAGTATTACCAGGGAGGCTGACTTTTTAGGCTAAGAAACAGTGGAGAAGATATAGCAGTATAAAAAATATATATTTATTAAAAATGACAAATATCTAAAAAACATAAATCACAATTGTAACATATATGCATCTATGATTATTGTGCAGTGAGCCCATGTATGTCTACGCGTTTCGCCGTTAGGCTTCCTCGGGACACGGCCAAGGTTCACGGATGAGACAGAGAAGGGAATAAGTCTCTCTATCTTAAATTGAAATGCAAAATCATGCAAGTCACGGTAGGATGAGAAAGTTCAATCAGAAGTTAGAAAGTATATTAGATACAGCCAACTATCTTGGCAGGGGCATGTAAACAGTGTTCCTAATTATGGGAGCAGCCATTAAAGGGAAAAGGGCCAACATCGGATGTACCAATTAGATCCTGAATTTAGTGTTAGCATTGCAGAAGGCTCAATACAATCCCATCGCTGCATATTCAGGATACAAATAATCCAGCGTGCCCCTGGGAGGCAGCCTTACACTGCACAACTTCTTAGCCTAAAAAGTCTGCCTCCCTGGTAATACTCAGTACTACCTTATTTTGTATGCCCCTCGGATATCCCCCCTGACCCCACTGGAGGGGTACCCATGGTTTCCTCCGGGAGAGGAGGTGGGATCTCTGGGAGCATGGGGGAAGAATGGTGACACGACATGCAGTAAATTTGCCCCATGTGGAATGTTCATTCCCCTGCTAGATCTGACATTGAGGCTGGGAAAGGTACCTATGGTGTAGTGGAGATACCATCAATTGGTGTGTTTTCTCAATAAGCTGAAACCCTTAATAAGGCCATTAAACTCTCTTACGATATTTGAATCTATGTGTGTACATACATCAAGTGCCAGACATTTGCTGTTACAAAGATAGATTGGTTCTCGGGACACAAAATAAAACTGTGCCCTATTTCATTAGAGAATGGGAAGGAGAATTAAAGCAGGCTTTTACCACGGCACAAATTAAGAAGCTTATGGACTCAACACACTTCACGTCTATAAGTTCACAGGTCCAAGAGATGTCATATAAATTTTTGGCCAGGGTGGTATCGGACTCCAGTTAGGCTGGCACAGATGTACCTGACTGTGGATGCCAGATGCTGGAGGGGGTGCAGGGGAAAAAGGCACCTTTCCCCATCTATGGTGGTCATGCCCCAAGATTAAACTATTTTGGGAGCGATCGCCCCATGGGTCGAGAGGCTATCCTCTGGACCCATGGAATTAACGCCTTTAAATTTTCTATTCCATGGGACCCCAATGTCTATCAGCGATTCTCTCATTAACACAGGTGTCAGTGTTGACAAGGACAAGGCTGGAAATCACTCTCTAATGCTCATTGAGTTAGAATAACAGACTGGAAGCTTTAAATGGAGGGTGGTGCTTGAAATCATTGTTCTTCCTCTGTTAACCATGGTTACCGGCAAGGAAACACCAGAAGTCATCATTGCTTTGCACAAAAGGATTCACAGTTAAGGATATTGCTGCTACTAAGATTGCACCTAAATTGAAGCTGAGGGGAGTGTGGCTTGGTAATTGCGGAGTAGAGAGACACACGAGCAGCACACCCTCTGCAAAGCTACAGCAAAATTGATCTGAACGTGGTAAAACATTACTAGTATATCACGAATATACCTATCAAATCAAACGGTATGAGTATTACAAAGAAGAAGGGAGAAGAAAAGAGCAAATTAGTGCAAAAACTTCCTGCTCAATCAGAAATACAGCACTACTTCCTGTGTACGCGAGCCGCTACAACCCGGGCAACAGTAACCGAGGTGCCGTGCATAGACATTTGAATGACAGCACCTCGCATGAGCCTACCGTTGGCTTTAGGTGGATCAGGAGCGCTCGTATTGAGAGGCCGGCACTGGAGCGGCGGAGTGCGGTGCATGTGGAGCCGGGGGAGCTGGATCTGGGGGCTCTTCTGCGGGCGCTACCGACGCAGAGTGAAATGGAAGTGATGGTGGCTCGTCTAGAGGAAGTACACCACCGGGACTCGCAGCTAGTATGTATGGAGATTCAAGCTCTCACAGACAGGCTCAATGCAGAAGAGATCGTGGCGGTATCACTTGAAGACCGGGTAACCAGAATGGAGAAAGAGCAGATGACTCAGGCAGCACATACCTCTTCCTTACAACTCCGATTGGAAGAATTTGAAGATTGGAGTAGAAGAAATAATATAAGATTTAGACGTGTCCTGGAAGACACGGGAGAGGAGTCATTGCATACTGTGGTGCTGGCCATATGCAAGAACCTGGGGGTCTTTTTGGACCCTCAGGAGCTGGAGTTTGAGAGACTGCATAGAGCTCTTGGGCCGCGCTCCACAGACCTGGCAAGACCTAGAGACGTGATCGGCCGCCTACATTACTATTCACACAAAGAATTGATAAGCCGAAAGGCATGGGAAGCAGGCCTGATTAACTATGAAGGACCAGTAATTAAAATTCTTCCAGACCTATCCCGGGCTACCTTACAGCGGGAGGCACAATTACAACCTTTGTTAGAGGAGATCAAACAAGCAGGGGCCTCATATCGATGGGGGTACCCTATATCTCTTCAGATAAAGAAAGAATCATCTTCCTTTATTCTGACCCAGCCGTCGATCTCCCTGCTTTGTTCCTGTTTCTGGGGATAGAGCTATTTGCAGTGCCAGATTGGCTACAACCTATGATGAGGAGACAACGAAAAGGTGGCCCCCCTAGGAGATCAGTGAAAACACCTTTACAGCTGGCGGGAGATCAGCGGGACCTGGGATCAGAATATCAGCCCGGAGACTGAGTCCTAAAGAGAGGGATGTCCTTGCCATCCTCTTCCTTTTTTTTTTCTTTTTGCTTATTAATCTCTCTTGCTTCCCCTCCCCACCCTGGATCTCCCCCCCCTTTTTTTTTTTTTGAGAATATGATATGACTCTGGCCGGCCCCTCGGCCCAGGGGAGGGAATAAGACTAAAGAGAGGAAGGAAAAAAGGAAAAGAAAATTTAGTAAATGGAAAAAGAGAAGGAGTGGAAGGGGAGCAGGACTGTAGAGATAAATGGGTGTTACACCCCCCCTCTTTTTTTTTTTTTACCTGCTTGCCTGTCCGCTAAATATGGTCTTTCTTTCTCTTTTTTGTGACATGCCAGATTTTGGTCCCCCTATCCTCATTGAGACTACTCTGATACCCATGGTTCTACCACCCAGGGAGGTATAGAGATAATGTAGCCGACTCGAGACAAGAGGGTTAGAGGTACTGTTGACCAGGGGAATAATATATAAATAAATACCTATGAGACCCTTACCTCACTCTTTTCATATGGACTCATAACACTGAAATATATGCTTTATTTTTGTTATTTGCTTGTCCTTCTGGTTTTTTTCTTTTTTATTTATCACAGGTATTTGCACAAATGAGAGAACACTTTTTTTTGGTCTTTTTTGCACTATATTGCACTTACTTGAAATATGAAATACATGGTGTGTATATGATATATGTAAATAGGTTCATGATGTGATATTCCTCCGTCATAAACAAGGTAGATAGGGGGTGGGGGAAGTGGTACAGACACAATTTGATAAGTATAATTTTAGCACAATGTATTATATGTATTATAAAACAGGTTTTTATATGGAATGGAATCACGTTAAAATGGGAGGAGGTTAAACACTTGTAAAGCAAGGGAGGGAGGCTGGGGGAAGGGAGGGGGGAAGGAGGACCCAAAACGGGGAAGAAGGAATGAAGTGAAATGGGAATAAATAGTGGGGAAACAGGATTACCCACACTAGTAGTAACACTTTTTTAGACACGTATGCACATAATCACACACACACACTGTAATACTTATAGGAGTCTGGAGGTTAAAAAAAAGGAAATGGGGGGAGGGGGGGAGCTAGAGAAGAAGAATGGGTTCTAGGAGAAGTAAAGGGATATAGGCAAGAGGAGACAGTACCACCCACTAACCCCTACCCCCCAGGCAGGACAGCAATTAAACAATTAAGGAGGAGAGGAGGGGTAGAAACAGTGATTATTTTAGGCTAGGCTATGGAAGCCTGCAGACTATAAACGAAAGACCTTACCAACTCAGCGGCAACTATATAACATAGCATGTATTATATCCCATGTGAACATCTAAGATACAAAATTATGTACAGTATTGTGTAAGCTACGAGATGGTACATGGGGAGGGATAACACCCGAAGGCTCAATCAGGCAATGCACTTGGCGTATGAGCTGAAGAGAGATGGGAACATACTTATACCAACTCCCTTACGATATTAGCGTATTATATATTATATGATGGAGGTTCCTTATCATTTTTTTTTTTCTGGTGGATTTCTGACCCCCTCTTTCTCTCTATTATAAGAGAATAAGGGGGGGACTTGTACTGCTATAAGTGAAAACTAGTCAGCTTGAAGATTTTGGAGTCGGTGCATGGGAAGGAGGGGGGGGAAGGGGGGGAGGAGAAGGAGAGGGGGTGGCTATGGGGGGGATTGGGAGGAGGGGAAGTAGATATGAGAGAGAAGGGGGGGGGGTGCGAGGGAGGGGGGTAGGGAAAGAAAGGGTCAATAAATAGCTATATGGATCTGAAACGGGCCACATCAGAAATATATAAAAAATGTATGAAGACAGCTGGAGGATAGCGGAGGGGAGCTCTGCTCCTTTGGCCATTTGTCTAATCCACTCCCCCAGATTGGATACCTATGGGAAACTAAGCACCCATAAGTAGTTACCAGGGGATCCCCCCTCCCTTTTTTTTTGTTTTTTTTTTTAATTGGGTTGCTCTCTCGGCCTAGAGAGGATGGAGGGGCTGCGTGTGACCTCCTTAAATGTTAAGGGACTCAATATCCCTGAGAAACGAAAGATGCTATTACATGATCTGAAACATTCCAATACCGATGTGGGATTTGTGCAAGAAACCCATTTTAAGGGAGAGGGCCGACCCATCCTCCAGAACAGATTTTTCCCTTGCATATACCATGCCTCTAATCAAAAGGCTAAAACTAAAGGGGTCTCAATTTTAATCTCCAATCGAATTCCGTGGACCCTGTTGGATAAACGTTCGGATAAAGGGGGAGATATCTTTTTCTTAAAGGATGTATTGGCAGCGTAAAGGTCACTTTGGCCACTATATACATGCCGAATGCGAATCAAGACAGTTTCCTTGATAAAGTTTTATCAAGGTTAATGAAGTTTAAGGAGGGAAAATTGATCGGGGGGGGGGGCTTTAATGTCCCCCTAGACCCTAAAATAGATACTTCCGGGGCGTTTCCTCGATTTCTAGCGGAACCAGGAAACGTATCCTCCGAAAACTCCACGAGCTCCAGCTGGTGGAGGTTTGGCGTAGCCTGCACGCGAGGGAGAGGGATTATACCTTCTTCTCTAATCATCAACTGTATTCCCGAATTGATTTTTTCCTGGTACCCCACCAGTTACTCCCCACCGTGCAGGACATTTCAATAGGAAATATTACATGGTCAGACCACGCGCCAGTTACGGTTAGACTTTCTCTATCGGAGGCGATCCATCCCTCGGAATGGAGATGGCGTCTGAATGAAAGTCTATTACAGTCTCCTGAAATCCGTGAGGATCTGACCAAAGAAATTACAATGTACTTCCAGGCAAATGACACCATGGGGAGCGACCTGGGAATAGTTTGGGAGGCGCATAAGGCAGTAATTTGAGGGATTTTAATTAAACATGGCTCTCAAGTGAAGAAGGCTCGAGAAGAGCAAATAAAAGAAACTGCTGGAAGAAATCCAGGGATTAGAGTTACAACATAAGAGGAACCCAAAAATTGCCCTGGGAAATGAATTCGCTCATCTAAGAAGACAGATATCAGATCTTTTGCGTTTTTAAAGCAAAAGCATTACTACAATACGGGAGGAAGATGGCATACGATTCCGGAGACAAGTGTGGCAAATTGTTGGCAAGGAAATTAAAAGAACAGCAGACGCGATCATATATACCCTATATTAAAAGGGAGGGGAGGCCAAAAACTCTCTATGCCAAAAGATATTGCACAGGCGTTTGGGGAATACTACTCCTCGCTGTATAACTTGACGGCGCCCTCAGTGCCCCCCTCGTCTCTGGAAGAATATCTTTCTTCCTCACAACTAGCCCGCTTGCCTTCCCTGACCCGTAGTAAATTAGGAGCACCTATCACTATGGAGGAAGTACATACAGTAATGAAAACAAAGCATGGAAAGGCACCTGGCCCTGATGGCTTTTCTATAGAGTATTATAAAAGCTTTTTCCCAGTACTAGGTCCATATATGACTAAATTATTCAATGCACTAGGACAAACAACTGTGCTCCCACCAGATGCATTAAGAGCCCACATTTCAGTAATTTTGAAAGAAGGGAAAGATCCGTCAGAATGCGGCAGTTACCGACCGATATCATTACTAAATGTGGACCTGAAAATGTTCACAAAGGTATTGGCCTCTAGATTACAACCCCTTCTTTCCCAGTTGGTCCTCAAGTACTCAACCTGGTCAAATATGCAAATCAAACGAAGACACCTAGCGTCTTGAGTACAGATGTGGAAAAAGCCTTCAATAGGGTTAATTGGGCATTTATGCTGGGAGTCTTAAGGGAGACCAAATAATACGCTGGGTAGCGGGGGTGTATTCTGCACCACAGGCTCTAGTTAAGGCAAATGAGTAATAATAATGGGGAAGAAAATTGGGGGAATTAGTGGGACTTTATATGAGGTATAGGGGTGCCGTTCAGGTCCCCCCCTCCATCCCGGTTAAATGAAGGAAAAAATTAAAAAAAAAAAAATAGAGAGATAGCGGGACTTTTTATATAGACACTCGGGAGCGGGAATAAAAATAAATAGCTTTTATTGGAATCAAATGGTTATAAAGTTTCTGTATTCGAATAATTCAATGCATGATGCTATATATAAAATCATTCGTACAACTATTACAATTCATTGAAACCAAAAGAGATATAGATACATACATAAATAAATATAATACCGCGCCTAACTAGTGTGTGAAAACAGCTGCCAACACTAACAGACGACTAAAATCATATGAAACAATATAAGAAAAAAGTGTAGCGCTAAAGTGAATAAATGAATAAAGGGTTTTTGGAAACAAGGGGAGGTAAGGCTCAAATTTACAAATGGCCTATGACCTCGGCTTGGTCCAAAACCAGATAAGCTGTATACACAAATAGTGTGATAATAACTCTGAAGTATTAACAGAGTACAATACTCTATAAGAAGTGCAAATGTGCAAAAAAAATGTGCAAATGTGCATAAAAATATATGGAGTAGGAGAATAAACAAATAAACTCAAAAGTCCATATTTTGCTGGTAATGAAATGCAACGAAACTGTCCAACATATTAATGAGGAAGTGTTAATCCCATATAGGTAATGAAGACTCAATCATACAGTCCATATGTTGCCTGATGTAGTAGACACAAGAGGGCCCAAGGCAAAATATCCTTATAGTAAAGCTACTCCAACTCAGAGGGGGCAAAAGCAGGTATCCTTGCAACATAAAAACTCAAGAGAATGTAGGGTAGAATACTCTTACCAACTTCGGTGGACTCACAGGCCGTGGGCGGTGAGTCATACGAACTTGCACTGTCCCATGGTAGGTGACAGTAGGGAAGTGGATGATACACCTGGAGACGTCCTCCTTGGATAGGAAGCCTGGAGCTTGTCCTGTAGGTCTATACGATCGTTTGTTTTCATCGGCATACATCAGCGTACATGGACCATAAAGGAAACAACAACAGAGAACCTCCACATAGTGTAAATCCGAAAAAAAGTTGGTTTCTCAATGGGCATTTATTAGATCAATCACGATCAACAAAAACAATCCATAAAAAAGCTAGGTTAAAAATTGGAATCGATTCAAATAAAAAGGTGACAAGGTAAGCGTGGTGAAGATGGCTGGGTACAGCAAAGAGACGGGTCTCTTTGCTGTACCCAGCCATCTTCACCACGCTTACCTTGTCACCTTTTTATTTGAATCGATTCCAATTTTTAACCTAGCTTTTTTATGGATTGTTTTTGTTGATCGTGATTGATCTAATAAATGCCCATTGAGAAACCAACTTTTTTTCGGATTTACACTATGTGGAGGTTCTCTGTTGTTGTTTCCTTTATGGTCCATGTACGCTGATGTATGCCGATGAAAACAAACGATCGTATAGACCTACAGGACAAGCTCCAGGCTTCCTATCCAAGGAGGACGTCTCCAGGTGTATCATCCACTTCCCTACTGTCACCTACCATGGGACAGTGCAAGTTCGTATGACTCACCGCCCACGGCCTGTGAGTCCACCGAAGTTGGTAAGAGTATTCTACCCTACATTCTCTTGAGTTTTTATGTTGCAAGGATACCTGCTTTTGCCCCCTCTGAGTTGGAGTAGCTTTACTATAAGGATATTTTGCCTTGGGCCCTCTTGTGTCTACTACATCAGGCAACATATGGACTGTATGATTGAGTCTTCATTACCTATATGGGATTAACACTTCCTCATTAATATGTTGGACAGTTTCGTTGCATTTCATTACCAGCAAAATATGGACTTTTGAGTTTATTTGTTTATTCTCCTACTCCATATATTTTTATGCACATTTGCACATTTTTTTTGCACATTTGCACTTCTTATAGAGTATTGTACTCTGTTAATACTTCAGAGTTATTATCACACTATTTGTGTATACAGCTTATCTGGTTTTGGACCAAGCCGAGGTCATAGGCCATTTGTAAATTTGAGCCTTACCTCCCCTTGTTTCCAAAAACCCTTTATTCATTTATTCACTTTAGCGCTACACTTTTTTCTTATATAGATACATACATGTTCCAACAAGGAATCAATACATAATACATAATGTAAAACATTTAGAGCAAGGTTACATCATTAAATGGAAAAAATTGAAGAACAAACATAAAAGAGAGGGTTTCAAATCATAGGGGGCAAAAAACGAGTTATTATGGAACGGCCTGGTAAGATGCATCAAAATGTACACTAGGTTGTTATTGGCTCTACGCGTTTCAAGGTATTTGACCTATCATCAGGAGCAAGGAACCATAGTGATAATCTAAAAATTTGAAAGAAAAAATATTTAATTAAAAGTATAAGGGAAAGAGGAAAAAAGAAAGAAGAAGAAGAAGAGGAGGAAAAGGGGGAAAAAAAAGGGAGAAGAAAAGCTCAGAACAGGCAGGAAGGGTCCTCCCTAATGGACCCGAACTGTCTGTACACTTACATGTATGGTCCACACATTAGCGGTGCGGCCACGGAACGCACAGGCCAAACCAACCATGCCATGCACGGGAGCTGAGGGGACATGTCGCAGCGGGCAAAACACAGGAACGGACGACGTCCCGCAGGAGTGTCATTGTAGATAATGGTGAAACGAGGGACCAAATCTGTAAGGGAAAGATAATTATGTGGCTGTGAAGTGAATGTGGGGCAAGAGTGAGGGAAATGGGTGGAGAGAGAGAGATGTAGAGCAAGGGAAGGAATGGAAGGGGTTGAAAAGGATTAGTGTGAATGGAAAAAAGGTGTGAGGACATGAGAAGGGTGGATAGAATAGGAGAGAGAAAAAGGGAAAAAAAGGGGGTAGAATAAGCGGGGTGGTGCAAAAGGGGCAAAGAGTGAGGAACTGAATAAAGGAGAAAGGGCGAGAGAAAAAAAGGGCAGGAGTGAAAAGGAGGAAGGGGAAATTTACAAGGCCAGGAAGGTGATGAGGGGAAAGTGGAATACGGTTTGAAGGTCAAGAATAGTGAGAGAAAAAATGTGTACCTGATAGACAGTGTGTCCAGCCAAGGATGCATTGATGCATGGGTGATAAGTGAAAACAAAGTGTATGTCAAACGAAGTGCGGAATCCATGCGGGGATGGGGTCCATAACCGTCAAGCCCCCGCAACCATGTCCCCAACGTCAGACGCTGGCCCACAGATGGGGAGGGAAGGGAAGAACGCCGACAGCCCAGGACCCAAGCGACTGATGGTCCCAACGGCGGCGGCGGCGGCGACCAAACCACCCCCCAATGGGCCAGGGGATAGTGATCACTCGGATGGCACGCCGCGCTAATGGCGCCAGCGTGTCCGGCCGGGATGTGTGACGTCGACGCGCAGTGAGCACAGCCTCGCCCACCCTCCGTCACAACAGGGTGGAGGGGGGGTCCGCAGTGCGCGTCGCAGCTCCCGAACAGGACAGAGAGGCAGGCCCGGCAAACCAACAGACGCACGCACCACTGCGTGCATGTAAGAAAAAAACAAAGTAAAAGTAAATACTGAAAATTGGAAATAAGGTTAAAAATAGGAAACGAAAAAAAAAAAAAAAAAAAAAGAGGAACAAAACTAAAATTGTCAAAGCAAATAAAGATTGGTATTGGATTGAAAAAAGATGTAATTGATTGTAGAAGCAATGAGGCCTCTGGTAGATAGAAGTGGGAGTCAGAGTAAATTAATGGTTAACGCCGCCAGGTGCCTATCATCCCTAATTGGTTAATAATAATGGGGAAGAAAATTGGGGGAATTAGTGGGACTTTATATGAGGTATAGGGGTGCCGTTCAGGTCCCCCCCTCCATCCCGGTTAAATGAAGGAAAAAATTAAAAAAAAAAAAAAAATAGAGAGATAGCGGGACTTTTTATATAGACACTCGGGAGCGGGAATAAAAATAAATAGCTTTTATTGGAATCAAATGGTTATAAAGTTTCTGTATTCGAATAATTCAATGCATGATGCTATATATAAAATCATTCGTACAACTATTACAATTCATTGAAACCAAAAGAGATATAGATACATACATGTTCCAACAAGGAATCAATACATAATACATAATGTAAAACATTTAGAGCAAGGTTACATCATTAAATGGAAAAAATTGAAGAACAAACATAAAAGAGAGGGTTTCAAATCATAGGGGGCAAAAAACGAGTTATTATGGAACGGCCTGGTAAGATGCATCAAAATGTACACTAGGTTGTTATTGGCTCTACGCGTTTCAAGGTATTTGACCTATCATCAGGAGCAAGGAACCATAGTGATAATCTAAAAATTTGAAAGAAAAAATATTTAATTAAAAGTATAAGGGAAAGAGGAAAAAAGAAAGAAGAAGAAGAAGAGGAGGAAAAGGGGGAAAAAAAAGGGAGAAGAAAAGCTCAGAACAGGCAGGAAGGGTCCTCCCTAATGGACCCGAACTGTCTGTACACTTACATGTATGGTCCACACATTAGCGGTGCGGCCACGGAACGCACAGGCCAAACCAACCATGCCATGCACGGGAGCTGAGGGGACATGTCGCAGCGGGCAAAACACAGGAACGGACGACGTCCCGCAGGAGTGTCATTGTAGATAATGGTGAAACGAGGGACCAAATCTGTAAGGGAAAGATAATTATGTGGCTGTGAAGTGAATGTGGGGCAAGAGTGAGGGAAATGGGTGGAGAGAGAGAGATGTAGAGCAAGGGAAGGAATGGAAGGGGTTGAAAAGGATTAGTGTGAATGGAAAAAAGGTGTGAGGACATGAGAAGGGTGGATAGAATAGGAGAGAGAAAAAGGGAAAAAAAGGGGGTAGAATAAGCGGGGTGGTGCAAAAGGGGCAAAGAGTGAGGAACTGAATAAAGGAGAAAGGGCGAGAGAAAAAAAGGGCAGGAGTGAAAAGGAGGAAGGGGAAATTTACAAGGCCAGGAAGGTGATGAGGGGAAAGTGGAATACGGTTTGAAGGTCAAGAATAGTGAGAGAAAAAATGTGTACCTGATAGACAGTGTGTCCAGCCAAGGATGCATTGATGCATGGGTGATAAGTGAAAACAAAGTGTATGTCAAACGAAGTGCGGAATCCATGCGGGGATGGGGTCCATAACCGTCAAGCCCCCGCAACCATGTCCCCAACGTCAGACGCTGGCCCACAGATGGGGAGGGAAGGGAAGAACGCCGACAGCCCAGGACCCAAGCGACTGATGGTCCCAACGGCGGCGGCGGCGGCGACCAAACCACCCCCCAATGGGCCAGGGGATAGTGATCACTCGGATGGCACGCCGCGCTAATGGCGCCAGCGTGTCCGGCCGGGATGTGTGACGTCGACGCGCAGTGAGCACAGCCTCGCCCACCCTCCGTCACAACAGGGTGGAGGGGGGGTCCGCAGTGCGCGTCGCAGCTCCCGAACAGGACAGAGAGGCAGGCCCGGCAAACCAACAGACGCACGCACCACTGCGTGCATGTAAGAAAAAAACAAAGTAAAAGTAAATACTGAAAATTGGAAATAAGGTTAAAAATAGGAAACGAAAAAAAAAAAAAAAAAAAAGAGGAACAAAACTAAAATTGTCAAAGCAAATAAAGATTGGTATTGGATTGAAAAAAGATGTAATTGATTGTAGAAGCAATGAGGCCTCTGGTAGATAGAAGTGGGAGTCAGAGTAAATTAATGGTTAACGCCGCCAGGTGCCTATCATCCCTAATTGGTTAATAATAATGGGGAAGAAAATTGGGGGAATTAGTGGGACTTTATATGAGGTATAGGGGTGCCGTTCAGGTCCCCCCCTCCATCCCGGTTAAATGAAGGAAAAAATTAAAAAAAAAAAAAAAATAGAGAGATAGCGGGACTTTTTATATAGACACTCGGGAGCGGGAATAAAAATAAATAGCTTTTATTGGAATCAAATGGTTATAAAGTTTCTGTATTCGAATAATTCAATGCATGATGCTATATATAAAATCATTCGTACAACTATTACAATTCATTGAAACCAAAAGAGATATAGATACATACATGTTCCAACAAGGAATCAATACATAATACATAATGTAAAAACATTTAGAGCAAGGTTACATCATTAAATGGAAAAAATTGAAGAACAAACATAAAAGAGAGGGTTTCAAATCATAGGGGGCAAAAAACGAGTTATTATGGAACGGCCTGGTAAGATGCATCAAAATGTACACTAGGTTGTTATTGGCTCTACGCGTTTCAAGGTATTTGACCTATCATCAGGAGCAAGGAACCATAGTGATAATCTAAAAATTTGAAAGAAAAAATATTTAATTAAAAGTATAAGGGAAAGAGGAAAAAAGAAAGAAGAAGAAGAAGAGGAGGAAAAGGGGGAAAAAAAAGGGAGAAGAAAAGCTCAGAACAGGCAGGAAGGGTCCTCCCTAATGGACCCGAACTGTCTGTACACTTACATGTATGGTCCACACATTAGCGGTGCGGCCACGGAACGCACAGGCCAAACCAACCATGCCATGCACGGGAGCTGAGGGGACATGTCGCAGCGGGCAAAACACAGGAACGGACGACGTCCCGCAGGAGTGTCATTGTAGATAATGGTGAAACGAGGGACCAAATCTGTAAGGGAAAGATAATTATGTGGCTGTGAAGTGAATGTGGGGCAAGAGTGAGGGAAATGGGTGGAGAGAGAGAGATGTAGAGCAAGGGAAGGAATGGAAGGGGTTGAAAAGGATTAGTGTGAATGGAAAAAAGGTGTGAGGACATGAGAAGGGTGGATAGAATAGGAGAGAGAAAAAGGGAAAAAAAGGGGGTAGAATAAGCGGGGTGGTGCAAAAGGGGCAAAGAGTGAGGAACTGAATAAAGGAGAAAGGGCGAGAGAAAAAAAGGGCAGGAGTGAAAAGGAGGAAGGGGAAATTTACAAGGCCAGGAAGGTGATGAGGGGAAAGTGGAATACGGTTTGAAGGTCAAGAATAGTGAGAGAAAAAATGTGTACTCAAAAACTTTTTCAATTATAAACGGGACCCGTCAGGGTTGCCTCCTTTCGCCTCTATTATTTGCCCTCACGCTGGAGCCTTTGCTGAACAAAGTCTGACAGAATCCTGACATTATGGGGCTAAGATTGGGGGACACAACTATAAAGTGTCCGGACGACTTACTTTTTTTACTCTCCAGCCCACATACGTCACTACCAAATCTTATGATGGAAATCGAACAGTATGGGGCTCTTTCGAATAAATTATAGTAAATCGGAGGCGATGGGGGTGGCACTGCCGGATCCCGGGTGTAGCACCCTACAGTCTAACTTTAAGTTCAAGTGGATGACAACAGCATTAAACTACTTGGGTACACCAAACTTAACAGATACCTATGAGTTGAACTTCCCACCGCTACTTAGAGCAGTTAGAAAAGTTCTGGATAAGTGGAACAGAGGTTTACACTCATGGTTTGGCAGATGCAATATCATAAAGATGAGTATAATGCCCAAATTGTTGTACCTTTTTGCAGGCATTACCCATAATGATCCCCATGGCTTACTTCAGTCAAATTCGGGCCATGATTATTAAATTTATTTGGGCCAGCAAGCGTCCAAGGATTAGTAGAGCACTGCTGACATTACCTAAGAAAGCAGGATGACTAGCGGTGCCAGATCTATACAGATATTATCAAGTAGCCCAACTCGGCAGAATAATTGACTGGAGTAGGCATGGAGAACATAAACTGTGGAACACTATTGAACAGCAAGTGAGCCCGGTCCCATTAAATAGAGTGGTGTGGTGTTACACAGCTTTGTCAACCTCGATAAAAACACATCCTACGATAGGCCCCACACTACGAATAGGATGCAAGATCTGCCAGAACCCTAGATTCTCTTCTAAACACTTACCTTTGTTCCCTATATTGGGAAACCCAGTCTTCCCGCCAGGCCTAGAGCCCAGAATGTTTGGGAATCTTTAAGAGAAGGGCTGTTTCCAAGCCTCACACTTTTTGACATCTGATAATTGGCCAACTATAGAATTGCTGGCACAACAGGGAGGAGAGTTTGAAATTCCCTTCTGGCAGGCACAACGGGTATGCCAGTTTTTTGGAAACATTGGGACCCACAGAGGATTATCGTCGTCCGCATACAAAATTTGACGTATACTGTGAGGAAAAGGGGCCCCTTTCCCGTACCATCTCTAAGATGTATGCACTGTTGTCGGCACCCCCAGAAGATTTTATAATGCCAGGCCTGAGGAAATGGGAGAGAGATCTTGACCAAACTTTCACACCATCTCAACACCAGAACATTATATATCTGTCAATAAAATCATTGAGGTGCACGAAAACCCAGGAGCTGAACTATAAACTATTAACACGTTGGTATTATACCCCTCAAACTCTTAATAATATCTTCCCAGCCACTTCAGACCGTTGTTGGAGAGGTTGCGAAGAACAAGGGACTTTACTTCATATTTTCTGCCTATGTCCAATAATTAGGCAGTTTTGTCAGGAAATACAGAGGATCATTCACAAACGTACAGAGTACCAGATCCCGGATGATCCGGCCTTCTTCCTATTACAGTATTCACAAATCCCACTCAAGAAATATAAGAACTCAGTACTAAGTCACCTGGTAAATGCAGCGAAAAGCTGCATCGCCTCGTGCTGGCTGGAAGGACCCACGACCCCCCCCCCCCCCCATCTCCATGTGGCTCAATAAAGTTAGGAGAGTAGAGATAATGGAAAATCTTATGCCTATGACATTGGATAGAAAGGAACAAACTATCAAAATATGGTACCCATGGGAGATAGTCATACAGTCGGAAGAGAAGAAGAGACTACTGGGAGATGTAGGGGGGGAGTGAGCCCCCGGTGGAAGTAAACGAGGAGATCAAGACGGGTCCCCCTTCCCCTGTCTCTCTTTTTTTGTTTAGCTCAGCGAGATATGGTTATGTTTGTTTCGGGGGGGGGGGGGGTGTTGTTTTTTGATGTATGTATAATAAGAATAAAATTATAGGAGAACTGAAATAAAAATGTGATATATTTGAGCAGAAATAATGTAATCACTGGAATTTATTGGGTATATGATATATGTATGAAGTAATGAAACTATAAGCTGTTGTAGGGCATCCACAAAAAACCTTGAGAAGAAAGGATAAGAACTACCATCAGCCCTGTGTCATGCCAACAGTAAAGCATGCTGAGACCATTCATGTGTGGGGTTGCTTCTCAGCCAAGAACACAGCCATGAATAGAGAATTGTACAAAAACATCCCGAGAGCAACTTCTCCCAACCATCCAAGAACAGTTTTGTGATGAAAAATGCCTTTTCCAGCATGATGGAGCACCTTGCCATAAGGAAAAAGTAATAACTAAGTGGCTTGGGGAACAAAACATCAACATTTTGGGTCCATGGCCAGGAAACTCCCCAGACCTCAATCCCATTGAGAACTTGTGGTCAATCCTCAAGAGGCGGGTAAACAAAAAACCCACAAATTCTGACAAACTCCAAGTATTGATTATGCAGAACTATGAAGAATGGGCTGCCATCAGTCAGGATGTGGGCCAGAAGTCGATTGACAGCCTGCCAGGGCGAATTGCAGAGGTCTTAAAAAAGAAGGGTCAGCATTGCAAATATTGAGTTTTTGCATAAACGTAATGTAATTGTCAATAAAAGCCTTTTGACACTTATGAAATGCTTGTAATTATACTTCAGTATACCATAGTAACTTAAGACAAAAAGATCTAAGGCTCCATGCACACTAGCGTTTTTTTTAAAGTGATTGTAAAGGCAGAAGGTTTTTTTATCTTAAACCCGAAGATGGAACTTCCGCTTTAAGTGCTGATGACCCCCTGACATGCCACATTTGGCACGTTATTTTTTTTGGGAGAGGAGCGGGTACCCTGTTTTTACAGGCACCCAGCTCCCACTTCCTCCCCTGGGTCTGAATGGACACCAGAAACTGTGACTTGGCTTGAGTGCCCCCATAGAAAGCTGCTTGCTGTGGGGGCACTGAACAGGAGGGAGGGGCCAGAAGCACAGAAGAGGGACCTGGGAAGAGGAGGGTCCGGGCTGCTCTGTGCAAATACACTGCACAGAGCAGGTAAATATAACATGTTTGTTATTTTTATGGGGGAAAAAACAAGAATTTACAATCACTTTAAGCTCCTAGCATTTTTCTGCTCCTAGAAGCTACAGTAAATAATGTTATCCTATGTTACCATGCACACTACACTAAGTTATTAGCGTTTTTTTTGAGCTTCAGCTTCTCAGAGCATATTATTTTTTATTTTATTTTTTTTAGAGTTTCTTGGAGCATTCCAGCAGAAACACTCCTAAATGCTACTAATAGTGTTGTTTTAGCTTTTTTTTCCTTATACTGCAAAAATGCTAATAAAATGCTAATGCTCTCTAAATGCTATTAAATTCTCCTAAAAATATTACCACAACATGCTATTAGAAGCATTTTTTATCAAGTATTTTTTCTGGAGCCTAAAACCTCTGAGGCAGCAGACTTTGTGAAAATTAATAGTTGTGTCAATCTCAAAACTTTTGGCCAAGGCTGTAGATGCCTAAATGCATTGAGTTGCTGCCATGTGATTGGCTGATTAGCAATTTGTGTTACCGAGCGATCATAGCTGCCAACAGTCCCGATTTTCCCAGGACATTCACAGTATTCAGACCCTTGTCCTGGTCTGTCTGTGTCATGGGAAAAATCACTGGAAATTGACTTTGCCGCGGCAACCCGTCACCGGCCAACCATACTCCATACGGCTGGCAGGTCTCTTCCGTCTGTACAGTGGAGAGGGGAGGGGCCTCCGACCCCGGCAGCTAATCGGCTGTAGTGTACAAGCAAATTGCTCTGCTTGTACACTGAAGAGAGAAGCTGATTAGCTGCCCGGGTTGGAGGCCCCTCCCCTCTCCACTGTGTAAATGGAAGAGACCTGCCAGCCGTATGGAGATCCCGTGGGCACCACAGAGCTGCCCCCCCCCCCTCAATTCTCAGTGAGCTGACAGCCAGAGGTGCAGGGAGGATTCTGCAGTGGAGTGGCCATGCTCGGGGTGATGATGATCTGCTGGACGTTCTGTGTGTTGGGTAAGAGGAGGTACAGAGCGCTGTGTTGGGGGTGAACATCAGGTCCTGTACCATGCTTGCACCCTCTCACCCACCATGTCTAAACTCTCTCACCCACCATGTCTGCACCCTCTCATGTACCGTGTCTGCACCCTCTCACCCTCTATTGTACCATGTCTGCACCCTCTCACCCTCTCCTGTACCATGTCTGCACCATTTCCTGTACCACGTTCTCACCCTCCCCTATACCACATTCTTACCCTGTCCTGTACCATGTCTGCACCCTCTCCTGTACCATGTCTGCACCCTCTCACCCTCCCCTGTGCCATGTCTGCACCCTCCCCTGTGCCATGTCTGCACCCTCCCCTGTGCCATGTCTGCACCCTCCCCTGTGCCATGTCTGCACCCTCTCCTGTGCCATGTCTGCACCCTCTCCTGTGCCATGTCTGCACCCTCTCGCCCTCTCCTATACCATGTCTTCACCCTCTCACGTACCATGTCTGCACCCTCTCACCCTCTCCTGTACCATGTCTGTACCCTCTCCTGTACCATGTCTGCGCCCTCTCACCCTCTCCTGTAACATGTCTGTACCCTCTCCTGTACCATGTCTGCGCCCTCTCACCCACCATGTCTGCACCCTCTCCTGTACCATGTCTGTACCCTCTCCTGTACCATGTCTGCGCCCTCTCACTCTCACCTGTACCATGTCTGTACCCTCTCATGTACCATGTCTGCACCCTCTCACCCTCTCCTGTACCATGTCTGCACCCTCTCACCCACCATGTCTGCACCCTCTCACCCACCATGTCTGCACCCTCTCACGTACCATGTCTGTACCCTCTCCTGTACCATGTCTGCACCCTCTCACCCTCTCCTGTACCATGTCTGTACCCTCTCCTGTACCATGTCTGCACCCTCTCACCCACCATGTCTGCACCCTCTCACCCACCATGTCTGCACCCTCTCCTGTACCATGTCTGTGCCCTCTCAACCTCTCCTGTACCATGTCTGTACCCTCTCCTGTACCATGTCTGCGCCCTCTCACCCTCTCCTGTACCATATCTGCACCATGTCTGCGTCCTCTCACGTACCATGTCCGCACCCTCTCTGACAGTGTCCCTTTCTCTCCCTTTCTCTCTCCCTCTTTCATTGTTAAGCCACGCCCAATATTTAGTTTAAGCCACCCCCATTTTTTTTCCTCACTACTAAGCCACACCTACAAATGCATGCCCCATCCCTAAATAAAATACGACTCCCCCTACATATAAAAAAGTGTCCTCATTAATTTTTTCAGAATGTTGGGAACCATGAGCGATTGAACAGGTGTACCTAATAAAATGGCTGGTGAGCGTGTGTTTATTTGTGGTCACACAATTTGAATAGCAGCGACTTCCCAGAGATTTGCTGACAATTTATTTGCTTGAAGGTAGTGCAGCTGTTTTACAAATCTACTATAAAGGGGGGAAACTTTCCGGAGGTCAAGTTTTTATAGAAAAAAAAATGATGTTTGGCTTGACCTAGCACAGAAATGAGTACAGTGGAAGGAGAAAAGGACTATGTGATCTTTATTAGGGTCTCCTCTACTGTGCACTACACAGTGTTGTTTTATTTTTGGCTTCTGTGAATAAAGTTTTCATTTCTGTACAGAGAAAAATAAACAGTGTTTCCGGTCAGAGGAGCCTCTCCCCGCCTCTTCCGGTGAAGTCACTCTGAGACCGAGAGAGAACGGAAATTAGAAAACATGGTGGCGGTGTAAGTGAGGAGCGGTGTCCGGGGACGTGTGAGTGACAGTAGGTGTTCCGGAGCCGTGTGGAGGGAGGTAAGTGCTGAGCCCGGTGGGTGTCATGGTCGGTGGGTGCCGGGCCTGACTACCAGCCTCCTCCAATGTACTGAGACCCGCATTGTTTACATTGTACTGTCTGCAGTCCTCGTCTGTTAATGCTTCATCCCCGGAGCAGTGTCCTGTCCCAGGGGGGGTCACCTCCAGTGATTTGGCTCCCTACAAATAACCCCCTCCACCGGAAATCACTGCAATTACCTCTTAATGTACAACAAAAGGGGCAAACCTTTCTTCTCAGATTTGAGTGGAGTGATGAGGGGATGGAGCCCCTGTCAGGTATTTATTGATGCTTTTGCCCCCTTTGGGGGAGTTACTTTCTCTAAGAGTAGAATTAGATGTGTGTCTAGATTTACTGCTCCTCTGAAGAGCGATCTGCATTTTGATCGCTTTTCAGAGGTGATGTCTCCCTTCACCGCCTATTTTAACCCAACTTTTGCCAACCACCATGCCACAGTTGCGTACATTGCATGCGGTTGCGGGGTGTTTGCTTCCCCATTCACTCAAATTGGCTGCGTTCAGTAAGCTTGCCACCTGCTAATTGCTGCATGTCCGGTCATTTTTGCCGCGAGCATAAAGCATTGTGACTGCCGCCTGTAAATGCCTCCATCTGCTACCTGTTACAGCTTAAGGGCCAGTTCACAGCAGATGCAGTTCCGTTCACTTCCGTGCGCTTTTTTTCTGCCCAAAATGCATGCACAGTGTTTTCCATATATTCCAATGGCTCTAGTTCACACCATGCAGTCAGTTTCCGGTCAGATTCCGGTGCAGAAACTGACTGCATGGTGTGAACTAGAGCCATTGGAATACATGAAAAACACTGCGCATGCATTTTGTGCAGGAAAAAAAAAGCGCACGGAACTGCGTCTGGTGTAAACTAGCACTAAAGGATATGTAAAGGTTTGTTTTTGAAAAAACAATAACAAACATGTTAAACTTGCTTCCGTGCAGTTGGTTTTGCACAGAATGGCCCCGATCCTATTCTGGGGTCCCTCAGCCCCTCCCTCACTCTTCTCTAGTGCTCCGCTCGAGTGATCCTTTGAAGTGTAACTCCAGACAAATCTTTTCTGTTAGGTTTAGATGGAGCTGTGGGTTTGTACCTCTGCCAGGTTTTTATTGATTAATTCATCATTTTCTCTTTGCCCTCTGAACAATATTTTTAATGGCACAAGTGGGTGTCTACATGCATATTTGGGAGCATGCAAGATATATTAACAAGTAAAACCACCTCAAATACCCCGGCCGGCTTCTGTTGGAAGTGCATGCTGGAAAATTTGCACTGAGCTGTCCGGATCCTCCTCTTAGGTCCTTCTTCTGTGTTCCTGGCCCCTCCCTCCTGTTGAGTGCCTTCACAGCAAGCAGCTTGCTATGGGGGCACCCAAACTGAGTCACAGCTCCCTGTGTCAATTCAGATATGGAGCTGCTGTCCGGCCCTGCCGCCTGGCTTTCCTGATTGGCTGGCTGACTTTGCTTGACAGCATCGGGAGCAAATGGCGCCCCTGCTGTGTCTCGGCCAATCGGGGGGTTGAATGCTCGAGGGACTCATGGACATCGCTGGAGAGAGATTGGGCTGAGGTAAATATTAGGGGGTGCTGGGGAGGCTGCTACACACAGAAGGCTTTTTATCTTCATGCATAGAATGCATGAAGATAAAAAGCCTTCTGACTTTACAACTCCTTTTAAGGATGAACATGTGTCCTTATGACTCATACATTACTTTTTTTATGAGTGATTAATCCATAAATTTATCAGTAGTTTTATGGCCATTTAGTTGCCAATTCTGAACCTTGTATTAGTGACCAAGGATCAGAGCACATGGATTGATATGTCTTGTTTATTTGTGGGAAGTAACACAACCTCCTTTGGGCTGTACAGGTCAGTGTACTGCTTTTGTTGCACTGTGTGGTAATTTTAGTGAAATAAGATTACATTTAATGGGTTCTTTTGAAGCAGAGCCATACTGCATATATACAAACTTGAAGTTCAATGTGCTTGTAGCAAACCTGGCTATAGCTCTTTCATATCTTTTTATAAATAATTGTATTATATTATATTTTTTTTAGCTAAAGTTTTATCCGTTTCCAATCCAATTCTGCTAGCTGCATTTTTGATGCATATTTCACAAACCGCACCAAAGACGTACCTCCCCATTAAAATTAATTAAAAACGCAGTGAGAACGCATCAAAAATGCACCCGTGTTGCGTTTTTGATGCATTTTTTGAGTCGCATGACCTATGAAGAACACCATAAGCAAGGTAAAATCGGCAGCCATTATAGGCACTTTTTTTTTTCTTTCGGCACATCGCTGAAAACCCTATTTTCCGACAATAATATTTGGCGTCTGAAATTTCGGTGCATCGCTATTTATTTATTACAGGCACTTATATAGTGCCGTCAATTTACCCAGCGCTTCACATATATATTATACATTCTCAGCAGTCCCTACCCCTCATGGCGCTTACAATCTAAGGTCCCTAACTTTATTTTTACTATTCTCTGTACCTTTTGGCGTAATCATTTGTTTTTCATTTAGTGATCAGTTGTATATACCTCATACTAATATAACTTTTTTTCTTTTATTTTAGACCATTTTATCAATACATTCAGTGCACTTCTTTTGCTTGTTTAAATCTCCGTTATGGATCTTGGATTTTGCTTGTCCCACTCTGAGTGAACGAGGGATCTTCGCCGCCATGGAGAAGAAACGCAGAAAGAAATGAGAGCCGCACACCCAGGCTAATGGCCTCTATCATGCGAACTTTATTGAGCCTCTAGATCTAATTTTGGTTGCCCGGCTGGACATTGTTGAGCAAAGACACATCTCTAGGTGCTGTGACTTCGTCATATTAATTTCAAACCATATTCTATGAACATGAGGTTTGCAAGTTTTTGGCTGCAGCTGGTAGTGATCTTACTGTGTCTGAAGAAGCACCAAGGCTCCCAGCCGGGAAACTCCTCCCATGAGCCTGAGTCCTGTCATGACTGCTCCCATCTTACCCTTAGTGTGGAGTTCTCCTCAACAGTTGTTAAACATGGTGAGTTTTATGAACCTGTATTTAAAGATCATTTGGAAACATCTGAACTGCAGATTTTGAAAGTGGTCCTATTTGTTGCATAAATACCACAGGAAAATAATTTTAGGCTGGGTTCACACTGGTATAACAAACGCTCCGACATTAGGAGCTCAAGTCGCATGACGTATATAAATCAATGGTTCCCTATGAGAGCTGTCTTGGGGCCCAGGGTTGTCAGGAAGAGGCCCATGTCCACATCAACATGGGGACAAGGTGCTTTGGGGCTCAAAACACTCACCCCCCCATGTTGAGGGCATGTAGCCTGGTATGGTTCAGAAGGGGGTTCTCGCTCGTCCCCACCCCCTTTCCTGGCCTGCCGGGCTGCATGCTTGGTAAAGGGGCTGGTATGGTTTTTAGGGGGACCCCACGCTGTTTTTTGGCATGGAGTGTCCCCTAAAGATTCATACCAGACTCAAAGGGCCTGGTATTGTTGGAATCAAAATCGGATCCCCTTCATTGAAGTCGCACTTCAAGTCGCAGGGCAAAGTCGTAACCACAGTCGTATGACTGTTGTGTTGTACCAGTGTGAACCCAGCCTTACTCATTTAAGCTCCTTGCAGTACATATCTAGGCATACTACTTGAATTACATAAATATAAGTGTCCAAATACAGTGAAATGATCCTTGTAGGAGGACTGAAAGTCTGCTTTTTAATGTCAAAAGCTACAGTTGCTGTATATTATGACATGTCAGAAATGTGTTCATGCACACCTGTAAAGGTTATAATGTGTCCACTTAAAGCGGAAGTAAACCTATTTGATTTAACAAAAAAGTTCCATTCCCGAGCCAGGAATGTAACTGTCACAATGGTTGTGCTCTCAACCAAACTATCCAATGACTGGTGTCATACCTGATCACATGTGCAGCATCCTGACAACTTCAGATCAAACAGAGGCTAAGATGGCAGTTTCCGTGGCTGAAAGCGATAAGAAGGTTTAGTTCCGCTTGAAAGCAAACCTGTACTAGGGGAAATGTGGATCCTGCCACTGCTGGTCTTCTTATACTAGTAACTTTGCTGCCATTTGAATTCAATAATTTGCATCCATGACCAAGACCAAGAATGGAGATCAGGCTTTCTCACTGGCTGCATTGATTGTTTTAGGTGAGTGACACAAAGTATTGAATCCAGAGACAGCCAGCGTCTAGCATTTTTAAGATTTCAAGGGCAATCGAAATAAGGCTCCTTTCACACAAGCGGACTGATTGGGTCCCAATTGGACCCTCCATTCTCCTCTATGGTGCTGCAGTGTCAACGGACATGTGCCCTTTGACACCCGCCATCATCCAATCCTATTCGCTAAAAGCAGACATATGGGGATCCGTTCCCCATCCACCTGGCAGATTGGATCAGATGGCAGTCAGGTGTAAACAGACAGGTGGTACGTTTACATCCGACCACTCATATAGGAGAGTAGTCTGTGTCTGTTCTGCATAAGCGGATCGGACACGGACCAGCCATCTGCCTGCTCAGTGTGGATCAGCGGACCAATTTCCCCACTAAGCAGACAGACCCTACTGAGCTTGTCACATGTAGGAGGGGCCTAATTCTGTGGGTGCAAGTTTTCTTTTACAGTGATATTGTGATTTGGTTTCCAGAATGGAATTTGACTGGCTTCAGTTTGATTACACAGTTTAGAAATAAATCTGTTCCGATGATAGATGTCCTAGGGGACGGGGGACCTCATTCACATGATGTGGAGATGTCCCAAGTTGTTTCGCTACTGGGAGGGGGTGATTGATAGTTTGAGAGATGTATTTGGGATCGTACTGGAGAAAGAGGCTAAAGAATGCATCTTGGGGTATAGACAGATACAGGGGGAGAGGAAGAGTACTACACTGGCAATTCTGAGAGGTCTATTCCAAGCAAGGAAAACAATCGCATTAAGATGGCAATCAAAGGAACCCCCCACAGTAAGAGAATGGATTGTTATATTAAAGGAAATCCTTTGTAGGGAAAGAACAGAGTATATTAAGAGAGGCAATATTAAGGAATTTGATAAAATGTGGAGACCATGGCTGGAGAAGGTAGGAGGCTCTTAATAGGAAGTGAAGAATATAACAGAGTGGGATTTAATAATAAAAGCCCTAGGCAGCCAGGGATCTGGTCTACCAGTACATAACTTGTTAGGTGCTTGTCTCTATCTGACAAATAATAGTTAATAGAAGCTGTGTTTGTTAACTAAATGTGTTGAAAGTCTAACCCTGAATACTCTATATAGGGGAGTGGGATGTTGGGTGGGAGGGATGAGCGGGCAAGGGGAAAGAGTGATGGTATATATATATATATATATATATATATATATATATATATATATATATATATATATATATATATATATTCTGGATAATATTGAAAATGGCTGGAGGCGCGGCAAGTCCTTTAGTCTCTGTTATTGACCTTGGACTTGTTATATGGTACCGGCATCGCGACTCTATAGGTCCATATCAATTGGTAGTGAACTAATGTCTAATTTATGACCCTGTGTAATTTCAGCTCAAAGCTCAGGAAATATATAGAGGGGGGGGGAGTGGTGATAAGAAAACTTTGCCACAATGATGTGAATTTAAGAGGTCTGTAAATAAACGTCAAGCTGAATAGGTTTCCAGACACTATTCTCTGATGTGGTTAAAAAAAAAAAAAAAAAAAGAAATAAATCTGTTCAGAACATATAACCATGTAAAAATAGAAATATGGCAGCTTTATGCAGAGTCGTATCTGAAGGTGCAGGCTTGCTTGTCCTTACCTTTTCTTCATACTCGCTTAGCCATTGACCGCAAAAAGGTGTGTGTGTATATATGTGTGTGTATATATGTGTATATATATATATATATATATATATATATATATATATATATATATATATATATATATATATATATATATATATATATATATATATATATATATATATATATATATACTCACATTATATTAATAACACTCGCCTGGCTGGCTACATGCTTGTTCTCAGTCAGTGACTCACTACTTAGTTAAGTCATCATAAGGATGACAGCCTTTTCAGTCTCCCCGTAGAGTGGGAATACTGGATGGGGGTGAAGCTGAGCACGCCAAAATTTGAATATTGTATAGATATGACCTGTTGTATATGGTACCAGCATTACTATCTTGTATCAATATGTATACTTATAAGGGATGTCGCTGTCTATCTATTATAGGTAATTCCATCTATTAAGCTTGATGATTGTCATGATGACCTATTGTATGTACTTCCTTCTTTTTGTTCAATAAAAGATTTTGCCAAGTAAAAATAAAAAAAAATAAATTGCAAAATTGGCTAGCCTACATAAATTTTTCCTAATGTGCCACAAAGGCTGTCGGGTAATTTTACAATGTGTGTCCTGCCCAAGGGTGGTACAGTGTACACTTCTTTAGCTTTCCAGTTTTATCTGGCAACGTGAATGATTGCTGCATCCCCTAGGATGGGCTGCAGGTGGAGACTCTGGTTATTCCTTACAGTAATTTCAAGCACAGGAGTTTAGCAAGCCAAAATGGGGGCTGAAAAAGTAAACTCTGTGGTAGGATTGACCTAGCTTTGTAATTCTTTGCATCCAAAAGTGTGCTGGCTATATCTGTGACAACCCTTTTTTTTTTTTTTATCCTTTCTCTAGAATATATTGTAGCTTTCAATGGTTATTTCACGGCGAATGCGCGAAGCAAGTTCATCACCAGTGCGTTGAGGAGCAGAGGTATAGAGGACTGGAGGATTGTACCACGAAACAACCCAGCCAGTGATTATCCAAGTGACTTTGAATTGATTGAGATCCGTACAGGTCACAGGGATGGAGTGCTGACATTAGAAGACCATCCCAACATCAAGCGTGTCACGCCTCAGAAACGCGTCTTCCGCTCCCTCAAGTTTGCTGAAAGTACGTTATTTATTTCTTTTTTAGCTTTGATGCCTGCACTATATCTTACATCTTCTGTAAATTGCAATATAAGAAACCCACATTGTCTAAAGCTGTGAATTTTTTTGTTGTAACGTTTCAGAGTTATCTATCAGGGCTTTCAGGGTACAATTTTGAATACATGTATTTTGTTTCCTGATTTTGGTTGCAAAGGTTACACACCTCCCACTTCTGCTTACTTCCTTTTTGATTGGCCTCCTCAACTCCTTGTTGACTATTACATGCATGCTCCCAACATATAGTTGTAATCCTAAAAGCAGAATCAGATATCTGTCAGTATCACCTTTTTAATGATCTTTATCAAGGGACAATACATCTGCTATAAAAGACCTGGGGGTTTATTTACTAAAGCTGGAGAGTGCAAAATCAGTCTCACTTCTGCATAGAAACCAACCAGCTTCCAGGTTTTATTGCCAGAGCTTAATTGAACAAGCTGAGGTTAGAAGCTGATTGGTTTCTCTGCAGAAGTGAGACTGATTTTGCACTCTCCAGCTTTAGTAAATAAACCCCCTGGTGTCCAGTTGGCACCCAACTGTTATTTCTGCAGTCCAGGTTTGAGTATAAAGATTCTGACTGCTTGCTGTAGGCACCAATGAATATTCCTTCTAGCAACAGTTTCATACATAAAAGGCTGGTATACACAGGGGATGCATTTAGGATGTGCTTGTTATCCAATCGCCTTGTGTCTGCCATGTATTCACAGTGACTTTTGGAGGGGAAAAAAGCAAGGAGCAAATTTGATTTAAAACTGATCTTAAAGTGAAACTGAACTGAAAAAGTGAAGACTTGCTATGTTTAGGGAACTCTTTAAAAATGGTAACTAAACGGTACAAAAAAAGTACCTTTTGTCTGGAACACCCCCTGACTTTTTTCTTTCAGTTTTTCTGACGTATTGTTCAAAGCTCTGAAAAAAGGCCTACTCCTGAAAACGTCAGTTGCGATACACATGTTGCATATCGCCAGAATGAGAGCAATAATTCTAGCACCAGACCTTATTCGTAACGCTAAACTGAAGACCTATTGGGGGCTTTTTAAGCATCGCCCATGGAAAATATAGGGTACTGGTGTTTGTCGCCATTTCACTGGCGCATACAAGGTTTGAAATGTTGAGTATCTATTTACTCGGTGTAACCCGGGCTTTTATATTTTCCAAAAAAATTGGGTAATGCATTTTTTGTGCCCCCTAAAATGAACTTTTAGGCTAAATTCACACTGGGGCGGGGGGGGCGTTAGCGGTAAAGCGCCGCTAATTTTAGCAGTGCTTTTCAGCCGATAGCGGGGCACTTTTAAATAAAGGGTTAAAAGCGCCCGCAAAGCACCGCTGCCGAAGCGCTTTGCAGGCAGTGGTGGTGGAGGAGTGGTGTATACACTGCTGCCGCACCGCCCGAAAGATGCTGCTTGCAGGACTTTTTCTAACGTCCTGCAAGTGTACCGTCCCAGTGTAAAAGCACTCGAGCTCTCACACGGGCTGCAGGGGAGACTCTTTTACAGCCGCTATTTTTAGCCCAAAAGTGCCTGAAAAACGCCCGTGTGTGTGTTTGTGGTTTTTTTTTTTTTTTTGTTTTTTTTCTGAAAGTTTGTTTCCTAGACCTTTGCGGGAATATCGTGTGACCCAAAAAATTGGGAATGCCGCTATTTTATTCTCTAGTGTGTCTGCTTTCAGAAAATAGATAATGTTTGGGGGTTTTAAATTTTTTTTTTTTTTAAATAGATTTTATTGAAAGATGAATCGTACAGAATATAACATCAATGGTATTAGTGTATTTTGTACAAAAACAACAGTTATGCTGAAATGTAGTAGAAATGCATAACAATGACAAAAGATTTGTAACCTAGGGGTGGGGTAGTATGGCCCCAGAGGTGGGGGGCAACAACAAGCATGTAATAAGAATTCAAGGGTATTAACCTTCTATTTGAGAAAGAAGAAGAAATAACTGGATGGATCTAAGTAGGAGGGGGGTCCCTAGGATTACCATGAGGATATTGATGGATGATTCCAAAGTAGGGTGTGGGGTAGGGAGAAGTGAGGGGAGAAAGAAAAACAAAAATAAAAGAGGGGGGGAGGTAGGAGATTGAGCACCAAGTTCATGTTATGGATGTAGACTGTAGCCTGGGGGTAGACAGTGAGGTTAAAGCTGTGATTTTAATAATATCAGTCTCCACCTTCCTGTGTGGAGGAAGATAGGGGGTTGGTGGGCGAGAGGAGGTCTCGCACGATAGTGTAGGACTTGACAGGAGTTGGATTCCTTGTGTTGCAGATCCTTGGCTTGGAGGAAGCAGCTCCACCTATGGTGTAGGGGAAGGCTCATAATATGAGAATTTCTCGAAATTCGCTATATCCATAGAAGTGAGCGTTGAGGCCATAAAAGCACGCAATTTGTGGTAGAAACGTGATCTGGTCTTTTCATGCATTAAATCCATGTTGATCCTGTCTTTGTAGAGTAGTTGTAAGAGATCTCTTTTTTGATTTGGGAGGTTTTTGGGCAAACGTTGGAGATCCAGTTTTTCAGGATGGCTCTTCTAGCGAGTAGGAGGCATATCAGGGTCCAGTCTTTGCAAGACGGGGTAGAGTTGGGTGACCAGGGTAATAGCTGGGGGTCCCATTGACCAAAGATGAGAAGTAGGGGGTCTTTAGGTAGTTTCAGCAGGGTCACCTTAAAGATGTATGATAGGACTTGATCCCAGAAGGTGGAGATGTAAGTACACGACCAGAAGCGATGAGTCAGTGAAGGCCTGGGGTGTTGACATAGGGGACATATGGGGGCAGTTTGCGCTTGTTTGTTTGAGAGGAAAGGTATATGAGCACGATGAACAATCTTTATGAGCACTATGAACAATCTTCGGTTTCCCTCCAAGATTCGTTAGGCACCAATTTGTGGATTGTGTTGAGACCTTGAAGTTTTATCTACTAGCTCGGTGTCTGGGAAGTCTTTTGCCCAGTTGGCTGCTGATGGACGCTAGAGAAGGAGTGGATTTCAGGAGAAGAGGCTGATATATGTCCGATATTTTGTATGAGCCCTCTGAGAGAAGGGTGTCCGAGAAAGACGGCTTGAATCTTTTGCGATCCTCTCTGCAAGCATATTTTAGAAAGCTGATGCATTGACCATAGTGAAAGACGTGTGACTGAGGAAGTGAGAACTTCTCAGCTAAAGTTTGGAAAGGGGTGGGGCGACCAGACTCCAAGTCACAAAGCGAGGAAAAGTTGGTGAGTCCGTTCTGCTGCCAGGTGACGTAAGGCTGGCGTTCCAGACCTGGGGGGGGAAGCACGGGTTTCCTTGTATTGGAAGGTGGCTGGATATGAAGGGTGAGAGTTTAAGGCTTTTCCGGATTTCCCTCCAAGCTATGGCTGTGTCTCGGAGTAAGAGGTTATGTTGAAGAGGCGGAGGAATGGATTTCCACTTGCAGTGGAGGAGAGCTACCAAGGAGTATGGATGAACCATCTCAGTTTCCAAGGGAAAATTGGAGTAGCGAGATGTTTGAGCTACCCAGTCCAAACTTATCCTCAAAAGGCAGGCTAGATTGTAGGTTCTGACATTGGGGAGACTAATACCCCCTTCCCGTCTGGAAAGATATAACTTTGTGAATGCAATGCGTGGTTGCCTGTTTCGCCACAGGAATTTGGAGATGGCAGCATTGAGAGATTTTGTGTCCTTATGGAGCAGAAGCAAGGGAATGGTTTGAAGTGGGTAGAGTAGGCGGGCGAAACTGACCATTTTCACTAGATGGCATCTTCCCAGGAGCGAAAGAGGCAGATCCATCCAGTTGTCTAGTTCTTGGGAAATTTTTGTGAGCAGAGGGGGATAGTTGAGGTGATAGAGAGAGGAGGGTAATTTCCCTATTTTTATTCCTAAGTAGGTGATGTGGGATTTTGCGACTGAGAATATGGAATTTGGAGTCCAGGAAGGGTTAGACAGGGTGCCTATGGGGAGGATTTCACTTTTGTTGTAGTTCATGCGAAGGCCCGAGCATAGTCTAAACCAATCTTTGATCAATTTAATCGTGAGCATGTCAAAGGAGGGGTTTGCTGAGAATATAAGGACATTGTCCGCGTAGAGTGAGGTAGGAAGTTCATGATTATCGATGTCAATGCCATGTAGTGGGGCTATGTGGGACAAATATCTAGACAGGGGTTCCAACGCAATGTTGAAAAGGAGTGGGGATAGGGGGCAGCCCTGCCAAGTGCCTTTTGTGGAGACGGAATTCGTCCGAGAGGAGGCCTGCCGCTACCAGCCTAGCTGCCGGGGTGGTATTCATGGTATTTATAAGGTGGGAGAAAGGGCCCGAGAATCCCATTTTAGTCATGACCATGGAAAGCCATTCGAAACTGACGTTAACGAAGGCTTTCTCCGCATCTAGGGTAATGATAGCATAATTTCCCTCTGGGTTACATTTGGCGTGTTCCAAGGCCATCATCACCTTTCTGATGTTCATGGTGGCCGTTCTGCCCTTCACGAACCCTGATTGGGCAGGGTGTATCAGAGAGGGTATGATGTCGGCTAATCTAGTGGCAATAATTTTGGAGAGGATCTTGACATCAAGGTTTAGGAGTGAGATGGGTCTATATGAGCCTGGTTTTTGTGGGTCTTTACCTTTTTTGGTCAATAATTTAATGATGGCTTGTTTACCCGTGGGTAGGTAGGAGCCCCCTGACCATATGTGATGATAGACTTTGTGGAGGGTGGGTTCTAAGAGTGTTTGTAGGGATTTGTAGAATTCACCTGTGAAGCCGTCTGGGCCTGGGGCTTTGGATGGGGCTAGGTTTCTAATGGCATTGGAAATTTCAGGGAGGGAGATGGGTGCGTTTAGAGCATCTAATTGAGAGGGAGAGATTTGGGAGAGGGTTACTTTCTCAAGAAAAGAAAATGCTGTCGGTGTATCTATGGGGTCCGCCGCGTAAAGGGAGGAGCAGTATTGTAGCATGGCTTCGTTTATGCCTTTTTTTTGAGTGGTTTTTAATGTTACCCGATGTGTCTCGGAGGGATGTAATATAGGTCGGGCGGTTGGGCCCCTTACATAGTCTTGACAGGAGTTTACCTGCCTTATTGCTGAATTTGTGAAGGGTAGCATCCATGTGTGCTTTTTTTGGTCAGTTCCAGAGTTTCGGCCCAAGTGTCAAAAGATTGCTTTGCTGACAGCCATGCCTTCCTATTGTTAGGGGAGTTGTCTATGTATAGGGATCGTTGGGCTTGATGCAGTCGGAAGCTGGCTAGTTTGTAATTTTTGAGGGTGTTTTTCTAAAAAGAAGCAGCATAGGAGATTACACGTCCTCTAAGGAAGGCTTTCCCTGCTTCCCAGAATAAATTAAGGTTGTCGGAGTACAATGCATTGGTTGAGGTATATTCAGACCAAGCACTTTCCATGTAATGTCGGAGTTATTGTGAAGGTAGGATGGGAATCGCCATATTTTGGGATTCGGGTGTAGATCAGGGTTGTCGATCGTTGTCGAGATAGGTGCGTGATCAGATATAGCAATGTCGTGTATGTCAGCGTCATATATCAGTGGGATAAGGTCGTCTGAGCAGAAGAGGTAGTTGATCCTGGTGAAAACATTATGGGGGTTGGAGTAGAAAGTGAATTCTCTATCAGCTGGGTGACGGAGGCGCCAAATGTCATGTAGATGGAGGGAGCCCATCGTGGAGGCCAAAAGAGTTTGAGTATCGGGGTCTGGGGGGGGAGTGTGGACGTTTGGGAGTAGATCTATCGTCGATCAGATGAATTGTGGAATTGAAATCCCCGCCAATTATATGTGGGAGGTGTGGGTCACGAAGGAGCCAGGTCGAAAGTTCACTAAAAAACTGTTTAGTGGGGTTATTGGGTACGTAGATGTTGGAGACTATCAAATCTTTGGTCCCTAATTGAATGTGGGCTGAAAAAAGGCGTCCCTGGGAATCTGATTCAACAGATAGGACCGTGCAGGGAAGGTTTTTGTGTATGAGTATCAAAACCCCTGCTTTGCGTCCATTTGAATCGGAGCCCAGGACCGTGCCCACCCATAGTTTTTTTTTTCATACAGTCGAAGTCTGGGGTGGAAAGGTGGGTTTCCTGAGTAGGGCAATGTCGGACTTCAGTCTTTTTAAGGTGGCGAAGGATTTTCATTCTCTTATTGGGGGAACGAAGCCCTTTCACATTCCAGGAGACTAGTTTCATATTGGGGGGGGGTCATAAGGGGGGTATGTGCTGGTGTTGTATGAGTTGCGTGTGCTAGTATGTGATGGTGGGCTGCAAGTACATGCGGGAATATGGGGGAGTTTAGGCTGTCTGAAAGAATGGACTTAATGTCATTGGGTGTATATGTATCAAAGGATGGGGGTGCATAAGGAAGGGAGGGGTTCAGAAGGAGGGAGGTAAAAAAGAGAAACAATAAAACATATTCGAGAAACTTCACTTTTTCCCGCATGGAGTCACTGTGTAGGCCAGCTCCCATTGCAAGACCCTTTGACTACTGTACTTAAACCCATGTTTAAGGGGGTGATGTAAGCTGGCAGCTTGGGTTGTGCACAGGGAAAGTGGTGTGAGCTACACAGGGAAGCCAGGGGAGAAAATCATTGTATAAGATAAAACAATAACCAATTTAACAATTCAGCACTTTGTATAACATTAGAAACAAATCGGCCTACCAGTAGTTGAAGTACCTGGGGAGGAGGAGAGAACAAAACTGAGAGAGTAATAGAAATTTTAGTGAGTCATCTCGGTGAGGGTTGATCCAGCATGTCCGGTTGAAGCGCAATAGTGAGTGAAGCCAGAATGGAGCCGTGAAAATGCTGTTCAACGAGGTATGGAGTGACGTTGGTCTGGGTCAGAGGCTCTTAACCGTTTTGTAGAGTCTTTGCGTGGGCTTCTTTGGTCTAGAGCACGGTTGACAGGAGCTGCTCTGGAAGAGGGGCTGAGGTGGGGACCTGTGCGAAGTGATCTTAGGAAGGCCTCAGCCTCGGATGGATCATGAAAGGAGAGCTGGTCGCCATTAGGGGCTTTGAGTCGGAGGGTAGCTGGGAAAGCTAAGGTAAATTTGATTTGTTGCTGGTGTAGCTCCGAGCAAATTTGTTGGAAGGCTTTCCTTTTCTTGGATACTTCAATGGAGTAATCCGGGAAAATCAGGATTTTTATTCTGTCGATCTGGAGAGATCTGGATTGCCTGAATTTCTGTGAGATGAAAGCTTTGTCTGAGTAGTTGAGGTATTTAGCGATTATGGGTCGGGACACTTTGCGATCGGAGTTAAAGGTTCCCATGCGGTGGGCACGTTCTACTGTGCAGGGGCCTGGAAGGCCTAGTGCTTCGGGAATGCACCTCGCACAAAAATTGATGAGGGCTGAAGGCTGCAGCGATTCTGGAATGCCCACAAATCGCAGATTGCTCCTTCTGGATCTATTTTCCAAATCGTCCAGTTTGTCTAGAATGTATTTGTTCGCCTTGTCTTGGGCCTGCTCTGTGGATTGTGACTGGTACAATTCTTCCTCTATATTAGCTATGCAATGTTCAACCTCATTCAGCCTGGGGGCATGTTTCCCTAGCTGGGCCTGGAGCTGTTGCATGCCTGCGCTGACAGCTTTCTCCACAGAGGCTGTTATTGGGGAGAGAAGAGCTGCCACAGCCTGTGCAATCAGGTCTGTGTTGTGGGCCCCTATGTGCTGAGTTGGAGTGTCAGCTAGTGAGGAGGAGGGGGCCGAAGCGCCGCTTACCTCCATGTTGGGCTCCGTTTCCGTGAGGGACTCCGTGTAGGCCGAAGCTGGGGCCTCGATTTGCGGCTGTGCCGTTCACGCCGTCGCGGCTGCGTACGATCACGGGCCGTTTTTCTTTTCTACAAATCGGTTCATCTCGTGACCGGGTGTTAGGTGGAGGTAGTGCCCGTGAGTGTGGTGGGTTTGCGGGCTTTATAAGCCGGTTTTTTGAGTCGAGCTGCAGGAGCTGAGGTGAAGAGCAGCTACTCCATGCGGCGCCGGAACCGGAAGTTTGGGGGTTTTTATTTAATCGTCAGACCTAAAATGATTTTTTTTCTAAACATGCAAAGAAACTCTGGCTGTGAAATGGTTAAATTATTCACTTTTGGGAACATGTTACATATTCCACCCATAAGCTTTGTTAGTTTATAAAAAAAAAAACTGGCTCCTAACTTTTTTAGCTGGCCCATAAATTCAAAGCGAATTTTTCAAGCTCTGCCCTTATTACCAGACAACCGTGTGCAGGTGCAGCGCGGACCCATTTATGTAAATGGTTTGCACTTGGCAGGCAGTAGCGCCTGCTGAGTAAGACCAAGTGAATAATTCCTGCCGCAACCACAATACTGCTTTCGTATTTGTACACCCCAGGCCTTGAGCGGTAAAAATGCAGCTCAACCACAGGGTTTTGCCACCTTTTAATCGCAAGTGTAAATGAGGCCCAATGGTAATATTGGAAACCCAGTTTGGATACGGTGTCTTGCAAGAAAGCAGACAAACTGCCAAAGTGTGAGCTAGAGACCCAAACTATTTAGCTTTTTAACATTTTAAATACAAGCGAAGTTTGATGAAAATGTGTTCCTCAAAGTCTATCTTAATGATACACCTTTCAGGCTTTCTTGGTGTTGTGGTGGTTGTTCATAGTTTTACCTTTTTTTTTTTTTTTTTTTTTTTTTTTTCTCAATTATGGACGCATCAGTATGAATGTGCAATATAATGTATAGTGTGTGTGTGTGTGTAATGTTTTGGTTTGTATTTTAATACTAGCTGTTAATGTCTTTTATAAAGTGAAATGATGTCTCATGACCTTATTTTTGTGGGGTTTTTGGTTGTAAAATACTGTGTAAGAAATGCCTTTTGTTTGGATGGTTTTGTGAATTTTAGCCTCTGTTGTGATCTTCCATGTTATTTTCTCGTTAGGTGAACCTTCCGCCCCATGCAATGAGACAAAATGGAGTCAAAAATGGCAGTCTTCACGTCCACTCAAAAGGACCAGCCTGTCTCTCAGCTCAGGATTTTGGCACGCAACAGGGAGACACTCTAGCAGACGACTCCTGAGGGCTATCCCACGTCAGGTGGCCCAAACACTGCAGGCTGATGTGCTGTGGCAACTGGGATATACAGGTATGTGATTTCGGCAGTAGCAGCAAATGTTTGAAGTGGGTATCAAGTTTTCTACACTATTCGCCTTTTTGTTGTATTTAAAGTCTACTCCAGCATAGTTTGTATTTTCTTCAGTTTTAGAGTGGGTAAGGTTGGAACCCTTCTTCTTTTTTTTTTTGGATCACTCGCTGATGTCTCCCCTGAGCTTTTTACCTTACTTTTATTCTTCCTGGGAACAAATTGTCACACTGGTACTCAAGGTGTAGTGAAGATAGGAATTGTGTTAAAATCTTTTTAGTGATCATACTAAAAAACGGACAGTGGCTCTAACTCTTCTCTACTCCTAAACTGGATGGTCTAATATTTGTGTCCGTGTTGCAGAGATGTCTGCTCACATTTTTGTTCTACTGACAAGGGGACGAAGTTAGTGGGAAATCTCCCCAAAAGGAAATGTACACCGATTAAAAATTTGACACAAGTTCTAATCGTTCTCCATTTTATCCAATGGTTAATCGCTTGACCTCCGAAAGGTTTACACCCCCCCCCCCCTTTTCATGACCAGGCCTTTTTTTGCGATACGTCATTTTTAACTGACAGTTGCGTGGTCATGCAAGGCTGTACCCAAATAAAATTGTCATTTGTTTCCCACAAATAGAACTTTCTTTTGGTGGTTTTTGATCAGCACTGGATTTTTTTTATTTTGCGCTATAAACAAAAAGACAGACAATTTTGAAAAAATATTTTTTTTTTTACTTTCGGCTATACAAACCTATCCATTAAAAAAAAAAAATCTAATTTCTTAATAAATCTAGGCTAATATGTATTCTGCTACATATTTTTGGTAAAAAAAAATCCCAATAAGAGTATAATGATTGGTTTACGTGAATGTTATAGCGCCTACAAACGATGGTGTGTGTATGTGTAATATATAAAAAAAATTTTTTATACTAGTAATGGTGACGTATAGCGGGACTGCGATATTGCGGAAGACAATCTGGCACTAACTGACACTTTGTGGGAACCAGTGACACTAATAGTGATCAGTGGTAGAAATATGCACTCTATCACTGTACTAATGACACTGGCTGGGAAAGGGTTAAACATCTAGGGCGCTCAAAGGGTTATCTGTGTGCCTAGCCAGTGTTTGTGTACTATGTGTGCTGCTTTTACTAGGGGAAGATTAAAGTGTAAGTAAAGTCGCAGCTTCTCAATCACAGGATCCCACCGAGGTTGATCTACAAAAAAAAAAATTGGATTTTTGCTGATCCTTTTTACAAACAATTTGCAGAAATAGGTATGCGGAGGGAGAAGGCAACATTTTTGAGCAGACTTGGCTTAACTTCGTATTCGCATTTACTTTCATTTTAGACATCCAACATGTTCGTGACCTGCTGAAAAATATGGCTGATTTGAATGGCATGTTGTACAATTTTTTTGAAATATCACAAATGTTTTGCCTGTTCTTTGGTGGTCTTTATATCTGTACATGTATTCTTTTTTTTTTTTTAGTCTTTTAATAATTTTATTATTTTTCTATTTTTAATCAGGAAGTAACGTTAAAGTTGCTGTTTTTGACACTGGATTAAGTGAAAAACACCCACACTTCAAAAATGTAAAAGAACGAACTAACTGGACCAATGAGAAGACTTTGGATGATGGTGGGTATAAAGCCAGTTCTACAAACACAAGGGTCTGGACTTTCCACATCTACTGTTACAATCAAATTGTGCTCCAATCACAATCTTGTATCGTAGGATAGGATGTGCTCATGATAGATCATTTTGCCAAGCCTTAATATATTTGGCCTCATGCCCCACTGTCTATAGGGTGCCTCCTATATACATTGGGTCATGTATAATAGGGTAGTGTATATAGGGTACTTCTAGATAGAGGTATGCTTTTACTGCTTCGTGTTATAGCTGAATGACGGCTATAGCGTGGGCCTTAATTACCTGGAGGCTGTCAATAGACGTTCTCCCGTGCATGACCTGCCTGCGCGCCCCACTCTGTGATCACCGAATCAATGAGACTCGACTGATCACAGATTGGAGTAAGGGACCAATCCTGGCCCCTTACCACGTGAACAGCTCTCAGCCAATGACAGTGTGAGCAGAAAAAAAAAAAAAGATCACCGCCTTGTGTCTGAGGGACAGCAGTCCCGAAGTGCGTGAGACAATGAGACATCACCTGAGTATCTGTGCCCACCAGTGCCACTTGCCGGTGCATAGCAGTGCCCATCAGTGCCATCTCTGTGCCCACCAATGCCACCTCTCAGTGTTCATTAGTGCAGCCCATCAGTACAGCTTCATCAGCACACATCAAAGAAGGAGAAAAATTACCTGTTTGCAAAATTTTAATATAAAAACTATAAAACTGTTTTTTCAGTTTATTTTTCGCTAACAAAATGATTTGATTGACAGCAGCGGGAGACAATGGCTGCGCACAAATAGAGCTTTCTTTTGATGGTATTTGATCACCTCTGCTTCTATATTTATTTATTTGTTTTGCAATAAACAAAGAATAACAATTTTGAAAAAAGAGAAAACATTTTTACTTTCTGCTATAAAACCTAGCCGATTTAAAAAAAAAAATATATATAATTTCTTTATCAATTTAGGCCAATATGTATTCTGCTACTTTTTTTTTGGTAAAAAAAAAAAAAAAAAACATACACAATAAGCGTATATTGATTGGTTTGTGCAAAAGTTATAGCATCTACAAACTATGGGATATATATATATATATATATATATATATATATATAGATAGAGATAGAGATAGAGATAGAGATATATATAGAGATATATATAGAGATAGAGATATATATAGAGATAGAGATATAGAGATATAGAGATATATATAATATATATTTAACCACTTGCTTAGTGGGCACTTAAACCCCCCTCCTATCCAGACCAATTTTCAGCTTTGCGGTTTTTTTATTTTTTGTTAAAAAAATTTAAAAAGACCGAATTAAAAAAAAAAAAAAATGTATTTATTTTTTATATTTTGTTATAAAATTTAAAAAAAAGTAAATTTTCTCCTTCATTGATGTACGCTGATGAGGCGGCACTGATGGGTGACAATAATGGGCACTGATCTGTTACACTGATGGGCAGCACTGCTAGGTGGCACTGATTGGCACCACTGGTGGGCATTGATAGGTGGCACTGGTGGGCACTATCAGGTGGCACTGGCAGGGGGTACTGGTGGCACATATGAGGCATTATTGCCTCTTCCTCTTCGGGACCGATGTCCCTTGCTGATGAGCCGGTGATTGGCTTTTTTTTTCTCCTCACGCTGTCAGCGCAAGGAGAGAAAAAAAAAACGATCACAGAGCTTTTGTTTTGATCATGTGATCAGCTGTCATTGGCTGACAGCTGATTACATGCCCCTTACTCGGATCGGTGATCACCCGAGTCTCGGTGAGCAGGGCACGTGCACAGGGGAGGCCGTCATATGACAGCCTCCCGGGAATTCAGGTTCGCGCTGTAGCCGTCATTTGGCTATAGCGCGGATGTCAAGTGGTTCATTTAGTAATGGTGGCGATCAGCGACTTATAGCAGTAAGTCAGAGGTACGCGCTAATCAGCTCCCCCTGTGTGTGATCACAGCGGGAGCAAGCCGCTGGCAGCGCGCTTTCCTGCCTCCTACCTGGAAGTGCAGGATCGTGTGTGTAATGTATGTGTGATCCTGCGCACAGCTGTCGCAGTAAGACTGCTTTCGGGCGGTCGCTAAGTGGTTAAACAGTACTACTAATGTCATGGTTAGCCTTTTGCATTATTGCATGATTTTTTGGAATCCTGTATAATTTTTGTTTGTTTGCCTTATGTTGCAGCGGTTATGTTGCCACTTGCTCTAAACATGTAACATTTGTTACATGAGAGCTACAAAGTTGTTAATCTGATCTAAACTTTTGTCTATTCTTTTAAAGGGCTTGGACATGGGACTTTTGTGGCGGGGGTCATTGCCAGCATGAGAGAATGCCAAGGATTTGCCCCAGACTCTGAGCTCCATATATTTCGGGTCTTTACCAATAACCAGGTACTCGTATCATTTTAACACTAAAAGGAAAACTACATAAAATATAATATTTCTGGGCACGCTTGTTGCATTTAGTATTGAAAACGTTGCGCCAAAATAAAAACATTAAAAAAACACAACAAAAATGAAAGTTGCCATAACATTTTTTTTTTTATATTACCGTGAGTGTATTTTATTTACTTGTTTTGAACATTTGGCTCTGGAAACAGTTTTAATGTTTTTGTAATTATCCTTGCTGAATTAATTGTAGGCTTCACCAGAGAAAATAATAAATTATTATTCCTTTTTAAAGCAGCCAAAAACGCAACTGACCATTGTGAAGAGTTCCATAAAATTTAAAAGGATTAATTTTTCTTCTTTGCCTAACTGTAGCACTTCTAAACTTGGTCTGCGATACTCACTCAGAGCTGCCCTCCTCTTTTTGATCTTTTTATCAGTTCTTTTCTGGGTTAAATGACATCTAGTGTCACTTAATCCTTTTCCTCTGGTTGCTATGGACCAGCTCCTGGGGCCATGTCATCAAAGTACCCTGCACACATGGCACAATGATGCATTATGTCAGTGACACTCCCTGCATCATTGAGGACCTCCCATGCCACATGACCAATTACAAAATGTTTACAAAAAAGTAAGAAAAAATTTCTTGGTGAGTTGGACTGGGCTTAACTTGACACCTTTAAATTTAATCTTGTAACTAAAAGTCAACACTTCACCTACCTACTTTTACCTATGCTTGAGTATTGTTACTTGCCTGTTGCCACTTTAATTGCTTCAGCCCCGGAAGATTCTACCTCCTTCCTGACCAGAGCACTTTTTGCGATTCGGCACTGCGTCGCTTTAACTGACTATTGCGCAGTCGTGCGATGTTGCACCCATACAAAATTGGCGTCCTTTTTTTCCCACAAATAGAGCTTTCTTTTGATGGTATTTGATCACCTCTGTGGTTTTTATTTTTTGCGCTATAAAGAAAAAAAGAGCGACCATTTTGGGAAAAAAAACACTTTTTTTTTTTTTGCTATAATAAATATAATATCCCCCAAAAATCTATAAAAAACTTTTTTTTTTCCTCAGGTTAGGCCGATTATATGTTCTACATATTTTTAGTAAAAAAAAAGTGCAATAAGCGTATATTGATTGGTTTGCGCAAAAGTTATAGCATCTACAAAATAGCGTATAGTTTTATGGCATTTTTATTATTATTTATTTTAACTAGTATTGGCGGCGATCTGCGATTTTTATCGGGACTGCGACATGGCGGACATATCGGACAATTTTGACACATTTTTGTTACCACTGGCATTAATACAGCAATCCGTGCTATTAAAATGCATTGATTACTGTAAAAATGTCACTGGCAGTGAAGGGGTTAACACTAGGGGGCACTGAAGGGGTTAAAGTGTTCCCTAGTGTGTGTTCTAACCGAAGGGGGGAGCGGACTTTGTGGGAGAAGAGAGAGATCGCTGTTCGTAATCTGTATGAACAGACGATCTGTCACTTCTCCCCTCAGCGAACCGGAAACTGTGTCTCAGTGGCTAACGCGGGAGCCTGGCGGTGATTGTGACCGCTGGGCACTTGCATCGGCTCGGGAGGCGTGCAGCGCGCGCGCGCCCCTAGTGGTCACAGGGCGAAGCGACGTAACATAACATCGCTTCACCCAGCCGTGCCATTCTGCCGCAGTAAAACTGCAGCGGCTGGTTGGCAAGTGGTTAAACTTAATATGGATTTCTGTGCCCAGTAGAACCATTGAGGAAGCTTTACTAACCTTAATATCCCCTGCAGCCACATTTTGGTTCCATAAATTAGATTAACCCTTTGACTGTCAAGGACATGTTGCCATCATGGCAATCAAAAGGCTAAAGCCTAGTACACACTAGTATTTTTTATTTTTCTAACAGCTCAGGAGGAGCCGCTATACTAACTATACGTTAGTACAATGATCGCCGCTATTGTGGTCTGACAAGGGACGGCCCCCCCTCCACAACCAGAACACTCAGATCAGCGCTCTCAGCCAATGGGGTGATTGGTAGCCGATTGGCAGACCTTTTTCGGTCATGCTCCTTCAACAGAAGCCGTCCGAATGGCTGGCTTCTGTCGGATTGATTGCAGTACACACGGGCCGAATGTCGGGCGATTTTCTATTGAACTGGCCAATGCCGCCCGACATTCGGCCTATGTGTACTAGGTTTATGGCTTCAACATCACCTGTACACTTGGTTTACATTGTAGTGGCTGGCTTGTCTGTATGTCATAGAAATGATTTGGAATCTAGGGGGTTTCTGATTACTCCTGCATTGCATTGAAGTACTTTTGTGGCCTATCGTACGTAGATGTGAGTCCAGAACCCCATAGCAGTGTCTAGGGTGGTGAGCAGTAGGAGAATAATGAACTCTGTTCATCAATCCACTGTGCACTAATTGAATCCAGGAGCACTCTCAAGTGATTCTGGGTTCATAGAATCAAAGTAGCGATGGAAAAAGCCAGATAAATCTTAATAAATGAGATTGAAGACTTTCTGTTCCCAATATACACTACTGTGCAAACATTTTAGGCAGGTGTGAAGAATGCTTTCAGAAATAAAAAATAGTTCATTTATTTTCCATTTTAACTGACAAAAATAAACAGAAGAAAAATCCAAATCGAATCAATATTTGGTATGACCACCCTTTGCCTTCAAAACAGCATCAATTCTTCTAGGTATGCTTCCATACAGTTCTTGAAGGAACTCGGCAGATAGGTTTTTCCAAACATCTGGGAGAACTAACCACAGCTCTTTTGTGGATGTAGGCTGCCTCAAATCCTTCTTCTGTCTCCATAAAATCCCAGACAGACTCAATGATGTTGAAACCTGGGCTCTGTGGGGGCCCAAACCCTCACTTCCAGGACTCCTTGTTGTTTCTTATGCTGAAGATGGTTCATAATGACATTGGCTGTATGTTTGGGGTCAATGTCCTGCTTCAGCATAAATTTGAGGCCAGTCATACGCCTCGCTGATATTATGGCATGATAGGATAAGTATTGGCCTGTATTTCTCCGCATTGAGGACACCATTGATCCTGATCAAATCTAAAACTTCATAGGCAGAAATGCAGCCCCAAACTTGCAAGGAACCTCCCCCATGGCTTACTGGTGCCTGCAGACATACAATATTTTACCGCTCTCCAGCCCTTCAGCGAACAAACGGCCTCCTGCTCCAGCCAAATATATAAAAATTTGACTCCTCAGTCCAGAGCACCTGCTATCCTTTTTCTGTTCCCCAGTTCCTATGTTTTCGTGCATAGTTGAGTCACTTGGCCTTGTTTCCACGTTGAAGGTATGTGTTTTTGGATGCAATTCTTCCATGTAGACCAATGTGTCTCAACTCAAACGTGTTTCCAGTCCTCAAGTACCCCCAACAGGTCATGTTTTCAGGATTGTCCTCAGATGAAACCGCTGTGGTAATTACTAAGGCAGTGAAACTGATCAAATCGCCTGTGCAAAATAATGGAGTGCCTGAAAACATGACCTATTGGGGGTACTTGAGAACTGGAGTTGAAAAACATTGATGTAGATGGGTGTACCAGGTCCCACTGGTTTCTGCCAGTTTGCGTGCTGATGGCACTGCTGGACATCATCAGATGTTGAAGGGAAGTAAGCATGATGTTTCTTTGATGTGCTGCATAAAATTTCCTTGGCCGACCACTATCTTTTACAGTTCTCAACTTCTCCATCATGCCATACTATCTCAAGGAGGCGTGTAACTCCCCCAAATGTATTCTGCAGCCGGACACCGACCACAAACAATACAGCCAATGTCCTAGAACTATCTTCAGCATAAAGAAGAACAAGGAGTCCTGGAATTAATGGTTTGGCCCCCACAGAGCCCTGATCTTAACATCATGGAGTCTGTCTGGGATTACATGAAGAGACAGAAGGATTTGAGGCAGCCTACATCCACAGAAGATCTGTACTTAATTCTTTGAGATGTTTGTAGCAACCTACCTGCCGAGTTCCTTCAAAAACTGTGTGCAAGTGTATCTAGAAGAATTGATGCTGGTTTGAAGCCAAAGGGTGCTCACCACAAATTATTGATTTGATGTCAATTTTTTCCTCAATCACTTTGCAGTTTGTAAATTGATAAAAATAAACAATTAATATATATTTTTGAAAGCATTCTTTACAGCATTTCTTCACACCCGCTTAAAAGTTTTGCACAGTACTGTATATCGCATAAATGTAAGAAATATGGGAATGAATGGAGCCAGAAGGTAGGTCACATATAATGCCATGTTTTACTTGTTTTATTCACATTCATGCAACAGGGAGTTGTTGTCTGTGTGCAGAAAGCCACTGTTAGTCTTCCTTTTCTTACACATAATTTCCTGTTTTCATTCCGTCTTTCTTGAATCATTCTAAAGTTTGCATTGTTTGTCTCTTTTCAGGTCTCCTATACTTCATGGTTCTTGGATGCCTTTAATTATGCCATCCTTAAGAAAATTGATGTTCTAAACCTCAGTATTGGGGGACCAGACTTTATGGATCATCCGTTTGTTGATAAGGTCTGTGTTTTTTTGGGGGGGGGGTTTCCTTGAAAAAATATTCTGTAACCAGATTTTAATCTCTTGCTGACCGCGTAAAGCTTATATGCCGTGTTTAGAAAAGTGGTCTTTAACTCCCAGTAGCCACACACATGTCCACAACAGCCTGAGCTTGTATGCAGAGAACGTACTGACTGAGCTGTCACTGGTGGCTTTCAGTTAAGGCCTGTGATCAGAAGCCAGCGGGATGGGTTCCCAATCATGTCACCACTTTGATAGCCAATTACAACAGTAACGGAGCCAATCACTGCAATAAAGTGATACCAAAGGCTTAACTTTTTTGCTCTGTGTAATGGTTTTGTTCAGAGCACCCCCGATCCTCCTACTCTGGGGTGCCCCGCCAGCATTCCTGGCTCCTCCTGCCCTTGGAGCTTGCTGGGGGGGTGGGGCTACTCGTGCGTGCCTTGCTCCCTTGTCACTGAATTTGTTTGACAGCAGCAGGAGCCAATGGCAATGAAGTTCACTGAGGGGGGAGAGCAGCGCTGGACTAAGATCAGACTCAGGTAATTATTTAGACTGGGCTGGGGGTGGGAGGGAGCTGCCTCTAAAGGTTTTTTTTTACCTTAAATGAGAAGTACAGCCAAAGCTTGTTTGGCTGTAATTCTATGAATCACACAAATGCAGTTTGTTCTGCACTCTTGTGACCAGTTTTCTGCAGCGAGCGGCTGAAGTCCGCTCTCTGCTGACGTCAGAGTTGCGAGCTGCTAAGTGCCTGAGCAGGCTGCTCCTGACCCCTCCACAGCCCAGCGCTGCAGGGGGCAGACAGAGAGCTGCTGATTGACAGTCAGCAGCTCTCTGCTCACAGAGCTGTGAGAACCGAGAGATCGGCGGTGTTCGATCGCTCGGCTCTCAGTGTAGAGGCGCCGGGGGGACAAATGCAGCATCAGACCAATGCTGCATCCACCTAGGTAAGTATGAATCTAAATTTAAACAAAAAAACTAACATATCTTAATGCGTTCAGGTAAGTCTTTAGCCTTTACAACCACTTTAAATCCCATTTAAAGGACTACCCATAGGCTGCATTAAGGGGTTAACCTATACCTGTGCTTGTCAAAGACTACTATCCAAGGACCTTCACTAGTAGGCATTTCTAGGTGCCTGCTGGGGAAATTCAGCATTGTCTGAGGATCCTGGGTCTTTGGGCTTTCTATAGCCAAAGTTTTTCTGTTAGGGCTTTACTATATTTGGCTCCTTGTAAAAAATGCTGATATTATAGGTTATTTTTACTAAGCCATGCTTCATAAAAAAATAACCATCAGTCTACTGTGTTTATGTCCTTCTTTGCTGTTAAAATTATGCTGCGAGTCTCTACTAGAGGGTACTTTTGGGAGGCAGGAACATGCTCTGCTTTGGGCTTGTTGGCTAACATGAGTCCTTGAAGCTGATTGTTGGCAAAGTGAGATGTACACACATTTGTAGTTGACTGCAGATGACTGTTTGAAATGGAACTTGCCTATGAGCACCGCTAATTGTGTTTATATAAATCCTGGTAATAGTGGGGTGAATACTGGGCCATAGAGTAGAATGCAGAAACTTCCTGGCAGTGCTCTGAAAGTCTTGTCACAGCTCTCCTCCAGTGTGGTGAGAACATATGTTGAAGACAGTGGTAAAGGAGCTTCATTAGCTTCCATCACAGTGCTGCTAGTGTTAATGCTGTGCGTTTTTTATATAGGTGTCCTTCAGAACTCCATCCTTTTTATGATTCCCCAGCCAGTGCAGATGAGCATAGAGTGCAATCATCCTTCGCCAGGCTGCTTTTCTTGCCAATGTGATATAGAGATACTCATAGATTTTGTTTCTTGCAGGTTTGGGAGCTCACAGCCAACAATGTGATCATGGTTTCTGCCATAGGAAATGATGGACCACTTTATGGGTATGTATTTAATATCCAGAAGTGCTAATGTTTGATGACAAAATAGTTTAACTTAATTTTGTTGCATATTCTGTACACATAAGAAAAATTATCTCACGCTATTGTAACCAGCTTAAGTGGAAGTCTTGTCAAATCCTAACTATACTTAAACTATTGTAACTACACTGTAAAGGAAAAGATGTCTATACTTGCCTATTTTGAGGGCGCTCTGGTTTGGTCACATGATGTCCTCTCAGCATCGGCTTCAGTGTAGAGTAGGGATAGCCGACAATGGATGCCCCATAGTAAGACCTATGGGTGACATCAACTTGTAGGCTCTGCAGCCGTTGTCTGTGATTTTCACTGAAACCGGCCACTGGAGCAATCATGTGAATGGATTGGAGTGCCTTCAGTATGGGTAAGTATAGACATCTTTCCTTTACTGAGTAGTTAGAATGGGGGTGGGAGCAGGTTTAACTATAGTTAGGCACACGGTTTGCGTTCAGGGCCGCACACCCACTCCTGCACACCTGTGAAATTTTAACATGTGGAAGTGTCTCTGCAGCTGCAGTGTCTGCATTCTCTTTCATACGCAGCCTACACACAGCTCAGGGCAGATTCAGGTTTAAAAAAAAACCAAATGCCTCATTTAAGTATCCTTGTGAATGAAACCAAACTGATTTAGAGAAAGGGATTTGTAGATATTCTACTTTTCTTCACAAAAAAGTTTGCTGATTGCAGACTCCCCGTTGGTCTTCACATCCATGTGGTGCTGGACACGGTGTCGGCTGCTGGGCGGCTAGATGCACTCTCTTGTACCTCAGAGAGCCTGTGGTATGACAGCGTTTGTGAATGCAGGTTTACGGTGCAGCTGACCTTGGGGCTGACGGCTGAGCCGTACTTTGGCTGATGAGGAAGGAGGGGTGTCCATAGCACAATGTTTAAGCATTTGATGACATGCCTGACATATGTCTACAATAGTGAGTGCAACTTTACTTGTATTTTATTCTCTTAATAAAAGGTTACTGCACTAGGAGCCCGTGCGCTTTTATTATTCTTTTTTTTTTTTTCTTTGTGTACTTTTCGTCACAAAACACTGAACTAATTAAAATTTTATATATCTATTTTTGTGTTTACCAGAACACTAAACAACCCTGCTGACCAGATGGATGTCATTGGTGTTGGTGGCATTGACTTTGAGGATAACATAGCTCGATTTTCTTCACGAGGGATGACCACATGGGTAAATCTGTCTACTAATATATCCACACTCAATTATGAACTATGCAAACATCCTGTACACATTACTCATTTGTTCTCAGTGTCTGTAGAGATTGGACACCCTGCTTTACTCTGCTGATATTGGTCCTTCCTCAGAAGCACCCTGTGGTGATATCTTTGGGCTCAAACTTGGCAGAACAAAACCATTTCTGAATAGTTTGAATTGTGTGATGTGGTTCATCACACCTTCTATGTTATACATCATCGGGGCTCTTTTCTTAGTTTTGTTTACATGCTTCGGGGTCTTGCATTTCAGTTTCTGAATAGGGAAGCTGCCATATCACATTTAAATAATAATCCCAGGCATTGTATATTGTTACATAATTCTATTGGTCCAGCTTGGACCAATAGAACTATGCCTATGCTATACCTGGCTGATGCTCCAGGAAGCTGGAAATCACTGAAGCAGACACCTCTTCTCTTCTTTTGTGATTCCCACTTGCTTCAGGGCTCCATGCTGAGTGGCCGGCCTGATGCATTGTGAGCACAGGAGTTCAGCCACTCGGAATGGGTGCCATTTAGTGAATGCTTTGCTCTTTCTGAATGAATACAAAGTGTTCTGTGATGGAAAGCGTTCTAGGATGAGATGCCGCTGCCCCGCTTCTCCACTTTGTTCAATCAGAGAGTATTCTCTGAATGGTGCCCATTAAGTGCAGCATGTATGTTAAAAATATTTATTACAATCGATAAAAACACTCACATTTGAGTTGCTAAAAACCAGCATGTAAAGTAGTTTCATCCGCGTGCTCTCGGGGGATGTGGGTGTCACGGGCCAGTGGAGGGGTTCCTGGGATGTGAGTCTTGTAACCTGGGTCCTGGTAGCTGTTCCGGTGGTGCCGAGGGTCCTCAGAGCCTCCGGGCGGCCAGGATATCGGTCATGGATCCTCCGTGGAGCGCCGTGCTGACCTGCGTCTTCACTTCCGGGAGCGGGGTGAGGCGGGCAGTGCTTCGCGTTCGGAGCATGCGTGCTCCTTCATCAGGCTATGCTGGTGGCCATATTCAGTGTGGGAATTTATACCATAGGCAATGGGAGGGGTGGGGAGGTAATTGCGCAGACTGTAAAAATCTTCAACCTCTCTGATCACACCTTATCCATGCCTGAAAAATCTCTACTAGCACGCGGGCTCACCTTCGCCCCCACAGCATCTCCCAACCCTTTCACTCTCTTCTTGGATCTCAATAAGTTCATTAGAAATATCACCATCAAACGATATTTCAACATTCAAGACACTAAGAAAGGTAATGATACCCCAAACATTACCCAAAACACTACTCCATATACAGGGGGTCCCCGGGTTACGAACGAGATAGGGACTGTAGGTTTGTTCTTAAGTCGAATTTGTTTGTAAGTCGGAACAGTACCTTTTTTAAGTACAAATCCAGTCTCAGAGTCAGGAAGTGAGATTAAATCCATCTGAGGATACAGACAGTATAATTTTTTTTATTTTAATTATTCTTTACTTTTTTTAATTACTTTGTTATTTTTTTTTTTAAATTTAATTAATACTGTATTTCTTATTTTTTTTTTTTTTTTATACATTTTTTTTCACTTAACTTTATTGCTATCACACAGGAGAAAACAATTCCCTGTGTGATAGCAATTGGAGGTGACAGGTTCCCTTTATTGACCCTGTCACCTCCTAGCACTGCTAGATTTTCTGTCAGAGCTGAGAGGGGAGGAGCACAGCTTTCCCCTCTCACTCTTTACATGGCGGCAGGGACAGGAGGAACAGGTCAGTACACTGCATATTAAGCATATTACAGTACTGATCAGAGGCTGTTATATGCTGCTCACCTGATGGCACAGCAGGGAGATGGATAGATGGTGTGTCCAGGCCGGCCGCGGTGCACCTCCGCGGGGCAGCGCTCGTAGGAAAGACCGGGGATCCTGGAGGCTTCACTAGGCCGGGCCGGACAAGGCCGCGGTGACGTCACTCGGGCCCCGTTCGTAAGTAGGGGTCGTTCGTAAGTCGGATGTTCGTAAGTCGGGGACCCCCTGTACTACTAATGACCACGCTGAATGCAGTACTACTACAGAAGACTCCTCCACCCTAGGACCCGCAGAACTCATAGCCCTAGACCAGTTGGAAGATCTCTACATTGACGACCAGATTGAATCTCTAACTCAACATCCACCTACCTCTCCACCCATCTTACACACTAATTTCAAACCGAAATCTATCTTTTATCCCACATTTGCCAAAGGACCTTACGTCCAGACCTTCTATCAGGTTGTATATGCTGATATACTACGAATGTGTCAAATGTCCAACTCACGTTCCAATCCACCATCTAACTTAACCCCAGCAGAACGCACGGCTCTTAAATCACTCACCAACAACAGACAACTGGTTATTAAGCCCGCAGATAAAGGAGGTGGTATCGTAGTCCAGAACCGTGCAGACTACATGCTGGAAACAACTAGACTCCTATCGGACACATCCACATACAAAAAACTTTCCGGAGATCCCTTACCCAAATTCTCTATTGAAGCTCACAACCTAATAGATCGAGCACAAGCAGATGGTATAGTTACTGCATCCGAAGCCTCATTTCTTAAACACGACTTTTACAAAAGGCCCTACTTTTACCACCTTCCGAAGGTGCACAAAGACCCCACACACCCTCCTGGTAGACCAATAGTGGCGGCCATGGAAAGCGTAACCAGCTACTTCTCTATCTACATTGATCATTTTCTACAAGGTATAGTACAGAACCTACCTTCCTACATTAAAGACAGCATCCACCTTCTGAACATGCTACGATACTACTCCTGGGAACCGACATACCGCTGGCTCTCGCTAGATGTGGTCTCACTATACACGTCCATTCCCCATAACATTGGTTTACAAGCTGTACGACACTACCTCAACAATGATCCATCACTCAACCCACGTCAGAACCAATTCTTACTGGAAATATTAGAATTCTGCCTAACCCACAATTATTTTGAATCCCACGGAGACTTCTATATTCAAACAAAAGGAACTGCCATGGGGGCCAATTTTGCCCCCAGCTACGCGAACCTTACCATGGGTTACTGGGAGCTACAATATATACACAACAATAACCCATATGCGCCCCACATAGTCTATTACGGGCGCTAGATAGATGACGTAGTCATTATCTGGGATGGTCCAGAAACCACCATCCTACCCTTCGTCCAACACTGCAACAACAACTCCATGGGTCTATCATTCACATCAGTCACAGACAATAACAAACTGGCCTTTTTGGATCTGGAACTCTTCCACTATGAAAACACCATCTGCGCCCAGAATTATACAAAATCCACCTCAGGAAATTCTTACCTACACTTTAACAGTTGCCATCACCCACGATGGGTTAAAAACATCCCAAAAAGCCAGTTCTGCCGCCTGAAACACAATTGCACGCGCCTACAGGACTATGAAACACACGGCCTACTACTCAAAGCCAAATTCAAAGACAAGGGTTATCCAGACCACATCATAGAAGATGCCTTCCAATACTATCTCAGTGAAAACGCGAAGGACAAGAGACTAACCAGTACAGATGACACTACCCAACCCGTCAGATTTGTGACACAATACCACAACAGATTTAAGCAAATGGAAAAGATCTTCACCAAACACTGGTCCATTCTGCGTGAGGATCCGCATCTTAAACCCACCATAAGTGATAAACCACTGGTCACCTACAGACGGGCTAAGAATATAAAGGCCCAAATAGCACCAAGCAAAGTGAAAACAGCACGCCCCACCGCCAGTGCCCCCTTAACCTTCTTTAACATCAAAGGCATGTATCAATGTAGGAAGCCCCTCTGCCTCACATGCGCCCATGTTACACATAGGCAAAAAGACTTCCACCATAAGGGTAAACTATATGTCATCCCCGACTTCTTCAATTGTGGTTCAGATTATGTGGTCTATTGCCTCACATGCCCCTGCGGCCTACTATACGTAGGCCGCACTATACGCCCGCTCCGCAAAAGGTTTGGTGAGCATCGTAACCTTGTAGAGGAGGGCATTGACAAGCATAGTGTACCAAGACATTTTAAAGAACATCATGGACAAACATCTTCAGGGCTACGCGTGTGGGTTATTGAGTCTATTCCACCCACCCTCCCTACCGCTGAACGCTACAAAAGGTTGTGTGAAAGAGAAAACTACTGGATATACACACTGGACACTTTATCGCCAGGAGGCCTCAATGAAGGCATTGAAATTAACATTTTGCTGTGATCCCAACCATATCCCTGCCTCATCACATCATCTCATCTCAATTCACCACGTATTGTTTCATCCATTGTCCTACCTGTTGTCTCATTTATTGTTTTATCCATCATCTAGTCACTACCCCATTAACTTACAGTCTATGTGGAGCGTCTCCCACCCATTACCCCTAGCCACATAGCCCTAGTGTACAACACATACCATTTTTATTTTTATTCCTATCTTTATTTTTTATTTATATTTGTTTTTATTTTTATTCTTATTAAAAAATATTTTATTTTTAACTTCCTTATTTTTATTTTTTTATATATTTTTTTTATTTTTTTTTTATTTGTACTTGTATTTTTATTTTTACATATATATATATATATATATATATATATATATATATATATATATATATATATATATATATATATATATATATATATATATATATATATATATATATAATTTATTTATCTTTATTTTTATTTTATATTTCTATATATTTTTATTATTTTTACTTTTATTTATTCATTTCCCAGTATTTCCCATAACATTCCTCTCATTCCCAAATACCCGTCTGGAAACACACTCCCCCCTTCTTTTGTCCCAATCTTACGCGTCATTTAAATGTGTGTATATATGTGTATGTGTGTGTGAAGGGATCCTTTTTAAACGGTTCTTTGTGTTTACACACGTATATACATTGTACATGTTTTATCCCTTTTCCATCATTGCGTCATTTCTTCTCATATATACTACCAATCTCTCCCTATAATTATATACCTATTTAATTATATACCATTTTCTGCATTTTTGTATTCCCTTCCCATATATGTTGACATGTATGTATGTATGTATATGTATATATATATATATATATATATATATATATATATATATATATATATATATATATATATATATATATATATATATATATATATATATATATATATATATATAATAATTTTGTTCCCGTCCACTATGATCAATACAATATTCCTCTTCCTATAGACCGCCTTCTCCTTACCCCACATTCCATATACACACATATATGTTCTTACCACAACACACTCATTTGCATATCTCCCTTTTTTTCCCCCCCTCCTCACTCCCTGCCCCGCCCACTCCCCGTCTCCCTTCACTCCCCTTCCACATTGTGTACACCCCATCTCCATGGTTACCCAATCATTATACATAGTCCCACCCTCCTCTCAATTACCTCCCCACCCCTCCCATTGCCTATGGTATAAATTCCCACACTGAATATGGCCACCAGCATAGCCTGATGAAGGAGCACGCATGCTCCGAACGCGAAGCACTGCCCGCCTCACCCCGCTCCCGGAAGTGAAGACGCAGGTCAGCACGCGCTCCACGGAGGATCCATGACCGATATCCTGGCCGCCCGGAGGCTCTGAGGACCCTCGGCACCACCGGAACAGCTACCAGGACCCAGGTTACAGGACTCACATCCCAGGAACCCCTCCACTGGCCCGTGACACCCACATCCCCCGAGAGCATGCGGATGAAACTACTTTACATGCTGGTTTTTAGCAACTCAAATGTGAGTGTTTTTATCTATTGTAATAAATATTTTTAACATACATGCTGCACTTAGAGGGCGCCGTCCTTCTTTCTTTATTTGTTCCAGAGCTTCTTCTAGCTTTTATAGACTGGCTGCCTTCCATTTATTCAGCATCATTTTATCCTCACATGGACTAATACCCGAACTTGTTGTGAAACATTAACTACCACCATCAAGTTCCCCCTCTCAGGAACCCCCAACCCACCCCCTTCCCCCCACCATTTTTAGTTATATGTACTCGGCTACCTCCATTGTGCGCCATATTAACCCCTTGATCATCTGAATGGTGCCCATGCTGAGCAGCTGGCATATTATATTCAGAATGCGTCAGGCTGGCCACTCCGCGAAGGACCCGGAAACAAGTGGAGATTACCGAAGAAGCGGTATCTACTTCAGTGTTTTTTAGCATCCAGGAGCATTGGCCAGGTATGGTATGTACATGCTTACATTGGTACAGTTTGGATTAATGTAACTATGTAAATATATTGCATGCCTGGAATTCACCTTTAAACTGCGGTGAGTGAGGTGACATTTGTATCATAGCTTAGTCTATGTAAAACTGAGCAACCGCAGTAACCGATGTTCCTTCATATTAGCATTGAAAAAGCAGATTTCCCTAAAAAGACTTCATAGTGTAATTGACATGTTCATTGCATTTTGGCAATTTTTGATTATAACTCTATCTTATGCAGGAGCTTCCAGGTGGATATGGAAGAATGAAACCTGACATTGTCACGTACGGTTCAGGGGTCCGTGGTTCTGGTATGAAAGGTGGCTGTCGCTCTTTATCTGGTACAAGTGTTGCTTCTCCTGTCGTGGCAGGGGCTGTCACACTGCTTGTTAGGTAAGCTGCTCACATATTTTTACCAGATGTAGACTAATAAACTCTTTAATGCTTCTTTAGTACACATAAACCCTCAAAGTTCCTTATTATGAGCAAGACAATACAGTTTTATTTGACATGTGGACAGAATTGCCTTTGGTGTTTAGTTATTTTTCTGTTTGAAATGTGTAAATGTGGACTAATCTGCTTTTATAAAATTGTTAATTTACCTTAAGTAATGGTTCACTTGTGCATCCCATTTTCAGCAGGATTAAAGCGGAGTTCCGACGGGAAAAAAAAAAAAATGTTTTATTTTTTTGGATCCTAGCATTATTGCTAATGAAATTCAAAAAACAGTTTACAATTATCATGATCGATTGTTCAAAAATATAAATTTTCTTACTGTAATAATGTATTCCTCCGTTTGTGGCCGTTTCCATCATGAATGTGGGCATGTGAAGCCCAATTGAGATCGCTTCCTGGAATAGCTTTTCAGAGGTGCGTGCTGGGTAACCAGCATGCACCTCTTGATCTCCTGCATGCGCGATTCAATGGCGGCTGTAGCGCCGATTTTGTTTCTAAAGTTGCCATAACAATGGGCGGCGATGGAAGCAGGTCCCGCCCCATTGTTATGACAACTTAGATAACATTCTGAACAAAGATCCGCCTTAAAGATCTGCCTTAAATCGCGTAATTTCCTGTCAGGAAATAACGCGATTTTTGAGCTCAGTACTGCCCACAGACTCCTGGGAAATGATGTGTCATCATTTCCCAGGAGCATAGGCGAGGGAGGAAGTTACGTGTAGCTCCGAGGACTACATAGCAACAGGGCCTTTCTGGTAAGTATAAAAAAAATTTTTCCTCCAAATGTTTTTTTTTCTTGGTTAAAAAGTCTTTTAATGTATAACATTTTTTTTAGGGTGGAACTCCGCTTTAAAGTGGAATTAAACTTCCATCACTATAAGGCTTACCTATAGGTAGTGTAAATATCTCCATGCGCTCTAAAGGAACGACCACCCGTACTGTTCCTTCAGAGCCCAGTGCCATGAACTGCAGCACATGCGCGGGAATGACGTCATTGCGGCTCCGGCCAGTCACAGGGCCATAGTCCACAAACCTTCAAATCAAGACGTATGAAGATGGGAGTGCTTGCTGGTCTGACATCTCGGCGCTGGAAGAGCTTAGTTTTAAGGCAAGTTTAACATAATATGCTAGTATGTGATGCATACTAGCACATAATGACATTACCTTGCAGGTAAGGGGGGAAAAAAATTCCAGTGGTTTACAACCGCTTTAAGTGATAACCTAGCTATAACATTTCTGTAGCAAGTATCCTCTCAATATCAAAATTTGCAGGGCTCAGGTGTATGTGCTTGTCTGCTGAAGAAATAGATCTGTGCTAACATCAGGAACATCTCTGCCATTAGCAATTTTAGTTTTTAAACTTTTTAGTTTTTATTCTTTTCGGGTTCTTAATATGGAAGAAAAAATCCCATATTTTTCTTAAAGTGAAATAAAGACAAAAGTTCTTTTGGAAGTAGGTTAGGGTTTACCTTTCCACTGCCAGGGTCATTTTTGTGTGTGTTTGTTTGTTTTTTTTGTTTTTTTTTTGTTTTTTTTGTTTTAGTTTTTTTGCAAACGTTATAAAAATCATAATTAGGCCTGAAGATTAGTTAAATCTTTCAAACAGTATATATTTTCTGAGAGGCAGAGACCTTAGAGTATAAAATGTCGATAGTCCCAGTTTTTAATGTTACATGATATTCACTTAACGGTTTATCAAGCACAAATTTTCAGTGGTAAAATGTAAAAGTTTAGTTTGCACAAAGTAAATAGATATCCCCCCAACCCCCCTTCCCCCAGGGGGTCTATGAAACGGCCACTGGAAGGCTTCTGAAAGTTGCCAACTTGTCTGATTTATACCCCCAGCTGCTGCTGATGTAGGACATACTTCAGTGGTGGTAAAAGGGGGGGAAACCCTGTCAAGTTGTTTGCCATCTGTGTTCCATTGGGGGGAGTTCCCTTCATTTCCGTAGATCCAAAAGAAAGTGAGAAAAAAACTTTCCAATGTGGGTGAAATCGCCTTTTAAATAATTGTCGCCAGATAAAGTTTTTTTTTTTTTTACTGTTTCCTATTCCTGTTCCAGTGGCAACTCAAAAAAATTTAGGGCTTCCCAGGGACAAAGATCACCAGACCAAATAAAGAGGGTGAATCTTCACAACGGAGGCACGGAAGGCATTTCAAAACTTGACATGGTTGCTAACTCTTCCCTAGGCTGTCCAGGGCTAAAAGTAAATTACCTTGATTTGCTAAAACACATTCTATACTGCTAATGACCATCTACTAATGTGTTCCTCCAGTACGGTTCAGAAGCGGGAGATGGTAAACCCAGCCAGTATGAAACAGGCCCTCATAGCTTCTGCTCGTAGGCTTCCCGGAGTAAATATGTTTGAGCAGGGACACGGCAAGCTGGATCTTCTCCGAGCCTACCAAATCCTCAACAGTTACAAGCCACAGGCTAGGTAATTTTCTTTCGTAATGTCTAATACTATTGAGAAATTCTAATTATTTTCAAATATAACCATCTTATACATTTTGTACTGGATTTGCTTCTGTAAATATCCATAAAAGAATGTGGGTTTCTGACATAAAATCTGGGTTTGGGTGGGGGGGGGAGAGTCTTGAGGACATTGGCTATATTGTAGTAAGGTTTGCATAATAAGTTGCATGTTTGGCAATGAGGAGGTAATGGGAATTCTAGTTTTTATTGAGTAAGAATACAAGATGAGGAGAAAGGCAAAACCCATTTCCAATGGGGTAAAGAAAGTCAAGGACACACTGGTCTGAACAAGATAGAATGTTTGAGGGTTCAAAGTATGCTGACACATTTTGGGTATCTGTGTACCTTTCCTCAGGTCTAGGTAACATTGTATTATGAGTTGATCCTAGAATTCATATAAGACCAGTCAGTAATGGGAGATACTACTTGGATTTCCTACTACTACCAGTGTTTTCAACCCTTTGGATATGGACAATGACCTTCTAGAGTGATAATGATCATATATTTCTACTCGGCAGTATACGGGGTGGCCATAGGAGACACACTGAAGGCCTTTAGCCGTCGTGCTGGGCCTCTGGTGTGCCCCTGAATCTTAACGGAGCCATGGACTACCTCCTAGGTATATCCACCCTCAATTTATTAATATATATTCTGCAGGATAGAATATCTTTATAGATTAGAATTGGGTATTGCACTACACAGAGGGACCTTGACAAGGCAGTAGCTTTCGCATCTATTGGAAAATGTGTGCTGGGAAACTATCGTAATCGTACAGTACAGGACACAGAAATTCATAGACCCTACATTATAGGCTGTACTTTCAGGTGATTTGCACACTGTCCAGCTTTTTAGGACACAACCTTTGGGCACCCCCCACTTTAACGCTACTCCACTCTGAGAATCCTCCAGTTTTTTGCTAGTGTCCTAAGATGATGGACCTCTTCTCTTTGACCAGGAGAAGAAGAAATGAGAAGAGGTTATGAAGAAATAACTCTTAGCTTAATTACTTTAATATTTTCTAGGGGTGCACCAAATGGAAATTTTGGTCCCGAGACCAAAATAGAAGGATGCACTAGGCTGATGCCGAAAATGACAGTTTTTAAAAAATTATTTATATTTTTACAATTGTATTATATTCAACTTTTTAATTAATATCAATTTAAATTAATATTAATTTATTGTTGGTCATTATTGGCACCTTTAGTGTAAGAAAGGTCAAGAAAAATGCAGTCTGCGATCTCTGACCATCTCTTGTATCATGTCCTCAGTCTCTAACCATCTCTTGTATCATGTCCTCAGTCTCTAACTATTTCTTGTATTATGTCCTCAGTTTCTAACAAACTCTTGTATCATGTCTGCAATCTCTTACTTAAACATAAACACACTGCTAATAGTATTAGCAAAATTTCCATTCTGTGCACCTCTAGTAGACATGATACAGGAGACGGTCAGACTGCAGACATGATACAAGAGATCAATGCAGCCTCACCAGTGTCCATCAAATGCAGCTTCACCAGTGCCTGTCAGATGCAGCCTACCAGTCAGATGCAGCAGCCTACCAGTCGGATGCAGCAGCCTGCGCGTGCCCGTCGGATGCAGCAGCCTGCGCGTGCCCGTCGGATGCAGCAGCCTGCGCGTGCCCGTCGGATGCAGCAGCCTGCGCGTGCCCGTCGGATGCAGCAGCCTGCGCGTGCCCGTCGGATGCAGCAGCCTGCGCGTGCCCGTCGGATGCAGCAGCCTGCGCGTGCCCGGTAGCGCAATCTCATGCTGTGTGTCAGAGCTAGATCTGATTTGCCTGCAGCCGCTGTAACGATGTCCCACCTCCTTTGACACGCGGCACAATGATTCCTGGCATTGGATCAGTGTGCCGTCTATAACAAGAGGCGGTCTAAGGAGGGGGGACACTAGGGAGGCTGCATCTCATGACAGAAGTGAGAAGAGCAGGAGGGAGGGGAGACTCTGACAAGGACGTGTCTGGATGATGCATGTGCAGCGCCCTGCCCCTTTTTCGGCTCCATTATCTGCACTTTTTTTTTTTTTTTTTTTTCTTTCGGCCACCTGACGAAAACATCATTTTCGGCCGATATGTTTTGGCGGCCAAAATTTTGGTGCACCACTAATATTTTCCTTTTGCATTCTTCAATCAAGATTTCACTGTCTTCTAATACAACTATAGAAGCAGTGCCTTCAGATTGGTGCAACCCTGGTAAAACCTTAGGAACTGTACCTGGACCCTATGCTGTGAAGATAACCTGTAGTGTTTCGGGCCCTGCATCTTGCTTGGGTGCTCATCTTGGCACTTTGTGCAATGCATGCAGTTAGCCGCAGGGTGCTGTGAGGTCCAGGGCTGAACTCTTGTATTGTTTTGTGAAAAGCCCTTCCTATGTGTACCTTGCATTTAAAAGCTAGTTTTACCTTGAATAGAGCGGTTGATATTTTAGCTTTGTTTTACATGTTCTAGGGTAGCTGATTTTAAAAGTTTTATTCAAAGATTCATCTCCAAGATTCAGTTTGACAAAAAAAAAGCACGGTATATCATAAATTAACAAGAAATATCCTATTCGACATGCAAATGGGAGGTTGTTGTGATCAGACCTCCCAAATTAGAGAACATCTTGTACATTAAGTAGAATACCAATGACATTTGCATGTAACATGTGATTTCGTATGAGTCGGGATCATGATTGAAGAAAAAAGGCAAAACTAGTGCAAGCTGTTTCTTGCAGCAGGGATTTTCCATCAGTCAGGTACATTTGCCGGAGCAAGACAGATTTTATAATAGAAAAGCTTGGAGAAAAAGCTTCCAAGGAAAGAGGGGGTAAGGAAAGTGATGTAACGGGAAAAAAAAGCTGATTTTACTGCTTACACAGACAGATTTTTGTTCATTTAAATTGCAAAAGTGGTGAAGCCTTTGCTTCTCTATTGTCTGTAACTATTTAATGTACTTATTTATATACTTTTTTTTTTTTTTTTTTCTCTTACAGTTTGAGCCCTAGTTATGTTGACCTGACAGAGTGTCCGTACATGTGGCCGTACTGTTCTCAGCCTATTTATTATGGTGGCATGCCAACCATTGTCAACATCACTATTCTAAATGGTATGGGAGTCACTGGAAGGATTGTGGACAAGGTAATATTCATTATGTAACATCTTTACAAAGCAAAGTGAACTGAGAATTACTAATTTTGATGCAAGATGTAACGTATAAGGCAAGTAGGGTTTAGAAGAGTTACAAAGTCAATGGGACTCCTTGCTAGGAATTAATCTATAACCAATGAAATACATTGACTTTCGCTGGGTGTGAAAAGGGCCCAAAATGTATACATGTAAAAATTGCTAAATATTTTTCAGACCATAGTCAAAATAGTATCGTACTCTAAGTAAATTTCTCTTCCTTTTTTTTTTTTTTTTTTTTTTTTTAATGGTATGGAACAGAAAAATATGATGTGACATCACATTCTTGGTGACAAGCAACAATGATAATTTCTCTTTTTAATCTTTGCAGCCAGAATGGCAGCCATATCTACCACACAATGGGGACAACATTGAACTGGCATTTTCCTATTCCTCAGTACTGTGGCCATGGTCTGGCTATTTGGCTATTTCTATCTCTGTAGCAAAGAAGGCATCATCATGGGAAGGCATTGCTCAGGGTCATGTGGTGATAACTGTATCATCTCCAGAGGAAAATGGGGTGTGTATAAGACTGACAATGCAACCTTGTTATCCTAAGCATGTTTCTTATACTAATATGGCATGGTATGTACAATTTTTTATATTAGAGCTGTCTTAACTTGAAGTGATGGACACATCTGCACTAGCCTGCCTTGATCTCCTCGCTTGTGCATTCTTGGAAAAGATTCTGTTGCTCTTGAACCTTACAGTGGACTCGCTCAGAAATCTGGTTTAATTTTAGTAACTAAACATTTAGTTTGCTTCCTGTAGTATCTCTCATTATTATTATTATTTATTATTATACATTTTTATTTTTTTTCTTCAGTTTTTTGGTATTTTGATTGAGTATTGTGGCCTACTAGTACTTTAGATTGGATTAATTGTAGTCTGTAGAAATTTCAAATTAATTTGAGTCTACTATATGTTAAATCCTTCCCCCTTTATTTTTCTGCAGGTAAATAATGCAGCAGAGCAATTTTCCACTGTCAAGCTGCCAATTAAAGTTAAAATCATTCCCACTCCACCGCGTAGCAAGAGGGTTCTATGGGATCAGTACCACAACCTCCGATATCCACCTGGTTATTTCCCTCGAGATAACCTTAGAATGAAAAATGACCCCTTGGATTGGTAAGCAAAAACTGCCCATTTTAAATTGTACATGAACCTTAGTCTGCCATGTGTTGCTCAACTTTTGGGTGATTCCAACTAAACTGGCTAAAATTTGAGCCATGGATGGCCCTGTCTGAACTTCCCAACTCAACAAAAGTCTATTTTATTTATTTATTTTTTTAATTTTCTTAATTGGCTTTTGTTGAAGAAGCCAGGTCAAAATATGTTGACTAAACAGTTACTGGATCCAATCAGATACAGTTACACTTTAGATAATCTGCGCATGCCAGCTATCAGAATACGGTAGCCGATGGGGATTATTCCTCCTTCCACATTGCAGGTGTATGGAGAAATTCGATTTTTCTTGTTCCGCCCAGAAGGCTGAGTGAAAGTGAGGGAGACCTAGATATATATGGCTAGCCAAACAATTGACTTTTTTTTTTTTTTTTTTTTTACACTATACTTTGGCCTGTTTGACTATTGAAAGCCTATTGTTATCTGTTATACTCTTTTCTATCAGAAATAATCTAATAAGGCTCATCTGCTGAAATCTGAGTTTTCTGTGCTGTCTACTTGTGCTGCATTCTATATTACCAAATTTATCGGCGTATAACACACACCACAAGTTTAGGAGAGAATTTTAAGGAAAAAAACTTATATTTAAATGCCCATCAATGCAGCCTCATCAGTGTCCATCTGCAGGCTTGTCCCCCATCTGCAGCCTTGTCAGTGTCCATCTGTACCTTGTCCCTCATTGCAGCCTTGTCCCTCATTGCAGCCTTGTCCCTCATTGCAGCCTTGTCCCTCATTGCAGCCTTGTCCCTCATTGCAGCCTTGTCCCTCATTGCAGCCTTGTCCCTCATTGCAGCCTTGTCAGCCTTATCAGTGTTCATCTGCCTTGCCCTGTGTCGTTTGCAATGGCGTTTAAAAATGGCGCCGCCGTTCCCGGCGGCTCTCGGCCTCTCCTGGCGGCTTTTGGCCACTCTCGGCGGTTCTCGGCAGCTTTTGGACGCACTTAGCATTCCGCAGCTCACACGGGACTGCGAGAGCCGCCGAGTGCGGCCAAAAGCTGCAGAGAGCCGCCAAAAGGCTCCCAATCGGCGGGGGATCGGCGTATAACACGCACCCATGATTTTCCCCTGATTTTAAGGGGGGAAAAGTGTGTGTTATACGCCGATAAATACGGTACTTTGTTTTTAGCTATGTCAGTATTTTGTAGGCCTATCCTAGGGTGACAGTGCTGCTTCTCCATAGAGTACATTGTTCTAGGATAGGAAGTGTATTACGGACAGGATTGCCAAGTGAAAAAAAAAAAAAACCCTGAATAAGACAACAAATGCAACCAGTACATTTAGCCCCCAGTCACACGGCCGGGTGTGACTTGTCATGTGATAGTTTCAAATCACATGACAAGTCACACCCTAATGCCTGCAACAAAAGCGGTCATATCAGCGCCACTCCATCAGAGTCTCACCGATTTTGAAATTAGTTCTTGCACTACTTTTTCCAAGTTCAGGTGGGACTTGCATAGACATCTATGCATGAAGTCACACAGATGGTCTTCCAAGTCGCACCAGAAGTCACACTGACTTGAAATTTGTGCAGCTTCAGGTGAGAAGCAGTGCATTACATTTTTGTTCCTGGGTTTCACATTTAACTTTAAGACTTCTCATTGCCACCCCCTGGTGTTCATTTATTACCTCACCTCCAACTTCTTCATAAGTGTCAGCAAATATATTGCTTTGGGTAGTTTATATATAAAACAGTTTGGATGCTCAGTGTTGGGTCCTATAAACTTAATACATGTTACAGATATAGCATTCGAAACATAGTTTTATGTAAAGTTGCACTTTAAAGTGACTGGTAAAGGCTGCAATTTTTCATAAACTTGCCTGCTCTGTGTAAGGATGTTTCACAGAGCAGCCCCTTTGCCACCTCTTCCATGGTCCCATGCCGAAACTCTCCGCTCTGTCTCTGAGTTCCTCCTGAGCAAGCCGTATGCTGATTAGACACTCATGCGGGCGCATTCATGCGAGTGCAGGTTGAGTCTGTGAAATCACACAGCGCAGCTCAGTCCCGTCCCCCCACTGCCCCCTCACTAGATTTGACTGACAGCAGCAGGAGCATATGGTTCCCACTGAGCTCAGAGCTTCCAGTGAAGAGAGAAGAGCTGCAGCAAATTTGGCACAGTGCTGGATCGAGAATGGACTCGGGTAAGTGTTTAAGGGTGGGGACTGGGGGTAGCTGCTTTTGAAAGATTGTTTACCTTTAATGCAGAGAAAGCATTGAAGTAAAAAAAAAAACCTTTTGAGTTTAGTACCACTTTTTTTTTTTTCCTGAGTTTGTCCTGCTCTACATAATATATGGACTGTAATTAAAAGAAATGTAATAATAGCAAAATGCTATGTATATTTATTATCTCCCAGGAATGGGGATCACATCCATACCAATTTCCGTGACATGTACCAACACCTGAGGAGCATGGGCTACTTTGTGGAGGTTCTGGGCTCACCATTCACATGCTTTGATGCCAGCCAGTATGGTAGGTGCTGTTTGTGTGGTCCAGTTGTATTAAAGTGACGCTAAACTCTGGTTTAAAAAAAAAAAAAAAATATTAACTCACAGTACCTTCCTCTTCTCTGTTGCCTCTAAATCTCTAAATTCCTTTTTCTTGCTGCTGTTATCCAACTACTTGTTAGAGGGTGGCCACCATTTCTTGCTTGCTCCTTAGATAGACTAGGGGCTATGAACAATAGACTATGGAATTTGTATTGTGCAAAGTGCAGTACACATGACCGCAGATAACACGCAGTGTTTATTCCAAACAAACGGTAGGGGGGGGGGAGAGGTTCAGGAGCCCATGAATGATGGGAAAGGAGAAGTTCAGGAGCCCATGACGTTACAAGATGGCAGAAAAACTCCATAGGAAACCATTTCATGATTTTTGGAGAATAAGGATTTAGTTTAGTGCCACGTTTTAGCTAATAACTGAATATAACCATTCATTGGTTGTATGCGAAGAGTTACAGTTAAAATGGAGCTAAACTTTATCTGAGCACCACAAACCAAAAAACTATTTACATTTTTAATCAAAGCAAGCTCACCCACCCATCAATGTCTTCATGCTTTATTTTGTCGATAAATCACTTTGAAAATCAACCTCCTAACGTTTCTTGCCACTGCCATCTTGAGTAAGGGCAGATGATTCATGTAGCATGTATTCCTCCCCTTCTCCAGATGAAAGAAAATATCTATGAAGACACCTAAGATGTATGATGTCATTTTGGCCTAGGCCAGAAACCGACTGAAGAAATGTTTTACAAAAAAATATTAAAACAAGATTACATAATATACCATCCTATCTATTTACTAATGCTAGCAGCATAAGGGTTAAAAATAGTTAATGATGGTCAAAAGCACTTAGTTCAGCTTTAAAGTGGTTGTAAACCTCAGTCATGGAATCTGAGCAAAGCACATAAATCTGTAGTGATTTCTTATATCTCTCCAAAGCCTAGTACACACGATGAGATTATTGGACGAATCCATATTGATAACGAATAGGTTACTTAGCAGACAGCTTGTCTATTCAAAACACCGTTCTGTATGAAGGGGGTGGTGTGCCTTTCCTCCAATCAGCTCTCACATGCTGTTACTGCAACCGCTTTGCCCTCTCCTCTGTGCTCCTGACAGATGAAGAAAGATTTTAACACTTTTCTGCCTATTTGAAGGGGTGTAGGGAATAGAGTAAATAAACAAAAACTTGTATGTATAAGAGAATGGGGAAATGGCGCTACCCTATATAACAATAAGTGTTTAATTGTGAAATAAATGAATGAATAAATTCCCAGTGTACGTGAACATATAAATCTATAAAGAGTGTGCAAGTCTTACCAATAAATAATAATATATATGAGTTATATGAATATTTGTGAGTATATGTAAATGGTCAAGGTGCACCACAGCTCCACAGAATAGCGTCTACCCTCACCCATCCACCCCGCCTATTCAACTAACACAAAATGTGAAGCAATCTAGTTCCCAAAAATTAGCATAGACAATAAACTATAATCCTATAAATGCAAATATCCCCACATCTTAGTGCATGTGAGCTTAAGTGATATGCCAATTAGCACACCATATATATTGATCCACATCAAAAAATTAATATGTGAGTGTTCAGTCATATAGTCCGAGTCCCTGAGCAAGAGGTATCGACATTAATGTGAAAAAACTTCTTTCAAAAATATAAATATATATAAACAGTGATCAAATAAAACGTAGTCTCATGTTCCAAGCAGGAATTCCAGTGACTTCTGTGCACAGCAGGTATGGTGACATGGGTGCTCCCCCAATGTGTCCCCACTCACCAAAGGTAGTCACCCCTGCAGGGGCAATAGGCATAGAGTAGGCAGCTATAAGTAGATCTCTCCCTTTAATAGCTGTATTTGGTCCTCTGCACCTCCGTCAGCCCGTTCCTTTAATCCAGAGGCTCCCAGCACATATTCCGGATCAGGTTCCTCAGAATCTTTCACCGCAGCAAACGGCCCCGTCCTCACAGGAAAACACAAGGGGCTCCCATAGTGTAGTATAAACGATTTATTTAAAAATAATACAGATAAAAAACTCGCGCCGATATCCAGTACAACAAGGACACATGCAGTGGTATAAGCCGGAACCTAGTCCGTAGCGTGCGTGCCAACTGCGTTCCAGGCCGAGTCTTCCGGGTATGACGTAAGAGCGTGGCTCCGTCTTACGCGTTTCGTCATAGGACGTTCTCAAAGGCGGTCAACCCAATAGCCTTCCAGCCTGGAAGAACACAATTACTTCTAGCGGCTATAGTGGCTGCCAATAATCTCATGCCAAAAATCCGACAGGCTGGTTGTACTGAACTTGATTTCTGGATCGACTTAAAGCGCTGTTCCAAATAAAAAAAAAATTTAAAGCCAGCAGCTACACGTACTGCAGCTGCTGGCTTTTAACAATAGGACACTTGCCTGTCCTGGAGTCCCGCGATGTCGGCAGCGCAGCTGATGTTTCCATCAGCTGTCGGTTGCTGCCGCCATTGCAGGTAAGGTTACCCAGCAATGTAGCTTTGCGGCTTCACGCCGGGAACCCTACAGTGCATGCGCGAGGCCCCGCTCCTCTCTTCTACTGGCCCGGCGACAGGGAGAGGAGGAGGGAGCCCCGTGGTGATGTCACGGGCCGCGGCCCGGACTCCCGGAAGTGGGAACAGGTATCCTGTCCCCCCCCCCCGAAAGGTGCCAATTGTGAGGAGACAAATGAGCGGAAGTTCCACTTTCGGGTGGAACTCCGCTTTAAGTACAACCAGCCTTGCTCATACATGGATAGAAACTTGGCTGATCCCTGCTGAACCTGCCGAGATTCAATCCATTTATGGACGGCTTAATGCAGTTACATCCATCAGAATCATCTGAATGAAGATCCTTTTATCTATCGATAATGGTCTGAGTGTGTAAAATTAAAAGAATAAACAGTCTGCTCTAATCAAATATCCAGCTACTTGCATAAAGGGTCCGTACACCTCTACAACATAAGAAATTAGAACAAAAATTGCAGCGCTAAGCAAAACTTATTATATGTGACATACAGATAAAGTACCGTGATAATAAAGTCCCAAAAGGAACTTAAAACATCACCAAACGGATGGGCTACCAGATGATAAGCAGCAAAAGATCCTAATTCATTCTACAACTGGAGCTTACTAGATGCTCTAAGTAAATACGTATTTGCACTTCTATGTTAGAAAAATGTGTGTGGGTGTGTGTGCCTTGCAAGGAATGTGATCAATGAATGTAATCTGTCTCTGTCTGGTTCTTCAGGAACCTTATTGATGGTTGATAGTGAAGAAGAGTTTTTCCCTGAGGAGATTTCTAAGCTTCGCAGAGATGTCAGCAATGGCCTCTCTTTAATCGTCTTTAGCGACTGGTACAACACATCCGTCATGAGGAAAGTCAAATTCTACGACGAAAACACTAGGTACAAGCAGTTTGTATATTGTTCCTCTCGTGATGTTCGCATGTTCAGCTTAGAAGTCTCTTTTGCGTTTAGCTAACATGCTGCTGTTAGTGGGAACATGTTGGGTAAAAGTTCCTTTTACAAAAACATAAAAACCTGTAAATGCAGTTACAGATTTTCTAAAGTTATGTATACTGTATATGCAGAAAATCCTTAAAAGAGAAGTATGGACATTGTTATTATTATTATCAGTTCTCCCCTCCGAGCAGAGTGCTGTGACTGTCAGTGAGTGGCTCTCTGCTCTCCCCTCCAGCACTCGCTGTAGTGACGGGCTGGGAGGTGCTGGCTCAGGCTCTCGGCAGGTCGCTGAGAAGCTGAACCAGCTGCCAGTCCAGGCATCTGGGTGGATTCTGACCATATGGTCGGCATCGCTCACATCAGCTGACAACGGACTTTTGCCCGCTGTCAGCTGAAACAAGGTCATAGAAGTGCAAAATTTTGTGCACTCCTGTGAACCACAGGAGAAATACAGCCAAAATGGCTTTGGCTATACTTCTCCTTTTAATCATTGACTAAAGTGACCTATTTTACAGAAGCAAAATATTGTCATTCAATAGTATAGAGCCTCCTTGAAAAGTGGCTTGTATAATGGCTAGGAAGGAAGATATTCTTCAGTGCAGGAAGTGACAAGGACACTGCATTTCTGGCAAGAGCAACAGATATTTGCTGGAAATGTTCTTGGCTTGAAAAAGAAAATTAATGCAGCCACCACGTCAGGTCTGTAACCTGCAATATATTGCATTTTTGTTCTTGGGCTTGGGTATCCTTATAATTTTATAAATGTTATTACTCATAAATGACTTTAAGTATACAATGACTGGGTGGGGACATCATTTAAATGTTTGTATTCCAAAGAAAGTTGTTTTTTATGCTTATAGGCAGTGGTGGATGCCAGACACTGGAGGGGCAAATATACCAGCCTTGAATGACTTACTATCTGTTTGGAATATGGCTTTTAGTGATGGTATATATGAAGGAGATTTTACCATGGCAAATCATGACAGTAAGTGCTATTAATATATATTTAATTCAGTTAAAGTCTACCTGTCCTAAATATTTTTCTCTTGCTAATAATTCACGTCTTATTGAATTTCAGTGTATTATGCATCGGGTAGCAGTATTGCAAAATTTCCAGAAGATGGTGCTGTTTTGTCACAAACTTTAAAGGACCAAGGTACTGTGTGCCGTATCATTGAGTATACCTTTTTTATTTTTGTTTGAGTTTGTTAGATATTTATTTTTTGCTTGTGTGTTCTTAAGCTGTCTAAACATAAAATCCTGTAGATGCTCTGATATATTTTGCCAAATTCTGTTGTATTTATTTCCTTTTGGTTGTTTTATGTCCTTAACTTGTTTCACTAAACTACTTTTCTTAAAGCTGCTGGTTTTTATTTTTTATACATTAATCTCATCCTCTTTGTCAGGACTTGAAGTTTTAAAGCAGGAAACTTCTCTGGTTGAAAATATCCCTGTGCTCGGACTGTACCAAACTCAGACAGAAGGAGGAGGGAGAATTGTCCTTTATGGGGACTCCAACTGCTTGGATGACAGCCATCGTCAAAAAGGTATTTTCATCAATCTAGTGAAATAGTTCAAACATAAGGTGTTGTGATATCTATTCTGGGTGATTGAAGAATAATTTAATATTAATGATTCATTAGTAGCTCTGTGTAATCCTTATTGCAGTGACTATTGACCAAGAAAGGTCATTTCAGAGCTGCTAGATATCTATGAAATGTTAAACCTACAGATACACTATATTACCAAAAGTATTGGGACCCAATGGGCAATGGCATAAATGACATACTTTTGCCAATTGTGCTACGCAGGGTATGATCTATACCATATTACCAAAAGTATTGGGACAGACACATGAACTTTAATGGCGTCGCAGTCCATAAAAAATATGCATATGCTAGCACTCAGAATAGTGGATAATCTCAATTTAATTATCTTCACTAAGTCCAAGATACAATGGAGTGTTGCACAGCAAGTGGTTCTAAATGCATACTCTCATAGGTCAGTCAGCCATTCTCAGACACTTGTTCATAAGCAATTAGACAAGGTGGACCATTGATTTTGATAACTGGCCATTACATGAGTTAACGCTCTGATATTGAAAGCCCTGGCTAATCTTGTGTGTATAATCAACGATTTGTTCTTTTTATGTATGGAAAAGTAAAGCATTCACCTTTCCCAATGTTGGCAGAGCCGAGGAGAAATATTAGGAGATAGAGAGATATATTAGACGGGCATTAGAACATCTTTTTAGAAGCTTTGGAAACTAAAATAAAGTTCATGTATACGTTGCATACCTTTTTATCAAATATAGTGGAATGGTTCTGTAAAAATATTTGGTTAAGTGTGTTGGGGGTGGCTTGCGCTGGTTCCGCCAAGCGGCATTTCTAAATTATTTGGTTATATGCCTTGTAATAAACTGCTCATTTAAGGTTGCTGGACATGAACACCACCATAACTTGAAAGTGCTGTCGATTTGTAGATTGCTTTTGGATGCTTGATGCCCTCCTGCAGTATACATCCTATGGAGTCTTACCAGCAAGTCTCAGTCACTCTGAAAACAGGCAGAAACCACCAACTGGTGAGGGGACCCCACAGCCAGAGAGGATGGAAGGTAAAGACATTTATCTTTTTTGTTTTTTTAATTTCCAAATTGATATGTATCATTTTTTATTTTAATATGAATTTTTTTTTCAGAACAGCTTATCTTACTGAGGCTACCAGAAATGGTCTATCTGATTTAAAACACCAGCAGTACTCATCTCAAAATGTGATTTGGCAATGTAGACGTTTGCCCTGTTTCTGTGTAGTTTGAATTTGAATGAGAAGTGATGAGCGTAACCAAAATATGACGTGTGTGTGTGTGTGTGTATGTATGTATGTATGTATGTATGTGTGTGTGTGTGTGTGTGTGTGTATATATATTATATATTCCAGGAAATTGGGTGACTATTTTATTTTGAAAGTGTGGTTTATCTGCCACAGCAGAGCCCTTGTGGGTCTTCTGGAGCAAGGGGCTGTTGCCCCAGTGCCTGCAGCAGGACCTTTTCAGGGGTTCTACTCAACCTGCTCAGTTCCCAGACTGTAAGGGAGTATGTGCGCTATCTTGGATCTCAAGGCACGAAATGTCCTAATTTGGGTCCAGAAATTTTGCATGAAATCCACCAGGAATGTCATAGCCTCCCCATTGGGAGATTTTCTGGCTTTTGTGGACACCAAGGATAATGCGTGCTTACATATTTTCCCATGCATCAGTGGTTCCTTCGCTTTAATGTGGGTCCCCAGCACTTCCAGTTTGTGACCTTGCCATTCACCCCTTCTTCCACTCAGTGAATGATCTCAATTGTGCTGGCCCCTGTGCTTGCCATGCTATACTCCCAGGCCATCCCCATTGTGGGATATCTGGAAGACCTCCTGTTGAGGAATCAGTCGGCACAAGTTCTGTCTGATTAAAACGGCATGGACAGTTCAGAGCTTACCAAGGTTTGGCTGTATCATTAACCTTCAGTTCCAGAACCTTTTGTTCTGGATCTGAGTCCCGTTCTAGATCAAGCCAGAGTTTATTTTTTCCTAGGAGGAACTTTACATTCTCTGCTTCTAGACTTGGACTCATCAAAAATCCTCACGATGGATGCCACCCTGTCAATGCTAAAAGTGAGAGTCCACCTCCTGTAAGGTCTATCGTAGCGCTTGGAAGGCATACTTTGCTTGGTGCAAGGAAAGCAAAACTTTCATCCCAGAATGTTCTCAGTGGGCCTGGAGCAGCATATGGCTCTGGGACCATCAAGGGGTAGAATTGGACTTTTTGTTCTGTAAAAGAACCCTTTCTGGTTTTACACAGGGAAAAGGTGATGATGAGGCCTAAAGTCCCCTTCTTTGGGTGGCTTCGGACTTTCACCCCAAGTAAGACATTGTTCTGTTCCTCTGTCTGGCTCCAGCTTGTCAGAAGGCAGTCCCCCTTCAATGTCTAGATCGGAGTTTCTCAACCAGGGTTCCACAGTGATCTACTCAGTCACAGGCATCTGATGGGTAGATTGTATACCCTCGTCTGACTCATGCACAGCTGCACAGGCCAGTGGCTCTGATTGTGTAGCTGTGCAGTGCTGCTCCCCACCGGCCCTCCTCCCCTCCTGTTGATCCTGGGTGCTTGCATGACATTACCTGGGATGGACAGGAAGGGGAGGATTGGAGTAATGGGTGGCAGGGAACAGCGCAGCAGAAGGCGGACTCATTACGGCCACTTCCCTGCTTAGCTCTGCAAATGAAAAAGACCCCTGCCCTGTCATTAGCCCTGATCCCGTGTAAGGTACATTTTATAATACTATTATTTAATGCTAATTCTAAAAATAATTGCTATATGAAACTGCTGTTCTGTAAGCTGTAGATCTGAACATTATTTCAGGGGTTCTCCAAAATCTCAAACTTTTTTTGCCAAGGCTTCCTCCCAAGGTAAAGTTCTAGATAAAGTTTGTACTGTGTGTGTCTACCTTGCAGCCACTGCTTCAAAACTGACTCTGTCATCCCTGATGATCCCCAAAAATAGGAGGCTGCTTCTTTGACAGATTGTCATCGAAGCTTATGGACCTAAAGGATCAGGCTTCACCCTTTCTGTCAAAGGCACAGCCTACTAAATCTGAGTTTCTTGGGCCTTTTTAGCATCAGGCACCACTTTTCCAGATTTGCAAGGTTGCCACCTGGTCTTCTGTTCACACGTCTAGATTTTAACGGGTGAATGTTCAAGGCACTTCGATGTCCGCTTTTGGTCCGTTCTACAGGTGGCTCTTGAAGTTGTAGGCAGTCCTCAGTTGTGTTTTTTTTTTTTTTTTATTTCTTTTGTGGGCCTGTTGGCATTTGTTGCTGTTGCCCGTCCCTCAGCTAGACTACTTTTGGACATCCCAACAGTCTAATTCCTTTTCCATCAATAAACAATAAAAAAAAAAAAAAATGGACTCTTTTACTTACAGTAAAATCCATTTCTTGTTTCATTGGGGGACATGTGTCCCATCCCTCTGAGTCTATAATCACCTCTGATGGTGGCTCCTTGCCACGTGGTCAGCTGTAACCAAACATAGCGTGAACCAGGAAGTGCCGGTAAACGTCTTTCCTTGGTTCGCGCTGACAGGGAGAGCCGATTAGCGCCTCTCCCTGTCAGAGGGGGGTCTGCGCTGATAATCGGCACATGGACTATCAGCACAGCCCCCATGAGAGGTGTCCATCGGCTGCCAGCCTGTCAGTGCCCATAAATGTGCCAATCGGTGTCCCATCAGTAATGCCTGTCAGTGCCCTTCAGATGCCCGACAGTCGCTCCTCATCAGTGCTTCTTATCCAGTGTCTCATCAGTGCCCATTAGTGCAGTCTCATCAGTGCCCATCAGTGAAGCAGAAAACAAAATTTTCTAACAAAACTTTTTTTAATTCTTTTTTAAATATTGGTCTTTTTTAGTTTAGCAAAAAATAAAAACCGCAGAGGTGATACCACCAAAAGAAAGCTCTATTTATAAACTCTTGGCCTACATGGCCCACCTAGACCATACGCCTCCGGTGGTGGTCCAGCTCCGCTCACAAGATGGCACCATGCTCACAGATCCTGAACAAGTAGTCCAAGAATTCAAAAGATTTTATGCTGATCTATACACCTCTAGGGCTAACCAATCCATGGACGAACTGCACCTTCTCTTAGATAGTGTAGACTTCCCCTCCCTCTCAGAGACCCAGATTGAATCACTAGAGGCCCCTATAACAGAAGAATGCATTAAAATGGCGATAGCGAACCTCCCCTCATCTAAGGCTCCGGGCTCGGATGGCCTCCCTCTGGAGTTCTACTCCCAGTTCCAAGAGGTCCTCATCCCCCGACTAGAGGCCCTATACACACACATACATAAGTCCGGGACTCTCCCACGCACTATGAGTGAGGCATTGATTGTCCTCATTCCCAAACCAGGCAAAGACCCCCTCCAGCCCGAATCCTATCGTCCGATCTCTCTCCTCCAGCTGGATGTGAAAATCCTCGCCATGAGACTCAACAAGGTCATCCTCAGCCTCATCCACCCCGACCAAACAGGCTTTATGCCCAATAAGAATACAGCGTTTAACCTAAGAAGGCTATTTTCAAACTTACAAGCCACGCATGATGAGCCTGGGTCCAGAGTGGTAGTCAGCCTAGACGCCGCCAAGGCATTCGACTCTGTGGAGTGGGGCTACTTGTGGGAGTGCCTCCGCAGATTCGGCTTTGGCCCCAGGTTCATCAGGTGGCTCCAACTTCTCTATCAGGACCCTACTGCTAGGATCCAGGTTAATGGCAAACTATCCACCCCATTCTCACTGTCCAGGGGAACGCGTCAGGGGTGCCCAATATCCCCCATGTTGTATGCGTTGGCGGTCGAGCCATTGGCCATAGCTATTAGAGCACACCCTGGCATCAGGGGCCTCCGTCGGGGGCAACTGACTGAGGTGCTCAGCTTATATGCGGACGATATGTTACTATACTTGTCGGACGCGGGCCCTTCGCTGGCCTCGGCTCTGCGGCTTATTCAGCAACATGGGACCTTCTCAGGGCTACAAATTAACTGGTCTAAGTCCCAAATACTCCCCATTGATGTTTCTGTCCCAACACATACTCAGGTATCCCTCCCATTAATACGGACTAGCCAACTCAAATACCTGGGCATCCAATGCTCGCGTTCCTTAACTGACTATATACTTCTGAACATTGAACCAATGTTTGCGTACTTAAAAAACAAGACACAAATCTGGTCCAGGCTTCCGCTAGGGGTGATGGGTCGTAACAGCTTGGTGAAGATGATTCTTCTTCCCAAGCTGTTATACCTATTCTGGCACGCCCCACTTTATGTCCCAGCTCACATTTTTAGATCCCTCGAGTCTATACTCAACACGTTCATCTGGGGCACCTCCAGACATAAGCTTTCATGGCAGACCCTTAAATGCCCTACTCATCTAGGGGGCACCGCCACCCCAGACCTCACATTCTACTACCTGGCCTCACAGCTATCCCACTTTTACTATTTCAATAGACATGACAAACTCCGCTACTCAACTCTGGTATGCACACACGCCTCTGATGTCATGGCACACCCCTTTCAGATACTCTTCTGCAAACATAGGGGCAACTCAGGTCCTGGGGGAGGCAATAGACTAATGCAACACCACAGTAGAATATGGCAACGCACACTTCAAATCATAGGAGCCCCTCCCATCCATGCTCACACCCCAATATGGGATAATCCTCAGCTCCCTGAACTACTGAACATCCCTGACTATAAGCTATGGATTTTTTTCAAAGTCATATACCTCTACCAGGTCGTGGCGGGAGGGGAGGTCAAACCATTTCAGGCTCTAAAGGATGAATTTGCCCTCCCTAACCACATGCTTTTCAGATATCTCCAGATTCGTCATGCCCTCCAATCCCAATTCAGCAACAACATCCCCGCTCTAGAAGTAGTGACTGTCACTGACCTTCTCTTAGGCGACGACCCGAAAAAGATGATCTCCACCCTATACAATACCCTCCTGACACCCGTAGCCACTAACCATACGCAAAACCTAAGGACCCAGTGGGAGACTGACATTGGGACCCTGGACGACGACCAGTGGGGAGACGTGCTAGGGACCAGCGCAAGAGTATCCCCGAAATTATCAGATCGCCTCACCCACTTATACATTCTCCACAGATCCTATCTCATCCCTGCACGTATCCGCAAGTACAGGCCAGACGCCAACTCGGCCTGCCCTCGCTGTGGTGACACCTCTAGTACCTTCTATCACCTGATCTGGTCTTGCCCACTTATACAAAATTACTGGCTGCAAATAGTCAAATTTCTCCATGATCAAATGGGCTCTCCTCTGACGCTGTGCCCTCGCCAATGCTTGCTTGGCCTGCTCACAATATCGGAGGAGGAGAAATACTTATCAACATTCATGCAGGAGACCCTCTTCACGGCCAGATTGCAGATTGCGCAACAGTGGCTTCGGCCTAACCCCCCAACAGTGCAGCAGTGGAAGAGGGCGGTAAATAACGTCTTACCCTATAAAAAAGCTCTGTATTCCCATCGTGGATGCCCTGCCAAATACCATAAAATATGGGACAGATGGATAAAAGAGGCATCTACATGCTCAGACTAGCATTTCACAGCACAGACATGTACGGAGGCACAATGTCTTCTACCTCCACATATATCCAAACTTTTAACACCCCAATGTAAGATATGTACCCTACCAATGGCTTGTATTGACATGTCGCAAGTATAAATGTATAAACCTGTACCTTTTTGATTTCAACATCCATTTTGTACTGTTAACCATGACCTTTAAGATGTACTGACTCTAATGCTCAATAAACTTCTTCTTTGATTAAAAAAAAAAGAAAGCTCTATTTATGGGAAGAAAATGATAAAAATTTTAGTTTTGTATGACTACGCAATTGTCATTCAAATTGCGACAGAGCTGAAAATTGTCCTGGGGACAAGTGCTCTGTATTGAAGTGGTTATTCTACACAGAAGGATGATGGATCAAGCCCACTCACTGGAATATATAATTTCTGGAAATCTAGTGTCTAGTGCACCTCTGACCATTGAAGGCAGCAGTTATTTTGCCTTGGGAAGTAAAAAAATAGGTAAAAAATAGGCCATTTATTCCTAGTGATATTTGAAATCTGTAGCATTGTTTGTTCTGCAGACTACACAAACAGTGGGTGTTTTGCTACACAAAGGGGCTGTTATGATGGTAGATGGCGCAGTTGCTTTGTGTGGTAGGAACACTTACCTTTTAGCATTGTACTCCTGGGATCATTTTCATCATGTTCTCCTTGTGTTTGTGTGGCTTACATGTCTGTATTGTGTTTGGCTACAATATAAACATTAATCTGTAAGCTCCTTAAGGAGCAGAAACAAATGCAAATGGTCTTTGTCCTTTTTAGCACTATATAAACTGATTAAATAATGTTTCTTCTTTAGGAAATCACCTTTATCGCTATTCTAAAGTGTTAGAAGCACATCTTGGAGATCCCAAGCCACGTCCGTTACCAGCCTGCCCACATTTATCCTGGGCCAAACCACTGCCACTCAATGAAACTGCTCCTAGGTATGCCTATTAAAAGTGGCTTCTGTACAGGCTGTATTGTAATGTGTTGTGTCTTTTTAACATTCACATGTGTGTAAAATTCCCCACTCCTTGGTTAAAGCACCTTACAGGGTTAGTTCACCTTTACCAAAAAACAAGTAAGGGACATCTGTAGATAAAACCAAACTGTGCAGCTTTGGCTAAAGTTGGATAATACCCTTGCTACAGGTGTAGGCCAATTCCGTACCTTCCGAAACCTGGCTGAAAAGCCTCCAGAGATGGCATTATCCCATCCTACCTTGTTGCTAGTACAAGGCTAAGGCACTCCCAGCTGTTACTGCTCATCTCCACCATCAAAGAAGCGAGCTCCCAAACCTCCGCATGTGTGTTCCACTATTTTCTGTGTTGCTGCATTGCTGAACTCAAAGCTTGTGCAACAGAAGAGAGCGGGTATGCAAGGGGGTTTGAATTGGTTGGAAGTTTCTTGACAACTTCCTAGCAACAACGCAAGACAAGATGATGCCATCTCGATGTTTTCAGTATGGCGACAGAAGGTATGTAAATGGATACATCTACGGCAAGGGTCTTATTCATCTTCAATCAAAGTTTGTTTTTATTTTACAGGTGCCCCTTACCTGCATGTGCAGTTTTTGGTAAAGATAAGCTAACCATTTAGCACTCCAACTTTACCCTAGCTAGTCTCAAATGTACTGTACGAGTTATAAAAATACTTATTTTTCTGATTGATATTGGTTTCTAAATGATGTCGGCCTGCAATGATAGGTAATACCATCTTACCCTTTTAGTTAAATGTGGAGTATGTAAACTGAAAGCTGTACATCTCCAGGCAAATATTGCTTCATGAACCTACAGCTCAAAATCCTGTCTATGTCAATCTGAGACAAAATGCAGACAAACAAAACTGCTTTTTTCTGTTTGTGTTTGCTTTAAGGCAATGCTAAATTGTATGTATCAACAATTCTGTATTTATAAGCTCATGTAGTATTTCCGTATCCACTATGCCCAAGACCCAACGGAATTCAGGATCAGAATGCTGCACACCAATGAGCAGAGTGGAGAAATCCATATGTTTAAGTGCTGTGGGTAAGGGGGAGGGACCAATCACAATTGCATCGACTGGACTTCTTCAGAATGAATCTGCATGCATGTAATGTTGTCCCTTATGCTACTATTCAGCTTTCTCTCCTAACATTATGGACATTTTTAAAGAGGCATGTACAGGGATTTTATACAAAGTGTGTGACAATGAATGTAAACTTGTGGGGTTTTTTTCTCCTACGTTGAGGAAATACCCCTCCTTTACAGACATATGTGGAAGACCTCAATTTGTGGGTATCCCTCTAATCAAAAACCCATGTATGAGGCTGGTGGCCTGGAGCAGCATAATGCTTGCAGTGGGCTTCCTAGATGTAGTATTCGATTCTTTGTGTACTTTATTTATCAAGTCTAATAATTAAATTTGCTTTTCACTGTACATAATTTGGCATTGCAATTAGAATGGGAAACGAAAGAAGCCAACACTTCTAGGGTGCTGTTCCACACCACCACCAACATCTCATTCATGTAATTTATCCACCGTTTGACCTGTTCCATGACCATGAGTGTTCTACACATCTACTGCTTCCCACCATCCCAAGTTTAGGCAGAGTGCACAGGCTGCACCAATGGAAACTCCTTTTTCCCTTTACGTCATTCAGGACAGCCACTATTGAGAGATAGTCTCCTCCTCTTCCTGTAGGAAACACTGCGCCAGCCCATAAAACTCTCACTTCCCCTGCCAGACCTCAGTTAATAGTGTTTCCTCCGGAGGGGAGACACTGTGCAGGGAACCAGGCTGATACAATCAGGGAGATTGTGGCCTCTTTCAAAACATCCCCAGGGGAGCAGGGGCTTCCAACAAATGGATGGCGGTACATACCCGCAAGCAGCAGCCACCCCTTCCTTGTCAAGCGTGGCATCAGGCTGTGGGGGCCCCCTATCGCGTCCACAGGGTCGCAGCGGGGAGGACACTCCGCTCTCCCTGTACGCTGTGCAGGCCGCATTTTTTCGTTTGGAACAAGCGGGCCGGACGACGGGCGACGTCATTTCCGGCGGAGGGCGGATGTCTACCTTTAACCCGCGACTTCCGGTTCCGGGTCGCGGTGCTGATAGAGGGGCCGGGCTCAGGCTGGAGGAGTCGGTTTACACGTGCAGACAGTGTGAGACTCTACACAGGCAACCACCTGCAGTCATGTCTGAGGCAGATGCTGCAGCTCATACGGACGCTAGCTCCAGCCTTCCGAAGGCAAGAGTTCCCTGGGGAGGGGTCCTCTCTACCTAGGATTGTCCCCCCCCATGTACGGTTCCTTACTTAGGGGGGGGCAGACCCCCTGGGTGGTCAGGGGGGGGGGGTGACTCGGATCCCTGCAGGTGGGTCCGGTACACTCCCAGGGTTGTTTCTGTTAAAAAATTGCTGAATGTAATGTGTTTTCTGTATGTAATTTCAGAAATCCACAGAAAAGACAAAGTCCACTCATGTCTCAAAAAAGAAATGTGCCTCTTGTAGGGACAGTTTAGGGGAAGCTTGGACCAAGGTTCTGTGTAAGGAATGCATAGACTCCCTGGTCAAGGAAAGGGACTCTGAACAGCAGTCCGGCTTGGCAGCCTCTGTAAAAGAGCTGTCATCCACTTTTTCTTCCTTTAAAACGCTTTTTGAGAAGTTTCAGCTTCCCCTTAATCCCATTCAGCAGGATTCAACCCCGCCTCATGCTCAGGGCTCGGCTCCTGCCAGACCCACTAGTATGGCTACGGCAGAAGAGGCTGCAGGCCCTTCCGGGGTGGAGCTTAGGCAACCAGACAGTGGCACTTCTGACTCCCATGAGGAATCAGAGGGAGAGGACCAGGACGGGGAGTCCAGGAAAATCTCCAGGTATAAGTTGTCCCTAGAGGAGGTGGAAGATCTCCTGGGGGCAATATATACAACCCTCGGTATACACGAGGATAAAAAACCCCTCTCACTCCATGACCTTATGTACAAGGGCCTAGGAGATCAAAAGAGAAAAGTCTTTCCAGTACACGAGGTTCTGGTGGAGACGATTAAAAAAGAGTGGCAGGATCCGGAAAGAAAGCTCTTCTTCTCTAGTTCCCTTAAGAGAAGATTTCCGTTTTCAGAGGATCCAGCGTCCATTTGGAATAAAAATCCCAAACTGGACGCAGCTTTCTCTCAGGTCTCTAGACACACAGACCTGGCGTTCGAGGACATGGGGGCCTTATCAGACGTTATGGACAAAAGGATAGACTCACTACTGAAAAAGACGTGGGACTCGACAGTCGGTAACTTAAAACCAGAAATGGCTGTTACTGTAGTAGCCCGCAATTTAGAGCATTGGCTTTTCCAGATTCAAGAGCATATTGAGGCTGGCACCGCTAAAGAGACTATCCTAGCGTCTTTCCCCACGATTCTGCGAGGAATCGCATACATAGCAGACGCCTCGGCAGAGTCAGTCCGTATGACAGCCAGATCAGCGGCCCTGGCTAACTCGGCCAGGAGGGCCCTCTGGCTGAAGACTTGGCCGGGCGACGCCGCCTCTAAGGTCAAGTTATGTGGGATACCCCTGACTGGTGACCTACTCTTTGGTCCTGGGTTAGATACAGTCCTAGACCGGACAGCAGACAAAAAGAAGTCCTTCCCACTCAAACGAAAGACCCCAACACAGGGGAAGAGGGGGTTTCGTCCGCAAAAGCGTAGGGAAGCCCCCAAACAAGGGGGACAGAAGAAAACCTGGGGCCAAAGAGGTAAGGGCAGAGGAGGGGCGATTTTTCGCCCTCCTGAAAAAGCCCAGAAAAATCAATGACTCTCTAAAAACGGTGGGAGGAAGACTGGGGGCCTTCCTTCCACAGTGGGAGATCATTTCCCCCAATCGGTTCATCCTAGGGATCATAAGAAGGGGGTATCTCTTGGAATTCACAAGGCCCCCCTCACAAAGGTTCCTTGTCACGCAGCTATCCAGCTGCACGACAAAAACCAAGGCCTTGTTAGACGCTCTGAAGGAGTTAGAACTACAGAATGTAGTTTGCAGAGTACCAAGGGGGGAGGAAGGAGAGGGGGTTTATTCCCATGTATTTATGGTAAAAAAACCCTCAGGAAAATTCAGATTGATTCTGAATTTAAAACCCTTAAACAGGTCAATCCGTTACAAAAGATTCCGTATGGAGTCAATTTTTACGGTCAGGGCTCTGTTACCGCAGAATTGTTTCATGGTGTCTCTGGACCTCAGAGACGCGTATCTGCACGTCCCTATTGCAGAAACCTCTCAGAGGTTTCTCCGTTTAGCAATAAACCTGGGCGATGCAATACTGCACCTACAATTCCAGGCCCTGCCTTTCGGGCTATCCTCCTCGCCCCGAATATTTACCAAAATCCTGGCAGAGGCCATGGCCTTCCTGCGACTGCAGGGTGTGTCAGTTATAGCCTATCTGGACGACCTGCTCTTATTTGCAGTATCCCCAGAGAAATTGCTCAGGGATCTCGACCTGACAAAAAAGGTACTGACAGGATTAGGATGGCTCCTGAACTTAGACAAGTCCAGTCTCATTCCTTCACAGCGCATTATGTACCTAGGATACCTGCTAGACTCGACACTCTTGAAGGTCTTTCTTCCAAGAGAAAAAATTATAAAACTGGACAGAGCAGTTTTATCTCTCCAGTGCAACCATCGGGTGTCCAAAAGGTCCTTAATGTCAACGCTAGGTCTGCTGACCTCTACTCTCCCAGCAGTGCAGTGGGCAGGATTACACTTTCGTCCCCTGCAGTCATACGTACTAAAGGTATGGGACCACAGTCAGAGGGATCTAGACACCTTAGTACAGGTTCCCCATCAATTAAGGAGATCTCTTTGGTGGTGGAGGAAAGAAGCGAACTTGTCGCAGGGACGTCTGTGGCTTATTCCAGTTTCACGGATAGTAACCACGGACGCAAGCGGCAAAGGCTGGGGGGCGCATCTGGGATCCCTTCTAGCACAGGGCGTATGGAGGGGAGACGAACTAAAAAGATCGTCCAATTGGAAGGAGCTGAGGGCGGTCGGCCTGGCCCTCAGGTTTTTCAAAAAAGAGCTGCAGGGTCACCATATACAGGTACGGTCAGACAACTCTTCTGCCGTGGCCTATATAAACAAACAGGGTGGCACCAGAAGCGGAAGTCTCCTGGTCTTAGCAACAGACATCCTAAATTGGGCCGAGAGCAACACTCTCTCACTCTCAGCGGTTTTTCTGAGAGGAGAGAGGAACGTTATAGCAGACTTTCTCAGCCGGAGGAGGCTGAGAGAGGGAGATTGGGCCCTCAGCCAGGAGGTTTTCAATCTCATATCCGAGAAATGGGGACCCCCGGAGGTGGATCTTTTCGCTTCAAGAGACAATGCGAAAATCCCCTGTTTTTTCTCCCTAAACGCAGGAGAGGGAGCACTGGGGGTGGACGCATTGACACAGAAGTGGCATTTCAGGATATGCTATGCCTTCCCCCCTCCGGTGTTATTACCGGCGGTTCTGCGGAAGTTCCAACTAGAGAACACCTCCCTCATTCTAGTAGCTCCACATTGGCCGAAAAGGGCATGGTTTTCAATCCTCAGTCAGCTAGCAGTGGAACCACCCCTATTCCTTCCACCTCAGGAGGATCTTCTCTCACAGGGTCCAATCCTCTGTCCACAGGTACACCAGTGGAAGTTAGCGGCCTGGCTACTGAGGAGAGTATATTAAAATCTAAGGGATTTTCTCAGAAATTAATCTCCACCCTCCTCAACAGTAGAAAAAAGGAGACGCGTCATATTTATAAAAAGGTCTGGCTCCTTTTCAACAGGTGGTGCACTGAAAACTCCTTCTCGGTACAGAGCCCTATTTGGAGTTCCTACAGTGTGGAGCAGACAAAGGGTTATCTGTAGGTACCCTTAAAAGCCAGGTGTCAGCACTTAGTGCTTATTTAGAGAAATCTTTGGCCACCAATCCATGGGTGGTCAGGTTCTTTAGGGCACTGTCCAGACAGAGACCTGTCCGAGGTCCCCCCTTTCCCGGGTGGGATCTATCTTTAGTGTTGCAAAGCCTAACAGGAATTCCCTTTGAGCCCTTGGACAAATGTCTGTTAAAGGAGTTAACCTTAAAGACAGCATTTTTAGTGGCAGTGACAACTGCCAGGAGAGTCAGTGAAATTGAGGCGTTATCAATTAGACCTCCTTTTTGTGTTATTTTGCCAGATAGAATAGTCCTTAAGACTGATCCAGCATTTTTGCCTAAGGTGGCGTCAGGCTTTCACAGAAGCCAGGAAATAGTCCTACCTTCGTTTTGTCCCAATCCTGCGGGAGAAGGGGAACTGAAATTTCATTTCTTAGATGTAAGGAGGTGTATCCTACAATACTTAGAGATGACTAAACCCATAAGAAAGTCTGATTCTCTATTTATTTTATTTTCCGGGTCCAGGAAAGGACTCAGAGCGTCTCGACGCACGATTGCCAGATGGCTTAGATTAACTATTGGGCAGGCATATTCTCTAGCAGGGAAAGAGATTCCTATGGGCATAAAGGCACACTCTACCAGAGCAGTGGCAACTTCCCAGGCAGAGAAGGCTGGAGCAACGCCAGAGCAAATATGCAAGGCAGCGACATGGTCCAGCTACTCCACTTTCGTTAAACATTACAGAGTGGACCTGGTGGCGGCAGGTGAGCAGGCTTTTGGGCGAAAAGTCCTGCAAGCTGTAGTCTAACCCTAATTGGTAAGTGCTCGATAATCCTCTCAATAGTGGCTGTCCTGAATGACGTAAAGGGAAAATTAAAGTTACGTACCGGTAACGTCTTTTCCTGTAGTCTTTCAGGACAGCCCTAGTTACCCACCCTAAGCTTGGGGGGGTCTTATTTAAGACCAGAACGCAATATGATAATGATATTGAATGGTATGTTATTAACATGTTCTTGTGTCTCCCCAGCTGACCGGAGGTGATCTTGTAAAAACTGAGGTCTGGCAGGGGAAGTGAGAGTTTTATGGGCTGGCGCAGTGTTTCCTACAGGAAGAGGAGGAGACTATCTCTCAATAGTGGCTGTCCTGAAAGACTACAGGAAAAGACGTTACCGGTACGTAACTTTAATTTTTCTGTTTGTAAAACTTCCATTTACAATAAAGAAATTATACCTTAAAACCAATTCCAAGAGTTCCACAATAAATGTATTCTGTGCTCCAACTAATATATTTTCTCTAATTGGTTACTACCCATACCTCACGTGGGATGGAAGAGGAACGCAACATCCACCACTACAAACATACTTTTTTCTGAATAGGGAACAGTTGGCACAGGTCCTGGCAGACAATGTAGCCCTGACCATCCTGATTGTGCAGAGGTTTGGGTGTGTCCTGAACATTTTGAAACCTGTGCTGGAGCCGACTCGCCTCAGACTCAAGCCAGTTTTTTTCCTTCCTGAAGAGAAATTACAAACCACCTGCTGGTCTCCATGGTCTACAGCAAGGATATGCAATTAGTGGACCTCCAGCTGTTGCAGAACTACGAGTCCCATGAGGCATAGCAAGACTCTGACAGCCACAAGCATGACACCCAGAGACAGAGCAGGATGGGACTTGGAGTTTTTCAACAGCTGGAGGTCCACTAATTGCATATCCCTGGTCTACAGCAAATTGCATGTGTTTGTATCCAGGTACTGGGATCCTCTAGAAAAAGCAGTGGATGTTTTGGTGGCTCAGTGGGATCTGTATATACTGGTTTCTGCGCCTCCTCCCCTGAAGCTCCATCCTCATCTGCCTCGTGGGTTCAGAATGGATCATCCTTATAGTTCTGTATTGGCCAGGGCAAATATGTAAATGTGGCCTGATCTGAGTCCTGGTGGGCACTCCGTTGGCTCTTCCAGACCATACTTTATGGTTGCTGGCTTTATTGCCATGACTTTTGAATCCCAGGTTCTGAGAGACGAGGGCATATCTGACTCCGTTATTCCAACAAAGCTAAGAATTCATCTACTTGCAAGTAGGGATGAGCCGAACACCCCCCTGTTCGGTTCGCACCAGAACATGCGAACAGGAAAAAAATTTGTTCGAACACGCGAACACCGTTAAAGTCTATGGGACACGAACATGAATAATCAAAAGTGCTAATTTTAAAGGCTAATATGCAAGTTATTGTCAATAAAAGTGTTTGGGGACCTGGGTCCTGCCCCAGGGGACATGAATCAATGCAAAAAAAAGTTTTAAAAACGGACGTTTTTTCAGGAGCAGTGATTTTAATAATGCTTAAAGTCAAACAATAAAAGTGTAATATCCCTTTAAATTTCATACCTGGGGGGTGTCTATAGTATGCCTGTAAAGGGGCGCATGTTTCCCGTGTTTAGAACAGTCTGACAGCAAAATGACATTTTGAAGGAAAAAACACATTTAAAACTACCGCGGCTATTGCATTGCCGACAATACACATAGAAGTTCATTGATAAAAACGGCATGGGAATTCCCCACAGGGGAACCCCGAACCAAAATAAAAAAAAAAAAAAAATGATGTGGGGGTCCCCCTAAATTCCATACAAGGCCCTTCAGGTCTGGTATGGATATTAAGGGGAACCCCAGCCAAAATTTAAAAAAAAATTGACGTGGGGTTCCCCCTAAATTCCATACCAGACCCTTCAGGTCTGGTATGGATTTTAAGGGGAACCCCGCGCCAAAAAAAAAAAAAAAAAAACGGCGTGGGGTCCCCCTAAAAATCCATACCAGACCCTTATCCGAGCACGCAACCTGGCAGGCCGCAGGAAAAGAGGGGGGGACGAGAGTGCGGCCCCCCCCCTCCTGAACCGTACCAGGCCACATGCCCTCAACATTGGGAGGGTGCTTTGGGGTAGCCCCCCAAAACACCTTGTCCCCATGTTGATGAGGACAAGGGCCTCATCCTCACAACCGTGGCCGGTGGTTGTGGGGGTCTGCGGGCGGGGGGCTTATCGGAATCTGGAAGCCCCCTTTAACAAGGGGACCCCCAGATCCCGGCCCCCCCCCCTGTGTGAAATGGTAAGGGGGTACTTACCCCTACCATTTCACTAAAAAACTGTCAAAAATGTTAAAAATGACAAGAGACAGTTTTTGACAATTCCTTTATTTAAATGCTTCTTCTTTCTTCCTTCATCTTCTTCTTCTTCTGGTTCTTCTGGCTCTTCTGGTTCTTCCTCCGGCGTTCTCGTCCAGCATCTTCTCCGCGGCGTCTTCTATCTTCTTCTCCTCGGGCCGCTCCGCACCCATGGCATGAGGGGAGGCTCCCGCTCTTCTCTTCATCTTCTTCTCTTCTTCATCTTCTTCTTCATCTTCTTCATCTCTTCTTCCTTCTTCTCTTCTTCATGTCTTCTGCGGGCCGCTCCGCAGCCATGCTGGCATGGAGGGAGGCTCCCGCTGTGTGACGGCGTCTCTTCGTCTGACGGTTCTTAAATAACGGGGGGCGGGGCCACCCGGTGACCCCGCCCCCCTCTGACGCACGGTGACATGACGGGACTTCCCTGTGGCATTCCCCGTGACGTCACAGGGAAGTCCCGTCATGTCACCGTGCGTCAGAGGGGGGCGGGGTCACCGGGTGGCCCCGCCCCCCGTTATTTAAGAACCGTCAGACGAAGAGACGCTGTCACACAGCGGGAGCCTCCCTCCATGCCAGCATGGCTGCGGAGCGGCCCGCAGAAGACATGAAGAAGAGAAGAAGGAAGAAGAGATGAAGAAGAAGATGAAGAAGAGAAGAAGATGAAGAGAAGAGCGGGAGCCTCCCCTCATGCCATGGGTGCGGAGCGGCCCGAGGAGAAGAAGATAGAAGACGCCGCGGAGAAGATGCTGGACGAGAACGCCGGAGGAAGAACCAGAAGAGCCAGAAGAACCAGAAGAAGAAGAAGATGAAGGATGAAAGAAGAAGCATTTAAATAAAGGAATTGTCAAAAACTGTCTCTTGTCATTTTTAACATTTTTGACAGTTTTTTAGTGAAATGGTAGGGGTAAGTACCCCCTTACCATTTCACACAGGGGGGGGGCCGGGATCTGGGGGTCCCCTTGTTAAAGGGGGCTTCCAGATTCCGATAAGCCCCCCGCCCGCAGACCCCCACAACCACCGGCCACGGTTGTGAGGATGAGGCCCTTGTCCTCATCAACATTGGGGACAAGGTGTCTTGGGGGGCTACCCCAAAGCACCCTCCCAATGTTGAGGGCATGTGGCCTGGTACGGTTCAGGAGGGGGGGGGGCCGCACTCTCGTCCCCCCTCTATTCCTGCGGCCTGCCAGGTTGCGTGCTCGGATAAGGGTCTGGTATGGATTTTTAGGGGGACCCCACGCCGTTTTTTTTTTTAAATTTTGGCGCGGGGTTCCCCTTAAAATCCATACCAGACCTGAAGGGCCTTGTATGGAATTTAGGGGGACCCCCACATTTTTTTTTTTTTTATTTTGGTTCGGGGTTCCCCTGTGGGGAATTCCCATGCCGTTTTTATCAATGAACTTCTATGTGTATTGTCGGCAATGCAATAGCCGCGGGTAGTTTTAAATGAGTTTTTTCCTTCCAAATGTCATTTTGCTGTCAGACTGTTCTAAACACAGGAAACATGCGCCCCTTTACAGGCATACTATAGACACCCCCCAGGTACGAAATTTAAAGGGATATTACACTTTTATTGTTTGACTTTAAGCATTAATAAAATCACTGCTCCTGAAAAAACGTCCGTTTTTAAAACTTTTTTTTGCATTGATCCATGTCCCCTGGGGCAGGACCCGGGTCCCCAAATACTTTTTATGACAATAACTTGCATATAAGCCTTTAAAATTAGCACTTTTGATTTCTCCCATAGACTTTTAAAGGGTGTTCCGCGGCATTCGAATTTGCCGCGAACACCCCAAATTGTTCGCTGTTCGGCGAACTTGCGAACAGCCAATGTTCGAGTAGAACATGAGTTCGACTCGAACTCGAAGCTCATCCCTACTTGCAAGCTCCTTTACCGTATCTGGAAGGCATATTTTGCTTGGTGCAAGGCTTTTCTACAGTTGGGCTTGGACTAGAATTTGGCCTTCAGCACTGTCAAGGGTCAGGTCTACTCCAGGTTCTACTCCTGGCTATCTAGATATCATTGGTGTCCCATTCTCTGATCAGGACTTTTGTTCAGGCTTTCTCCTATGTGACTCCCCCTGTTTGCACTCTGTAGGAACTGAATTTGGTTCTGTCGGCTCTTGAAAAATGCACTTAAACAATGCCCTTGAACCTGTCAGATATTCCACTTGCTCGTAAGGATTGGGTAGGTTTATATGGACATAATGGGGGCAGTACCAGCTAATCTTTTGCCAGTGCACAATCACCTGAAGGTAGCAACATATAACCCATGGTCTAAGAATCCATTCCCATGTCCTTTTACTGTGCTTTTGAGATATGGAATTTAAGGGCACAGAAAAATTCTTTTTTTTTTTTCCTTTTTTTTTTTTTTTGTACTCCCTGTAAATTACTTGCCTTGGTGTCCATTGTCCGTCTGTACTGCTTGGCTAACAAATGGGGCTGGTAGTAAGAGAGGTTGTCCTGGGCTGGCCTACAGTTCTCCAGCAACCAATCTTATTGTAGGCAGCAGTATAACCTGAACGTGAATACTTTCTGTAAGCAAAAGAAAACCCCTTTTTTCACAACACTAAGCTAAATGGTAAAATGTGTAAGTTGACTAAACCAGTGAAATCATTAATGTGCTGTCATGGGAGGCTTTCTGATATGACAAATAACATTCTTAAATTGTAATTTTCTCCAGTAACCTGTGGAAGCATCAAAAACTGCTATCGATAGATTTGGATAAAGTGGCTCTGCCCAACATCCGCCTGAATCGACCCCAAGTGAGACCACTGTCACCAGGAGAGAGTGGAGCATGGGACATACCTGGAGGTAGGTTACTATAAGACTGCCTAGTCTTCTGATTAATATGATTGCAGTTTTCTGTCTCATCACAACCTAAAGTTGTGAACTTTAATCTGCCTAATGAAGATGCATTAAAATATGTTATAAGCATTGATTCGCCATATCTGCACATCATTTTAAAGCGATTGAATAATCAGCTAGGACTGCAGCTGCAGATCTAATGCTAGTATTTCGATTCACAAACCCAACTGAATGACTGACTCAGGAAGGACACAGAAGGGTTAAGCTCTTCATTCAACAGGTGTAGTCAAGAAGTGCTCACTTATTAGCCCACCATTAATTGAAGGTGGTCTATAATCACAGCATACACTTTCAGGTTAATCTTTGAAAAACCAGTATAAGCTTATATGAAAAATCCCCTCTCGTGTTGAGTGCTGCCCCTCTGTTGGCCATTTCTTTTCACAACTTTCTGGATTCTCTGCATATGGTTTGCAGCTTCTCCTTTGCTCATTCTTTTGGTTTTATTTTTTTATTTATTTATTTTTAAGGACTACAAATCCCATAATTCCTAGCTGCCAGCAAACAATGATTTGTGTACTGACACTGCCTCATGAAACCGTGCATATTCAAAGGGCATAGTGAATGTGTTAAAGGACATGAATGTGTGTGATTCTTCAAAAAAGTACATTTTCAAACTTCACGATCATTCAGATTAGGAGGAGTAAGCCAGAAATAGTTGAAACACAATGTGAAAATGAATATAAGATTTTATATTTTGACTATAGACACACTTTAACCCCTTGTCTACCAGTGAATGTTTTTAAAGCGTATAGAAGGGGTTAGAGCAGGCTCACAAAAGGTGAACAAAGCTATGAAAGGGCTAAAATAGAAGACTAGAAAAATCAAACATGACATGTATAGAAGTGTTCATCTTCAGAAGAACAGCTTTTTTCTTAGGCTGGCTAGACTGACTTTATTGCTGTAGAATAGAACAGATGACAGATGCCTTTATGACAAAGTGTCATGATCGCTTGCCTTCTACCCATCTGTGTGAAAAAATATATATAAAAACTTTGTTAGACACCTATAGCATTATTTAACAAGGCAGTTCAAAAATCAGGGATGGAAATAAATGAAGTGATAACCGGTGGAAGATGATCCCGCTTTGGTCCATACAGAATGTGGCACTTTGGCCTTTACTAATCGTAAATAAGCCCAGTAGATTTCCAAATAAACTTTGTTCCATCTATTGAGGGACACAGGAATTCTGATGTCAGCGTTTACTGCCACCTACATGAGGATTGGAGATTGGCAAACAAAACTGTAGGCCAGCCCAGGATATCTTCTTTTCAACATGCCTTAGCTTTTTGCTAGGAGGATCAACCTCTTTTCTGCTGAGAAAAATCTAACTACTTTTATTTATTTTTTTCCCCAATGTTACTTTTTCTATTTCTATTGTCCTCAGTCAAGTTTCCTTATAACATTGCTGTTCCAGATTAGCCTTTTCTTAAGCCTAACCTCAGAGTGCCATACCTGTACCCTGAAATAGAAGTGCGAGGCTAGTTGGAATGTGACCTTCGGACATTGGGCTTTGTTGCATTTTGCACTTTACAGACCGGTGTGTACTGGTAAAAGTTAGCCACAGGCTCCAGAGCCATGGTATTGCCGCAGTGCATAACCTATCTCTCAAGACTCACTTTGTTGAGTAAGGCCCATCGGACTGAAGCACTGGGTGTTATATGTTTTACCATTGTAAGGGGTTAACACTGAGGGACTGAGCACTGATGTCATCCCCTGGGTGAAGTGCCGCTTGCTTCACACTCTTCTAACATTCAGCATTAAGGAAGTACCATCCCACTGCCACTCCTGTTTTGCAAGCTTGATGGGGCACTCTGACCTCGTTCTGAATGCCCACCTGTAGTGACTTGGTCATCTTTTGGCTTTCTGACCCTCATCAGCTCTGAGTTTGTGTGCACCTGGGGCCTTGCATTTTGGGCCTAGTTACATCATTGTCACTTGGGTGCCACATGTCTTCACATAGATGAAGACTTCGCACAGACTGTCCTACAGTTCTGGCATCTCTTTGGAGGATTATCATCTCCAGGTACTGCTGTGTCTTCTGCACCGAGAGGGATTTGAAGTCCTTTCCTTGTCAGACAGTCTGGTTCCTGCGTTTGAATAATACAGTGGGCCTCAGCCTCGCACACACTTATCCCTAACTGGGATCACTCAAAAGTGAAAGTAGCACTCATCCTACTCCCCACCCCTGCCCCAACACATTTATTTACATCTGCCCCATTTCTAGCTAACCCGATCAGGTGGTTAGGTCCTGTCTTCTATCCATGGAAATTTGCTCTTCGTCTGGATTTTGTGGGTTCTGGTCGATCAGTTTTTTGCTTGGAGTTAACACCTGTTGGCAGTGACATGTCTATTCTTGGCCTTGAGCATCAGGTTGGTTCTCTCATCATCCTCCACCCCCTTTGGTCACTGACTGGTTCTCCTACTAACTAGGGAACACAGTCCCATCAGGTCTAGGTTTGGGCATTGATACTTCAGAAGGCTCTTGGGCTGTGACAGTCCTAGTTCTGTTTTGTTGGGCCTTTTTGAGACCTGTTTCTTCCTTTCCCACCTTCGGCTTCTTAGGTTTAGTAACTGAAGGCCGAATTCTGGGCTCCATGCCCCCCCACTCCTTCCCCAGACTGACTCTCTTCTGTGTGTGTGTTATGCTTTTATATACACATACACCCTTTTTCTTTCCAGATGTCTTTAGGCTGTTTGTGACACACGGAAATTTTGAGATACTCTCCAGGCAGTGGTTGGTCCTCTGTAATGGAAAGAGGTGATCTGACATCAGAAGCGCGTTCTGCATCAGCACACTGTGTGTACAGAGCACTGTAGTGGTGCTTCCTGAGGGCAGCATGTCCATGACCCCCTGTTTTCAGTTTTCCTGGTTAAAAATCTAGAACTGTTTAGTGGCAATGTTACAGGGCTACATTTATTGCTTCTTGCTGTATACCTTGCTACTAACAGTAAGAACAACCCGATTTATATATGTTGCATATGTTATTCATACCCGTTGGACATGGGAGTGAACGTGTTTTATTGATTCTTTTTACTGTTCCACTCATCTAAGTATGCAAATAGTTCTGTGCATTTTGTGAGAACAGCTGTAACACCTTTGTAACTTGAGGCCCTTTTGTTTGGTTGTATGTATGTTAAAGAAAAAATACAAAACCTTTTAATAAAAAGCGGGGGGGGGGATCCCCAAACGGAATTACTGATTGACCTGAAATGTGTGTTTGTTTGTTTTTTGTTTTTTTTTTCTTATTTATTGCTTTGGGACCATTCTAGATAAAAGGTTTGGATTTTAAAAACCTTGAATGCTGTTTTAATATAATACTTTTATAATATTTTCCCTTCACTTATAGGCATAATGCCTGGACGCTATAACCAGGATGTGGGACAGACTATTCCAGTCTTTGCATTTCTTGGTGCTATGGTAGTCCTGGCTTTCTTTGTGGTGCAAATCAACAAAGCCAAGAGCAAGCCAAAGAGACGGAAACCTCGAGTGAAGCGACCTCAGATCATCCAGCAGTACCACCACCCAAAGACGCCATCTGTCTGATTCACAACGTGACACACTATATGGCCAGCGGGACTTGTATCAACAGCCTCACAGAAACTGTAAAGTTTGCAATCCCCAAAGACAGAACGCTGAGTGATACTTTCAGGTCGCTGTCCTAATGACCAAACTGGACCTTCGTAGAAACTGCTCCTTTTTTTATATTTATTATGTCAAACAAACCCTTAATACAGGGTTTTTCTCTACCAAAAAGGGACATTTTGGGGAAAAATGCAATATTTTAGGAAGACTTGTGCCCAGCACAAATAAATCAAGGCACGGGATCTTTTAAAGGGGTATTGAGCCCTAAAACAGTGACTTTTTTTTATATTTTCTGTTTTGTAATTTTGATCATCATTCCATCTATGTAGGTGGATATTGTTTTCAATAAATAAGCATCTTTTAATAAAGCGCATCACATTGCCCCATGCTAAAATTGTATATGTGGTGTAGATGCTAATTATGGATATGGTGGTTCAGCTTTGATTTAACTGTAGTCACAAAGTGATGAACTTTGAAACAGAAACCTTTTATTTCTATGCAAGTTTAAGCATGTACAGGTGCCCGTTATAGCTACATTCGAGCCTTGTTCACCTGGGCTTCAGAGTAGTGTTCACTTTAAACTTATGTGAAGCTTTTACAAAGTATTTGTAAAGCTTTTGTCCTTCGTGCCTAAGGGTAAAACTTATGTTCATGCCGAAGCACAATATTGCAACTTTGACATGTGTTAGTAAAACTGTACATATATCACAACTCCTTTGTGCGTCCAGGTGGATTATACCTTGTTTTTTTTATTCAGGACACCTTGGGCTTTCATTTGGTAGTAAATGGTAATGGATAGCTCCTGATTTTTATTTTTTTTTAATTAGTATTATCAAAGGAAAACTGGCCCAAAATAGTAAAAAAAAAAAAAGTTTTTCTTAATCTAGCCGCATATTTTTTGTTACTACCATAACTAGGGTTGTCCCGATACCACTTTTTTAGGACCGAGTACAAGTACCGATACTTTTTTTCAAGTACTCGCCGATACCGATTACCGATACTTTTTTTTAATGTCACGTGACAGTGTTTTTTTTTTTGTTTGTTTTTTTAGGGGGGGGGGGGAGTGAACGGTGCCTGTGTGTGTGTTTTGTTTTTTTTTTTTTTTATTTATTTTTTTTCATTTACTATTTTTTACAATTTTTATTTTTTTATTTTTTAATTATCCCTGTTGGGGGGCTTTGGTGAGATATCAGGGGTCTTAACAGACCTCTGATATCTCCCCCTTGAGACAGAGGATAGAGATTCCCCAGTCCCTTTCTCTGCAGCGTCAGCTGCACTGACAATGAATGGAGAGAAGACAGCGGCTCCTCTCCATTCATAAACTGACACATCGTAATCACAGGTGATTACAATGTTTCAATTATGTGAATGGACAGAGTCAGCTGACTCTCTCCATTCAGACAGCAGAACGGAGGGGACAGAGGAAGAGAGAGGGGCACAGCGGAAAGCCGGAACGGATGGGGACAGCGGAGGGGGACAGAGCAAAGAAGGAGGACAGAGGAACGGAGGACAGCGGAGGGGGACAGAGGAACGGAAGACAGCGGAGGGGGACAGAGGAACGGAAGACAGCGGAGGGGGACGGCAGAGGAACGGAGGAGGACAGCGGAGGGGGGGACAGAGGAACGGAGGAGGACAGCGGAGGGGGGGACAGAGGAACGGAGGAGGACAGCGGAGGGGGGGGACAGAGGAACGGAGGAGGACAGCGGAGGGGGGGGACAGAGGAACGGAGGAGGACAGCGGAGGGGGGGGACAGAGGAACGGAGGAGGACAGCGGAGGGGGGGGACAGAGGAACGGAGGAGGACAGCGGAGGGGGGGGACAGAGGAACGGAGGAGGACAGCGGAGGGGGGGGACAGAGGAACGGAGGAGGACAGCGGAGGGGGGGGACAGAGGAACGGAGGAGGACAGCGGAGGGGGGGGACAGAGGAACGGAGGAGGACAGCGGAGGGGGGGGACAGAGGAACGGAGGAGGACAGCGGAGGGGGGGGACAGAGGAACGGAGGAGGACAGCGGAGGGGGGGGACAGAGGAACGGAGGAGGACAGCGGAGGGGGGGGACAGAGGAACGGAGGAGGACAGCGGAGGGGGGGGACAGAGGAACGGAGGAGGACAGCGGAGGGGGGGACAGAGGAACGGAGGAGGACAGCGGAGGGGGGGGACAGAGGAACGGAGGAGGACAGCGGAGGGGGGGGACAGAGGAACGGAGGAGGACAGCGGAGGGGGGGGACAGAGGAACGGAGGAGGACAGCGGAGGGGGGGGACAGAGGAACGGAGGAGGACAGCGGAGGGGGGGGACAGAGGAACGGAGGAGGACAGCGGAGGGGGGGGACAGAGGAACGGAGGAGGACAGCGGAGGGGGGGGACAGAGGAACGGAGGAGGACAGCGGAGGGGGGGGACAGAGGAACGGAGGAGGACAGCGGAGGGGGGGGGACAGAGGAACGGAGGAGGACAGCGGAGGGGGGGGACAGAGGAACGGAGGAGGACAGCGGAGGGGGGGGACAGAGGAACGGAGGAGGACAGCGGAGGGGGGGGGACAGAGGAACGGAGGGGGACAGCGGAGGGGGGGGGACAGAGGAACGGAGGGGGACAGCGGAGGGGGGGGACAGAGGAACGGAGGGGGACAGCGGAGGGGGGGGACAGAGGAACGGAGGGGGACAGCGGAGGGGGGGGACAGAGGAACGGAGGGGGACAGCGGAGGGAAACAATGCAGCAGAGGAGGACAGCGGAGGGAAACAATGCAGCAGAGGAGGACAGCGGAGGGAAACAATGCAGCGGAGGAGGACAGCGGAGGGAAACAATGCAGCGGAGGAGGACATTGGAACGGAGGGGGACAGAGCAACGGAGCAGGACAGCGGTGGGGGACTAAGGGGGATGAGGTGACAGTCAGCGGTGATCGCGTGTGGGGGGGGGTTACAAGCACCGATCACCGCTGTGTCACTAAAGCAGCTGAAAGCCGCGGGGGGAGAAGCTTGCAACTCCCCCACACACGATCACCGCTGACAGTCCAGGTATCGGGGGAAGCATCGGGAGCATTTGCCCGAGTACAAGTACTTGGGCAAATGCTCGGTATCGGTGCCGATACCGATACTAGTATCGGTATCGGGACAACCCTAACCATAACCTACCACCAAAGAACAACCCAAAATAAATTCTCCTGCACCCGACGATCGTTGCAGCAATACCACATATGTGTTATATTTTTCTTTGTACCCTTAGTACAGTCCAGAAACAATAGTGTGCATTTTGCATTTTTTTTTTCTTTATCCAACCTAACACACTGACATGTTTAAAAAGGGGGGGATCCTGTCCAAAATTCGCTGATCATAACTTGATCCAAACACTAACCCTGGCATTGACCTAGTAGTCCTAGATCAAAGAATTTTTTTTATGTTATTTTATTATTATTTCTGCAAGGAGAGTGAGAGAAACAGGGGCGGGCTTCACAGTGACTGATCATTGTGATAGCCAGTCAGAGGTTATCACAGCAATCAGGTGACCCAGACCCAGGATTTCCAGGTCCTGATTGTTCATACGGGACCCGGGTCTCCCCGTGAGGCACCAGTCTCTGTGTTGTGTGGTGCATTCCCAGCACAAAGACAGATATATGCATATATGAGGCCCCAAGCAAAAAAAGCCAAGTCCTGTGAGGCCGTATATATGCATACTGTCGGCACTAAGAGGTTAAATAGTAACTCCACATTTGTTGGGGAAAAAAAACAATCCCCTCTGTGTGATAAATGTACATTTCAGGGACTTTGTTGCAGATTCCTATCTTTTGTTGTTAAGAAGGAAAAGCTGTCTGTGTCAATGTGAATGGGAGTGACTTTTTCATCATTAACCAACGGATGCTCTTGCAGAGTTCTAATGAGGAAAACTGCAGTCTAAACCCCTTTTTAGATGCGATTATCCCTTTTGGAGTATCTTGACAAAAATGAAAGGTTTGCTACAGAGAATGCCTAAAATTTGACTTGTACCTTAGTGCAGACTTCTGGGCAAATCAGTAAGCCAATCACACAAACAGGAAATGACATTTGTGGGGGCCATTCTATACACTAACTAGCTATGGAACACCTCCAGGTTGCCACATGGCTTTGAATTATAACCTCCTAAAGGGACGGGAGGCGCCAGCGCTAAGCTTTACTGTGCTGGGCGTGCGCACTCCAAGCACAGGTGTATAGGCAGCAATTCATGCAAATATGCGGCCCCTCAATGCTAAGGACCAGGCACCGAGAGGCCGCATATTTGATATATATATATTTGTATACGGCCGACCCAAAGGGGTTAAACAAACAGCGCTGCCGATTAAAAAAAAGGAGATGCCGTTTAATAACCTTCAGTTACAATATGCCTTGTGTTACAATTGTATATGATTGAGAATGAATAAATATATATATGCTTCTAGCCCACACTGAGGGCCGGTTTGAAATCGTGCGAGTTTCAGTCCAACTTTGGGGGCAATTTGACAGACATCTGTGTGGCTTCATGCACAGATGTCTATTCAAATCGCCTCTGAAGTTGCCAAAAGTAGTGCAGGAACTACTTTTGGGAATCAGTGCACTGATTCCGGACGGTGCCATTGACAGCAATAGGCGGCGATTTGACATGTCAAGATGGCCCGTTGTGAACGTGGGCTAAAAGCACTCTTCAACCCCAGTTTGGAAATGTTAAGCACAGGTCTTAATGGGAGTGCTTCTTGCATATTTTGTTTAGAGGGGATTTGTGTGTGTGTGTGTGTGTGTGTGTATATATATGTGTATATATATATATATATATATATATATATATATATATATATATCTGTAATTTTTATATAATAGGCGCATTTGTGTGAGCACAGGCTCTTTCCTCTCTTCCCCCCCCCCCTCCCAAAGCACCTTGTCCCCATGTTGGTGAGGCCAAGGGCCTCTTTCCCACAACCCTGGCTCCGGGGTGTGGGGAGTGACTTATCAGAATCTGGAATCTCCCTTTAACACATGCCAGTACCCCATGTGAAGGAGTATACCCCTACTCATTCACCAAAAAAGTAAATTACGCACACACAATTTCTGACAGGTACATTTTTCTATTTTTTAACTGTCACCCGTTGTAGATCTATCGTCAATAATGAATAGAAAAAAAAAAAAAAACAAAGGTTCCTGCCATCTGACGGCTTCATCAGGTGTGGACTTTTTTTTTTTTTTTTCCTGCGTCGGTGTTTATTGTGATTGAGTATGGATCTACACCAGATCCATCATCGATCACGAATAACGTTGACTGCCAACCCTGAAATAAAAATCCACACCCCATGAAGGCTCCCACCACTAAATTAACGAAGGGTCGGGCCACCTGGTGATGTCATCGACCGGGGCGTGCAGTAATTTAGCAGCAGATCTGCCATACTGATTCACATTGAGGGCACAACAAGGGGGCTTCTAGATTCCAAAAAGTCACCCCCCCCCCCCCAATACCTCCACAACCACCGATCCAGGGTTGTGGGGAAGAGGCAAGGTTGGGGGCTGGCAAAGCACGTTGAGGACATGTGGCCTGGTATGATTCAGGCTGGTCTGCTCACTGACCTGCTAGGGTGCATGCTTGGAAATGCAATGCATACTAGCACATAAATGACTTAAATTGCCCTGGGCCTGTTTTTTTTTTTTTAAATACGTGGTATAATACCACTTTGGCTAGTAATTGTTTAATTTTAAGGGAAGGGAAGCAATTGGGGTTGATTCACTAAGACTGGAGATTGCAAAATCTGGTGCTGCTCTGCATAGAAACCAAACTGCTTCCAGTTGTTTTGTTTTTTTATTTTTCCCCCCCCCTGTCAAAGCTTAACTGAACAAGCTGAAGGTAGAAGCTGATTGGCTACCATGCCCAGCTGCACCAGATTTTGCACTCTCCAGTTTTAGTAAATCAACCACATTTTCTTATATTCTTAATAACAAACCTAAAATAATGAATATATGATGATAAGGTATGAAATGTAATCTCTACAAAGTGTGACTGAAGGTAAAGTACAAACTTTAATAAAACTACTGTAATTTTAAGTTGGTGGTTATATGCTAGCTCCACATTCCTGGCTGTGGCAGGAGCCAAATTCCGTAAAGTGCCGCCCTCACCTATAATCCCCTTTTTCATAAATACTGTGTGAAAATGCTTCTCTTGCTGCACTGGTTGTGGGAACCGCCCCCTGCTGTACGGTGAAGCGGATACAATCCCTTTTAAGGTTGAGGTCAGTTGACCTGACACATGACCTGTCCTGCTGGATGCTTCCCAGACTGGGAGACGCACACTGCCTGGCACCCACAAGATCTTAACCAAATGTTCTTGCATTGTGTTTGGCCCTAGTTGAAGTTACAGACAAAATGGTGTATATAATGTGGAATTATGATGCCTTATAAAGCTGTGGGACTTAGGTGGCCATATAAGGTCTGATTCTGAACCAATTCACAAGCTCGGTGATGTTGCAGGCTTCCCTGGGTTACTTTACCCAGTGTTTCTCAACATTGGAAGTACTTGTTTGTACAATATGACAGGGCTGGACCCTCCTCTTTTCACTGAGAAAAGTAGAGTGTTCACATTGCTGCAGGTTCAAGAGGGGACAAACTTCTTACTATTATGCATTTTGTTTATCGAGATAAAGAAGGGGGCAGACAGTGTACAATTGAGCCCACATGACTGTTAAATTGGGACGAGCAGCTGTGTCCGTGCAGGCACTACGTTTCCATAGTCATGAATGGGCTGCCTGCACTCAGCACCTGGCTCCAGCTGCTTAAAAGACACAACCCAAGTGTAAGTGCCCTTAGCTGAATGCAAGCTACAGTATATCCCTAATGCAACTACATAAAACCAAAAAAAATGGTGGATCCTGCTGCTTAAAGACACGTGTGCATGAAGCCTATAAGGCTAAAAAGTAAAATTATAGGCAAAACGCTTTTTTTTTTTCCCCCATTTTGGATAAAGTAAGGGAAAGTTTCGCCATCTGTGTCCAATTGTGGAGATTTACCTTCACTTCCTGTGCCAGAGCCAAACAGGAAGTGAGAGGAAATCCCTGCAAATTAAGGGAATCTCTTGGGGTCACCAGAACTAGTGCCCCCATTGGAAGATTTCCCCTCGATTACTTTTCTGGGGACAACCCAAAATGTGGGATTTTCCTTTTACTTTCATTTTCATGATAACGGCAAACAGGACAAATAGAGACAGGGTGGATCTCTTTAAAGCGGAAGTAAACCCATCCATAAAACAATTTCATTTCTGGCACTCCCATTGGTTGTGCTCTCGAACAAACTGTCAAACCATCCAGTGGCTGGTGTCATAACTGATCACATGTGCAGCATCATGGCAGTTGTAGATTAATCACTGGGCACTTAAACCCTCTTCCTAACCAGACCAATTTTCAGCTTTCAGTGCTCTCACACTTTGAATGACAATTACTCAGTCATGCAACACTGTACCCATATGAAATTTTTTTTTTGTCCTTTTTTTTTTTTTTTTTACACAAAGCTTTCTTTTGGTGGTATTTATTTACCGCTTGTTTTTTTTTTGTGTTATAAATGAAAAAAAGACAAAATTCTGTAAAAAAAATTCTTTGTTTCTGCTATAAAATTTTGCATATTTGTATTTTTCCTTCATAAATTTTGGCCAAAATTTATACTACTTCATATCTTTGGTAAAAATAATCCAAATCGGCGTATATTATTTGGTCTGTGTCTGTGTGAAAGTTAGAGTCCACAAGCTATGGTGCCAATCACTGAAAATTGATCACACCTGAAGTACTGACGGCCTGGCTCATTTCTTGAGACCCCAACGAGCCAGAACAGTACAAATACCCCCCAAATGACCCCTTTTTGGAAAGTAGACATTCAAAGGTATTTAGAAAGAGGTATGGTGGGTTTTTTGAAGTTGTAATTTTTTCCCACAATTCTTTGCAAAATCAAGATTTTTATTTTCACAAAATTGTCATATTATCAGGTTATTTCTCACACACAGCATATGCATACCACAAATTACACCCCAAAATGCATTCTACTACTCCTCCTGAGTATGGCGATACCACATGTGTGAGACTTTTACACAGCGTCGCCACATGCAGGGAGCACCTTCAGGCGTTCTAGGAGCGTAAATTACACATCTAATGTTTTGACTACCTCATCCAAGGGGGGCGTGACCGGATGCTGGAGTGAGTGGAGGCGAGCGTGAGCTTTCCCCAGCCCGATGCCTCCGTGTCTGTCTGCTGTGCCCGGCGTCTGGAACCTGCCTGAGTGAGCTCTCTCCCCCTGTGCTGTAATTGACCGGCTGCTTGGCTCTCCCGCCCGCCTGTCTGAGTCGGAGCGTGACGCTGGGATAGCAGTGCGGCCGCCCGGGAGAGGACGCGACCCGTGCCCTCTGGGCGGGGAGAAGAGGGTCGGGTTCCCTGCTTGAGCGGTCGCCCGGGCAACGATCCTGTCACCAGCGGGAGGAGGCGGCCGAGACGGCGTGCGTGAAAGACAAGGAGTCACAGCCACCGCCAGGAGTGTCAATGTGCGGGTAGCACTAAGGTACCGACTACTAACTACTGTGCTTATTAAAAAGTGGATCATCTCTCCCTACTTTCCGAGGGGCGGGTTACCGCCGTGGACAGCGGGGGGGTGAAGACATATGCAGCTTGTCACACGGACATCCAGCGCTTTTTATTCTATTTGGCGATAATATACCTCCTATTAGTTGGCGGAGGGCTGTGTTGAGGGAGTGGGTTGTAGTTTGGAGTGCTGTCAGTGCAGCGGTATCGGCCGATTTCTGGTTGGTTATCTTAGCGCCTGCCTGGAGGATACCGCTGGGTCTGAGACGATACTGAGGGAGGTGTGTGGAGGAAAGAGGTGGGGAGGAGAGGGGGGGGGGGGGGAAAGCAGAGGAGGAAGGGAGAGTGCAGGAAGGAAGGCTAAAGAAGAGAAAAAGGAAAAAAAAGCTGCATAGTACAAACTCCACGCGTGGTTAAACCTTCTAATATATCCCTCAGACTTATATAATTAGCCATGACCAGGAAAAAGGGAGAAGAGCTGCAGCCACAGGAGAACACTAGTTCCCAAACGACCCGCACTTCAAAAGAGAAGGGGAATCAGGCAGCAGCAGCTAAACTTGAAAAATTTGCACACCCCTCTACCTCTACCTCATCTCCATCTAAAAATATCCAGCACCAGCAGGATAGACCACAGGCAGGGGACGGGAAGAGCCTAGGAAAAGGACCAGCGATAACGCACACAACAAAAACAGCAAGCAGTAAAAGCTCAGAGGGGGAGTTCGCAGGATTAATGACCAATAATGCTATTGTGCACAACGCGCCAGTAGAAGTGGAACCCACATTGAAAGATGTTCTATGCGCTGTCAACTCCTGTAAGGCCTCCCTAAGCGATCTATGCGTCCAGTTAACTGGGTTAAAGGAAGAGTTAATTATAGTAAGCCAAGAACTGCAAAGGACTATCGCCAGAACAACAGCACTGGAGGAGAGAGTAAGTCAGGCCGAGGACGATTTAATCCCATTAAAACGAGAGCTTAAGGCATTAAAAACGCAGATGGGTCTACACAACGCTAAAATCGAGGAAATGGAAAACAGGTCCCGCAGAAACAACGTAAGGGTGGTAGGACTACCGGAGCGGTGTGAGGGTCCCCACCCCGAGGAGTTTATGGAGAATTGCCTCAGGGGAATATTCGGGGCGGAAACTTTCTCCCACCTTTTTGCCATTGAAAGAGCTCATAGAGTGCCAACTAGGGCCCCACCATCAGGGGGATACCCCAGACCAATAATTATGAAGCTTATTAGCTACAGGGACAAGGTAACCCTGATGCGCAGGGCCAGAGAACTGGGAGATATTCTGTATAACGGAGCTAAGTTCTTATTTTTTCCCGACTATTCCCCAGACCTCCAAAAACGAAGGGCTGAATTCAGGGACATTAAGCGTAACCTACGGAATTATAAATTGGAGTATGCCCTGCTGTATCCCGCTCGACTGCGTATCATTGCCCTAGGGACTACCCACTTCTTTGACACAACAACAGGGGCAACAAAATGGCTGGAAGATAATAAAAAGGACCTGCTGAGTTAGGGGTGGAAAAAAGGCTAGTTAATCTAGGAAAGGAAGGGAGGTAAATGTAAAAAATTTTTTTTTTTTTTTTTTTCCCCTTTCTTTTTCTTTTGTTCATTTCCCGTTTTCTTTAGAGTAATCAGTAGACGACACGGGGGGGGGTGATAGATGGAAGCACGAACAAACGATGTGATTACACGGACTATGAATGTTTCAAGTATTGTCCTGAAAGTTTGGAAGAGGGTAGTGGAAGGGGGGGAGGGGGGTAAGAGTGTGGTAGTAAGGCACAACGCATCTTATTCTTTCACGAGAGGAGAGTTGTCTTCAGAATGGTCGGGAGGGGGGACAAACAAGGTCACAAGTGCAGCCCCCAGGGCTAGCCTAATTAGGCAGGAGGGGGGGGTCACGAACTAGGGCGGTGGGGTGGGGGATGAATACAGTGGGAGGGGGGGGGAGGGGGGTTTGTAGTGAGACATAGGGTTGGGCAGAGGGGCGCATGCAAATCACACATAGTTAGGAGGGGGGGCCTATAAAGGCAACGCATACTGGTACACGTGTTTCGAATTTGCAATTAAGGGATGCAGAGGGGGGAGGGAGAGATCCCTGGAAACGGGGGTTCTATGTCCCTCCCCACTCTCTTTTCTTTCTTCTTTTTTTGGTTAGCACAATCACAGAGTTGGCAAGTTTTGTACTCACTAATTCACAAAGGAATTGGTTTTTCTTTTTTTTTTTTTTTCTTTGGCATTTTTTTCTTTTGTTTTTTATCTTAGCTAGATGTCTTTGAAAATGTTAAAAATAGGTTCCTGGAATATTAGGGGTATGAGCGACCCGGCCAAAAGGGTAGCGGTGTTCTTGGCGATGGAAGCTTATGGCGTCGAACTGGCTTGTCTGCAGGAAACTCACCTCACCAACGACACCAAACTACACGTTCGGAACTATAAATTTCAAGAACAGTATCATTCTGTCTACACCTCATACTCAAGAGGGGTGAGCATATTGGTGGGTAGAGGTATTTCATTTTCCTGCAGGGAAGCCAGGATAGACGCGCTGGGTCGCTACGTATTCCTGAGCTGCGTTGTGGAAAATAGACCACTAGTGCTAGCAAATATCTATGTTCCGCCCCCGTTTAAAACAGAGACCATATTGGATCTGTTGGAGTTTGTGGATAATAAGGCCAGTGTACCGATAATATTGGTGGGGGACTTTAATACTGTCTTGGAAAAAATGGACCGATTCCCACCAGTGAATCGCGGAGAGAGATTATCAGAGGGACGCTTAGGTCAACTCCTGAGAGAGGTTGGGTGGTGTGACCTATGGAGATCTCACAACCCAAATACCCGGCAGTACTCCTGTTATTCAGGGACACACTCCACTCTCTCGCGCTTAGACATGGCATTAGGTAATAGCGAGGCCCTGCAATTAGTAGGGAACATAGAGTATAAGCCGAGGGGAATTTCAGATCATTCTCCCTTGACTTTGACCTTGAACCTAAATACTAGAATTGGCCGGAAAAGGTGGACAATAAAACCACTCTGGTTGGACCTGATAAGTTGCCCAGAAGAAGTAACCTCCAAATTAAAAGAATTCGTAACATTTAACTCAGGTACAGCACCTGCGGGTGTAGTGTGGGATGCCCTAAAAGCGTTCCTTAGGGGATTATTACACCAACAGGTCGCCATAATAAAGAAAGAGTCAAGGGAATGGGAGGTGAGGGCTAGTAGGGAAGCTATGGAATCAGAAGCGCAATATGTGGCGGATCCAACTCCTGAAAGGCAGGTGATTTGGCTCAATCGACAACAAGAGTATAGAGAGGTAATCAATAGGAGAGCAGAGAATAAAAGACTTTTCCAGAAACAAAATTATTTCGGTGAAGGGGAGAAAGTAGGCCGGACGCTTGCACTTATAACGAAGTCCAATCTATCTCCATCGGCCATTTTCTCGATTAGGACACTGGCTGGAGAGATCACTTCCGATCCCGCCGCGGTCCTAGAGACCTTCTCTGCGTTCTATAGAGATCTGTATAGGTCGTGCCAAGGGTCGGACCGGCGCAGTATGGACAGGTTTATAGAGGGGGTGGATCTGCCCGTTCTATCGGAAAGGGATAGGAGTGCGATGGAATCTCCCCTGACCTTGGAGGAGCTGCAAGGGGCTGTCATGGAGATGTCAGCCCAGAAATCTCCCGGCCTGGACGGTTTGCCATTGGAGATCTATAGAAAGTACGGGGAAGTGCTGCTCCCGGAGCTCTTAAGGGCACTGGAGCAGTCGTTCAAGGACGGGCAGCTGCCTTTATCAATGTCAGAGGCTGATATAATAATGATTCCAAAAGAGGGGAAAGATCAACTGGAAGTTACCTCATACAGACCGATATCATTGCTGTGCTCAGATGCCAAAATTGTCGCAAGGGCGCTAGCATCTAGATTGAACAAATGCATTGCAAACCTGGTACATCCAGATCAATCAGGGTTTATCCCTGGTCGGTCTACCAGTACTAATATCAGAAGGGCCTACTTGAACCTCCAGGTACCGACCGAGAATGCAGGGTCTAGAGCTATACTGTCCTTGGACACTGCCAAGGCTTTTGATAGCCTAGAGTGGGAATACCTCTGGTGGGTGCTTGAGAGGTTTGGATTTGGCCCTGTATTTATTGGCTGGTTAAAGATCCTCTACAGAAATCCTAGGGCAAGACTTAAGTTAAACAATGATTACTCGGAAAGTTTCTCCCTCGAAAGAGGGACGAGACAGGGGTGCCCCTTGTCTCCCTTGCTGTATGTTTTGGCCATGGAGCCACTGGCGGGAGCGGTGAGATCATCACCTGAACTGCAGGGATTCCTTAGAAAAGGGGAGGAAGAGCGAATAGCGCTTTTTGCGGACGATGTCCTATTTTTCCTTGGGGACACGACTTCCTCACTGGAGAAGGTCATGCACCTAGTGGAGGACTTTGGAAAGTTCTCAGGGTTAACCATTAACTGGGAGAAATCGTCGCTCCTGCCGGTCGATCCATTGGCCAACCCGACCCCGACTAGCCTGCCCCAACTGAAAGTCATGGAGAAAATGAAGTATCTCGGCGTTGTGCTATCCAAGGACCCCAGCGCGTTCATTGAGGATAACCTGGCCCCCCTCCTATTAAAATTTTAAAAAAAATGTGATATTTGGAGCAGACTCCCCCTGTCTGTGGCGGGTCGGGCCAACCTGATTAAAATGGTTTGGTTACCTCAGTTGCTGTACTTGCTCCACAACTCCCCAGTTTGGATTGGGGAGAAGTGGTTCCAAAAAATTAAATCTCTTTTTAGGAAATGAATATGGAAAAAAGGGCAGGCCAGGATAGGCCTACAAAAACTGCAGTGTCCTACCACGGAGGGGGGACTGGGGGTCCCCCACCCTTTTACCTATTTTCTGGCAGCCCAGCTACAACAACTGGGCGGATGCGCCATTGATGGAGGGGGAAGCAAGAGTGTCCAAATCATCTTACAGGGTAGCCCACATAGCTCACTGGTGGAAGCACTGGAGGCAGAGTCACTACAAGGAGAGATTCCGACACTTAAAATGATCACTAGGGTTTGGCAGGTAACCAAGCGAATAATGGGATATAAAGGAACCTCAGAATATTCACCAATCTGGAACAACAAGAACTTGCAGGAATTACTATCTGTTGACAGCAACAAGCTGTGGGAAAGGTGCGGGATAAGTCGGCTGATACAGCTATATGAGGGGGATACCTTGAAATCTTTCGAGGAATTGAAGTACGAGTATGGGATGCCGAATCGTGTATTCTATACTTACTTACAGATTAGACATGCCTTGAGCAAGCAGTTCGATAGGCAACCCCCCATATGGTGTAGGATTCCGCTGCTACAAACAATAATTAAATCAGAGGCCTCCAAGGGGCTAATCTCAGAGATATACACCCAATTAATAAAGCGAATAAATATGCAGGTGGGCCTCCCTGGGGGTAGGGTCAGATGGGCAGCCGATGTGGGGGAGATAACGGACGCTGAGTGGAAAAGGATTCTGGAATTTGGAACAGAGGTGTCGGTCTCGCCCTCACAAAAGGCTTCCCATCTGATGCTGCTACACAGATCTTATTATACTCCAAAAAAGCTTTTTATGTTTGGCCGCAGAATTAATGATGAGTGCCCTAGATGTAGAAGAACAGGCGACTTAATCCACATGGTATGGCGGTGTCCAAAACTAGTCAGGTACTGGTCCGAGATTTTAAAGAAAATAAATATAACGTTCAAAACTAACTTAGTGCTTGATTCCAAGACTTGTGTGCTCGGTCATGTTGACAATGGGTTGAGAGACAGGAGCACAGCGGTGGCGGTAGCAAGATGTCTGTTCCAAGCCAGGAAATTAATAGCACAGCTTTGGCAATCAAGAACTCCCCCGACTTCGGAAGATTGGATTAGAATAGTCAACTCCACAGTGTGGAGTGAAAGGACGTTCTATACTAGAGCAGGCAATTATAACAAGTTTGTGAGGTTGTGGAATCCGTGGGTCCAAGCAATGCCGTGTCCGCAAGCAGTGCTACTTGTGCGCTGAGAGTGTTTATGTCTTTAGCAATGGGGCGTAGTCATACTAGGTGCAACCTAGAGATAAGAGAGAACAACGCACAGATCTGTCGTTGCCCATCAGGTGCGCTCGGGTACTATGGGGGTTTAACAAGGGAGGGTCACAGGGGGGTGGGGGGAAGGTTTAATCAAGAGAAAAGAAAAAGCATATAAATATGTATAACGGCAATGTTAGGAAATGTGGCCAATAGGCCCTGAGGTATAAGTTGCATGATACGCGACCCGTAGTCTGGGACTACTGTTATCACTTACATATTGTAATGCAAATTGTAATACACTACTTTAATAAAAAAAAAAAAAAAAAAAAGGGGGAATAACTTTGGAAGGCCACAATGATGTGACTAGATTAGAGACGTATATGAGTACCAATCTGAAAGTAGTCTCTGGATAAAGTTGACTGATGTGGCAAAAAAAAAAAAAAAAAAAATGTTTTGACTACCTCTTGCACTTTTGAAGGCCCTGGAGCACCAGGACAATGGAAACGTCGAAAAAAAAGACCCCATTTTGGAATGGGGAGGCATAATGAGTCTTTTGAACTTGTCATTTTTTCCACAAGTTTTTAGAAAATGTGGGAAGAAAATTTTTACACAAAGTTGTCCATTTATACAATATTTCTAACACATAGCATGTACATAGTAAAAATTACACCCCAAAATATTGTCTGCTACTCCTCCTGAGTATGGCGATACCACATGTGTGAGACTTTTTTTATACAGCCTGGCCACATACAGAGGCCCAACATGCAGGGAGCACCATCAGGTGTTCTAGGGGCATACATTTCAAATCTAATTTGAGTACCTATTACACTTTGAAGCACTGTAGTGGCATGGATGCAAACTGATGTGGCATGGATGAGCCGGGGATGGTTGAGGCATAGAATGATGCCTCCATCTGAGGGGTATATAAAGATAGGGGTGCGTACCATCATCCTTGAGCTTAAAATTATGAAGAAAAGGGGAGTGTCAGGGGCTACTCCAAAATAATGCTCCACGACAACAGAGATTGTTATGGACTATCTCGGTACCCAGGGAATGGACAAGGCAAGTATAAAATGATTAATTTATTGAAAAGAACAGAAATTGAAAAACATTTATTACAACAATATGTAAAATAGTTATTGCATACTGTTACAAATAGTACAAACAAACAATGTGAACCCCACAATATAGTGGGGAAACAAGAGATTTAGGTCCAAGCGTGATCCTCAACATGTTTCGTGAAAAAATTGCTCCTTCAGGAGGACTTGACCTTAAACAGCTATAAAGAGGTACAATCTTATAGCTAAATAGTCACATATAATGAAAAAAAGGGGGGGGGGGGGGTACAATTTACATCAAAATGAATAATCTGGTAAATTGGAGTGTTATAGTCGGGCATGGCTTACCAATGGGGACCCAAAGGAAGGGTAACGGGCAGCACAATTTGAGGCACCCTGACTGGGTAATTCCCCAAATAACTGAAATCAATTTTTTTTTTTTTTAAATCATATGTAAGAATTATGCGTATGGAGAGTAGAACACCGGGGGACCAGGATCACAGTTTAAAACATGACCATGTAGCAAAGGAAGGACAGATGGGCTATAGCACAGATGATATCCAGCATTCAGACGCAGCCAATAGGGAATTCCCCTGCAATCGTTAAACACAAAAATGATACAATAAATATATGCAGGAGGGAGGACCGCCAGTCCATGCCTGCAACAACAGTCACATAGCAAGGGGCGACGAGAAGTATCAAGTACTTCCTCATCATAGAGGTGTGCACTAGCAACCATTAAGTAAACCAGTCCTACCTTACAATTGCTCAATTGAAGCTTGTCCCCGGGTGGTGGCCATCTAAAAAGGGGCCGCCATAGGCATCTTTTTATAGGGCCTCCAACCAGGCACACGGCAGTGCGCCGGCTGATGTCACCTGGTCCATCTGACCCATGATGCGTATGCATGTGACACTCGCGATGAGATGGCCACTGCGCGTGCGCACGCACGTGACCCACACAGAGGACAGCACAAGGCCATCAAGGAGGGGGGCCATCCAAGACATTGGAGGCCCGCCTCCAATGGCGAGACACATGTCCGCCGCTAGGTGGAGTCAACACCTCAAGCCACCCCAAATCCCATGGCAAAGCATACCCGACACAAGGAATACATTGTAGAGCAATGGTTTAAGCATTACAGTTAGTGAAGCGATGTGTGCATCTTAAAGACACGGCAACGGCAGGAATTCCCTCCTGGTTCGTGCCCAATACACACATAAAAGCCAAGCAAATATAGCATGTATTTGGCAATAAAAACAATTTGTCACCAGTCATGATCTCACCACAAAGGATCGCACACAATTGCAGATGGATCCTAAAATTAAAATAGAAAGAATTTTGGAGTATATGCTTGACCCAATTAGCATTCAGTACCCAGTAGAAGAAAAAGGGAAGGGAATGAAAAGATAACTACGAATAAAGAGAAACAAGGAACACGGAAAGAAACAGAAGAAGACAAAAACAAAAGCAAGAAACAGCAATTGTGAAGGGTGGAGGGGACATAGCCAAAGTCAGAAAAAAGTGGAATCAGGGAAATCGTTCATAAATAAGATTTATATGAGAGGGCTTCATTGAGACCAGGTGGTGTGAGGTCGTTGAGCCGCTCAATCCAGATGGTTTTGCATCTCAAGATCACTTGGTCCCAGTCGCCCCCCCGAGGATCTTCTTGAACAACTTCCAGAACCAGGAATTTAACAACTCCAGGTTGAAATCTGTGATGTAAGCCTATGTGGCGGCCCACCGTAGTAAGTTTACCGTTAGAGGCATGATATAAATGGTCTCCCATTCTTTGCCTGAGTTCTCTAATGGTCTTGCCTACATAAAAAAGCATTGCAGGCACAGACCATTAGGTAGATAACTCCCCTGGTGCCACAATTGGCATGTTGGAGGGAGGAGTAAGTTTCACCATTTGGAAGGATGAAAGTTGAGCCTTCCTGAATCCAGGGGAAGTATGGACAGTGTCCACACCAAAATGTGCCACAGGGACCCCTCGTCTTGCATGGATTCACCCGGTAGTGACTACTAGTGAGTCTGTCCCTCAATGTAGTTGCTCTACGAAACACCAATTCCTGTTTGGGCCTAACGTATTTGCCCAAAATGTGGTGATTTGTTAGCAAATGCCAATGTTCTGACAACAAGGTACGTAGTTGATTGTGATGAGTAGAAAATTTAGTGACTATTTTAACTGTTTGGGGTGGTTTTACACAAGGGGGCCATAGAGCAGGGACGGTCTGGTTCGTGCAAAAGCCCTATTATAGGCCTTCCTTAGGTTGGTGCGGGTATAACCCCATGCTAACAGGGGATAGTTGAGCCATGAATGTGGATGGCTGAGTATGGATGGCTGATCATGGATGGATGAGTATTGCTGAGCATGGATGGGTGTATGGATGGGATGGCTGGGTGAGTGCTGGAATGGGCACAGATCAGCGCTGTGGGCACTACACATCCAGCCCACAGCGCTGCTGCACCCGATCTCTCCCCTTGCACTGTACCGATCGGTATGGGGAGGGGAAAGATGAACCGGACATGACGCCGGTTTGTTTACAAGTGATCACTCCGTCATTTGACGGAGCGATCACGTGGTAAACGGGCGCTGTCAGCCGCCATTGACCGTGATGCGCCGGGTCCTCTCACAGATACTCCCATGGGGCGTGCGGGAGTAAGATTCTGGGAGCACGTCCATGAACGCCTTGGACCAGAAAAAGCCGACCGCGCTGCAACCGTCTTTCAGCTATGGCCCAGTCGGCAAGTGGTTAAACAGAGCCAAAGATGGCAGCTTCCTTAGCTGAAAACGATAGGGGGGTTTACTTATACTTTAACCGGGACACAGACAGCATTAAAAACTGATACGCGTTCTAATCCCTCTCCCCTCTATCCAAAACGAAAAAAAAAAAAAAGTTTTGCCTTTTATTTATACTTTTATACAGTTCTTTTCTTTTTTTCATTTGTGTAGGGAAGGGTTGTAAACCTCTGTCTTTATTGTTGTCTGTGTGCCCATTGGCAAAATTTCCCTTGAGTCCAATGCCTGAAAAAAAAATTAAAAAATAAAAAAAAAACAGGAGAAAATGTCCCCTTCAGGCTGGGTTCACACATACGCAAACTGGATGTGGGTTTCCACTGCATCCAATTCGCATGACAGGCAAGTGTGACCGGCTCTCAATGGAGCCAGTTCACACATGTCTGGAATGGCCTACCTCTTTGGGTCCCGCTCAGGTGTGAATTCAGGCTAAAATTCAGACCTGAATCACACCTGAACTGGTGTACAGGAACAAGCAAAAAAATTACCGCGCTAACATAGGAAACCCCCAGAAAAGCAGCAGTTCAACTGTGAAATAATCACAACAAACAAGAAAAAACAAAAAAAACTGCGCTATATAGTGAAATGTGAAGAAACAGTATATGCAATAAACACACACATGTAAATCAATGATATCAAATCGGTATTGCAAAAATAGTAGCAAAGTTCATTAGTGTAGAAGAAACAGGAGAAGTCCCCTAGCAGTTCTCTGTGAGATTCCAGTGAAGAATGGAAAACGAGCACACCATACACAGTGAACCTCCACCACCAAGTATATGCGCTTACCAGATGGGAGGCATAAATAAGCACATCTCAGAACAACATCCAGGTAGGGCTGCTAGACAGTGGAGACATTCCTCTGGATACCACTATGGATATTGAGCATGAAGCTGGATCCCGGTATAATATCTAAGATCTCCCTCCGTGTAGAATGGCTCCGACCAACCAACAACCCGAGTTTACAAACCTCTTCTGCATTCCACAAATAAAGGATCCAACTTTCTACCTTGGGATTTTACAACAGGTGCAAAAACCTCAGTTTGCAATTTCTGCATATACTGTACCTTTAGTTGGTTTTGTTCTGCAGCCTGGAAATCTTGTTTGACAGTGTTAATTGTTGGCCCTGCTCTTCCTCGCATGTTCCTTGAAGCCAGGTCATCATAATAGGCCAGTAGGAACACATGGATGTAGTGGGGCTAACAATCCCCACTATCAGCAAGTATTGAACTGTGTCCATTGCAGCAGTCCAGAATTTTGATTGCTAAGCTTCAGAAGAGGACAACTAAAGATATGTGTAGGTGCCGCTTGGTGGCTGCATTGCAAATTAGTTAGTATAATTAGGTTATTTTAACATGAGCATTTAAAAAAAAAAAAATCTGCATTGGCAGCCCCTGTGTTTTTTCTCATGATAGACATACATGAACTGCATTTAAAAAAAAAAAAAAAAAAAAAGCTAAACTGGCAGACAGATGTGATCCTAAGGTCCTAGACTTATCTGTTTTGATAATACTCTTGATAGTGTAGACGGTCAATTTGGCCCCTTTCACATGGACGGATAGAATTGTGCACAATGCTTTCCTATGGCCCCATTCACACACTGCGTTTAGCTGCGATTTAGTTACATGCAGTTTGGTGCGGATAGAAAAAATAGAATTGACTGCGTCCAGGAGCGATTTAGCGCAGCTATCTGCAGCTATCTGCACATAACTGCAGGTAATCACAGTGTACTATTTCTCCTGCAGATAGCAGCGGCAACAAGGAAAGAAAAGCAACAGGAAGCACATCAGAAATGGCAAGAATGTTCCAAACGCAGCTAAACGCAGCCGCATGTAAACGCAAGTAAACTAAGGTAATCACACTGTACAAATGCAGCTGATCACAGTGCCTGGAGTCTTGAATTTCACAGAACATATTATATGCTTTTAACTGCGGCAGAACAGCCGTCCGTGTGAAAGGCGCCTTTTCCTATGCAAATGCTGACTTTATGAAAAGGCTTAGGCACATCTTCAAATTACATTCCAGAGGTCTGGAGACCTCACTCATGGGAATGGAGGAACACTTGGACACCCCATAAATTAAAGGGACTTTAAACTCTGGTTTAAAAAAAAATCTACTCAATATGTATCCCACTTTTGCTTGCTCCCATGTACTGCTTATTCCAAACAGACAATGAGGGGGTGAAAAGGAGAGGTTTGGGAACTCACGTTACAAGGAGGCAGAAAACCACAGTAAGAAACAATTTCATGAAAAAGTTTACAGAGCCATTAAAGTAATTGTAAAGGCTATAATTTTTTTTTTTTTTATGTTTAATATTATTTTTGAAATGAGAATATGGTATACTTACCTGCTCAATGCAATTGTATTGCACAGAGTGCATAGACAGAAAGGCTGGCAACTCTGGAGATTCCATCTGAAGTCTTTATTGCAACATGACCATGTTAAAAGTAACGGCTAACACGTTTCGGCACAAGCCTTGCTCACAGCACATAGAACTATCATCTATGGATGTAAGGAGGACATCCGAGCCAGAGCACCTGGAGTGGGTTTTCCGTTGTTAATTATCCTACCTTTGGCTTCACAGCTCAGAGCGATGCTTTTCTTGTACATGACTTATTGCACAGTGGCCCTGAACCACCTCTTCTGGGGTCCCCTGCTCGCACTACAGGATCCTCTTTTCTGTGTGTCCCCATAGCAAGCTGCTTGCTACAGGGGCACAGCTCTGGGCTCATTTTCAAACCGGGCTGTGTACATCTATTGACACACACACAGAACAGCTCAGCCCCACCCTCTGTTCACATGATTTGACTGACAGTAGCAGGAGCCAACAGCTCTCGCTGCTGCCAAGTCCTTGTGAGAAGAGAAAAAGAAGGGAGAGAAGACCTGAACCTGGGACAGTGCTGGATCACTGACAGGCTCAGGTAAGGGTTTAAAGAAGGCAGGAGGGAAATAGTTAGTGGGGTGTTTTTTTACTTTAATTCAGGGAATGCATTAACCTCTTCCCGCCAGCCACACGCATATATGCGGCCTCACGGCAGGTGGGCTTTAACTCCAGGAGGCTGCTAATATGTGGCCGTATGTAAACCCAGAACTGTGCTAAAAAGCGCACGCCCTGCGCGCTCCCAGCACACTCACTGGCAGGGATTGGAAACCTTCTGATGCATACTTGCGATTAGCTTTCCATTCATGTAACCCAGCGACAGCCAATCAGGAGCCAGGAGGCAACGGCGGGATGGGGTTAAGGAAAAAAAAAAAAACACATACTTTAGAGCCACTTTAAAGTGGTTGTAAACCCTTACAACAGACTTTATGCACTATAATAAGGCTTACCTGTAGCTACCCTGGATATCGCCTAAACCTGAACGGTTTAGGAGATATCGCCTGTATTTGCATGTGCCGACTTCATCGGCACATGTGCACTGAAGCGATGGCACATACGTGCCGTTGATTCAGTTAGACTGTGCCATTATCGGAGTCTCCCGCGCGCATGCGCGATAGTGACGTCATCGCGGCTCCGGCCAGTCACAGCGCCGGAGCCCACGATACCCAGAAGTAATTCCGGGAGAGATGTCACCGGCCAGAGCGGTGAACGAGGACCGCTGCGGGGGCTTCGATCTCAGGTAAGTAATACATAATGAGCTAGTATGCTATGCATACTAACACATTATGCCTTTGTCTTGCTTTTTTTTTCTTTGCTAGGTTTACAACCACTTTAAGTAGTGTATGTATATGAATTATTTTTGGAGAATAAGGATATCATTCAGTGTCACTTTAAGGTATTTTTGCATGCTATAATAACAATGTCATGGTAATACGTAGGATACACACCAGGACTTTATGGTACCTACTCTCTGCTGTTTAGCTGAGGCTGTTTATTTTTTTGCCATCTAGTACAGGTTCGCTTATAAGGTGGTCCTTTGTGTTTGTAAAAAAAAAGGCAAAGCAACCCTGTAATAAAATAAAGCTTTGGGTGACACTTTCTGGTGTGTCAGACACCCCTTTTCCCTGCAGGCCTCTGTGGTTCCTCCCATGGATCCCTGTATCACTACTATGTTCTGTAGTGAAGTAGCGATCAGCGGAAGAAATCACACCGGCCAGCAGGGGGTGCACTATTTGACACATCCAGAAGTGTCAGATGGCACCCAGAGGTCTGCAATTGATCCAAGTTTCCATTCACCATCTAACAAAAGGGTAAGTACATAAGTTGTTCTTTTACAGGGTGCCTTTGTCCCATCTTTTTTGGTGACAGGGTCTATTTACATTTAGCCACGATAGACATTGTAGGACCAATATGTGAATAGTGTTTAACTGAAAGGTCATTGCTAATACTGATCCTCAATCACAAAGTGGTTAAACAGAAAAGCTTTGATATTAGGGGTTTTTCTAAGGAACAACATCTTTCATAAGAGTTCACTGGCAGCTAAAGCCTGCTCACATTTCAACAAATAATCAGCCAAATATCTGCGCATTAAACCCTTTGTGAAATGCTATCAAAGGCCCGGACGGATTTCACACACTTTCCTGCCGGCTGGAATTTTACAAGTCATTGGCCAATTTTTAAAGATCGCACAAGCCAATTATTTTGGAATTCCTTTGAGCAGAGCTAATGAGTGAAGGAGCACTTTAACTGGCTGTACACACCTACACACACACACACACAGACGGTAATCAAGGTGACAGCAGCAATTAGGCATCCATAATTCCCTTATAGAGCCGAAATTAAATCCCTTTATCCTTACTAATATGGTCTGCATTTCTTAAAAATGGAGATGCAGAAAAGGGAGCTTTCAGTATAGAGGGTATAGCTGTGAAATGTAGTGAGTACTTTTATTTCGACTTTATTTCAACTTTATATTTGACAACACTAGGACTACTCTCTTTGGAAGACTTAAAGGGTCAGTCCACCTAAAAAAATAATATTTCATCATTGATTGGATTCAAGAAGGAGGGCAAGGGAAGAATTGATGTCTCTCAGTGGCTTCTCTTGGGGAGGCTGGTGGCAAGAAATGCTTTCAGGTGTCCCTGTCTCTGGCAACCACCGCCACCAGTTTTTTGCTTCACTTTCTTTAGCTCAAAGACATTCAAAAACCAGTCCTACAGAATGGCCATAGCAGGTGGAGAGCCAATATGACAAAATCTCTCACCTGTGTGTCTTTAGCTGGATACGCACTATACAATTTTCTGTAGATTTTTTTCCTTTAGATTTACCAAAACCATATAATATGAGGCTAAACCTCAATGCTCCGTACACACGAACGGACTTTCTGACAACAAAACCGTGGGATTTTGTTCAAAGTATGTTGGCTGCAACTTGTCTTGCATACACACGGTCACACAAATGTTGGCCAACAATTACGAACATGAGAATGTACAATTTAAGTAGACTACTCCTTTTAACAAATAATTTTAAAGAAAACCATTACTCTCAGAAATTTTTTTTTAAAATATGTGGACAGCCAGCGCTTTGTATACAGTTTTTACAGGCATCATTAATAAATATGTTGTAACAATACTAATTAAACCCATATTAATCCTTCAATATCCTTGCTTAGAGATTTATTTCTCTCCTTCCTAACCCTCCCCCTATAAGTATTTTTTAGTTAATTATTTTTGTTTATTTATTTACCAATCCTACGTACTTTTTTCCTTTATTTTTGTAGTGCCACTTTAAAAAATAGTACACAGAATTTAAAAAAAAAAAAAGCCTTAATTTTAGTTTCAATAATTCTTATTACATTTTTTGGAAGTTAAAAATTCAACAAAAAAATGAATGAAATGAAAAGAAATGTTGTGTCATTATAAACGGCACACATTATATAACAAACTGTGCACTTTGTTGGTAACTACAATAGCATTTAAACAATTATTGGGCAAGAAATAAAGCTTAGTTTTTAACTTCTTTTTCTGTCTGTAGCTTGCATAGAAAATAAAATCATTTTTGCAAGACAGTATTGCCAAAAGGGATCTGTTTTTGTCCCAAAAAAAAAAAAATTGCATTCCTTTGGTATTGTAAGTAATTGCATAGTTGTTGTTGAATCAATAACAGTAATTGTCCATCAAAGGCATACATGTAAGTTTGGGGAGCTGAGATTGTGATCCCTGCGAGCGTCGCGGCGCAGGGGGGTGGAACCGGTGGCAAATTCAAAAAGTATAAAACACAACACACACACACTACATTGTAATCTTATTGGATTACATTACTTTATTAAATCATTTGACCTCAGTTTGTCTCCAGTGCTTTGTCCAGTGCCCTGCCTGCAGTTTTACTGTTCTTTCTGCCTGGAAACTGGAGAACATCCATGGCATCCAAAAAGCGTGCCTCTACATCAAAAGCGGTTTATGACCTGCTTGAAAACAGCGATAGCAATTCAGAATCACTTTCAGAATTGAGTGATATTGATTTGAGGGGAAATTTGTCATCAGACACAAAGTGATTTCAGCGACGATTCTGCAACTGAGCTCAGTGATGTGTGGACTTGGAGCTCTATTGACCATGGTACGGATCACGCAGCGCCCCCATGATTCCTTTTTACTGGAGCACCTGGTATGAAAGTGGACGTTGAAGATGACAACCCCTTGGCATACCTACAACTATTTCTGACCGATGAGGTGATTGAAAAAATAGTTACAAAATAGAGACAAACCGGTACCAAGAGCAACAAGCTACTACGCATCGGAAGTTTTCAAGAAGTAGAAAGAGGGGAACCAGTGACCAAAGATGAGATTTGGAATTTTCTGGGTCCAATAATACTTCAGGGAGTGGTCAAAAAAACCCCTGCAGAAGTGGTATTGGACAACAAACAAATTATTTGCCACTCCATTCTTCGGCACGGCCAGAGTACAAATTTTCCCTGATAATGAAATATTTGCACTTCGAAAACAATGAAGAATTTGATGAAACTACTCATCCAACAGCAAAACTCGAGAAAATTTGGGAAGTATGTCAAATGATTCTGAAAAATTTCCAACAGAGCTATGTGCCAGATAGAGATATTGGCATAAATGAAAGTCTAATGACCTACAAGGGAAGGCTCAACTGGATACAATACATTGCATTAAACAGAGCACGCTTTGGCGTAAAATCCTTCATGCAATGCGAATCGTCTACTGGCTATATTTGGAATTCATGTATACTGGCAAAGGAACAAAATTCAACCCAAAATACAGCAACTATGGAATGGCAACATCTTCCGTTCTTTCACTGATTGAGCCATTGCTAAATCAGGGCTTTTGCGTAACTACCGACAACTTTATGAGTTTCTTCTGCAGAACAAAACGGATGCCTATGGAACCGTTAGGGCTAACCGGCGCAACTTGCCACCAATGTCTGGCAGTAAGAAGCTGAAGACTGGAGAAATGGTTGCCTGGCAGAAAGGCAAAATGATGGCACTGCGATGGCGTGACAAAAAAGATGTGTGCCTAACGAGTACAGTCCACAATACCTCCACTGTTATAGTACACACAAAAGGTGGGAAAGAAATCATGAAGCCACAAGTAGTGATAGACTACAATAACACCATGGGAGGTGTTGACAGAGCCAACCAAGCAATGACATTCTATCCAGCAATGAAGAAACTGCAAAAAAAGTACAAGAAGAAGATCAGGCGTCTTCTTGAGCAATGCTTGTGGGAATGCCTACATTCTGATAAAAAAAAAAAAAAAGAAGAGAGTGACAAGCCTGTGGTTCATTCTGACTTTATTTGGAAAGTTGCTCATGAACCACCAAACACCAATGGCTCTGATTAGAGCTGGACGTCGTGCTGCTGGTGTTGTCAACCCGGAATGCCTGACTGGTCGTCACTTCATGGATCTCATCCCACCAACTGAGAAAGAGTCAGTACCTACAAGAACGTGTGTGGTTTGTTGCTCGAAGCGAGATGAAGAGTAGAAAGAAAATCGGAAAGGAAACCAAGTTCCATTGTCCCGATTGTGACGCTGGACTTTGTGCAGTCCCATGGTTTAAAAATTTTCATAACCGGGATGTTTACTGAACCAATATGCAGTGACTAGTAATATTGCACCCTTGTTTGGACAAATGTCAGTGTTTTTGATTTGATTATATTATTGAACAAAATGTATTATTATTATTATTTATAGTTATTTATTATATTATAATTTATGATTTTGTGTTTCAAACTTTATCAAACACGTGATGTCTACTAAACTCTGTTTGGACAGATTTAAGTGAGTTATTCCTGAGAATTACAGGCCTACAATATAAAACGCCAAATTTCCAAGCAAAACAATGTACCGCTTTCAGCATAAAAAAAATCAGACATAATCAAACTGCCAGGGAGGTTAAGTGAATAAAGTGTAACTTTAGGCTAAGGAGTTAAAACTGTTGGACAGGCAGGATTTTTAATGCAAAAGAGACATGCTATGTCTCTTCGGCATTAAAGCTACTTTCCTGCCTGTCTGCCCTTGCACAGTGAGCCACGGATGTGTAGCTCAATGCACAAATTTGGCGATGCCAAATCTGACTGAACCCCTGCACATGTGTGGGAGTGAAGTCAGTGGCGGCTGCTCCATTAGAGGCCCTTTAGTATAGAAGTCCACTGACAGCGAAGGAGTTTTTTCCACTGCCTCCATTAGAGGCGCCGCCCCCCTAATCCTTGCGCCCGGCCCCTAATCTACATGCAGGGCATTGGACGCATAAATTTTAATGGGTTTTTTTTTGAAGCACATGATTAGAGGGGGATGCTGCAGAGGAGGAGATGCAGGGGGAAGCCACCAAAGCTGCCCACCACCTAGATGGAGTATGTACGGGCTGGTGGGCGGACGGGCGAGCGACGGGGGGAGGTTTGACCGACCGACCAACCAACCGAATGGGGGGCCGCCACTGAGTGACATCATCCCCAAATTGCCAATGACAGCGGCCAGTGATCAAGACCCCTCGAAGACCTAAGCGGCTGGGAGGAGGGCTCAGGGACACAGTATCACTGAAGTTGAGGTGAGATAAGTATTGTTCTGCTTTAAAGAGTTCAAACAGTATCTACACAAGCTTTTGGAGGACCAGTAAAGCAAATGAAAACATTTTCTAAGAAAAATTTTCCCATGAAAATGCTGGCTGGCTTTTACACCAACCAGAAATCAATACTTCCTGAGTCACTGACCTGGAACAATTGTATAAATCCGGAAAGTTGGAGTAAAGTCTTAGGTCCTTATCTGCATACTTGTTCTGGACCAATAACTCAAAGTACTGAAGCGAGAGGGCTAGCAGAACAGCCAGACAACCAGCATTTTCAGAATGAGATGCTTGAAAAGGAAGCCTCTACGATTCTCTCAGGAACATTTTTCTTTAATCATTGACAGTAGGTTCACACCTATGCGTTTTTGCAGGCTGCATTTGTGCGGGCACGGCAGCCCATTCAAATGAATGGGCAGCCATGCCTGTTGTTCAGCAAAAAAAAGTGCATGCACCTCATCAAAGAAGCAGCCGCAGGAAAATCCCATGGTCTTTTTGACAATTTCCCTGTGGTTCCCGCACCCACACACTCACTGCAATTTTACATGTGTGGGTTGCCATTCAGAATGAATGGCAGCCCTGCGCGTTTTCGCAGAGCAGTGCATTTTCACTGCAGGTGGGGGAAATCGCTGCAATTCCCTTACTCACAGCCACATGCAGAAGTGTGAACCTAGCCTTAAAGTAGACCAGTCATGAGATAAATATTAAGGCTGCTTTTAGAAAATACCAGTTGTCTGGCTGCTATGGCTTCAATGTTGTCTGTGCATTGAGCCAAGACTAGTATACACATCAGGAGTTCTAATTTGTATACTTGCTTTGGGTTAGGGTTAAAAAAAAGGAAATAAAACTAGTAAAGCTAAAGGATCAGCATGTCAGGTAATTGGCATTTTGAGAAGGAATTCAGCAAGGTCAGCCGACATACTGCTTCCACGACACACATCCTTTAAATGTCTATTTTAAAACTTAAAGCACATATCTTTTAGCATCAAGCTGTTATTTGTAGCATATAAAAATACATCTGCTAAAGTATCAGAGACCTGTGAAAGGTAAATATAGCTACCGTAATCCTTCTGTACACCTGTATTGAGGGTGACTGAGGCTGACTTTGTTACAGTCTACACATACCGATATAATTTTAATGAAAGAGGCAGATTTAAAAATTTAATCAATTATTTTTTTGATTACATTAATATTAATGTTAAATATGAATTTCAAGTATTGTTACTTCTGCATAGACATTCTGTACCTGTGGGATCCCTGCGGAACATAGAAAATACTGTAGTAGGCACTGCTACTACAGCGATTGCCGATAGCTTCTGGTCTGGTGCCAAGTGGCTGCCCTACTGCATTGTGAATTCAGAAGGTCACTTGCTTGGCAAAGGCACCATTCAGAAAGCACTTTGCTTGTTCTCAATGGATGTAAAGCATTCTTTGATTGGAAGAGGCAGAGAGGAGGCTGGCGAAATTGCAATCTCCACCTAGTACAATCACAATCAGAGAACGCTTGTCATTCATTGAGAAAATGAGGCCTGACCTCCTTTAGACATGTTACAATAGCAACAGGGAGTGGCAGTGTCATCACTACAGGGAATTATCACTAGGACTTGCCTCTTAGTGGGGTCACCATAGCAACAGGCAGTAGCAGTGTCATCATCACAGAGCCCTGCCCTTTTCTAGACCTGTCACCATACTACATACCTGTCTCCCAACAGGGAGTAGCATTGTCATTACTGAAGAGGCCTGGCCTTTTCTACAGGGGTCACTATAGCAACAGTAGGACTTCTACAGAGATCTGATATGTCCCCATAGCAACAGGGAGTAGTATTGTCGTCACTGCAGAGACCTTGCCTCCTCTAGCCACGTCACCATAACAACAGTGTCAATATTACGAAGGCCTGGCTTTTTGTAGGGGGTTCACCATAACAACAGGCAGCAATGGTGGGACCACTACAGGGGCTTACATTTTGTAAGACATGTAGCAACAGAGAGTAGCAGTGTCATCACTACAGAAACATTGCCTCTTCTAGCCATGTCACCATAGCAACAAGGAATAGCAATGTCATCACTACAGAGGCCTTGTCTTTTCTGGCCAAGTATCAGGAACCATGAATCAGACCGAGACAGAAGTATAGTTAAATCACACTTGTATAATAATAATAATAATAATAATAATATTAATAATAATAATAATAATAATAATGTAAACAGAGTAAGCGTAGTCAAAACAAGCCAGAGTTCAGTAACCGGATCGGGTAGTCAGCCAAGCAAATGTCAGAGAGCCAGAGATAAACGTAGTAGTACAGCAAGCAGGATCAGAAAACAGAAGGAACGTCAGCCGAGAAAGTCTTCAACAGGAACGCAGGAGAAAGTATCTGTGATGTTGAAAAAGGCGAAGGCAGAGATCAAGTAAGCTGGACGGCTTTAAGTAGGCAGGACTGACGAGCAGAATCAACAATAGCTGGGTAACTGGAGAGAGATGGGAGCTGGCAATTAGCCGACAGCTGACCCGCCAGCTCAAAGAAGGAAGGGCTGAGCCCAGCCCTGACACCAAGTCACCATAACAACAGAGAGTAGTAGTGTCATCACTACAAAGTCCTGGCACTTTCTAGGAGGGGGTCACCATAGAAAAAAGCAACATCAATATCAACACACACACTTTATAAAGAGAAAACTAGGTACCCCTGCATATCCCACCTTCTGTTGCACACATGATGAATAGTGGGTGTGGCCATATTGCGCTGAATAGGGGGCATAGCTAAAAAGGCATTAGAACATGGTTAAATAGAACCAGAGCCCAATTGCTGTATGCATTGCACAGGGCACATTCATTTGTACCCACAAAATATCTTCTCTGCATTGCTGAACCTCAGCACCCCATATGGTACCAACACTCCAAATCATTCATTGGGGCTTTAAAACTGAATGTAGTGGGAATATTTGGACTCAATAGAGTTTGGTGACAAGAACTGTTGAGACACTGACTTCCATCCTGATTAATAGCTCAGAGTTTTAAAGGGAATGTACAGATGTGCCACCTTAAAGACTGGGCCCCACCAATTAGCCGGCTGAAGGTTGCAAATCAGGAGCCGGATACCACCAACTGCTTCACAGCGACCTGGAACTAAGTTACTAATAGCCGGAGGTAGCTTCCCTGGGAGATAGATATATCTCTATCTTTCTATTATATATTTAGATTATATATATATATATATATATATATAATTACACACACACACACACACACACACACACACACACACACACAGTGTCTTGAAAAAGTATTGATACCCCTTGAAATTTTCCACATTTTGCCATGTTACAGCCAAAAATGTAAATGTATTTTATTGGGATTTTATGTGATAGACCAACACAAAAGTGGCACATATATGTGCAGTGGAAGGAAAATGATAAATGGTTTTCAAAATTTGTTTTACAAATAAATATGTGAAAAGAGTGGCGTGCATTTGTATTCATCCCCCTTTACTTCGATACCCCCAACTAAATTCTAGTGGAACCAATTGCTTTCTTAAGTCTAATTAGTAAATAGAGTCCACCTGTGTGTAATTTATTCTCAGTATAAATACAGCTGTTCTGTGAAGCCCTCAGAAGTTTGTTAGTTAGAGAACCTTAGTGAACAAACAGCATCATGAAGGCCAAGGAACACACCAGACAGGTCAGGGATAAAGTTGTGGAGAAGTTTAAAGCAGGGTTAGGTTATAAAAAAATTCCCAGCTTTGAACATCTCATGAAGCACTGTTTAATCATCACCCGAAAATGGAAAGAGTATGGTACAACTGCAAACCTACCAAGACATGGCCGTCCACCTAAATTGACAGGCCAGGCAAGGAGAGCATTCATCAGAGAAGCAGCCAAGAGGACCATGGTAACTCTGGAGGAGCTATAGAGATCCACAGCTCAGGTGGGAGAATCTATCTACAGGACAACTATTAGTCGTTCAATCCACAAATCTGGTCCTTATGGATGAGTGTAAAGAAGAAAGCCACTGTTGAAAGAAAGCCAGAAAAAGTTCCGTTTTCAGTTTGCGAGAAGCCATGTGGGGGACACAGCAAACATGTGGAAGGAGGTGCTCTGGTCAGATGAGACCAAAATTTAACTTTTTGGCCCAAAAGCAAACTGCTATGTGTGGCAAAAAACTAACACTGCACATCACTCTGAACACACCATGAACCGTGAAACATGGTGGTGGTGGCAGCATCATGTTGTGGGGATGCTTTTCTTCAGCAGGGACAGGGAAGCTGGTCAGAGTTGATGGGAAGATGGATGAAGCCAAATACAGGGCAATCTTAGAAGAAAACCTGTTAGAGTCTGCAAAAGACTTGAGATTGGGACGGAGGTTCCATCCAATCTGACAGAGCTTGAGCTACTTTGCAAAGAAGAATGGGCAAAATTGTCACTCTAGATGTGCAAAGCTGGTAGAGACATCCCCCAAAAGACTTGCAGCTGTAATTGCAGCGAAAGGTGGTTCTACAAAGTATTGACATATTTATTTGTAAAAAATCTTGAAAAGCATTTATCATTTTCCTTCCACTTGACAATTATGTGCCATTTTGTGTTGGTCTATCACATAAAATCCCACTAAAATACATTTACGTTTTTGGTTGTAACATGACAAAATTTGGAAAATGTCAAGGGGTATGAATACTTTTTCAAGGCACTGTATATAGTTAGTGGATAAAAGAGGTATTGAACATGTCACCATTTTTCTAGGTTAATATATTTCTAAAAGGCGCTATAAACATGGAATTTTCACCACATGTCAACAACCCATGCAATCCATACATACAAAGAAACCAAAACAAATACGTTCAGAAAATAAGTTGTATAATAAAATGGAATGACACAGGGAAAAAGTATTGAACACGCTAACTGAAAATGTATTTAATACTTCATACAAAATGTTGGTAATGACATCTTCAAGACACTCAGGTGTAGATTTTCTTTTGGATTCAAGTCAGGTGATTGGCTGGGTCATTCTAGCAGCTTTATTTTCTTTCTTTGAAACCAATTGAGAGTTTCCTTGGCTTTGTGCAGTGTTGCCAACCGTCAGTATTTTTACTGGCAGCCAGTAAAAAACAGGCAATTTTCTTCTGCCAGTGAAGGCCAGTAAAAAGAAAAAGGTTGCCAGTAAAAAATATCGCTGTGACGCTCGACCCGGAGCCAGCCGATACCATACAAGTGCCTGCTACAGTGTGTTCGGTCGGCTCTGGTGGAGGAGGTGCCTGAGCATGTGCTGTGATGTCATGGTGCAAGGGAGCCAAGCAGAGCAGCCAGTGCCTTGTGTGCGGGTCTGCAGGATGGGAGCAAGGCAGGCCAGGACCATCAGTGCTGTTTGGGCTAGAGGGACCACCTGGCTTGGAGAGAGACTGTCACTGTGACTCAGGAGGGGACCTGTCGTGTCGGTGATCAGTACTGCTGCACACTGCTGTCAGTGTCACTGTGAGAGTCAATTTCATGTGTGTGCCACCCATTCTAATTTCTTGCCCTCCTGAGTCCTGTCCCTGAGCTACTTACTTACTATATTAAAAATAAAATAAGAAATATGTTTTTTGCTTTATTATCTACCTTAAATTACATTGCTAATTACATATTGTACTTGTTTGTAGCCTAAATAGTGAAATTTGTACTTAAAACTGTAATTTTGTAACTTTTGGAGATGCCAGTAAAAACTTGGCTGTGCCAGTAAATTTTGGGTGTCGTGTCAGTAAGTTTCAATCAATTAGGTTGGCAACACTGGCTTTGTGTTTGGGATCATTGTCTTGCTGAAATGTCCACCCCTGTTTTATCTTCATCTTCCTGGTAGATGGCAGCAGATTTTTATCAAGAATGTCTTAGTACATTTTTCCATTCATCTTTCCTTCAAAGATATGAAGTTTGCCAGTACCGTATGCTGAAAAACAGCTCCACACCATGATGTTCCCACTTCCAAACTTCACTGTTGGTATGGTGTTTTTGGGGTGATGTGCAGTGCCATTTGACCTCCAAACATGGTGTGTATTATGGCAACCAAAGAGTTCAATTTTGGTCTCATCTGACCAGACTATATTCTCCCAGTATTTCAAAGGCTTGTCTAAATGTTGTGCAGGAAAAAAATTTAAATGAGCTTCAAGATGCTATTTCTTCAGCAATGGAGTCTTGCGTGGTGAGCATGCATACAGGCCATGGCGGTTGGGTGCATTACTTATTGTTTTCTTTGAAACAATTATATCTGCTAATTCCAGGTCTTTCTGAAGCTCTCCACAAGTGGTCTTTGGCTCCTAGACAATTCTTCTGATAATTCTTTTCACTCAGAAACCTTGCGAAGAGCGCCTGGTCATGGTCTGTTTATGGTGAAATTATGCTCTTTTCACGTCCGGATTATGGCCCCAACAGTGCTCACTGGAACATTCATAAGTTTAGAAATCTTTCTATAACCAATGTCATCAGTATGCCATCAACAATAAGGTTGCAAAGGTCTTGAGAGAGCTCTTTGCTTTTACTCATCATGAGAGGTTTCTTGTGTGACACCTTGGTAATGAGATACCTTTTTATAAGCCATCAGTTGAGACTGAACCAGCTACTATTAATTTGCACTGACAAAGGACAGGATTGCTTTCTAATTACTGATAGATTTCAGCTGGTGTCTTGACTTTTTCATGCTTTTTTGCACCCCCATTTCTTCATATGTTAAATACCTTTTTCCTTTGTCATTCCATTTTATTACACCTAACTTAATTTCTGAACTTGTTTGTTTTGGTTTCTTTCTATGGATGTGTGACAGAACCATCCCACAATCCGCTCGAGTGCTTCTGTCAGTATACTGCTTCCTCCAGTCTGAACATAGATATCAGATATTATAGCCGCATATTGTAAACAAGAACTAGGCAGGACTAGTTTAGCTGCAAAACTGGAACTCTTTATTGAACAAGAATACGGGCTTTTTATATACACTACACACTCAGGTGAGGCTAATCACATTATCATATGCAAACGCAACTGTATACAGAAGTATAAATAACACTATAAACATTAAGTTAAACAACTAGCCACTTGGATGACTTATTCCAGGTCAGACTTGCAGGCATCGAGCTCCCAAAGTACAATACACATTATTAGAAGTGTAAACACATCCCCTAGCAGACAATAGGTAAAGAATAGCGAAGAACAAAAAAAAAAAAAAAAATTATAAACCTATACACATCTGGGAACTATGTAACTATCTACTGTGAGTAAATGGCTATATAAGATTTACATAATTACTGTTCATGAGATTGTGCAAAAGGAATATTTCAGGGCAGTCAGTACAAAGTGGAAGATGATTTGTAGTATACTGCCCAAGCACTACTTATTTCTAATTAAGTCTTTGTAGCAGCAAATGTTCGTAAAAGCGTTGTTGTGAGTGTGGTATGGAATCTTAATTAAGATCTCAGTGTTATTTTCAGTGCCTCCAACCTTACGGTAATTTTATAAATTTAGTCCCTACTGTCAGTGCACACCACAATTCTTTCCTGAGTTTGTTGAGTTATGGGGTTTTCCTACCAAAGTATAAAATATCTCCCAACAAACTTAATAAGTAAATAATTTGACTTTATTAATTAGCGAGTATATTCATACAATTTCATACAGAACTACATTTTCTGGTGATTGAGACTTCATACATACATTATCAAAACATCAGAATTGTAGGGAGGAAAACTAATATAATCACCCAGGGGAGTCAAAATTGGTCTGTTGGCAAAAAATATATGTGGTAATTTACCCTTTATATTCAAGAACACAAAATCCCTTGTCGCTCAGGGGAGCAGTCCATCAAATTTCTCTGGCCGGAAGAAATCCAAAGTATATCTCATAGAGTCAACAGAACAATATTGCCAGTTTGAACTAATTATTAAACCAACAGAGCCAAGAAATTAAATGGGGTAATAAAACTTCCTTGGGGTCATAGAAATTTAAATTGATGTAAATATTGGCTTGAGTTCCCTAAAACACGGTTATAAGAATACACCCCCAGACAGTCAATAAACATCAAGACTTAACCTCTAAAATATGATCCCTACCATTATAAGAACGGAAATGAAATAAAATTATTGTGGTCTGTATCTTACCAATCAGCTTAAAAGGGAAGATGTCCGCCAAAATCTAAGCACATCGAATGGCTTCAGTCATAAAGTCCAGCAAGATGGGGAGTGGTTAAATATCAGCAGACTTCTTGATGTCGGGGGTGCATCTGGTGTGGGGTCTGTGATCCCTTCCTTATGGCCCTCTCAGCCTTTATACCAATTTGGGACAATAAGCTCATAAAATTATCACAAGTTCAGCCCAGAAGGTTTGGCTCACTTTCCATTGGTGCGGAATTTTTTAATGATTTGCCAGGTACCAAAGGTAATATTATCTTCAGCCACTGGGTGGTGTCTGAGGACCCAAAAGTGTTTTCTAAACTTATTTTGTTAACAAAAAAATATGCTTTCTTATCATAATGAGTATCTATCTATATTTTGGGGATACGAATATGAGTCTATACTGTTTAAGAATCCCTAGTAATTGGTACATAATGTAGCGCTGGTAGATTTCTAATCTACCGCTTATAGGTAAATTTAATGGATCATCTGTGCTATACATTGTTCAGGTTTAATCTAATGTTAGTTTAGCCTCTGTTCCAGCTTGGCTGTGTTGCGTGCAGTTCCACATTGCGCCTGTGGGTGTCATTGTCATTGTGGGTCAATGTTGGAAAGCAACAAGCTGAAGTGTATGAGTGCTCTTCTGTCCCGGAGATAACTCGGCGGAGGTGGTCCTCCGAGTTGCATTCTGGGAGAGGGTATTTATGGGGCAGACGCCATGTTTCAGGGAGCTTTTTGCCTCGTGGCCCTCTTGGCCTAGAGGTATGTGTCAGTGAGTGCTATCTCGTAGCCCTCCGGCTTGGAGGGTAACGCCGCTGCAGCCATGCAGGTAGGCCTAGAAGCCTGTCCGGGGCCTGCTACTGCTGGGACGGTCCTGTGCTGTCTGTCCTGAGGGAAGAAGCCGGACAATTGAGAAGAATCCAGGGGAGGACCCATCTTGGAAGGGACCATGCGGACCGCTGGTCTGGAGAAGGGCCTGGTGACTCAATTGGAGGATGCATCCTAAATTACCCTACCGCACAAGTATTGCCGGGTCGGCTTAAAGGTTCTGGTACTGTGTTTGCTGTTCATCGAAAACTACTACATCCTGTGGCAGAGGATCGTATGAGTTTGTCCCACCAAAGTCTGTGGCAGAGACTTTTTGTTCATGTTGCGTTCCGGCTGCTAGGTCAGTGAGAGAAACCTATCCGGGCGGGCAAAGATTTCATCCTAAGCTGAGGATACATCCATCCTAAAGATTTAAATTCCTTGACGCTACGCCAAGAAAAGGTATTTGAACACCGGTGCAACTCTCCTACCTCTTTCCTGCTACTTCTTCCAGTTATCCCCATTAAAGCATTGAAAAAGTACTTAAGTGACTGGTGCCTACATTGCCTCGCAGTAAGCTCAACGGAGACCCCTAGACCCGGTGTTGGTGAAATTACAGGTAACAAGGTGACGGTAACAGCCCGCTTTAAATCAGCAGCTCCACCGTGAGTTAGTGCTACATGTGGGGGCGTCATCCGGGATTGTTTGCCGTTACCCTAAGCAGCCCTGAGAAGTATTTTCACCAAGAGCCAATATTAGAAGAGGTTTCTGGACTTTGTCACTTTTCCAGGAAAAGAAGGGGTTAAATTGCGAGACTTTGTTTCTGACTGCGTAGGCTGCGGGTGGAAGTAAAAGCCCGGGAGCTACGTGATCAGAGGAACAAGTGGGAGAAGTCACATCTACTTGTTACGGCGTGGGACGCGGGTGTGTGTGTTTGGCGCCAAAAGGAGAAGAGAAGCCTCGTGATCATGTTGAGAGGATCGGATCTCATCTGCTACCGAGAGTGTTTCCGAGGGAGATGTCGCTGTTACCGCTTCATTAGCGGACATCACCTTTATTTCCACTTCTACCACACCTATCCCCGTTGCACCTGTCCAGAGGAAGGTGGGATATGTGAAGGCTTCCCGCGGCCGTGGTCGAGGCCTGCCCCAGAGACTACCAGAACCGGAGCAATACATGGATCCGGAGAAGCCCACCTCAGGAACGGGTGAAAGATCAAAGGGGGACATATCTGGGACTCTTTGTAAATATTTGCCTGCAGAAGAGTTAAGAGACTCGGAGATAGATTCTATGTCAGATCTCTCCGGTGATGATGATTTGTTTGAGACAATGTCACAGGAACTATTGTGAGCCCAAGGTGAAGACGTTGCTTCTGCCCTGACTTTCTCAGAATGGATAGCTCTAGATTCTGGGAAGACATCACCTTGTGTGGAGCCGCACAGTACTACCAAAGAGACATTGCCTAAACTCGATAGTTTGTTGAAGTTTGAACCGACACCCGTCGGATTTATGGTGCGTAAATCACTGAACTCTTGTGTGCCTCCTGGCTTGGGGAAAAATAGAACTTTGCCTAAACTTGCCCGCTTACAGAGAGTGCTTACCAAACGAGTTGCCACAGAATATGGTATGGAATTTCCCTATGTTACTCAGGAGATTATGCAGGAAATTGAGACCAACCGGGAACAATGGTACCGTTAAGCTGTTTGGGACTATTTGTCGGTGCCAAAACCTTTCCGGAAGGCTGGGTATTCTGTTGCCATGGATGAACATTTCAATGGATGTTTGCTACACTGGAACTATGGCCAGCACATCTATGCTGACAAGGTGGTCATTTGCAGACCCGGAAAAGATGACATTGTGTATTTTATCACTACGGTGGATAAACTGGGAAGGAAACTGACATTGCCAGATCCCCGGTTTTATTGGTGATTATGCAAAAGAACTTTGGGGTATATAGTTAGATAGTGTCAGTGTTTAGAGATCTCTGTGGTCAAGAGATTATATTCATCCCAGCATCTTCAGATTCAAAGATTTTGGCTGATTGGATTTTCTTTAATCGGAAAGATACAGTTTGCTCAGAGATAGGGATGGACTTTTCAAGTCGTTTTTGTTTAGTTCATATATAAAAAAAAAAAAAAAAAAAAGGGAAAGAAAATCTGTGGGAAGAGAGTGTCATTCTTCTGCTGGAATGAGGCTTTGCTCCTAATTTGTCTAGTGACGATACTGTGTATTTTTGTGTGTGTCTAACTTTGTTTTTTCAGGAACCATCAGATCTCCTATCAAGCTGTTAGACTTTTCAGCTAAATAGATAGTGAGGGTTTGTGACATGTCTTATGTGAATGTGTTATTGTATAAATGTTGACACTGTAATATTTCTATACTGTCTTTTCCTCTTTTCCATCCAAGTTCTGAGTGCAAATACCTACTTTCAGGCTTAAGAGTTATATTTTGGCAGACGTTGGGGACAACGTCTATTGTAGTGGGGGGAGTATGTAGCGCTGGTAGATTTCTAATCTACCGCTTATAGGTAAATTTAATGGATCATCTGTGCTATACATTGTTCAGGTTTAATCTAATGTTAGTTCAGCCTCTGTTCCAGCTTGGCTGTGTTGCGTGCAGTTCCTCATTGCGCCTGTGGGTGTCGTTGTCATGTTTCGGGGAGCTTTTTGCCTCGTGGCCCTCTTGGCCTAGAGGTATGTGTCAGTGAGTGCTATCTCGTAGCCCTCCGGCTTGGAGGGTTACGCCGCTGCAGCCGTGCAGGTAGGCCTAGAAGCCTGTCCGGGGCCTGCTACTGCTGGGATGGTCCTGTGCTGTCTGTCCTGAGGGAAGAAGCCGGACAATTGAGAAGAATCCAGGGGAGGACCCGTCTTGGAAGGGACCATGCGGACCGCTGGTCTGGAGAAGGGCCTGGTGACTCAATTGGAGGACGCATCCTAAATTACCCTACCGCACAAGTACTGCCGGGTCGGCTTAAAGGTTCTGGTACTGTGTTTGCTGTTCATCGAAAACTACTACATCCTGTGGCAGAGGATCGTATGAGTTTGTCCCACCAAAGTCTGTGGCAGAGACTTTTTGTTCATGCTGCGTTCCGGGCGGGAAAAGATTTCATCCTAAGCTGAGGATACATCCATCCTAAAGATTTAAATTCCTTGACGCTATGCCAAGAAAAGGTATTTGAACACCGGTGCAACTCTCCTTCTACCTCTTTCCTGCTACTTCTTCCAGTTATCCCCATTAAAGGGATAAAAAAAAGTTATTTTTTGAAAAAAGATTTGAAAAAAGTACTTAAGTGACTGGTGCCTACATTGCCTCGCAGTAAGCCCAACGGAGACCCCTAGACCCGGTGTTGGTGAAATTACAGGTAACAAGGTGACAGTAACAGCCCGCTTTAAATCAGCAGCTCCACCGTGAGTTAGTGCTACAATAATAAAATCATTGAGTGTAGATGTGATTAATTAGAATCACATAAAATGGATATTTATGTGAACAATGACAGGATTCCTGTATCTCCTATGTGAACCTATTTTCTTGAGACAACACATGTAATATGGGTATTTTCATATAGATGCGGTTCTATGTTTTTATCCTCATGAAGTATATCTAAACCCCATTTTTCATTCATCTTATGTTGACATCTCATATTCTTACTTCTAATATCACATGTATTTATAATACAACATGTATACAAGTTATCAGTATTTTTTTTTAAATGTTTTAGGATGTGGCATTTGCATTACTTATGATCATCATAACATATCTGTATATGTTTTAAATGTTCAAACCATCTTTCTTGTCAGACATTTTGGTCACGTATTGTTCATCCCCTGACACAATGGGGCATATTTACCCAAGTTCTCCTTGAATTAAAAGTTTTGTAGCTTTTGGTCTGACCACCCATCCTGACTATTTGTCAATTTACTTTTTATCAGGTTTCTGTTTACCTGATCCCAACATAAGTTCTGTTTTTTTTCCTCCTTACTTCACAAAAGGGGTCATATAAATTAGTTACTTAATTTTGTTGGGAGGGGAAGTGTTCTTTGGAAGTGTTAATTCAGGTTTTTCACAGTTTAAAACCAAAATATGATATTTTGGAGGTATCTCCGTTATGACAGCGTCTAGTGCATATTCAAGAGTAAAAAAGGGAGGGGAAGTGAGATGTTCCTGGTCATGGTATATAGGTTGTAAAAGGGGTTTCATAGGGGATTGGAAGTGAGGCCTCTCACAGACTGGGTTTTGATACTCCGGTACCTTCTGCCTAATGGCAAGAGCTGGAAGAGACTGTGGGAGGGATGGGTGGATCCTTTCACGATACTGGTAGCTTTGCTGGAGCATTGTGTATGGAAAATGTCCAGGATGGAGGGGAGAGGGACACCAATAATCTTTTCAGCTGTCTTCACTAGCCGCTGCAGTGTCTTGCGGTCAGCAGAACTGCAGTTACAATACCAGACAATGTTACAGCTGGTCAGCACACTCTCAATGGTTCCCCTCTAGAATGTAGTAAGGATGGGTGGAGGGAGACTGGCTCTTTTAAGGCGGTGGAGAAAATATAGGCCCTGTTGGGCCTTCTTGGTGAGTGACGTGACATTGGTTGTCCAGGTAAGATCCTCTGAGATGTGCACTCCCAGGAATTTAGTACTGCTGATCAGAGTTTCTCTTGAAATCCATCACAACCTCTTTTGGTCTGCTTACATTAATTGACAGGTTGTTTGTACTACACCATTTAACCAGTTGTGCCACTTCCTCTCTGGAGAGTGTTTCCTCATTGTAACTTATGAGACCTACCACAGTTGTGTTATCCGCAAACTTGAGGATATAGTTGCAGTGGAACTTGGCAGTACACCATCCCCACTGTCAAACATGGAGGTGGACATTATACTTTGGGTGTGTTTTCCTGCTAAGGGGACCGGACAACCTCATTACATCAAAGGGAAGATGAACGGGGTCATGTACCATCAAATCATGGGTGAGAACCTCCTTCCCTCAGCCAGGGCATTGAAAATGGGTTGTGGATGGATATTCCAGCATGACAATGACCCAAAACACACGGGCAGGGCAACAAAGGAATGGTCAAGAAGAAGCACATTAAGATCCTGGAGGGAGAAAAGACTTTTTTCCCTCACTGTAGTATATTTAGATTTTACCAACATAGCCTAAGACTTTTTAGCTGAGAAGGCACTCTGGTATGTTTCTGCCTCAAAAATACTGTGTTAGTCTTAAAGGGTTAACATCAAAGCGCGGACCAGAACAACCAGTAGCTCTGAATACATCTACTCACAGATAGAAGGATGCAAAGGACATCTGTGACTAGAAACAGCATGATACTGAACATGTTCCTGTGCATCAGCTCTTTTGGAAAAGAGATACTGTATTAAAAAAGCTCCCTAATTGGGTCCCTTCCAACCCTTGGGCCCCATAGCAACCATTTGTGCTGCTATGGCTATAGTTACACCACTACCTACAGTTTAGGGTAGCATAGTGCCCAACTGTCCCTGATCTGAAGGGAATGTCACTCTTTGGAACCAAATCCCTCTGTCCCCCTTTCCTCCTCAGCTGCCCCTTATTTTAGTCTGATGTGTAGACCCCTAAACAGTTGTGTTATTTAATTACCAAAAGTGTTATCCAGAACCAAGTCTTTCATCCAGCATTTAATATGAGGCATTTGAAAAGCAAGCAAGCTCACACCAAAAGGTGGTGTGGGAAACCCATGTTCCATACGCGTTTCCTGTATCACATTCAAAATGCACTGCTTTTGTGATCTGTTGCAGGTGTCAATGCAATGCTAACGAAACCCAAAACGCAGGTCACAAACACAGTACGTTTGCCTGCACTGGATGGCAGTGGTACCATGCAATCTTGTTGGTCTATGTTTTTTTAAAGTAGTCCATTCACAACTTTTGGTGCAGTCTGGCATGATTTCAACTCATTCAAATGAAAAATTTGAAACACACTGTGCCCAGATCGCATGTGAATTGCACAGGAATGCATAGCACTTTCCTGTGAAATTAATTTTGTAATGGAAATTTGTAAGTTCTGTATATAATTGTATTCTATTTTGTATGTATTGCACACTGCCCTCACTGTGCACACAGCACTAATAATGTTTTCAGTAAATGTTTACATTCTTTCGAGTCCTGATTAGAATTAGCCTGCCTATGTAACGCCCCTTGTTACCATAAATGTACAATTGTAATATTAATGTGATACCTACGTAATCATGTGCATAGAAACCTTCAATTGCGTCATAATAAAGCAGAACAGTTATTTGGACAGATGCTGAGCGTATCTTTTGTGTCTGTTCCCTACTGCAGTAGTTATTATTAATTTGGAACCACTAATCAATATGAGGATAGGAGTTGCCTATCATAAATTTAACCGAGTCAGCATGGCGAGCTTTGCCTTAGGAGGGGATTCCAGGTGACTGAGTATCCGAAACGAGGAGCTTGAGACGATCCGGGAATTTCTGATAATCAGCCGGCTGAGGTAAGCCTTTTGCTTACATTTGAGTTATCAGACTTCCTTGATCGGTAAGGCATTTTCGGGACAAAGGGTACCCATTTTACTCCCTTAATCGAACTGTATTGATTGGTGGTTATATGTTATGTTGTCCCTGTCTATTGTCCATCGGAGTGTTATAGATAAGAAAGGGAAGAATAGTGCTGTTCACAGGTATATGTAGTACATCTGCTAGATAAAGTAGTTTAGAGGCAAGAGGGTATAGGCACATGTAGAGAAGACTGGCCAGTCATTATGGGCATTGAATTAAGTAAGGGAATGAAGGGTAAGAGACCCTCAAAAATGCCCAGCGCAAGAGGAGCGCTATATATGAACCGAAGGTGCGGTTCTGCCTATACTGAGCCCCTAGATTAATGGTTAAAGTGGACAGGGATCCACAATGGGTAACTGGGTTACCAAAGTCCACATGGACTAAGAATCATGCAGAGTAAACAGCTAGAGAAACAGCTATCTATGTGAGCAGGATGGATCAAGGGTGACATTAACACTAGACAGGTAGGGACATTTTCATGTTAAGTTGTGGGATGAATTTGGGGTCAGGCACTACAACTATTAGAGTCAGAAACAGAGAAATGAGAGTTAAAACAGAATACTTTATATGTTTTCAGAGAGGGAAGATGGGATGAGCACTGTGGCTGCCCGTCTGATCATAGAAGCTAGATATAAAAGATATCTGAACAAAATAAGGAAAGCAGAATTTAGGCATGGAAATATTAAAAAGTTAAAAGAAAGTGAGAGAATGATATGCATGTGTTGTGCACAAATGGGAAAAATGTAAACGATTTTAGAGAGATATTGGTGTATGCGTGTGCGAATGCTGGGAGCTTTAGTTCTATCCCTTGTGTGTGTCATGTACGCAGATGTGACCCCCTCCTTTGCGCCCTCATGGAAGAAATGTGGCTGAGATGAGAGGTCAGTGATAAGTTGGAAGGACACCATGCCAATTCCAGTTTTTTAGACAAAACATTTATAACAAAATGTGCCGGGTTAACGAATTTAATGGTAAACAATGTGATCACAATTATTTTGAATCTGTTTTCCAAACATGGTAAAATGAAGGTTACATTTAACCGTGTATTACACAAATTGAATGTCCTTTGCTAGTGGAAACAGTGCATTTAAAAAAGGGAAATTAAGTAAAATTAAGTAATAATGAGTATTAATTTCTAATATGAGTTTAACAATTTTATTAATAATATAGAAATATTGAAACTGGTTTAGACAACCTTTGGTTGGAAATGAAATCCAGGTTATTGGGGAAATTTGTAAAAATGGGATTAGTTTAGATTAAGATAACAATTTTTGTAATTTTACATTTATTCAATAAGCTCTTATTGAGAGAGAAAAAAAAAAAAAAGATTAAGATGAGGTTGTTATTTGGAATAAAGCTGCCATAATATTTAACAAAGCTAAGATGGATGGGATACATAAGAAGTTTTTCTACAAAAATGAAATTTCAAGGTTCTTGATAATAACTTGGTGTCAGTCCATGATGTGAGAGTTGTTATAAATAAAATTTAAATATAACAGACCCATCACATCAAGTCCACACACCCTGTTAGGATAGATGCCACCTGCAGCCAGTTGTTTTATAGTTTTTGATGCTTTCTGGTCCATCATACAGATTGCTGGTCCTTTTGTTTTTATTTATTTTTATTTTTGAAATCCAAAGCAGAATGTGTGGATTGTGAAATGATTTGCCCCTTTTCCTTGTAAGTGCAGTGGTATAAGCAGAAGAATATTTTGGATTTATGGGCATCTCTCCATGACCGCAGGGTATTGTTATCATTTATTATATTATTGCCAGGAAAAAGTTGTCTTTTGAAACATGAAACTAGAGTTCTTACACAAACAGCATGATAGAAAACAAGCCATTGTAATATATTTATGCAAGCTGGACCCAGTAATGAAGGGTTCACCCCGAAATATCAGAGCTGCAGCTTTTATGCAAAGGTGCTATTAGACAAAGTTAGATATTGTTTTGGTCAAACATTTAAATTTTAATGGTTCGACATTCTGTGCAGCAAATATACGGCTAACTAAATGTTTGTCTAATGAAAGGTTTAAAATATGAGTTTGTTTATGTACAAATCCAACAATAAAAAATGCGTACATTTATTCAAAAGAAAGGAAAAGACACATGTGTTAAATTGATGACGTAGGAATCAGCTGCTGTGAGCCCAGTGCAGGACACACTCCCTGAAGACCCAGATATTTAATTTTTTTGTAGTCATTCCCGATTTTATACTGCGTATGCAGTTTATCACCCAGAAGGATACTCTGTATTCAAAGTCATTGGATCCTTTTTCCCCAGCTCAAGAAACAGAGCTCCATGTTTTAGCAAAGCCTGTGAGCTATAAAAAGAATGTATATTTATATAGATAGTCGAGATATAGAGAGCTTTTGGTTCCATTTGAAGGGCCAGAAGTTTGTTTTTACTTCAGCAGGTAAACCAATAAAGCATGCCAAGTTAATTTGATTGGCTGTTTTCAGCCTTCCAGGTTCTTGCTGAGGTAGCCATATTAATTTTAACACATGGAAGCAGACCAGGTGACTAAGGATGCTGCATTTACAGCCCCGGACACTTGATGGGTCTGTGCAACTCACAGATTCCACCCTAGTTCTGGCCCAGTATAGCTGGGATTAATAATTCAACTTTAGGACCCCAGAACGAGAAGAACAAGTGGTCCACAGGGGGCAACTTCTTATGAAACAGGACTTTGGAAAAGGTGATAATTTATGTCTGCCAGCTACTCTTTTCCCTCCAGCTTGACACATGGACCATGTCTTCAGTCACAAGCAGTTATGGCTGCCTTAGTAAATGAGCATGGGATAGAGCCAGGGTTCTCCACAGTTGTTTTTATAACATACCACTTCTTGTTTTACCTGTTACCAAAGGTGTTACCAAAAGCTGAACATCCCTTCCAGAGATTACAAAGAAAGGATATATCCAGATGCCCAAGTCAGGATCTTACGAGTATGCATTTTGTCTGTATGGACATGTTTTTTGGATGTCCAGTGGCAAATGCTACTGCAAAGGCCACAGTAAAAAGTGTCATCAGAAGTAGTTTGTAAATATAGAGTGCAGAAAGTACAGAGAGTAACAGAGGAAATCATTTTTATAGGAGAGTCCTTACTAGAAGTTTTGAGGTTTTATTTTTACACCCCCTACTGTCTACAATGTAGCGGAAAACGTAGAGTAAGAAACTAGAAAACTTTTGCCTGAATGTTTTCTTAAATTTGATGAAGCCCCTAATGGGGATGTTGGACTCACTCCCAAACCAAATCCCATAGGGAGAGTGTTACTCACTTGCTTATATTTTGTCTCAGCAGCTGAAGTCCTCCATTCGGATCTCACAGAGAATGTTGCTGATCTTTTAAGGTTTTTTACAAACTCATTTATGTGTTTTCTCCCCAATTCCAGATCCTAAAAGTTTGGAAGGATCTAAAACTAAAGCCAGGTGACTTGTGGATTGTTAAGAGACATTTATATATAAGGAAATGTTTGGAGACTCAATACAGCATCTATTTCATGTACAGTTTTTGCAAAACTTGAAGGAAAAGTCACCTGGATCCACACCAGACACTGCAAAAATGACCAAATTAAAGAAATCTCTGTTTGATTTGTTTCCCTCTTGTGATCACAGTCTAGGGTACTTTTTGATTTAATTACTTTAATTGTAAGGAATATATATATTTGAAAAGTAGTTTAGCCATGTTGAAGTCATATTTGTCTTTTGTATGTCTTCCATTTTATGTAGAATGGTCTGTGTTTACATATGCTGATAAGTCAGCATGCCAACAATTCAGCTAGAAGGCCATTCTGGCCACAGGAGTGTACAGCCAGTACTCTGTAAATATGTCTTATCAATCATTTGTTTTTCACAATGAAAGGTCATTTTGTAATGAAAAAGTTGCTCAGCTATTATTTTCTCCACAAAGGAGTTTTTTTTTTCCTCTTTGGCCAGGACTACCTCCACTAAAGCGTGTGGAGGTTCCAGGTTAAAAGGTGATAGCAGGTATGGTTAGTGATCAAAATATTGATCAAAAGAGGGGAGACTGTAATGGAAATTTGTAAGTTCTGTATATAATTGTATTCTATTTTGTATGTATCGCACACTGCCCTCACTGTGCACACAGCACTAATAATGTTTTCAGTAAATGTTTACATTCTTTCGAGTCCTGATTAGAATTAGCCTGCCTATGTAACGCCCCTTGTTACCATAAATGTACAATTGTAATATTAATTTGATACCTACGTAATCATGTGCATAAAAACCTTCAATTGCGTCATAATAAAGCAGAACAGTTATTTGGAAAGATGCTGAGCGTATCTTTTGTGTCTGTTCCCTACTGCAGTAGTTATTATTAATTTGGAACCACTAATCAATATGAGGATAGGAGTTGCCTATCATCAATTTAACCGAGTCAATTTTATCAACCAGCCCCAAAAGGAAAAGTAGTGGGCGAAAATACATATTTTGCGGGTTTAACAAACAAATTTTGAGATGTTAAAGTGATTGTAAAACAACCCATTCAGTTTAAGATTGAAATTAAAGGCAAAACATTTCTGTATAGATAAAATAAATAAATAAAATTAAATACCTTCTGTTCTCGGCTGCATAAGAGCTGGGGGGAGGAGAAGCAGCAGCACACTGAGCTTTTCAGTGAATGGCTGTGCAGGGGAAGCGTGTCAGGACAAGTATGATCATTGGAGGAGAGCACACCGAGTTCCCAGCATAGCTAGAGACCTGACCATGGTGTTCTCCTGCTTAGTGTGGTCAGTTTTTGATAGGAAAGCAGAGGGACTGGCAGGAACACCAGGGATATCACACATAGGAAGCAATACAAAGAGAACAGGATAACTTTTCATACAAATAGATGGTACAGCAGACACATATCAGGAATATTAAATGCTGGGGTAACAAACACTGTAAAGAGAACCTGTTTCCAACTTAAAAAATGCAGGTAAGTGCACAGAAAAATCAACACAGTTCCTTACCATAATCTCCCTTGTTGCAAGTCATAGCTCGCTCCTCTTCTGGGAGTGTCTAATTACTGTCTGTGTTGGCCACACTCTTCCCCCCCCCCCCCCCTCACTTCATATTCTTACATAATCTTATGTAGCTGTTGGAGGAGAAGAGGAATACTATAGAGCAGGGGTCTTCAAACTTTTCAAACAAAGGACCAGTTCACTGTCCTTCAGACTGTTGGACAGGGATACTAAACCTTTTGAAGAGAGAGGGCCACTTGTAAAGGCAGAAGGTTTTTTTTTTTTTCATCTGAATGCATTCTACGCATCAAGATTAAAAAAACTTCAATGTGCAGCAGCCCCCCAATACTTACCCGAGTCCCATCTCGATCGAGCGATGTTGCACGAGTGCTTCGCTGTCCAAGACTCTCCCTCCAGATTTGCTCCCCTTGCTGTCAAAGTCAGTTAGCCAATCAGGAGAAAGAAGGGGCAGGGCCAAACTGTGGGGGCACTCGACGGGAGGGGCCAAGAGAGCCGGAGAGGGACCCGAGAAGAGAAGGGTACAGGGTGCTCTGTGCAAAGCCACTGCACAGAGCAGTTAAGTATAATATGTTTGTTATTTTAAAGAAAAAAAAAAAACTAGTATCCCTTTAGACTTTAGTATCATGTTAAAATGATTTGATAACCAGTTGCAGGCCACAATGAAATGAAATGGTTCAGAATTTCACATTTCTATTTTGAATAGAATAATGAGCATTTTCCTCCTGCAGCTGCTGAATGCTGGCGACAGAGAGAGGAGGAGAAGATGGCTTTTAGCAGTTGCAGGAGGGAAATGAAGTGGATTGGTTTCTGTATATGCTGCCCCTCCTGTCCAAATGTAAAACAGAATGTGACAGGGAAGCCACACAGGACCCTGGAGCATGGGGTGGGGGTGGGGGGGTCGCCATTGTGACCCCCTGACGTTACACCAGTGGTTGAGGAGCGGGGTGCAAAAACTCATCCCAACTATGGTGTTTTTTTACCACTGCCCAAACTGCAAAATGTAAATGAGCCCTTACTGTCCTGAGCCCCCTAAAAGGCTGCTTTGACAAGAATGCACTGCCGTTTACCCATGCACCTGTGGGTTAGCTGCAGTTTGCCATAGACTTCCATTATATCTTCCTGTATGCGGTTTTGGAAATCATAATATAATAGAAGTCTATGGCTCAGTGCAGATAAACCTGCAAGAAAGCCGCAGGTGCACTGTGCTGCACCAGTGGATCAGTGTGAAAGCAGCCTAATAACTCTTTTTTTAAAAAGTGCTAATATGCCCATTGCAAAACAATATGATGTTAATAAACTGACCTTTTTGTCTTTCAGCTTCTGCTGGTATCGCTAGGCTGTTAGAAAGTTTCCTGTCCCAGGAGGTGTGATACCAAATGCACCTGGGAAAGCAGCAACCATCGGCATATATGGTTCCTGCTCCTTCCACAGCCACTTGCTTCCTCCAGCGCTGGCTCCATCCACTCTGATGCTCTGGGATGGTGGGTTGGCAACCTGCAATCTAGGCTTGCTGTCCTGCCATCCCAGAAGATGAAGTTGCGGTCTACATAAGAGGGCCATTGGTTGGGCACCCCTGCCTTAGGAGGTCCAGACTGTTGCCAGTGGGAGTAGAAAATGCCCCAGCATCAGTGGTTTTAGTAAACAATACCCCAGGCTCGGTTTTTAGTGGAAGTAACATAATACCCCAGGGTTGGTGAGCAGCGATAGTAAAAATTGCATAGACAATGTGCAGTTCATTTCATTCCGAATGAACCACTTGCTTACTGGGCATTTAAACCTCCTTCCTGCCCAGGCCAATTTTCAGCGCTGTCACTCTTTGAATGACAATTGTGCGATAATGCTACACTGTACCCAAATGATATTTTTATAATTTTTTTTTTTCACAAAATTGAGACTTCTTTTGGTGGTATTTAATCACTATGGGGGGGTTTTATTTTTTCTAAACAAACAAAAAAAGAAAATTTTGAAAAAAGAAAAGCTGTTTTCGTAGTTTGTTATAAAATTTTGCAAACAGGTAATTTTTCTTTGATGCGTGCTGATAAAGCAACACTGATGAGGTGGCACTAATGAGGCGGCACTGATGAGTCAGCACCGATAGGTGACACTGATAGGTGGCACTAATGATGAGGCTCTGAGGGATGGCACTGGTGGGTATTGATAGGTGGCACTGGTGAGCACTGCTTAGCAATACTGATATGCACTGGTAGGTGGCACTGGTGGACACTGGTAGGCGGTACCATTGGGCACTGCTTAGAAGTGGTTGTGGAGTATGCAGGACCAATGTCCGGTTTACACAAGCTGGAAATTGGCTTTTTTTTTTTATCCTCTTGCTGTAAGTGTGAGGAAAAAAATAGCCGGATTACTAGCTTCTGTTTACATCAAGTGATCAGCTGTCATTGGCTGACAGCTATTACACGTGGTAAGGGGCCAGGATCATGGACTCGCTGATCACAGAGCGCGTAGGCAGCACATGCTCGGGAGGACGTACATGGACGCCCACCCAGCAATTTAGGCTCGCGCTGTAGCCGTCTTTCGGCTATAGTGCGGGTGCGAAGAGGTTAATATTCAGATTTTTTTTTTTTCGAAGATTCAGACATATCTGATTACCTCAATTACAGCATAAATGAAGTTCACAGAATAACGAAACAAAATTCGTCCAAAATTCAAATCGAATTTTACTTTGAATTCCAATCGAATTTGAACTGTAAACATATTTCTGAAATCAAAGACTGTGTGTGTTATTAGAATACCATTTTAAAATATTGCTGTTTTTTCTAAGCCAAAAGGTGATTTAAAGAGTCATTGTAATCATTTGATGAAGATCTCTCTTTTGTTTGTTCACTTCGCCTCATTTGAATCGAAAAAATAAAAAAAACAACATTTTCAATTCGACCGTTTCGAACGTTTCGAATAAAAGAAAAAAAGATTTAAAAAAGACAAGAACAAATTTCTGAATATGAATTCCCAAAACTAATTGAATGAAACTAAATAACTAGATTAACGAATCAGAGCCCTGGTTCACACTGGAGCGTTTTGACATGCAATTTGACATGTCAAATCGGCGGCAATTGCTGTCAATGGCACCGTCCTAATCGGTGCGACGCCGCATCTGCGGCGCTGCACCAATTTAAAAAAATAGTTTCTGTACTACTTTTTGCGATTTCGGGCTGTGATTTACATTGACATCTGTGCAGAAACCTGCACAGATGTCTCTGAAATCGCGGCCAAAATTGGGACTGACATGCGGGAGTGAAATCGTGCGAGTTCAGCTCAACTCGCACAACTTCATTCCCGCAGCTCAGTGTGAACCTGGGCTAAATGAAACTCATTTTTTTTTGCCATGCACATGTCTACCTAGCACCTGGTTTAGTGAATGAAAGTATAACATCATATAAATGGTGTCAGTAGGAGGAATAGTGCCCATTGTTGGTATTAGTGGAAGAAATAGTGCCTCGTCATTGGTATCAGTGGGGGGAGGAATAGTGCCCCATGGTTGGTATCAATGGGGGAGGAATAGTGCCCCATTATTGGTATCAGTGGGGGAGTAATAGTGCCCATTCATTGATATCAGTGGGGGAGGAATAGTGCCCCATCATTGGTATCAGTGGGGGAGGAATAGTGCCCCATCATTGGTATCAGTGGGGGAGGAATAGTGCCCCATCATTGGTATCAGTGGGGGAGGAATAGTGCCCCATCATTGGTATCAGTGGGGGAGGAATAGTGCCCCATCATTGGTATCAGTGGGGGAGGAATAGTGCCCCATCATTGGTATCAGTGGGGGAGGAATAGTGCCCCATCATTGGTATCAGTGGGGGAGGAATAGTGCCCCATCATTGGTATCAGTGGGGGAGGAATAGTGCCCCATCATTGGTATCAGTGGGGGAGGAATAGTGCCCCATCATTGGTATCAGTGGGGGAGGAATAGTGCCCCATCATTGGTATCACTGGGGGAGGAATAGTGCCCCATCATTGGTATCACTGGGGGAGGAATAGTGCCCCATCATTTGGTATCACTGGGGGAGGAATAGTGCCCCATCATTGGTATCACTGGGGGAGGAATAGTGCCCCATCATTGGTATCACTGGGGGAGGAATGAGGCCCCATCATTGGTATCACTGGGGGAGGAACAGTGCCCCAAGGGCTGGTAAAAAGCAAGCAAAGGGCCACATATGTCCTGTGTGTGGGCAGGTTGTAATAGGTTGGAGGAGAGTTCAGTTCCCAGACTTTTTCTGGTACAATATTTTTTATTTAAATAAATTAAAAAGATATATGGCTATAATAATTCCACACAGTGGATATGAAGAGTGAGCATAACATAGTACAATATAGGATACACATATAAACAAGTTTTATAAGTAACGACCCTCCGGTCGAAGCTAGGGGTCAACACAAAGTGTCGGAGCAGATTTGCTCAGCGATTTGAGTGTGGGCTGTCCACATAAACTGGGAGAAATAAATCTTATACCAAACTCACAAACAAACAAAAAGGGGTAAAATAAAGAAAAAAAAAAAGAAAGAATAAATAAATAAAAGGGGGAGGGAAGGGGAAAAGGATTAGATGGCGGGGGGAGGGGGGGAGCGGGGAATGAGGGGAGATCACAGAACAAGAAGAGAAAAGAGAAGAAGAGCAAGGTAGTAGTGGAGAGGGTACCCAGGCCAGGGGCAGAAGAGATCAAATTGGAAGGCCCAGGCTGGTCGGGTGCAAGGTCGGAAGAGCGTAGGACCACCACGGCCCCACACTAAGAAATTTAGCATGGGAGTCATGTAGGATACTAGTCATCTTCTCATTAATCATAAGAGTTGTTTAGATGCTCTTCACTTCCATGAACGAGACCGCCGTTTTTTTCCAAGCTCTAGCTATCGTGGCTGCAATGAATAAATAGGTGGCCAATTTTTGATAGGAGAAAAGGCCTGGGATCGGACAATGGAGTAATGCCAATTTGGCGTCTTTGCGGGTGGGCAGGTGGAAAAGAGTAAACAGAAGTCCAAATATCTTCGACCAAAATCCCACCAGGTGGGGGCAGGACCACCATATATGAAGTTAGTCTCCCTGCTGACCACATTTCTGGAAGCACCTATCACTGTGGGCTGGGTTGGTTCTCGCCATATGGGCAGGGACCCAATACCAGCATAGTAGTAGTTTATAGGCTGCCTCCAGAGTAATCATATTGAAGGAGCACTTCGCAATACTAGTCCAGGCTTTGCTCCAATCCGCTAGGTCAATGGGGGACAAGTCTTGTTTCCACTTACGGGCATAGGATAAGGAGGCTAGGGTACTGCTAGAATTGAGAGAAGAATAAATTAAGGATATGGTACCAGGGGCTCCAGGAGAATGTAAGCAGATGTGCTCGAAAGGCTGTTTTCTGGTACGGAAAAGTGTCAAGGTGTGATAGAGAGGTTACCCAGTGCCGCAGTTGCAGATAGCAGAGAAATTCCACGAGGGGTCCTCGTGGGCCTCTTGGAGCGAAGCCCACGAGGAGAAGGTGCGAGATCCGAGAAAGTGTCGGACCTGGGAGAAACATTCAGACGTGCGGTTGTTCTAAGCCGGAAAGGAACATGGGGTTGTTCAAGAGCGGAAGGAAAGGAGACATAAGCCCCCCAGAATACCACACAGTGTCCCTAAGTTTCAATCTATGGGCCATCAGAGGGCTGACTGAAGGGGGTCGCAGCTTATGGGGCAGCCATAGAAGAGAGGAGATAGGGACCGGTGCACAGTTGGGGACTTCCAAAAGAACCCAGAGCGGAATGTCAGATGTTGTCTGAAGCATAATGAGTAGGGAGATTTGTGCGGCCTGGTAGTATTTTGTGATGTTTGGGACTCCAAGCCCTCCTCTCAACCTGTCGGCATATAAAGGTGAGACAGGAAACCCTGGGGTGCTTGTAGGCCCAAATAAAAGAAAGAAGCCTACTATGGAGAAGGCGCAAATAGAACGTGGGAACCCAAACCGGCAAAGCCCGGAAAAAATATTAGAGCTTCAGAAGGACGGTCATCTTAACAGCATGGATACGGCAAATCCAAGAAAGGGTGGAGAAACGCCAGGATGTCATGAGCGTTGTGATAGAGCGCAATAAAGGATTGGTAAGGGTCAAGAGAGCGTCATCTGCAAACATACATACTTTATAGCACCCCCCCCCCCCCCCCCCCCCGTGTATGGGATTCTAGTAATTTTGGGGTCAGCTCTAAGGACCATAGTCAATGGTTTCAGGGCAAGAATAAAAAGAATGGGAGAAAGGGGGCAGCCCTGCCATGTTCTTCTGAAGATAGAAAAGGAGGGCAATAAGCAGCCAGCATAGTGGACGGCGGCTGAGGTCCTGGGGTTCTTGGTTATTGCTCTTCCTGCTTACAGCTCGTGGCATCGGGAATGCTACTGCTTGCAGTCTGCTAAAGGCACCATAATTTTCAGAGGACATCCCAGCCATGGCGCATACTAAGATGGACTATCACCCCATGGAGGTATACCTGGGCAGCCACACAGCTGTAGTTAGTTTAGGGACAAATACGTTGTTCATATTGAACTGTTATGCTGCAACTCATTCAGTAAAGTTATATTACAGTTATGAGCCTGGTCTGAAGTTATTCATGGGGTGCATCTAAAGAACCAATGTCTGTATAGCACAGAGGGGTATGGAGGAACACGACTACAAAGGGTTAACTCATCAAGACAATGAGAAGAAGTGTAGTTGCTAAGTGTAACAAAAGCACAAGTTCCAGACATTAAGCAACCAGTCGTTGGGTGTGGTACCAGGTAAAGGAGACAGGTCCTCCTGTAGCAAGGGGGTCATTAACTGGCTCTCTTCCTAGTGGTCAGGATCCAAAAGCAACCGGATCCAAACCTGCATTATGGAGATCTATGGCCTGGTTTTGAGGTACAGGAAGGAAGGAGTTAATGAGTGCATGCATGAAGTATGTGGGAGTGGGGGAACAAAAGGTACGCTGGAGGAGCAGGCATAGGCTCAGCAGTGTTCCTCCTAATGCAACATCTACTGAAGTTACAGCGTGTATGACACGGGGCAGTACTTTGTCAGAGGAATTCTGAACTTTTACTGCACAAAGTGAAAAGGCTCATCTCTAAGTCAGGGAACTGCCTTATGCCCCATACACACGAGCGGAATTTCCGTCGGAAAAGTCTTGGATGGTTTTTTCAACGGAATTCCGCTCAAGATTGGCTTGCATACACACAGTCACACAAAAGTTCTCTGAACTTTCGACCGTCAAGAACGCAGTGATGTACAACACTATGACGAGCTGAGAAAAGGAAGTTCAATGCTTCCGAGCACGCGTCAAATTATTTCCGAGCATGCGTGTTTTTTTGCGCGTTGGAATTGCGTACAGACTAACGCATTTTCGGATAGGAAGTTTTTCCGACCAAAAAAAAAAAAAGAGAACCTGCTCTCAATCTTTTGCTGGCGGGAATTCAGCCAGCAAAAGTCCGATGGAACATACACACGGTCACAATTTCCGACCAAAAGCCCTCATTGGAGTTTTGCTGGCGCTATTTCCGATCGTGTGTATGGGGCATTAATGTTAGATTTTTCACATGACCGCAGTCTCTGCCTGGGCTGGGTATTGAGGAGTACGCTCTGAGTGAAAGGTACCCCTGCGTGCAGGCCGAGTAAGCTTGGCCCACACATGGGTTGCAGTTTGGGAACCACTGCTATAGAATGTCACTTTACCACATCCCGCTGACCTATAGCAAAATAACTGTCGGGCGGTGGTTTAATTGTTGTGACTGGGCATCATATGATGCCCTTCACAGCAAGCCGCTTTTGCATGCCCCCGGGGGCGCGCGGCGATTTGTGTTGCGGTTTGTCACTTGGACACACCGCATCTCCAATCACAGTAAAGAGCCTATGACGTAGACTTTTTACAATGTAATCAGTGCCCAATCATAGCTGATCACAGTGTAAATAGGAAGTGCCGGTTATCGGCATTCCTCTATTCACGCTGACAGCACTTGAGTAGAGGAGAGCTGATAAGCGGTTCTCCTGAGGGGGGGGGGGGGGGGGCTGTGCTGATAATCAGTCTATTTATTATCAGTGCAGTCCCAGCAGTGATGCCCAGCAGTGCCCAGCAGTGATGCCTGTCAGTGCCACTCATAAGTGCCATCTATCAGTGCTGCCTATCAGTGAAGGAGAAAAAATACTTATTTACAAAATTTTGTAACAGAAACTGAAGAAAAAAGTTTTTTTTTTCCAAGATTTTTGGTCTTTTTTCATTTGTTTAGCAGAAAATAAAAAAACTCAGTGGTGATTAAATAACACCAAAAGAAAGCTCTATTTTTTGAGACAGATAGAGCTTTCTTTTGGTGTCATTTAATCACCACTGAGTTTTTAATTTTTTGCTAAACAAATGAAAGAAAAAGACCAAAAATCTTGGAAAAAATAAAACTTTTTTCTTAACAGGACAGTGTCATATAGTATTAAAATGATAATTCCAGGTGCATTAAATGTACATGTGTACTGTATACAATGATTACTATGATGGATGAACAGCTCTAAAGATTGAAATTTGTGACCATATTTAGAGAAATAAAAGATCAAAATCACATGATCACTATTTTATGCCAATTGTTGGAAAAGCTACCATGTACATTCAGAAAATATTCCCTAAAATGAGTCAAAGAAAACCGTAATGTGAAAACTGTATAAGTGACATTTTAAATTCCCAGATGAATGTCAGCATATTAGATTTGTCACCATGGCTAGACATTACTGCAAACAGCAGCTAATGATTTCACAGATATCAATTTTAACAGGAATGTAATTTGAACAGAAATGAAAATTGGCACAATGAGGAAAATCCCACTTTCTTAAGAGCTAATAGATGTGTTTGCAGAGAGGTCAGCAGCAGCCAGTTCTAATCTCACACACTGTGTTTCAGTATCTCACACCACCCTGTGAGGGGACTAACCCTGGAATCCTGCTAATTAAACTAGCAGCACTTTAATGTTGATTAGCCACAATCCTTACAGTCAGAGATTGGAGAGAGGAGACCCCACTGACTCCTAGAGACAGGACCCTGGGGGGGGGGGGGGGGGGGGGGTCTGGGGGCGTGCATCTGTACAGGCTGGCCTGGGAGTTCAGGGGTTAACTCTTGTCAGCCCAAATAACAAAAAGGCCCAGCTGGTAGAAGGGACATCCTCATGCTTGGTGCTCCAGGCTTGCGCTGAGCCACTGCACTATATTGGCGTCCAGGGACGGGCGTTTGGGATGGAGGAATTGGCTAGAGAGAGCATCAGCTTGCTGGCCAAGCCTGGTGGGGAATGTGGACGCCCCAATCTGTCCTCCATGGCAGCTATATTCATTATGTTAAAGTCTGCGCTGGGAGCTGGGCTCCTCAACTTCCCCTGGGCATTCAACAAAGCAGGTGGAACTCACGCCTCTGTTCTGGTGGAAATGGTAAGTAAAGATTTTCTGCACCCAAAACTGACCACGCATGTTACAATCTGAATGTACAGCTTAGAACTATATGAAAAACCGTCAAGTGGGCAGACTTGCGTAATAGCCAAGGTAATGAAAATTGGATAAGTTTGTCGCCTTCATTATATTCAAGCAGATTTAAAGGCTGGCCACACACTTTACAGTCTGACTGTACAATCTGTTAACTTTAGGACTATAGAGAAGCCATTAGGTGTGTAGACTTTGATAAGATCTAATGTGGTCTTCAACATTTTATTGTGTGAAGCTGTTTTTGGCTTTAATTAAAGGCTGATTATAAAGATGACCACGAACGCCCCAATCTGATTGTACAAGATGTTAAATTTTGAACTATGCAGCAATTGAAGTGCGCAGGATAACATTTTAATAAAAATTAGATGTGCGAATCATGGTTTCATAAGGTGGACACGTTCGCTAGAACCAAGCAAATTGTAAAGTTGGCCACACATGCTGATTGTACAAGTCTGTTAAATCTTGGGCTATGCAGATTCCATAAGCAAAGCAGACTACGTAATAAACCAGTGTGGGTCAAAAAATTGGATGATGTGGGAATTGGTTTGCTAAGAAAATATCCAACTTTTGATTTTTATTTTTTTTATAATGTATCCAGATTTCTTGAGAATGGTAGATCTATAAAATATTCTATGCATGTGTGCACACACAAACACTATTGTTCCCAATTATTAAATTTGAAGTGTCAGTGCAATGTTAGAGGAGCAAGCCAAAATACTGTACCTTTTTATAATCAGAAGCAATAGTGGGGGGAATTCAATAATGTTGCTGCCCCACTTTTTTGGCATTAATCCCTCGTGTTTATGCATTGCGCCACATTTATGACACTTGTGATTCTGACAGCGACTTGTGCACCAAAATGCAGGTAGTTCTAAAATGTGTCACTTTTTTATATTGTGACACAAAAAAAAAAAAAAACTACCAACAGTTCATATCTTACAAAAGTGGAGCTAATTTCGACCAACTCTCTTTTGGCATACAGAGAGAGAAACTGGTGCAGACAGATTCTGCAAAAGTGTCCCACCTACATTCTAAAAGTGGCGCAGCAAGGGCCAAATTCAAGTACAAGTTCTAGACCGGTCCATGAATTTGGTGCATGCTGTGCTACTCTTAGAACTCATGAGACTTTTGATAAATCTGTCTGCACCAGTCTTTATAAATTTCAGAGTATGCTCTTCCCATGCAGATTTGTAGGTATCAATGGAAACCCTTCCCCTCAACATACAAACATGTAATACAGCTTAAAAATTAAAAAAAAAAAAAATCTTGCCATGTAGAGTTTCAGCCCAGGTTCACTTTGATGCTATTTGACATGCCAAATCGGCGGCTATTGTCGTCAATAGCACATCCGAATCGGTGTGACGCTGACTTTGCGGCATCGCACTGATTTCTGTACTACTTTTGGCGGCTTTGGGTGCCATTTCAATAGACATCTGTGCAGGAATCCGCATAGATGTCTCTGAAATCGCCCCTGAAGTCGGACTGACATGCGGTTCTGAACTTGCACGATTTCAATCCCGCAGCAGTGTGAACCTAGGCTTAATCTCAACTAAAGGCTAACTAAAGATGTACCACTTACCTTTCCAGTGTCCCAGGTCTTTGAACTCAATGGTGCTGCAGATCTCTAGCACAGCCTGCCTTTAGTTTAGAGCTCTGATGAAAGGTTGGTTTTGCTTCCTAATGAAAACACCTGTGCTTCTACCTGGAGATGAGAAAAATGTAACTTTTTCTACTGGCCATACACAAGGAAGGAAGTTGGATAGAAGTTTTAACCAGATTTCCAGCATAAAAATTATTGAATGGGTCAAGTCAACCTACTACCAACAACTGATACATTTCTATGGCAAGGATGTTGGTAGGTTGCCTTGACATGTTCAGTTGTTCCTGCAACTAAAAACAGGTTGACAGTGGTTGTGAAATGGGAAATCTGGCACTAGACACTTCCTTGATAGTTGGGTGTCTCTTCTTTTCAGCTGCACCATCTGAGCATTGAACTGATTGGGGATCACTGCGCTCTCTCTCACAAGTGAGGGGGGGGGGGGAATTGTTGCCAAAAAAAAAAAAACAATTTCATGTCAAAACCCTGTTTAAAATACATTTGTAGTGAAAAATTCTGTAGGCTTCCACTTTTCATCTCTACTTCTGAAAAATGCTGAGTTCCTGCCTGTCATGTGGATGCTTTGGTTTGATGCGTCACTGACCTGGAATGAGAATTGGAATCTGGACACTTTAATGACACTCATGTGCTGCTTGTTTGTTCTGCAGCAGTGAATCCGATGTGTTGTAGCCAGAGACAGGCAGGTAAAAGACTTTATTGGAATGAGGCCTTTAGGCTGGATTCACACCTATGCATTTTTAGTGCTTTTTGCATTTTGTAGATTTGCTCTACAGAACGTGTTCCATAAGAAACCATGTTAAATGGACTGTAGTGTAAAAAGCACCAAAAATGCATAGGTGTGAATCCAGCCTTAAGAGTAACCAGTATTTCTCTCCTGACAGGTGTACTTGTCACCTTAAGGCCAGGTTCACACTGGTATGACAGGACTGTTGCCTTACTTTGCCCCACAACATCGGTCCTACATCCATCTGACTTGAATGAACACAATAAGATTTTGAGATAGTGTGACTTGTCCTTTGACCAATCAAAACAATCCCAGTGTGACAAATTAATTTTACTGCTGCTGTAATCGCCCTGTCAGATGGTTAGGACAAGTGTCCAACTTCAATGATCTTCAATGGGCTGAAGTAGTGCAGGAACCTTTTTCAAGGTCGGACCGACTTGTGTAGGACCAGCTAAGACCAATAAATAGAAGACGTTTGGAACCGCCAGGACTCTTCCTAGAGCGGACTGCCCGGCCAAACTGAGCGATCGGGGGAGAAGGGCTTTAGTCAGAGAGGGGACCAATAATCCAATGGTAACTCTGACAGAGCTCCAGCGTTTCTCTGTAGAGAGAGGAGAACTTTCCAGAAGAACAACCATCTCCGCAGCACTGCACCAATCAGGCCTGTATGGTAGAGTGGCTAGACGGAAGCCACTCCTCAGTAAAAGGCACAAGATAGCCCTCCTGGAGTTTGCCAAAAGGCACCTGAAGGGGACTCTCAGACCATGAGAAACAAAAAATTCTCTGGTCTGATGAAGAAAAGCTTGAACTCTTTGGCCTGAATGGCAAGTGTCATGTCTGGAGAAAACCAGGCACCGCTCACTTGGTCAATACCATTCCCCCCCGAGCCGATGAGTGGGCGCGTTTTCCGCCGAGCACCCGCGATCGCTCCTGACAGAACGAGAACGGGGATCTGTGTGTGTAAACGCAGAAATCCCGGTTCTGTCAGGGGATTAGAGACAGATCGTGTGTTCCTACTAACACACGATCTGTCTCGAAACACACATGGGGAACACAGTTAACCCCTTGATCGCCCCCTAGTGTTAACCCCTTCCCTGCCAATGACTTTTATACAGTAATCAGTGGCTATTTTTAGCTCTGATCACCAATGGTCCCAAAAAAAGTGTCTGATCTGTCTGCCGCAATGTGGCAGTCTCGATTAAAAATCGCAGATCGCCGCCATTGCTAGTAAAAAAATAAATAAATAAAAAAATAATAATAAAAATGACGTAAATCTTTCCCCTATTTTGTAGACACTATAATGCCGCATACACACGGTCGGACTTTTCGTCTACAAAAGTCAGACGGACCAAAGCCGGCTGACAATCCGATCGTGTGTGGGCTTCCCCGGACTTTCAGCGGACTTTTCCAGTTGCAAATCTGACAGACTTTAGATTTGAAACATGCTTCAAATCTTTACGTCATAACTACGCCGGACCCAGAAATCTGCTCGTCTGTCTGCTAGTCCAAAGGACAAAAACCCACGCTAGGGCAGCTATTGGCTACTGGCTATCAACTTCCTTATTTTAGTCCGGTGTACGTCATCACGTACGAATCCGTCTGACTTTTGTGTGATCGTATGTAGGCAAGTCCGTTCGTTATTAAGTCCGTCGAAAGTCTGTCGGACGGGCTGTCGGACTTTTGTAGCCGAAAAGTCTGACCGTGTGTACGCGGCATTACTTTTGTGCAAACCAATCAATATACGCTTATTGAGATTTTTTTTTTTTTTTTTGCAAAAAATCTGTAGAATACATACCATCTGTTAGTTCAGGGGTCCATATGCTAAGGTGAGCGGTTTGGCTGGCCGGTGGTGGGTTCACGGATATGTAGCACTGCATGGAATTTTCTTGAGCACCTACATCATTCCAGAGGAGAATCCTTTTCCCATCTATATGAGATTTCTAATTATAAAAGGACTTTATTTGGACTTTTAAGTTTAGCGCTGCACTGCTTTGTTTTCCATACGTCTTTTGAGGTTTTATATGTTTGTCTTTAGTGTTCAGCAGCTTGTTTACCTTGTGACAGTTGTATTTTTGCGCTGACTGTATTTTTCTTTAAGTAGAATACATATCGGCCTAAACAAATTTTTTTTTTTTTTTTTTTTTTTATTATTTTTTTTACTTTGGGTACAACGTCGCACAACTGCGCAATTGTCAGTTAAAGCGGCGCAGTGCCGTATAGCAAAAAATGGCCTGGTCAGGAAGGGGGCAAATCCTTCCGGGGTTGAAGTGGTTATGGGGTATTGCTTGTAGAATTTTGAGGAGAATATTGAACTTGGTCCATTTTGGAATAAGGCTGCAACATAACAAAATGTGGAAAAAGTGAAGCGCTGTGAATACTTTCCAGATACACTGTACCTGTCATTGAAATTGGAATCGTCTCAAACGGGTGGCTGGTTCATTTTGAACCAGACAAAATTCACTCATTGTATGGCCAGCTTTAGGGAAGACATAATGACCTTACACCTTACCAAGGAGGGGATTGAGGCTCTGAAGGGTCCCCAAGGGGGTGATAATAAATATTGTACTTCCGATCCTAGGAAGACAATTTACTGATCTAGCTATTTGGAAAATCTGCATGCATCCTGGCTGATCCTTCTCACTGTGGAAGTAATGGATTAACTTTATGAGACTTTATAATTTATTAGGCAAACTACTTGGGAATGAGTGAGTGGCAGGTCCCGGTGCTATAGACCAATATCTCCTTAGCTGTTATCCCTACGCAAATATCTGCCTGTCAATGGCAGGTCTAAACACACTATAAGTGTTGTTTTTTTTTTTTTTTTTTTTTCCGTTCGACCCAGTGGGCAACCAAGCGATGTTAGTGCAGCAATTTCCCCCCGCTGGGCTATTGCATTCTGATAGGAGGATCGCCCCTTCCCCCGCCAGAACACACTGATCAACCATTGGCTACCAGTGATGATCAGATGCTGGTTTTCCGGCATGCCTGTTTGGCAGAAGACAGTGGTACAGACAGGCCAAAGGTTGGCCGGTTCCTGCCAAACCGACCACTTTCAGATGATTTTCGGTTATGAGGGAATGATTGCAGTGGAACAAAAGCACAGGTTTCTTGACCTGTCTGGTCCATCTAACAGTTTGCAAGCTTAGAAGCCACCCACAAACATAAGAATATCACCCAGCCCCTCTAAAAATGGCCAAATTTGGAAGCTGTCATCTCGCATCTATAAGTATGTTACCTGCCCTTTGGGGATATCATTGAGGCAGGAAATCTGTTCCAGTTGCTTTTGTTGCCCATCAAGATAAGCAGTATTGGCAGCATTTAATGCTTCTCCTTCTCCCCTCTTGTAATAGGAAAAAACCTAAACACTTAATTGCCATCAACTGCTAAATCCGACCATACATTCCATACAGGGGGGATGGACGAATCTCCCACCGTGCCTATTGTATTCTCACAGCTGCCGCCAGCACCTGTTGTAATACCCAAACAGCACCTGTATCTGATTATTCAGCTAAAAAAAAATGTTCCACGTTTTCAATTGTAGGATGTCTGGTGGAAAGAGCCAACCAGACCATCCACACAGCAAATTTTGACTGGTTCCTGAAGGGTAGTCATGCTGTGCTTCTACCTCCTATTAGGGATGGGCCGAACACCCCCCCCCCGGTTCGGTTCGCATCAAGAACATGCGAACGGACTGAAAGTTCGTGCGAACATTCGAACACCGTTAAAGTCTATGGGACTCGAACGTGAGCAATCAAAAGTGCAAATGTTAAAGGCTAATATGCAAGTTATTGTCCTAAAAAGGGGACCCGGGTGCTGCCCCTAGGGACATGTATCAATGGAAGAAAAGTTTTTTCGGGAGAAGTGATTTTAATGATGCTTAAAGTGAAAAAATAAAAGTGAAATATTCCTTTAAATATCGTACCTGGGGGGTGTCAATAGTATGCCTGTAAAGTGGCGCGTGTTTCCCTTGCTTAGAACAGTCCCTGCACAAAATTACATTTCTAAAGGAATAAAAGTCATTTAAAACTGCTTGAGGCTATAATGTAATGTCGGGTCCCGGCAATATGGATGAAAATCAGTGAGACAAACGGCATGGATACCCCCCCCCCCCCAGCCCATTACTAGGCCCTTTGGATCTTGTATGGATATTAAGGGGAACCCCGCACCAAAATTAAAAAAAAGAAAAGGCCCTATATACTCTGAACAGCAGTATACAGGCGGTGCAAACAAGACAGGGACTGTAGGTTTGTTCTTATGAAGAATCTGTTTGTAATTTGGAACAGGTACAATTTGTAAGTTTAGCTCCAGCCAAAAAATCAATTTTAAAGCTTTTTGGAAAATATAGGGAAGTCTCCTGCCTGCCTGCAAGTGTCTTTGAACACGTACTCCAGGAATGGCCTACAGTCAGGTATAGGCTTGGCTAGTATATGTATATATATATATATATATATATATATATATATATATATATATATATATATATATATATATATATATATATATAATATTATGCACTGCAGATAGCTGAATCAACTGCCTGAAGTATATTAGAAACAGTACACCAGGAACTGATATATACAAAGCCGGGGTGTGTGTGTGTGTGATTATACAGTGGGGATGGAAAGTATTCAGACCCCCATCAATTTTTCACTCTTTGTTATAGTGCAGCCATTTGCTAAAATCATTTAAGTTCATTTTTTTTCCTCATTAATGTACACACAGCACCCCATATTTATGGAAAAACACAGAATTGTTGACATTATTGCAGATTTATTAAAAAATAAAAACCGAAATATCACATTGGCCTAAGTATTCAGACCCTTTGCTGTGACACTCATATATTTAACTCAGGTGCTGTCCATTTCTTCTGATCATCCTTGAGATGGTTCTACACCTTCATTTGAGTCCAGCTGTGTTTGATTATACTAATTGGACTTGATTAGGAAAGCCACACACCTGTCTATATAAGACCTTACAGCTCACAGTGCATGTCAGAGCAAATGAGAATCATGAGGTCAAAGGAACTGCCTGAAGAGCTCAGACAGAATTGTGGCAAGGCACAGATCTGGCCAAGGTTAAAAAAAAATTTCTGCTGCACTTAAGGTTCCTAAGAGCACAGTGCCCGCCATAATCCTTAAATGGAAGACGTTTGGGATGACCAGAACCCTTCCTAGAGCTGGCCGTCCAGCCAAACTGAGCTATCGGGGGAGAAGAGCCTTGGTGAGAGGGTTAAAGAAGAACCCAAAGATCACTGTGGCTGAGCTCCAGAGATGCAGTCTGAGATGGGAGAAAGTTGTAGAAAGTCAACCACTGCACCCCTCCACCAGTCAGGGCTTTATGGCAAAGTGGCCCGACAAAAGCCTCTGCTCAGTGCAAGACACATGAAAGCCTGCATGGAGTTTGCTAAAAAAAACCTGAAGGACTCCAAGATGGTGAGAAAGATTCTCTGGTCAGATGAGACCAAAATAGAACTTTTTGGCCTTAATTCTAAGCGGTATGTGTGGAGAAAACCAGGTACTGCTCATCACCTGTCCAATACAGTCCCAACAGTGAAGCATGGTGGTGGCAGCATCATGCTGTGAGTGTTTTTCAGCTGCAGGGACAGGACGACTGGTTGCAATTGAGGGAAAGATGAATGCGGCCAAGTACAGGGATATCCTGGCCGAAAACCTTCTCCAGAGTGCTCAGGACCTCAGACTGGGCCGAAGGTTTACCTTCCAACAAGACAATGACCCCAAGCACACAGCTGAAATAACGAAGGAGTGGCTTCACAACATCTCCGTGACTGTTCTTTATTGGCCCAGCCAGAGCCCTGACTTAAACCCAATTGAGCATTTCTGGAGAGACCTAAAAAATGGCTGTCCACCAACGTTTGCCATCCAACCTGACAGAACTGGAGAGGATTTGCAAGGAGGAATGGCAGAGGATCCCCAAATCCAGGTGTGAAAAACTTTTTGCATCTTTCCCAAAAAGACTCATGGCTGTATTAGATCAAAAGGGTGCTTCTACTAAATACTGAGCAAAGGGTCTGAATACTTAGGACCATGTGATATTTCAGTTTTTCTTTTTTGATAAATCTGCAAAAATATCAACAATTCTGTGTTTTTCTGTCAATATGGGGTGCTGTGTGTACATTAATGAGGAAAAAAATTGAACCTAAATGATTTTAGCAAATGGCTGCAATATAACAAAGTGAAAAATTTAGGGGGTCCGAATACTTTCCATCCCCACTGTGTGTGTGTATATGTATGTGTGTGTGTGTGTGTATATATATATATATATATATATATATATATATATATATATATATATATATATATATATATATATATATATATATATTTATATATATTATTTATGAAATACACTGCAGCTAACTGAATCAACTGCCTGCCTGAAGTAGATTAGAAACAGTATAGCAGGAACGGTCTTCAGTGAGATCTAGCTAACTGAATAAACTGCTTGCTCAAAGTAAATGAAATGTATCTCTCTATCTCGATCTCTCTCTCCGCCAGTAACACACTACACAGGGCAGACGTGCTGGCGGCCTTATATAGTTTGGGGCGTGTACTTAACCCCCTGAGCCATAATTGGCCAAAGGCACCATGCCTTTGGCCAATTATGGCTCTGTTTGCTTACGGCGCTGTGATTGGCGAAAGCATGCAGGTCATAGTGCATGCTTGGCCAATCATCAGCCAGCAATGCACTGCGATGATGAATTGGCGCGCATGGCCCATAATGTTCGATCTTCGTCGAACGATCGAACAGCCGCTGTTCGAGTCGAACTTATGTTAGACGCGAACAGTCAGCCCATCCCTACCTCCTATATGACTTTTTGAATCTGAGGTGCTTTAAAGCGTATCTAAACCAAAAAGCAAAAATATAATATAGTAGCTTACCAGTTTTTAGATGGTGGCTTCAGTACTTTTAGTTTTTCAGGCATTTTTCCTTTATTTTCCCTTGGTGATTCTGGCAGTAACAAACTTTCTTTGCCAGGGTAAAGTTCTTGTCCTAAAGTATCAGGCTATCAGAAGTAAGACAAGACTAAAGCCTCGTACACACGGTACGATTGTTGGCAGGGGATTAACTGTTGTCCAAAAATCTTACCATTGGGACTCTCCTTTTGACAATTGTTGTCCAACTTTCGGCCAACAAATGTTGGATGGCAGGCTAGTAAATTTTCGGCGGACAACGGTCTGATGTTAGATTTTCGTATGGTCAGTACACAAATCCATCACACAAGTCGTAAGTACAAACACGCATGCTCGGAATCGATGCTCACCAAACATGAAATTAGCAGAAGGGGCCCAAAGGGTGGCACTCGAGCTGAAATTCCTCGTAGTACGTCTCTACGTTTGTGTTTGTTGCATGACAATTGTGTACCGTTAGTATGTATGCAAGACAAGATCCCGGCACACGCCCTTTTGACAAAAATCAGACGCTGGGTTGGCCAACAATCGTACCGTGTGTACGAGGCTTAAGGAAACCTCCCCTTCTCCTCTTCAAAATATGGATGGCTGGTGTGCTGTAGTCCTCAGCAATAAGTAAGAACAATGTCACTGATAAGTATGCAGCACAGGCAACAGCACATGAAGTTATTAGCTGACAACTGGTATTTTTAGCACTCCTCAAACAGATATAACAAATTAGTTAATTGTAGGAATACCCCTCCCAGAACGTTGTATTCTGACAGTGACACCTGTCCAATACACTGATCAATGGCTGCAACTGATTGGCGCTGATTGAGGAAATTTTCCATCATGTCCCCTAAACAGAGGTGGATCAAACGATCAGCTTCTGTCAAACAGGGACAGCCACATACTGATCAAAATTTGTCTAGTCCCTGCTTAACCATCCGAATTTCAATCTGTTTATGGCCAGCCTAGCTTTCCAGAGTGCTTCCCCACAGACATGGCAGAGATAAGTGGACATTTCTCAAAAGTAAAGATTTCTAGATGTCACTAGAAAAATTTGAAAAGTTCCCCTCTATACCTAAGACAACTAAACCATTTTGGATTTTTTTTTTCTTCTATCCAGTCTCGGTTGTAGGGTTGTCTTAATAACATCATGGGTCCCTGGGCAAAGTAATGCACTGGAAGCCCTACCAGCCTGCCCAAATGTATGCACCTACTCTCAAAAATGAAAGTATAAATAGTTGGTAGAATTAAGCATATATTCATTAGTACTTTCAATAAAATTGATTTATTAAGCAATAGGAAAACATGCCATAAATCAAAGCCTAATCAACTCAAAGAGCACAGTGCAGGAGGGCACAATACTGGGATCAGGAGGGCACAGGTTCTGGTATTCATCCAGGGACAGTTTAGTAAAATACATGACTGTCCGGGACAGCTGGCAAGTATGATGCAATGCAGGCTTGTCATGGTGCCCCCCCATGCTCCTGGGGCCTCTGGGCAATGCTCAGAGGTGTCCATTCATTAAGACTGCCCTGCTCAGTTGTAATAGTCATCAGCACAAAAAGAGAATGTGGATATCCCCAGCAGGGACATGGACAGCAATGAAAACCTTATCTAACCTTGCCTCTCTATCGAAATATAGAGAATACCTTAAATGAACTAGTATCTGCAGCATAGTACAAAGATTTATGCTAATCTATCAGCTTTGTTGCAATTTACAGTAAATTGTGTTCTGTGAACAAGTAATATGGTTTGCTTTTAATCCTATTGTGGCACTGGCTGGTCTGTTTAAATCTTGCCCAGCAACGCTGATAAGATAAAAGCAGCAATAAAGTTTATTTATTTTATTTATTTTCCTATCTCCCGTTCTGCCCCAGAGGGCACACAGCCTAATAAATGCCAATGTTTGTTTAAATGTGTGAATTAAAATTCTTGCATAGTTTGTTATGTTATTGCCATTACTTATTTTCTGTTTAATAGACCAGTGTTTCTTAACCTTTTTGTAGTTGAGGCACCCTTCAAAATTCTGCTCAATCTTTAGGCACCAATTCTAAAATGTAAAAAAATAAAACAAATAGTTTTACATAATGCCGCAACATCCAGACACTTAGGACACCCAAAGTTAGAGGTGATTTATTCTTCCAAAGAAAACACACATCTTTGCATACTGGTACTGAATAGTACTAGCGCTTTTCTTTTTCCTTCCGTTTCTCTCCCTCAGTCCTCTAATGTGCTGACAGAGGGATGGGAGAGGGCCAAACAAGGATGCTGCACAGGCACCCAATGTCCTCCTTATCAACCAATGATGTTCTTGGTTGTTAGGATGCTAGAAGGTTGTAATCGTACACTATGAAAACCCGTCGCTTTGTGTAACTAAAAGGCAGGCTTGATCCACCCGCTGGCTTGTATGTAATTTTTTGCATTTTGCCAAGGCACCCCTGAAATAACCTGAAGGCACCCCAGGGTTCCTAAGCACCCTGGTTGAAAGGCTGTAATGGGCTAATGCTATCTAGTGACCTAGTGGTAAAGTGTCATTGGTGCCCTTTGTTTAGTCACTCTGGGAGGGTCAAAAGAAACAGATTTCTGGGAAAGGTCATCTGCTATTTTAGCTTCTCTTCAGACTGCAAGGAAGAAGCACATCTCCATCTCTCTTCCTTGTGCAAGTATTGCAGTTATACACCACCGGTTGCATGTCTAATACATTTTCATATTTCAGGTATTTTCATTCTTCTATACTGGCTTAGTGTCTTCTTGGTCAGCCATTTCATAAGTGTCTGTGGGAAACAACCGTGTCATTTTGGGAATCGGTGTCACATATCGAACTATATTTACTCAACTATTATTCTACTTGTTTAACCCACCCTTTTCCTTTTTCAAGGCTTTTCCTCCTAAATCTCGTTTTAAGTTGTGTCAGTGTTGTCTCAGGTCCAGGTAAGGACGGGTCATTACAGGTGCAAGGCAGAGGGACCTGATACTATAATATAAAGTAGCTCCTTTGGGGGTAAGGTGTGTGAGGTTTTTTTTTTTTGTTTTTTTTTTTATCAACTCTTTGTACAAAAATTTCACTACAGCAGTTATACATTCTTTTGACAGAAAATAAACCACCTGCCATGTTGGCTATATTCTGCAGCTGTCAAATATGCCCATTTACAATTTATTGCTGTCCCAGATTACATTCATGAGCTAACCACCATCATGGTTCCGTGCATGATACACAAATGTATTCTCGGTTTAGTAGAGGCCCTGGTGTCAAATAGGACACTCAGGACCTTGTTGGGTCTTCTATTTTACGCCAGGAAGGCAATAGTGCTACGATGGAAGACAGAAACGACTCCCACTTTAGAGTATTGGAAAACCCTTCAACTCGGACACATACTGCTCTCCTGATTGTCCCAAGAAATTTTCCCAAATTCGGGATTTATGGTTAGCATCCACCACTACTGCCTCTTAATGGCTACTTTTTGAAAAGCTCTTCATCTCCCTTTTTACTGTGATTACTTGTCTCATTATGTTGTGGGCTCCAGCCTTCCCATTGCCTTGCCCGGTGCTGGGCACTGCCTTTATATACTATTTTCAACCATATATAGTGTCCTCCCTGTCTGCTATTATATTCCTAAGTTATTGCTGTACTTTGTGTTTTCTGAGTACGTTTTTACCCCCATATGGGCAAATTTGTTAGTTGTTTACACTGTTTTGTTGCTTGTACCTTGAGCCGGGGTATACCCCGAAGGCTCTGTTGGTACCTACTCTTCTTATAACCTAATAAAGCGAATTTTCAATTAAAAACAAAAAAAATCTTTGCCTGCATTCGAGTGGGCAGATTTGTAGAATACATTTTGTAAAGACATTATATAGCACAGACAATCTATGCAGCACTTCACATACTGTACATCTACACTAGTCCCTGCCCTCGAGGAGCTTACAATCTAAGGTCCCTAGCTCACACACACACACACACACACACACGCCAGTTTGAACATGAGCCGTTTAACCACCCAGCATGTCTTTGGAGTATTGGAGGAAACCCACACTAGCATAGGAAGGACATGCAAACTCAATACATATAGTGTCCTGACCAGGATTCGAAATGATGACCTCAGTGGTGCAAGGCAGGAGTGCCAACCAGTAAATCACTTTGCTGTCAATTTTTTTTTTTTTTTTGTGCCTGGAGTTGGCCTTTAAGCTTAGATGCTTGGAGCAAGTTTAGTGTCAGTAGGTGTAACTTAATTTAAACAATAACTTTTTCGTTTTTCTGTTTGAAGTTGGGTCATTGAAAACTAGGAACACACACTGTTGAGCAATCCAAGTTCGCTGATGCAAGGTAAACTAATGTTTTCACAGCAAGGGGCATTTTTCATGTGGACTTAAAAAGGCTTAGTCCAGTCAATATGCAGTAATTGAGCTTCATATAGGATGAAGAACAATGCTAGCTGTAGCCCAGAGCAGATATCTAAAAAAAAATAAATAAAGTGTTTAAACGTCTAATGCTGCGTACACACGACCGGACTTTCCGGCAGAAAAGGTCTGACGGAGTCATTCCATCGGACATTCCGATCGTGTGTGGGCTTCATCGGACTTTTTCTTTCGAGAATTCTGACATACCTAGAAATAGAACATGTTTTAAATCTTTCCAACGGAATCAATTCCTATTGGGAAAACCGTTCGTCTGTATGCTATTCCGACGGACCAAAAACGACGGAAGTGCAGCTACTGGCTATTGAACTTCCTTTTTCTAGTCCCGTCATCGCGTTCTAAATGATCGGACTGTGGTGTGATCGTGTGTAGGCAAGTCCATTTCAGCGGAACTCCGAGTTCATTCCAATGGGAAAAAACGGTCGTGTGTACACGACATTACTTCCTAAACAGCAAATATTCAATTGGATACCATGAGTGATTTTTGCCTTCTACGTTATGTTATGAAATGAAACATTTTTGTTCATGTGGGTAAAAGTGAAATGGATGAAACATACAATATGCTGTTAACAGTATCTCAAAGTTGGTACTGTGTTGAAACATTTTGCGCTTAGTTTGCTATCCTGTTCAGTTTCTCTGCATAGTTAAACTGAATGACATAACTGTAGTATCTACTGTAGCCAATGACTTTCCACACAAAGTATCCAGTAATTTTTCACAACCAGCTAGCAGCTAGTACACTGCAATATAATACTCCTTCACATGTGTGGCAGTCCTTGCTGCCCTTTTCAGTGGTGTTTGACAGGTGGTTAGAAGCAGATGTCAACTCCTCACCACTTGGTTTAATCCTGTAAATGAATTACATGAAGGCAGCTGCCAATAGTCATACTACATCCTAGTATAATATACAAAAGGGAAAGTGTGGGGGGGCTGGGAAGAAAATTACTTTACTGATGCCAGGGAAACCACAACAGATAAAACATTTCAAAAGCTTTTAGTAACTGGTAAAAGATGTAAAGAATAAAAATACCATAGGACAACCTATCCCTAGGATATATTTATACCTCTCATGATTCCAATATGTGATCTGGATGTTTCAAACATAACTTCATAATGTAGCAATCTAGAAAAGGTCAACATGTTTCGCATAAGAGCTTCATCAGGACCTTTTTCCTCTTTTTTGAAAGATCCTGAAGAAGCTCTTATGTGAAATGTGTTGACCTTTTCTAGTAAAGTGTATTTGTGTGTTTATTTTTTATTATTATTTTTTTATGTTGTATATTCTGTAAATGCCACCCAATGCACAACAATCACATGCATTGCATAGAGTTGCAGTGTGGCATCATAGACTTGGGTTGTGTATGGTGGTGGTAACACCCACCAAATGCAACATGATGTTTAATTTTTACTGCAGCATGAGTACAGCCTTGAGCGGCTGCATGTCTGTGTTCAGGCTGGTGGTTGGGTTTGGCAAAACCACAGCTCAACTGCTTGGTTTTACCACCAGCTGGCCTCTCAGGTAATGGAGCCCTTAACGTGGTACTCCAGTATGTGTGTATAAAACTTTAGTCAAGTTTTTATTGCTTTGTGTGTCCATAAGGGAGATTTTCCTTTTTTGTAGGGTAAACAGTGTATGCTTGGGGCCTTAAACCCTTCAAATGGGATTTGATGAGAAATTTGAGAATTCAGATTGCTATGAAACTTGAACCACTATGTCCAAAAATAAAATTAAATGGTTTTTGGTTGGTGTTCTACCATTAATTACCCACCACTTTATTATAGCTGTTAATATTGCTTTCTGAATGAGGTCTATTTAAACTTAACTATTCTATGTCCAGTAGTAATTTTTGGGAGAGGACACTGTATGCATATTGCCAGTATGAAACAGTCTTGTAATCACCAATCTAGTGGCCAGGTCAGCACGGACCATATTCTGTCTATTGGCTACCGTAGTATTGTATATCTGCAGGATATAAAGTTAGATCATATCAGGTAGATGTCTACATTCTGTAAGCTAATTGTGGATATTGGTGAATAGTTGGATTTGCACGCACAACATCTGAACATTTTGCCAAATCATTTGAATTGGGTCCTGCCATTAGCAGGAAACCTCTGTATTCACAGAGCACACAGGAAGCCATGATGTTGGGTTATCTTACGAGAAAAATAGCATCTAGGTAACTTCATTAAAGTGTTTGTTAACCCAAAAAAAAAATTCATTTCCTGGTCCCTTAAAGCAGATTACACTGCCCATAGCTTGTGCTGTGTAACCTGCCCCCTCTAAACTGTAAAAAAAAAAAAAAAAAAAACACTGAATCTACCACTTCCTGTATGGCCTTTCTAAACACACCACAAATCAGGGCTGCTCCGCCCTGATCACCATAGTCAAAGTGTGTCCCTCATACACTGTCCTCTCTGCTCTCCTCTCTCCTCCCTCACCCCCTCCTTCCTGCCTGTCATCTTGTGTCTGTGTGTCTCCATCTCCGCCCCCCCCCCCTCCCCTCCGCTGCTATTAGTAAAAAAAAATTTAAATAGACACTGCCAGCCCCTCTATAATGTCCTGGCATACCACATTGCATTATTCTTTTTATAAAAAACGAGCACTGTAAATACTATTTTCTTTTTTTTTTTTTACGCTGTCTTCAGGCCTCTCACATGACTCTCGGTCAGGTTTCCAGGGCTACTGCAGGAGAGGCTGAGCGGCCATGTGATCTCCCCGGCTGACGTAAGAGGGAGATCATGGGCATGGCCCCTCCTACAGAAGCCATCAATCGGATGTATACAGCCGCCGCGAGTCATGTGACCAGCCTGAAGATCGTTGTATATCGGTGTTTACAGCGCTCATTTTTATAAAAGACTACTGCAGTGTGCTCAGACAGGCTCTAATAGGGGGTCTGGCAGTGTTTGTATTCTATGGGTTAACAAACACTTTAACCTTACAAATTTATTGTCCAATTATAATAAATATGCACATTCTGTTGTTACAGTGCCATGATAATGTTTGGGAGTCATGGTTCAGGAGGAGTTCTCTTCTAGAGGTCAGGCTGTTATAGTGTATAGTCTTCACTGTAAAAAAGGTCAACTTAATGGAAACCAGCATGTATAAATGTGTAAGTCCTAAAAAAAAAAAAAAAAAAAAAAAAAAAAAAAAATAATAATAATTTTAATGTGACCCCTGCAGTATTAACTCAGAATATGTGGTCGCACAATTCACTAGACTTTCCTTTTTAACATGAAAATGTATGTGTTGTGTTTAGCCCTGTAACCATATTCATAGTCATCCAGAGATACTGATCCTTTTTAGGGTTTGAGGCAGGGGCGTAACTAGCAATCACAAGGCCCCATAGCAAAATGTTGTATGGGGCCCCCCACAAAAAAAAAAAAAAACAATGCCATTGAACAACAGATTACCACACCCATGTGGCACAGTACCCAGGCAACAGCTTATATTAATTTCGAACAACAAAGTATGCAGTATACTGTATGCAGTAGAGCTGGGCGCTTTTTCTTCAAAAAAAAAAAAACTCGATTCACGATTCTAATCGAGTTTTTATTATTTTTTTGCATGGACACCGCGCCGGTCCTGAGGAGCTGCGGGTAGGAGTTTTTAGGCAAGGCGTCCGGCCTCGTGGACTAAGCCGAAGCCGCGGCCTTGCCTAAAAACTCCTACCCGCAGCGCCGGTCCTGGTGAAAAAAAAAAAAATATCTAAAAAATCGATTTGCTGAAAATTTGAATCGATTTGACCTCTCAACTCGATTCAAGATTCAAATCGATTTTTTTTTTTTTTTTTCCCCAGCCCTAGTATGCAGCCCCTGAAAGACACACATGCATACCCCCATCAGTACAGACACCCTCTACCTCAGTACAGACACCCCTCAGTACAGACACTCCCGTTAGTATACACACCCCCCTCAGTGCAGACACCCCCAGCAATGCAGACCCTCCCTCAGTGCAGATCCCCCTCAGTAGTACAGACCCCCCCCAGCAGTGCAGACACCCCCCTTAGTACAGACCCCACTCAGTGCAGACCCCCCCATCAGTACAGACCCCCCATCAGTACAGACCCCGCCTCAGTGCAGACACCCCCCGCCTCAGTGCAGACACCCCCCACCTGAGTGCAGACCCCCCCCAGGAGTACAGACCCCCCCCAGCAGTACAGACCCCCCCAGCAGTACAGACACCCCCACCTCAGTGCAGACCCCCCCTAGCAGTACAGAGACCCATCTCAGTGCAGACACCCCCCAGTACAGACACCCCTCCTCAGTGCAGGACCCCCCAGTACAGACACCCCTCCTCAGTGCAGGACCCCCCAATACAGACACCCCTCCTTAGTGCAGGACCCCCCAATACAGACACCCCTCCTCAGTGCAGGACCCCCCCCCCCAGTACAGACACCCCTCCTCAGTGCAGGACCCCCCCAGTACAGACACCCCTCCTCAGTGCAGGACCCCCACTAGTGCAGACCATCCCCCTCTGTACAGACACCCCCCTCAGTGCACGACCCTCCAGCAGTACAGATGCGCCCCCCCCCTTACATACCTTAGAACAGCGCTGACAGTCTTCAGATACACAGCGGTGTGTGTCCCTCGGCTCGAGCGCAGGCTCCTCCTCCTCCTCCTCCCCTCTGGATGTAAACAGAGAGGAGGGGAGGCGGCTTCGGTCCGCACCGCTGAGGGTTAGTGGTGCGGCTGCCGCTACTCAAGGGTGTCACCTCTCTGGCGGGTGTCACCCGGTGCGGCCCGCACCCGCCTAGCAACGGCACTCACCGGGCCCCAAATCTGCTGCGGGCCCCATAGCGACCGCGTGTGTCGCTATGGCGGTAGTTCCGCCACTGGTTTGAGGATTATCCATGTGAGGGTAGGGTGGGTCCTATGTGCCAACTCTCAAAGTAGCTGATTTTTAGTGTGCCTGCTTTTTAAAGAACCCTCAAATATTCTCACTCCAAAGATGCCAAGTAGCTTTAGTGAGGCTATAGCTGGGTAATATTCCCCCCAAAAAAGGTAAGTGCTGAGAGTTGTCTATTCTCACTTTTATTTCCAGGATCCATCATTTTCCTGGCTCTGTTTAAAGGTGCAGCGCTAAAGGAAATTTATTAGCACCTCCATTATGTAAATACTTTTCAAAATGTCTATCACTGCAAGACCTAACAAACACTCCTAATACTATAAAGCAGGCATTTCAAATTAGTTTTACACAATTTAGGTGGAATTGGTATTCAAGGGGGCAAATTATGTCTACAGACGTGCCCCTGATGACCTCACACTGATGAAATGCGTGGGGAGTAGCTTAACAATTTGGGAAAGACACTCACACACTGCTTGCTTTAACTGATCCCTGAGTGGTGGTGTTTGGCTGCACATACAGAGGATTTCTAGTGTATGCGGTGAGACAGCCCCTTTTTTGTGTTTACCAATGCCTGCATATTGTTTATACAAGTGAATGCATATATGTCTTTTTATATTAATGAGAACATTTTAGTCAGTGAGCACTATGATTTCTTCTCTAAGCTGAGCAGTATTCAGAGCATTTTGAGGCTGGTTCTGCAGCTGAGTTTTGTAGTGAGGCTCAATCTGTAAGGTGAGCGCAAACCTTTCAGAGGATTCGGCGGAGGATTGTCCATTCAAGGTGTGAGAGGTGTGTTTTTTTTTTTTTTGTTTTGTTTTTTTTTTTTATTGTTGACCCATTGCCACCAAGCACGGACTTTGTCACAATTGATACTAGATTCACAATATGCTTTTATTGATACTCTTAGTACGCTAATTGATCCTATGCTTTCGAATTTTTTTTTGCACATAAGTTGAAATTAAATGACATTTGTGTTTTTTAGCACTGTTACTTCAATGGGGACAAAACTTCTATATCAGTGCTTTTATACTATTGCTGTAAGTACCTGAAGGCTAAGGGGGGCAATACAAGAGGCAACTGATGACAAAAAAGGGGCACAAGCCTGAACAGCGGTGGTGGAAATATCAGCGCCAAGAAAATATTTTTTTCTAAATGGTCCTTGGGGTCAAAAATTACTATTCTCAAAGAAGTCTGCCTCTGAGACTACAAAGGGCAACCCAGCTTGGCTGGAATTTTATATCTAAACTTTCTTTCCCTTTAAATATGTTTTTGTTCTTCAACATTTCTCTCTGCTGTCCAACCCGCCAATCAATGACCTTGATGGTAGTCTTGGGAGATGTATTAGACACTGGATTGTATATATAAAGTGTGTGTGTGTTGTGTGTGTGTGTGTGTGTGTGTGTGTGTGTGTGTTTTTTTTATATAGTAGTGGAATCAAGTGAAGTTTGGGTTGTATGACTGTTTGTTTCTATTTCATTCTCATGTAGGTTTCATTGGTCTTTCTCATAAGTGGACTGGTAATTCTGGGATATGCATCCTCTCTTAGTAGCCAATCCACATACCAGGGAGTGGTGAGAGACGTCTGTGGACCAGCAATTGGAAAACTCTGTGGAATCTGCTTCATATTCAACCTGTTCATGATATCTGTGGCTTTTCTCCGTGTGGTGGAGGATCAGCTGGAAAAATGTGAGTTACCCTTCTAGGTTCTAAATTTAAAAGACAAGCAGACTAATTTACTAAAGTTAGGAGGTATGTGCAAAGTGCAGGAACATATATCAACCAATGACTAATTTTCCTTCATTGTTCTGAAATGATTAAAGCTGGTTGCTCCAAGTTACGGCACTTTGCACACATGTTATGCCAGAAAAGACTATTTAGGTATTGCATCATGGTTTAGTTAATCTAAAATGTATATTTCTTTTTTTTTTTTTTTTTTTTTTTTTAATTTGTAGATACCGAAGAGTTACAACCTAACAGGTTATGTTTCTCTGTGCCTAGTTCCTAGGTCTGTGCACCAGTCATGGCCATTTTGAGGATATCCCCCTCCTAGTTGAGATTTTATTTCATGTTCTAGAAAACTTAGGAGCACCCCAAGGTGGGCAGGGACATAGTCATTAGCTATCTTGCAACAGATTACTTGAATGCCAAGTTCCATCTGCAGCAAAAATATAACTTTCTTTGGATGGTCAGGCACATTTTATTAAAGCAGAGGGAAGAATCTATTTTCAGGATAATGACATTGATAAAAGCTCAGTTTCGCTAGTGATCAGAACTGTATTTAAAGATAAGTCTACCCATGAATGATGATGCTTTCTTATCAGGTTCAGCCACCTTTGATGCAAAGCCTGTCTTATAATAATTGAGAAAATTAAAAGGAAAAGGCTTGTATAAAAATGAATTGGCTGTGCTACATAATCTCTTTTTTTTTTTTTTTAAATATTACCACTGTATCCAATGCTGAAGGGTTCATTGCAACCTTCTCGTCCCAACCAATGTATTCAGTTTTTATAATTTGTTCATACTGCTTTTATGAGTGTTTATAACAGGCATAATGTTTATTTCACACACATTATGGTTTCTTCCCTGTGCAGTGTGTGACTCTGTCCATGCAAACCAGACCATGAACGAGGTGGGTGAAAGTTTCCAGCCATGGTACCTGGATCCAAGATTAACCATGAGCCTCCTCTGCCTCCTTATCATCCTCCCACTATCCATCCCCAGGGAAATCAGTTTCCAGAAATACACAAGGTGTGCCTATACTCAATTTAGTCATTCATTTTTTTAACTTGCAGAATCCAACATACAGTAAAAGTCCACTTTAGTAATTTAACAACTAATGAATGATACAATGTAACCTAGTAGTCAAAATGTCATCTTGCTGTTTGGAGACTCGGCCTCCGTATATTACGCAAGTCCTATTCCAATGGCAAGCGTGCCCTGAGCAAGGGTGCTCCAGTAGTAAGTGTGCCCTGTCCATGGGTGCTTTGCAGCCCTGTCCACATGGGTGTTTTGGTATGCACTGTCTGAGTGCTTTAGTGAATTCATACCCAGGTGATATACAGTTGTGCTCAAACATTTACATACCCTGGCAGAATTTTATGATTTCTTGGCCATTTTTCAGAGACTATGAATAACACAAAAACATGTCTTTCACTCATGGTTAGTGTTTGGCTGAAGCCATTTATTATCAATCAACTGTGTTTACACTTTTTTTTTTATAATCACAACAGAAACTACCCAAATGACCCTGATCAAAAGTTTACACACCCTGGTGATTTTGGCCTGATAACATGCACACAAGTTGACACAAAGAGGTTTGAATGGCTATTAAAGAGAACCATCCTCACCTGTGATCTGTTTGCTTGTAATTAGTGTGTGTGTGTGTGTGTGTGTGTGTGTGTGTGTGTATATAAAAGGTCAATGAGTTTCTGGACTCCTGACAGACCCTTGCATCAAGTGCTGCACTGACGTTTCTGGATTCTGAGTCATGGGGAAAGCAAACGATATGTCAAAGGATCTGCAAGGAAAAGGTAGTTTAACTGTATAAAACGGGAAAGGGATATAAAAAGGTATCCAGGGAATTGAGAATGCCAATCAGCAGTGTTCAAACTCTAATCAAGAAGTGGAACCTGAGGGCTTTTGTTGAAACAAAACCACAGTTAGGTAGACCAACTAAGATTTCTGAAAACATGTGGTGTGGCTGTTTCAAGATGCACAATAAGGAGGCACTTGAAGAAAGATGGGCCGCATGGTAGAGTCAGCAGAAGGAGGCCATTACTACGCAAATGCCACAAAGTATCCCACTTACAATACGCCAAACAGCACAGAGACAAGCTTCAAACCTTCTGCCACAAAGTCATTTGGAGTAATGAGACCAAAATTGAGTTTTTTTGGCCACAACCATAAACACTACATTTGGAGAGGAGTTAACAAGGCCTATGATGGAAAGTACGGAGGTGGATCGCTGATGTTTTGGGGATGTGTGAGCTACAAAGGCACAGGAAATTTGGTTAAAATTGATGGCAAGATGAATGCAGTATGTTATCAAAAAATACTGGAGGAACATTTGCATTCATTAGCCAGGAAGCTGCGCATGGGACGTACTTTGACATTCCAACATGACAATGATCCAAAACACAAGGCCAAGTCGACCTGTCATTGGCTACAGCAGAATAAAATGAAGGTTCTGGAGTGGCCATCTCAGTCTCCTGACCTCAATATCATTGAGCCACTCTGGGGAGATTTCAAATGTGCAGTTCATGCAAGGGCAGCCCAAGAATTTACAGGAACTGGGGGCTTTTTTGCCAAGAGGAATGGGCAGCTTTACCATGTGAATAATAAAGAGCCTCATCCAACAAATACCACAAAAGACTTCAAGCTGTCATTGATGTTAAAGCGGGCAATACACTGTATTAAGAATTGGGGTATGTAAACTTTTGATCAGGGTCATTTTGGGCAGTTTCTTTTGCCATTATGATTTAAAAAGAGTAAACACAGTTGATTGCTAATAAATGGCTTCAGGCAAACATTAACCATGAGTGAAAAACATTTTTATGTTATTTATATTCTCTGAAAAATAGCCAAGAAATCATAAATTCTGCCTGGGTATGTAAACTTATGAGCACAACTGTAAATGGCAAGTACTCAGAATGGTCTGGTGTGGCAAATGGGGTCCCCTAAGGATCTTACAAGAAGACCTAAATAAAATAATGGGGTGGGCAACTACATGGCAAATGAGGTTTAATGTTGAAAAATGTAAAGTAATGCATTTGGGTGCTAAAAAATGCGAGCGCAAGTTACTTGCTAGTGGGGAAAACCTCCTGGGGGAATCTAGAATGGAAAAGGACCTAAGGGGTCCTAGTAGATAGGCTCAGCAATAGCATGCAATGCCAAGCTACTGCAAGCAAAGCCAACAGAATATTGACATGCATTAAAAAAGGGCATTCACTCCAGAGATCAAACAATAATTCTACCACTCTACAAGACTCTGGTCCAGCTGCATCTTGAGCCTAGGTTCACAGCTTGGCGTGCCAGCTATGGCACACGTGCCATAGGTTCGCCATCATTTGACTAGAGGATCTCGGCTATGGGGAAAGACTACAAGCATTGAACTACTTCTGTCTGGAGAAGAGACACTTGAGAGGGGATATGATAGCAATGTACATACTGGTGATCTTGGCATAGGGAATAAACTTTTCAGTGAAAGGGAATTTAAAAAGACACGTGGCCATTCACAAATTGGAAGAGAAGCGGTTTAACCTAAAACTGCGTAAAGGGCTCTTTACTGTCAGAACGGTAATGATGTGGAATTCTCTTCCACAAGCAGGGGTATCAGCAGGGAGCGCCGATAATTTAAAAAAACGATTAGATGGGCACCTTAGCGATCACAACATACAGGGATATACAATTTACTTTTGACATAAACACACACACACACGTTGAACTGGATTGACTGGTGTGTTTTTTTTCAGCCTTACCAACTGTGTACCTACTGTGTTTCCCCAAAAGTAAGACCTACTGTGATTTTCGGGGAAGGCTGCATTAGAAAGCCCTATCCCGAAAATAGGCCCTAGTTTAAAGTGGTTGCAACGAATTTCAATGAATCTGAAATGAATTGTAACGAAAACAAGATTCATTAGTATTCATTTGTTTCATTCTGATGACATGATGTGATAGTTTGGGCCTTTTTTGTTAATGTTTAAAGCATCCAAAATAACACAACAAATGATCCGAATTGATCTTGATCCATTTAGTTTCTATTCTAGTGAGCTTGGCGTGAATATTGTAATAGGATTCTGTTTGTATTGGGGTTGAACTGGAGGGACCATTCTTTAATTTTTGTGTGTAGCCCAACGAAGTCAATTGGGAATAAGGAAATTAATTCAACTTGATAACCTAAGGAATTAATACATTTTAATTTGGATTTATTCGGATGAGAACGGCATGGTAGTCTTTGACTCTTGCCCATTCTTTTTTACATTAACATTTTTCATTATTATAAAAAATACACTATGTATGAAATGGAAACATATTGCAATAAATACAGAAAGATATAAAAGTCAAATAAGAATTCCTACATATTGTGTTTGGGTTGGATGGAGGTGGATCCATCAGAATCTCTGAATCATAACCTAACAAATTAATCTGAAATAAATTTTGTTCCCCTCGTTACTTTCTAATGCACACCATTTCAGTCGATGTTGTCCAATCAGCTTGATCGACTCCTGTACACCCGCCTTGCTGGAAAACTTCCACTTGATCAGCACTGCAGGTGCTGATAAGTGTATTTTGATGGCAGAATGTCTCCCTGCCATCAGAATACAATGACACAGCCGTGAGGATTCCCCCATACATCTCGGGTGTGTGGATGGGGGCAATTGGGTCCGTTTTTCTCATTCAACTTGCTGATTGAATGAAAAGGGGGAAAAAAATTACTCGTCTATGGCCAACTTATGGGTCAGTGTCTTAGATAAAAAAAAAAGAAGGTATTATATATAGTGTCAGTGTGTTTAGGTGGGGACATAAAAAAAACCTCCTCAAAATGTGTACTTATTTCTTGTCCCTCCTATGGGTACAAAGAACAAATAATAATATTCAATCGCCAGCCACTTTATTAGGTACACCTGTTCAATTGCTTGGTAACACAAATTGCTAATCAGCAGTCGCATGGTAGCAACTCCCATGCATTTAGGCATCTAGACGTGGTGAAGACGACTTGCTGAAGTTCAAACCAAGCATCAGAATGGGAAAGAAAGGGGATTTAAGTGACTTTGAACGTGGCATGGTTGTTGGTGCCAGACGGGCTGGTCTGAGTATTTCAAAAACTGCTGATCTACTGGGATTTTCACGTACCACTATCTCTCTAGGGTTTACAGAGATGGGTCTGAAAAATAAAAAATATCCAGTGAGTGACAGTTGTGTGGACAAAAATGCCTTGTTGATGATAGCGGTCAGAGGAGAATAGGCAGACTGGTTCGAGGTGATAGAAAGGCAACAGTAACTCAAATAACCACTCATTACAACCAAGGTATGCAGAACACCATTTCTGAATGCGCAACACATCGAACCTTGAAGCAAATTGGCTACATCAGCAGAAGACCACACCAAGTGCCACTCCTGTCATCTAAGAACAGAAGAGGCTGCAATTCGCAGAGGCTCACCAAAATTGGACAACAGAAGATTGGAAAAACATTGCCTGGTCTGATGACTCTTGCTTTCAGCTGTGACATTCAGATGGTAGGGTCAGAATTTGGCGTAAACATGAAAGCATGGATCCATCCTGCCTTGTATCAAGGGTTCAGGCTGGTGGTGGTGTAATGGTGCGGGGGATATTTTCTTGGCACACTTTGGGCCCCTTAGTACCAATGGAGAATCGTTTAAATGCCATGGCCTACTTGAGTATTGTTGCTGACCATGTCCATCCCTTTAGGACTATAGTGTACCCATCTTCTGATGGCTACTACCAGCACCTACTTCCAATGCACCATGTCACAAAGCTCAAATCATCTCATATTGGTTTCTTGAACATGACTATGAGTTCACTGTACTCCAATGGCCTCCATTTACCAGATTGGAATACTTTTTCAAGGCACTGTACATTTACCACCACATCAAAGCCTAATGTGTCCTAAAAAAACAAGGTATAATCCACCTGGATATACAAGTAGTTGGGATAATAGGTACAGGTTTACTAATGCAGATCATGTTGAAAAATTGCATTTGGGCTTTGAGGGTTTTTTTTTTTTTTTTATGGAATCCTTTATGACAAACTAAAAAGAATACAAACCATAATAGCTTATTCAAACATGTTTGAGAAGCAAGGATCAATTAAACAGACTGACACGAGCGTTGTCATTCCGATACACCTTATTAATGCAAAACCAACCTTTCCCACAAGGCGACTGACTATATGGCTGGCTCACAATTTACTGATGCTGGCATAAGTATGTTCAGGTGGATACACTTTTGTTCCCGGCTTGGTTGGCCTCACAGGTCCAGCAGAAACCCCGACTCCTGCAGGCCCTCAGTGGAGAAGGGGGGGGGTGGCTCAAAAGAGCCTCCATCTGACCTTCTTCTCTGACCAAACATCCTGCCCAGGAACAAGCAGGAACAGGGCACCGCATATATGTGGACCCCGTCTCCAAAACAGGAAGGAGAGGTGGTGCTGACCACTAGAGGGGTGTATCCTATGAAAGCATAACAGGTAAATGCCGCCAGGTATCACAATTAGGATAAACAAATGCATATCAAAAACCTAACAAACCAAAATTAAGAGTAGAGCGAGGGGGAAAAGTAAAAAGAGGGAGAACCCTCTCCTCTAGGCACGTACCTATGCTCCCAGTAGGAAAATGTAGATGAACGCTCACACCAATGATCATCGCCACAAGGTAAAAATGATAAAGAGCATTGTCTGTCTAAGTCCAGGAAATGGATCTAATTAGACAAACTGCGATGTCCAAGGCGTCCTCTAAGGGACGACTCAGCAAGTTCTAACAATGTGACATCCAAGCTGGACGAGATGTGCCCCAGGTCAGAGGTATGCTCTAGCTACTGAGCCCAGATATTATTGAAACGTTACCTTGTACCTTTTGCAAGTTGCCACCCAATCTTCTGCTTCCTTAACCTCCTGCACCTTTCGAATCTATTCCTCATGAGCACGCTTCCAGTAAACTGGGAGCAGGCATTTAGCAGCATTCGGGAGATGCGGCAAGGCACTTTTCTATATTGGCTAACAGGTATTGGAGAAATATGGAAGAGGAAGTGCACCGGAGAGAGGGGAATATCAAGGCCAAATATTTAATTTATCTGTGCTTTAATGCTTTCCCAGAAGGGTCTGACCACCAGGCACTCCCACCACAGGTGCAACAATGTACCACGGTGGCCACAGCCTCTCCAGCAGCGGTCATATATGGAGGGATAGATCCGCGACAAAGCAGCAGGCACCTGGTACCAGCGCGTCAATATCTTGTAGTTTATTTCCTGGGTTCTACACTCAATGGAGCTAGAGTGTGTAAGCTGATACAAGTGAGCCAGCTGCATCTCAGAACTCAGTCTACAGGTCCCTTTCCCATTCCCTGATATAAACAGGCTAATGCCGTGTACACACGATCGCACATTCGCACATTCTGACAACAAAATCCATGTTTTTTTTCCGACAGGCGTTGGCTCAAACTTTTCTTACACAGTCACACAAAGTTGGTCAGAAATTCTGAACATCAAGAACGCAGTGACGTACGACGAGCCAAGAAAATGAAGTTCAATAGCCAGTGCTGCTCTTCTGCTTGATTCTGAGCATGCGTGGCACGTTGTGCGTCGGAATTGTGTACACACCATCAGAATTTACGACAACGGATTTTGTTGTCAGAAAATTTTGAGAACCAGATCTCAAATTTTGTGCGTCGGAAATTCCGATGGAAACCATCCGATGGAGCCTACAGCGGCCTTGTGTAGCAAAAAAAATAACTGAGTTGTTTATGTCGCCAGAAGTCCATAGGGAAGCTACCGTGGCGGGCCCTAAGGGCCTCAAGAGTAGGAAGTCTAACTGTTCTCCTGGAATTTACCACAGCTAACGTTAGTATCCTCTGCTCATTTCCCAAAGAAGACTATCTGCTCCCCGAGGGGGGGGGGGGGAACCAGCAAAAGTGGGGACACAGGGGGGACCAATGAGTATACTGTTGATCCGGCCACAAACTTTAAGAGCTTGGGACGTTAAGGGTGAGGTAGCGTCTGACAGCCCCCTGTGCTCCATAGGCAACCACAGAGCATAAGCCAGGTTCCTAACCACCAAGCACTTTTCCAGGGATACCCAGAGCCTAGATCGGGTATGGAAACACCAGTTTATCATCCGCTGGAGAACGATGGCCCTATAATATCTCCTGATATCCGGTATATCTACGCCTCCAGCATTCGCATAGCTATTCAGGGTCTCTTTGCATTACACACAAATTCAAATGGCATACTTGTAATTGCTGAGAAAAAGGTGCTGGGTAAGGGCACTGGCACCATCTGCAGATAGAGCTCTCGTGGGAGGATGTTCACCCACCCTAGCCAGGTAAAGGCAGTTTTAGAGCAATTTGCAAGATCCCTCCTAACCGCTGCCAGTAACGTGGTATAGTTACTATTCTAGAGCATAAAAGCGGTCAGTGAGTTGAATACCTAAAATTTTCATTGAGGACTTGGCCCATGTAAAGGGGAATGCTGCTTGTAAACTACTCACTACTGGTGGGGACCCCTTGATGTCTGGGCTAGCCCGTATCGAGCGCAGCAACGGTTCCAGAATAAGAGCAAAAAGAGGGGCGAAAGGGTGCACCCTGTCTGATGCCATTCCTAATTGGTAAGAGAAAAGATAATTCACCTTTTAACCTGAGGGCTGAATATAAAGCCATGATCCAGGTTAGCATATGTGGTCCCAGCCCCGGGTTTTTCAGGACCGCCCTTAGAAAGGACCACATGGTCAAAGGCCTTTTTTGTGCCTGTGGATAGAATAAGCTAAGGACTATTCTCTGGGCGGGTGCGTGCCCAATGGATGAGGTGGATAGCTCCAAGGGCATTATCTCGTGCTTCGCGACCTGCAATAAATCCCGTTTGGTCGGAGTGCACAATATGAGGTATAAGGTGTTTCAAGCGGTTTGCTAATGTCTTCGCCAACATTTTTACATCTATGTTCAAGAGTGATATTGGACAGTAGTTCTACGCTAAAGTAGGATCCTTGCCCTCTTTCTGAAGATTAAGGTTTTATTTTGATCCTGGTCATGAAGGGGTTAGGTGGCAGCACACTATAGTACAAGTTTTTAAAAAAATGCTCAAAATGTAGACATTGATGCACAGTTGATCTAATTTTGCTTTAAACCTACTTTTATAAAATGTCCCATCTTTTGGCCCTGATATCTCTGTAGAAAATGTAGCAATTTAAGGGAAGCAAAAGGAATGCTGTCAGGGGATATCGCTAGGGCAACTTGGTCAGATGGCTTTAGGGTATGATCATTCAGTACATAAGTGAATTAATTTTAGTATAGAGAATCTAGGTCATTTCTACCTCTTCTAGATTTCGTATATATTTCTTTAAGCAGTGATTTGTCCCAAATACGAGTAGAAGCCCGGAGATGTGACCCATTTTCTGAGTTTCTACGTATATGGCATTATTATGTATGGCACTGCTTGCAGATTACTTCAAACTGCTTCATGGTCATATTTCTGCATTTACGTCTTGCTTATTCATGTGGCTACAGCTCTGTTACCGCAGAGTGTGCTAGTCCATGCAGTACTCCAACGCCACTTTTGATTTAAAGTGTACCTGTCTGCAGCAAAAATATAAATCTGATTTGGATGCTAAAATATAATATATATATATTTATTTATAGTATAATTTCTACTTTTAAGCAAGAGAGATTTGTAATACAGTATAATGGGATTGAGCTATTTAATGGTGACCCCCCTCTTAAGAACCTCCTTCATAAGGGACCCTTGTTATGATGTTGTATGGAAATCCATCCTTGAGGTTTGCTCCAGTCCTTCGCATCTTGCCTTTTGTAGCTCTGCCTTAAAGGATGTGTCTGGTTTTCTTTTTTTTTTTTTGTTTTTTTTTTTATGACACGGTCTCTTTCAAATTAAAGTGCAGGTGTCACACAGAGAAATCAAGTATTTAAAGTGTGTGTCGTTTTTTTTTTTTGTTTTGGCTTACAACATGACTCTGAGCTAAAAAATTCACACCCCAGAAAGTGTAAATTCTCTAGCACAGCCCCCTCCCTCCTTGCACGTCACAGCCTTCTCTTTTTGGAACGTTGAATTACTTTATATATTGGCCCTGCTCCTTTACCTCTCCCTTTATCACCTTACATAACCTTTTTATATAGCAGTCATAGGAGAATCCTTAAGTGACAGCTGGGGGTGCTGACACCATCCAAGATGGTTGTGCCCAGCAGTAGTGTTGGGGCTTTTCCATGTGTACACAAAGGAGACTTTTACATGCTTAAAGTGGTTGTAAACCTTCGCATATACCCATCAGGGACCTGAGTGGAGGGAAAGGACACATCCTGCTCTACACAGTCTCAAAGGGAAACATGAACTGCTGAAGCTGTCCTTCATCTGCTGTGTGCTGGAGGGGGGTGGGGCTGTCTCCCGCGATTGTCAGGTGTCGGCGTAGCCTTTCAGAAGTGATGCATTTAGATGGCAAAGGAATGAAAAAGCGGATAGAAAGTAAACTAGATGCTTTGAATCAAGGTAAGTACACACTATAAAAGGATATGGTTTGCTCATTTTTCATTTCAGAGATTTCCAACCACTTTAAAATATGTTGAATTAAATATAGTCTTTTAAGAGGATTTTTTTTTTTTTTTTAATAAATGGCCTAGTGATGGTCTCTTAAGTGTTTAATCCTAGAGAGCAGTAAAGGGGCAAGCAAGGGTGAAAGCTGTAGATGAGTAGTAGCCATGATGAGGTGGGGCTCAAAATTAGCAGTGGGGGCCCTCCATTTGTAACTACACTACTGGTTTTAAACAAACCAGAAATGTCCTTTTTTTTTTTTTTTTTTTTTTTTTTTTAATAGTCATGTCAAAGAAAAAAGATATTTTCCCCTTCTTCCAGGACACCCCTTGAGAGATGGAGCTCCTCCCCGGACAGGAAGCACATTGCCTCCAGCTCTTTAAAATGTGGTCCCTCAGGCATCTGGTCAGTTTTTTGTTTCCTCAGTCAGAGGAGACATGTTGCCTAGAAGAACTGTCTTCAAAGGGGAGATGGAGTTGGAGAGCATCCATCATCAAGGGCTGTCTAGACTAGCCGAAAATCCCCCTCACCTTTGTTCCCTCCGCATTGGTATGAAGTTCCCCATTCCCCCCCCCCTCTCTCCGGTGCCCGGAGAGGGAGTGGGCAGTGATGGCGAAGCATGGCGTCGGCAGTGAGATAGCTCACTCTCCTTGCTGTAGGACACACTGAACCGGAAAACGCCAGGCGTCACTTCCGCGGATGTGATGTCATCACTGTGCGCCGGAGGTTGTGTTTCTGGCCTCCAGCACAAAAAGCAAGGGTAAGGCCGAGCTGACGTAGATAAAAGGCTCAATAGCATGGGCTTTAGACACCAGCAGCAACAGAGCACCATGGAGGCATCCCATGCTCCAGGGGAGTCAAACGACTCATTACAGGTAGGCTGGCCTGGCCAGAACTCTCTCCTTCTCCCCCTCTCAGAAAGAATCCAGATCAGAAAAAGCCACTACCAAGACAGATAAGAAGAAATGTCCTTGTAATGCGAGGCTCTCATCTAGTTACACAAAAACATTATGTCCTACTTGCATCGCAGCCGTGTTAAAGAGCGAGGAGGATTCCCCCTTTTTAAAATACCTCTACTCCTTCAAGGATGACATGCAATCTACTTTTCAATCATTCAGAAAATTTATCTCAGATACACAATCCCCAGGCTTGACCATTAGCCAGCCGGATCAGGTGCCCACTTCCCCTACTCCGTTGGCTTCAGGTTCAGGAAAGCCTCTAGAGAGTAGGGAGAATTCCCTTAAAAACAATGACCCTGATACTTGTTCATTCTCTCAAGGGCTGCCCTGGAAGACTGGGGGAAAACCAGAGTTAGACTTACCGGTAACTCTGTTTTCCAAGAGTCTTCCAGGACAGCACGTTCCCACCCTTTATCTATAAAATGAATTGCATGTACGGCTTAACTGTATTTCAGCTCCCTCCTTCGGTTCTTGGATAAAACAGACCAGATGCTTGAGGGACTAGAGAAAATGTGTTTCCTGTCCGGGGAGGAGCTCCATCTCTCAAGGGCTGTCCTGGAGGACTCCTGGAAACAGAGTTACCAGTAAGTCTAACTCTGTTTTTTTCTGTGCTTTAGTGTATATATTGCACACTATATTGCATATTACAGAACTCCTACATTGGTAAGAGATTTTCATTTATTACTTTGACTTATATTCACTTTGCAGTGAGTATATAATTCATTTTTACTGTTCTAGTTAAGATTAACCTTTAAGGTATTGAGAGCAATCAATCTCGGCTCTTCATATTATCTTCAATTACCGGTTTTCTTATAACATGTCAAAAGCTTGCAAGATGGTTTCCTGAAGTGTCACGTTTAATTCTATATCCGTGCTCCTCAATGTAGATTAGTCGCTACTCTTCTCAGGGAATATAATTGTGGTATTATTAGTCTACAGTCATATTTCGGTGGTTAACCAATTCTTGACCAAGGAAGGACCAATATCATGACAACTTTCTTTAGTAATGCATGAGATTATGGCATTCAGTATATCAATTCCCTTTTAATTTCATGTGCTTGTATTTAATTGTATTATAACTGTATTGTCTCCCTCTTTTACATTGTAAAGTGCTGCGTAAACTGTTGGCGCTATATAAATCCTGTATAATAATAATAATATTTGAACAGAGAAAAAAAAAAAATATATAAAAATTTTCTCTGTTCAAAAAAAATTGGCAATACACTCAGGCAAAAAAAAGTGCATCTGAACCACCAAATCAAAAATATAAGGTATTGCATTTTACCAACCCTTATGAGGCGGCTGCATTTATTTTCTTTTTCCTTTTTTTTTTTTTTTTTTTTTTTTTGTCAGGCCTTTTCCCCTTATCTTCAGCCAATAATCCAGCAGATAGCACTCTTCCTGTCCTGTAGCTGGTTATACTCGCTCCTTTATTTCTATGAAGGGAGCCATGGCTGTCACCCAGACTGGATTTCAAACATCTGCCTTTACTGATCTCGAATGTAATGCGAATAAACAATTTACAGAAGAAAGCAAAGATTATTTAGCTTTCTGTTCAGCTTACATGAAATTACAAGGGCGTAGAATTTCTGCTAAGGTCAAGATATTTCTGTACTTGCTTAAAATGTTCTTTGACTAAAAGGACCAGTAAGCTGCAACCTATTACATTTTTGTTCTTGGGTTTGGACCTAGAAACATGACTTGTCTGCAAAGCACCTCCAATTTGGATCCTAGCACTGATTTTGTGTGTGAGACCTCCCCCTTTCTACCAATCCTAATGTTTGACAGTAACTCAGTCTTCTGTAACTTCTTAAGGCCCCTTTCACATCTTCGGACTGATCGGGCCTGCCTGTCTGTTTTTTCAGGTGGACCCAGTCGGGCCACCCATTGTCCTCTGAGGCCGTGGCATCCAAATTGATAAAATCTGCTGAAAACAGATGGATGGCGATACGTTCGCCATCTGTCCAGCGGGTTGGATCGGATGGAAACGGATATGCAGTCCATTTCAATCTGACCGCCCCATAGCAAAGTGCATAGCAGAGTGGACATGGACCTGTCTGTCGTCCGCCTGCTCAGTGGGGATGAGCGGAGGGATCCCCCGCTAAGCAGGCGGATTCCGCTTGAACGGATCACCCCCGTGTGAAAGGGGCCTTATGCCTTACCTGCTATTACTTGGACAAGAAATTCAAACATTCTGACTCCACTAAATGAGCAAGAGGAGCAGTACCTATCTAAAAGCAACCAAATCCAATCATGTATACCCATGAACATTCATCTGGATACATAGTTGTGGCTTAGCAGGTATTTTTGGCTTCACTCTAAAATTGTGGAAATCTGAAATACAGTGAGGGGGGAAAAAAGGGAAAAAAAATCTCATGATTTTGTACGTATGACAAAAATGATCAGTCTATAATTAAGATGGTAGGTTTATTTTAACAGTGGCAGACAGAATAACAACAAAAATATCCAGAAAAACGCATTTCAAAAAAGTTATAACATGATTTGCATTTTAATGAGTAAAGTTTTTGCTCCCCTATCAATCAGCAAGATTTCAGGCTCTGTCTTCTATATAGGTAATGAGCTGAGATTAGCAGCACTCTCTTAAAGGGAGTGCTCCTGATCTCAGCTTGTTACCTGTTTTAAAAGACACCTGTCCACAGAAGCGATCAATCAGATTCCAATCTCCACCATGGCCAAGACTAAAGAGCTGTGCAAGGATGTCAGGGACAAGATTGTAGACCTACACAAGGCTGGAATGGGCTACAAGACCATGGCCAAGCAGCTTGGTGAGAGGGTGACAACAGTTGGTGCGATTTATTTGCAAATGGAAGAAACACAAAATAACTGTCAATCTCCCTGGGTCTAGGGCTCCATGCAAGATCTCACCTCGTGGAGTTTTAATGATTGTGAGATCAGTGAGGAATCGGCCCAGAACTACACAGGAGAATCTTGTCAATGATCTCAAGGCAACTGGGACCAAAGTCACCAAGAAAACAATTGGAAACACCCAATGCCATGAAGGACTGAAATCCTGCAGTGCCCGCAAGGTCCCCCTGCTCAAGAAAGCACATGTACAGGCCTGTCTGAAGTTTGCTAATGAACATCTGAATGATTCAGAGGAGAACTGGATGAAAGGGTTTTCGGATGACACGAAAATCGAGCTCTTTGGCATCAACTCAACTCGCCGTGTTTGGAGGAGGAATGCAGCCTATGACCCCAAGAACACCATCCCCACCATCAAACGTGGAAGTGGAAACATTATGCTTTGGGGGTGTTTATTTGCTAAGGGGACAGGACAATTTCACTGCATCAAAGGGACGATGGACAGGGCCATGCCTGTCCAAATCTTGGGAGAGAACCTCCTTCCCTCAGCCAGGGCATTGAAAATGGGTCGTGGATGGGTATTCCAGCATGACATTTATGACCCAAAACACACGGCCAAGGCAACAAAGGAGTGGCTCAAGAAGAAGCACATTAAGGTCCTGGAGTGGCCTAGCCAGTCTCCAGACCTTAATCCTATAGTAAATATGTGGAGGGAGCTGAAGGTTCAAGTTGCCAAACGTCGGCCTTGAATTCTTAATGACTTGGAGAGGATCTGCAAGGAGGAGTGGGACAAAATCCCTCCTGATATGTGTGCAAACCTTCCCCAGTCAATGCCTCTTACGGGGAAAGTGTCGGGTGGAGCTGTATTCTGTGACGTCACAACGTACCAGCCTGCAGGAGAAGGTCCGTGGCTGTGTCTCTTCTTTTTTTTTTTTTTTTTTTTTTTTTTTTCTGTTTCCCTTCTTGCATCTAAATTCTTGTAAGTGAAATCAGATATATTTTTAATAAATGCCCATTTTTACATACTACACTATGAAGTTTCTTCCTCCTTGATACTTTTGTGACAGAGCACTTTCAGCAAGATGATCAGTGGAGCCGTGAATGTATGGGCTATTTTCGTATCCAGGCGAAGCTAAAATCTTACCAAGAGGGAGCTTTCTTACCGAAGTCTCAGGAGTGGATCATCGTAGCTGGTTTAATTTACAACAAGCGCGTGAGATCCCTATCATCTGGGATCCATTCCTTCTGGTAAGGGGAGCATAATTCCTTTTTATGTGGGAGAGAGCACCGTATTAAGCATGGATGTGTGTGAATTCACGTAAAGAGCACTTTTTTGGAGAATTTTTTTTTTTAAATTTTAAGTGTGGACTTCTTCTTTTGTTGAACATTTAATACTGCAATATAATTATATATATTGCGCACTTATTTTTTTTACATGTATTTAGACTTTTTTTAAGTTGCAGCACCTTCATATACATATTTAATTGGTTGATTTTTGTGTAAGCACGAAATCTATTTTATACAAATGTACAAAATCAGCAGGGTATCAAATACTTTTTTTTTCCCCTCACTGTATATATCTCCTTTGTAGACAGATGTGAAGTCTTATGCACACCTAAATTCATAGGAGTATTGAATATAGACCCATTGAGGCCTTTGTGTAAAGTCTTACATACTAGTACCATATGGACATGGCAGGAATCTAACTAGCTACTTTCTACAGAGGAAGGTTGGTGATTTCTTTACGTGAACTTTTCAATAATGTCCCAGGTACTGTTTCCCTGAAAATAAGCCTGGGTCTTATATTAATTTTGGCAACCAAAAGCACACTAGAGCTTATTCTCGTGGTAGGGCTTGCCATGCAGGAATCCCCAGTATGAACATAGTAAAAGTGGTTGTGAAATCCTGTAACCCTCTCTATTACAGGATTGTGTGGTGTAAAAGGTGTGTGTTGCTGTGGTAGAGTTGTGCAAATACCTTCTTATATCGACACTTCCATGACCTGCCCCAAGGTGTTGAAGACAAGAGCAGTGAAGATCAGCTGAGCGCTTGCAGAGGGAGGGGGGCCGAGATCGCGCCCCCCCCCCCACTGACACTCTGTGCTTCCATGACCTGCCCCAAGCTGTCTTCCCTGCTCTGAATACTGCAGGGAGGGGGGCCAAGATCCCCTGCTGACAGCCAGGAGCAGTGCTATACCAAAGGTATTTTATACAGTTGTATTGCAGAAACGCACACCTTTTTACATTGTATACTATTGTAGGAGAGTGGATTCTAGCATTTACAACCACTTTAAGCCATTTTCGGGGTAGGGCCTATATTTCAGCCTTCTCGAAAAACACAGTAGGTCTTATTTTCGGAGAAACACGGTATGTATGAATAATTTCCTCACATGTCCATAATATACAGTATAATTTATAGTATAAAGAAGCTGTGCCATTTAGTCTTCAAAAATCAGTTGTTCAGCTCCAGACAAGTGACTATAGGTGTGCACAGCCTATTGCATTAGGCTGTGCCCCCCAAAGCTCAAACATATGTATAATATATACAAAAAATTGGAAATAATAAATACTACTGACACGGTCCACTGCCCTAGGAAGTGCTGCTGTCTAGCTACTTGAGGAAAGGTTGCCATTGTTGCACCCTTGTTGTTGGGGTTAGGATGCCCTGGTGGACCCACTACTCACTGGTAGGGGCTACTGGGTGTATTTTGCAGCACATTGGTTACTAAAGTAAGAAAGGGTTCCTTGCTGTCTACAATTCTGAGTGACAGTAATGCTACATTCTAAGCACCAGAAAAAAAATAGATGTGTTTTTTTTTGATCTGAGGAAATGGAGGGTTTTAGTATGAAAGGGCTTATAAGAATGTGGAGCACCACAAATTACTGGTGGTGCCCCACTTTGCACTGTGCACCTCTGCGCCACTGTGCATATAAAGAGATGTCCTTCAGTTAAAAACTAAATGTCAAAACATTTGTGGAATCCAGAGATGGTTATGGGTGGTCATACACAGCTCTGAATTCGAGTAATGGGATTACCCTTTAAAAAAAAAAAAAAAATTCGAGTAATGGGTGGTACAACCCGGCTTAATAAATTTCAGCTGAGCTGGGAAAAAAATGTGGTGACCATCACTAAGGTAGGCAAGCAATAAGGAAGCACGAAGGTGGTTAGACTAAACTTGACTTTTTGCAAGTAGATTAGGATATTGAATTTACTTACCTGCCTATAGCTTTGGACCTGTTGATTGCTTTGAGATACCGTTTTAACTTCAGGTAACGTCTTCATCAGGTATTCAGTTGGCCAGGTTTGACAGGTTAAATTTAAATGCAGAACATTAAAAACAAAAATATTACCAAACAGGAATGATTTATTGCAATGGCTTTGGCTAAATTTGAATTCCTGACATTCTTCAGGTTGTGATACAAATGATTATATTCAGCGCTGCTCCAATATTCTTAATGATCCATAAATCATACAATAAAATTTTAAAAAATACATAAAGTGCAAATGTCCAAAAAAGTGCAAAACTGTATCAAGTCTTTTCAATACAAAATACACGTGTAGATTCTTGTTGTGAAGATTCGAGTGCCACTCTGTGCTCCCCTCCTGGGTCCCCACTCACCAGAGATGTTATAAACACGCAAGATCTTTTCTAACAAGGATCAAGATGTCTCCTTACACCATCAATTTGTAAAAGATTCCACAATGAACCAAGATGTATCCTTCTTATTATTCCATTACTGGATCTCCATTGCGGTAAAACGGACAATACATGGGCCAAATGAAGAGAGAGATGCACATAGCGTAATATTGCAAAAATGTACTTGTTTAAAAACACAAAAAAAGCACTTGCATCAAAAGAAAGGCATACAGACATAAATCGCCGTCTTGGCGTGCTGCCAGACGTCACTGAACCTAGTGTGTGTCTGTGTTCCTTGCTTGACGCGTTTCGCCCCTCCCACTGTGCGTCTTTAGAAGCTAGGGGGGCCCGTGACTGGCTGTCTTTCATTTAAGTTCCACCCACACCGCCCACTACTCATCACCTGCGATGTTTAAATTTCACTTCCACGGCTACCATATTGGTACTCACATGGACCCATTCCGCTTCCTGTAAAAAAAACAGGAAGCCGCATGGGCGCCATCTTGGTACTCCCTAGTCCAGCGATGGCGAACCTTGGCACCCCAGATGTTTTGGAACTACATTTCCCACGATGCTCATGCACTCTGCAGTGTAGTTGAGCATCATGGGAAATGTAGTTCCAAAACATCAGGAGTGCCAAGGTTCGCCATCACTGCCCTAGTCCATCTACTCTACATCGCGGTTGCCATCTTTGTACTCCCACGTGTTGTGTCAGATTCCTGGTGACACATATATTCTAATTGAGGTGCTTGCTATATCGGTGTCATTGGCTGGAAGATGTATTGAGAGGTTTGAATAGTGTACTGCGGCTCAAAAATTAGAGACCGCAGCACACGAGTACATCACTATGCATTTCAAATAACACATATACATGCTACCATTACTAAAAAAAACTAAAGTTATAGATTCAAATTTTGACTGTATGCATATATTGTTATCAAGTTTACTTATATAATGCCCATCTAAATAGTCAAAACTTAAAGAAAGCTACATATGTATAAAAATTCATACACAAAAATTATGTATAAATTCATATAAACAATTAATAGTCAGTAATAAAACCATTAATATCTAAATTTATGTTCAACCCTGCAGGTGTCATCGACTAACTGGTATATTCATTCCATTTTATTTTGTGATATGGCTTTTTTCATATGTGTGCCTTTCCGGTGTCTTTCTGCTCTGTCTATGCCACAAAAGGTTCATTTTGAGGGGTTTCTGTTGTGGAATCTTCTAAAGTGATTAGATAAACTGTGCTTTCGAAATTCTTTTTTTATATTATTCTGCTCCCTAAGTCTTACTTTTAGTTCTCTGATAGTACTACCCACATACTGCAAACCACACTCGCATTCCATTAGGTATGTGACAGGAGTGGTTCCGCATGTGATGAACTTTTGATATTTCACATACTTGTCCCGTTGTCCTGGATTGAAAGTGTGTTTTTCCTTTTTCCTCTTTTGCATGTTAAGCATTTGCCACACCTGAACAAGGGTTTGTTTATAAATGGCAGGAAGAGAAAATGGAAGAGATCGCATTATCTAGAGTATCCTCTATGGAGAGGGAAGCAGTGCCTTTTACACAGACACCTAACCTCGTACTGCAGATAGAAGAGGGAGGAACAATACAGGAAACAATAGAAATGAGCCTAACTACACACCCCAAACTTACTATCAATCCATTAATGACTCAGACACCCCAGTATAACCTACCCACACAGAATAGATATGACCCCATCAGACCCTGTACTCCACCATATAATCTAGGAGGACCCTCTTTCCACAGACCATATGAGTATAATCTTTATCCCCCACATTTATGGAGGGGATTTTCGGGGCAGAGGATATGGCAGACCCCCCAGGAGGGGATACAGAGGAAGAGGAGGTCACTGGGGACCCCCAAGAGAACCTATGAATTACTGGAGACCAAGGGGAGGACACAGAGGTCCCCCACCCCCATACAATACAGGAGAAGGAAGAACAGAGGCAGGAGAGGAGGGACGAGGGGGGGGGGGAAGAGAAACCTTAGATGCAGGTATTTTTAACTTGAGTTCCATTACTTTTAATGCAGAGGAGTTTAAGGTATTAGGTTTAATGTGAATACATTTAGGACTTGAATCGATTTACATAAATATATTAGAAAGATTTAATATTAGGAAGCATTTTGCTAATAAAACTGATAATGTTCAACCCATAGATCCACTATTTTTATATACAGTGGATTGAAGAATAAATCTACCTTCAATCTGAAACATGGTAGCAATCAATGCCTAGACGTCTTCAAAATGATGGTAGAACAGGATATTGAAGCCATTAATATACATCCCATGAGAGGCAATAAACAGATTAAACAGGGCCTCAATGATTTAGGAAAAAAAGGAAAAACATTGTAATAAGACCGGCTGACAGGCGGAATACCGTATATACTCGAGTATAAGTCAAGTTTTTCAGCACATTTTTTTTGTGCTGAAAGTGCCCCCCTCGACTTATACTGGAGTCAAGCCATTTTCTGCAGCAAAAAATTTCATTTTCCGAACCGACTTTCGGGCCCTGTATCTCAGGGCCACTTTGTGCTAGGAACTCCAAATTTGGTGTGCAAACCCAGTGGAACAGGTTCCATAATATATCCAAAGCTGGGGTTCCTAGCACTAAGTGGCCCCAAGATACGGGGCCCCAAAATCGGTTCGGAAAATGTCATTCTCTGCTGCAGAAAAGTGCTTGACATTTTCTGAACCGATTTTTGGGGTCCTGTATCTCGGGGACACTTGGTGCTAGAAACCCCAGCTTTTGATATTTTATGGTGCTAGTTCCACTGGGTTTGCACACCAAATTTGGGGTTCCTAACATTAAGTGGCCCCAAGATACGGGGCCCCAAAGTCAGTTAACTGTGTCCATCTGCAGCAATGTCATTTCGGGACCCTTTGGGTTCAGAGACCCCAAATTTTGGCTGCAGCTAGGGGGCATCTAGGAACCCTTAACTACCGAGTTTGAAGTTCGGGGGACCTATGGCTGCAAATGGGCACGGTGAGGCTGCAAATGGGCTTTGTTGACCCTCTTTTCCACTTACAGTAGCTGTGCATTTCTCACCCTCGTCTTATGCCGCGTACACACGGTCGGACTTTTCGTCTACAAAAGTCCAACGGACGCTGACGGACTAAAGCTGGCTGGTAATCCGATCGTGTGTGGGCTTCTCCGGACTTTCAACATACTTTTTTAGCCTCAAATCCGACGTACTTTAGATTTGAAACATGCTTCAAATCTTTACTTCGTAACTACGACGGACCCCGAAATCCGCTCGTCTGTGTGCTAGTCCGACGGACAAAAAGCCACGCTAGGGCACCTATTGGCTACTGGCTATGAACTTCCTTATTTTAGTCCGGTGTACGTCATCACGTAAGAATTCGATGGACTTTTGTGTGATCGTGTGTAGGCAAGTCTGTTCGTTAGAAAGTCCGCCGCAAGTCCGTCGAAAGTCCGCCGAAAGTCTGCCGGAAGTCTGTCGGACAGGCTGTCTGACTTTTGTAGACGAAAAGTCCGACCGTGTGTACGCGGCATAATACTCGGGTCACTAAGTTTTTCCCATTTTTTTTTTTTTTTGTGGTAAATTAGGGCCTCGATTTATACTCGGAACGACTTATACTCGAGTATATACGGTAGTTGTGTTAAATAAAGAGGACTATAACCAGCAACTCAATCGTTTGGTAGATGATAAGGATACATACAGCAAACTTAAAGGAGACCCGGGTAATAAATTAAAAGCCCAACTTATTAAAAAAGTAAAGAAAGCTCAGAAGAAAGGAATTCTAGATTAAAAAAAAGAGGCTAAATGCCTCATCCCAGAGGCACCGAAAACTCCCATTATATATCAAGTCCCTAAAATTCATAAGAATACACTAAAACCCCCAGGCAGACCCATCATTAATGGGGTAGATTCTTTATTTTCGAGAATAGGAGAGTATTTAGATCACTTTCTCCAACCCATAACCCAACAATTCCCATCATATACTAAAGACAGTAGAGATCTCATTAATCGCATCAGAAATATTCCTTACACTCCTCATGATCACACAATAATGGCTAGTATTGATGTACCTTCATTATATACGAACATTAATCAAGATGATGCCATCTGAGCTGTAGAATCAGCATTAAAAAAGGAAAACGAAGTTAAAGAGGGCACAGATTGAGTTTATGATAGATATATTAGATTTGGCAATGGGCAGCAATTATTTCTGGCATGCGAAACAATTTTTTTAAACAAATTAAGGGTGTAGCTATGGGGACCAAATATGCCCCTACGGTTGCAAACATTTTTATGAGCAATTCAGAGAAAATTTTTGGCAAACAGATCCCAGGTCTGATAACGTACAGAAGATATATCGACAATATATTTCTAGTATGGGAAGGCACTGAACAATCATTTAAAATTTTACAACAAATTAACATCAATAAATATAATGTCTCTTTCTCAGCGAATTACATTAGAGATAAAGTCAACTATCTTGATTTGGAAATCTTTAAACAAGGCAAAAGAATGTTAACACATACTTATTTTAAAAGTACAGATAGAAACAGTTATATCCCTACCTCTAGTGGCCATCACCCTTAGTGGATCACGGGCATACCTAAATTCCAATTAATACAAATAAAAAAACTGTGTCCAGGTGGTAGATTATAACGCACAGTCTAACATGTTAATAGACAGATTTGCACAAAAGCGATATAAACGACCCTAATTACAAAAAATTCAGGAGGAGGTTGGCTTAATGGATAGAGGGGAATTCCTTACCCCCAAACAGAGGAAAGAGGGAGATTTCCAAATAGCATTCTGTACAGAATACAATAGACCATACAAACAGAAGGCCATTAAAACACACTGGCCAATTCTTTTGAGGAACCCAATAGTTGGCAAAACTTTGTCAAAGAGAGCTAATTTTAGCTACAGACGACCACCTATATTGAAAGATAAAATCGTTAAAAGCATCCCTGACCCACCAAAAAAAAACTGTCGCTTTTTTTGGATCAGACTTTTTTTCAGGTGTGGCAAATGCTTAACATGCAAAAGAGGAAAAAGGAAAATGCACTTTCAATCCAGGAGAATGGGACAAGTATATGAAATATCAAAGTTCATCACATGCGGAACCACTCATGTCACATACCTAAATGGAATGTGAGTATGGTTTGCAGTATGTGGGTAGAACTACCAGAGAGCTAAAAGTGAGACTTGGGGAGCATATTAATAATATAAAAAAAAAGTATTTCGAAAGCACAGTTTATCTAATCACTTTAGAAGATTCCATAACAGAGACCCCTAAAAATTAACCTTTTGTGGCATAGACAGAGCAGAAAGACACTGGAGAGGCACAAAAATTAAAAAAGCCATTTCACAAAACGAAACAGAATGGATATACTAGTTAGTCGATGACACCTGCAGGTTGAACATAGATTTAGATATTTCATTATTTTATTACTGACTATTGTTTTATGAATTTATACATAATTTCTGTGCATGAATTTTTATACATATGTAGCTTTCTTTTAAGTTTTGACTATTTTAGATGGGCATTCTATAAGTAAACATTATAACAACAATATATGCATGCAGTCAAATTTTTAATCTGTAATTTTGGTTTTTATTAATGGTAGCATGTATATGTGTTATTTGAAATGCATAGTGGTGTACTGTGCTGCGGTTTCTAACTTTTGAGTCGCAGTACACGAGTATACTATTCAAACCTCTCAATACATCTTACAGCCAATGACCCCGATATAGCAAAGACCTCAATTAGAATTTGTGTCACCAGGAATCTGACACAACATGCAGGAGTACAAAGATGGCAAACGCGATGTAAAGTAGATGGAGTAGGGACTACCAAGATGGCGCCCATGCGGCTTCCTGTTTTTACAGGAAGCGGGATGGTTCCATGTGAGTACCAATATGGTAGCCATTGCACTTCCTGTGTGTATGAATGGGTGATCACAGGGAGTGCAAACATGGTGTTTTCTATATATGAGAGAGACCGCACATGAGAGTACCAAGATGGAGACCAACACTTCCTGTACTCACAGGAAGTGAAATTTAAACCACACAGGCGATGAGAGTAATGGGAGGTTTGGGTGTAGTGGGCGGGACTTGACAAAGACAGCCAGTCATGGGCCCCTCTAGCTTCTGAAGATGCCCAGTAGGAGGGGCGAAACTCACCAAACAAGGAAAGGAACACTCGCATGAGCTTCAGTGACGGCTGGCAGCAAGCCAAGGCAGCGATTTTTTTTTTTTTTTTTTTTTTTTTTTTTTTTTCTTTCTTTCTTTCTTTCTTTCTTTCTTTCTTTTGATGTAAGTGCATTTTTTTGTTTAAAAAAAAAAAAAAAAAATTAAGCACTATTATGCTATGTGCATCTTTCTTCATTTGTAACATGTATTGCCGTTTTACCGCAATGGAGATCCAGTAATGGAATAATGAGGATACATCTTGGTTCAATTTGGAATCTTTTACAATCAATAGTGTAAGAAGACATCCTGATCCTTGTTGGAAAAGATCTTGCCTGATTATAACTTATCTCTGGTGAGTGGGGACCCAGGAGGGGAGTACAGAGTGGCACTCAAATCTTTACAACAAGAATCTACACGTGTATTTTGTATTGAAAGGACTTGATACAGTTTTTCAATTTTTTGCAGACTTGCACTTTTATGTATTTTTTTGCATTATATTGTATGATTTATTGATTATTAAGAATATTGGAGCAGCGCTGAGTATAATAATTCGTATCATCACTTTGGTTTTTTTTGTTTTTTTTACCTTCCACGTCAGCAGCAGCTCTGTCACATTTTATTTTGGATAGTTTTATTATATTATTTGTACACCATAGCGCGGGTATCTATATATTTTTTTTTATTCTTCAGGTTGTGCTCCATTTTTATTTGCTGTGGAATGTACTGCAAGTCTGCATCTGATCTTCATTAAGCAAATACTTTGTTTAATACATAGGACCACTGCCTCAGCATTTCATTCCCATCATATTGATTGGACATGATTCAGCTTAATGTGGCTGAGGCTCTGATTGGATTTCTGTCCACCAGAAACAAATCTTGATAGGGATTTTAGCAAATAGTCTTTGTACTGTATCCTGAGGAAATTCAGTCATTTCAGGCCATCAGTCATAAATTGATAGCCATGAATGGAGGAATAAATATGCCTTTTTGGTTATGGATGGATAGCAGTGAAATACAACCAAAGTGTGTTTTTTACCTAGAGTTTTTAGGGTTCATTCTCTAGAACTGTCACCCACATACTTTGTGTTATTACCTAGCGAGTCACTCATTTCATGCACATGAGTCTGTTTCATGATGTGCGGCTTATGGATCTTTCCTTTGACATTGCTGCAGCTTGGAGCTAAGACGAGCTCCCTGTTCCTGCCTGCACTCAGTTGGACTCCATTCCAGGAGTATGCTTGTAATCCAAAGTACTCGCATATCAAAGCGAGTTTTCCTATTTGAAGTCAATGGAAACGAAAATAATTTGTTCCGCATTGACTTCAATGGGATGCAATACCGCATGTGGCCAGAGGCGGGGGGCGCCGGAGAGCCTCAGAAACGGCCAAAAAGGCCAGAGGACACTTCGGCTGACCTTGGCAAACCTCGGAAAGACTTCCTACCCGAGATTTGCCAAGGTCAGCCGTGCTGTACTCGGGTCTTTCTGTGCATTTCTGAATGTGACATTCGGCTCTGCTCCGGCGCCCCCTCCACCTCAGGCAAAAAGCGGTACTGCACACTGCTTTGGCCTGAAACGTGCTCGTTTTGCGAGACAAAACTCGCAAACCGATTTACGATCTTTAAAAATACAGTGCTCGTATTGCGAAACACTCGTTAACCGCGTTACTCGCAATCCGAGGTTCCACTGTATATTCTAACACTAATACACATAGGGCACAATTAACTAAGCAATATTTTACCGCATCCAAATATGCTGTAAAATTTTGCACAGTGTTTTTGTTTTAAAAATTGTAATTTATGAAGAAAAGCTCCTTTTAAAATCTTGCATGTTGTTATATTTCCGAAAAATATGCAAAGAAGAATGGGCAAAAATTGAAATCTCTACATGTGCAAAGCTGGTAGAGACATTCCCAAAATGACTTGCAGCTGTAATTGCAGCCAAAGGTTGTTCTACAAAGTATTGACTCAGGGGGGGTTGAATACAAATGCATGCCACACTTTTTAGATATTTATTTGTAAAAAAAATTGAAAACTATTTTTTTACTTTCACTTCACAATTTGTGTCACTTTTTGTGTTGGTCTATCACATAAAATCCCAATAAAATACATTTCCCATATTTTGTCATGTTACAACCAAAAACGTAATTTTCAAGGGGTAGGCATACTTTTTCAAGGCACTGTACAGTGCCTTGCAAAAGTATTCGGCCCCCTTGAACTTTTCAACCTTTTGCCACATTTCAGGCTTCAAACATAAAGAAATAGAATTTTAATATTTTGTGAAGAATCACCAACAAGTGGGACACAATTGTGAAGTGGAACGAAATCTATTGGATATTTTAAACTTTTTTAGCAATTAAAAAACTGAAAAGTGGTGTGTGCAAAATTATTCGGCCCCTTTACTTTCAGTGCAGCAAACTCACTCCAGAAGTTCAGCGAGGATCTCTGAATGATCCAATGTTGTCCTAAATGACTGATGGTGATAAATAGAATCCACCTGTGTGTAATCAAGTCTCTGTATAAATGCACCTGCTCTGTGATAGTCTCAGGGTTCTGTTGAAAGCGCAGAGAGCATCATGAAGACCAAGGAACACACCAGGCAGGTCCGTAATACTGTTGTGGAGAAGTTTAAACCCGGATTTGGATACAAAAAGATTTCCCAAGCTTTAAACATCCCAAGGAGCACTGTGCAAGCGATCATTTTGAAATGGAAGGAGTATCAGACCACTGCAAATCTACCAAGACCTGGCTGTCCCTCTAAACTTTCAGCTCAGACAAGGAGAAGACTGATCAGAGATGCAGCCAAGAGGCCCATGATCACTCTGGATGAACTGCAGAGAACTACAGCTGAGGTGGGAGAGTCTGTCCATAGGACAACAATCAGTCGTACACTGCACAAATCTGGCCTTTATGGAAGAGTGGCAAGAAGAAAGCCATTTCTCAAAGATATCCATAAAAAGTCTCGTCTAAAGTTTGCCACAAGCCACCTGGGAGACACACCAAACATGTGGAAGAAGGTGCTCTGGTCCGATGAAACCAAAATCGAACTTTTTGGCCACAATGCAAAACGATATGTTTGGCGTAAAAGCAACACAGCTCATCACACTCAACACACCATCCCCACTGTCAAACATGGTGGTGGCAGCATCATGGTTTGGGCCTGCTTTTCTTCAGCAGGGACAGGGAAGATGGTTAAAATTGAGGGGAAGATGGATGCAGCCAAATACAGGACCATTCTGAAAGAAAACCTGTTGGAGTCTGCAAAAGACCTGAAACTGGGACTGAGATTTATCTTCCAACAAGACAATGATCCCAAACATACAGCAAAATCTACAAAGGAATGGTTCACAAATAAACGTATCCAGGTGTTAGAATGGCCAAGTCAAAGTCCAGACCTGAATCCAATCGAGAATCTGCGGAAAGAGCTGAAAACTGCTGTTCACAAACGCTGTCCATCCAACCTCACTGAGCTCGAGCTGTTTTGCAAGGAAGAATGGGCAAGAATTTCAGTCTCTCGATGTGCAAAACTGATAGAGACATACCCCAAGCGACTTGCAGCTGTAATTGCAGCAAAAGGTGGCTCTACAAAGTATTAACGCAAGGGGGCCGAATAATTTTGCACGCCCCACTTTTCATTTTTTTATTAGTTAAAAAATTTTCAAAAATCCAAAAGATTTCGTTCCACTTCACAATTGTGTCCCACTTGTTGGTGATTCTTCACAAAAAATAAAAATTTTATATCTTTATGTTTGAAGCCTGAAATGTGGCAAAAGGTTGAAAAGTTCAAGGGGGCCGAATACTTTCGCAAGGCACTGTATATTGGGCTGCTATTGCACGGAAACCGTGCAGTACATTGATGAGATGGGAATGAGGCCTGCGAAATACCCACTAACTCTCCAACTACCATCTGGTAGGATGCTTTCCCCAAAAAAAAATGTAATGCAACCAACAATTTAGTCATGGCTGGTATGGCATGGCTTCTCTGGGTTGAGGGCTCAAGCTACCCTATGAGTTGGGTATACAACTTCTGCAGGGTATCATCATCCATGTATTTATTCATCAATGTGCACTCCTTAACCAGTTCAGCTCTTTGGGCGTACTATGTACGTCCGAAGAGTGAACCTTTGATCGCATGCCGATGGCTGTAATAGCAGCTGTTCGGGTTTTGTGGAGCCGGCGATCGGCTTCAAAGTAAGAGTGAGTTTTTTTATTAACCCCTTGTGATAGCAATCACGGAAAAAGATAAATAAAAGAAAAAAGTAAAAAAAAATTGCCAAAACCCACGTTGCCCGCACACCTGCACAAACGCAAGCCCAGGGTGCGTAGGTGTATGTAAACCGTGGTTGCACAACACATGACATATCGCTGCAAACGTCAGAGTGAGAACAATAATTCTAGCACAAGAGCTCCTAGTTAATTCTAAATTGATGAGCTATAACGGCTTTTAAAGCACCACCTATGGTGATTTTTGGACGCCATTGTTTTTTGGCAATATTGCACTCCTTCTCCTCCATCCTATTCCAGAAGACTGGCTCCATCTGTGCTATGCAGTCTGCCAGCCTCCAGAGACCGCTCCTGAGTGGAAGCTTGGACCACTACTTATTTACCACATGCATTTATTTATTTCCTTTTGTGAATTGACTTTAACGCCTTTTTTTATGTGGAAGGTACCAAGTGTTTTTGGGGTTTGCGCTAAATACTGCATACAAGCAATAGTGACTTTACATTTTCTTTTACAAAAGATTTTATTTGCATAGTAAAGTGAGCAGGTAATTAAGTAAACATTGAGACGGTTACATTATATATAGCAAAAGCGAATTTATATTTTCATTATCGCATGCATTAAAAGTAGTCATGTGTGCTCATAGCTTTTGAAGGAAATCGGCAAAAGTCAGCAATATGTTTATTTCAAATTTGTTGTCAAATTCTATCTAGTTTTCGAATTCAACTTGAATATCATTTTTTAAATTTAATTTCTAATTTCGGACAAATTTTACTTTAGTTAATTCGGATTTGTTTACATTTTGTTACTATTGAAATTCGGATACACCTGAATCTCGTAAAAATTTAAATTTTATCTGAATTTCGATTCACACGGACTGCACATGTCTATTAGACACCTACCTTCCCAGAGAGGCTGACTGAGTCCACAGGGGACAGATCCCTCTTATCCCACTCTTCCCCTGTAGCATCGGTATGATGCCACCTACAGCTGGGCAGAATGCCTGCACCTGCCTACATTCTGCTCCTGTCTTCCTTTGTCCCACACAATACTACCCCATTTTTTTCACAAATGCAGAACATATTAAAAGTTTTTTTCAAATATTCACAACTTGACCCTCCTAATGCACCGTACACACGATCGGAAATGCTGCCAACAAAACTCCGATGAGAGCTTTTGGTTGGAAATTGCGACCGTGTGTATGCTCCATCGGACTTTTGCTGACGAAATTCCCACCAGCAAAAGATTGAGAGCAGGTTCTCTATTTTTCGGTCGGAAAAAGTTCCTATCCGAAAATGCGTTCGTCTGTATGCAATTCCGACGCGCAAAAAACCACGCATGCTCGGAAACAATTTGACGCATGCTCTGAAGCATTGAACTTCATTTTCTCGGCTCGTCGTAGTGTTGTACGTCACCGTGTTCTTGACAGTCGAAAGTTCAGAGAACTTTTGTGTGACTGTGTGTATGCAAGGCAAGCTTGAGCGGAATTCTGTCGGAAAAACCATCCAAGATTTTTCCGACGGAAATTCCGCTCGTGTGTATGGGGCATAAGTGTGTTCTCCCTTTTTATTTAGGCTCGGTTCACATTGGTGTGATGCGAGAACCCTGCAAATCCACTGTGGGTTCCCGCATCACACTGCCATATGCAAACTGTGTGGAGTGTCAAAAGAAAGTTTAATGTCACCCCCAAATCAGTTTGCATATCGCAGTGCGAACTGTCAATTTGGACAGGAATCTGATCACATGGGTGTGAACACCCATGCGATCCGCTTCTGGTGCGGACCAAAAAAAGGGTCCAAAATGCAATGCAATTTCAGCCATACAATTTGTATGGCTGAGTTTGCAACGCACAGTCATCGCATGTGATTTGCAGTGCGGTGCGAATCAAATCCGATGCCAGACAGCATACCAGTGTGAACCGAGCCTTAAACTAAACTAGATCACTTTGTTGGTGGGGCCAGTTAATGGGCACCCAAGATGAAGTAAAGGGACACAGACTAAAGAAAATGGCACTGTTTAATTAGAAGTGACAAATAACATGTGGAGGACAGCAGAAAGGTGCTTACTTAGCAGTCCCTACTAATATGGCATTAGTCTTTTTATCACAGGCAGCTCGGGTGCAACAGTTCTCAACAACATTGGTGGTACTTTAACACAGTCCCAGCACTTGAGATGTTACCTCATTAATGTTTGGATTGCTGGAATAGCACCAGAGTGAAGGGGGTAGCTGATAGGAAGAGCCTTGTCCCAGCTCTCTAAAGCCTCCAGATAGCAGAGCCAGCAATGGTAACCCTGCTCTGTCCCTCCTCGCCAGGAGCCTCTCCCTAGTGCTAAATACTAGAGATGTGCATGATGAAAAAATTACTTTAGTTTCTTATTCATTAAGTCAATCATTTTGTTTAGTAATATTCATTATGTTGGAATAATTCGTTTTCGGAATTCATTTAGTATATTCAGATATGTTTTGTATATTTGTTCCGAATCTCAGAATAACCAAACTTTTGTCCGACTTTCAATTTGTGATAAAAAAAAAAATCACACATGTCTACTAAATACACTGTCCCTAACAGAGATCCTGTCCATACCCTATCCACTTCACAAATGCACACTAACTGCAGTGGGACAGCGCTATTTATTATCCTTGCTCTCACTAAAGATAGCCGTGGAGGTCAACCAGTGTTGCAGCGTTCAATTGGACAGCTGCTCCTCTGGAGCCACCTACAGAGGCTTCAGAGGAACAAAGCTCCTCTTAACCTCCATTTCCTCCTTACAGCAACAAGCCAAACAGAAGAGTGAAGTGCACCTGCCTACATCTTTGCTACAAACATAGGTGGCAGTGGCATTTTTTGTATTGGCCACACATTATTTTTCCATTATCCATGCAAGTAGATACCTCCTTAGAAGGTTATTTACACAGTATCATGATATTGTAAGCCAGTATAAAACCGGAACAAGGTTTTTTTTTTTTTTTTTTTTTTTTTTTTTGTGCAGGCTCCATTGACAAATTCAGCCCTTGTTATAGATCAGGTTGACAAGAACTACAAGTAAAGACATTCAGAGGTTCCCGCATTCAGCTACACTCTTCAGAGCTACAGGTGACCCTTCTCTTTAGACTTTGCTAGCAAGAGCACTGTATGTCTATTGGGCTCAGGTAGGATCCAGTGGGTTTAACCAAAAGGTTAACACAACTAAAATGGCTTACTGTTGTCAAGTTCACTGCAAAGGATCCAAGCCTGATTAAATCAGAACATTGCAAACCATTGATGAAAACAATAGATCCAAGTGATTTAATGTGTGGTGTGTTGTTGTGTTTTTTTTTTTTTTTTTCTCTTTTTTAATGTTTTTTCGCACCATCCATTTACAACTGTTATATAATAAACTGTCCCCAGAAAACTGGGTAATCTAAGAATACAACAGAACAGCTTGTTTTGCAGCTGTTTTATCTAAAAGATACTTCTGACTTAACAGTCTGGTAAGGGATGAATCAGCTGTGTTATTTGGATGATCTTCTTACTAAAAGTGGCATTTTCTTCATGGAACAGAACTAAAAACTAAATAATAAACTGATGGTAATTTGCACTATCCATCTGGGGTGCACCCAGCAAATACACTATCCAAAGTGGTTCTTACAATCAAAAAATCAAAAGGAAATCTAGCACTTCTTACATTTCCAGAGTAGTAACTGTTCAATAAACCTCTTCACAATCCAATCTAGCCTCTGTAATATCTTTACTCCTTGTAGAAAGATTATCTGATTGCAGCACTCTCCCTCTCTCCACTACATTAACAGGTCACACTGCTCTTTCAACAATACAGCTCCAAAATGTAATCCAAAAACAAATGTCCTTTTTAATAGTACCAATACATACAGTGGATATACAAAGTCTACATACTCCTGTAAAATGTCAGGTTTCTGTGATGTAAAAAAATGAGACAAAAGTTAAATCATTTCAGAACTTTTTCCACCTTTTTTAATGTGACCTATAAACTGTACAACTCTAGTTGAACAACAAACTGAAATATTTTAGTTGGAGGGAAGTAAAAAAAAAACTAAAAATATGATCACATAAGTGTGCACACCCTTAAACTAATACTTTGTTGAAGTACCTTTTTGATTTTATTACAGCACTCAGTCTTCAGTCTCAGTCTCAGTCTTTATTACAGCACTACAGACATCTCCTGGGCACAGCCCTCTTCAGCCCACCCCACTGGTTTTCAATCGCATTTAGGTCTGAGCTCTGGCTGGGCCATTCCAAAACTTGAATCTTCTTCTGGTGAAGACATTCCTTTGTTGATTTGGATGTATGCTTTGGACCGTTGTCATGCTAAAAGGTGAAGTTCCTCTTCATGTTCAGCTTTCTAGCGGAAGCCTGAAGGTTTTGTGCCAATATTTACTGGTTCAAAAAGTTCAACCTTGGTTTCATCAGACCATAACACATTTTCCCACATGCTTTAGAAAGACTTCAGATGTGTTTTTGCAAAATTTAGCTGGGCTTGGATGTTTTTCTTCAGAAAAGGCTTCCGTCTTGCCACTCTACCCCATAGCCCAGACCTATGAAGAATACGGGAGATTGTTGTCACATGTACCACAAAGCCAGTACTTGGCAGATATTCCTGCAGCTCCTTTAATTTTGCTGTAGGCCTCTTGGCAGCCTCCCTGACAAGTTTTGTTATTGTCTTTTCCTCAATTTTGGGGGGATGTCCAGTGGTTGGTATTGTCACTGTGCCATATTTTCTCCACTTGATGATGAAGGTCTTCACTGTCCCATTGTAATATCTAATGCCTTGGAAATTCTTTTGTACCTTTCTCCTGACTGATACCTTTTAACAATGAGATCCCTCTGATGCTTTGGAAGCTCTCTGTGGACCATGGATTTGCTGTTGGATGCGACTAAGAAAATGTCAGGAAAAACCTCCTAGAACAGCTGAACTTTTAGGCTGGGTTCACACCTCCGACGGATGCGGCTCGCAGCAGGTGCATCCCTGTTCTCCGTTTTTCAGGGATGAATCCGGGCCAAATTGTTGCCTGAATTCGCCCCTGAAATGGAGCCAAAGACGCACAGTGTTCCTGTGCAAGCCACTCTGCAGCCGCAACGGAGATATGTGAACCAGCCCCATAGAGAGCTGGTCACAATCTCCTGTCATGCCAATTGGATGCGGGGAAACCTGCATCCAATTCGCTTAGGTGTGAACCCAGCCTTACTTTGGGTTAATCCGAGGTACTTTAAATGATGGTAGGTGTCTACTGACTCCTATTCAACATGAGTCTGTGATTGCTTAACACCGCTATATCCCCAATTATAAGAGGGTGTGCACACTTGTACAACCCCCTAAAAGATTTCAGTTTGTTGTTCAACTGAGTTGTACAGTTTATAGTTCACGTTTAAAGGTGGAAAAAGTTCTGCAATGATTTATCTTTTTCTCGTTTGTTTACATCACAGAAACTTGACACTTTAACAGGGGTAGACTTATATGTGTGTGTGTATATGTTTTTTGTGTGTGTGTGTGTGTATGTATGTATGTATGTATGTGTGTGTATGTATGTGTATGTGTATGTATATATATATATATATATATATATATATATATATATATATATATATATATATATATATATACCGTATATATTACTCCCAATTTGAGCCATACGTGGATCAAAATTTGTCCAGTTTAGCAGGGACTGGACAAATTTTGATCCATGTATGTACATCCATCCTGTTGGATAAATTCTGCTCAATCAGTGCAGAACACAATAGGTCAGCGGGAGTGATTTTGAATGTGTGGATGGCGGAATCGGGTCAGTTTTTTCATTCAACCTGCTGGTTGAATGAAAAAACTGACCCATCTAATGCCTGTGTAAGGATTTAGCTGATTGCAGTGCACACTGAGAAAAATCACACTGCAATGGCTCACATACACCAATGCTCTCAATCTTTGCTGACATAATAATTACAAATTAAAACAAAAGACCTAGTAGATGTTACTATAAATGTATCAGTTTAGAGATTGTGACATGTAGCATATCTCACATCCTAGATCAGCCTTTCTCAAATTTATCAACACAGAGGAACCCTTGAAATATGTTTCCAATCTCAGGGAAACCCTAAAAAAATTACTATACCTACAACTCATGATACATTAGTTTGATTATGGGGAATAATGCTCCTTACAATGCTGATCATTAAGTTTCTGCTTGCAGATAGCTAATAAGATCAATGGTGTCAGTGGGAACTTATCTGACAGGCAGAAATGGCTCATTGCTCAGGGAACCACTAGCAACCACTGGAGGAACCCTACGGTGCCATGTAACCCTGGTCTGGATGCAGGGACCAACAATATGGCTCTTTTTTTTGTAGCAAAAGCTGGACATCTTTATCTCGGATCATAGCTAAGTCTATGCTGTGTCTTGCTGAACAGTAAGTAGAGTGGCCTCACTCTTACCTCCTTGTTTCCCAGATAGAAACTGCCTAATGCAAGGATTGCTGTGCAAACTGAGAAATCCCATACACCAGTCCTCCCAGCCCTATGCTATCATAACTGTTAAACTATGGCAAAAAACAGATAAATCCTATGAAGATATATCTCTGTTTAGAAAATTATAATAAATACGTAGCAATGTCTCAGTCTGGATGCATGAAATCCCAGGAATATAACACTTTATAGTAGAAATAGGGAAATCCTGTGATATGTCTCTGTCCACCATGGACAGGGCCAGTTAAGGATTTTTGCCTACTCGGGCGAAGGTGAGTTTCGAGTGCTGTAATACCCAGACCCAGCCATCTGGCAGGATGGACAGGACAGATCTCTGTACCCGCCTGGTTGGTGATCAGGGACGGTAGATCAGTGATTTGTAAAATCATGGAGGATTTTCCCCTCCTCCTTCTCCCACTTCTCTCTGCAGCTGGGCTCCTCATTTTGCACCCCTGTGCCCCTTCCATTTCCCCAGGCACAGTCATGGCATCTCTTCTCCCCACCCTGGATGTCCCCCTGTCTGTCAGTAGCCCTCCTGTGTGTGCAGATCCCTGGCGGCCTCCTGTGTTATGTTGAGTAAGGTCAGGTCAGCCATTGAGGAAGTGGAGTTTGTGGGACATTTTCTGCTGACTTGGCTGCAGAACAGAGAGCTACATGCTGCTTCTCCTCCACTACAGGAGCCGGTGGCGGGAGATGAGGAGATTGGTGGAGATGACTTGGGGGAAGGAGGTGGAGGAAGAGGGAGGGCGGGTTTGTTGTTATAGGGCAGGGAGAGGCTCACTCCTACAGCTCCCTGCTTCAGATCCCACACATGCCTAGCACCACCGACATCCCTTTTCTTTCTGCCCAGATGTGGGATTGTCCACCACCAGCACCACTGCTCTACCTTTCCTGGGGACTAGGGTTATGGACTTTTACTGCTCCCCCCCCCCCCCCCCATCTTGACACCCTAAGGTGGCTGCCTAAGCCACCTATATGCTGGTGCCAACCCTGACCATTGGCAAAGAAGACTCACTTCCTCCTTGTTTGACCGGGTAACCTCCACTGGACAAAATACTACTTTCTTGAATAGTATAATCTATAATATTCTGATTGACTTCAAGGATCATAGCGTCTCATTACATTTTAGACTAAAGCACAGCAGGGATCCTTCAGGATTGAAGTTTTGGGGAATAGATAAAATCCACCCCTTATGGAGGGGCAGTATTTTGGTCCGTGGGTTGTCAAAATGTGAAACTCAGTGGATATATTTGACTAACACTTTAAGCCCCAACGGAATGAATATAGATTTGGACCTGAATTGCTTTATTAGTGACTATTAATTTTATGTATTTTATGTTTTGCAGTTATATCCTGATACTGCTTTCTAATTTAGGTTCTGGTTGAGTCCCAAGCCTTCATGCAGTCTGGGATAGGCACTGTGGCTTTATGTGGATTTGAGGATTAGTTTTACCTTTTACCTCATAGGATTCCGTATAGAACTGAATATGTATTGTATTGTGTATAACATACTTTTACATTCAGTTAGGTTATATGGTTTCCTACCTAGTGCTAACCTTACAGGTTATAGGATTGTAGGTTCACAAGGGCATGATATTGCTGATATTAAGGTTTATTTAATTTTTAGATTTCTATGAATTTTACAATTTTTACTTTTAATGGGTGTTTCGGTATATTTGTAAAAAATATGGGTTAAATTTAATCCCAGCTTCCATTGTTAATGTTTTTTTTAAAAGTACATGTGCCATAAGAGCTCTGTTTGTTTAATAGGACATAACAATTACATTTTGCTTTGTCTGTATTGCTTGGGTGCAGCGAAGCGCCTTTAGCTATATTGGAAACTATGTTTGTTATATGCCATTAATCAGCGCGCTATAATAAGACTATGTGATTGTATGTATCTCTTTATGACATGGCAGTGTGCCACTTATGAGCTGTAGAGACGTGCATATTGCACGGTGCATCGTGTTCAGGAATGTAACAATGTAACCTAGTACTTTAGCCGATCTGTCATTTCAGGTCCACTGCCTTGCCTGGTGCTTTGGTTGCGATGCGGCTAGTGATGACACTCTGGTTTTGTTACATGCAGGGTTAACATTGTGCCCCTTGTGTGTATGAAAGGGAAGAGCTGCGCCATGTGGCCACACCCTCCGAAGAAGATGTGATGATGAAACGCGTTGTGGCATGACTACACGGCTCCCTCGTCTGTCAGTCTCAGAGCTGGTCATCCCGGGTTCCATCGCAGCCAATTCCATCTCTGAGGCGGCGAGAGTGACTCGTTCTGTGCCGCACAAACGTTTATTTTACATGCTGCTTTATCCTGAATCTTGCGTAAGCAGATATTATGTGTGTGGGTATTTTAACCAATAAACGGTATTACGCTATGCCAGTTCCCCTTTTCTCTTGCATTTATGAATTATCCCATGAAAGAGTGATCTTTTTCGGAGATAGGAGCCAGTTTCAAGTCTCAGATGATTACAGGCTTCAGTGTCTGTTACATTTGCATCACACTGGGAGGATTGGAGTTTATCTTACAGTGTGTGGAGACACAAGGCTCATATATCACTCATCTCTGGTGAGTTCATTACCAACGGGGATTATTCGTGCACGAGGTGTTGGTGATGGTATCCAGCTGAGGAATCTATTTCTGGTTGCTAAGTTACGGAGCACAGTTCACACTACATAGATTTTAAGTGGACTTTTTTTCTATATTGCATGTTGATTGACTCTCCAATGGTTTTTAATTACCATTATCTGCACTGAATATTGCATTTTCATTATTCTATTAGGGATGTTAGTGCTGAGATGATTGCTCTGATTTTTATCTTTGGCACATTTTATTAATTGTGTATGTTTATAATAGCTGCTGTTGTGCACTGAACTGATTCTGTCCATTTGAGTGCTTGGATCAGTGACACTGGGTGCTACTGATTATATTTATATATATATATATATATATATATATATATATATATATATATATATATATATATATATATATATATATATATATATATATATATATATATATATATATATATATATATAATCTCTTGAATAGTATCACTGTGCTTTTATTTAAAAAATACTATTCACATGTAGTTTTTAAGAGAATATGCAGTGTCGCCAAGGTATTCCCATCAGGGGCTGGCTCAGTGGTAACCCTAGGCAACTGGACTGATCATGCTTGTGTTCTCCTACTTCTCAACGCATTGTATGACCCGCTACATCGGAACTAAGAATTACTTTAGCTTTGGAGGCTCCTATGAATAGCAGCTAGGCCCCACAAATACTTTCCCAGAGTTCAGCCTCCATCACCATTTCTGTGTCTTGCAGAAGCACTGAATGATAAGATAATTATTGAACTGTTATGGGAATGTACCCAATCTCTCTCTCCCTATTCTTTGCATACATTTCAGGGTTTGAAATCCGTAAGGTTCAGAAGGAAAAAAAAGTCCAATATTTTACAGAATACTCATGTATGTATATTTAGTATAAACTAAACTATATTTCTGCCAATGCTTGCAGTCTTCCAAAGCTTAGACTGGTGTGACATTGTAATTCGGTTGCATTCTGTTAGAAATGTAAGAAACTGATTAGTCATACTTCTTTAATAATAGTAAATTAGGTGTATGGCTTGATGCTGAATAAAGTCATTGTCCAGGTTAAATGACCTGTTTCCTTGTGGTTTCAGTATTCTGGGCACCCTGGCGGCCTGTTACCTGACGGTGGTAATCATTGTGAAGTACTACCTCATGGAGCACACTGTATTCCAGAAGCATGAACATACCTCAAAGTAAGTATGGCAGAAGCACGCCTTCAGTTTCTATCATCTCCTGGAGCCAAAACTCCATAAAATATAGAGTTTGTCCTGTATGTTTCTTCTTCTTTTAACAAGAGAGACAAATGGCATAAAGAGTGGTGAACATTCCAAAAATGTTCATAGTATAGGGTAGGATAGGACAGGACAACCAACCCGTTCCCGCACACTCAAGCACTCCCTCTTTATCAGGGCTACAGCAAATTCACAAAATTATCATATACAGTAATTAGTCTTTGACACTAGGCTAATTAAACATTAAAGCAATATTAAACTCAAAACCAAAAATGTAATGAATTGCAGCTTGCCAATCCTTAGATATGGTGGCTTTCATTCGCTTTCATTTTTAACCACTTGCCTACTGAGCACTTTCACCCCCTTCCTGCCCAGGCCAATTTTCAGCTTTCAGCGTTGTCACACTTTGAATGACAATTGCACAGTCATGCAACACTGTACCCAAATGACTTTTTTTTCTTTTATCATTTTTTTCACACAAATAGAGCTTTCTTCTGGTGGTATTTGATCACTGCTGGGTTTCTTATTGTTTGCAAAATGAAAAAAAAAAAAAGAAAATTTTGAAGAAAATTTAGTTAGTTTTCTGTCAGTAAATTTTGTAAATAAGTAATTTTTCTCCTTCACTGATGGGAACTGATAGGCTGCACGGATGAGGCTTCATTTATGGGCACTGATGAGGCACTGATAGGCGGCACTGGTGGGCAATTATAGGCAGCACTGACTGGAATCACTAATGGGCCCTGATCGGTGTCACTGTTGGGCACTGCTGGGGCTGTACTGTTAGCAGGACACTGATCAGTGCCCTGATTACCTGTACGGGTCTTCCCTGTCAGTGGGAGCCGAGGAGAGCCGATAAACGGCACTTTCTTGTTTACATGTGACCAGCTGTGATTGGACACAGCCGACCACATGGGTAAAGAGCCGCGTCATCGGCTCTGTACCGAGATCTGGGTTGTGCTGTGTCCTAGGAACACGACGCAACCGCCGCGCTGGGTGCCGGAGCGGCAGTTCTGGGGCACCGTCATGACATCGTCCCAGAACGAGAGTGCCACCCAGCTGCCATCATTTTACTATACAGCAGGTGGCAAGTGGTTTAATGTTTTTGTTTCCTCTGTTTTCACCTGGTGATCTGGCCAGTAACACACCTCCTGTATTAGAGTCCCTCCACTCTGGATGAAGGAGCACATGGCCACCTCTGGAAAGGAGCACTGTCAGTCTGGGTGGAGGGGAGTATTAGATGTACTAGAAAATTTAGATATATAAATTAAATTCATATTTATTTACATTAACAAATTGAAGCTGATCTCCTGCAGTTACAGCAACAATTATGTTCCTTTTTGGGATAAAAAATTTTACATGAATAAATAAAAGCTGATCATTGTAGGCACCCGTCGGTGGTAAATGGTTTGTCTCAATGCCCTAACTGCTAGATCTGCAGGAGGGCTTGTTCTGTTGAAAAATAGACTTATTGGCTGGATCACCAGCTGAAAATAAAGGAGCGAAACGCCTAAAAAAGAAAACAAATACAGCCATCACATCTTAGAATTGGTAAGCTGCAATATAATGTTAGCAGTAAAGCAAAGTAAGGCTGGGTTCGCACTATTGCGAATTGGATGCGGCTTTCCCCGCATCCAATTTGCATAACAGGAGATTGTGACCGGCTCTCTATGGAGCTGGTTCACACATCCCGGAGCAGCTCAGGAGTCCTGTGGGTCTTCTGGTCCATTTTAGGTCCGAATTCAGCCAAAAATTCGGGCTGAAATTGGACTTGAACCGATGAATAGAGATGCACCGGACCCCCTGATGTGAACCACTCCATGCTTTGGTGTGAACCCGGCTGCCCTCTCAGGACCATGTGTATCCTCAGACTGAAAAACAGCAAAAAAGAAAAGGGCGCATTACCTCCAATAAAATTTTATTCCAAGATAAAAACCGCAATAAATATACTCATGTAGCGATATCCCAGCAGGAGCTGCTTAAGTATGTTTGTTGCGTACTGTGTTATTGGGGTTGAGAGGCAGTCTCAGCCCCTTTGGCACACCTGGTTATAGTGTTAGTGCAAAGACCAATGAGAAACTCACACGTTATGATAAAACACAGAAATTGTCTTTTAATGCAATATTTCTGTGGAAAAGTAACAGACAGTAACAGTATATATATTAAAGTATTCAAGTGGAGATCAATAACTGGGATTAAGAGCAATATAGCTCAATACTATATTCAGGCTGCTTTCAGGGGATTCCAAACCTGAGAATAACCCCAAGAGCAGAGGTATACTTAAATGGCAAATAAATCACAATATGACACTTTATAGCAAATTGGTTACCTCTACTCAAATGTGGCACTGAGTTCAGGCAGGAGGAGAGCAGAAGACTGACCCTCTTAATGTCAGACCTCTCTCTCCTGACACCACAGGCTCAACTACAAACACTGTTTTCAAATCAACATTCAATGGATTAGCTTCCCAGATAAACTGTCCTGCACACCCACTGCAAATACAGAACCCTGAGTGTGTGTGTGCGAGCCCATATGGCACTAGTAACTTCAGTTGCTTTGAAGAAAGATGAGGCTGTGTATCTTCAGCTAGCCACTCTCGTTGGTGCACTTAAACACCTGAATAGCAGGGCCAAACAACACAACTGGCCCAGATTATCAAGTAAAGAATGCAGGATCTTCCTCAGCAAGGTGAAAGGAAAATGGCGTCTGTGTCGCTGTATCTGAATGGCCTTGTGTCCTGCGGCACTACAGGTGTCAGCAAGGTGACTAAGAGCAATGATGTCTGTATACAGTGTCCATACAACTCTATCTGTGTGCAATGTCCTTGTTTCCAAAAGCCCTCTCGCCCAATCCTGCGGTCAAGACCCAAACAAACGTCCTGGAACTGGCAGGCTCTTCTGGTGACCGAACTGGTCAACTCACACTGGAACGCTTCACACCATCGGTACAGGTGCATCTAGATAGGCACCTGGGATCCCCCTCTCACAGGCTGGATGTCCCAACTGGCTGTGGATGCCTAAAATCACGCGGTGGATGGACCTGGGGGGCAGACCCTTTCCCCTAGGTCTAATCTCTTCCTCTCCCTCATGTAGTCTGAGAAAATCCCCTCAGATCAGCAAGATTGAGTCTTTAGTTCCTTTGCCCCCAGAGCAGGCTGGAGGTTGTAGTCCTAAAACCGTGTAATCTCAATGTGAAACTTGAGTTCTTTAACTACAATTCCCTGTATGCTTTGCTTCCTGGTGTTAATTACTCTGCTAACAGGATGTGATGACAGTCTTAGCTGGTACTAGAGGGAAATAGTATCACTGCAACAATGTTGCAGATTGTCTTCTGATACTGCAGGTAAGATAGCCAGCTTCCTGCTACACTCACAAACATAAATTAAATAAAAGCATGTCATAGCAAGTGACATCAACTGCCTGAAGGTCTAATCAAGTCCATCGGTACTACCAGAGGACCAGGAGGTGTCCAAAATTTCACTACCCTGGCTCTGAGGAAGAGGGTTCACCCTCGAAACGTATCGGACATTTTTGGACGCCTCCTGGTCTTCTGGCAGTACTGATGGACTTAATTAGACCTTCAGGCAGTTGATGTCACTTACTTACTTACTTATGACATGTGTTTTCTTAATTCAAATTTTGTGAGTATATTTATTGCTGTTTTTATCATGGAGTACATTTTTATTGAGGTATTTCGCTAGGTCAGTACGCCCTTTTCTTTTTTTTTTGTTGTGTTTCACAATTGGCATTCCCAGTGATGTGGAATGTGTTCAGTAAACTCTGGTTCGGCGGCATCTGGAGTATTCCGTCCAGTTCTGGTCACCAGTCCCCAAAGGATGTGCTTAAGCTGGAGAGAGTCCAGAGAAAGGCAACTAAATTAATATGGGGACTGGAGGACCTCCATTATGAGGAACGCTATAGGTGCTAAATTTATTCTCCCTGGAGAAGAGACGCTTGGGAGGAGATATGACAGCAATATACAAATATACCAACGATAATCCCAGTGTAAGTATGGAACTTTTCAGTCGCAGGGTGTGTAAGAGGACACGGGGCCACACGATGATACTGGAAGAGAAGCGGTTTAACCTTAAGCTGTATACGGGTTTTTCACTATCAGGGCTGTAAGGTTGTGGAATTCTCTGCCACAATCTGTGATGTCGGCAGGAAGTATGGATAGTTTTAAAAGACTCTTGGATGTTCATCTTAGTGAAAACAATATATGGAAAATGATTTCCTACACACACACCAACACAGGTTGAACTGGATGGACTGTTGTCTTTATTCAACCTTGCCAACTATGTATCATCCTCAAGCAATGTCTTTATGAAACTGACCATCTGTCATGGAGCACAGTCATGTTGGAACAAAAAAGGGCCTTCTTCAAACTACTGCCACAAGGTGGAAAGCATACAATTATCTAAAATGTGCTTTATATGCTGTAGCATTAAAGGTACCTTTTTAGTGGAAACGTTTTAAAGTGGTGCCCGCATAACTTTGGCCATATAGCAGATGTTGTGGTCCACAAACTTTTGGCCATATGGTGTATTTGCAGGTTAGTAATCATTCTTGCTCTGGTCTCCTTCAAAAACAGGGCTACTTGTTACCGCTACCTGAAGACTGGACAGCTGATGCTACAGATGAGGAGTCTGGCACCCTGTACTTATTGTGTTGGCACTCCATACAGCTGCTTATAGAAATTGCCCTCTATGGGAGAGCTCTGAGACTTGCAGGGTTTCCTGTGTGGATAGGTTATTGGGTACTCTGCTAGGGTTGGGATTATTTTATCTTTCTGAAACAAATATCATAAATGTAAATGGTCAGTCTAGAGTACCTCTGACTTTAAAAAAGAGCTTTATATAAATCAGCTGTAATGTTCCCATACATCATTTAATACTGTATTATCTGAATCACAAAATACATCAGATTATCTTTTCCCATATGTCATCCCAGCCATGAGATAAGTGTCCTTATACTTGATTTGGGTTATGTTATTAAATGCTCTTCCTAGAAGGATTTAATAACATTATTGATGTGTGTTTGTATGTACATAAAATTGAATAATTCCTATTTCGATTTGTGTAAACCTGCGTAATTCATGTTTATTATATTCTCTTCATGCTACTAGTGCCTTCAATATCATAGGAAAATGTATTATCCAAATGAATAATGTTTCAAACACTGCCGTTTATATTGCTTTTAGTACATGAGATAATGTTTATTGGCCTATGCAAGGTGAACAGAGAGGCCATGGCTACACTGCAGAGAATATTGTAAGCAAGGGTAAGAGATCATTATAGTGTATGCCAACCCAAACAATAAAGCTATGTTTGCTCCATTTTGTTAAATGTACAATTTAAAAGTGTTTTGAAATATCTGCTTGATAAGTGCAAAAAGAAGCTGTGGTCCTGCACTGATATTGGTTGTCATTTCTTTTTGTGGACCAGAAAAATTCCCCCCACCCCTCCATATGTTAGGGGAATGAGGAGAGGTTCTCCATTCCTAACATACATTCCATCCTAGTATGACAACACTGCTGCTCCATAGATACAGTGCAGTGAGTGTTGTCACCTTGGGTCAGAAAGTGTTACTAGTATTAGTAAAACGTGAAAAAAACGATTGCAGCCACCACATCTAAGGACTGCTAAGATGCAGTGTATTACAGTTTTGTTCTTGGAGTTTAGATGTTCTTTTAAGTAAAAAGGACAAAGGGAGATTTGCCTTCTTCTAGACCTGGATTAGATGCTTGAAAGCTTGCTTGAACCTTTTTATTCGATCAGTGTCCAAAAGGCAGAAAGAAATTAGAAATTGTCTTTCACTGATCTTTCTGAACAAAACTTTGAAAGCTGTTTGGTTAAAGTAGCAGATTTACTTATTTTACGTATTAACACTGTAAATGTACTTCTGATCACAATGGTACCCAGCACTAGCCTAGTCTTCCAATAACTGGCCTAGTAGTGTATTTAGGTTTTGTGCTGCCCTAGGCCTAACTAAACTCGTGCACCCCCTAATTTAAATATGATCCACCCCTTCCTGTCAAGGCCACACCCCTTGCTGTGTAAGACTCGCCCTGAAATTTTCGAGTGGGGACACTAGTTCTGAGGGCCTGGGGGGGGGGGGGGGCGCAATGGATTCCCTTAATTTGCATAGATTTCCTCTCACTTCCTGTTTGGCTATGGGGCAGGAAGTGAAAGGAAATCTCTGTAATAGGACAGGGATGGTAAAAAATAAACTGATAGGGGCTATAACCCTCCCTTACTCTTTCCAAAATGGGGGAAAAAAAAAAAGTGTTGCCCATAGTTCTACTTTAAGCACAAATTTCTGATAATTTTATGGAGAGGACTAAGAAGAAATAACTATGCCAATGGTGCAGCAGGAAACATATAGCACAGTGGGGAAGGTTTGTGGTCCAGGATGATAGGACAGTCAAAATTAGAAGCAGAACCCCCCCCCGCACAGTTGCGGAAGCAGTGCGGCCGCTTTATGGAGGCGCTAGACTTATTTGCCTCTCAGCCCAGTCCACCCCATAAGACTGGTGCTACACTAACAGCTCAAGCCGGCGGGGACTCTTTCCGTGCTGCCCTAGGCCTGGGCCTTTGTCGGCCTAGGCCTGGATACAGCGTTGATACTGGCCTATGTGCAGTAACTTCAATGAAAGTTCTCTCTCTTTTCCCCCTCTCCTCTTCTTCCTCTTCCTTTTCCTCTTCCTCCTCCCTTTTTTTTTTTTTATTTCCGTCTCTCTTTTTCTCTCTTCTCGTAAGAAATTGGTCAGGTATAAAAAATCCAGTCATACAATACTCTATTTTGGTAAGGGATAATGTTGGATGCTGTGGTTTGGATGAAATATCCTTTTAATATATGCATTTTTTTTATAGGGTTTCCTCACTGGCTTCAATGTTCAGCGTGATTCCCACAATCTGCTTTGGCTTTCAGGTAAATTGCAAAAACTGACAGCTAGGTACATATCTTCTAACTTCATTGACAATAAATGATATTCCTATTCTACAAAAATAACCCATACACATCCACTACTTGATGGCCCTGCAGTCTACTTTTCAGGAAATTGTTTCCTACTGTATTTTTCTGCCTCCTCCCAAACTGCTCCTTTTCCTCCTCACTTCTGTTTGTTTGGAACTAACAGTGCATGTCAGTCATGCAGTCATTAGTACTGCACACTACAAATCCTATAGTCCCTAGTTTATTTTTGGAGCCATGGAGAACAATACAGGAAGCCAGATCACAGCCACAAAAAGATAAAAAAAAATGGAGGAGGCTGTGAGCAAAAGAGGTGTGTGTGTGTGTGTGTGTGTGTGTGTGTGTGTGTGTGTGTGTGTGTGTGTGTGTGTGTGTGTGTGTGTGTGTGTGTGTGTGTGTGTTTTTTGTTTTTTTTTTATTTTTTTTTTTGAGTTGAGTGCATACTGATAGATTTTTATATAAAGCAGGACTTCAGTCATTTTTTCATCTTTACATCTGTTAAATCTCCTGCCCTTGTATTAACTATGGATAGTAAAACATTTACTTCCTGTTTCTTGTCTGGTAAAAAGCCTAGGCTTATGACATCATAAACAGCTCTCACTCTCATGAGAGTTTGCTAGGAAGGAAGGAGGGGATACGTCATAAGAGGGCCAATGAGAGCTGCAGGGCTGGAGCTGTGCCTCTGTGTGTCTGTGTAAACCAAGTAAGTGAACAGGCAGCAGCTTCAGCTGCCCACAGTTAAAATGGTTGCAGCCAGACTTGGTAGGGCGAGATTTCTGCAGCACATTTGGCAAATACAGAATCACAGTATATATAAAATAATATACAAAGTGGTTGGAGGGAAGCTTCAGAATGGCAAAGATGGTTTTTATTACAAATTATGTGAGCAGACTGCAGTTCCTCTTTAAACTGCAGTTTAGGGTCACTTTAACTTACATATGGTTTCTGTTCTGAGAGATAATGCTATGCAGAATATGGTTCCTTTCTTTTGGTCCTGGTCCCCATGCTTTATTAAAATATTCAAATAGCACAGTTGGATTTGAATCGGGCATTAATCAAGAATATCCCTGAAGAGTAGGTTACACTATGGCAATGCTGTATTGACTTGAAAAAAAGGAACTTGGATATTAACCTCAAAATATACCACCCCAATTCCTAAAACGTGGGGATGCTGTGTAAAATCTACATAATTGCAAATCTTATAAACACATACGGTACTTTATTCACAATAGAAAATATAAAACATATCAAATATTTAAACTGGGAAAATGGAACAGGGCAATGTTTACCACGGTGTAGCCTCCTCCAATTGCTGGAGTTTTGGGAGAGGAATGTTTCCCATTCTTGTCTGATATAGCCTTCTAACTGCACATTGGTCCTGGGTCGTCTTTGTTGTCTGGACTGCAAGTAGGCCAGTTAGGCACTCAGGCTCTTCTAATACAAAGCCATGCTGTTGTAATAGATGCTGTATGCGGTTTAGCATTGTCTTGCTGAAATATGCAAGGCCTTTCCTGAAAGACGTTGTCTGGATGGAAGCATATGCTGCTCTAAAACCTGGATATATCTTTCAGTATTGATAGTACCTTTCCAGATGTGCAAGCTGTCCATTCCATGCACATTCATATACCCCCATACCATCAGAGATACAGGATTTTGAGTGCTGATAACAAGCCAGAAGGTCCCTCTTCTCTATAGTCCAGAGAACGCAGCACCCATGGTTGCCAAAAATGTCAAATTTCGATTTGTCTGATCACAGAACAGTTTTTTACTTTGCAACAGACCATTTTAATGTGTTTTGACAAGAGAAGATGGTGGCATTTCTGGATCATGTTCAAATATGGCTGCTTCTTTTTTTTTTTTCATGATAGAGCTTTAACTCGCATTTTTGGATGGCATTGCAGACTCTGTTCACATACAATGATTTTTTTTTTTTTTATATTCCTGAGGCCATCACAGTATAATGCCTGTATTTATTGCAGTGCTGTCTGAAGGCTCAAAGGTTACCGGGATCCAATATTGAGTTTCGGCCTTGTCCTTTGTGCACAGAGATTTCTCCAGATTCTCAGAATCTTTTGATGATATTATGTACTGTGGATGATTATACATTTAAAGTCCTTGCAATTTGACACTGAGGAACATTATTCTAATATTGTTTAGACGCAGATTTTCACAGGTTGGTGAACCCCTGTCTATCTTTACTTCTGAGCAGTGGCAGTCCCGTCCATAGAGGGCACACGGGTGCCACCACCCCATCCATGCGTGCGGCCCCCTGATCTACATATCAGGGCGCCGGACTATGGATTTCAATGGGGGGGTGCTCTAATAGGCTTCAAAAAAGGGTGGCCTAGGGGGGCAGGGCACTGTGCACCGATCCAAACCCATTTGTGTGACTGGATTTTTGCCATTTTTACACTAAAGTTCCTCCTCGCCAATCAGGAGGCAGGTCATGAGACCTGTTTCCCGATTGGCCAAAGCGTCAGGCGATCCTATTGGATGCCTAGCACTTTGGCAGAAGAGGCGACACATGGCAGAGGAAGCCAGGAAGGAAGCTTGAGGAGTGGATGCCCGCACTCCCGGAGAGAAGGAGAGGACACCACAGCCCGCCACACGAGTGGGTAAGTGCCAGACCGCCTGCGGGGTGGGGGGGTAGGGGGGTGCTGTCAGTGCCGTGCCCCGGGGGGGTGGATTTGCTTCAGTGCCGCACCGCTGGGGGGGGTGATTTTTGTTTGCCACCACCCCAAAAGAATAACCCACCAGCCAATACTGCTTCAGAGACACTCTGGCTCTTTAAGATGCCCTTTTTATACCCAATCATGTTACTAATATGTTGCCTATTAACCTAATTCATTGCAAAATGTTCTTTCAGCTCTTTGTACCCATTGCTTTGCCAGCTTTTTCTTGCCCTGTCCAACATGTTTGAGACGAGTTGTTGCTATCAATTTCAAAATTACATTCTTTTTTCTTTAAAATGGTACATTTTCTCAGTTTACAGTTAAACTTTTTTGAAATTGGGCATATATCTTCAAGTAGTTCTGAACCCTTAGATTGCTGCTAGTTTGCTAAAGCACTGTGTATTATAAACCATAGAAGGCAAAAGTGTACTGTCCAACCCCGTTGTTGGCAGCGTGTAAAAGTCTGAGAGGCTGAAAGCTGCTACGGCTGGACAGTGCACAGAAAGGTATGTACATTTAGAGCACTATGTGCGCAGGGACGAATGCCCAAAACTCAGGCAGTCTGCGTTCAGACATTCGTTCCTGGGCACATACTGCCCTAAATGCCAGTACCACTGGGTGCACTATCCAACCCCGTCCAACTGTCACAACTTTTAGTCTCACACCATTTTGTACAGGCCGCTGTCGAGGGGGCTGGAAAGTGTACCTGTACCTTCAACCCGTACCAAAATGCCACCAAGTACCGGGGCTAACCAACCAGTGTGCATGAGGCCTATCTACATGCATGTATTCAATCAAGCAGCAGCTGCGGGTCACTGCTCAGGATGAGCTTCCTTATGGTTACAACCACAGAACATGCTGCACATTTACCAACAGCACAACCGCTTATATCCATTGGAAAAAATGTGACAGGGTGATAGCGCAGGAGGCAATTTGGTTGACATGGACAGTGTTGTCACCTTTATAGTAGTAATCGCCTTGTCGAGGACCTTAATGATGGACTCCTATTATGTCTTGAATTTAAATTAACATTTTAGGTAATTGGGTTTAAATCTACTGAAAATGGTATACATTTTAGGTTAGCAAGGCAGTAAGTCAAAGAAACCCTTTCATGAAGTTTTTCATTATTTCCATTTGACTTATTTTTTTATTGACTTGACATTTTTTGCTAACCATGCATAACACTAGAATGACATGGATTTATATTTTCTTGTTTTGGATGGCAGTAAATCTGTATTCAGCAAAATGCTATCTGTACATAAGAAGCCTTCAGTAAGAATGTTTTATATGGAGTGACTGCCCATTAGTAGTGTAACTGCTGTGTATAGCCAACAGCAATCCCGTCTTTCAGCTTTAATGTCTTGAAAAGGGACATACCAACTGATGTGACATAACTGCCTGTTTCTTCTTTCCAGTGCCATGAAGCTTGTATCACAATTTACAGCAGCATGAGGAACAAGTGCCTGTCTAATTGGATAGCGGTGTCTGTGGTGTCCATGCTGATCTGCCTTCTTATTTACTCCCTGACAGGTAGACAATTGCAGATTTTCTTTCAACCACATTATAAGCTTCCAAATTACATATACAGGCTTGGAACATAATATGTTTAGACTACAAGAAACTGAAATTTTATTGGGTGATCTAAACTAATTGTATAAAATGTTTCTTGTTTTTTTTTATACAGGTTGATATATTTTGTACAACTTTGAGCTTTCATTTGCATAACTAATGCCTCGTACACACGATCGGACTTTCCGCCAACAAAACCGTGGAACTTTGTCTGAAGGGCGTTGGCTCAAACTTGTCTTGCATACACACGGTCACACAAATGTTGGCCAACAATTACGATCGTAGTGACGTACTAGACATACTACATGTTTTTTCAGCTCTTTAGCGCCACCCTTTGGGCTCCTTCTGCTAATTTTGTGTTAGTAGAAGTTTGGTGAGTGTTAATTCTTCACTTTTCTTTTCGCGTTTTTCATTTCGTGCTTTTCAGTTCGTTTCTGAGCGGCCGTTCGTCAACCAGACATGTTTCGGAATCGGAGGAGATAACGTGTTATTTATTATTGGCCTTGGAGTTATTGCTTTGACATTATTTTTTTGGTTGAATAATGATTTGATTTGTTATATTTTCTATATTTTTGGAAGCATAGAATGTACTTTTTGGTTAAGTTCTATTGGCAGATAGCATGTCTAATTTTTCTTTTTTCCTTTTTTTTAATGCACAATAAAAAAAATTGTGTAGAATAATACTTGGCTATGTGTTTTACTTCAAATGACTTTTGAGTTTGGGAGTAGGCAGTAGACTTGTGCACAACGGAACATTTTGTTTAGTTTCGGTGCGTTGTCATTTGTAAAATAAATAATTTTGTTTAGTTATATTCGTTTTGTTATGTTAATTCGTTTTCGGATAGTTCGTTATTTCTGTAGAGCAGGGCTTTTTTCCAGGGGGAACTTGGTGGAACCACCTCTGGCTCAGACCCTCTGCACTCTGTGTGTAACCCCCCTGAACTCTGCACTCTGTATGTGATGCAATCCTGGAATTTATTGCCCCTTTAAGACCCTCCTACTGAAATTTGACTGATCACACCCACTATTTGATGTGATTTGGAGGGTGTGAGTGGATGGAGGGGTTTTGGGGGGTCGTGGTTAAGTTCCAGCACCTATTGTTTGAGAAAAAAAGCCCTGCTGTAGAGTGTCGATTTTCGTTATACTGAATCTCGAATCATGTCATATTCATTCATTATATCTGCTATAATTTCTTTCGTATTAGTTGAAATTCAATATTTGTGTGTGTGTGTGTGTGTGTATATGTGTGTGTATATATATATATATATATATATATATATATATATATATATATATATATATATATATATATATATATATATATATATATATATATATATATATATATATATATATATATATATATATATATATATATATATATATATATATATATATATATATATATATATATTCGTGATAATGATTCGTAGTTTGGAAAGTCGTTTATTGAATCTGTTAACACACACAATGACAATATCTCTTCTCCTCTGCTCAAATACAATACAACACCCTTCTCACTCAGTTCTCAGGAATGCACTTTGCCAGTAATCCAACCTCCAGCACAAAATTAATCAGCTGATTGGACTGTAAAATTTACTTTGTCGACCTTTTGTTTCATTAGATCTTTAACGAACTACAGAATCATGTCGAATTAATTCGTTATATCCGCTATAATTTCTTTCGTATTAGTTGAAATTCGTTATTTTTTATTCGGACATTCGGATGCATCCGAATGTCTGAATAAAATATTAACGAAGATGCAAAATTTCGATTTGTTACGACATGATTTTCACATGTCTAGTAGTCAGTTACATTTTAAAAATTACAATGTAAAATTGACAAGGGACACCAACATAGTTGTATCTTTGATCTTAAAAACCAGGAGATAATGGTGTTGTGGTAACTTTCCTAAAAAAAATTTAAAAAAAAAAGCATAATATTATTCTTTATCACTAGAAAAAAAAAAGCCTTTGAAAATTTATGTGCAATAACTCCATCAGTATCACCCAGCAAAGCAGCTTCATTATTACCCCATTAAAAAAAAAGAGAATTGTGTGCTGCATTTGGAGATTTCATAATTTGCCACGTCACGAAAGTTTTTATTCTGTAATACGAGCGCTAGTTTACGAGACCGATCGCTTACGGCTCGTCCTTGCTTCCGAGCATGCGTGTTTGTACTTTGAACTTTTGTCCGATGGACTTGTGTACACACGATCAGAAAATCCGACAACACACATTTGTTGGCGGAAAATTTGAAGACATGCTAGCCAACATTTGTTGGCGGAAAGTCAGATAACAATTGCCCGATGGAGCATACACACGGTCGGATTTTCCGCCCACAGCCTGACATTGAACATTTCCCATCGGAAAGTCCGATCGTGTGTACGGGACTTTAGACCCTAATGGACCATGTGTCTCCTCTGGGGCCCCCGAGTGCTGTAAAATTGACATGACTACAGCCCTAGCAGATCATGTGACTGCTCTGGAGCACTCTAGAACTGTAAAACTGGCATTACTACAACTCTAGCAGACCAAGTGACTGCTATCGGGCCCCCTAGCTTTGTAAAATTGGCATGACTATAACTTGGCAGACAATGTGACTGCTCTAGGGCTTGCTAGTACTGTAAAATTGGCAGGACTACAACTTGGGAGACCATGTTACTGCTCTGAGGCCTGTTGGCACTGTAAAAATTGCCTCACAAAGATTTGCATAGATATCAATAGCATTTGGCAAATCATTTTAGATATAATGAATGTTGGTACATTAGTTAGTTACTCGATATCAGGCTGGATATAAATCAATGATTTTTTTTAAAAAAATCGGATTTGTTTGATTTTTAAATCGATTTTTGATTTTTATCAAATTTTATTTTAGTAAAATGCTTTTGGAGTAAAAATGTATCTAAAGATAGTTTTCTATTTAAGATACATTAATTTTGTTTATTCAGCATGAAGTGGGCCTTAGTTATATAGCGTGAGGATGTATTCTGCAATACTTACATTTTTGGTAAACTCGTTCAATGAATCCAAGCTCTGCAAGCTGAGATAACATGCATATGCACTAAATTATTGCATTCACCCAATTTCATAGTAACCGTTGGATAAACCAAAGTTCAGGAATATTCCTTTATTCCATTGTTTTGCAAATCTATGTACACTGAAAACTGTATGATTGAATTGGTTCTGATATCGCTGTTTTACTAACCTGACAGCGTATTCCGCTAAATAGGAAACCTTCATTTTGTTTGCAAATATTAAATATTCTAACTACCAGCAAGAATAAGTCCTTACATTTAAAGAGCACCTGTCATTTCAGATCCATCATGGCAGCACCTGTTAGCGGGCATCCACTCACCTGCTGCCGCCATGTGCCTCACCTTGTTGTGTCACTGCCGCATCACCAGCCGTCCCGTTAAAGTGAAGGGGACTGTCGGTGAGTCAACAGCAGGTCAGAGGAGGAGCCTCTGCAGGAAAGAGATGACAGTTGCTCTTTAAAAATGACGATTTAAATCGAGTTGATTTTAAATCAAGCCTTTTTACTAGTGATGTAAATAGACTTGATTTTAATCAGATCCACCCTGCTCGATATGGTTTCATAATCTTGTTAGGTTCAACAAGCGTTCCTTCCATACTCATTACAGGGTTGGGTTTTATTTTAATTGCCATGCCGCTGTACAATCCTAAAACTGGAGCATGCTGATTACAATTTCTAGCTATCTGATAGAGGTGTGCAGGTAGTTTCATTCACTGCAAATTACACTAACCGAACAGTATGACAATTTGGCGGCTGGAAGGCAGGCTTCTTACACGCATACAATTTGGAGATCTGCAGAAGGTTGTTGGATGCAAATGCTTAAAATAGCAATCCATCCCAAATTTTTGGGGAAGGTATATACTGTAGTCCTGTCTCAACTAAGATTTTCCCTCCCCTTGTTTTCTGTCCAAGTGCCAGAAAAGGCATTGGGAGAAAATATCCACAAAGTGAGCACAAAAGTGAGAAAAAAGACAAACTTTTGGTTTCACTTTAACCAAACATTTCGAATGGAACAATGCTTGACTTATCAGCTGGGATGGTGGTGCTTTCTGCCTGTCCCATACCCCAAAGTAACAAAGAATGAACAATTTTGAATGTTGCTGTGTTTTTAAGGTGTTGTGGACTACTTATCCTTTGGCTTCAAAGTTTAGCGGGTTCCCAACATTGTCACCTATCTCCCCATTCCAGGTATTTATGGGTATCTGACTTTTGGAGATTCCGTAGCTGCTGATATTCTGATGTCTTACCCTGGAGATGATGTGGTTGTGATAATAGCCAGGGTACTGTTTGCTGTATCAATCATCACCATCTATCCAATCATCCTATTGTTGGGCAGGTAAGTGCCTAAGGTGAAACCACAGGAAAATGTGATGACTGTGAAGATGTTTTTTGGAAACACTGAAACTATGTAAAAATAGTTTGGTAGACCTTTTTTAACTTGTATGGAATTTTATGGAATTTGAATTTCCCAAGCTTCACGTGCTACTGGGTAGGAGCTGTAATCTCATGTAATCTGATTTCGCCGCCTTCCTTTGTGAATAATACAGACAGCAGTGTTTAGGGACTTAGGACAGTGGCAACCACAAAGATTATTATGCAGGACAACGGGTATGCAGCTCATTTTTCAATGTCGACAAGTAGTAGATATTGATCGTTGGGTGTATGGTTTGGCAGTAGGTTTTTTTTTTTTATGGGAACAATTGTCTTTTAAAGTAAGTATCCACTGCAATTTTCACTGTCCATATTATGCACTTGCATATTGTAGTGTACCCCCTTTTAGGAAGATCGTTGAGCTAAATAAAAGTTAACGCATCTCTAATGTGGCTACTCACAGATCTTTTTCTTTCTGTTACTGTAAGAAGCAATTGTTTAGCTAGCTTAAAGCAAAGCTTCACTCAAAAGGGAAAGCTCTGCTTGTTCGCATCCTCCCCCACTCCACTGCCACATTTGGCACTTGTTTTTGACAGGTACCCACTCGCCACTTTTGGGTAAGATCGCCACAGCGATCTTCAAGTATGTCCGGCCCCTCCCCCCCCTGCTGCCTTCTGCGACACACACAGGTCCCAGAAGAAGGCGGGACGATTCTAAAAGTGCAGCGCTTTTGTAATATGTTGGACGATTTATGTAGGATATTATATGATTATATGTACACATACAGTACAATATTGACATACTGACCAGGCCAGAATTCAGTTGATAATTGTTGAGTTGTCCAAGCCAACTCAATTATAACATATCAAAAGGACAGCTGATGACCCTTTGATATGTTGATTTTATGCAAGTCTACCTAGGTATGTGAGGAATGGCCTGTTAATCAAAGGCTACATTCTTTACATACTCAAGGATGATAAAGGACCATAGAAGTTTAATTTATTGATGTTAATTAGACTTGAGGGGGTATCCATGGGAAATGGTCAACCTAGGTGGTAGTTTTTGACTGCAGCTGTTTACAGCTAGGGGTCATTATCTGTCACTCTGAAAGACCGAAGCAGATCAAAGGCCTAATAGAAACAGAACTGGGTTCTCTGAAGGTGTCTGAATGCTGCACAAATAGCCTGTCACCTATTTTATATTTACTCTGTTGGATTTTGTCGTCTGTTGCAAGTATCTTATGGATTTTGTTCTGTCTGAAGTTTCAATAAATGCATCTCTCTGGAAGAATCGGGTTGCTGCCAGAAATGATTTGCATCATACTAATAATAACTAATTAATTATCATTCCACTACTACATTACTACATTGGTGCCGTGACTCTCTCTGGAAGAACCGAATACTACTACTAAATCACTAATGTAGTGATGTAGTAGTAATGAGTTCTTCCAGACAGGCTATTTGTGCAGTATTCAGACACCTTCAGAGAACCCAGTTCCTTCTGTCACACCTTTAGCCAAAACGGGCTTCCTTCATATACACCTTTCCTCCCCCCCATGGGTGACAAGGGCTGAGCAATTTGATTGGCCATTTCTATTAGGCCTTTGATCTGCTTCTGTCTTTCAGAGTGACAGATAATGACCCCTAGCTGTAAACAGCTGCAGTCATAAAACTACCACCTAGGTCGACCATTTCCCATGGCTACCCCCTCAAGTCTAACATCAATAAATACTTCTTCTATGGTCCTTTATCATCCTTGAGTATGTAAAGAATGTAGCCTTTGATTAAAGGGCCATTCCTCACATACCTAGGTAGTCTTGCATAAAATCAACATATCAAAGGGTCATCAGCTGTCCTTTTGATATGTAAAATTGAGTTGGCTTGGACAACTCAACAATTATCAACTGAATTCTGGCCTGGTCAGTATGTCAATATTGTACTGTATGTGTACATATATATAATATCCTACATAAATCGGCCAACATATTACTCGCACATGCACAGTAGGGGTCTGGCAGTGAAGCCTTCAAGCCAATTTCCCTTTACTGAAGATGCCGGCGCCTGCACCCGAAGCCTATTGAAGAATCGGGTGCCGACATCGCTGGTTTCCTGGACAGGCGAGTGTCCTTATTTTAAAAATCAGCACAGTATTTGTAGCTGCTGACTTTTCATTTTTTCAGGGGAGGCTGGAGCTCCTCTTTAATCGTGTAGACGTATTGCCTTCTGAACATTTGCTGCAACTCCTGACTGGTTCTAAAATTAACCTTGTATGCTGTTTTCCTCAGGCTGTAAAGAGTGTCCTCAGCTAAAAACTGATCAGACAGCTGAGAGTTGTACTTATGCAAAATAGCCAAAGTTTTAAAAAGTTTGGATTTGTGTTATACGTACATCAACTGTGTGCTGGAGCATTACCAATAATGTAATCAAATAAAATATTGTGATTGTTTTTTTTGGTACTACAACTGTTGTGGTTTTTCTTTCTCTCTTTCTTTCTCTCTTTCTTTCTCTCTTTCTTTCTCTCTTTCTCTCTTTCTTTCTCTCTTTCTTTCTCTCTTTCTTTCTCTCTCTCTTTCTTTCTCTCTTTCTCTCTTTTTCTCTTTCTTTCTTTCTTTCTACTTGCCTGCTGTGACAGGGGAAGAGGATGGGGACTTAGCATTTACACTAAAGTCCTGAGATTTGAGATGTTGCTGTTCTCTTCCCAACAACCTACCCATAGCAAGAGTTTACTGACTATGCTGAGAGTTCTTATGTTACCTGTCCTTTTATTTAAGCATAGAGTGGGAAATGGAAAATGCCACTCCAGGTGAGTGATGGGACCACGTAAGCTGGTGAATGGACTCCTCCCAACGGTGCTAGCCTTGGCTCCCCGGCCATGCAATAGGGTAGAAAGAATTGGATGGCTGCACTCCAAGGTAAATAAGTCTCTTGAATGTAAAATCCGTAACATGAATGACACCACAGGACAAAAAAACAGGTACAGGTAGACGCGTTTCGCACAGCGACGCTGCGCTTATTCATTATGAATAATGAGCGCAGCGTCGCTGTGAGAAACGTGTCTACCTGTACCTGATTTTTTGTCCTATGGTGTCATTCATGTTTTGGATTTTACATTCAAGAGACTTATTTACCTTTTGGAGTACAGCCATCGATTTCTTTCTACCTTATTTAAGCATACTTTGCTAAAATCAATAACAGTCCTGTCACATTTGACACTGCTACCTATCATGGAAAGAGGTCATGGGGGGCTCATAAAATTTTTGCTATGGGTTCTTTGATTTTTAGCTATTGCCCTGCATGCAGATCTACCCTAGGTACCATGGGCCTGGATTTGGTTTGCCATCCCAAATCCCTGTTGGTATATCACTTTTACATAATGTTTCCTTGTTCCACAGGTCTGTTCTACAGGAGGTCTGGATGGACCACAAGCACATGACAGTATATGTGACCCCTTCCTATGAGCGCTTTGTACGGATTACACTTACAGTACTATGGATTCTGGTCACGCTCATCATTGCCTTGTTTGTTCCTGACATCAGTGAGGTCATTTCCATCATTGGAGGAATAAGTGCTTTCTTCATCTTCATCTTCCCAGGTAATTGGTTTTATTTGTTTGGAGTAAATTATTACCGAGTAGGAAAGACACTGAACACTTTAACAATTCTCTTGTTTATGTGATAGTTTAGAGCTCACTGAGTACTATACAATTCTCCCAAGGTAGACCTATAATATCGGGCATCGGTTCATTGACTGAGTGCTTGGGACAGCGGTTAGATAGTCAGCTACAGCAGCTTGTCACACAACTCCCGGGTTATTTAAAGGATACCAACCATCTTGAGAATTATGGATAGCTTTACCTGGGAGGAGGGAGACTCTTGGGTTCCATGTGATGTCACAAGCCTGTATTCCTCTGTACCACATTAATTGGGGATACAGGCGGTATCATTTTACTTGGCGACTGGGACAAAACTTGCAGTAGAACATCACGCTTACATCCTAGAAGTTTTTGAGTACCTGTTGTCCCACAATTATTGATTTGATGTGGAGTTCTACCTCCAGAGATGCCAGGATGCGATGGGGGGAAAAATTTTCACCATTACTCACCAACCTTTTATATGGGTTGGTGGGAGTGGTCCCGCACCTATGGTGGTGAGAACCCCTTTCGACCATAAAGTACACTAGAATTTATTTAAGATTTATTGATGATCTTGTATTAGTTAAGAAAGATGATGTGGAACAGCTGGACTAATTTCTTGTGTACCTTAATCAGAACAATAGGAACTTACATTTTGCTGGCCATGCGAACAATAAAGAAATCAGGACATTCAATTAGAGGAATTCTGGTTCCTGCGAGTCAGGCATACATGTAGTGGTGATCAACAATTTAGGCATGAGGTATCTATACAGAGGTAGATTTGTTACCCCAAATGGATGTTGGCAAGGGCCCTCACCATTGCTAGAAGTAAAAAAAAAATGGGACACCTTCTAAAAGGAAGTAAATAACATAATGTCTCAAATGGAGCATGTCAACACCTTACAGTGTAGATTTCAACAAGGTAAAATGTATTATAAACAAATATTTGCCCATTCTATGTAGTGACAGTATTTGTGCAGAAATGTTGAAAGATGGCATCAATATAGTGCCTAGAAGGACACCTACTTTGGGCAGTAGCATACCTCCTAGCTTTCTCAATCCAATTGGCAAAGTCTCCACCACCTGGTTGCACTTTAGGGGCAACTATAAATGTGGGATTTCAAGTTGCTTTTGTTGTAATCACATATTGAAGGGGGAGACTGTCCATTCTTCAGTAAATGAAAAGGAGTTTAAAATAGAATATTTTTTTTTAATTGTGACACCCGTAACGTGATTTATGTTTTCACTTGTGGTCTTTGCCACATTCAATACGTGGGAAGGACCACAAGGCGCCTCCGAGATCATTTTAATGAGCATCTATACAGTATAGAGAAAAATCAAAATGTGGCTCAACATTTCAATAATCATCATGCGGGGGACGTGTCAGCGGTATGGGTCCAGATCATTGAAAAAGTAAGGGCACCAAAGAGGGGTGGTGATGTCTTTCGTCTGTTATGTAGAATATGGATTATTCAATCCCAAACCCGCATACCTAATGGGCTCAATTTTGAATGGGACGTTAGCCACTTTTATGAATGAGCTGCAGGATGCCTTCACTCCTGCATGAACTGGTGTTGAAATTTCATCCTAAATGTTTACATTGGTGAAGTGAATAAAAGTTAATTTATATGCGAGATGGATTGAGCAATTTTACCAAAGAATAATTTAGTGTATTTTTAGTGATAAGGATTCCAGTAATATTTGTATTTATGGCTCCAATTGGAGTGTCTGTTTTTGACATCTGTTACTTGATGTGTAGTATGATTATTGGGGGGGGGGGGGGGAAATTAGTGGTGTGCTCTCAGGCCAATCACCAGACAGGTGTGTGGTGGCTATTTAGGGATCACGCTCTCGATCTCCCGTTTTGGTATGAGCACTAGCATATGTGTGAAATGCATTAACAGCTACAGCCATACTCTGTGTCTCATGCGCTGTCATGAAAAAAAATGACTTAAAGTGGTTGTTAACCCACTGTACTAAAATAGTCTTATCTCCTCTGTATCATAATATTTGTCCCTGTGCCTGTGTAATGTAAAAAAACTGCCGATCTGTACCTGTATAAGCTGCACTCCGAGCGCTTAGCTGACATGTCAGCTCTCTTGTTTCTCCAGCTCACAGCTGAAGTGGGTGGGGCCGAGCTGTCTTGCTGATGTCAGCCGCTGGAGGAGGGGGAGAGAGGAGAGAGAGCCGACAATCAGCTCAGTGGCGGGAGACGTTTATACAGGTACAGATTGGCTGAGTTTTTACATTACACTGGGACAGATGTTCTAATGCTACAGAGGGGATAAGAAGATTTATTATCAGATACGAGAGGAGCAGGAGCGGGGGAGGGGGGGGGGGGCACAGGCACAGGGAGAACTGCAAAGAAAAAGGAAAGGGAACTGGGGCTCATCCTTAATAGGCTCTGGTATCCTCGGTTGAAAAAATAGAGCCAAAAAAGCAGCTTCATCCGTTAAAAGAGGATCCGGTTCCACCGTCAGCCTGAGGTATCCTAGTGAATCTGCTGGAGACCTCTAGGGGTGGTTGTCCTCTGAATATAATATATCAGCATATATGAAAAAAATTTGTAAAGAACCCAAAGCAATTCTTCAGAGAGGACAAACCGGTGGAAAGCTATTTATCATTTATTGATTATCCAATTAATTTAACAATTACAAAAATAGTGAACAAAGCTACAACTATCTCCAACACATAATTAAAAGAGACTTAAGGTCTTAGTAAGACACAGGTGGCCACCATTCCTAGATTGCACCTTTCATATCAATCACTGACACACATACACAAGCAAACTAAAGCCGATCCTCAAATCGGATTGGAAAAATAATGTCCTTAGAACACTGAAAAATAGTAATAAATGAATAGATGAAAAACATTACTTTCCGTGGAGATTTCTTGAAGTGTTCATTAAGGATATTTCAGGGAAAAGGAGGGGTTTTGGAATTCCAAATGCTGGTGCAGTGTGAGAGTTTCCTCTGTGTTTGGCCGCTGTGGATACTATGTTTCAAAGTCTATTGTGTAAACATCAAGTGCGCGCTATAGCTGGAGATCACAGACTAGTGTCAGATTGTTTCAAAAAGGCTTAACATAAATGCCTGGCGGAATATGCTGATAGTATATCCTTACAAAGGTAATAGGAATATGATACAGCTCACCGTTTCTTCATGTGTATGGCTGATCACAGCCTTAGGCAACTAGTCTTGATGTCTGTAGTCCATCTTCCATCGTCCCGGCAACTGCGGGGGCCCGGATACTGAATGAAGGGTGAAGGTAGTATCCTCCGTCAAAGGTTGATGCAATTGTCCGTGTCAGCGGAGGGGGCCTCAAGATCAGCAGAGGCTCACCACAGATGATGGACCGAGGCAATGTCGCCAGTGATGGTTACAACAGTCTCCAATTTCCAATGGGTATTGGCAGCCCGAGGGAGGTAGAGGGGGGGATCAGTCTGGTGGATGGGGGTCACCGTGTCCTCACCACAGATACCATGATAGCATCATGCTTACATGTTTCGCTTGGTTACAAGCTTCCTCAGAGCATGCGCAGTAATTTGGAGTCCTCGTTTAAATCATCAGTTAATTAGAAGTTAAGCGGTTTCAGAAGGGGACATCCTATTTGTGCTATAATCCAATCAGGGTATCATTCATCACCCGTGCAATAACACACAGGGGCGATCGGTAACTAAGTATACATATATTTTGAGGAAAAGAAAACACAAGTAAATCAAGAATTAACTCATAGAGATCATAAGGAGGAAATTAGTGGGGAAGTTTAGGGGAGGAAATTCAGTTCATTAGGGGGTTAGTGATGATAGGAATAGACACTTTACGTCACTAAGTTGATGAGGGGTATCTAGATAGTGATCCTATTCAGGCGTTTAGTATTGTAGATCAAAGGTCTGGCCCAATTAGAGCTTACACTTCTTTGTATGAACTACCTCTAATTCACCGATGTTTCAGCTGTCTATCTTATTTCCATTTGTAGATTAAGGGCATTCATTTCAGCCGCTCTAATATATGGAAAAAGACAGTTTTACATAGAGGGGAATATTGTAAAACGCGAACCCCCCCATAAATTGGTAGTGGATTGAGTGAAAATGGTTGGGGGGGGGGGGGAGAGGGAAGGAAGGGAGAGGGGGGAGGGGGAAGGAAAGGGAAAAACGAGGCAGGGCTGAGGGGAAGTTCAATACATATTATTGCTCTAGGAATACAGCTAGATTACATCCGTTATTTAAACCTCGGGGTTGCATACTATTTAAAGTAAAGATCCACATTTTTTCTTTTTGATAGAGGATCCTATCGAAATCTCCCCTGCGAGGTGGTAAATTGATTCTATAGATGCCTTTGCATTTAAGGCCACTCGGTTCTCCTCCATGCATTTTCAAAAAGTGTAAGGCTAACGGACGGTCGTCGTCTTTGTTAATGATGCTCTGTACATGCTCGCCAATCCTAATTTTAAGCTGCCTCTTAGTTTTTCCCACGTAAATTAATCCACATGGACAGGTGAGCATGTAGATAACACGTGTTAGGGAGTTTATGAAGTTGTTAATTTTAACTTGTTTAGTGCCATCAGAGTTGGCGAACGTGTCTGTTTTTTCCACATATTTACAGATGTGGCATCTGCCACATTGATACATGCTCTTAAGTGGGGGAAGGCTAGTGAGCCAGTGCCATCTCTCAGGTCTACGATATTCGGAGTGGACCAGGCTATCTCTAAGGTTAGTAGCTCTCCTTGCTGTAAGTAGGGGCCTGTCGCCCACTATGTTTCCGAGAATGGGAGCCTCTGCTAGAATATGCCAGTGACGGGTAAGTATATTTCTAATCTGTTCCCATTGTGCTCCAAACTTGGTGATGATCCTGATCGGGGCACAGCCCTGCCTCGTTCTTCCCTTTCCTTCCCCCTCCCCTTCCCCCCCACTCCCTTCCTTCCCTCTTTTTCCTCCCCCCCCCCCCACCATTTTCACTCAATCCACTACCAATTTTGGGGGGTTCGCGTTTTACAATATTCCCCTCTATGTAAAACTGTCTTTTTCCATATATTAGAGTGGCTGAAATGAATGCCCTTAATCTACAAATGGAAATAAGATAGACAGCTGAAACATTGGTGAATTAGAGGTAGTTCATACAAAGAAGTGTAAGCTATAATTGGCCAGACCTTTGTGGTTCAATAAGTTTTTTATTGATGTTTTTTTTTGCAAGAATATAAACATCGAAAAAAAAAGACAGAATAAAGGAGTGTAAACAGTGTCAGTTACCTGACATATAGTCTCCTCATAAACAGTTATATCTTTTGAATATTAAAATAGTGCAAACGTTTACAGGTATCAGGGTTGTTATAGGCGAAGTAATACTTTGAACCCGTACAACAGGTGTATGTTAACATATAAGCATTAGCTACTCTATGTTGGGATGCCCCTTTGGGAGCCTGCTGCACCCCTAAACATAGGTAGTCTAGAATGATCAACGTGTGCATAGGTTACATCGGTAAGGTCAGTATCAAAAATTTGAATCTCCATTTCCATGGGAGATCCTACATTTATATTGCGTCTAAAAAGATTATATCGGAGATCTAGAAAAGGGGAAAGGTAGGAAAGACAGAGTAGAAAAAGGCGGAATGGGTATAGAATAGAAAGAGAATAGAAAGGGGAGGGGGGTAAGGAGACAGCGAGCTTCGGTCTACATATATATAGGGTCTTTATTATAAATAAAGAGTATAATGGGTAGGGGTTATTCAGTCCCTATGAGGGGTTCTTAGCCGAGAGTCTTTGTTTGAGTTTGTCTGAGGTAGAGTAACTCCTCCAGATACTCCAGACAAAAGAGAATTTAGCACACTTGTCTAGGGCTTGGGCCTGCATTTCCTCCATTAGCATGTAATTGTTTACCTCTCTGACCCATTCTATTAAGGAGGGGGGCGTAGTAGTTTTCCAGTGTCTGGGTATGAGTTGTCTACCAGCACTAACAAAAAATTTCAGAAGGCCGTTTTTTTGCGATTTGATTGTCCCTGGGAGGATGGATAGGAGAGCTATAGAGGGTGATGGTAATAGTGGCTTGTTATAGACTTCAGAGTAAATTTGAAAAATTTGAGTCCAGAATTGGAGAATAACATCACATTCCCACCAGATGTGTATATAAGTACCTTCCATTGTGTTGCATCTCCAGCATCTGTCTGAGTTAGATGGGAACATGATCCTGAGAGTAGTTGGGACCCGATACCACCTCGACATCAATTTGTAGTTTTTCTCTTGTGTATAGCTTGATACGGAGGTTTTGTTCGTGAAGAGGAAGGCTTTCCCCCATTCCGCCTCAGTTATATCTTTTCCGACCTCCGCTGACCATTTAGTAGTGTAGTTAGGTAGAGCTTCGTGGGTATGGTCTATAATTGATTTATATATCAATAATAAGGTGTGTCGTGGAGTTTCGGGGAGGGTACATAGTTGTTCAAACCCAGTCAAGGGTCTATGTGTTTGTCTGGAATCATGTAGGGTCTTACAATAGGAGTTTAGGTGTCCGCGAGTGAGCCATGTTATCTTGACGTCTGTGGGGGTGGATAGAAAGGTGCCTAGGGTGCAGTCGACAAATTGGCGTGCAGTGGGCCATGAATCTCTATTGTATACGTCTAAAGAGTGGGTTGAGTGTCCTTCAGGAAGGTTTGGATTGTCAAATAAGGAGGTAAGGGGGCTAGGTTCCGAGGATAGTGAGAGTGTGTCTCTTTTGCGGTACCAGATTGTCAGTGCATCCCTAGTAAGGGGGGATAATGTCGATAAGGATTTATATATCCTTCCATAGCCCCAAAGAAGCGCTCGTAGGTCGTATGTAGATAGGTCCTGTTCTACCGTCGTGGCTGCTTTGGTCATAGGGCAAGGGAACCACTCAAGGATCCGGGATAGGACTGCGGACGTATGATACATTTCAAAGTCAGGTAGGCCCATACCCCCTTTTGTGATAGGAGAGCATAAGAGTTTGTGTTTCAGTCTTGGGTGATTGCCTTTCCAGATGAATTTGATAGCCATAGAATGGAGGGCGCGGAGGTACGCGGAGGGAAGAGCGATAGGTAGGGCTTGGAATAGGTATAATAACTTGGGGAGTATGTCCATCTTTAATGTGTTGATACGTCCTATCCAGGATAAAGGTAGGTCTGTCCGTTCTTCGGTCAACTGTCTCAGTTTTTGGAGTAAGGGGCTAAAGTTTAGGGAATATATGTCGGAGGTTTGTTTGGGTATAGCTGTGCCTAAATAAGAGATGGAATTAGGTCGCCATTGAAACGAGAAGTTAGATTTGAGGGAGGCGAGGGTACCTTGGCCAGACCTTTGATCTACAATACTAAACGCCTGAATAGGATCACTATCTAGATACCCCTCTTCAACTTAGTGACGTAAAGTGTCTATTCCTATCATCACTAACCCCCTAATGAACTGAATTTCCTCCCCTAAACTTCCCCACTAATTTCCTCCTTATGATCTCTATGAGTTAATTCTTGATTTACTTGTGTTTTTCTTTTCCTCAAAATATATGTATACTTGGTTACCGATCGCCCCTGTGTGTTATTGCACGGGTGATGAATGATACCCTGATTGGATTATAGCGCAAATAGGATGTCCCCTTCTGAAACCGCTTAACTTCTAATTAACTGATGATTTAAACGAGGACTCCAAATTACTGCGCATGCTCTGAGGAAGCTTGTAACCAAGCGAAACATGTAAGCATGATGCTATCATGGTATCTGTGGTGAGGACACGGTGACCCCCATCCACCAGACTGATCCCCTCCTCTACCTCCCTCGGGCCGCCAATACCCATTGGAAATTGGAGACTGTTGTAACCATCACTGGCGACATTGCCTCGGTCCATCATCTGTGGTGAGCCTCTGCTGATCTTGAGGCCCCCTCCGCTGACACGGACAATTGCATCAACCTTTGACGGAGGATACTACCTTCACCCTTCATTCCGTATCCGGGCCCCCGCAGTTGCCGGGACGATGGAAGATGGACTACAGACATCAAGACTAGTTGCCTAAGGCTGTGATCAGCCATACACATGAAGAAACGGTGAGCTGTATCATATTCCTATTACCTTTGTAAGGATATACTATCAGCATATTCCGTCAGGCATTTATGTTAAGCCTTTTTGAAACAATCTGACACTAGTCTGTGATCTCCAGCTATAGCGCGCACTTGATGTTTACACAATAGACTTTGAAACATAGTATCCACAGCAGCCAAACACCGAGGAAACTCTCACACTGCACCAGCATTTGGAATTCCAAAACCCCTCCTTTTCCCTGAAATATCCTTAATGAACACTTCAAGAAATCTCCACGGAAAGTAATGTTTTCCATCTATTCATTTATTACTATTTTTCAGTGTTCTAAGGACATTATTTTTCCAATCCGATTTGAGGGTCGGCTTTAGTTTGCTTGTGTATGTGTGTCAGTGATTGATATGAAAGGTGCGATCTAGGAATGGTGGCCACCTGTGTCTTACTAAGACTTTAAGTCTCTTTTAATTATGTGTTGGAGATAGTTGTAGCTTTTTTCACTATTTTTGTAATTGTTAAATTAATTGGATAATCAATAAATGATAAAATGCTTTCCACCGGTTTGTCCTCTCTGAAGAATTGCTTTGGGTTCTTTCCAAATTTTTTTCATATACAGGGAGAACTGCAGATTGGAGAGCTGCGGCTGACGGAATCACGCAAATAGACCACAATGTCAGGGGCTCACCAGCCATGATTATCTTGGTCTGTTTGCAGGGGGCAGGGTACAGCCAGGCAGGATCAACCAGGTATTTTAGGGTATATAGGGGTTCAAATGACACAGCACAAGCCTTGTGCTGTATAACATGCTTTAAAGGAACAGGATCAGTTTTTTTTTGGGGTTAAACACTTTAAGCATCTTTACAGTGGTGTGCAGCCGGCTTCTCTTTTCTTGTTCAGGAGTTTGGCTTAACCACTTGCCAACCGTGCTATAGCTGAATGACGGCTACATCGCGGCCGACTAGTTCTGAGTGGGTGTCTATTGATGTCCTCCCCTGCTCGCGCTTCTTTTGCACCTCCTGGGGCGTGCAGCTGGGAGTGTCCATAATGGCTAAGTCCTTGGGACCCAGTGCATTATGGATCAGGGCAAAGGGCCAATAACAGAGGCCTTTTACCATATGATCGCTCTGTCCAATGATGGAGCGATCACTTTGTCAACAAACCAGCGTCATGTCCAGTTCAGCTCTCTCCTCTCCATCACAATGCTTATCAGTGCCATCATAGTGCTCATCCGTGCCACATCAGCGCCATCACAGTGCTCAGCAATGCCATTTTAGTGCCACAGTAGTACCATCACAGTGCTCATCTGTGCCATCACAGTGCTCATCTGTGCCACATCAGTGCCATCACAGTGCTCATTCGTGCCACATCAGTGCCATCACAGTGATAATCCATACTACATCATTGCCACTACAGTGCTCATCAGTGCCCTACAGTGCCTCACAAAAGTGTAATAGGTAGTCAGGAAATTGGATGTATAATTTATGTGTCTAGAACACCTGACGGTGCTCCCTGCATGTTGGGCCCCTGTATGTGGCTAGTCTGTGTAAAAATCTCACACATATGGTATCACCATACTCAGGAGGAGTAGCAGAATGTACTTTGGGGTGTAATTTTTACTATGTATATGCTATGTGTAAGAAATATCTTTTACATAAAAAATTTTGTATAAAAATTTTTTAAAAAATGTGTTTTTTATTTTCTTTCCACATTTTCCTAAAACTTGTGGAGAAAAAAAATGACAGGTTCAAAAGACTCATTATGCCTCCTAGGTTATGTTTTGGGGGGTTTGCTTTCCAAAATTGGGTCATTTTGTGGATGTTTCCATTGATGGTGCTCCCTGCATGTTGGGCCTCTGTATGTGGCTAGGCTGTGAAAAAGTCTCACAAATGTGGTAACACCATACACAGGGGGAGTAGTAGAATGTATTTTGGGGTGTAGTTGCAAGTATGCCTGCCATGTGAGAGAAATAACCTGTTAATATGACAATTTTGTGGAAAAAAAAATCTTCATTTTTCTAAATTGTGGGAAAAAATTACAACTTCAAAAACTCACCATGCCTCTTACTAAATACCTTGATGTCTACTTTCCAAAAAGTGGTCATTTGGGGGTTATTTGGCACTATAGCTTGTAAGCTCTATACCCTTCACAAAGACCAAATAATATACACTGATTTGGGTTATTTTTACCAAACAAATGTAGCAGTATAACTTTTTGTACAAAAACGTATGAAGAAAAAATCACAAATTCCCAAAATTTTTTAACAGAATGAAGAAAAATGCATTTTTATACAAACTTTTTGGTCTTTTTTTTTTATAGGGCAAAAAATGGTAAGAAAAGGACAGGACAAAAAATTCATATGGGTACAGTGTTGCATGACTGAGTAACTGTCATTCAAAGTGTGAGATTATTGAAAGCTAAAAATTGGCCTGGTTAGGAAGGGGGTGTAAGTGCCCAGTGGGCAAGTGGTTAAAGTGATTGTAAACCTCAGAGCATATCCCTTCTATAGGGTGTACTTATCTCAATTACAAGCACTAAGTGTTATTTCTGCCAGCTGTATCGTTACTCTGCTATCAGTATAAATCACTTCTGACAAGTTTTCCTGACACCAAGAAAAAAAAATTGACATGGGAGGGAGCATCAGCTGATTGACAGCCTCAGCTCTGTTCCTGTGCGGGGGGTCCCTTCCCTTCGCCCCACTCAGCTCTCAGAGCTCGCCTCACTGGGCTCTGCAGAGTGTAACTTCAATTCTCTGCCCATTTTTCTCACAGCTCAGACAAGCTTAATAAATGCTGGACTTTGGTCGGATATAAAGAGAATACTGCACTTCACTAAGCATATGTAAGGGTTTACAATCACTGTAGTTAAGATTTGATCAATCACTAAGCAAAATACTTCTGCCCCAAACTGTGCACGGATCCATAGGGTCAAGTGTAATGCCGCGTACACAAGAGCGGAATTTCCTTCTGAAAAATCTTGGATTTTTTTCCGCACAAGCTTGGCTTGCATACACACGGTCACACAAAGGTTTGCTGAACTTTCGACCTTCAAGAACGTGGTGACGTACAACACTAGGATGAGCCGAGAAAATGAAGTTCAATGCTTCCGAGCATGCGCGTCGGAATTGGTACAGACGAGTGGAATTTCCGGTCTGAACTTTTTCCGATAGAAAAATTGACAACATGCTCTTAATCTTTTGCTGGCTGGAATTCTGCCAGCAAAAGTCCGATGGAGCATACACACGGTTGCATTTTCCGACCAAAAGCTCTCATCGGACTTTTGCTGACGGAATTTCCGCTCGTGTGTACGGGGCATAACTTATGCTGTCCACATTTTGGTGGTGTTTGTAAAAATAGACTTTGTGTGTGGATATGAAAATGTATGCTCTTTGTAAGCAATGTTTCATTTATCTTTTTGTATATTGCAGGGCTGTGTCTGATATGTGCAATGGAATGTAAAGCAATGGATCTAAGGAAAAAGTAAGTGATCCTATATACTTAAAGAGTAACTTCACTTTTGCGCGACAAATATAACAAAAAAAAAATGGCATATACAATTGTTACACAAGCCGTATTGTAAATAAATTATTTTAAAAATGACCTTTCCTTTTCAGTCTGCAGCGTTGTCATTTTCTGTAAAATGTAATGCAATTTGGCTACCTGAAGGCATTCTGTACACAGTTTGTGTACATAACATTCCGATAAATATCATTTCCTGCTTGAGTGATTGGCTCGCTCATTTTCCCAGAAGTCTGCCATAAGAGATAAGTCAGATTTTAGGCATCTCCTACAAAAAAAAAATTCATTCTTTGTGATATACTCCCAAAGGGTAAGTACTTCTAAAGGGATGCAGACCTTGCAACTTTTCTCATTAGAACACTGCATCACTTTGCAGGTGGATCGGTTGATTAATAGTGAAAAAGTCACTCCCATTCAGATTCACTCTGCACACAACAAGCAACTAGCAGAGCAGAAACCAGTAGGAATCTGCAACAACATTTGTTCATGTACATAGATCACCCAGAGGGGAGTGTTTTTTTTTTTTTTTTTTTATTATTTATTTTTTACACTACAAAAGTGGTTACTCTTTCACTGCTTCCTGCCCGCCTCATTGTAAAATGACAGACAGGAGCCGCTCTGGCGCGATCTGTCACCCGCGGCATCCAACTGACACAGCGGATGACCGATCACTAAAGGCCCGCTTCCAGTGTCAGTGCCCAATCACAGCAGACCACATGACAGTTGTACACAATGTAAGCTCTAAGGAGCAGAGCCCTCTGATTCTTATTGTATTTGTACTGTCTACCCTCAGGTTTTAAAGCTCTGCGTAAACTGTCGGAGCTATATAAATCCTGTATGATAATAATAATCATGAATGGCTTCCTTTTATGACATTCATTGTATACAATTGTGCTGCTAGCTATGATTGGTCACGTAGATCACATGGTACAAATAGGGCCAATTACGACCCTTTTGTACGATGTCATTAGCTGTGACCAATCACAGCTAATGACAACAATTGACCGTGTCTACACACTGTCATTTAGTAAAAATATTTGCTTATAACAGTGAAATTCACTGCTATAATCAAACATAGTATGTGGAAAAGAAAACCCTGATCAACTCCCCAGAGTGGTACAGTGTTACTATGGTAACACTATTACTCTAGTGGAAAAAAGTGCAGCGCTAAAATCAATGTGACTAAACACCAATTAATGGAATTAATCCGATTTTAGTCATATTGTGTTTAGTCACATTGTTTGATTTTAGCGTTGAAGTTTTTTTCACTATTTCTATATATGCCTGGTATTAAGGGTACAGTGTTCAGAAGCTGAATATTTGGTGCAGATATTACCTTTCCTTTTTTTTCTCACTGTATTGCTCTGGTAACAGTTAAGTAAAAAAATTTTAAACATTGAAAAAATGATTTATTTATTTTTTTACATACTGTCACTAGTGGGTGTCCCTGGTCCCCGCCATACCAGTTATATGATGACACTGCACTGGTGACAGTATGTAAAAAATAATGTGAAATAACTTTTTATTTTTCTTTCATTTTACAAAAAATTACAACTTCAAAAAACGTGCCATGTCTCTTGCTAATTACCCCAGACTGTCTACTTTCCTAAAATTAGTCATTTAGGGGATATTTGTACTGTCCTGGCATTTTCTTGCCTCAAGAAATTAGATGGGCCTTCAGTACATCAGGATTGATAAACTTTCAGATATATACCATAGTTTGTGGACGCTAGAACTTCCTACAGACTAAATAATATACACTGATTTGGGTTATTTTCACCAAAGAAATGTAGCAGAATACAATTTGGCGTAAATGTATGAAGATTATTTGCAAAGTTTTATAACAGAAATTAAGAGAAATGCATTTTTTCCAATAAAACCCCAAAAACTGGCCTTTTTTTTGTTTAGCAAAAAACAAAAACCCCAGTGGTGATTAAATCACCACTGTTGGACCTGGTGGACTTGTGTCTTTTTTTTTTTTTAATCTCACCTACTATGTAACTATATAATACCACCAAAATAAAGCTCTATTTGCGTGTTTTTGTTTATTTGGGTACAGTATTGCATGACCACGCAATTGTTTTAAAGTGCAACAGCGCTGAAAATTGGCATGGGCAGGAAGGGGGTAAAAGCGCCCTGTATTGAGGTGGTTAGTCTCAATAAGGCATTCTACTTTTTTTTTTTTTTTTCCAAATGTTTTTGTCGTTTTAACTACGTATTATTGTAGTTTTATTCCCTGTGTCGTTTTCCTTACCTTTTATAATGGTGGAATTCACATATTTTGGCTGCAGTTTGTAGTGTCATGGCCGATCAATTCCCCTATGTCCATGTATTCATTCACCTAACTTGTCCCTTTTCCCTAAGGGGACAGGTGACTTCTTCCGGGCCATGTAGAATCCAGCCCATGTCTTGCCACTACAGTGTTTTAAATGTTACAGTAGATCTGATGCTGACCTGGAACAAGAATGGATCCAGCAGTGTTGGAAAGCAATATATCCACATATTTGCTCCAGGAGAGTAAATCACAAAAAGAATAAGAATTAACCTGGAGCCTGCAGCTTCACTAAGAAAAGTTGGCAATGGCAGCACCTGCACCCTTTCCCAAATACTAGTGTCTAATTCATGCAAGGACCAGACTTTTTGGCATCTGGTGTACTTGTATGGCAGGTAGGTTTATGCTCTAACTACCTATACACCATGGGAAGCATTTAGGTTGACGCCCTCTTTCTGCTAAACCTATATAGGCGTCCTTTGGACCACAATTTTAGTGGGTGCAGTTAAACAAATAGTTACTTTCTGAAAAATATCCAACAATGTACATAATATCCTTTGCTGGGTCTTTTCTGTATTGGCGGATGTTTTTGATTGAAATAGGTGGGATTATATTTTTGGTAAAAGGTTGATCATCTTCTTGTATGGTAAAGCGTGGCGATCATTTAGCAGGTAATCACTCAGTCTGTAATGTAGATCTGACTCTTCCTCTTTTAATGTCTTTGCAGGACGTGCCTAATCGCCTGGGGGATCGTTTCTGTCCTCTGTGGAGCCTTCATATTTGGTCAGAGTACAACCATCGCCGTTATGGAACTCCTGCATAAGTTCTAAAATGTGTTGGATTTTAATTTCAATTTTTTTTATATTTTTTATATAACTTATGTTTTTGAATTTATTTCCAAAAAAGATTTGGATGACAATCTTTACACAGGTATAACAAGACAGAAAACGGATTAAATGGTTTAGCAAGCGGTTTGTTGCGGTAGAAGTAATTGTTGAAAAGGAATGAACGTCACATGGCACATAGCTTGTATCTTTGTAATTTTGCTGCAGGTCAGAAGGCAAAGCAAACATCTAAATGCTCGGGGCAGTATCTGTCATTTTTCTTTCAGCCCACTTCTCAATTGGTATATTTTTTATGTGAAGGCAGAGGCTAAGAAAATGGTCTTAAAGAACGACCAGGGGCATACCTAGAGCATATGGCACCCGGGGCGGATCCTATATCTGGCACCCCCCCATTAAAATGTAAAAACACCCCACTGTACCCCCCAATATCTTTGTCACTACTGTGTACCCCCTTTCCACAACTACACCTCTGGACAGCTTTACATTACACAGCCCTCCCCAGCTCTGGACAATCAAATACCACCAAAAGAAAGCTCTATTTGTGGGAAAAAAGGCTTCAATTTTGTTTGGGTGCAACTTTGCACGACCGTGCAATTGTCAGTTAAAGCAACGCAGTGCCAGATCGCAAAAAGTGCTCTGGTCAGGAAGGGGGTAAAATCTTCCGGGGCTGTAGTCGTTAAGTCCAGCAGTTTCCGTCCTCTATTCAGCGCTGTTCATTGTCTCTCTCCCCTGCTGTGAGCAGCAGAGTGAATCCAGCGGCCGGCCCTGGGTGTCAGTCACCCGGGTATGGTCCGCACCCTGTCACAGCTCGCCTCTCCCTGCCCTGGCTGTCATAGCGTCGCTGCCTGAGCTCGGTGCCCGGCTGTCACTGCTTCACTCACAGGGGGGTGGCGCCGGCCTGACCCTCCCTCCCAGAATGTGTGGCACCTGGGGCGGATTGCCCCCCCCCGTATGCCACTGAGGACAGCTGCACCTTTTGTGTAGATTGTCACTCCCTCACCTTCTCCCTTTCTTGGCCTTTGCATCCAATAGCTTGAAATAAAGCAGGTAACTTTTAAAAGCTGATGCAATGTTGCATTGACAACCCCCCAGCATTGCCTTATCTGTCTAAACATTGGTGGTTTCAATAAAACAAGGTAATGGGTGTGTTTGGGGAATCTCCCAAGAAGATGGCTGTAAGATTACGGTTATCTCTTACAGGGATTTCCCCTTCAGTGACTGCACATGCTTTGTCTTCAAACAACCATTGCTTATTTTCAGTGGTAAGATAGTCAGATATTTTTATATTAAATAGAAGAGCTTTAAAGCTGAGCACTGTTCACCTGTTTTCAGACTAACTGCTTCCCATCCAGCGTATGTGTGTATATATAAACTGCATCCATGGTCCTGGTGTCATGTTTTAGCTCCGGCGATCAGCTTTACTGTAGAAGTGACCTGAGACGTTGTACAGCAGCCTGATCACTTTTACAGGGTTTGAAAGGGGATCCCCTCCTGCCACCACCTTTCCTGTTCCATCAGGGAGCCATAGGACTGCTGTAAGCAGTCAGGTCAGCAGCGCACAGAGAAGGGAGGGGGAGGAACATCCATTCCTCCCCCTCCTCTGTGACAAATGAAGCTAGAAGCATGAGGATTTGGTCACTCTCGGTTTCAGTTCTTTGTTTACCTGGCTTGTAACAGTCAGGGAGGCAGTAGAACAAACTGATCTGTGCTTAATTGGCTGTCTTGGAGGGCAAAAGAGGGATCAGGGGTCTAGCAAGGCCCAGATCTCGCCATAAAGAGGACCTTTCCCTCCTCAAGCTATCGCAAGGAGTGTTGTTTATCCCTTGTGATAGCAATAAAGTTTTTAATGAAAAAATTTAAATAAAATAATTAAGAATAAAAATTCAAGCGCCTCATTGCCCCTGCAAATGCCAACACTTGCATAGGACCCACATGCATATGCAGACAGTGGGTGCACCACACGTCCATTTCTCTGGGTTGAACTGAATGGTCTTTTTTTCAACCAGACTATGTAACTATGTGAGGTATCACACCAAATGTCGTAACAAGCAATAATTTTAGTGCCAGAGCTCATGTTTAAATCTAAACTGGTAACCTGCAAATGTGTTTTTTTTATAGTGTTCTCTGGAGATTTTTAGGTACTGTAGTTTGTCACAATTTTACAGATATGTACAACTTGAAAACTTGACATGTTTGGTATCTATTTACTTCACGCATCATTTTTTTATATATTTTTTTAAAATTGGGTATTCTATTGTGTTTGTAAACTAAAATTCATTGAAGTGTTTTTTTTTCCCTGAAAATTAGCATTTTAAACATGGCTGTACAAATATTGTGTGACATAAGAAATTGCAACAGCCACTATTTTATTCTTTCAGAAAATGTTTGAGGGATCTAAGTAATTAATAAAAAAAGATCCAAACTCAAAAACTGAAGTCTTGCTATGTTATAGGTAACATCTAGAAATGGTAATTGTGCCAATACCCTGAAAATATAGTTTTGTCTTGAATTCCTCCAGAAAAATAGCCACGCACTTCTTGGTACATAGTTACTCCTAGCTGTGTATGTCTGTAGTGTGAGATTTAAGACTTTGTGCTGCTGATTCTTTTCTTTGCTGGAAACTGACATAAGGAAGCAAAGCCCTCCCTCTATCAAGATGGTCACCTCCACACTAAGCTGAACAAAACTGGGTAAATTTTGTCAGTATTGGGCGGGGGGGGGGGAAAGATCTGCTGCAGGGAGTTCACAGGCAATACTATTGACTAGAACGTTGCACTCTGCCAGCCATTTGTTGGGCGTAGTCCTTTTATTTAAGTCCTATTTATATAAGAAACTATCACCAGGAAATGTTTACTTTTGGGAAAAATGAACAGGGTATTTTTTTGTTCAAAATATTGTCTAGTACAGAAGCCACTCCCTATTGCCCAACACTCAACAAGCTTAAAGCGGAGTTCTGCCTGGGAAAAAAATAAATAAAAGTCAGCAGCTACAAATACTGCAGCTGCTGACTTTTAATACAAGGACACTTACCTGTCCAGGGAGCCGGCGATGTCGGCACCCGAAGCCGACCCGTCCCTCGACTTCGACATCCTTACTAAGGGAAACACGAAGTGAAGCTTTGTGGCTTCACAGCCTGTTTCCTACTGTGCGAGTCGCGCTGTGCTTTCTGAATGGTATCTGCTGTCTTCTGGGACCTGTGTGTCTCCCAGAAGGCAGTGGGGGAGGCGGACATTGCGTAGTTTGGAGGAGGGGGAGGAATCTGATCCGCGGAAGTTCCATTTCTGGGTGGAACTTCGCTTTAAATACAGCCAACATAAGTAGCCTAAATTTATTTTATATCTCCCTGTAAGTCCATATCCAGCAGAGCTCGAGAGAAAGGAGCAATGGTGTAAAATGCTGTGAAACACCATAAGGGGCCTGTCTTGATGAGCTTTTGTTTGTATCTGCCTTTCTCCCCATACAGACTATAGGAATGCTAAAGCAGGTTATTTTCAGGTTGAATACACCTGCATTCAGAGTGATCTCAGAAGTATCTCAAACTGATGAATGAATGCAGCTTGCTTTTTGACACAAACTCAAAGCCTGTTGACATAGGCCCTAACTATGATTACAGGATGGGAGGGCTCAGAGAGACCTGTCTGCTGCTGCTACTTTACTATCCAATCAGCAGTGTGATTTCAGAAAGGGGACACATTACTTTTATTACATTAAAGTGTACGTATAGCTTAACTTTTGTTTTTAGTTTTGACTAAAGTAGGGAGGGGTTTAAAACTGTGCCAGTTTATCTTTTTCTCTCTGTGCTGTATTGAGATTTCCTTGCACTTCCTGTTCTTGAGCTACCACAGGAAGTGAGAAGAAATCTCTACAATGGGATGGTATAATCCTATCTTGGTTACCACTGGAACAGGTGTCCACTTTGAAAAAATTCCCCCTTGCCTCTTGCTCTGGTGATAACTGTGTATACATTTTACACCTTCGAAAAAGTCACGTGTCTAGTGATGAAACCTGTTGGGAGGAGCCAGTGACGAGCAGTGCTGTGTGTACACTGTTGGCGTGTGAGGAGATCCCAGCTGTTAGCTGTATGCAACTGACCTTACCATATGCGATTTATTTTGCTGAAAAGTAGGCTGGAGTCTCGGTGTGTGGACTCTTGTTTGCCCGGATACAGAAAAAAGCCAGGATCTTCAATCCAGTCCTGCTGCTATGACTGTGCCCCATGTTCAGAAGGGCAGATATCCAATATGATTGATGAACGATTGTTTGCCACATGAGATGACTTCTCATACTGAGACCATGGGGAATCATCTCAGCACTGACAGCCATCATAATACCCGAGGCTGGGTTAGAAGCCTAAGGCACGTTAGGTCTCCGTAAAAAGATCTAGGGAGCTGGTAAGCGGCAGCATTTCTCGTGGTGGAGGCACTTTTTGTACTGTACCCCTACACTTATCACCTCCAGTGTTGGAATTGCATGTCACCGGTCATAGAGTCACCCCCCGGAGGACTGTCTATAATAGTGGACTTTTCATTTTGTCTATTTTTGGACTTTACCATTTATAGAAAAAAAAATACAAATTTTTTTTCATCACATTATATATATATATATATATATATATATATATTTTTTCCTTTAATTTTTGGTGTATATTTTTTCACTACTTGTTTGTGCACTCATCACTGGTGTTAGTGAATGTTTATGTGATAATATATATATATGCACAACTGTATATCCACATAACTTGCAAAAGTTTTAGTAGACGATTTTAAACTAATTCATAGCGCAGCTTATTGGTTGGTATGTCATTTTGAATGCGTGTGTCTTGCATTTATTAGTTGCAGCTAGTTCACAGTATTTAAGTTAAATCTTATATAGCATTATTTTTGGGATAGCACAGTATAAACATTTCTTGAGAACTGTATACATTTGAATTGTCACCTAAATTCTTTCTCTGCGACAGTGGTCACCAGGACCCATAGAAAAGGTGAATCTCCCTAGCAGGGACAGTAATAAAAACTTGACAAGAGTTCAAACTCTTCCCTATGCTATCGAAAACTAGCAAAAATGTACTGGCTTTACATATACTTTCTCTGACCTAAAGAAAGTAACGCCACCTTTCTCTGTAAAATGTTTGGTAGGGGTATATGAATCACAGACGTGGGTGATCAATATCGGGAATATTTTGACAGATTAAATTTCACATAATTAGTTTATGACAATCTTTATCAGTTCCTCACTCTTTAGTTCTGCTTCACGATAAATGTCAGAGCAGACGACACATTCATGTATCTGTTGGGAACAGGTATCTGAAGCTGAAGCATGGGTGGCATTGAGCATGGAGTGTCCATACTACAAATATGCTGTCCTTAGTTCATGCTTAACCACTTTTCTAGCTAGGATGCTGTGGGACCAACAGATCACTTGTACAGTGGCTTGCGAAAGTATTCGGCCCCCTTGAACTTTTCAACCTTTTGCCACATTTCAGGCTTCAAACATAAAGATATAAAATTTTTATTTTTTGTGAAGAACCACCAACAAGTGGGACACAATTGTGAAGTGGAACGAAATCTATTGGATATTTTAAACTTTTTTAGCAATTAAAAAACTGAAAAGTGGTGCGTGTAAAATTATTCGGCCCCTTTACTTTCAGTGCAGCAAACTCACTCCAGAAGTTCAGCGAGGATCTCTGAATGATCCAATGTTGTCCTAAATGACTGATGGTGATAAATAGAATCCACCTGTGTGTAATCAAGTCTCTGTATAAATGCACCTGCTCTGTGATAGTCTCAGGGTTCTGTTGAAAGCGCAGAGAGCATCATGAAGACAAAGGAACACACCAGGCAGGTCCGTAATACTGTTGTGGAGAAGTTTAAAGCCGGATTTGGATACAAAAAGATTTCCCAAGCTTTAAACATCCCAAGGAGCACTGTGCAAGCGATCATTTTGAAATGGAAGGAGTATCAGACCACTGCAAATCTACCAAGACCTGGCTGTCCCTCTAAACTTTCAGCTCAGACAAGGATAAGACTGATCAGAGATGCAGCCAAGAGGCCCATGATCACTCTGGATGAACTGCAGAGAACTACAGCTGAGGTGGGAGAGTCTGTCCATAGGACAACAATCAGTCGTACACTGCACAAATCTGGCCTTTATGGAAGAGTGGCAAGAAGAAAGCCATTTCTCAAAGATATCCATAAAAAAGTCTCGTCTAAAGTTTGCCACAAGCCATCTGGGAGACACACTAAACATGTGGAAGAAGGTGCTCTGGTCCGATGAAACCAAAATCAAACTTTTTGGCCACAATGCAAAATGATATGTTTGGCGTAAAAGCAACACAGCTCATCACACTCAACACACCATCCCGACCGTGAAACATGGTGGTGGCAGCATCATGGTATGGGCCTGCTTTTCTTCAGCAGGGACAGGGAAGATGGTTAAAATTGAGGGGAAGATGGATGCAGCCAAATACAGGACCATTCTGGATGAAAACCTGTTGGAGTCTGCAAAAGACCTGAAACTAGGACGGAGATTTATCTTCCAACAAGACAATGATCCCAAACATACAGCAAAATCTACAAAGGAATGGTTCACAAATAAACATATCCAGGTGTTAGAATGGCCAAGTCAAAGTCCAGACCTGAATCCAATCGAGAATCTGTGGAAAGAGCTGAAAACTGCTGTTCACAAACGCTCTCCATCCAACCTCACTGAGCTCGAGCTGTTTTGCAAGGAAGAATGGGCAAGAATTTCAGTCTCTCGATGTGCAAAACTGATAGAGACATACCCCAAGCGACTTGCAGCTGTAATCACAGCAAAAGGTGGCTCTACAAAGTATTAACGCAAGGGGGCCGAATAATTTTGCACGCCCCACTTTTCATTTTTTTATTAGTTAAAAAAGTTTCAAAAATCCAAAAGATTTCGTTCCACTTCACAATTGTGTCCCACTTGCTGGTGATTCTTCACAAAAAATAAAAATTTTATATCTTTATGTTTGAAGCCTGAAATGTGGCAAAAGGTTGAAAAGTTCAAGGGGGCCGAATACTTTCGCAAGCCACTGTATATCTGCCGGCTAGGAGATTCCCAGGGCGAAAGGTAAAAGTAAACAAAGGGGCTGTATGCCAGTTGAAGTCATTACCCAAGACGTCAGCCACTATCCACACCCTTTTGTTTACTTTTAGCTGGAAGATTCCCTGACCAAAAGCTAACAAAGAGGCAGGGATGCCAGCTGACGTCATTACCCAAATATCTCCATGGTCATATTTGGATAATGTCAGTCAGCATCCCACACCTTTTTATTTACTTTCAGCTGTTGGCTTGGGAATCTCCTAGTTGGCAGCTGAATGTGGTTGGGGATGAATGGCAAGGAAGCCAATGTCCTAGGAACCCTAAGCAGGATGCTGTCACATCAATGACAGTTTCCCAGCTCCTATGCACTGGGATCTCTCTCTATGTCAAGAGTTAGTCTTAATCATTGCTAATTTTCTTATCAGTGAACTGGAATTCTTTTTGACTCTGTCACAGTCAATTGACAGATTCCAAAAGTTGTGATAGTGAGAACTTCCTGAATTGTGTCAGTACTGTTATGGAAACTAGCATGCATGCCATTTAAAAGTTGTCATACCACCAGAAAAGTGTTGTTATCACTTGAATTCCCCTTACTGTTTTAGCATTTTCCAGAAGTTTAACTTAACTATTTCAGCCCCGGAAGATTTGGCTGCTCAATGACCAGGACATGTTTTGCGATACGGCACTGCCTAGGGGGAGGGGAGTGACTGGAGGAAATGACAGATCATGGTTCCTAGTTAGTAGGAGGAGGATTTGGATTTTGTGGGAATTTCAGAGACCTAGTTCAACAGCTCTCATGATTGGCTGGCAAACATTCAAGGGTATACCCTTTATCACAAGTAGAGAGGGTAAAAAAAAGGGGGGAGGGGTATGCCTATATATCAAGAATAATGTACAAGAGAGATGACATCACTAAGGGAGCTAGGGAGGAGGTCAAATCCTTATGGGTAGAGCTCCAAAGGGAAGAAGCTAAGGGGAAAATAATACCGGGAGTATGCTATAAGCCCCCTAACCTGAGGGAGGAGGGGAAGGCGGACCACCTTTCACAATTTGGATTAGTGGCAAGGATGGGAAGTGTTTATCATAATGGGGGATTTTAACTATCCAGACATAGACTGGGTGGAGGGAACCGCACATTCATCTAAGGCTCGCTAGTTTCTAAATGTTTTGCAGGACAATTTTATGGGTCAGATGGTAGACGCACCAACTAGAAATAAAGCGTTACTGGATCTACTGATTACCAACAATACAGACCTGATCACGGATGTGGAAATATGGGGCAATTTAGGTAACAGCGATCACAGGTCAATTGGCTTTAGTACAAATCGCACAAATGGGAAACATAAGTGGAAAACAAAGACACTGAATTTCAAAAGAGCTAACTTCCATAAACTACGAGCCTTGCTAGAAGGCATAAATTGGGATAAAATATTAGGAACAAAGAACATGGAGGAGAGATGGGTTTGCTTTAAGAACATATTAAATAAGGACATTAGCCAATGAATCCCATTGGATAATAAATTTAAAAGAGCGAACAAAAGTCCTGGATGGCTTATGTAAAAATGCATATAAAAGCAAAGGAGAAGGCCTTCAAAAAATACAAGGTTGAGGGATCATCATCAGCATTCAGACTTTATAAAGAATGCAACAAGAAATGTAAGGGTGCAATAAGGACAGCTAAGATAGAACATGAAAGACACATAGTGGAGGAGAGCAAAAAAATCCCAAGAAAGTCTTTAAGTATGTAAACAGTAAAAAAGGAGGACAGACCATATTGGCCCCATAAAGAATGAGGAAGGACATCTGGTTACAAAGGATAGGGAGATGGCGAAGGTATTGAATTTATTCTGCTCCTCCGTCTTCACAAGGGAATCTGGGGGCTTCAGTAACCAAAACTGCAGTGTTTATCCTCATGACACATCACAGGAAGCACGGCCATGGTTAACAGAGGAAAGAATTAAAATTAGACTTTGGAAACTTAACATTAATAAATAACCGGGACCAGATGGCTTGCACCCAAGGGTACTTGGGGAACTCAATCAAGTAATTGCCACACCATTGTTCCTAATTTTTTCTGACAGTCTACTGACTGGAATGGTACCAGCTAATTAGAGAAAAGCCAATGTAGCACCAATATTTAAAAAGGGCCAAAAATACATCCCTGGGAATTACAGACCAGTTAGCCTAACATCAATAGTATGTAAACTCTTGGAGAGGATGATAAGGGACTATATACAAGATTTTAGTAATGAGAACGGTATCATTAGCAGTAATCAGCATGGATTCATGAAGAATTGTTCTTGCCAAACCAATCTATTAACCTTCTATGAGGAGGTGAGTTGCCATCTAGATAAAGGAAGGCCCGTAGACGTGGTGTATCTGGATTTTGCAAAAGCATTTGACACAGTTTCCCATAAATGTTTACTGTACAAAATAAGGCCTGTTGGCATGGACCATAGGGTGAGTACATGGATTGAAAACTGGCTACAAGGGCGAGTTCAGAAGATGGTGATAAATGGGGAGTACTCGGAATGATCAAGGGTGGGAAGTGGGGTCCCCCAGGGTTGTGTGCTGGGACCAATCCCATTTAATTTTTTCATAAACGACCTGGAGGATGGGGTAAATAGTTCAATATCTGTATTTGCGGACGATACTAAGCTAAGCAGGGCAATAACTTCTCCGCAGGATGTGGAAACCTTACAAGAAGATCTGAACAAATTATTGGGGTGGGCAACTACATGACAAATGAGGTTCAATGTAGAAAAATTTAAAATGATGCATTTGGATGACCCCACAATAAGGATAAAACTTTTTTGCAGAAGGGAGTTTAACAAGACTCGTGGCCACTCATTAAAATTAGAAGAAAGTAGGTTTAACCTTAAACTACGTAGAGGTTTCTTTACTGTAAGAGCGGCAAGGATGTGAAATTCCCTTCCGCAGGCGGTGGTCTCAGCGGAGGGCATTGATAGTTTCAAGAAACTATTAGATAAGCACCTGAACGACCGCAACATACAGGGATATACAATGTAATACTGACATATAATCACACACATAAGTTGGACTTGTGTCTTTTTTAACCTCACCAACTATGTAGGAACTCACGATCTGCCTCTCCTCACAGAACAGGGATTTGTGTGTTTACACACACGTCCCTGTTCTGCCTCTTGTGCTCGCGCATGGCCGGCGTTCAGCGGGCGTGTGTGCCTGCTATAGCGCTTAAAGGGACCGATGTACAGCTACAACGGTTTGCGCCAACCTGCCGCAGTATAATTACGGGGCTGTTCGGCAAACGGTTAAAATATGTCACCGGTAGAAGTAAAATCCCTGCCTTCTACATTTCACAACCCATATTCTTTTTTACTGTGTGTGTATATATACAGTATCTCACAAAAGTGAGTACACCCCTCATATTTTGGTAACTATTTTATTATATTTTCATATGACAACACTGAAGAAATTACACTTTGCTACAATGTAAAGTACTGAGTGTACAGCTTGTAGAACAGTGTAAATTTGCTGTTTCCTCAAAATAACTCAACACACAGCCAATAATGTCTAAACCGCTGGAAACAAAAGTGAGTACACCCCTAAGTGAAAATGTCCACATTGGGCCCAATTAGCCATCCCCCCCCTCACCCCCGTTGTCATGTCTCAGGTGTGAATGGGGAACAGGTGTGTTAAATTTGGTGTTCTCGCTCTCACACTGGTCACTGGAAGTTCAACACGGCACCTCATGGCAAAGAACTCTGAGGATCTGAAATTGAAATCTGAAACTGAATTGTTGCTCTACATCAGGGGTCTCAAACTGGCGGCCCTCTAGCTGTTGCAAAGCTACAAGTCCCATGAGGCATCGCAAGGCTGATCGTTACAAGCATGTCTCCCACAGGCGATGGATTGGTAAAGCATGTCTCCAGCCTTAAACCCTCTTAAGCATCTGTGGGGCATCCTCAAATGGAAAGTGGAAGAGCGCAAGGTCTCTAACATCCACCAACTTTGTGATGTTGTTATGGAGGAGTGGAAGAGGACTCCAGTGGCAACCTGTGAAGCTCTGGTGAGCTCCATGCCCAGGAGGGTTCAGGCAGTGCTGGAAAATAATGGTGGCCACACAAAATATTGACACTTTGGGCCCAATTTGGACATTTTCACTTAGGGTGTACTCACGTTTGTTGCCAGCGGTTTAGACATTAATGGCTGTGTGTTGAGTTATTTTGAGGGGACAGCAATTTTACAGTTATACAAGCATTTCTTCAGTGTTGTCACATGAGAAGATATAATAAAAAGTTTACAAAAATGTGAGGGGTGTACTCACTTTTGTGAGATACTATATGTGTGTGTATGTGTTTATTTATATATATATATATATATATATATATATATATATATTTTTTTTTTTTTTTATCGGCGTATAGATCTGTGTTTTGTCCCAAGATTGTTTGAATCCACTTACTGTTGACAGACTCACTACCTCTGCTGGAAATCTATTCCAAGCAGCAAGCATTAAACTTTCATGCAGTTAGTTTGAGGTCATGTCCCTGTGTTCTTGATCTTGGCTTCATATTGAAAACCATGCCCTCCTTATTCACCCACTTGATGTATTTAAAGGTTTCAGTCATGTCTCCCCTTTCCCTTCTTTCCTCCAGACTGTACATAGTAGGTTCCTGAAGTCACTTTCAATATGTTTTATCCCCCAGACCTTTCATCATTTTTGTTACCTGTCTGGACTGTTCTGTCTTATCAAAATCTTACTGTAGGTGAGGTCTCCAGAACTGGACACAGGATTCTAAATGGGTGTCACTAAAGCAGTGTTTCTCAACTCCAGTCCTCAAGGCGCCCCAACAGGTCATGTTTTCAGACCTCCCATTATTTTGCACAGGTGATTTGATCAGTGTCACTGCCTTAGTAATTACCACAGCCGTTATATCTGAGGGAAATCCTGAAAACATGACCTGTTGGGGCGCCTTGAGGACTGGAGTTGAGAAACATTGCACTAAAGATCTGAAGATGGGAATCAGGACCTCATTCCTCCTGCTGGTGATCCCTCTAGTGATGCATCCTAGAATTCTATTTGCTCTTCCTACTGCCTGGTCACACAGTTTGCTCATTTTGCATTCATTTGAAATAAGTAACCCCTAATCTAAGTATAAAATTGATGCACTTTAAATAAATAGTGCACAATATGCTGCTGCGACTAAGCTTAAATCCAGGAATAAAAAATGCATACATGTGAATAAAAATAAATAAATAATTATGGTGCTAATACATGTGTTAAAATTGCCAAAATAAATCTTCAAATTGGTGATGTGACGGTGAATATAAATAAAATAATAATGACACTCTGAGTACAATGTCCAGGCAGAGATAAATAGTGGAAGAAAGTAAAAATAATTAAACAGTTCCTTCCCTTAATCCAGATTGATTGACTCACTGGGTTAGATCGTTTGTATCAGGATATTTAGTTTTTCTTGCATCCCACTTCAGCAATTACACTGCTGGTAATTCGGCTCTCAGGATAAAGGTTTTATGCAAAGCAAGCAAAGAAAAAATAGATCATTGTGCAGTGAACTTACTAGATAGTACATAAGCAAAACAGGGACAAGAGATACACTCACAAACTCCCGGTCTATTAGAAGCATTCAAATAAGCAGATTGCAGTCAGCCGCTGTGGACGAGGTTTCCCATAGAGAAACAGCTGCTGTTAACCTTCAGGTGTATTGCAGCACTGAACGTCCTAAGCTCCGGAGCTTAGGACGTTCAGTGCTGCAATACACCTGAAGGTTAACAGCAGCTGTTTCTCTATGGGAAACCTCGTCCACAGCGGCTGACTGCAATCTGCTTATTTGAATGCTTCTAATAGACCGGGAGTTTGTGAGTGTATCTCTTGTCCCTGTTTTGCTTATGTACTATCTAGTAAGTTCACTGCACAATGATCTATTTTTTCTTTGCTTGCTTTGCATAAAACCTTTATCCTGAGAGCCGAATTACCAGCAGTGTAATTGCTGAAGTGGGATGCAAGAAAAACTAAATATCCTGATACAAACGATCTAACCCAGTGAGTCAATCAATCTGGATTAAGGGAAGGAACTGTTTAATTATTTTTACTTTCTCCCACTATTTATCTCTGCCTGGACATTGTACTCAGAGTGTCATTATTATTTTATTTATATTTACCGTCACATCACCAATTTGAAGATTTATTTTGGCAATTTTAACACATGTATTAGCACCATAATTATTTATTTATTTTTATTCACATGTATGCATTTTTTATTCCTGGATTTAAGCTTAGTCGCAGCAGCATATTGTCACTATTTATTTAAAGCGCATCAATTTTATACTTAGTACTATTTGTTTGGTTATCTGATCACCCTATATTGATAGCAGCTTTAATTTACTGATTGTTTCATAGCACTAACTATATTGGTATATATATATTTTTTAAGCACAATTTATTTATATCACACATATCTATCCACATCAGCGCTTGGTTTTTATTCATTTTTTTAACCCCTAATCTATTTACTCTGTAGTGCTGGCCAACACTGCACTCCCAATGCTGTGCTCTACCCAGGGATTATTTTTCCCTAGGTGCATTATTTTACATTTAGAAACATTAAACCACTTTCACTAATCTTCCAGGAATGACAAATCATGTTCCATGTTCAATTTTTCTTTTCCAATTCGACCAAGGATGGTTTTCAAACAACTAGTGCTACATATTGTTTTGCCTCATTTTATAATCTAAAATCATTTTTTTTTTCTTGTACTTCATTCTCAGTGTTTGCTGATGATACCAAGCTATGAAGGGCTACCTTTGCCACAAGATATTGAAGCTTTACAAGATGACCTTCTAAAACAGCAGCTATATGGCAGTTGAGGTTTAATAAAAAGTAGAGTTATCACGTGGGAGCTATATATATATATATATATATATATATATATATATATATATATATATATATATATATATATATATATATATATATATATAGAACTATATATATATATATATATATATATATATATATATATATATATATATATATATATATATATATATGAAGAACCTGTGGGGGAATCTGGAAAAGAAAAAGATATGGGTGTCACAGTAGACCACTGGCTCAGCAATGGCACGCTACAGATAGCACACTACTCTCATGCAGTAAAAAGGGTATTTACTCTGAAACTCTTTTACTTACTGAAAAAGCTAGAATTCTACCACCTTGCAAAACACTGGATTGACCTCATCTTGACTTTGCAGCTCAGGAAGAGCTACAGCAAAACCAAAGCAATAACATTGTTACAATATATGTAAGAGTATAGCACCATTTCACCCTTCATTCTCACAGGGGTTGTCAGCGCTCCCACAACACAGACAGGGGCCTCAGACTTAGGGCACTATTATGCCTGCAGAGAGGGAAGAGAAGAGCAAAGCTCTGATCAAGAAGGATTTTTACACATTGGGTATTGTCCTTTGAGTAAAAATAAAACACTTTTTAACCTGACCATTCTATTTATGTATTTCTGTGGTACTCTGCTTATTGTATATACAGTTGTGCTCACATACCCTGGCATAATTTATGATTTCTTGGCCATTTTTCAGAGAATATGAATGATAGAACAAAAACGTTTCTTTCACTCATGGTTAGTGTTTGACTGAAGCCATTTATTATTAATCAACTGTGTTTACTCTTTTTTAAATCATAATGACAAAAAAAAACTACCAAAATGACCCAGATCAAAAGTTTACATACCCCAGTTCTTAATACCCTGTATTGCCCCCTTTAACATCAATGACAGCTTGATGTTTTTCGTGGTGTTTGTGGATGAGGTTCTTTGACTTCTCAGAAGGTAAAGCTGCCCATTCCTCTTGGCAAAAAGCCTCCAGTTTCTGTAAATTCTTGGGCTGTCTTGCATGAACTGCACGTTTGAGGTCTCCCCAGAGTGGCTCAATGATATTGAGGTCAGGAGACTGAGATGGCCACTCCACTTTATTCTGCTGTAGCCAATGAGAGGTCGACTTGGCCTTGCGTTTTGGATCATTGTCATGTTGGAATGTCCAAGTACGTCCCATGCGCAGCTTCCTGGCTGATGAATGCAAATGTTCCTCCAGTATTTTTTGATAACATACTGCATTCATCTTGCCATCAATTTTGAACAAATATCCTGTGCCTTTGTAGCTCACACATCACTAAAACATCAGCGATCCACATCTGTACGAATATGCGGTGTTTGGAAGTCTTTCTACTGACCACCAATGTAAGGGAGGGACATTCTTCCCACTGACCACCAGTGTAATGGGGTCCTCTCCCAAACTAAGGGGGCCCATCTCCAATGGCCACCAATGTAAAGGTGCACTTCATTGGCCACCAATGTAAGGGGACACTTTTCCACAAACCACCACTGTGATAGGACACTACTTTATTTTACTGGATGATATTTTTGCTTCTTTTCATTATTTTTACTGAAGATATATTTTGTTATAAAGAGCAAATAACCACCTCTACCACAGCGCTGTCATTAACTCAAATAACATGTGAGCCAATATTGCTCTCTATAACTGGTTATTATAGTGCAAAATTGTGCCAAAATGAACAAACGGTCCCATATAATCAAAAGTTCATCATAAACGGTGTTCTTCCATTATAAAGTGCTCCGTGCCAAAAGAGAAACGTAGTGTAATTATTAGTGGGGGTTCTCGAGACCCAAAAGTTTCTCTTTGTTATAAAGGTTGAGAAGGCTGCCCTAAGTACAGAATTCACTCAAGGTCCCTTAGTAGTTACCTGTGGCCTATTGACTGTCCTTTCTTCTTAAAACTGATCTTGAATCTGCCACTAAATCTGTAAACAAAGCCATTTTATGTCAAGCACCACTATCAAACCTTCTCCAGGGTCTCAGAATGACTGATGGGTCCAAGCAATTACACTTATGGGAATAGTACAGTGCAAGCAGTGGCTGTATGTGTACCCTCAAGATATTAAGATGAAGTTTAGCCCACAACTAGTTAATCTTCTACATTTTGGAAAGCTTCTCAAGAACAGAAACTTGATGCTGCTGCGGGAGATTGTTAAACCAGCAGCCTAATGAGACTGATCCCCAGGGGAATACTTCAGAAAAGAAAAATCATCCAGCAGTCTCATGAATGAACAATTAATCTTCTGCACCCATTCAAACCTATAGAGTAGACTAATTACTATTACTTTCTGTAAGGAAACTATATTGCATGATCTGTTGGAGGCTGATCTCGTAAGATGGATCTTCTGTGCGCAAAGTCCATAGAAGTGAACAAAGTGATTGATTGTATGGGATTTAAATTTCTCTGTCACGTTCAGCACTTTGGTTAGTGAACAGAGGACTCGTCTACCAATAAAGACAGGCCCTTTGGCACAGAAGGGTTTTTCACCAGTGATAATCTTCTGCAATTTTAACTTCTTACTACATCTGTATGCACAGCACAGGCCAAAGAGCTAACCTGTTGAATAAGTATTTTATTGTGCCTTGAAAAAGTATTCATACCCCTTGAAATTTTCCACATTTTCTCATGTTACAACCAAAAACGTAAATGTATTTTATTGGGATTTTATGTGATAGACCAACACAAAGTGGCACATGATTGTGAAGTGGAAGAAAAATTATAAATGACTTTACAAATAAATATCTGAAAAAGTGTGGCGTGCATTTGTATTCAGCCCAAAGTCAATACTTTTGTAGAACCACCTTTCGCTGCAATTACAGCTGCAAGTCTTTTTGGGGATATCTCATCAGCTTTGCACATCTAGAGAGTGAAATTTTTGCACATTCTTCTTTGTAAAATAGCTAAAGCTCTGTCAGATTGGATGGATAGCATCTGTGAACAGCAATTTTCAAGTCTTGCCCCCAGATTCTCAATTGGATTTAGGTCTGGACTTTGACTGGGCCATTCTAACACATGAATATGCTTTGATTCCATTGTAGCTCTGGCTGTATGTTTAGGGTCGTTGTCCTGCTGGCACGCAAATCTCTGCATAATTTAATGCAAAACCCATAGGTGCAGGTGACCATACAAAGGCAATCATATGTTTTGTTGCCAGGAGAAGGCTGTAGATCAACATGACAGTCGTAATGAGAAAATATGAAGACAGATATTATTCTCTCCTCCTAGGAATATTTCACAGACCCTTTATAAACGACCTTTCCTGTATATTTCTATGTATTTAAAGTGAATCTTTAGGTAATTATACACTGCATTAATAAATATCTGTCATGTCACAATATACAGCAACAGTATACTTTCCAAAAAAGGTTTTCATTTTATCATTAAAGTGATATTAAAGGTTCCCATTTTTTTTAAAATAGCAAACATGTTATACTCACCTACTCTGTGCAGTGGATCACAGAGTGGCCTGGATCTTCCTCTTCACGGGTCCCCTGCCGGCGCTCCTGGCCCCTCCTGCCAACCAGCGTGCTATGGAGGCACCCAAGCAGGCTCGCTCCTGATCCGCTACTCTGCGTGTCCATTCACACACAGAGCCGTGGTTCGCCCCTGCCCCCTCTTTGGCTCACTAACTGTGACTGACATCAGCGGGAGCCAATAAGGAGTGAGAATCCCCAGAGAGCTGAGGCTCTCGTGCACATTGCCGGATTGAGATAGAGTTCAGATAAATATTAGGGAGGGGGGCTGGGGGCGCTGCTGCACAGAGGTTTTTGGTAAAAAACCTTGAGCCTTTAGAACCACTATAGCCGTTCTTGACCAAATAAAGTGGCTTTGCCTAGGCTTAGACAATGTCATCAGTCTGCTGTAAGGAGAGCAGAGAACAGGAACACCACACCAAGAACTTAGAGCCCGAAATGTTTTTGAGTCATTTTAATGAGATTGTTAGGTGCAGCCAACTCGTTTCAGGGCTCAAAATTGCCCCCTTCATCAGAGCTTGTGCTGCATGCAGAATCACTACTGGGAGGATTTAGCTGGATATTAAAATTGTGGTATGTGAATTCAAGGGAATGTGCCTCAGCAGCTGTTATGATATTTTATGGTAGATCCTCTTTTAAGGGGAATACAAATGGGGAAAAAAAAATATTTCATAAAGTATTTGAACCTTCAGGTACTCAGATTTACTGGCAGACGGAAATTTACCTTTGGGCACTGCCATGCTCTGGTGAAGTCTGGCATCACATCTCAGCCATATATACTCAATGGGTGGTTGTTGAGGAATGTAAATTGTCACACATAGCATCTTATTTTAAAGCATCACATTTCAAACTATTATGTTGCAGCACATATAGTTTACTTGGCGGCTAGTAGAATGTGTAACTGGCTTGTGCAATTATGCTCTTGGTGCACTACTATTCTGTGCCAAATATTAGGAAAGTTATTTTCTGAACCATTATTTATTTGGGGTAGGTTGTGATTTGGAATTTAAAAAAAAAAATGGTGCACTAGTCACAACTTTCTTTTCCAACCCTTCAAATTTAAAGGGTAACTCCACTTTGGTTCGGAAAAATAAAAAAAAGAAGCAAAAGAAGAAAATATATAATATAGCATATACAATTGCGACACAAGTCATATTGTAGTTGCATGTTATTAAGAATTATCTTTCCTTTTCAATCTGCAGCTCTGTCATTTTCTGTAAAATGCAATGCAATATGGCTGCCTGGAGATGTTCTGTACACAGAATGTATACAGAACGCCCCCTAGAAGCATCCCCTGCAACAAAAATCTAATTTTTGGTGAGATACTCCCAATAGGAAATCAAGTCTAAGGCCTGGTTCACACTTATGCATTTTTTAGTGCGTTTTCAGTCGCACTACAGTCCATTTAACATGGTTTTCGTTCACATCTGTGCATTTTATGGAAAGGGCCTGGGACTTAATTCTGTTTTTTGGTTCCATAGACTTCAATGGATCAAAATGGTGTATTGAAAAAACGCAAAATGCACCTGGAATATGCAAACTGCAACCTGTATAGGTGTGAACCAGGCCTAAAGGGATGCAGACCCTGCACTTTTCCTCATTAAAGCCCTGCAGGTGCAGCAGCTGATTAAAAATTATGAAACCACTCCTATTCAATTAACTTACCACATGGACGCAAACACACAGGGACTTCTTCAGAATAGCAAAACGTAGGAATTGGCATCAAAGTTTTCTAAAATCATAGATCACTCAAAGGGGAATGTTTTCTCAACAAAAGTGGAGTTACTCTTTAACTATTATTTGGCACATCCAAACAAAATACATTTTTGTGAATCAAATTTTCAGCGCATCAACAATAGTTTATCTGGACAGGTGCTTCTCTTTAAGTATCATGGGTGAACCTTATTAGTACACTATGTGAAAAATAGCTAACCGCAAGCAAGATTATTTCATAGTTTTCATCATCTGACAAGGGTAACTTGAAAACAGACTGGTTGCTATTGGTCACTACAAATTGGTCATATTAGTAAATAAGAATAGTAATTGTGCTTACAAAGGGAACCATTGCATTTAGATGGATGAACTGCTATACCAAGTTTCATCGATGGGTGGCGTTGCAGATCACAATATTGCAACTCATACCAGCCAATCTATTTTCAGGTTGCTGCATTTGAGAGATGGCTGCAGTGTTATTGCACTTTCACAGCACCTTATTAAACAAACCCATATGTTTGAAGGTCAGACTCACATCAGTCTAGTAATATAAGCAACTTCATAGTGAAACAGTAAAGGTGGGTGTGAAATAAAATGTTCTTAAAATAAAGGCAGTTATCAGCAAACACACAAAATAAAAAATCCATAACGATCATAAAGTACAACAAAAGCTTTTTTTTTTTTTTTTTTACAATGACACAACATGGTTTAAGAGTTTTAATAGGTACGTTTCTCAACTGTACATATCCTATAATAAATAAGTCCTTTGGAAAGACATTTTCTAGCAACTTGCATTGCACTAGGCATTAAATCCCATACCAATAGTGAACAGTTTACATACGGTATATAGAATATCAAACAATACATAATTAAAAAAAAGAAATGGACATTCCGAGAAGGTCTTCTATATTAATCATTGCCAGGGTAAAAAAAGAATGTATAACTGGGTAAAGGTGTCAGCTGCTTCAGTGGCTCTGTGAACCTAGCCATGCATCATTGGATGAAATTAGGAAGAAATGCCCCCAGGATATACAGCTAAATATGTTTTCCAGGATGAAGCTAAATTCTTTCACATTACTCACAAAGGGTGACTGTCAGAGCTGTATAGATCCCTGCATTAGAGATGGTTAAGATTAAGTCCTTCGGTTGTGCAACCTCTCGAAAGGAAGAAGAAATTCAGATAATAAAGGAAGTGTCCTGGAGAAGCACTTTCTTTAATAGCCGAGACATTGGGGTTGATTTACTAAAGGTAAATAGGCAGTTCACTTTGCAAGGGAAGAGGAGCTTTCCCTAACTTTGTGCATGGTTGGAGGTTGGCAGAGCTTCACTTCATTCACTAAGTACATTTTCATCCAATTCATTAAGCTGAGAGAAAATTCCCTTGCAAACCGCCTATTTGCCTTTAGTAAATCAACCCAATATCTTCACACTAAAGCCACTGTTACAAGGCCTGTGTCACTACAGTTTGTGATGTGGGTCCTGTGTGCCCCCCTCATTTGTGATGTGGGGCCTGTGTGTCTACCTGGTTGTAATATAGGGCCTGTGTGTGCTCCAGTTTGTGATGTTGGCCCTGTGTGTGCTCCAGTTTGTGATGTTGGGCCTGTGTGTGCTCCAGTTTGTGATGTTGGGCCTGTGTGTGCTCCAGTTTGTGATGGGCCTGTGTGTGCTCCAGTTTGTGATGTTGGGCCTGTGTGTGCTCCAGTTTGTGATGTTGGGCCTTTGTGTGCTCAAGTTTGTGATGTTGGGCCTGTGTGTGCTCCAGTTTGTGATGTTGGGCCTGTGTGTGCTTCAGTTTGATGTTGGGCCTGTATGCGCTCCATTTTGTGACGTTCGTCTTGTGTGCACCCAGTTTGTGATGCTGGGCCTGTGTGTGCTCCAGTTTGTGATGTTGGGCCTGTGTGTGCTCCAGTTTGTGATGTTGGGCCTTTGTGTGCTCCAGTTTGTGATGTTGGGCCTGTGTGTGCTCCAGTTTGTGATGTTGGGCCTGTGTGTGCTTCAGTTTGATGTTGGGCCTGTATGCGCTCCATTTTGTGACGTTCGTCTTGTGTGCACCCAGTTTGTGATGCTGGGCCTGTGTGTGCTCCAGTTTGTGATGCTGGGCCTGTGTGTGCTCTTGTTTGTGATATAGAGCCTGTGTGAACGCCACTTTGTGATCGCCAGTCTGTGCTCCCACGTGTGATGTAGGGCCTATGTATGCTTCTGGTTGTGATATAGAGCCTGTGTATGCTTCAGTCTGATGTGGGGCCTGCAAGCGCTCCAATGTGTGATGGTGGGTGGGCCTTTGTGTGCTCTAGTTTGTTATGTAGGGCCTGTGTTGTTTTAGTGTGTGATGTCCGGCCTGTGTGTGCTCCAGTTTATGATGTAAGGACTGTGTTCTCCTGGCTGTGATGTCCAGCCTGTGTGTGCTCCAGTTTATGATGTAGGGACTGTGTGCTCCTGGCTGTGATGTCCAGCCTGTGTGTGCTCCAGTTTATGATGTAGGGACTGTGTGCTCCTGGCTGTGATGTCCAGCCTGTGTATGTTCCAGTTTATGATGTAGGAACTGTGCGCTCCTGGCTGTGATATCCGGCTTGTGTGTTCTCCCAGTTCTGATGCAGGGCCTGTGTGTGTTACTGGTTGGAAAGGCCGGGCCTGTGCGTGTCTCCCGGTTGCGATGCTGGGCCTGTGTGTGTCTCCCGGTTGCGATGACGTGCCTTTGTGTGCTCCCAGTTGCGATGTATTTTAAAACATCAAAAGCCATCACTGGGTAATTGCTACAAGTGCAGAGAGCACTTCCTCACTGGATATTCAGCTCTATGTGTACCTCACAACCAGTTCATCTCAGCTAATGTCATATAAGGTCTCAGACCTCTTACAGTCCTTGATTTCTCATGGAAGTTAATAAGCTGGCAGAGGTACCTTACTGGACAGCCACCATTTGTGAGTAAAAATAGGGTAATGCTTGGGATACACTGGTAATTAAATCTCTTTACTAGTAAGATATGTAACTACCTGCTGGCAATCATCCCATTAGCAACACAATAATTTCAGTGTTCTGAGAGGTGACAGCCAACAAGTGGTTAGTCGCCAGTGTAGCCCTAGACTTGCTGTTTCCTGGAGAAGCTCTTTAAAATTAGATCTAGGACTAAAAAGCGAGAATGGGTCTACCATGTTTTTTTTTCTAATAAAGGTCAGCATGTTAGTGATATGTATGAACAATCCAGCATCTAAAATGTGGTTTCCTGTTAATAGTTTTCAGTATTATTTCTTTCAAAAATTGACTTTGATCCTACTGTATACCTGTGAAGTATTGTTAACCTATAAACAAAAGTTAGGTTTGGTTTCACATGCAGTTTTCAAGGTCTGTGTCTGGGCCTAGTCCCTAAAGGTCTGGTTTTATATGGGTGACTAGGTGAGCTCCTTGATCCTGGCTACGGCTGTTTTTCACATATGGTTATTTTGATTTTTTTAATTTTATGTTTATATTTTGAGGCATTTCATAAGCTGGCTCTCTGAGGATTTCCCTTTATAACAAGCAAATACATTCCCCACTAGGTGGATTGAAAAGACAGCACTTGAACATTGTCATCAGGAGGAGACATATCTCAGCCAGAATAATTGAGGTCTTCTGGTGGGACGTTGACACAAGTCTCAGTGAGCCACTGATGTTACAGACAGCATCTGGACAGTTTCACAAGAATGCTGTCAGTCTCGGCTCAGGATACACCAGGAAGCTGGAAAAAAATTTACCTAATTAACCAAGAGCTGAAAATCAAAGAAAGGCATTCAAGGGCTGCTATTACTGACAATGATGGGCTGTAATAAATGAGCCTGTCAACAATCTAACTGGAAACTACTAAGAGCCAGCATTGCCAATGAACAGATGTATCACATGCATAAAGCATAATCATTATGTTTTCTATGGGGAGAAGGAAGAAAATGTTGAAAGAATATAGAGATGATGCACTTCTGATGCTCATGAGTGCACTTTATCCTTTGAAAATCAGTTTCTATACACTCAAAATACTGTAAACACGCTGTGTATTACTGCCATCTCAAGTGACAGCTGACCTTTACCATTAAACATACCATCTAATTTCTACTCTATAATTGGTGGTGCAAAGGGTTAACAAAAGACTAAGAAGCAACTTTTTTATATGCTTTATGCTGGAAATATTTGTGTGACATTCAATCTTTAGAAAAGGGAACAAACTTTGCCATGGGAACAGTCACGCTATAGCGCATGTATGGGCATCTTAATATGACACTACGATTCTCCACATTCAGATAAAACCATTAGGTTAAGAATAACAATTTGGTAGACTGAGGAAACATTTCTGTTGGTGCACTTAATATCATACTGGATTTCAGCTTTCAGTTTACACTGCTTTAGAACTGTGACAGGTGGAATTGATAGGCTGCTAGGTGAAACAGAGCCTTTTCATTCCTGACACATTGATATGCAGAGAAAGGTGCTTCTAAGTGCAGTATGTCAGCAATTTTATTGAAAGGCAGTGGTTAAAAAACACTTACAGGATTACAGAGTAAACAGGCTCATCAATGTATGAAGTTCACCTGAGTTGGTCTTCCCTGTCACTGTGCCGACCAGCACCTGCAGGAACCGAGAATCTGGAGGAGCAAGATGGCCAAGATGGAACACATGGGACAGAAGTGATGTCAGCAAGGGGCTGGTGATTAGTTTCGGAGCATGCTCAAGGGCTGCTTCTTCAAAACAGCTGAAGGAGCCTTTGAGCATGCTCCTAAACTAGTCACCACCCCCATGCTGACATCACTTCCGCCCCCTGTGTTCCACGGTGGTTTCAGGAAGTGCGGCGGCCATTTTACTCCTCCAAACCCTCGGTTCTTCCAGGTGCTAGTCGGCACAGTGAAAGGGAAGACCATCTCAGGAGGACTTCATACAATTGATGAGCCTGTTTACTCTGTAATCCTTTAAATGTTTTTAACCGTTGGCTTTTAATAAAATTTGTGACATACTGCACTTAGAAGCGCCTTTCTTTGCATATCTTTGTCTATCCAGTGCACGCTTCTCTCCTCTAAGTGATGCTTGAGTGCCTGTCAGCTTGCTATCCTGCTATCTTGGATTATCCTAAATGTATATAACACCTGGAGGACCCTACTAGCAGAAGCGCTCCTACTTACCATTCTCCGATTCGTGACACATTGGACTACTAGTGTGAAAAAGTTGCATTCTGGTAACTGTTTGTTCAGGCCGGGTTCAGACCTATACAAATTAGATGTGGTTTTCCCCGCATTCAATTCGCATAGCAGGAGAATGTGACTGGCTCCCTATGGAGCCGGTTCACATATCTCCGTTGCGGTTGCGGAGCGCACTGCACAGAAACGCTGTGCGTCTTTGGCTCCGTTTCAGGGCCGAATTCAGGCATAGATTCGACCCTGATTCGTCCCTGAAACGGGGAACAGGGATGGACAGCGCTCCTGTGCGATCCGCAGCCGGTTTCAGTGTGAACCCGGCCTCAATGATAGTATTTAGCAAATTCCTTGTTTTTTTTTTCTTTGCATGGCTTTATGTTTTTCTCCAGGTGACCAAGACCACATGGTTACCTTATAAACCAATGATTTAAATCTCCCTTCAAAAACAAAACCTTGTTTAAACACCCCAGCTGCATTATATTTGATATATTGTTTACCTACAATACCTGAAAACCCCCAAACCTGGACTTGCGCTAAATTTAAATATTGAGTTGGAGCTTAAAGCAGAACTTGACCCAATAAGGGAAGTTTCACTGTACCTGTTCCACCCCCCCACTTTTCCTCCTTAACATTTGCCACATATTTTTTTGGAGGTGGGAGTAGGCATCTGGTTTTGACAGGTACCCGCTCCCCCACTTCCGGTTGGATTACTGCAGCAATCCAAACAGAAGTTTGGCTCCCCCCCTCCTTCCCCCGCGGCCTTCTGTGACACGTCGCAGAAAGCGCTGAACCAATCAGATGCATGCGCAGTGAGCAGCCAGCTGTGAAGCCACAAGGAGTCACAATTATTATTCAGTCCAGCTGACATCTACCAGGAGCTCATCGAGGTACCAGCTATGCTAAAGCTGGAGGGCCAATTTTCCTGAGAAACTCTGAAGCTAACAAATCGGGATTCCACGTAGGACTTGTGAGTACAGATCTGAGTGCAGGCTGATCTGGGTGACTGCTGCTGCTGTTAACCCCCTGGTACACTAACACTAAGGCTTGCCTGGCTTGGGCCATTGCTTATGGTGTCCCAGTGCTGTCCATTTCCTGAGCTATTGTTGAGGGAACTGTTCTAAGAAGTAGATGCAGAGTGAGAAGTGACCTTTTGTTACTGTTCAGTGTTCTGGAGTATCCTACAGCTCCCAGTACCCTATCTAAGTTGCTCAGCAATAAATACAGAAAAAGGCAACCCGTGGACTATTTTATTGAGCCAGAAAAGTGAATGTTGCTGTGTACCTGGTTGCTGCTGCATTAGTGGGAGAGGAACCTGGGACAAATCCACAGCCCTTTCAGGGGAGAGCACTACACTTGACCTCTAAGTGCAAATTTTCATATGGTGTATTCCTAAGTATTGGAGGCTCCCATTATGGCATTTTAGAACTCATTATGACATGTGCAAGCACCTTGCCTAGTTGCTTTTATGTAATGACTGTTGTAACTGATGGACGTACTTTAAAGCCTTCTGTATGAGATGTCTGAGAGCTTACCTGGAACAGACACACTGGATACAGATTCTGGCTGAATGAGAGCATCGACCTTCACATGCTGGAACTGCTTACATGGTCCACTCTGCAGATGCCTGGGTGAAGACAGTTAAATTAATTAGTGAATCAAAACTATGCTTGTACACAAAGTTTCCTATGGCTTACCAATAGCTCTGTAAAGTGTGTTTCTTATGCTGTGTACACACGACTGGTTTTGCCGTCAGAATAAACTCCGAAGGTTTCTCCGATGGAACTCCGACGGAATTCCATTCAAGTGGTCTTGCCTACACATAGTCAAACTAAAGCCCAATCGTCCAGAACGTGGTGACGTACAGCACGTACGACGGGACTAGATAAAGGAAGTTCAATAGCCAGTAGCCAATAGCTTCCGTCTCGTACGTGCTTCAGAGCATGCGTCGTTTTTGGTCCGTGAGAACAGCATACAGATGAGCGGTTTTCCCTATAGGAATTGGTTCCGTTGGAAATATTTAGAACATGTTCTATTTCTAGGTCCGTCAGAATTTTCGAAAAAGAAAGTCCGATGAGGTACACACTTGATCGGAATAGACGATGAAAAGCTTCCATCAGACTTTTTCTGTCAGACATTCCGCTCGTGTGTACGCGGCTTTACCCTTAAGCTGATTTTTGAGAATGCCATATTTAGTATGTTTATAGCAGTCCCTGTTATATTTTCTTTCTGTTTACCTTAGCAGCTGCTGAAATGATTTTTTTTATGTTAAGCTGGCCATACACTTATAAATCTGAACAACCTATTTGCCTTATTAATTTAACCCCATGGTGTCAGCTATTAAATAACATGCTCCTCTAGAACATTTCCTGTATAATCTGAATTTTTACATACTTTTAGGAGGCTGCACAGCTGATCTAGCTAAGGACTTAAAGCAGAACTTCCCCCTAAGGCTGGGTTCACACTTATGCTAAACCCGCACACTTCTGCAGGTTTTCCCCGCATCCAATTTACATGACAGGGGAGTGTGCCTGGCTCGCAATGGAGCCGGTTCACACACCTCAGGGGGCGGGCGCGGTCTGCATTTGGAAAGGGTTCTGTGCATCTTTGGTTTCCGATTCAGCATGTGTGAACCCGGCCTCAAGGGGAAGTTCTGCTTTATGTCCCCCCCCCCTTCTATTTTTGGCACTTGGGGGGGGGGGGGGTGAGTGGGTACCTGGTTTTGACAAGTACCGGCTCTCACTTCCAGTCGGAACCCTGTGGCGGATCCACCGGAAGCCCCCCGCAACCTTCTGGGAAACATCACAGGTCCCAGAAGTCATTCACAAAGAGCATGCACAGTGGGCAGCATGCTGTGAGGCCGCTAGGAATCACAGCTGGCTGCTCACAGTAAACATGCCGGGGATCCGAAGACCGTCAAGAATCTGGTTCAGGTAAGGATGGCACTAGATCCCTGGAAAGGTAAGTGTCCTTTTAGTAAAACTCAGCAGCTACAGTATTTGTAGCTGCTGACTTTTAGTTTTTTTCAAAAAGTGCGAAGAACAAAGATTTGTACAAAAAATCTTTGTACATTTGATTACTGAGCGAATGTAGTTCGAAAATTTGCTTTTGTCAACCGATTTTGGAATGAATGGAATTTCCTGAATGAAAACCACATACACTGCTAGAAATGCATTTGAGAAAAATTTTCCATCCCCCTCCTTTGACTTTTCCCATCACTGTGGTAAAAAACGGAAGTCAATTTGATGCCATTAACGATTAGAAAATTGAAAAAAATATTCAAACAAGATTCGAACAAGATTCTACTAGTGTATAGCCAGCTTCACCTCTTTTAGGCTTGTAGGGCTACCACTGAGGTTGACTATCTCCAGTCTGTTCTCAGGGCTGATAATTGTCACACTGTTTCGGCTGCTCGAGGAGGTAAAGCTTGTCAACTAAAGGCCATGCATGCAGTGGCACGACAAAGTCAACCAGTGCCCACAGCGAAGATGCCAAATTGTGCGTCCCCTCCTCCTGAACGCAAAAATAACCCCCAGCATAGGTGTCAGTGGATGTAATAAGTTGCAGCATTGATGTCAGTAGACATAATGATAACCTACAGCATTGAGTCAGTGGACACAATAATAACCCTCAGCACAGGTGTCAGTGCACGCAAAAACTCCCAGGCTATGTTCACACTGTTCCGACACAGAAGTTGCACGACTTCTGATCCGATGCGGGCAGGGAGCTTATCGGAATCTGGAAGCCCCCTTTAGCAAGGGGGACCCCAGATCCCGCCCCCATGTGAATGAGTATGGGGTACATTGTACCCCTACCCATTCACCCAAAAAAAGCATAGTGTTACAAAAAAAACAAGAGATGGTTTTGGAAAGGTCCTTTATTAAAAATTAAGAATGATCCCCGTTGTAGCTCCGTGTCTTATTCCTCTGGTCTTCTCCCTCCACTGATGACTTCTTCCTCTGCCAACCCGGCACGAGGGGACAGGGTCTCCGTGTGATGTCCACCGGATGGCCACACCCCATGGCTATATAAGAAATGGCAGACACCAGACCTGACATAACAGCTGGAGGCAGCGGAGGAGGAAGACTGGGTCGGCCGAGGAAGAAGTCATCGGCAGAGGGAGAAGGAGCGGAGGGAGAAGACCGGAGGAAGAAGACACAGAGCTAAGACAGGGGACATTCGTCATTTTTAATAAAAACTGTCTTGTTTTTTTGTAACACTACACTTTTTTTTGGTGAATGTATAATGTACCCCAGACTCATTCACATTGGGGGGGGCAGGATCTGGGGACTCCCTTGTTAAAGGGGGCTTCCAAATTCCGATAATCCCCCTGCTCGCAGACCCCATAACCACCGTCCAGGGTTGTCGGGAAGAGGCCCTTGTCACCCACCACCCCATGTTGAGGGCATGTGGCTTTTTATGGTCCAAAAGGGGGGGGGCACTCACTTATCCCCCCCCTTTCCTGACTTGCCGGGCTGCATGCTCAGATAAGGGTATGGTATTGATCCTGGGGGGCGACGACATCACACCGTTTTTATTTTTTTAAATCTTGGCGTGGGGGTTCCCCTTAAAATCCATTAGGTCTAGGATGGTCTTGTGGGGGGGAGCCCACGCCATTTATTTTCTATTTTTTTTACGTGGGCTCCCCTCAATATCCATATCAGACTCAAAGGGCCTGGTATGGATCTTGGGGGGGGGGGGGAATCCTACACCTTTTTTTCAGTTTTGGCGTGGGGTTCCCCCTCAGGATCTTGAGAGCACAAGTTGCATGTCACAAGTCGGACCAGTTAAGATGATAATCCGACTTGGGTGCGACTTACATTCAAATTAGTGGGCTGAAATGGAGCCCAAGTTGGACCAAAGTAGTGCAGGGAGCATTTTCATAGTCGAACAGACAAAAGTTAGGCCAGTTAAGACGACTCTCATAGTGAACCATTGATTTTGACATGCGACATGCGACAGGGAGCAGCAGCAATGACATAAAATATCGCCGGCTAAGCTTACCTCAGCATACACTCGGTTCTGCTCAGCTCACATCTCCCTCTTCCACGTGGACAGCAGGCAGGTGGGCCGGCGGGCAGGATCTGAGGTCAGCTGCATCCTCATCCCACCCACACAACAAGCAGCAATAACCTGGAAAGAGGAGTCTCTGTCTCCGGGTTGTCCTGCACCAGAGCGTTTGAAAGTGCTGGAGGATTTAGAGGGGGAGATCCAGTCCCGCAGCTGGAGGGAGGATTTTAGTTTTTAGTTATTGCACCCCTGCACTGTTCTCTGTTCTGAATGACAGGGGTGATGGCAGCGTCACTCCTGTCATTCAGGTAGCTGGACAGGGGAGCGTTTATCGGCTCTCATCACCCCCCTCTCCACATTGCGCCCAGGGAAGGTGACCCTTCTGCCCTCCCCTTGTCCTGACCCTGCATGCATGGATCGAATTTCATCAGGAATCGGCCAAATTTTGATCCATGTGTAGTCCTGTTTGTTAAACAGAAGCCGGTCCTACATTGATCCTTTATTCTATTCCATGTTCCTGTTAGAGGATTCCTGCAGCAAGAAACTAAGGGTTTTCTGTTTCCTGAAACATAGGGTATTTCAAGGACGACCTTCACCTGCAATGCAGGGTCTGAGGCGCACCTAGATGTGTGAACCTCTTCTCCATGTCTAGAGGTTATCAGTTGAGAGGAACAAGTTTCCAAGGAATTTTGGTTAAAGGGATCAGCGTGCATGAAACCTAATAGAGAGGCTGAATAATCACAACAGGGACTATATGGTACTCGGAAGTAGACAAGTTAAACTGCTCAGGAACTTGACCAGCAACAGCAGAAAAGGGGACAGAAGTGGACCAAGAAGAGATAGGAGAAAACGAGATGTCTCTGAGGGGAGGGTTACTTAATGCCCTGATGCTCCTGTACAGGAGGAAAGAGGGATAACACTGTGTCTGATGACAAGAGGTCTGAAGGTAAACATGCTGTGGATCTTTCTATGGTGGAACTGTGTTGGTTACTATTGCCTGCAGTTTCCAATGCTAAAACCTGACAAAGCCAAATCCAGCCGGATCTTGCAAGCATTAAGCCCTTTAGGGATATGTTGTCCACTAGGACTCATGATGCCTACTCAATGCTCTGAGAAGTATTAGATGAGCATGAGCAGCAATGCAAATTCAGATGCTTATGCAGTTGAGGAACAATCAAAGCTGGTTCCTGTCGACCCAGTTGGTACTAGGTGCTAGACACCACTGAGGGCCTTACATGCCCCAAGAAAAGGAAATTTTACTGATGAATGGAGTGATGGCCTGGATGGGGCATGGCTCCAGGGGCCAAGTTGAAAACAGAAGTAAAGCAAGGGGTCTTTGGGTGAGAGGAACCCAAGTTAGTGTTGGGAGTGCACCTTCATGCACAAGACTTTTTTAGGGGCTTAGAAGGTTTCGCTTTCTAATCTTTTAGGCTGTCTGAGAGTCAGGCTCTGAGGTACTGTTAACACTTACTGCAAAAGCAGATGAAGGAGGGGGGGGCTCAGTCAACCTTTCCTTGGACTTTTAATGTTGAGGCATGCATACGCTCTAGCCTCTCGTTAAATTCTTGATGATGGTATTAACTGTAGGTACAAAAAGACAACCTTCTAGGGAATCAAGTGTCAGGACCTTGGTAGGAGACCGAGTTGCTGAGAGGGCTCCCCTTGCGGCCGAGTGCAGCACAACCCTGAATATGGTACAGGGATGTGGTGCTCACAGAAGCACGGGTTGCCTGGGAGTAGGAGCCGGTGTTGGTGGCTTGATAGAGAAAGTCCGTAGAGGCAACGTGCTTAGGATCCAAGGAGGGGACCAATGGAAGTCCAATAGGAAAATCAGAAGCCAGGCCAGGGGGTCAAACACAGTAAGCAGTCCGAGAATCAAAGCGACAAGTCCAGGTACAGGAGACAGAGGAATGCGGAGTCCGTTTAGCCAAGCCGGGGTCAGATGCAGGAAGCAGGCAGGGAGAGTCAGAAGCAAGCCGGTTGAATAAGCCAGGAGGTCCAGAGAAGTCGATAACAAGCCGGGTCGGTACACAGGAAGTCAGGATAACAGGAAGCCAGGAAAACAGGAAACACAATCACAGGAACACAGGAAGAGCTGACGATAATCCAGCAATGTGGCACCATCAGTGGGACGTTTAAATAGACAAGGTGTAGTATCACGTCGTACGCACACCGTTCCGTTCGTGCGTTCGTAACATCGCGACGTTGCTACGCACGTGCATACGTCCGAATGTGGTGCCAGACGTCCGCCTAGTAGAAACATTGCACACCCGTGTGCGTTGATGCGCGTTAGCGCGGCCTTGCCTGTGCTGGTTTGCTAGCCTATTTCCCTGACAGTTCCCCCCCCCAAGGGGCAGCCTCCGGATGCCTAAACGTGCCCATTTTTCAGGATACCTACTGCGAAATCTCTGAATTAGCCTAGGAGCGTGTACATAACTTGCGGGCTCCCAAGAGTTTTCTTCTGCAGAATACCCCTTCCATTTGACTAGAAATTGAATTGTCCTACCTCTCCGACGACAGTCAAGGATAGATTCAACTTCAAATTCTGCTTCATCTCCAACCTGGACCGGAGGTGGGGGCACTTCTTCTCTCCCTGGAAAAGGACTAGAAACAACATGTTTAAGGAGTGACACATGAAAAACAGGATGGATCTTGAAAGATTCGGGTAAAGTGAGTTCAAAGGCTACAGGGTTGATTTCGCGTTTGATCTCGAAAGGACCCAGGAACTTGGGTCCCAATTTCCGAGATGGGCATGGTAGCTTGAGATTTATAGATGAGAGCCAGACCTTGTCCCCTATCTTAAAGGTAGGGCTCGCTCTTCTCTTCCTATCGTACTGCTTCTTATATTCTTCTTGGGCCTTCTTCATGGTATCCTGGAGTGTCTGATAATTATTATGGATGAAATCCACTCTGTCCTGAACCGCCGGTACTGAAGATTCCGGAATGACGTTGGGTAGGAATGAGGGGTGGAAGCCGTAATTCGCCCAGAAGGGTGATTGGTTGGTAGAAGTGTGTGTTGAGTTATTATACGCAAATTCTGCACAAGGTAATAGTTGAATCCAGTCATCTTGAGAAAAGGAACAGAAGCACCGCAGATACTGTTCCAGCGTTTGGTTGGTCCTTTCGGTCTGACCGTTACTCTGTGGGTGGTAAGCTGTGGACAAACACATTTCTATAGAAAGTAACTTGCAGAGGTTTCTCCAAAACCTAGAAGTAAATTGTACCCCTCTATCTGATAAGATGTTATTTGGTAATCCGTGTAGTCGAACAATTTCCTTAATAAAGATTTTTGCTGTATCTAAGGCAGAGGGGGTACCTTTCATAGGTAAAAAATGCGCCATTTTGGACAGGCGGTCTACTACCACCAAGATGGTAGTAAATCCTTCTGAGGGGGGTAAATCCACGATAAAGTCCATGGAAATCTTCCTCCATGGTTGTTCTGGGACTGGCAATGGTCTTAACAAGCCCCAAGACCTGGCGTTGGATCCTTTGTTCCGTTGGCAGATGATGCAGGAGCCGACATAGGTTTTACAATCAAGTTTCAAAGTGGGCCACCATAGGGACCGCTGAACTAGCTCAGTTGTTTTTCGAACCCCAAAATGACCAGCTAGCTGATGGTCATGAAAGGTCTTCAATACTTGTAATCTGGCTTGCTGGGGAACGAAAATCTTATCTTGGTGCCATAGGAGTCCCTCTTGGCTTCTTAGGGAAGAGACTTCCGCTTCAGTACACTGACTAGAGGCCTGCTCAATAGAGGATCTTAGGTCAGGTTGGATCAGTAGGAAGTTTTGGGGAGACAAAATTGTACTAGGTGCAATTTCTTCAGGGGTGTCCGGAAACATCCGGGATAAGGCGTCTGCCTTCCCATTCTTCGACCCTGGGCGATAGGTTAAGTGAAAATTAAACCGAGAGAAGAATAGTGCCCATCGAGCCTGTCGGGGTCTTAGGCGTTTGGCCGTACGGAGATATTCTAAGTTCTTGTGGTCCGTAAAAATCAGGATGGGATGAGTGGCACCTTCCAGGAGATACCTCCATTCCTCGAGAGCTGTCTTGATTGCCAAAAGTTCCCGATCCCCCACATCGTAATTCCTCTCAGGAGGGCTCATTTTCCGTGAGGAAAAGGCCACGGGATGCAGCAGTGCTTTGGGACCCTGACGCTGAGATAGAATCGCCCCTGTGGCGACTTCTGAGGCGTCGACTTCCAGGACATAGGGTAGAGCAGGGTCAGGGTGTTGCAGAATTGGGGCAGAAGTGAAGAAGGTCTTAAGCTGATCGAAGGCGGACTGTGCTGCTGCTGACCACTTAAACTTGGTATGTAGGCGGGTTGTCTGAGTAATAGGTGCTACAATGGTGGAGAAATTCTTTATAAACCTTCTGTAGAAGTTGGCGAAGCCAATGAATCTCTGTACACCCTTCTTGTCGGAAGGGGCCGGCCAATCAAGGATGGACTTTACTTTTTGAGGATCCATGGCGATTCCACCTGTGGTGATGATAAGACCCAGGAATTGAATTGAAGTTTTTTCGAAATCGCACTTTTCAGATTTGACGAATAACCCATGGGTTCTGAGGATGCTCAGTACCTTCTTCACGTGTATTCTATGGAGTTCCAGAGTGGCAGAAAAAATAAGAATGTCGTCAAGGTAGACAACAACAAAGTGATCTAAATGTTCCCGGAAGATGTCATTTATGAAATGCTGAAAGGTCGCCGGGGCATTGCACAACCCAAACGGCATGACTAGGTACTCAAAATGTCCAAATCTTGTTCTGAAAGCCGTTTTCCACTCGTCCCCCTCTCGGATGCGGACGAGATTATAGGCACCACGGAGGTCGAGTTTGGTAAAGATGTGTGCTGTGCGGAACCTTTGAAAAAGCTCAGGGATTAGCGGGAGTGGGTAGCGATTCTTAAGGGTAATTTTGTTTAACTCCCTGTAGTCCACACATGGTCTCAGTGTCTTGTCCTTCTTCTCAACGAAGAAGATTCCGGCACCAGCAGGGGAAGAAGAAGGACGGATAAAACCTTTTTCAAGATTCTCATCAATATATTGTCTCAAGGTCTCAAGCTCAGTCTCGGAGAGGGGGAATATACGACCAAAAGGAATAGTAGCTCCTGGTAGTAACTCGATGGGGCAGTCGTAAGGACGGTGTGGCGGTAAGGTGTCTGCTTTCTTTTTATCAAAGACATCAAGAAATTCCAGGTAAGCTGCTGGTACATTAGGATCCGGACTCGGTGTGGATTGTACAGTCAGGCAACTGGAAAAGTCTTGGAATTTGGGGGTCAAACAATGTTGTTGGCAATAGGGAGATGTAAGGAGTACCTCCTTCTTGGACCAGTCAATCTGAGGATTGTGTGCTTGTAGCCATGGGATTCCCAGGATGACCGGGAACATAGGGGAACTTAAGACATCAAATCTGAGAAACTCCTGATGACCAGAATTGGTAGTGGTAAGAATAGGTATGGTTTCCTGGGTGACATGACCCGAGCTTGGCAAGGAGCCGTCAGCCAGATGAACTGTTAGCCTCTGTTCCTTATAGTTTAACGGAATAGCTAAATCTTTAGCCAAGGCCAAGTCCAAGAAGCAACTACACGCCCCGGAATCCAGTATTGCTTGGAGGTGGATCTCCCTACCTGCCACTAGCAATGTAACAGGAAGTGAGATATGGGCAGAGGAAGACCTGGATACTTGAAGGTGAGTACGGAGGGTCGATTTTCTTGGTCTTATGGGGCAGTAATCTATGAAATGTCCTGATTCCCCGCAGTAGAAGCAAAGTCTCGCTTGCCGGCGATAAAGTCTCACCCCAGGAGTTAATGCTGGATGGAACATGCCGACTTGTAAGGGAGCTGATGCAGACTGAACTTGGGGCAGGTTCCAAGTGGAGCAAGAGGTCTGGTCACGTTCACCCTGACGTTCCCGTAAACGTCTGTCAAGCTGAATAGTTAACTGGATGAGATCTTCAAGTGTGACCGGACCCGGTAACCTGGCTAACTCATCCTTGAGGCCCTCTGATAACCCCATTCGATATTGGTATTTTAATGCTGCCTCATTCCAACCAGAATCCATGGACCATGTGCGGAACTCCACTGTATAGTCCTCCGCAGGGCGCTGACCCTGACGGAGGGAATGTAGATTTGCTTCGGCAGTGGCTACCCGTAGGGGATCATCATATAACCGAGCCATGACTTCAAAGAACTGATCCATAGTGTCGATGGAGGGGCTGCTTTGTTCCAACAGGCCATGGGCCCAGGTCTGTGACTCACCACGTAATAGGGAGATAGTGAATCCCACCTTGACTGTTTCACTGAAAAAAGTCTGTGGTTGCAAGTCGAAGTATAAGTAGCAAGAGTTTTTGAAAGACCTAAATTTTCTTCGATCGCCACAGAAACATTCTGGCGTTGGAACACGTGGTTCTGGATGGACCATGATCCCAGCAGCTGCCGCTGGAGGTGGACCTTGAACCGAGGAGAAGGATGACTCAGGTAGGTGCTGCAGACGTTCCTCCAACCGGAAGTATTCCTCCTGAAGCTTCTGAATGACTGGGGTAAAGGCCGTGATTTGCTGGAGAATGGCCTTCATCGGGGAGTCACCTCTGTCGGTCTCTGACATGGCTGGATTATACTGTCAGGACCTTGGTAGGAGACCGAGTTGCTGAGAGGGCTCCCCTTGCGGCCGAGTGCAGCACAACCCTGAATATGGTACAGGGATGTGGTGCTCACAGAAGCACGGGTTGCCTGGGAGTAGGAGCCGGTGTTGGTGGCTTGATAGAGAAAGTCCGTAGAGGCAACGTGCTTAGGATCCAAGGAGGGGACCAATGGAAGTCCAATAGGAAAATCAGAAGCCAGGCCAGGGGGTCAAACACAGTAAGCAGTCCGAGAATCAAAGCGACAAGTCCAGGTACAGGAGACAGAGGAATGCGGAGTCCGTTTAGCCAAGCCGGGGTCAGATGCAGGAAGCAGGCAGGGAGAGTCAGAAGCAAGCCGGTTGAATAAGCCAGGAGGTCCAGAGAAGTCGATAACAAGCCGGGTCGGTACACAGGAAGTCAGGATAACAGGAAGCCAGGAAAACAGGAAACACAATCACAGGAACACAGGAAGAGCTGACGATAATCCAGCAATGTGGCACCATCAGTGGGACGTTTAAATAGACAAGGTGTAGTATCACGTCGTACGCACACCGTTCCGTTCGTGCGTTCGTAACATCGCGACGTTGCTACGCACGTGCATACGTCCGAATGTGGTGCCAGACGTCCGCCTAGTAGAAACATTGCACACCCGTGTGCGTTGATGCGCGTTAGCGCGGCCTTGCCTGTGCTGGTTTGCTAGCCTATTTCCCTGACATCAAGATTAGATGCTTTAAGCATCTGCTCTACCTTTTATCTTTACCTTTTGTTAGAAAAAGTCCATTCACTTCAAAATTTATTGTTAAAAGCAGTAGATGACAATAGTACTCAATCCATAAGCACTAACCCTTTCTGCAGTAAAACCAGTGGTATCAGGAAATTTGAAAAGCACCAGCAGAGTAAATAATGAAGTAGCTCCCCGTGCTCAGCCTGATGGACCTTCTCAACAGAATGATTCTTCAGAGACAGGGCAAGTGCTGGGGTAATACAATGCCTCTGAACCTGGAAAGAGCTTTGCAGGTAACTTTTACCAGTACTTGATGTCTAAAAAAGGCCCAAGGCAAAATCCAGTGCTTGAAGGTCACTCCAAGGATGGCCCTGCACATCTAGTCCAGCAGGGCCCAGATCTGGCACTCCATAGCTAAATTAAGGAAAGGCTGAAATGGATAGCAGCCATGTAGCAACCAGCTTAAACAGCGATGCAGTGAGGAATCTTGACTGAAGTCAACAGAAGAAATAAAAAAAATAAAAGGCTAGCAAAAATTGGTCCAGAAGAGCTAAAAAAGATGTCTATCCTAGGGCACTAGCAAAAAAAAAACTGGCCTACAATTTGTTTTTTGCCATTGTCCAATCCTCCTGCAGGTAGCAGTATAACCAGACAGTGTCTAAATTCCTATGCCCTTCAATGGACAAAAAAGGAAAGCGTTTTATGGGGCATTAAGCAGAGAGGGAGCATGGTAGCCTCCCTGACGGTAATCCCGAGTGTGGCTCGGGGTTAAGTTTCAGTCCCATTAGCGGTAACCCAGAGCCACACTCGGGATTGCATCTCAGGATCCTGGTGCGGCGTTACTTACCTTGTCCCCAGGATCCTGCGATGTCCCCCGCAATGTCCGTGGGCTCTGTCATCTCTCTAGAGGCTCTCCGTGTCAGGCTCCGTTCCCTGCGAGCGGCGCGATGCACGGGGGCGGAGCCTGGCGGCAAATTCAAAAAAATTTAAAAACCATAACACATACAGTACTGTAATCTTACATCTTACAGATTACAGTACTGTATGAAATCATTTCACATTCCTTTTGTCCCCAGTGCTTTGGACCATGCCCTGCATGCAGTTTTATATGATATATACTGTTCTTTCTGCCTGGAAACTGGAGGTTGTCCATAGCAACCAAAAAGTGTCCCTTTATGTCAAAAGTGACTTTAGACCAGCTAGAAAACAGCAAAAGTAAATTAAACACTTGCAGAATTGAGTGATAGTGAATCGTGGGGAAATTTATTTTATTATTATTATATATATATATTTTTTAATTATTTATATTTATTTATTATATTATATTATAATTTATGTTTTTGTGTTTCAAACTTCATCATAACCGGGATATCTACTAGACTCTTGTTTGGACAGATTTAAGTGTGTTATTTTTAAGAATTACAGGCCTACAATATAAAACGCCAAATTTCCATGCAAAATAATTGTATCGCTTTCAGCACCTAAAATCCGAAATAATCATACCGCCAGGGAGGTTAAGGTGCGACGTACAGAACAACGCTGGAAGTATGAAAGAGGCTTGCAACAAAGTGGGGAAATGTAAATGGCATATGCATACTAGAGCTAAATTAAAGCTCCACTTTTGTGGGAAATATTATAGCAAATAAAAAATGAATATAGCATATTCAATTGCAAAATAAGCCATATTGTCATTTTTTTTTTTTTTGAAAAATTATATTTATTCACAGTTTTGTAAAACATACATACAAAACATAACATTCTTGCAATCCCAACCCTCCCTCCCTCAACCTCCCCTCCCCTCTCCCCCTATTCCGTGCAGCGACCCTACCAGTTACAGGAACACATTTTTATATCATGGTGTCTGAGATAGTAACCTTGTATTCACATTGATTCAATATTTTACTGTAACATACACACAAAAGAAGAATCTTCTACCTAATCATGCCTATATTCAATTGTTACCAAAATATCCCTTACTTCATAGTACCGTTAGTCATTATGCTAGAGTCTCATTAGCATCAATCCAACACTGCCACACCTTCTCAAATTTTGTAGGACAGCCCCTGTTTAGATATGTAGCTTTATATAAAGGGAGAACCTTATTAATCATATCTTTCCAAAAGGGTACCGTTGGCGGCTCGGACTTCTTCCAATAGCTTACTATGGTTTTACGTGCATAAAACAAAGCAATAGAAATCAATGTTCTCTGAGCTCTCCGTGGTGCAATACCTTCCAGCAAGCCCAGCAGGCAAACCGACACTGTGAGAGGAACTGGTATCTTCAGCAGGGACTGGACAGTGCTGGTTACCCCCGTCCAGAACCCCCTGATCTCCTGACAATGCCAAAAAATGTGGTCAAAGTCTGCTGGGCTGTGCGCACACCGCCAGCACTCACCTGTACCAGTGCCATATATGCCCGCTAGCTTCGCCGGAGTATAATAAATCCTATGTAACAGCTTGAACTGGATAAGTCTGTCTCTAGTTGATACCAAAACTCCAAATGTGTGGTCCCACATATCATCCCAGTCATCTCTCCCAAAATCCGGAACTAACGCACTCCAGGTGTCTCTGCACTTATTAAGCATTTTTGGTGTGTCAACAAATAGCCCCTTGTATACTTCCGATAAGGGTTTCTTTAAATTTTCCTCACTCAATAATGATTCAATAGGAAGTGTACCTATGACCAGAGGATATGATCCAAATTGCGACTTAAACGCGTGGCTAAGCTGCAAGTAGTGGAAAAAGTACCAGTTAGGCAATTTGTGCCTGTCTTTCAGCTGGTTGAAAGTAAGAAGTTTGTTACCACCCACTATATGTTTCAATTGTTTTATACCAACTCTGGCCCAAATGATTGGATCGGGAATTGTGTTCAAATGTGGGAGTTTGGGATTAAACCACAGGGGAGTGTCTGGGGACCACACATCAGATGGGGACTTCATCAACGCCCTCACTTTGACCCATGCTCGAATTGTTACTCGCATTGAGTTGGTCGGAGATGACATAGCCGATGTTTCTCTATACAGCAGAAATGAGAGGCTCTCAAAAGACCCCAAATGGGCTGCTTCCAGCACATTTGCCGCGTCCCCGTCATCCCGCACTAACCATCTCCTGGCAACGACCATTTGTCCAGCTATGAAATATTTAAATAGGTCCGGAAGAGCAAGCCCTCCCTGCCCCCAGGGCTCCTGTAGCGTCCTAAGGCCTATTCTGGGGTGTTTTTCGGACCAGATAAAAGACCCAAATAAACTGTTTATCTTTTTGAAAAACTTTGCCGGGACCCAGACTGGGGAGTTCCTAAGAAAATACAGAAAAACCGGAAGCACCTTCATTTTAATGAGGTTGACTTTTCCTATAAGCGAGAGTGGTAAGTGCTTCCATGCTTCCAACTGTACCTTAGTTTTTGCCAATGCCGGCATAAGATTCATTGAGATGTAGTCACTCACTTTGGGCGTTATATTGATGCCTAGGTATTTGAACTGTGTTACCCAGGTTATGGGGACCCTTTGTGTGGCCACTGCCCTTGCCCCAGGATCAATGGCCATCCCACTGGATTTCTCCCAGTTCACACACAACCCTGAGAATCTCGAAAATTCCTCCAGTATTTTAAATACTCCCTCCAGAGACAGACCTGGGTCTTGTAGGAAGAGAAGCATGTCGTCCGCGTACAGAGCAGTACACTCGCGAATGCCCCCCACCCGTAATGCCTGTACATCCTGGGATTTACGAAGCGCTATAGCCAGCGGCTCTATTGCTAAAGCAAACAGGGACGGCGACAGTGGACAACCCTGCCGCGTTCCCCTGCCTACCCTGAATGGCTGCGAAACAGAGACTCCCAATTTAATTGCTGCCTTTGGTTTACTGTAAAGTAGTGAAATCCATGTCCTAAATGTTGCCCCAAACCCCATGTGGCGTAACACTGTTGACATATAGTGCCAATCCACAGAATCAAAGGCCTTAGCCATATCTAGGGACAAGACCACCCTAGTCCCTTTATTGACATGTTCAATCTGCAGGTTTGTAAAAAGCCTGCGTAGGTTTGTGTCTGTGGATTTCTGTGGAATAAAGCCTGTTTGATCTATGGATACTAAGCTAGTGATTACTTTAGATAGTCTAGTGGCCAAAATTTTGGTTAAGATCTTAAGGTCTTGATTCAATAATGCTATGGGTCTATATGAAGAGCACTCCAGCAGATCCTTCCCTGGTTTAGGTAATAGAATAACCTGAGCCTCCAACAGTGACTCCGGCAGGATCTCATTTTCAAGACAGAAAAGATATAAATTTTTGAGTCGTGGGACCAAGGTCTCTATATTTGCCCTGTACCATTCAATACATAGACCGTCAGGCCCTGGTGATTTGTGCGGTGGGAATGATTTGATGGCAGTTTCGATCTCTTTTTCAGTGATCGCAGCCTCCAGGTCAGCTCTATCAGAATCTGTGAGCATAGGAATTTCTAGAGAAGTTAACAATGTTTCCAACTCCTGTGAGCTATAAGTAGGTATGGGAGTATATAAGGTTCTATAGTAGTCTACAAATGTTTCTAAGATGTCGTTGGGATCTGTAAGGAGATTGCCGTGTTTGTTCCTAATACATGGTATATTTGTCTGAAGTCTCTGTTCCGCAGCCAAAATGGCCAATAATTTCCCATTCTTGTCCCCTTTTTCAAAAATGGATTCCGCCCTCTTTGTCCAGGAAGCATGTGTCAACTCTGTGAAGTGCAACGCCAACACCCGTCGCGCCTCCAAGAGCTCTAAGTATGTGACCTCTGAATGATCTTTGGCATGTGTTGCTTCACGTGCCCTCTCTGCCTCCTGTAACTCTTGCGTTTTTTTATTAAAGTTTTTCCTTGCTTGTTTGATGGCTGATATGTATTGCCCCCGCATGCACGCCTTAAAGGCATCCCATACAACGGGCAAAGACGCTGAACCAATGTTGTCCTCCCAGTAACCAGAGATATAAGGTGTCACCTGTGCTGCCACTGACTCTACCTCTATCCAGCCCGGGTTCAGTCTCCAAGCTCCGCCTCTAAGTCTGGAAGGCAAACTCATATGTACAGAGAGTGGTGTATGATCTGATAGGCCCCCGGCCAAATAGTTTGCACCCTTTATCAGCTGTAACATGAGTGAATTAGCAAATGCTAAGTCTATCCGGGAAGAAGACTTGTGTGTTTTAGATAAATATGAGAAACTCTTTGTAATTGGGTTCTTCCAGCGCCATGTCTCTATCAGGGATGCCGTATCTGCCCATGTAGCCAAATCAATCGATGCCGCCCTAGATGCATTAGATGAATCCATTGCGGCACACAGAATTGCATTGAAATCCCCCGCTATCAGCAAGGGGAGATGCATAAAGGGGGCCAGCTTACCTAACAGATCATACAGTATCTGAACCTGAAAGGGAGGAGGGACATATACATTGACCAATACCATCCTGTGTGTAAAGAGATCAGCCACGATAATCAGATACCGACCTCCTGGGTCAGATATAACATTATGGATTGTGCATGGTAATGACTTGCTAATTAAAATAGCCACCCCTCTAGCATACGTAGAGTAGGTTGCATGGAGAGCACGCTGGATCCAGGGTCTGCGAAGCGACAGAATCCTGTTCCCATCTAGGTGCGTCTCCTGCAAAAACACTATTTGTGGTTTAAGTGGCTTCAGGTATTGAAACATCAGGGCCCTGCGGAATTTATCGTTGAGGCCTCTGATGTTCCAAGATACTATGTTAACCATAGACCCCGCCATATTTATAGAATATCACATCACACAATTTACCATGTAGCATACCATTTCTTAGGCACGACCAGGCTATGTCATCACCCTGTCTGTGCATAAGTTTGATACCATCTCCCAACACCCCACTTGGGTCGCTGCACGTTCCTAAAAAGAAAAAATAACTCATACCCTGCATAACCCCTTGCTGCGGTGAAAAACAAAAAACAATAAGAACTATACACCGAGCATTTACCCGTAACTTGTTTCTGTTCATGTAGAAAGCGTGACCGTGAAAAAAGGTCAAAAACAACCCGAAAAACAAAATTAAAGAAAAACCTGAGTCCGTCAGTCTGGAAAAACTTCATGTTCATGTCTCCTGTGCTCCGTGTCTTCATGCCGGAGGCTGTATATTCCCCCACTCTTGCATAGGTAGGAGTTTAATTGCTATCAAGGCAGCGACCACTCCGGAAACCAATCAAAGGCGACAAAATACGTGGAGTAGGTTGTGCAACATTCATCCCAGATTACGATAGGGATTGGCTTTGAATTTCCCCCCCTCCTCCTTCTCACCCCTTCTTGCAAAAATGAAAAATGAAAAATGAGAAAGAAAACAAAAAGGAAAAAAAAATGAGTGGAGTATGGAGGGGCCACAAGGAAGAAGGCATTTAGAACCCCCCCTCTTGCAATATGTGAGATGGACAACAGGTGGTGTACGTTAAGGGAACTCATCAAGTCATAGTCCATCGATCCAGTCGTTGGCCTCCATTGGGGTGTCAAAGAAATGAACCGAGCCTTTGTGCTGTACCCGCAACTTGCTGGGGTATAACATGCTATACTTGATGTCCTTCTCTCTCAGCCTGCGTCTCACTTCGTTGAAGGATCTGCGACGTTTCTGTACCTCAGCCGAAAAATCCGGAAAAAGCATTACTTTGGTATTTTCATATGGCAGCTCTGGATGTTTCCGGGCCTCTGCTAAAATCATATCTCTGTCACGGAAATTTAAGAATCTCACCAGAAAAGGTCGAGGGTGTGCACCCTCTGGGCGGCCGGTGGGGACTCTATGAGCCCTTTCAACAACATACGTTGGAGGCATGTCAGGCAGGCCCAGCAGGGTTTTGAACAGCGTTTCAGCAAATGTGGCAGGGCGTGTGCCCTCGGCTCCCTCCGGAAGGCCTACCACTCGGATATTATTGCGTCTTTGTCTGTTTTCGGCGTCGTCCACTTTATGGACCAGGGATCTCATTGCAGCGTGAAGATCCGCTATCTGAGCAGCCTGCGATCCCTGCTGATCTTCCACCTCTCCGATCCTACTCTCTGCCTCTGTTATCCGCCCTCTAATTTTATCTAGATCATGGCGGATCAGTGTACATTCTGATGCCATATGCTCCACCCGCACCATCAGCATGGTTTTAAAGCCTTCTATGGCTTCCAGGATGGGTTTTGTTATTGTGTCAGGTGCTGCGGCGATAAGATTATCATGGAGCGACCCTTCTTGTTCTTCAGTAAGAGATTGCATAGCTGCAGGCACTGTGCGCGGGCTCTGTCCCTGCTCCCGTCCGTGCTGAGCTCCGGACGCCTTGGGCAAGATGGCGCCGGGAGAATCTGCGGCCCGCCCCTTCCCCGGGCGCTGTATTTTCGGGTCTTTCAGGGACTTACCCCGACCTTTTGAGGACATGATCAAGCTCCCAGCAATGTCCAGAGCCCCTCCGGAGGTGTTGTGCTGCGGTCCCGGTCTGTGACAGTGGGAGAAATAGATGTTTAAGACGGATGTGCTCTAGAGAGACACGTCTTTCCCGGCTCACATCCCGGCCACGCCCCCCAGCCATATTGTAATTTAATGTTATTACAAATGACCTTTGCTTTTCATTCTGCAGCACTATTATTTTCTGTAAAATTCTACAGAATGCCTCAACAAATTTCAGTTTCTGTTTGTGTGAATAACTCACTAAGTACACAGCTACACTAAGATACAAATCAGGTTTTAAGCATCCTCTGCAACAGAAATGCAATTTTTTACGAGATGCCCCTAAGGCTCGGTTCACACTAGGGGCGGCACGACTTGCAGGTCGCCTCACCGAGGCGACCTGCACACGACTGCCACAGCGACTTGCAAAACGACTTCTGTATAGAAGTCTATGCAAGTCGCCCCAAGTCGCCCCCAAAGTAGTACAGGAACCTTTTTCTAAGTCTGAGCGACTTGCGTCGCTCCGATTAGAACGGTTCCATTGTACAGAACGGGAGGACTAGGTCGCCTGACAAGTCGCCCCTGTGTGAACCGGCTCTAAGAATTAATCACTTCTAAAAGGGATGCAGACACTGCAACTTTTCTCATCAGAACACAGAAAGTGAACCAGCTGATTAAAATGAATTGGTAATTCCCATTCAGAATCATTATCCAAAAGACCTAATGGAACAGACAGCCTTTTCTTCAGAGCAGAAACAGGAATTTGTAACAAAAGTGGAGTTACTCTTTAAGCATTGGTTATAATATCCCCCAGTAAGAAAATGAAAGTTACATTTTAGCTTTGAAACTGTACAGCTTATAGGATGCATGGGGAAGGAGCGGAGATTGGTGGGCATGGAGCAAGTACAGACTTTTTTGCGATTCAACATTAGCAACCAAGACACATTTTATAACCTGCACAACTATCAATGACAGCAGCCTGCAGGCAGAGTAAAAGTTCTCTCACAATCATAAGGTTATCCATCAATCTAATGTAAGTAAGCAGATAGACTGGGCAACTGTCATCTCATATTGGTTCATTTAGGGTCCCTGCACACAAGACACAGATACAACTTTACTGATCCTTCCAAATGACCACAGGGTGCAAGTGCATATCATCCATGATCTTACTGTCTGTATGTACCGCTATGATATACACAGGCTGTAAAAACACATGGTATGGATGAATGCTCAGGATCACAGATCTGCATGCTGAAATATGTTGTGTGGAGACCCACAGGCTGTATACTGATTTGCAACTTCAGGGTTTTGGATGTTTTGGTCAGCATGCATCCAATCTCTCCTATACAAAAGTCTTTCTTTGGTGATACTAAGAGCCCAGTTCTTACAACACTCACTGCTTCAAATCCTATTTATGGATAATTTCAAAACTCATTTCTAAAATACCTTTTATATTTGTGTTTTCCACCGAAATGAATTTTACACAGTTTTGCCTTTTTACTACTTTTTAAACTAAATATTTTACAAAATTTGACATATTTACTCTAATCTGAGAAATTGTCTGGTTTATTCCCAAGCAAGTTTTACAACTGATCCTTCATTTTTTACAGTATTGTTCTTTCATAGCTACTGTATGCCACTAAACATAGCCAATTCCCCAATAAAATCCAGACACCAGGCCACTCACCTCTTCCAATCCTCCTCTCTTTCCCAGAATTCATACACGATAAATGTTACCATATCCGGCAGTCTTACAGCAGTAACACTGAAATAAAGCAAATAGGTTGCAGGAATTGTTGGGGGTGTTCATAGCTTCTCGAAGAGTAAAAAAAACCTGACACGGATCATATTCATCCTCCTTTACTTGCCATAAACATAACCTCGCAATAAAAGTGCACATAATGAAAGTGCGCTAACTTAAAAGATGAACACCTGACAGATGTAAAAACACTATTTAAGTTATGAATTCATTAAAAAAGACAGCCATCTTCACACTGTAATGGTGCGTTTATTGCAAGGGCGTTAACGTGCACTGCGGTAAAGTAACTCATTTGCTGCCAATGCAAACCAATGTAAAACGTAAAGTATATGCAAACCCTCACCTTGTAAAACAACCCATTCAGTTTAAAATAGAAAAGTGTGTGTGTGTATATATATATATATATATATATATATATATATATATATATATATATATACACACACGCACATACACAGTATACATACACACACCCACAGTATCTCACAAAAGTGAGTACACCCCTCACATTTTTGTAAATATTTTATTATATCTTTTCATGACAACACTGAAGAAGTTACACTTTGCTACAATGTAAAGTAGTGAGTGTACAGCTTGTATAACAATGTAAATTTTCTGTTCCCATCAAAATAACTCAACAGACAGCCATTAACCTGTTCAGATCTGCACTATAGCCAAATGACGGCTACAGCACGGACCTGCTTTGCCGGGAGTAAGTCTATTGAGTTCCTCCTGCAGTCTATGAGACTCGCTGGATCACAGATCAGAGTATCGATCTCGACCCCTTACCACGTGATCAGCTGTCAACCAATGACAGCTGATCATGTGATGTAAACAGAGCTGGTAATCGGCTATTTTTTCTCCTCGCAATAAATGAGCCGATCACCGGCGGCTGTGAGAGGGACATCAGTCCCGATCACGGAGAGCTGTCACCAGCTCCTCAGTGCCCACCTGTACCACCTGCCAGTGCCACCAACAGTACACAACAGTGCCACCTACCAGTGCCCACCAGCGGCACCCATCAGTGCGCACAGTGCCACCTATCAGTGCCCACAGTGCCACCTATCAGTGCCCACAGTGCCACCTATCAGTGCCCACAATCAGTGCCTCATCAACAGTGCTGCACATCAGTGCCACCTATCAGTGCCCATCAGTGTCACCTACCAGTGCCCATCAGTGCCGCCCATCAGTGCCAACTATCAGTGCCCATCAGTGCCATCTATCAGTGGTACCTATCAGTGCCCATCAGTGCCACCCATCAGTGCCACCTTATCTGTGCCCATCAGTGCTGCCTTATCTGTGCCCCTCAGTACCGCCTTATCTGTCCCCATCAGTGCCGCCTTATCTGTGCCTGTCAGTGGCGCCATAACTGTGCCTATCAGTGCCCATCAGTGCTGCCTATCAGTGCCCACCAGTGCCGCCTCATCAGCGCATATCAACGAAGGAGAAAAATTACCTGTTTGCAAAATTTTATAACAAACTATGAAACATGATTTTTTTTTTTTAATTTTCCATATTTTTTGGTTTGTTTAGCAAAAAATAAAAATCCCAGCTGTGATTAAATACCACCAAAAGAAAGCTCTATTTGTGTGAAAAAAATGATAAAAATTTCATTTGGGCACAGTGTTGTATGACCACGCAATTGTCATTCAAAGTGCGTCAGCGCTGAAAGCTGAAAATTGGTCTGGGCAGGAGGGGGGTTTAAGTGCCCAATAAGCAAGTGGTTAATGTCTAAACCTCTGGCAATAAAAGTGAGTACACCCCTAAGTGAAAATGTCCAAATTGGGCCCAAAGTGCTGATATTTTGTGTGGCCACCATTGTTTTCCAGCAGTAACAAAACACAAATGCTTTAAAATAAATATATCCTATAGCATTAGCAGCGCTTATTAGGTATATTCCACCCTATGTGTTTCCAATTCTTGTAATTCACATATTCGAATGTCCAACCAAATTTTAGACTCAGTCCAAAAACATGATTCATAAAAGGATATCCATATAAATCCACGATTCCCCTCACCGCACCTCGTGAGACCTCTCCCTTATGGTGTTAGACTCACCAGAAACACTGTGTATATACACCTGTATGTCAATTCATTCTGTGGATCCAAGACTGTGCTTCCATCTAAATGTCACTCATGACAAAGATAGTGCACATAGCTTAATACTGTTTTTAAAATTTATTGGAAACCCATTCCCCCTTACAGATGTACACTTACAAAAGTGACAATGTTAAAAGGGTTGAGATAACATTTGCTTGACACTTACGATAGCTGTGTGGTCACCCACTGATGCGTTTCATCATCACTTCATCAGGGGGCGTGGCCACACAGCGCCGCTCCTTTCATTTATAGGGCATAAGCACAGAACGTTAACCCTGCACTTACCCCACATTCTCTATTTAATATATGTGACTGTAAAACCAGCAGACTTTTTTTTTTACGGCTTATGGCACTAAAATCAATACCGATCAGATTGAATTGATCGCACAGTGTATGGATTCATATTACTCCACCTCATGGCTTAACTTTGTACTCTGAATTATCATTTATTTTACATCATACATGCCTCTATCTTATGTATCAAATTACAAAAATGAACACAAACATATTAATTACATAAACATCAATAATTAAGCAAATGGAATTTAGAAATTCTAAAATCATTGATTAAAAATAAATAATTGGAAGCAGTCTAACCTATTAATAATCACTAATAAAACAATTCAGATCTAATTCTATGTTCATTCCTTTAGGATGCAAAGTATCTGTTAAATAGATCCACTTTGTTTCGTGTTATGTTTACGTTGGAAATGCATTGACACTATGATCTTTTTATCCTACTTTATTATTATTTATATGTTTGGATACTTGTTTGCCCAAAGTTCTTTTTGTACGGCAAATATACATCAGACCGCACGGGCATTGGAGAGCATATACCAGGTGGGTCGAATTACATGAGATAAAGTCCCTAATCTCAAATGATCTCTTGTTTGCCGTTGACCTAAACGGAGTTAATCCTCTTATATGTGTGTGTACCTGTCGACACAATAGGCATTTTCAGGCATGAATAAAAGCCTGCTTTATCCCAAAACATCAAGGGTCTAGATGGTGGATCTAATATTTTCTTCACCACACTATCCCTGAATAATGGGCCTTTTCTATAGATAGGTGTATATATATAAATGGGGTAATGGCGCTCCCTAGAATTTCATTGGGCACGTGAGTAATATAAAGTGTCACTAATAGTTGAAAATGATATATAAACTGCACACCGAGTGGCCCCACCCGGATAAATTGAGTGTGAATAAATAAATAGGTACTAAGCAACCGTGGAGTAACAAAATATCTCCCTCCACGTCCGTAAGTGTGCAGATAAAAAATAATAAAAGTGTGTGCTAAGACAGTAAAGTATAAAAGTTATAAGTGATAGTATGGCAGACGAGTCTACCCTATTTGAGCCATATTAATGTGGCTGTAACAAGTGCTTAATTGAAATAGCTAAACATATAAGTGTGCACACTCCAAGCGTGTGTGATAATGTGCCTGTGATTTAACAAAGTGTAAATATCTGAGATAAACATAGGTACCAATAAACCTATCAGTGTTTATATAATTAAAAGCCCAAATAAGGTTGGTTGAGCCCCCAATCACACAATAGGCCTCTACCGGATTATAAATCCACACCCATATGCATAAACCAAAGTGCTTTAAACGAACATCTTTTAAACCTTAGTTAATATTCTAAGCATATAATGAACAGTCCAAAAATGTTAACCAGTCCGTGATTGTGAGAAAAGGTTTTTAATACGATGTGGAAGCACCCCAGGAAAAACTTATAAACAGGATTAAATTGTGACTTGAGTGTGTTCAACGTTCTTGGTGACTTGGTGCTCCCCCTCAAGGGTCCCCACTCACCAGATCCATCCACCCCAAAGGGGTAACTCGCATAAGGAATGTGGCCTCTACGATCCTCCTGCCGGCACGGTAGGTAGGTTTCCCAGGAAGGTCCTCAGCATATGTAGGATGGAGAAGTTTAATCACTCATGCAGAAAAAAAGGAAAGGTGGACTCCCATAGTGTAGTAGTATTTGGATTTTTTCCAACATAAAAAACTTTATTTAAAAAACTTGCGTTAAAAACTACAGTCCAGATCAGCTGGCTGTAGAAATGAGCATCAGACAAAAATAAAATAAAAAATACAATAAAATAGGCACACCATAAGCCTAGGTATGCAGCATAAACTGTGCCTTACACAGCCGCTCTCGTACTGTAGGAATATCCTTGCCGGGTAGCCCGTGACACAAGGTGGAAGTGGAGCGAGCGTTTGCGCTCCACCGGCCTGGTAAACAAAAATGACGTAGCGTGCGTGGCGCCGTCGTACGCCGTTGACGGCCACCACCGTCGCTGAGGACGTCTATGACGAAACGCGTACGAGGGCGCCACGCACGCTACGTCATTTCCGTTTACCAGGCCGGTGGAGCGCAGGTGGAGCGCAAACGCTCGCTCCACTTCCACCTTGTGTCACGGGCTACCCGGCAAGGATATTCCTACAGTACGAGAGCGGCTGTGTAGGGCACAGTTTATGCTGCATACCTAGGCTTATGGTGTGCCTATTTTATTGTATTTTTTATTTTATTTTTGTCTGATGCTCATTTTTACAGCCAGCTGATCTGGACTGTAGTTTTTTAACGCAAGTTTTTTATGTTGGAAAAAATCCAAATACTACTACACTATGGGAGCCCACCTTTCCTTTTTTTCTGCATGAGTGATTAAACTTCTCCATCCTACATATGCTGAGGACCTTCCTGGGAAACCTACCTACCGTGCCGGCAGGAGGATCGTAGAGGCCACATTCCTTATGCGAGTTACCCCTTTGGGGTGGATGGATCTGGTGAGTGGGGACCCTTGAGGGGGAGCACCAAGTCACCAAGAACGTTGAACACACTCAAGTCACAATTTAATCCTGTTTATAAGTTTTTCCTGGGGTGCTTCCACATCGTATTAAAAACCTTTTCTCAAGGGGGCGTGGCCGAACGGAGATCTGAGCAGACGTGCCTGGGGTGAGCTCCTCCAGGCATAGAGCACACCTGGAGATATACTCACCCACAGACCAGCACCGACCCTGCTTGTGCCTCAGACAGCGGTGCAGACAAGGAGGGAGCTGTTTGACACCGAGATCGCGGCGTCCGCGGCGATCGCGGAGCTCCGGGCCGACTGTTAGGAAAGGCCGCGGCTCCGGCCTACTCACGGGGGAACGGCGGCCATCTTGCTGCACCCAGAGACCGTGCCGGCCCTGTCCCCGGCCGCTACACATGCCCTACCTCCTCCACAAACATTGGGGACATCCAGCCTGCTACTGGGGGCCTGTGATCCGCTCCATACCGCTCTAGGAGGCCTGCCAGAGGGACCTGGTAAGTGCCGGCGGCCATTTTACTACACCCAGCGGCCTATCTAACTCTCCTAGGCCCAATCTGAGCCCCCGCCAACCACAGAAATACCTTGGCCTGGCTAATTGAGACCCCCGACAGGGTATTTAGTGAACAATCACCCCAGCATGTACTTGTGGTGCTGCCCTGGCTCCAGAGACTGAATGTGGCGGCCATCTTGCTACACCCTGGCAGCCCCCTGTCTCCTTTGGGCCTAATCTTAGCCTCACCCACCACCTGGGGACACCCTGATCTGACAGACTGTGGCCCTAGACGGGGCACTAGCAAGCATATACCCCCATAAGTACATGAACTGTCACCACGGCCCTGAACACAAGTGGCGGCCATCTTGCTCCACCCAAGCTGCTGTATCTACATAGGCTCCTGGTATTCTTACCCCTCTGAGCCTGGATCGCTCTCTACACAGCCACAAGAGAGGCCCAGCGGGGTCGGCGCCCACCAGTGGTCCCCATCCATACAACTTTGCAGAGAAGCAGGACAGACCATGTATGGCTAAGCAATGAGCTGCTGAGCTCCGTAACTGCCCGGAGCTGACAGGCTATTTTTCAGTCATCGCACATCTTCGAAAAGCATGTCCACACACAGTGCTCGATCTACTGAGTCCACGGACCTACAACAGGGCACAATCCAACGATACCTGCTCCGCACATCCCAGTCTGATCCCCGCACTCCCAAAGATAAGATGACGTCCGCTCGAAACCCGGGGAAAAGCAAGCCTCCTCCTCCCACTCAGCCGGCGACAGACAGCAGTGAGGATTCGGATGGTCCTTCCGTCCTGCAATCGGACCTATCAGCTGTGGCATCCAGGTCTGAGACCCCTGCTGCCCCTCTTTCAGACACGGGTCCTAGAGATGCGGCCCCTCAAGCTTCAGGAGGAGCGAATAGATCCGAGGCCTCGACCCTTCTGGCAGCCTTTAGAGCGGAGTTTGAGTCCTGGGCGATCAAAATGGAGACCTCACTCCACAAAGACCTCCAGGCCCTCCAACAGCAGGTCTCGACTAATAAGACCGCAGTGTCTGCCTTAACTGACATTCAATCTGATCATGCAGTTCGCATCACATCCCTTGAAAAGGCCTCCAGGGAGCACTTGCACCGTATAAGACAACATCAATTACGCATAGAAGACGGAGAAAATAGGAGCCGCAGGAATAATATACGGTTACAGGGCATACCGGAGGCCACAGCGGGTACAGACTTAAAACCTTCCGTCATTGCCATCCTCAACATAGTCCTGGGCAGAGAGGTTTCATCTCCCATTGAATTAGACCGGGTGCACAGAGTGGGGGGGCCGAGGAGAGAACAAAGTGACCGCCCACGCGATGTCCTCTGCAGGGTTCATTATTACACCCTTAAAGAAGAACTTATGCGCAAGGCATGGTGTTTGGGTCCCGTGGACTTTGATGGTTCTGCTATCAACTTATATCCAGACCTCTCTCGCAACACTCTCCACATGCGCCGAATGGTCCGCCCACTACTAGATCTGATATGCCAAACCGGAGCAACTTATACGTGGGGACACCCCTTCAGTATTAAGGTGACCAGAGCTGAGCACAAATTTATCCTCTCCGACCCGGATCAACTCCCAGCCTTTTTCAGCTTTCTGGAACAAGACCCAATTGAGGTACCGAACTGGCTGGACCCACCAGATGACCGCATTAGGGTGCAAATACGGGACCCTCTCCCACAACGACGCAGGCAGCCGAGGTCCAGATCACATTCTATAGGCCCCAGAATACGTCGGCCTACCTCCCCAGAAGCTTAAGGTACCTTTAAGACGTTACTTGAAGCCATTTCAACGTTCCCCACATGACTAGCACCCTCTAAGTGCGCTGCTCCTCTCTTGTCTCTTGATCAGGTCAAGGTTTGGAATCCCCACCACCTCTCTACAGAATTTTTGGAGTTTTTGTTGTTGTTTGTTTTTTGTTTTTCCCTTTTTACATTTTTTCTCCTTTGTTCCACCGGATTTCAGCAAGCTATGTTACACTAAGAGACAAGATGACCTGCTCCGTAACCCAATGTCTCAGGATAGAGGGAGCAATACATAGGCAGGCCTTCTCCCTGCCCTTCGCTAGTGTATTGTACCTGGCTGGGGTTCGGGAGAGGCTAAAGGACTGCAAATCTCTGATGTTTGATTTGGTTCGGCTATTATTGGGTTTCTAACATATTTTACCACAATGGCCTTATATTTAGGTACCTAGGGGAAATGTTCCACCTGGATACAGGGAGAGGGGCCGATGGATGGACTGGATGGGTCCACGGTCTCTTGCCATTATCCACATGGACACCTCTAGCTCTCCGTATACGGTTTCTCATACACTGCTTAGTCTCACCTTAAAATGTTATTACACATTGTTACTGATTTCAGTATTATTACACAGAATTGTTTCCGGGACCCCTGTTGGGGTCTATGGATAGCATATGTTGAAAATGTTTACTTCCCCCTTCCCAGGAAGTTATTTTGCGGATTGATGTCTCCTCTGTGAAGGAGGGAGGGTGGGCTTGTGCGGAGTCATTTGCCCACGCGGACCGCCACCCTCCTTCACAGACGATCTGATGTGTGTTCTGCTGTTTAAATGTTTGTTACACTGATGTGCCTCAAGTAAGCTACATATGCCTGTCATGCTACTGGGCTCACGGCTCAGACTCTCCACTTCGACCTCCCACCCTCAATAGGCCGGGCACGGATAGTGCCTTTATACGTGATTTTTCACGTGGTGTCCCGTTTTCGTGGACCCCTTAGACTTGTTAGGCTCCTTATTTAGGTGTCCCCCCTACCTAGTTCTGTCCTGGTATATTTTTGCCACCTTATAATCCCCCCCCCATCCCTCTTCCTCCCTCTGCTGTCTCTAAGCTGACTCTCTTCTTCTCATTCCACTATGGCCCACACAGTACTATCCCATCCTCGCCTGAAATTTTGCTCCTATAATGTAAATGGCCTCAATATAGCATCCAAGAGAGGACAAATCCTCTACCAAATGCATAAACAACAGGTCAATGTGTTACTGTTACAGGAAACTCATTTCCACACAAACTCCACCCCTTCCTGCTCCAACAGGTACTTTAACAGATGGTTTCACAGTACAAACCCATCTCAGAAAACCAAAGGCGTTTCTGTTGCCTTTCACAAAACGCTTCCGATTGACCTGATAGACCAAGTCTCGGACCCCCAGGGAAGGTATGTGTTCGTAAAGTTCTCCTTATGGGGCACGAAATTCACTATTGCCAATCTCTACCTACCAAATACTAATCAAATATCGTCTGCTCTGCGGTACATGAGGATCTTGTCGGAATTTGCAGAGGGTAAAATAATCATAGGCGGGGATTTTAACGCCCCCCTAGATCCACTCTTAGACTCATCAACATCTCGCTCATCCATCTCCTTTACTAAGTTAAGGGCATTTAAACGCGCTATATATGATTTACGTCTAATCGACATATGGCGGGTTCTGTTCCCCAAAAACCGCAACTATACCCACTTCTCACAGGTCCATCACTCTTATAGTCGTATAGACTATTTTCTTCTTGACCACAGGTGTTTAGATTGGTCACCTGAATGTGAGATAGACTCAATGGTCTGGTCCGACCACTCGCCTATATATCTGACACTAATGATTCCCTCCACACTGGTGAGGGAGTGGACGTGGAGGCTGAATGACTCCATCCTCACAAACTCTGACTGCTCCCAAAAGGTCTCAGAAACCATTTCTAATTTTTTAAAAGATCATGCATCAGACACTACCTCGCTACCCATACAATGGGAGGCACTTAAAGCTGTCCTGCGAGGAACCTTTATTCAGATGGGGACCCGCTTGAAAAAGGTTCGCTCAGCCGCAATAACCTCAGCAATGCAAAAGCTTCGAGACCTTGAGACCCAACATAAACGAGCTCCAACGGTGGGGACTCTTACAGAGGTCTCAACGGCTCGATCCCAACTCAAGGACTTATATGAGGCTTCGGCTCGCACCTATGCGGACAGACTTGCATTACATCAGTACCGATTCCAAGATAAATGCGGTGGACCGTTAGCGCGCACCCTTCACCCAAACACGTCTTCCACATTTATACCTCAGATTCGGGCCCCCTCTGGACAAATGCTCAGTGAGCCCTCCAAGATATCACAAACATTCCGAGATTTCTACCACACACTATACAATCTTTTGCCCGGCGTCTCTTCTAGCCCTACCCTTACACCTGACACCGATAGACAGTCTTATGTTGAGGAGACGGAGCTCCCTACATTGGACGGCGATACTGTAGAAGAGCTAGAACAGGTAATTACAACAGATGAGGTCTTGGGGGCGATAGCGGCCACCCCGTCCGGTAAAAGCCCGGGGCCAGACGGCTTCACCCCTAAATTTTACAAGACATTTGCTCCCCTATTGACCCCCTTCTTGGCTAGAGTATTCAACTCTATATCAGAAGGCTTGGCGTTTCCTCCACAAACGCTTGAAGCCCACATTACTATTATCCCAAAACCAGATAAGGACCCTACTGTGTGCGCTAATTATAGGCCCATATCGTTAATTGGAGTGGACTTGAAAATATACGCCAAAATTTTAGCCACTAGGTTGAAGCCGCTTCTCCCCCGCCTCATACACCTGGACCAGGTGGGCTTTGTAAGTGGTCGTGAGGCAAAAGATAACACCCTGAAAACTCTGCTTCTTACCGACTATGCACGCACCCATGATGTCCCTCTATGTCTTTTGACGGTCGATGCGGAAAAGGCATTTGACCGGGTGGACTGGCAATTCCTCCAGATGTCTTTGAAACAGATAGGTCTAGGCCCCAAAATGCTATCCCGAATTATGTCCCTTTACTCCTCTCCTTCTGCTAGAATACGGGTGAACGGCTCATTATCACCCTCATTTCCCATCCATAACGGGACACGACAAGGCTGTCCTTTATCTCCCCTTCTCTATGTCCTTGTTATGGAACACCTGGCAATTGCCTTGCGCAATAACCCTAACATCTCTGGTGTATCGATAGGCCCTATTCATTCCAAACTGGCACTCTTTGCGGATGACCTACTAATGTTTGTAACCCAACCCCACCTATCTTTAACACATATTATGCAGGAATTCACGAGGTTTGGGAAGATGAGCAATTTCAAAGTGAATCATACTAAGTCAGAAATACTGAACATTTCTTTATCACAGGAGGCCCTCCGCCAAGTCTCCATCAAGTTTCCCTTTAAAACAGGCTCCACTTCCATCCGTTACCTCGGAATCCAAATACCCACAGAAAGGTCCCAATTGTTCTCTCTGAACTATGCTACCCTTCTGCTTAGAACCAAGACTGATCTATCAAACTACACGAAAAAACGCCTATCGTGGCTAGGTAGAGTGAATGCTCTAAAAATGGACGTCCTCCCTCGGTTTCTTTACTTGTTCCAGACAATTCCCATTTCAATACCCTCCTGGTTCTTTAAGAAACTCCGCCAACTGTTCTCCTCCTTTATCTGGGCGGGGGCCCGTCCTCGGATACGCTATGAGACGCTGTCGCTTCCCAAGATTCGTGGTGGAGCTGGAGCTCCGGATGCCTATATATATTATAGAGCAGCAGTACTAACACGTATAGTTAACTGGTTTCATCATTCCTCCACCAAATTATGGGTACAAATAGAGAGCCATCTCAATTCAATAGATCTCCGCGCACTACCGTGGACGCCTACTGAATTCCTAAAAGGGGGATCACCCCTGAGCGACCTCACCCGACAAACTATCCAAATTTGGACCCGAATGAATTCCTCCAAGACCCTATCTCCTCTGAAAGGACCCATGACTCCACTGTTTGGAACTCCGGCTTTTCCACCAGCCCTACAAGTAGAGAGTTTTGGCCCTTGGTGCAAGAAGGACCACAGACGACTTGCCCAAGTCCTGCGTTCAGATCCTTCTCTGACTCAAGACGTTCCCACCGGCCTACCTTCCCATGCTTCGACGCACTGGCTGCAGAGGCAACAGGTGCTATCTTTTATTCGAACCTTCCCATCCTTACCTGATGTACTTACTGATACAACAGACTTGGAGAACATGCTGCTCCAGATTGGCCCTCGTACGCATGTGGTCTCTCAACTATACTCTCTCATACATATAGTCTATAATCCTGACCTCCCCCCATACACACAGGCCTGGAGGGAAGAATTGGGTCACCCCATCTCACCTGTAGATTGGCAAAAATGCTTCATTTTGACTCATAAAATATCCTTAGCCTCCAAATCGCAAGAAAAGGGATTCAAATTACTGACCCGTTGGTATAGATGCCCCTCGACATTACGATGGATAAACCCGACACTCCCGGATACCTGCTGGCGTTGTTTGTCATCAAAGGGAACCCTACTCCACATTTGGTGGGAGTGCCCCCCTGTGCGGAGGTTCTGGCAAAAGATCCTCGATCTGTACTGCAGACTCATGGCGACCTCGGTTGCATCCTCTCCTGAGGTGGCCCTGCTATCTATGCTCCCTGGCCCGCTTAAATCGGTCAAAAAAGACGTTCTGCGTCACTTTTTAGCGGCAGCTAGAACGGTACTGCCCAGACATTGGAAGTCGACGAGCATGCCTTCCCTGGGAGATTGGGCAATTGAAGTGGACCAAATTAATAGTCTGGAACGGATGTTGTCGCAGGAAACGGGTAAGGAGGAACAATTTTCCAAGACCTGGACCTCGTGGTCTATCTTCCGCTATTCCGCTGAATTTATTCCATGGGCTACAGAGGACTCCACCAATGCAACTGTGTGACCAGGGTGGAATGTCTTTCTCTTAATATCTGTATTCCCTCTCTCCCTTGTCCCCTCTATTCCCACCCCTCTTTTTCTCTTTCTCCCCTTATATGTTACAACGCTATACGATCACCTAAATCATTCTCTCTAATCTCATCAGACAAGTAATGTGACACACACTGAGCTTCCCCATCAGAGAAAAAACATTTAGCACAGCAACAATAGCCCTAGCTTGTTTGCAATAGGTGGACGCCACTCAGTGAGTGGATAGTGGTGCTCACCTGCACTCTACTCAGTTTAGACGGTATAGCTACGCAGGCTAAATATCAAACCAAATCAATAAAAGCTCACAAATTGCTTAAGACATAAGATGATATGTTACCAATATCGCAATGATATCTATTTCTACTTTTATGTGTTTTTGTATTACATTACTGTATACTGTACACTTTTTCTTTCTCAATAAAATAAGATTGAATTAAAAACCTTTTCTCACAATCACGGACTGGTTAACATTTTTGGACTGTTCATTAATATGCTTAGAATATTTTTTTTTTTAATTTTTAATTTAATTTAATTGTATAAACACTGATAGGTTTATTGGTACCTATGTTTATCTCAGATATTTACACTTTGTTAAATCACAGGCACATTATCACACACGCTTGGAGTGTGCACACTTATATGTTTAGCTTATTCAATTAAGCACTTGTTACGGCCACATTAATATGGCTCAAATAGGGTAGACTCGTCTACCATACTATCACTTATAACTTTTATACTTTACTGTCTTAGCACACACTTTTATTATTTTTTATCTGCACACTCACGGACGTGGAGGGGGATATTTTGTTACTCCACGGTTGCTTAGTACCTATTTATTTATTCACACTCAATTTATCCGGGTGGGGCCACTCGGTGTGGAGTTTATAAATTATTTTCAACTATTAGTGACACTTAATATTACTCATGTGCCCAATGAAATTCTAGGGAGCGCCATTACCCCATTTATATATATATACACCCATTTCCGAAACACCTTGAGGAGTTTCTTTAGGGGGGCTGCACACCTCTACACCTGTCCTAAGTCACTTTACTTTATTCACTTTTCTATAGATAAACGCGGGGTCTTTGGGTAATGTTTTCCTCAACACTTTGTCCATGCTCAATATCGGCCAGTATTTCCTAAAAATTGTTTCTACTTAGTAGCCTATGGTTACTATATGCGAGTACTAAATAAAAAAGAAAGAAGATTCTTGGTTCCTAGCTTTAGCAGAATCCTGACGATATATACTTTACCTAAATTGCATAAGGATCCATTAAAGTGGTTGTAAGCCCTTTACAACCACTTTAACCTACAGGTAAGCCTAGATTAAGGCTTACCTGTAGGTGCTTGAAATATCGCCGTATTTACAAATCGTCGTAGGGCGATTTCTTCTGCGCATGCACCGGAGTTAGAAAGGGCACGCTGTGCCGTTTCTAGCTCGTGTCATGCTGTTAAAGGCGGCGCATGAACGGGAGTGACGTCACGCGACTCCGGCCAGTCACAGAGCCGGAGTTTGCGGCCCCGGAAGGAAGAGGGGGCTTCTCCTGCAGGTAAGTGTCACATAATGGACTACTATGCGATGCATAGTAGCCCAATATGCTATACCTTTGCAAGGAAACAAAGAGGAAGTAACACCCATTAGGGTTTACTCTTTAAATCCTCCGGCTAGACCTATAGTAAATAGTATAGGATCTGTAACCTCCAGAGTTGGACAATATCTGGATAATTTCCTTCAAAAAAGTGTCACACAGACTAAAGCATACTTGAAAGACACAAAAAATTTCCTACAACTTTAAAAAAAAGATACGTATCCCTAATCATACAGATATCTTTTTAGTAACAGCAGACGTTTCATCATTATACAAGGTGATACAACATGAAGATGCTTTACTAGCCCTTAATTGGGCATTTAGTTAAAGAGAGTATTTGCAACACGCAAAAAAAGTTTTTGGGGATGATACTAACATATTGTTTATCCCATAATTACTTCTGATATGCTGGAAAGTTCTTTACTCAGAAAAGAGGTGTTGCGATGGGCATGAAATTCTTATCTAGTATCGCAAAAATTTTTATGAGTGAGTGGGAGGATAGGCAGATTTACAGTAAGCCAAGACAAGAACTCATATTCTATTAAAGATTTATAGATGATTTGTTCTTTATCTGGGTTGGCACTGAATCATCATTGATTGAATTTACTGAGGGGATCAACCAAAACAACAACAATTTCAAATTAGAATACCATTGCAGTAGAGAGCAAATTGACTAATTAGAGGTCAGTGTAATGCTATATAATCGTGAATTAATTACAAAGGTTTATTTTAAACCGACAGATCGTAACAGCTACTTGCCTATTTATAGTGGACACCATCCAACATGGCTGAATTGTTCCCAAGATTAAGGTTTTCTAGCCCAAGCGCAAATAATTAAAAAACGTTTTTTGGAAAAAAGGTACAAAGCTGAACATCTGGATAGAGGCATACAGGAGGTGAATCAAACCTCACAAGATATGTGCCTAGTAGATAAGGAAAAATCTACTGATAATAAGCAGGAGTGGGGCTTTATTAGTAACTATCACACTCAGTACAAAGAAGTAGAAACAATACTAAGGAAATACTGGCCGATATTGAGCATGAACAAAGTGTTGAGGAAATCATTACCCAAAGACCCCATGTTTATCTATAGAAAAGGCCATTATTCAGGTATAGTGTGGTGAAGAAAATATTTGATCCACCATCTAGACCCCTGATGTTTTGGGATAAAGCAGGCTGTTATTCATGCTAAAAATGCCTATCGCATCCACAGGTACACACACATATAAGAGGATTAACTCAGTTTAGGTCAATGGCAAACGAGAGATCATTTGAGATTGGGGATTTTATCTTATGTAATTCGACCCACGTGGTATATGCTCTCCAATGCCTGTTCAGTCTGATGTATATCGGCCGTACAAAAAGAACTATGGGCAAACGAGTATCCGAACATTTAAATGATACTAAAATAGGATACCAAGATCATAGTGTGTCAAGGCATTTCTGACGTAAACATAACAGAAATCCATCGGGTTTAAGATTTTGGGGTAAAGAAAACACTTTACAAGTATGAAGTGGAACAAATAGAGTTAGAGACCTTTCAAAACAGGAAACGAAGTGGATCTATTTAACAGATACTTTGCATCCTAAAGGAATGAAGAAAGAACTAGACTAGATTGTTTTATTAGTGATTATTAATAGGTTAGACTGCTTCCAATTATTTATTTTTAATCAATGATTTTAGAATTTTTCAAATTCCATTTGCTTAATTATTGATGTTTATGTAATAATATGTATTATTATTACATAAACATCAAACAACATTATGTAGTAATATGTTTGTGATCATTTAAGTAATTTGATATATAAGATATATATATGATGTAAAATAAATGATAAAATTCCGAGTACAAAGTTAAGCCACGATGTGGAGTAATATGGATCCATACATTGTGTGATCGGTTAGATCTGATCGGTATTGATTTTAGTGCCATAAGCCGTAGAAATAAATCTGCTGGTTTTACGGTCACATATATTAAATAGAGAACGTGACAATTTAAAAGCACTATGTGTCACAATGGATTCGTATATATAAATGGTACTCTTCACATAAGGTATGGTTTTTCATCATGCGTGCCCATTCATTACAGAAAGAGGAGTCCATTTGGAGATAATGTCAGAATGGACTCAGATGTGGGGTAAGTGCAAGGTTAACGTCCTGTGCTTACGCCCTATAAATGAAAGGAGCCGCGCTATGTGGCCACGTCCTCTGGCGAAGTGATGCCAAAACAGACCATGCGGCTATAGTAAGTGTCAAGCAGTTGTTATGTCAACCTGGGAACAACACTCTCCAAGTGAGATGTGTGGTATTACGCTATGTGCACTAGCTTTGTCGTAAGTGACATTTAGATGGAAGGACGGTCTCGGATCCAAAGAATGGATTGACAAACAGGCGTATATACACTCTTTCTGGTGAGTCTAATACCATAAGGGAGAGGTCTCACGAGGTGTGGTGATGGGAATCGTGGATTTATTTGGATGTTCCTTTACGAATCATGTTTTTTGGACTGAGTCTATAATTTGGTTGGACATTATAATATGTGAATTACAAGAATTGGAAACACATAGGGTGGAATATACCTAATAAGCGCTGCTAATAGGATATATATTTATTTTAAAGCATACTGTATGTGTTTTGTATTGTTTAATTTAAAGCAGCTGCTATTGTGTCCATTGAAAACAAATTTTATAAATCACATTTTTCTATGAGCGCTGGGAGAGAGGTATCTTTTTTTTTTTAAATTGTTTATTTATATCAGAAAAGAGGCCCACATGGACTGCAGTGTTACATGGCAATACAGAAGATGGAACACAATCACAATAATGTAACTAGTAATAGTCTTGTCAAATTTAACAGTACTTCTGACATTGGAGCACATCTTGTTAGGCATAAGTGGTGTGTTAAATACAAACATTGTTTCCTACTCATTTTGTGGCGTCTTGGGAGACACATCTGTGTGGTGTTTATAGTATTGTCATTAAGTCATTCGCCTCGGAGGCAAACTTATGTGTTCTAGAGGTGTGATGTGGTGAGGTGGTGTGGCCCCATGGGCTCGGTCCCGCTTTTTCTTTTCTTATTCCCCTTGTCTGGGGGATTGAAACTAAAGGATGGGTAAACCTATTGCAAAGAAGTATGGTGTTAAAAGAGATAATAGAAAACTAGAGAGGAGGGGGGGGGGGGGATTGGGAGGTGGGGGGAGGGGTGGGGGTTCCCACGAGCATGGAGTACTAGGAGTCTTCATCTAGCGTATATCCAGGAGGCATTACATCTCTACCATCAGAGCTAAGGTCAAGGCTACTCTGGTGGGCCTGTTTATGCGTCAGAGGTGGACCCACGCAGGGCCTGGCCCTCATTCGAGTATATGAATATGTTCCATAGCTGCCAGGTTTTGCAGAATGTCTCCTGTCTGTTTTAAGCTATGAGAATGAGATCTTCCATTTTTTAAATTTCCTCTACCTTCTGGAGCCATAAGTCAATGGTTGGTGGGTGTGGGGATTTCCGGTGGAGCGGAATGCAGGCTTTGGCTGCATCTAGAAGGTGGCGAATCACGGATTTCTTGTAGAATCTTGTAAGAGGAAGAATGCTGGGTCGTCTGGGATGTTTTTCGATCTGTAAATTTTTGCAAATTTTTGCATCTCCCGAACTACCCGAACTACCCGCCAAAAATGTTTTAGTCTAGGGCATGACCAGAAAATGTGTACCAGGGTCCCCTTGTCAGACAGACAGCGCCAACATAGGTCAGATGTTGCCGGGAAGAACTTGTATAGTAGTGCTGGGGTTTTGTACCATCGTGAAAGAATCTTGTAGTTGGTCTCCTGAATTTTGGCACAGATTGAGGATTTGTGTCTGAATCTAAGGATGTGCTGTCTCTTGTTCGTGTTGAACCTGCTATCCTGCTCCCTTTCCCACTTGAGTAATCCCGGGGGTAGAAAATATGCTGATGGTGTATTTAAGAGGCTGTATGTAAGAGAAAGTGTGTGTGGTAGCACTCCAGGGTCAGTACAAAGTTGTTCGAGTGTTGTGAGCGGTTGGCTGCTGTCGGTAGGGGGCTGTATGGAGTTAAGGAAGTGGCGCAGCTGAACCAATCTCAGGAAGTCTAAGCGGAACGAGCCTGTGAGGTAAGAGAGTTCTGTGATCGTTTTCCAACGCCCCCCAGAGCTAAGGTGGGAGGCTTGGTATAGGCCCGCTTCACTCAGACCCCAAAAGACCGAATAATGTAAGCCCGGAGTAAACTGGGGATTCCCTAGCATGAGGTATATAGGGGAGTTTAGAGAGGAGAGGGATGGTCAGGAAACAAGCTGGGTACAGATTCGTATAGAGTTGCCTATCATTGGGTGACGTTTGAGTTCTGCGGGGAGGGCCGAAAAACACCATGGGGTCTTCCCAAGGGGAACTATACTTTGTGCTTGCTCTAGTTGAGTCCATAAATTGGTCTTGTGGTGTCGGCACCAATTTATAAGCCTTCCCAAGTGCACCGCCTGGTGGTAGGCCCGAATATCCGGCAGTGCTAGACCTCCGCGTTGTTTAGGTTGTACGAGTAATCTTTTGGTAAGCCGAGGCCTTTTCTGGGCCCATATAAACTCTGTGAGTGCTGATTGCACTTGTTTAAAGTAGGTAGCAGGTATGTGGATAGGTAAGGCTTGCATAAGGTAGAGGAGTTTAGGGAGGATAATCATTTTCAGGATGTTGCAGCGACCAAGCCATCAATGTAAGCTTGTGTGCCATTGATTAAGTAAAGTTTTAACTGTTTTCAGAAGAGGCAGGAAGTTAAGTTCGTAAAGTCGTGAGAATGTTTGGGGGATGTGCGTGCCCAGGTATTTCCATACCGTATCAGTCCATTTCAATTTAAAGCTGGTTCGGAGGTGTATAAGCTGCAAGGGCGTTATCCCCACAACCATCGCCTTCGACTTGGAGAAATTGATTTTTAGGTTAGAGAGCGCTCCTTATATTGCATATTCTCGCAGCAGATTTGGGAGGGATATAATAGGGTTCGTGATTGAAAACATCATATCGTCAGCGTACGCTGACACCTTATGTTGGGTTTGATTTATTGTAACTCTATTGCAACATCCGTCTCCTTTCGGGGACATTTAGTTCCTTCGCATTCAGGGACACGATGGTAAGTTTGTTCATATTCGTGGGGTTGGGGGGGGGGGGGGGGAGAGGAGCGCAAGGAGGAAAGAAAAAGAAGGAAGAAAGAGGAAAAAAGGAAAAAGAAGAGAATATAAAAAAGGACCCCCTGAGGGTTACTAGTCCCGCAGGGGGGGGGGGGTGTCTACCTAGGCTAATGTCCCCCAGCAGGCACTGTTCAGTTCAAATAAGGATCTAAAGTGTCAGCAAAATTTTGCTACTACGCTTCCCAGTATAACCTGGGCGGTTAGTGTTGACCTAAGTGGGGGTGTGGTCAGCAAGAGCCCTTGGGAAGTCCCCTGGCTCTCCCTGACCCCCTGGCCTTTTCTGAGTGTGTGGATGTGAGCAATTGGCAGGTATCTGTTATTAAAAGGCTGATTACTCATGTATAACACGAGCAAGTAGGTCTCACAGGTGATTGTTAACATTTAAATCTCTATAGATAAAGGTAACATATCAAACTTAATAAACTCACAGGTTGACCATAAGGTAGAATATTCCCCGATCAGGCTGCTTCCCTCAGGATTCCTCCCAGCCAAAGTCGGCGCCTCCCGTGGGTCTTCTCCAATCGGGTGCTAAAGGGTGTCCCGAAGGATAAGTACCAAGAGGGGGGCCGTGACCCATCTCCCACAATTACATTTGTCACTTCCACAATAGTAACGCTGTCCCCCTTAGATTTCTTAAGCAAGTTTTCCCAAAGAAGTCTTATGTTCCTCAACCGTGTAAGGCGTATTGTGGTAATGTCAGCCCGGGTCCCCCTGAGAGTTCAACACCATCAGCTTCCCCCCAGAAGTCCCGCCCCCGCTAAAATACTGCATGACCCTCCATCACAGCAACTCACATGTCCGTTAGTATCATTCCCATGACCGTTGTCGCCCGATGGTGTCGGGGGGGAATGTGTCCATGTGGTCTGCTCAAGTATAGCACAGCGTAGTCCTGCAAAAGAAAGTGGGTTATGCATAGATAAAAGGCGTCACTTCTTCTCCGATGCAAACCGCTGCAGACAGGGGGACATCATGTACACATGCGCGTACAGAGGACTGCTGAGTTATTCTACCCACGGCTCCTGCAACGGGTGTTGAGCTATCCCACCAGCGGGTAATATATGCACAGTAGCAAGGGGGTGGGAAATAGCAACCATTACCATACATCTTTGTAGGCAGTGGGGGGGGGGGAGTCTCCCAGGCTCTGCCTCACCACGCGGAGCTCCGTGGGGGACGACCAAGGGTAAAAACGAGTCAAGTACCGTTCCCCAAAGGTCCAGAATAAGCTCATGGCCGACAGCGTCTTGTGTCGGGGGCTAGTGGGAGAGTGTCAAGCATTAAGAGAAGGGGGAGGTAAGGGTGCGGGCGGATCAGGCCAGCTCAATGTAAAAGATACCCATCCTCTGTTCGGTCATGTTGGGGGGGTGCCGGTTAAATAGGAGCACACACGTGGGGCTTCAACGTGAGGGGCTCACGTGACCTGTTGATGGATATCGTTCGGGATCTCCCTCTGGGCCTCTGAGAGCGGGCAGGCTGGGTGGGTCTGCCCGTGGCGGGGCCCGAGCGACCCGTCGGTCTCGGAATCTTCTGAAACCAGTTCGGAACCTGGATAGGTTCTGCCCCCAGGAAGGTGAAAAACGCTGGGAGGTCTGCTGGTGTGCAGAGTGTGAAGGAAGTTTGTGCCTTGCGGAAGATTACCGCCAAAGGGTACCCCCATCTATAGGTGCAGCCGTGTCTCTAAGCTACTTCCAGGGCTGGTAGTGCTCGGTGCTGTAGTTTGGCTCTCGATATGTCTGGGAGGATCTGAAGATGCGCTCCATCAAATTTGATATCCCCATGCTCTCAGGCCTTGCGTAGAAAATAATCTTTTGCGAGTAGTGGTGTAGGCGGCATTTGGGACCAAGTGTGCGATGAACATGGTCTATTTCCAGTGAAGGTGGTGGGGCCTCCATAAGCCTGTGGAATATGGCCGTGACAGTCTCTGTTAAATCTTCCGGGCCCATGGCTTCTGGGATTCCCTGCAGCCGCAAATTGTTGCAGTCCTCCATTTCTTCCAGGTGGAGTTGCATCTCCTGTGCCTCTAGGGATTGAGTGCCTTGTCTACATTCCAGGGCCAGCACCCAGGTCTTCAACGAGGAGACCGAGGTCTCTCCGGTGGTCAAACGGTCCGTGAGGGCCTGCAGCTCCGTTCTTACCTCTCGTATAAACCTGCTATGCACTTTTTCTTTTTCTATACGCAGGATCAGGGCCTCAACGCTTGGGAAGGGCCTGTAGCATGGCGTGGAGGTCCTTATCCAGGTGGCTCTGGCTCTGTGATGTGTCAGCCATGTCGGGCCGAAAGGCAGCATGAGGTTGTGAAGATGCAGAGCGGCTTGCTAGCGGTGTGTTGTTGTCCGCCGCCATGCGGATCGCACGAGGTGCAGCTACTATGGTGTGTCCCTGAAGTAGCGCTGGATTCCGGGTTGGGAGGTCTGAAGTCGGGTCCCACATTCTCTTCTGTATCGCTTAGGGATGCTCTTGCCGTGCTCACATGAGGTGAAAACTGTGTGATGGCCGTTACAGATCGGGTTAAGCCAAGAGCACCTCCAGTGCACGTCTTTACCCGGCCATTGCTGAGAGGTATCTTTTAACTAAGGTTTATTGATCCACTTGCATTAGTATTTTATTTTCCAGCACTGCCTTAACCCTCTTGGGCATGGAGTTCACCAGAGCTTCACAGGTTGCCACTGGAGTCCTCTTCCACTTCTCCATGGCAACATCACCGAGCTGATGGATGTTAGAGACCTTGCGCTCTTCTACCTTCCGTTTCAGGATGTCCCACAGATACTCAATAGGGTTTAGGTCTGGAAACATGCTTGGTCAGTCCATCACCTTTACCCTCAGCTTCTTTAGCAAGGCAGTGGTCATCTTGGAGGTGTGTTTGGGGTCGTTATCCTGTTGGAAAACTGCCCTGCGGCCAAGTCTCTGAAAGGAGGGGATCATGCTCTGATTCAGTATGTCACAGTACATGTTGGCATTCATGGTTCCCTCAATAAACTGTAGCTTCCCAGTGCCGGCAGCACTCATGCAGCCCCAGACCATGACACTCCCACCACCATGCTTGACTGTAGGCAAGACAAACTTGTCTTTGTACTCCTCACCTGGTTGCCGCCACACACGCTTGACACCATCTGAACTAAATAAGTTTATCTTGGTCTCATCAGACCACAGGACATGGTTCCAGTAATCCATGTCCTTAGTCTGCTTGTCTTCAGCAAACTGTTTGCGGGCTTTCTTGTGCATCATCTATGGAAGAGGCTCCCTTCTGGGACAACAGCCATGCAGACCAATTTGATGCAGTGTGCGGCGTATGGTCTGAGCACTGACAGGTTGAGCCCCAACCCTTTAACCTCTGCAGCAATGCTGGCAGCACTCATACTTTTTTTTCCCCAAAGACAACCTCTAAATGTGTCGCTGAGCACATGTGTTGTGTTTGATTGATATATATATACAGTGGCTTGCGAAAGTATTCGGCCCCCTTGAACTTTTCAACCTTTTGCCACATTTCAGGCTTCAAACATAAAGATATACATTTTTTATTTTTTGTGAAGAATCACCAACAAGTGGGACACAATTGTGAAGTAGAACGAAATCTTTTGGATTTTTGAAACTTTTTTAACTAATAAAAAAATGAAAAGTGGGGCGTGCAAAATTATTCGGCCCCCTTGCGTTAATACTTTGTAGAGCCACCTTTTGCTGCGATTACAGCTGCAAGTCGCTTGGGGTATGTCTCTATCAGTTTTGCACATCAAGAGACTGAAATTCTTGCCCATTCTTCCTTGCAAAACAGCTCGAGCTCAGTGAGGTTGGATGGAGAGCGTTTGTGAACAGCAGTTTTCAGCTCTTTCCACAGATTCTCGATTGGATTCAGGTCTGGACTTTGACTTGGCCATTCTAACACCTGGATACGTTTATTTGTGAACCATTCCTTTGTAGATTTTGCTGTATGTTTGGGATCATTGTCTTGTTGGAAGATAAATCTCCGTCCCAGTTTCAGGTCTTTTGCAGACTCCAACAGGTTTTCATCCAGAATGGTCCTGTATTTGGCTGCATCCATCTTCCCCTCAATTTTAACCATCTTCCCTGTCCCTGCTGAAGAAAAGCAGGCCCAAACCATGATGCTGCCACCACCATGTTTGACAGTGGGGATGGTGTGTTGAGTGTGATGAGCTGTGTTGCTTTTACGCCAAACATATCGTTTTGCATTGTGGCCAAAAAGTTCGATTTTGGTTTCATCGGACCAGAGCACCTTCTTCCACATGTTTGGTGTGTCTCCCAGGTGGCTTGTGGCAAACTTTAGACGAGACTTTTTATGGATATCTTTGAGAAATGGCTTTCTTCTTGCCACTCTTCCATAAAGGCCAGATTTGTGCAGTGTACGACTGATTGTTGTCCTATGGACAGACTCTCCCACCTCAGCTGTAGTTCTCTGCAGTTCATCCAGAGTGATCATGGGCCTCTTGGCTGCATCTCTGATCAGTCTTATCCTTGTCTGAGCTGAAAGTTTAGAGGGACAGCCAGGTCTTGGTAGATTTGCAGTGGTCTGATACTCCTTCCATTTCAAAATGATCGCTTGCACAGTGCTCCTTGGGATGTTTAAAGCTTGGGAAATCTTTTTGTATCCAAATCCGGCTTTAAACTTCTCCACAACAGTATTACAGACCTGCCTGGTGTGTTCCTTGGTCTTCATGATGCTCTCTGCGCTTTCAACGGAACCCTGAGACTATCACAGAGCAGGTGCATTTATACAGAGACTTGATTACACACACGTGGATTCTATTTATCACCATCAGTCATTTAGGACAACATTGGATCATTCAGAGATCCTCGCTGAACTTCTGGAGTGAGTTTGCTGCACTGAAAGTAAAGGGGCCGAATAATTTTGCACGCACCACTTTTCAGTTTTTTAATTGCTAAAAAAGTTTAAAATATCCAATAGATTTCGTTCCACTTTACAATTGTGTCCCACTTGTTCATGATTTTTCACAAAAAAATTAAAATTTTATATCTTTATGTTTGAAGCCTGAAATGTGGCAAAAGGTTGAAAAGTTCAAGGGGGCCGAATACTTTCGCAAGCCACTGTATATATATTTATATATATATATATATATATATATATATATATATATATATATATATATTTTCAATCAGTTTTCACAGAGACAGAAATCAGGTTTTGTTTGAGTTTATTTGAGGCTGTTGCTCAAACTAATGTTTTGGTAACGAATACATAGGCTGTCCTAAAAAATGGGAATTGTTGACAGTTTCAGCAGTCCATTGTCCCTACAGCTACAGTAAACAGGTATGTTTTCTGTTTGGTAACTATGGTAAACAGCCTGACACATAAAAGGGGGTTTCAGGCATAAGCTAGGAGGACTCTCACCATGTTTTAACACCAAAAGACTCACCGGTAATCAGCCAAGAAGAAGGTACCTGATCTTGTAAAGAAGAAGCCTAAGTCCTAGTTGTCAACGGAGATCACAAACACATTAACTGGAGCCAAGTAACTTTTAAGTGTATTTCTACTGTTACAGACCATAGGCTGTTTATTTGCTAGGCATTTTGCTTGTTATAGATATCTGTCAGTCTTGTATTGTGTTACTAATATTGTAATAGTTTTGTATGTACAGCATTTTTGTTCAGTAAAAAGCACATTTACACATGGCAAAGGTCTCAGCTTCCTTGCTTATACCGCAAAGTAACCTTGCTAGATAGACGCAAGCAAAACAGCACGTGCACTCAACTTCTTTGGTCGACCATGGCGAGGCCTGTTCTGAGTGGAACCAGTCCTGTTAATGTTGTATGGTCTTGGCCACTGTGATGCAGCTCAGTTTCAGGGTCCTCGCAATCTTCTTTTAGCCTAGGTCAGTGATGGCAAACCTTGGCACCCCAGATGTTTTGGAACGACATTTCCCATGATGCTCAGCTACACTGCAGAGTGCATGAATATCATGGGAAATGTCGTTCCAAAACATCTGGGGTTTGCCATCACTGGCCTAGGCCATCTTTATGTAGAGCAACAATTCTTTTTTTCAGATCCTCAGAGAGTTTTTTTTCCATGAGGTGCCATGTAGAACTTCCAGTGACCAGTATGATAGAGTGAGAGCGATAACACCAAATTTAAAAAACCTGTTCCCCATTCACACCTGAGACCTTGTAACACTAACGAGTCACATGACACCGGGGAGGCAAAATGGCTAATTTGGCCCAATTTGGACATTTTCACTTAGGTGTGTACTAACTTTTGTTGCCAGCGGTTTAGACATTAATGGCTGTGTGTTGAGTTATTTTGAGGGGACAGCAAATTTACACTGTTATACAAGCTGTACACTCATTACTTTACATTGTAGCAAAGTGACATTTCTTCAGTGTTGTCACATGAAAAGATATAATAAAATATTTACAAAAATGTGAGGGGTATACTCACTTTTGTGAGATACTGTGTTTGCGTGTGTATATATATATATATATATATATCATTATAAATAACTTTTTGGGGGGAGGTGAAGCAGCAGCAGCACACTGGTCTTCCCAGAGAATAGCTGTGCATGGAGAGAGGGTTTGTGTCAGCACAAGTCTGATCATTGGAGGAGAGCAGGCTGAGTTTTCAGCGCAGCCCGAAAACTAACCATGGTCTGCTCTCATGCCAATGTGGTCAGTTTTTAATAACAAAACAGAGGGACTGGCAGGGACACCAGATATTTGACACAAAGGATGCAAAACAAAGAGAACAGGATACTTTTTCATACATGGTACAGTAGGCACATTTTAAGAATATGTAATTTTGGGTTGACATATTCCCTTTTTCATAGGTTGCTGTACTTTTAAGGAGGGATGGGCTGTTTCCAGGTGAGCCTGCTCTCTGTGTATTACTATATAAGTTCCCATAGTTGGGAAACTCAGCAAGTTTAGAGTTAGGGACCACATGTTACAGAGGTACCTTGATGGGGCAGTGTGGCTTTCACATGTATTTGCAAATATATGCAATTAAGGCCTTGCTCACATGGGCTTACTACAGCGTATGCCTGTGAAAAGGCTGTGTTTGCCAATACAGGGATGCACAGGTGTTCCACACATCCCCTTGCAGGTAGTCCTATTCATATCAATTGGACAAAGGTTCTGCTTCCAATTTGACAGCTGCGCAATCGCATGGCCCCAAACGCGCACTGTCTGCACCTGCATGGCTGTCACATTGGCAACGGCAGCTATGCCCGTGCAGCCTCTGTGGGCCAACTGACATAAGTGGAGCTGCTTGCATAGGGATGCAAGTAACACCTGTGCAACCGCATGGATGCAAGCTGTAGTATTCCCGTGTGAACGAGGCCTAAAAGCTCTGTTTTTAGCCTGAATAGTTAAAACAAATTTGTTTGTTTTTTTGCTAGCTAGCTTGAAAGTGTTTTAGGGAACTCCTTTTTTTTTTACTGTTTGTCTTTTGAATGCAGTGCATCTGATTTAGACAAAGGAGAGAGAGAGAGAGCACACAGGCTCCTAGTGCAGAAACCTCTATTAAATGACTAAAAACAATTAAAATTGCACTCACAAAAATAAACTTCTATCGGCATATCATCAGATCCATGTGAATATTGCCTCCACCAACATCCTCTAGCAGCCACCATCAGAATGACACTTCAGCCACCGGCTGCAAATCCACAGGCTGAACACACGCTCTCATCACTGACACACTGTCCACGATGACAGGTAACCAAGCCAGCAGTGAGGCAGAAGAATGCTTGCAGTACGCATTTCGGAGGGTGAAGCCTCCTTTTTTTTAAGTCCGTGAAAAAGGGACTTGAAAAAGGAGGTTCCTTTCTTCGAAACACATTGTCATAGCAACAGGTTGTCTTCTCTCCTGGTGCTGCCCCTTCCCCTCATGTAGCACTGCACACTGAGCTGGCTTGGTTATGTACTGCGAGCGTTCTCCACCTTGCTGCTGGCTTGGTTACCTGTCAGCATGGACAGTGTTTAAGTGAGGAGAGCGTGTGTTCAGCCTGTGGAGCAGCAGCCGGCGGCTGAAGTGTCATTCTGATGGTGGCTGCTAGAGGATCTTGGTGGCATCGATATTCACAAGGAGCAGATGATATGGTTGATAGAAGTTTATTTTTGTGAGTGCAATTTAACCTTTTTTTGTCATTTAATAAAGGTTACTGCACTAGGAGCTCTCTCTCTCCTTTGACTAATTACAGCGTTTGGTGTCCCACTGGTACACAGAGCAGCAAGGCTTCCCAGGTCACCAGGTCACAGCAACCTTGACACGAACATTGCTACTATCGATTTGTATTTTGTGAACTCATTGGGCAAGTTACCTCTGGAGTCAGCACAAAATACTAGTGAAATTTGTGTCTATATCTTTGTTTTAGTGCATCTCAATGCACACCTGTGAGTTGTATTGCACAAAAAAACAGGTTTGTTGTTGAAATAGATTATTCATTACTGTGTGCTGCAGTAACACACGCAATTTACATGTGTTAGTTCAATGCAAAGATTTGAATCCAACCTAAATGTGTTTTACATAGAAGCAGCACAAGCATCTGACTAATCATTTTACAATCTTTCTAATGAAACACTCGCACTAGAAAAGATGGGCAACAGCACCGTAAGTCAATTAGGGCTCTTTTAATTGCACATTGTTGACTTTGAGCACGCATACAGGAGGGGAGGGCAGAAGTATGACCTCATTAGTGTACTGCTGCCCTTTCTATGATAATCAGGGGCTGGGTCACAGACCAGGCTGAATTGCTTAACTGCAGTGTAGTTTGCATGGAGGTCACAGAACTGGTTGTGGTGCTTGGCAGATATGCTTGGATCACAAGCCTGACAAGTATAACAAATTCATTGGTAGGCAAAAAAACTCACATATGTATTTTAAATATATTTTTAGCTGTTTGCGTGGAACTTTAATCAAGTGGCACTATTACTGATGTATGTAACAGGAGAAAAGTGCTAAATCTGCACAGGGAACTTACTTTTCTGATAATTATGTCCACATAGTTTAGGTCAGCCCTGACATTAACACTGAGCTGCCCAGCGGTAAAGCGGCGCTGTTTTTAGCACCGCTTTACCCGCGCTATTCGGCTGCTAGCAGGGTGGTTTTAACCCCCCGCTAGCGGCCGAAAAGGGGGTTAAATCCGCCAGCAAAGCGCAGGTATGGCGGCTCTGCCCCATTGTTTTCAATGGGCAGAAGCAGTGGAGGAGCGGTGTATTCACCGCTCCTCCACTGCTGCAAAGAAGCTGCTGGCAGGACTTTTTGTGATGCCCTGCCAGCGCAGCGCCCCAGTGTGAAAGCACTCGGACTTTCACACTGGGTTTGCAGCTGAGGCTTTTTTCAGGCGCTACTTTTAGAGATGTAGCACCTGAAAAATGCCTCGGTGTGAAAGGAGTCTCAGTATCTCTGGCAATTTCCAAGTTTGTTGAACTGCCAAGACTGGGCCTGGCTGGATGTAGTTTGCATGCTAATTACACCTCCACTACTGGCATTTTCACTTGGTGAAGAAGAAATACAAATTGAAAATCCATTTACATCTTGTGACTTACTGAAAGCATTCTCCCTGGCCAGATACATTCTTCAGATATTGCTTCAGAGAGCTGCAGAATTCACCCACAGACTTCTGGGAAACCTTCATCTCATGTCTTACCAGGATTAGATACTGAGGAGAGGAGAGGAGCAATGAGGTGGTATCACAAAATCATGATGGTTCATAAAGCACTAATGGTGCCTTTGGGGTTTAACATAATACATACCCACACACATACTGTATAGGAACACCAACCAATACTCCATATTCAGCCAACACCCCAGTGCAAAAAAAAAAAAAAACATGATTGTAGCACTGTCAGGCATATTTAAATATGTAAATAGCTCTGTGACTGGGTCAATGTGTAAGATCAAGTCATGTCCAATGCACTCTACAAGTTGACAGCATACATTGTGCGCATGCTGATCTCTGTTGGTGACCTACAATGACCAGGCCAAAAAAACTGCTGACCATATCCAATAGTGGAACGTCATACATAACTTTCTACTTTTTTTTTTTTTTTTTAAGCAATCTTTATTTTACATTTTCATCATACAAAACATAAAGTGGGGAAACATAAAAGGAAAAAAATCATCAAGGTAACTATAACATTACAGCTGCTGGTCTCTCCATGTTCTGAGTTTGGAATCAAACGATGTGAAATTCCTCAGGAATGAAGAGAACATGTTGAGACGAGTACAAGTAGCTGATTGAAATGATTTAAACAGAAAATATGCAGATGAAACGTAGAGAAAAAGGGATACGTTTCTACTTTTAAGTGAGATGCAACATTAAAAGAAACTATAATTAGCTTAGGTCTATTTTAATTCAAAGCGTATATAAACCCACAATCAAAAATGTAGCATACTGCAGATTACCAATCCTAATGCCGCGTACACACGAGCGGAATTTACGGCAGACTTTGCTCGGCGGACTTTTCGACAGACTTTACGACGGACTTTCTGAATGAACGGACTTGCCTACACACAATCCACCAAAGTCCGTGGAATTCGTATGTGATGACGTACGACCGGACTAAAACAAGGAAGTTCATAGCCAGTAGCCAATAGCTGCCCTAGCGTGGCTTTTTGTCCGTCGAACTAGCATACAGACGAGCGGACTTTTCGACCGGACTCGATTTCGACGGATTGATTTAAAACATGTTTCAAATCTAAGTCCGTCCAACTTTTGAGAAAACAAAGTCCGCTGGAGCCCAGACACGATCGAATTGTCTGACGAAATCCAGTCCGCCGGGCAAAGTCTGCCGTAAAGTCCGCTCGTGTGTACGCGGCATTAGATGTGGTGGATGCATTCCTTTTTTTTTGGCATTTATTCTCACCTGGGGGCATCTGAACAGTAACACATGTCCTGTAATAGGGTGGCTACATTAATTCCCCCACCCTGTCTATGGATTGGACAGCAGCACTGTCAATCTGTAGAGAGGGTGGTGTTAGATGGACTAGTAGCTTTTGATGAATTTACATAGGTGACTAACAAATTAGCCAAAACTTCAGCCAACACTTTTTAAGCAGTTACAGCTACAGCTTAAATAAAGAGATAAAAACCAACCCTTGTAAGCACCCCTGTCAGCGATAAATGTTTTGTCTCAGCCCTCTAACTGCTACTTTTGTTAGACAGCTTGGTCTGTTAAAGGAATCTGAAAAATAACAGACTTACTGAGCAGGTGAAACTAAAGAAAAAAAGCATAAAAAAAGAAAACTAAAGGAGCCATCACATTCACAGTCTGGTAAGTTGCAAACATAAAATGTTTGTTTTTGGGTTGTTTTTTCAGTTGATGTTTTATATCTTTTTTATCAGTTTTATCAAATCCTTTTCTTTTTTAGAAACAAACATTTCAATTTGAGTGTGTCTGATTCACAGAAAATTTTAGACTTATAGGGCGTACACACGGTCGGACTTTGTTCGGACATTCCGACAACAAAATCCTAGGATTTTTTCCGACGGATGTTGGCTCAAACTTGTCTTGCATACACACGGTCGCACAAAGTTGTCGGAAAATCCGATCGTTCTAAACGCGGTGACGTAAAACACGTACGTCGGGACTATAAATGGGGCAGTGGCCAATAGCTTTCATCTCTTTATTAATTCTGAGCATGCGTGGCACTTTGTCCGTCGGATTTGTGTATACACGATCGGAATTTCCGACAACGGATTTTGTTGTCGGAAAATTTTATCTCCTGCTCTCCAACTTTGTGTGTCGGAAAATCCGATGGAAAATGTCCGATGGAGCCCACACACGGTCGGAATTTCCGACAACACGCTCCGATCGGACATTTTCCATCGGAAAATCCGACCGTGTGTACGGGGCATTAGTGTACTAAGAGCAAAGCCATTGTTATTTGCTTTCAGACAGGTTTTCTATGAAAGTCTATACTGCAGCCATGCTATAGTTATTATATTCCAATTGCACATCATATTAAATCAGAACATTCATAGTAGTGTGCTGCAACGATTGGCATTGTGACTAAATAGGATATAGATAGAATATGTTGCCAGAACGTACTCCTTAACAACTCCCTAATTTTTCAGATAAGTTCAATTTATTGGGGACATTGCAGTAATCACATAAAGGTGCAAATGAAATAAATAAATAAATAAATAAATGTTTCCAAGCCACACAGGACTTATTCAAGCCATACACCGAACAGCCATAACATTATGACCGCTTAACATACCCATCAAGGCATATACTCCACTAGATTTTTGCAGGTATGCTGTGGTATCTGGCACCAAGCCGCCAGTAGCAGATCCTTTAAAGTGATTGTAAAGTCAGCAGGTTTTTTTTTTTATCTTAATGCATTCCATGCATTAAGATAAAAAGCCTTCTGTGTGCAGCAGCCCACTTAATACTTACCTGAGCCCCCTCTAGATCCAGTGATGTTGCAAGAGTGGTTCGGCTGCCCGGGACTTCCCTCCCCATTGGCTCCCGCTGCTGTCAAAGTCAATCAGCAAATGAAAAAAAGAAAAGGGGTGGGGCCACGCCGCCGCTCCATTTCTGAAAGGACACAGGGAGCTGTGACTCGGCTCGGGTGCCCCCATAGCAAGCGGCTTGCTGTGGGGGCACTCAACAGGAGAGAGGGGCCTGGAGCACGAACAGGGACCCGAGAAGAGGAGGATCTGGGCTGCTCTGTGCAAAACCACTTCACAGAGCAAGTAAGTATAACAGGTTTTGTTATTTTTACCTTAAAAAAAAAATAAATGAGACTTTACAATCACTTTAAAGTGGTTGTAAACCCTTAAAAAAAAAAAACCTGCAAGACAAAGGCATAATGAGCTAGTATGCATAGCACTACTTACTTACCTGAGTTCGAAGCCCCCGCAGCGGTCCTCGTTCACTGCTCCGGCGGCTGACATCTCTCCCAGGGGTTACTTCCGGGTATTTGCGGCTCCGGCGCTGTGATTGGCCAGAGCCGCGATGACGTTACTCCCGCGCATACGAACGGGAGCCACCGGTAATGGCACATTATAACTGAAGCAACGGCACGTATGTGCCGTTGCTTCAGTTTGCTTAAATGCGCATGTGCCAATGACGTCGGCACATGCAAATACAGGGATATCTCCTAAACCATGCAGGTTTAGGAGATATCCAGTGTAGCTACAGGTAAGCCTAATTATAGGCTTGCCTGTAGTATAAAGTGGTTGTAAAGGGTTTACAACCACTTTAAGTTCTGTAAGCTGCGGGGTGGAGCCTTGTTTTTCCAGCACATAGCACATCCTATAGATGCTCGATTGGATTGAGATCTGGAGAATTTGGAGGCCTCAAACTTGTTGCTGTGGTACTCAAGCCATTTTTGAATGAATCAGATCTGGTCACCTTCTTCCATTGCTCCGTGGTCCAGTTCTGATGGTCACATGCCCTTGTAGCCACTTTTGGCTGTTGAAACGGGTCAGCATGGGTACCCTGACCAGTTGGCAGCTACGCAGCCCCATTCGGAACAAACTGAGATGCACTGTGTGTTCTGACACCTTTCTAGTAGAAACAATAATAACTTTTTTCAACAATTTGAGCTACAGTAGCTCTTCTATTGGTTTAGACTACAATGGCCAGCCTTGACAACTCGATGCAGTTTTGGAGATGCTGTGACCTGGTCGTCCAGCCATTACAATTTGGCCCTTGTCAGAGTTGCTCAAATCCTTTCTCTTGCCCATTTTTTCTGCTTTCAACACATCAACTTCAGGGACAACTTGTTCACTAGTTGCCTAATACAGTATATCCTACTTACTTTCAGATGCCTTTGTAATGAGATAATTTTTTTTTTCACTTTACCTGCCAGTCGTCATAATGTTATAGCTGATCTGTGTATGTGGCAGACATTATCGGTGTATGTGGCAGCTGATCGGTGTATGTGGCAGACATTATCGGTGTATGTGGCAGACATTATCGGTGTATGTGGCAGACATTATCGGTGTATGTGGCAGCTGATTGGTGTATGTGGCAGACATTATCGGTGTATGTGGCAGACATTATCGGTGTATGTGGCAGACATTATCGGTGTATGTGGCAGCTGATTGGTGTATGTGGCAGACATTATCGGTGTATGTGGCAGACATTATCGGTGTATGTGGCAGACATTATCGGTGTATGTGGCAGCTGAACGGTGTATGTGGCAGACATTATATTAGACATTTTTTACATACACGTTTTCCACATCTCAGACGCCCTCCACCCTATGCTCTGAATTTAACTCACTATTAAGTGAGTATCCATATATCAAACACACATATTTATCTTATCTAAAGATTTTTGATATTTAATAATTAGAAAAATAATTTTTCCTTATATTCCATATACCTATTTCTTCCCCTTTTAAGCATTTGCAGCCTGGTCACTTTGTGTGCCTTCTGTGGCCGCACAGAGTCCCTCTCATTTGGGTCGATTGGTTCCCCGTGGCAGTGGTTGCCCTTATGAGGTCTGGCGCGGTAGGTTCCCCTTCCTTGGGGGCGGATATTGGCAGGGGGCACATGCACATTTATATATGTCTGTATTTAAGATAATTTATGCTTTGTTGTTCTGTATTTAATGTATTTTCTTTTCTTGTTTATATTCCTGTACAGTTTTTTTACGCTTTCATGACACGTATATCCCCTGATGAAGCTAAATGCGAAACATGTCGGGTTATTGTTAAAGCTGAATATTCGCCTTTGACCACCTTTATCACCAATTGTCGATTATCAGTCACCCAAGTGGTTTTGTTTATATATTTTTAACTATATTCTCATTAAAATGATTATAAATTTTCCCTCATTGGTTTTCATTATCATTTGTCAGCAACGTAAAAATCCTGTTTTTCTTCTCTTCCTTTGCATAACATATTTAAACCCCAAATCACCAGATTGAAAATATTCCCTTTAAAGGTGCAAAGCTTAAATCTATATTTGGGCTAAATCAAATAAAAAGTAAAAAATAGAAAAACAAGACTGCCATGGAAGTGCCCCCACATCTGACGTCTCAGGTTCCCTTTAAAAATACAAAATTCTGGGATGAAGGCGGTTGGTAATCCATCCTGCCATTGCGGCGGACACTTTAGAAAGCATTTAGGAACATGACAGCCATATCTGAAGATCAGTGGTGCAGTGTGGAAGAGACTGGCTGAAATATCTAATGTAATCCCTAGGCAGATCTGACTATCCAAACAAAGCCTGCAGGCAGCAAGTGTCCTAAGAAATAAATAGTGACACATGCTAAACCGGTTGTGACATCTTCATTTCACTAAAATGTCACAGAAAACTGGTGCATTTGCAGCCTAAGAGAGAAATTCTACCAATGACATCAGGGCCGTCGTATAATTATACTTCAGCCTGTGTTTTACTGCAAAGAAATAGGATTAGCGTTAAATCAGAGCATTCCTCCTGTCATATCCTATACTCACCGCAGAAGCAGTATTCTCATTGTCAGAAAGTCTCTGGTGCAAATCAAAGGACAGCGCCTGAAAGGAAAAGGAGACGCGTGAAGTCTTCTTGGGCTATATCACAAAGCTGGTTTAAAGAAGAACTCCGCTGAACATTACATTTCTTCCAAAATTGCAGGTTGTAGAATAAATCCACATAGCTTATTTATCTCTGTTTTTTAAGCTGACCTCCAGCCAGACTTTTTAAAGGAGAAGTACAGCCAATGCTCATTTGGCTGGACTTCTCCTGTGGATCACAGGAGCGCAGTTTGTTGTGCACTCCTGTGACCCGTTTTCAGTAGAGGGCGGGCTGAAGTCCGCTCTCTGCTGACGTCACAGAAGTCGGTCCAGGCTCGGGCGTCATCTCGACCATGGAGTCGGGATCCGCGCAGATCCCTGGACCAGAACCCGGCTCAGCCTCTTAGCGAGCAGCTGAGAGCCTGAGCCGGCTGCCCCCCTAGACAGCCCAGCGCTCCAGTGAGTGTGGAGGGGGCAGAGCAGAGAGCTACTGACTGCCAGCAGCTCTCTGCTCATGGTGCTGTGAGAACCGAGCGATCGGCGGTGTCCAATCGCTCGGTTTTCAGTGTTAGAGGCCGATGCTGCATCCACCTAGGTAAGCATGAATGAAAAAAAAAAAACAAAAAAAAAAACCATACTTCTCTTTAAAGATTAAGGCAGTTCATGAATACATTATGAAAGGTGTTTTTTAATGCAAGCATGCTAAGTGTGTGAATTTAAGTTGGTATTTAGCTTCTATACAGCAGAGCAGAAGAGAGAAATCAGTTGTGCTGCAGTACAAACAGCATGCTGATAGGAAGAGAGAGCAGGGTGACAGAGAGATGAGCTTATCAGTCTGCTACTTCTCCTTCTACTCTCCAGTCTAACTTAGGAAGGGGGGACACTATGGGGTTGATTTACTAAAGGAAAATAGACTGTGCACTTTGCAAAGTGCAGATGCACTCTGCGAGAGCAGTTGCTCCAGGGCTTAGTAAATGAGGAAAAGCTCTGCTGAATTCCATTATCCAATCATATGCAAGGAAAAAGGCTGTTTTTTAAATTTTCCTTGCACGTGATTGGGTATTCTTTGCAAAGTGAAGCTTTACCTCATTTACTAAGATCTGGAGCAACTGCACTTGCAGAGTGCAATTGCACTTTTCAAAGTGCACAGTCTATTTGCCTTTAGTAAATCAACCCCATAAGTGCTTCTGGAAGCAGAACTTCAGCTGGGTCTGAAAAATACTGTAGCTGCTGACTTTTACAAAACACATACAATACTTACCAGGCCAAGAAGTCAAGCGCTGTCTTTCTTTACCTAGAAATCTTGAGCGCTGTCTTTGGTCCCGCGTCACCATTGTGCCAACAGTGACTTTCTAATCAGTTACAGCAGAACATAATACCGGTGCTGGTTCAAACAGGCTTTCAGGAGGCAACATATTATCTCCAAGCTGCGTGTCAAATGCCTCTGAAAAGCGTTCCACCAGGGATCACTTTTCAGAGGGGCGACAAACTCTGCCACAAATGTAAACAAGCCATTAGTATTTGGAAGCTGCCATTCTGATATACTGTTTTACCCCTCTTGCATGTACTGTATGTGTAAAACAGCGAACAGAAAGGGGTGATGTCAGGTAGATAAGCAGGATATCTAATGAAGAGGAATAAAAGGGGAAAAAAATAATGATTTCCAGAAAAAACGATCATAAAGAAGCAGAAAATATACATATATTATTATAATGTATATTATATAAGGAGCATAAGGTGAACAGGTGAAACACCCAGAGCTTTTATCATTTTCATTATACAGGAGTTTAATGTATGGGCCATTGCCCTCCAATAATTCAGCTTCCAGCTGGGCTCTCATTCTGCTGGATGCACTGAATGCACAGAGCAAAGGCCAGAGCTTAATGCAGCCTTCAGCGAAAGCTTTATTACCCAGAGCTCTTTCCGTCTGCAAAGATGAACCTTGCTTCATTTGCTATCAATGCGCTCCCAAGGATATATACAGCAGCTTATTCATTTTATCATAGAAATACTTTGCCGAGCCCAATTCTTTTCCAGATCTTAGATTGTTATGTAGTTAAATCTAATCATGAAAATAGGGCTGTATACCATTACCGGGAGTGAAAAGGGGCTCAGACATAGCTGCCAACCTCCTAGTCTTCTACAGTATTACTGCATTTTTCCCAGTCCCAGGGACATGATTTTGCAGCAGGCATTTGTAACAGCCACAGAATCAATCCCCTTAAGCCTCGTACACAAGATCGGATTGTTGGCCAACAAAACCGTGGACTTTTGTCCGAAGGGCGTTGGCCCAAACTTGTCTTGCATACACATGGCCACACAATTGTTGGCCAACAAATACGAACGTAGTGACGTACTACGTTGTTTTTCAGCTCTTTAGCGCCACCCTTTGGGCTCCTTCTGCTAATTTCGTGTTAGTAGAAGTTTGGTGAGTGTTGATTTGCGCTTTTCATTTCTCACTTTTCATTTTGCGCTTTTCAGTTAGTTTCTGAACGGTCGTCCGTCAACCAGCCATGTTGCGAAATCGGAGGAGATAACGTGTTATTTATTATTGGCCTTGGAGTTATTGCTTTGACATTATTTTTTTTGGTTGAATAATGACTTAATTTGGTATATTTTCTATATTTTTGGATGCGTAGAATGCACTTTTTAGGTTAAGTTCTATTGGCAGATAGCATGTCTAATTTTATTTGTTTTCTTTTTTTAACGCACAATAAAAAAATTGTGGAGAATAATACTTGGCTATGTGTTTTACTTCAAATGACAGTTTGGGAGTAGGCAGTTACATTTTAAAAAATACAATGTAAAACTGACAAGGGACACCAACATAGTTGTATCTTTGATCTTAAAAACTACGGGATAATAGTGTTGTGGTAACTTGCTCAAATAAAAAAAAAAAAAAAAAAAAGCATAATAATATTATTCTTGATATCACTAGAATAAAAAAGCCGTTGAAAATGTGTTTGCAATAATTCCATCAGTATCACCAGCAAAGCAGCTTCATTATTATCCCATTAAAGAAGAAGAGAATTGTGCGCTGCATTTCGAGATTTCATAATTTGCCACGTCATGAATGTTAATTCTCCATTACGAACGCTAGTTTACAAGACCGACCGCTTCCGGCTCGTCCTTGCTTCCGAGCATGCGTGTTTGTACTTTAAACTTTTGTCCGACGGACTTGTGTACACACGCTCGGAAAATCCGACAACACACATTTGTCTGCGGAAAATTTGAAAACCTGTTAGCCAACATTTGTTTGCAGAAAATCCAGCAACAATTGTCCGATGGAGCATACACACGGTCGGATTTTCCGCCAACAGCCTAACATCGAACATTTCCCGTTGGAAAGTCTGATCATGTGTACGAGGCTTGAGTGTTCTTGTTGCTTGGAAAAAAATCAGCTGCGGTCAATGCAAGATCTGTGTCGCAGCAATTTGTATCTCGGTTGCTGAGTGATTTACTTTTTCCACCAGAACAGGTTTCCACGGGTAGAAGTAAAGAAAACTACTCAAATCCCTCCTGCAGCGCTACTGTATTCTGCTGGCGGGGAGCCTTCCCTGGCAGCAGAACACAATGATCAGTGTTGCCGGCTATAGGCGCCGGCACAAATCGTTCTGGAAAAACCCGACAGGCTGATTGCACACAATCAATCGATAGATTCATTTCTGTACAACCAGGGTGCCTATATATTGATTAAAATTCAGCCGGTCCTTGCTGAACTGGCCGAATTTCGATCCATGTATGACCGGCTTAAGTGTTTAGGGTTGGGGTTGGGTAGGACAGGTAGTGTTTTTTTATCTTAAAGCGGAACTCCTTTCCCCCTCCTCTATCACTCTTGGACACTTTTTTTGGGGAGGGGTTTAAACCCCTCGCCACCCTCCTTCCCCGTTGCCCGCAGTCTTCGGGTTCATGTTACAGGTCCCAGAAGGCTGCGGGACAAGTAAGCTCTAACGAGCAGGGCCCTCTGATCCCTCCTGTATTGACTTGTAAATGTACTGTCTGCCCTCATGTTGTAAAGCGCTGTGCAAACTATTGACGCTATATAAATCCTGTATAATAATAATAATTTACAAACTGCAGTGCGGATCGCGCATACGCAGTGGGAAGCCGGCTGTGAAGCCAGAAGGAGTCACAGCTGGCTTCCCACACCCTGACATTGCGCCAGGGACCTGAAGACGGATGAAGAACCGGTATTTGAAGCTCCTGACTCATTTATTTTTTTTAGGCTGGACTGAAGATCCCCTTTAAAGGAAAGAATGCATTAAGGTAAAAAAAACAATAATTTAGAACCACCTTAACCATTCTCTACTCCATCCAAAGCTACGAAGTAAAGTTTTGGCTTTATATACACTTTAAGACATACTAAGGTGACCAGTGGCGGTTGGTGCTCCATTTCTTGGAGGGGGGGGGGTAGCAAACAAACCCCCCACCCGCTCGCCTGTTCGCAAGCCCACCAGCCCCGCACTTCCCCCGTCCAGTTTGCGGACGGCTTCTCCTACCAGGTAATCTGGTCGCTTATCCTCCTTGCCATTTGGCTCTCAGGACCCGCTTCCTGATTGGCCGGGAGGAGAAGTAGGAAGACATTAGCGAATAATAATTCGCTAATGTCACACAAATGGGTGGGCTCAGGGTGCAGTGCTCTGCGCCCCGAGCCCACCCTTTTTAAAGCCAATTAGAGCCTCCAGCTCTAATCACGTGCTCCACAAAAAAACTTTTAAATAACAAACTCGTAGAACTTTATGCGTCAGGTGCCCCGCATGGAGATTAGGGGCCAGCGCATAGGGATTAGGGGGGGGGTCGCTCCTTATGGATGGGCCGCCGCTGGAGGCGACCAATGCAGAACTTCAATATTTAAAATGCTCATTGCCTTAACATCTCTGGTTTCAATACTACTAAAAGTCAGAACTATGTCTCTTTTTATTTGTGCCAGGTCATGGATCCAAAAAGCAGAAAGCCAACTATCAGTATGACAAATGGGCCACTGGTATTTTCAGAAGGAGAGGCAAGCATTGCTTAGCCAGGCTCTGAACTACACCTTCTAACTGCTTTATTGCAGCAGAGGCAGGTTGAGGACTGGATGTGCTCCCTTTTCTATATGAAATGTGCACTTCTCCTTTAGGAGGAATAAGAAAACTAGGTTATAATTAAAACAATTAAATCAACATAGGTTGCCGGAGACAGAGAAACGTATGTAGCAGTCCTCAGATCATTAAAAATATTGGGATAAATACATGGATTTAGATATGTAAGTCCAATTATATAAGTCTAATGCACAACTCCAGTGGCCCTGCGACTCTGTGTCATATCTCATCACACACTGCCATGGCTTGTGAAAGAGCATGAGCCAATGTGCAAAGATCTATCACCGCACACAGCACTTTATTCACAGCAGAATGAATCACCTTGTTTTCCAGTCTCCCGATCAGCTCGGCCAGTCGGTTAATCTGCGCCTCCAGACCCTCTTCCTTCACATCTGAGCAACCTGCATGCACAGAAACATGAAATTTACAGCCTACTTCTCAATAGGATTATTGGAAAACACCATTGAAAATGGGGATCAGCGTCTCTAAGTTTGTACATCAGTCAGGGGCTTAGAGGACAGGATTATAGACACTGAAATACGCAATTTACAACGCAAACTAACTAGAAACTAAAACTAACTATGATAGAAGGAAAGCTCCAGGCTTGACAACACAACCTGTCCATAGTAGGTGCTGTCAGTTGCACTTAAACTGATTAGCCTACATCAGATGTCTACTAATCTTTGACCTGGAAACAAACAAACCAAAAAATAAAACAAACTGTCCAATATAGCAAAATCACAGGCCAGATGTTTGTTGAAACTAAGCTCAGAAATTGAAATCGGACATTACTTTTTGGCCTTACAACACATTAAAGACAAAAAAAAAAAATAAGGACAAATAAAGAATACTATTCATTTTGGGATCTATTTATAGAAGAAAAAAGTCTCAAACATTCACACAACTGTCGAAAATAATCCCCATAATGCGTAAAATATTTGTATTTCGTATGATCACCAGCTCCATCTAGTGGCCATAATTCTGTATTTTTTAAGAAATGCCACAATCAGCAGCATACTGTATTAAGGCCACTAGATGGAGCTGAAGATCTTAGGAAATACAAATATTAGACACATTACACATATTATTCCTGATGGCTGTGTGAATGCCGAGGCAGACCCCATCGTCTATTTTTTGAAATGTTGTGACTTGTCTGGAGTTCTCCTTTAAATTCTCACATTCTAAACATCTCACAAGGATAGTTACTAGTTACTGACCTTTACCATACATTAAGACTACAGTCAGTGGTGCACAAAAAAAAAAAAAAGAACAAAAAAAGTTCTAAACAGTTTGCAAGGTTAAGAATTGGGCATCTCACTCATACAGGCTCACTTAACACCCAACCTCTTTGCTGCTGATACTTACCATCCCTGTTCTCCCCTGCACCCTCTTCCCACAGAAATACATGGTAGTTCAAGAATGGTGAGCATGTGACTCCATCTGCTTACTTTCACAATACAGTGTGGTTTGGCTGAGCAGCCTCAATCACCAGGATCAACCACTCATTAAGTGGGAGGGCAGAGTAAGTGGCCTTGACCATATGTGAGACCCAACCATGACTGACTGATCCACTACCCAGGTCTGTTCTTGGGGCTCCAGCAGATAATTTGGCTGGTGGGGAGAACAGGGATGGTGGTACCAGAAGTGGAGAAGATGGGCTGTCAAGTGAACTTCAACACCTTTTGAGTCCCATGATTGAGACACAATTTATAAACTACGGCTACCTCTCCGGTAATAAATATACCAACATTTCAAATATTCAAAAATGGCGTACATTTAGTCTATTATAGAATGTATTAAGTTGGAGGATCAACATCTAGAAACTAGTATTTTCAGAAGGAGAGTTAAAGAATGGCATCCTCTGCAAGTACCAGATTCCTTTAAAAGTCTAGAGCATCCAAAACTGATAGCAGATAATAAACAGACACCGGAGTGGGGAAGCACAATACAGCCTACACACCAATAGATGAAAAAGGTATGATCCACCAGCCAAAGCAAACATGCTACTTCTCCTACTGTACATATACCAATCTGGTTTAACAGGAACCTGGCCCAGCAGCATTATAGAAGCTGCCATTGCGGACTTGATTTTGAAAGTTCAGGCTACAGGGCTCTTATTTTTTCTTGGTGGGTAACTGAAGTGAAACAATATAGAGTAGGGGTGTTAAACTCAATTTCATCACGGGCCGCATCAGGACTATGGTTGCCCTAAAAGGGCTGGTTGTATCTGAGGGTGTGCTACATACCGAGTGAAGAGTTAAGGATTACGCTCTGTACAGAGTGCAGGCTTCAGGAGTGCGTTATGTACAGAGTGCAGAGTTCAGGGGAGTGCTATGTACAGAGTTCAGGGGCACACTATGTACAGAATGCAGAGTTCAGGGGCACACTATGTGCAGAGTGCAGAGTGCAGAGTTCAGGGGCACACTATGTGCCGAGTTCAGGGGCACACTATGTGCAGAGTTCAGGGGCACACTATGTACAGAGTGCAGGGTTTAGGGGTGCGCTATGTACAGAGTTCAGGGTTTAGGGTTACGCTCTGCAAAGTTTCCTAGCATCTCTCCTCTACCTGGACTGGCTCTAGTAACTCCCTGTAGTATAGGTGGCTCTGCCTCGCCTTAAAGGGAGATTGTTCTCTCTCTTAGATTATGGGGATCTGTCCCCGTCATGAGTGTGTGCAGGGATCCAGGAGCCACTAAGAGCAAGGATGCCCATTATAAACATTGAAGGCTTCTGTGTTTACAAGGGACAGAGGTGGGTGAGAGAAAGAGGTGGCAGAACTCCATTCTGCCAAGTTCTGGCTGCAAAACTGGGTGCGAGGGCCACATGACAAGGCCTGGCAGGCCGCATTCGGCCTACAGGCCTTGTGTTTGACATATGTGATATAGAGCATATCAGGTAATCAATACATGGCTACATGCGTAACTCAGTAAGTGGTAAAGCAATGCTGATAGCCAGACTGGTAATCTCTTTCAAACATAAGTCGGCAGTGGCTGTTCCAAGATTTCTATACTTTAAAATATCTTCAGGGCTAATAATAATAATAGGTATAATTTACTTGTTGATACTTTATGCTCCCTTCATTCCCATGAAGAAATCAGGGGATGGAATGTACAGCCTGGAGATAAATGGTGTAATTAGAGCAACCGCAGGAAGCAGTAAGCCTAGAGTCCAGTTCCCAGCTGGAAAACCAACGGTTTATGAATACTGATTTATGATTTTTTTTGACACAGAGATGACCTAATGTACATTGCTTCCCAGATCACTTGGAACCACTTATATTAACCCCCGGTCCAGAGAAGACAATAGCCTAGTGCTACGGTTGCACAGATACTGAGGCCAATCTAATTAAGTTAGAGTTTTTCTTATTTTTTTATTTAGTACATTGTGCAATTACAATACAGGCACCAACAATGACACTCCAGACACAAATTTTCGATCTCACAACACAGTAATTATGTAAGACCTGACATTCCAAGTGAAAGAGATAGACCTCTGGGCAACAGCTAACAAAACACTACAAATAGACCAGGCAGCTTGTACAGGCCAGTAGTAAAAAGCAAAAATAACAACCCGGAGCATCTGGATCAGGTATCACAATAGATATATGTTGTTGCACCCCCTAAAACCTAACAATAAGCACAAACAACATCACACAATGAATTATTTTTCCAAGTTTAACAAAAACAGAAAGACCTCTTTTGACCCCCAGGCGAGGGGGTCAAGCAAGAAGAGAGGACCAAAAGGGGGAGAGAAAAAAACAACAAAAAAAAAAAAAGAAAAAAAAGGGGGGGGGGACAGGGAATTGGGAGAACATTAGAATCATGTGGTGAATAGAGGGATGAAAGGGGCGGAGAACTCCACTCCATCGGCACCCATTCCCCCCCTAGGGGGGGCAACAGAAAGTCACAGCGCACCCTCATGCATTGGGTTCTATTGACATAAACAAAGAGACCATCGATACACTGAGACGTGCAAGTAAAGGCCGTTCATGGCAACCAGGTATCTCTAAACGGATCCAGTTAATTTATAGTTAACCACGTCAAGTCCAGACACATTCACCCCTTTTCTGCCCAGGCCAATTTTCAGCTTTTAACACTGTCACACTTGACAATTAATTGTCACAATAAATGACAAATACTCAGGCATGCAACACTGCACCCAAATGAATTTTTTTATAATTTTTTGGGGACAGATAAAACTTTTTTGGTGGTATTTAACTAGTATTTAGTTGTTTTTTTTGCTATATAAACCAAAAAAATACCCCAAAATTTTGAAAATAAAAACCCACTTTTTTCTTTGTCTTTGTTATAAAATCTTGTAAATAAATAATATTTATTTATAAATTTAGGCCAATATGTATTCTGCTACTTTTTTTTGGTAAATATAACCCAAAACAGTGTATATCATTTAGTCTGTGTGAAAGTTATCATCTACAAACTATGGTATAAACATTTATAAAGTGATCAATCCAGATTGCCTATCTCATTTTCCTAAAGCGCCACGACAAATGACCCAGAGCAGCTGACTGCTCTGACCGTTGTTGCTCTTGTGTGTGGTTTTATGGTGAACGCCGCAAAATATATGGTTGCCATTGATGTTAACATATATTGGAGAGTGGGAAACATTGAAGAACCCCAGCCAAGCAGCGTGGGTCGTACCTCTTTATGATGAGATTGTCATTTACAGGCTGATTTGACTCTGTAATGGAGTCCAACAGTTCCGGTAAGAGTCCATTTCTCATGGTTGGTGATGGTCCACATGGTGATTGCAAGATTTGATTGAACACATTATTTTGTAATCGACAAAGTGGTGATTTTGGCATTCAGCTGGGACTATGATCACATTTTTTATTATACACACAAAGTGGACTTTATGATTTGATTTTGGATTTCATTATTTTTGTTTTCACGTTATCACTTTTAGCACGGCAAGTTACTTGTTATTTTTGCTAGGTAGTTTACCTGTCTATTTTTTGCCAACAGCTTGATTCTTATACCTGCCAGCATGTTTTCTACTATGTTTTTGTTCTATTAGACCCCAGACTTCTCCTCTGACCTCCAATGCAGCCAGTCAGACACAGATCGGTGTGATTGGCTGCTTCCCTGGCCGGTAATGGGCAGGTAAACAAAGGAATGCAACTGGAAGTGACACAATCCTTGTTTTTTCTGGTTTCTGACATCACACAGTGGGAGGAACAACATCAGTTCCTCTCACTGTAAGACCGCAGCCAGATGCTGTAGGTCGCATTTTTACTGGGCTCCCACGATTGCTTAGGAGAGCTTAGTAAAGGTGGCAGCAGCGGAAGGGGGGGGGGATCCTGTCTTCCACCACCTGTAAAAGTAATCCAGTGGCTCTTTAGCTGCTCAGATTACTTTTACAGGCTTCGGAATCACCCTTACTGGTATGTTGCTGGACTGGAAGCAGTTAAAGTGTTCTAAGGGCATAAATTGCGTATCTAGTTTCCTTACCATCTATCACATTTTTAGAAGGACTGGAAAACCAGGACAGTGGAAACAATTGGGGACACTGACTTTGTTGACAATGGTTCTGGTATGGCAATTATCAGGACAATGGTATGCGGTGATTAGGATGCCGGTATGGGGTATAATGGTGGTAAGGACACTGGATATGGAGATGACCAGGAAGCTGGTATGGGATATGGCAGTGATCAGGACACTGGTATGGCAATGATCAGGGCGATAGTATGGGGTATAGCGGTGAGCAGGACATTGATATAGGGTATGGCAGTGATCAGGACGCTGGTATGGAGTATGGCGGTGATCAGGACACTGGTGTGGGTTACGGCAGTGATAAGGACCCTGGTATGGGTTATGAAAGTGATCAGGATGCTGGTATTGGCTATGGCTGGAATGGGGTATGACAGCGATCAAGACACTGGTATGGCGGTGTTTAGGATCCTGGTACGGCGTATGGCAGTGATCAGGATGGTGGTATGGCAGTGATCAGGACATTGGTATTGTGTATGGCGGCATTACTGTGAGCACTGGTGACACTGGGACAGGTGACAAGGGGTGGTTACACTCTTTATTAGTATGATACAGGGGGCAGTGATCAGGGACACTGAGGCAAGCTGGCACTGTCTGCGAGTGTACATGCAGTGTGACAGGCTGCTGTACACCCACAGGCTGCAACGACAGTTCTCTCTGCTCTCACAGCCAATCTTTGTGAGAGCAGAGCATGTTGTTTTCTTTCGGTTTGCTATGTTTACCATGTGATTGCTGCGATTAGACATGGTCACACCGATCACCAGGCTTTTGGGTGCGCTGTCTGTAAGCTGCGTACAAGCCTGCAATGCGGGGTGACGTACGGTACTGCTCCTATCTCACCATTTATGTGCAGTGGGTGGACTGGGAGCAGTTAAAGGGCAACTAAAGGCTCCAGTTACTATGTGATACACAACCTTCATAAAGTGAATAAAAAATGTATTTCACATTCCCTGAGTCCTCTTCTATTTGTGCTTCACACACGTTCCTTCGCAGACACTGCAGCTCACAGTGGCAGAATTTCACCAGCACAGTCAGTTCGGTCAATCCAGAAAGCATTGGGCAGAACTAGGTGGGGCAAGGTGGTGATTGACAAGCTACAGGCTATTTAATCAGCAGTGACAAACTCGATATCTACATCCCAGCAACATTATCCCACTGTAGTGCTAGTAGGCACAGACTACATGAGAATGGCAACTATGCTCCGAATTCAGGAGTAGTGCAGCATTGTTGCCACACCTGCACAGGAAGCTGCATTGGATGAATTTCACTGGCAGGATCAACAGGGAGGAGAACAGTTTCTCCCCGATGTAATAATCTCTTTACCATATACCGGTAATTGAAACACATTTACAAAAGTATTTACACAGAAAGCATGAATACATATTAATGTTCTGCTCACTGCTTTTGGCGCTCTTCCTCAGTTCCTTAGTGGAGCTTCTACTTGCAGGGTAAGCTGGCACAGGTTCATCATACCATCCATCCATTATCCCTGGTCCCTTACCATGGCAGTGTCTGAAATGGAAAAAATATAATACATGTATGTGAGCCTCATATCTGGAGATCACCTCTATTCCTTGGATTCGTTTTATCTCCCAGATATCAACCTTCATGCAAGAACATCACCCTTCTTCCTTTATGGAGACTGAGATGGATCACCATAAACTCTAATTCAAATGATCTTACTGCAGTTAGCAACGATATTCTAATGTTCTACTGAGCACAAAATCTAAGCAATTTGTCAGCAAATGAGGCAATGGCAGACAGAGCTTGCTTCAAGTAAGCAGCCTCTTAACCCAACAGCTGCTGCTTCCAGAACCTCAGAAAATGTGTCGCTGTGTATTTGTATAAAAGAGTGTTTTCTGTGTAAGTGTAAAATCTGCAGGCAGGGAGTCAGTGGATGCTCTGGGCATATTTAATAAAGAAAGGCAAACAATAGTGGTCATTTGTATAACATTTAGGGAGAAATGTACTCACAAAATAATTTTTATTTATTTATTTTATTTTAGTGACAGGAACAGCCAGACTTTTCAGCTGAGCTTCTTGTGTCACCTGTGCATCTTCTAAAGTGTTATGAAACCCAGGATCCTGCATTCACTATATCTGGTCTCCCACAGTACACAGAACATAGAATTGCAATTATTTTAAATAAATAAATAAATAAATATAAACTGCTACATACCTTTTCTCATCAGCAGTATATAGCAGTAAATAGCACTTGTGACTTCTATCAGTGTCTAGTTAAAGCTGATGGTCCTTTGAGGCTGCAGTACCCCTGACCCTCTGTCTGGACAGTGCTGATTGGCCCTGTGCTGAGCGCACTCTCCCAATCACATGCACTCTCCCTAGAAAAAAAACAAACTTTCTAGCAATACACACCAAACTGAGCATGTGCAGCTTGCCCCCCAAGGCTCTGTTCTATCAGCAGATAGATTGGGGACGGTGAGTATAACAAGCATGCTGAATTTAGGGTTGTGGGATTAGTAACACTTTAAATCCCTATAGGATATCTACTAGAGTACCCTTTCTCAGCCAGTACTTTCAGAGGTTATTATGGGTTCCTTGACAGGTGAGCATTTGTGGACTGATCTCCTGTCTACACTGGCCACCAATGTGATAACCTTTGATGCAAGGGAACAATACACAGATTACGGGGACACTACAATTTTTAATTTCTGTGAGATTTTTTGCCCATTATTATTGTTCATTCCATTTCATGAATAGTATTCATGACTGCTGAGAAGCATAGGCTCATTTATGACCAGCTAATAAACCAATACCTTGCCCCCCAAAAAGGCACAGAAGCTGATTAAGTTGGAAATAGGGCAAAGCCACAGCTTTATTAAACTTTTCAAAAGTAACAACTTTCCAAATGTACCAAACAACAATGCCAGTCACAGTTATACTGTGAGCACCCATAAAACATAAACTCGCATAGTCTAAGAGGCCTGTCCTTACCATCAGTGCCAGACAGGCATTAGACTGACCCCAGAATTTAACTTGAGGGCATAGCGCATAAAGAAACATCAGTTGCTGGCAAGGCCAAAACCGCCAATAAAGCTGTGACAAAACATCACAATGGACGGGAGGGTGGGCAACTCTTGTGACAGCTGAATCACCTCAGCGTGGTTGGACGTGGCCCAGCGTAGCCTTTTTCTAGAGTTCAGGGTCCACCCAGTCACCTCAGATCTTTGTAGCGAATCCTAATGGAGCTACCTAACTTCCCTTTTAGGTTCACACCCACAGTGATGCCACGCTTCCAGCAGTCAAGGCTCCCTTACCCTAAAAGAGGTTCAGGGGGTCATAATATTTTTCTCATGTATAGTAGCGGGTGTGTTAAAAAAAATGATCTGTCCTGGGTATCAAATACCCCAGGATCTTTATCCTTTTACCTAAAACTTTCTACAATCACGGTAATTTACCATAAGTTGTACAACCAGGATTTGCTTTGGCTAAAATGCAGCAGTACTCCGTAATGGCACCCCTGGCACTGGCCCTGTGCTCAATCACTTCCGCTGTTGGCTTTTGTCTTTACAAGTGGCGGTGCCCCACCCCTGGCGGCTCAAGCAGAACCTTCCCTGCTCTGCACCATTCATAAGACATGAGAGGAGAAGGTAGGGGTATTTACACAGATTCACCAGTCTCGCAACAGTGCCTCCTCCAGCAGCCCTTCACCCAGCCGGCACTGAGGACTTCTCTATTCCAGACATCTCAAGCCTCCTGCGAGGTGCGGAAGACTCATGCATTTCTGCGGCGGCTTCCGCACACGCCTTGCAAACTCCCGGGAATGATCAGTGAGGCGGGGAACAGCTGTGAACAGCGATCTCCTTTGTATCGACAGCCGCTTCTCCTTCTCTCCCTCCCACGGCTGTCATCTAAAAAGCTATACAGGGAGATCGTTGTTCACAGCTGTCCCTCCTGCTGCACTGATCATTCCCAGCTGCTCTGTGTGCTCCTCCCCCTGCCCCCTCCGTGTCCTTCTCCACTCCCTTGTTCTCCTCCGGCCCCCCTCGTCCCCCGCAGCTGACTCCCCTTCTCTCCCCTCCCGCCGGTTGCGGGGAGAACTAGTAATTGGACACAGTGAGCGAGTTCGCTCCTGTGTCCTGTGATTACTGAACAGAGTAAACTGTGTTTACTCTGCTCAGTTTATGAATGAACAGGAGCCTCTGTCTCCTGTTCATTCATCTTTAGTGCTGAAAAATGGACTGGGGAATCTCTGTCCTCAGTCCCTTTGTCTCAAAGGGGAGATGTCAGGGGTCTGTTTAGACCCCTGACATCTCACCAAAGCTTCCCAAAAAATATAAAAAAAAAAAATTGTAAATAAATTCTAAAAAATGAAAAAGTGTAAAAAAATAAAATAAACTACTGACACCACTCTCCCCTGCCCTACCAACACTGTTCACTGCAACAACCCCCTCTCCCCAAAAAGCATTGTGAAGGACAATTAAAAACAAACTAAATTGTAAAAAAATCAATTATTAAAAATAAAAAAACTACTGACACCGTCCACTGCCACATACCACCCACCCCCTTCCCCAGAAGTACTGCAAAAATTTTTTGAAAAAGTGATTCAAAAAATATTTTGCCACAAAGCGCCACCTCCCTGAAATAAGTTTTTGAAGGTTGAGATGTCTGCTATTCTCAGTTCTTGTAGTGAGGGGGAGGGTGGTAGTTGGTCATAGAGCTTTTCACAGGGGAGGGGGGGGGGGGGGGGTTGGGGGAAGAGCTCTGTGCTGAGAATTCAGGGGGGGGGGGGGAGAAGGTAATTTATGGTTGTAAACTGACCTGAGTGTTACCTACATCTGAGTCCTTAGCTCTTGAGCTTTGCACAATATGTACTACTGAGCCTTACAGAATACACACTCCTGAGCCCTGCTCCTTGCTCAATATATACTCTTGATCCCTGCATCCTGTGCAATATGCAATTGTGATCCCTGCATGATACGCACTCCTGTTCCCTGCACCTTGTGCGTTATGCGCTCCTGTTCCCTGCACCTTGTGCGTTACGCACTCCTGAGCCCTGCACCCTGTGTGTTATGCACTCCTGTTCCCTGCACCTTGTGCGTTATGCACTCCTGTTCCCTGCACCTTGTGCATTATGCATTCCTGTTCCCTGCACCTTGTGCGTTACGCACTCCTGAGCCCTGCACCCTGTGCGTTATGCACTCCTGTTCCCTGCACCTTGTGCATTATGCATTCCTGTTCCCTGCACCTTGTGCGTTACACACTCCTGAGCCCTGCACCCTGTGCGTTATGCACTCCTGTTCCCTGCACCTTGTGCATTATGCATTCCTGTTCCCTGCACCTTGTGCGTTACGCACTCCTGAGCCCTGCACCCTGTGCGTTATGCACTCCTGTTCCCTGCACCTTGTGCATTACGCACTCCTGAGCCCTGCACCCTGCGCAATATGCATTGCTGAGGCCTGCACTCTGTGCAATTCACACTCTTAAGCCCCATACCTTATTCAATTCTGAGCCCTGCACACTTTATGCAGACTCCAGCACCTATTCTCTGAAAAAAAAGCCCCACATGCAACCATTTAAGCAGAGGATGTATGACACTAATTTGATAAAGGCTGCACTAGACAGCAAAACAGTAGAATTTATAACATTTATAAACAGAGCAGAGATCTGTTTGCATGCAATTCATATCTCTTGGGGACACAGGCATCCATCTTTCTACTTCGTGTGTACTTGTCTCAATCCAGAGCACTATTAATCATTTCTGTTTGCTGCTGTGTTCCTCTGCTATCTGCATTAGTCACGTCTGACAAGTTTTCCTGACACCAAGAGAAAAAAGGTGACAGAGGATCTCCAGCACACAGCCTGTGATTGACAGCCCCAGCTCTGTTCATGTGTGCAGGGGGTTGGGGTTGTGTAACTTCCCAGCAATCAGCGCTCAAAGCTCTCCTCACTGAGCTCTGCAGTATGTAATTTCAGCTCTCCACCCCCTTTTTTTCTGACAGTTCAGGCAAGCTTCAAAAAGTGTGAGGGTTTGTTTCATCTCTGTGTATCACCTGAGGCCAGTCACTTCACTAGGTATATGTAAGGGTTTACAACCACTTTAACTACTTAAGGACCGTAAGGATTAGCCCCCTTAATGACCAGGCCATTTTTTGCGATAAGGGCACCGCGTCGATTTAACTGACAATTGCGCGATCGTGCGATGTTGTACCCAAACAAAATCGACATCCTTTTTTCCCCACAAATAGAGCTTTCTTTTAGTGGTATTTGATCACCTCTGCGGCTTTTATTTTTTGCGCTATAAACAAAAGAGCGACAATTTTGAAAAAAAAAAAAACAAAGCTTTTTTTAAACTTTTTTGCTATAATACATATCAAAAAAAATATATATATATATATAAAAACAAATTTATTTATCAGTTTAGGCCGATATGTATTCTTCTACAAATTTTTGGTAAAAAAAAATCGCAATAGGCATATATTGATTAGTTTGCGCAGAAGTTATAGCCTCTACAAACTATGGGATAGATTTAGGTACTTTTATTTTTTTTTTTACATTGTTTTTACTAGTAATGGCGGCGATTTGTGATTTTTAGCGGCGGACAAATCTGACCCCAAATGACACTTTTTGGGGACCAGTGGCATTATTACATTGACCAGTGCTATAAAAATGCACTTGCCCACCGGAAGCCTCTATCGTCAACATCTGGCGCCAGCGGGACCCTTCTCCGGAAAACCCCCCCGAACGCACGGGTGAGTCAGTAGAAGCACCGGAATGGCGGCCGGAGGGGGGTTGTCCCCTCTCGTTGCCTATAAGAATGATCAAGCAGATGAACAGCTGCTATGATTGTTGTTATGGTGCAGGGAATCGCCGGCTCTAAAAGAACATATACTAATGATGCCTGTAGCTGCAGGCATCATTCAGATATCAACCGCTCAAACTCAATGACGTCATATGAAGTTGGGCGGGCGGCAAGCAGTTAAACAAAAGAAGACTGACAATTTATATATATATATATATATATATATATATATATACAGTATACATACATATATATATATATATATATATATATATTTACTTTCTGCTAAAAAAAAAAAAAAAAATGTAAAATAACTAATTGCTTCATCAATTTAGGCCAATATGTATTCTGCTACATATTATTGGTAAAAAAAATCCCAATAAGCATGTATTGACTGGTTTGCGCAAAAGTTATAGCGTTTACAAACTATGGGATATATTTATGGAATTTTTTTTTTTTTTTTTTCTTGCTAGGAATGGCGGTGATCAGCAACTTATAGCAGGACTGCAATATTGCAGTGGACAAATCGGACACTGACACTTTTATTGGAACCAGTGACACTAATACAGTGATCAGTAAAAAAAAATATGCAGTCACTGTACTAATGACACTGGCTCTGAAGGGGTTATCATCATCAGGGGCGATCAAAGGTTAACTGTGTGCCTAGTCTGTGTTTATGCACTGTGTGGGAGGTGCTTTTACCAGTGGAAGGCATGGATCCATATTCCTGGTTTGCAGGAACACAGGATCCATGCCTTCCTTACTGACAGAACGGCAATCTGCCTTGTTCTGCCTGTGTACAGAATGATCGACGGATACCAGCGGACATCGAGTCCGCATTGGCTCCCTCTGTACACAATCGAAGCGAGAGCTAGCCACTGCGTGTGCGCGCCCGCGACCTGGAAGTGCAGGATCATGTATATAGCCATATATACTGTAGTAGTAAAGCTACAATAGGGAGATTGTAACGTGGTTAAGAGAGGATTTTCCTTCCCTTGGAGAGATCTCATTTCCTGTTGTAGCTTGAGACAAGAAGTAAAGGAAAATCACTCCAAAGGGGCACAGACATAAAAAAATGACGGGGGTCATTATCTACTCTATCCTTCATATTTACTGTACTTTAAAGCGGTATTAAACCCAAAGCCAAAAATGTATTATATTCCAGCCCGGCCACTCATTAGAGGTGGTGCCAACATCAGCTTTTTTCCCCCTTTGTTTTCACCTGGTGATCTGACCAGTAACACACCTCCTGAATTAGTAAGACAAAACTCTGGAGGAACGAGAACCGGAGGCACAACAGACATTGTCAGCCTAGGGGCGAGTAGTGTTAAATGTATTAGTGGATTTAGATACACTGACAAATTGAAGCCAAACTCCAGCTCAAATTTTGCAATCAGTTACAGCAGTTTTTTTTTTACTTTTAGGATAAAGGTTTTATATGAATCAATAAAAGCTGATTATTTTAATCCCCCCTGCCAGTATTAAAGTAGGATTCCCTCCGTGAAAAAAAAAGTAAAAGTCAGCAGCTACAAACACTGTAGCTGCTGACTTTAAATAAGTACTTACCTGTCCTGGGTGCCCGCGATGTCGGCCGAGCGAGGCCGACCTGTCCCTCGGCTCTCGGATCCCGGCACCGCCATCCTAAGTAAGGGACACAGGCAGTGGAGCCTTGCGGCTTCACTGCCAGTTTCCTACTGCGCACGCGCGAGCGGCGTGGCGCTCTGTGAATGGCCCCATGGTGTTCTGGGAACACACACAGTTCCCAGAAGACAACGGGGCCGCTCACCAAGGAGCAGAACACGCCGCGGAATAGGAAGAGGCAGATTAGGAAGACTGCCTAGCAACAAGGGTTTAGGTAAGTTTAAATTTTTTTTTTCAAATGTTTTTATTTTTAATTTTTTTTATGATTTTTCATGCAATTTTTTTTTTTTTTTTAGGGTGGCCCTCCACTTTAAGTGGTTTGTCTCATCCATGTAAACTAATACATTCTGTTGGAGGGCTTGTGAAACACAATAGACTTGCTGGTTGGATCACCAGATGAAAATAGAACAAAAAAAGCCTAAAAAAAAGAAAACTAATGCAATCATCAGATCTAAGAACTGGTAAGCTGCAATATAATAAATGTTTGCTTTTGGGTCCAATACTGCTTTAACGGACTTCAAACCAGAAACAAATGTATGCTGGCTGCATGCCATCAGTCGATGTTGTATATACTGAGCTTATGAAGATATAAAGGGGGAGTTCACCAGGGCCAGCAAGAGTGTCATATAAAGATGTGCTAAAGGGAAACTGAGAATACCAACACAGAAGGGAACAGAAGTATAAGAGCAAAGGTGGATGAGGCCAAACAGCCCACAGAGGAGTTTATGTGTCAAACTGTTGCAACTATAAATGTCAGAAGTGAAGCAGAGTAGCCAGAGGAGGTCTGAGATATGTATTATGTTGTCTAAACTATTTTCACTTTCTTGGCACACAGTGATTAGAAGAAACAATTTTGCAGCTACATCCACAGCTTTGCTAATATTTAGAGTACATTAAATCAGATTAGGTGATAATCCTTGTAGTGCTGCTCTTAGCAAAAAAGGAAAGTATATGTAGTCCGGCTGGTACTCAGGAATGGGGTGCTGGCGAAAAATGTCAGCATCCAGTAGTGTATAGCATACTTAGAAAAATCACAGCTCAACCCCATGCAGTCTATGTGGTTAACATGTATAAGTTCGCCTGAGCCTTGCACCAATCCACACGCTACGTCCTCTGACATGTTTCGCCCCACCCAATGGGGCTTAGTCATATAGGTGACCTCCTTAGTCGTAGAGGTCATAGACCTCCTTAGTCACCCCAAAGGAAATTCCCTAGAGAGAGGACTGCGTAATACTTTGTTCTAGGTTGTCTTTATCTGTAGCCCATCTAGAAGTCGTATGTACATTATGTATGTTTTTGGCAAGTTGTAAGATCAAGTTGCTGATAATCCAATATCATAGAAAGGGGCAATATATAATTCATTTGAGGTGGTCATAGGTCAGGATGACACGACACTGCTTCACAGAATACAGGTGACCTCCGTTCTAGCTATTTTTGGAGCTTGTAGCAAAACTCTTTTATACTAAATAGAAGTGGCATTTTTTAATATCTCTGCTGTTATACCAAGGTAGTTACCATAGCTACACTAAGTGATTTTCATTTCCATGGAGACACATGACCCAGACAAAAATTTAAACTCTGGTCCTGCACATTGCCATGACTTGTGTAACTCTATGTAACAATCTTGGCTTCTCTCAGCAAGCTCAAATCAGAGCCTTTAATGTGCTGCATTTATGCTATAGATGTACAATCCAGAAGTGTAATGCCCCGTACACACGATCGGACATTGATCGGACATTCCGACAACAAAATCCATGGATTTTTTTCCGACTGATGTTGGCTTAAACTTGTTTTGCGTACACACGGTCGCACAAAGTTGTCGGAATTTCCGATCGCCAAGAACGCGGTGATGTACACCACATACGACGAGACTAGAAAAGGCCAGTTCAGCACCAAGCGCGGCACCCTTTGGGCTCCTTTTGCTAATCTTGTGTTAGTAAAAGTTTGGTGAGAGACGATTCGCGCTTTTTCAGACTCGTGGTTTTCAGATCGTTTTCTGCTGTTCAGTTTGTGCTTGTGGGTTTGTATCTGCTCTTCAGTGCGTGCAAGCAAGCTACGCCTGACTTTGTCATTGTGTTCTTGTTTGTTCGTTACGGTTTTTCAGGTCGCTCTTCACAGGCCTTGCTGTTCTTCAGTGCGTTCTGTTACTTCGTTCTAAACAGCCGACCGTTTTCTAGCCATGTTGCGTATACGTACTCCTCGTAGAGTTCGTGCTGTGCGGGGGCTTGGTGTTGGGATCCTGACCTTGACACAAGTCCAGTCCATGAACAGGGTGGGGAGGAGTTCATGGACCAAGAATTGGTTGCTTCAGCGTGACCAGTTCTGTCATATGCCTTTTCTCCGTGAGATCCGTGAGAATAATCCTGATGATTTCAGGAACTTTCACCGAATGACGGACCCCGTATTTCACAGTTTGTTGGCTTTGCCATCACTCCGGAGCAGAGGCTCGTCACCACCCTGCGGTACTTGGCGACGAGGAGAAGCCTGCAGGACTTGAAGTTCTTGACAGGCATCTCCCCCCAGGCTCTGGGGATCATTATCCCAGAGACCTGTTCTGCCATCATCCAGGTCCTGCAGAAGGAGTATATTAAAGTAAGATTTTTATCCTTTAATATCACATTTTATTGTATATAATGTTTGCTAATATATTGTATTTCTTTCCTCATTCCCTAATTACCATGATTGTAATATGCTGTGAATGTCCCCTTTCTCCTCATGCATGCTGGATTTTTATGTCATTATTTTTGTTGTCCTTCATACATATTTGCCTTCACTTACCTCCCCAGCATGGTCTCCTGGCCCTATATTCACTTCATGTAGTCACTTAACAATGTATTTTATCAGCTCCATAGTAGTGCTTTACCCCAAACACCCCTAAAATGTTTTGAAATGTGATCGGTGCTTCAAATTCAGGCAGAGTGCCAGAGGCTTTTTTTTGGGGGTCCCCAAATCATTTGGAACTCTCCCTCCCCCCAACTGCTAAGTCAGCTGATACCAATTCTCTATCTATTCTCAATCATCTATCTGCTGACTTTGCCAAAACCATACACACTATACCCATCTCTTTTGTGGTCAGATGTATGGATGAATTCCCCAAAGCATGTAGTGCAATGGCCTGCCTGTATACTTTCAAATGGTACTGTTTAAAGGTTGGGTATCCTATTATTATCCTGATAGGTAATAGCAGAATGTCCAAATGTGCTAAAATGTGTACAGTGTGTATTTATATCTTTGTATTATGACACTTCTTGCCTGTCCAGTGGGCTGTCAATAGTGTAACTAAGGAGGGTCTGTTCAAAGTAATACACATTATATAGGCATTCATCTCTCAATGAAGTGGAGAGGGTTACCTGTCAAAGAGTTCCCCCCCTATAATGTTACAAATGGCCCATGAGAGGGGGGGGGGGGGAGGGGGAATCTGATAGGTGTACCTTATACTTTGGTCTTTAAAAATTGCCATAAATAAATGGTATCTTGATGTTGGCCAATAATGTTTGTGTCTAATCTGCTTTCCATGCTTATGTGAAAAAAGACTAATTTTTTTTTGCTTTTACTCCACAGTTTCCTGTGGCCTCTCACTTTGCCCAGCGGTGGGACTTTCCTAACTGCGGAGGGGCAATTGATGGGAAACACGTCCACATCATCCCACCACCCAACTCGGGGTCGTACTAATATAATTATAAAGGGTTCAATAGTATTGTGATGTTGGCGGTGGTGTCGGCTACTTATGAATTTCTGAATGTGGACGTGGGGAAGAATGGCCGGATATCCGATGGTGGAGTCATCTCCCAGACGGAGTTCTACAGGCGTCTCCAGAATGGCAGCTTGGACTTGCCACCTCCAGAAGACAATGTGGAAGGACTCCCATTCATCTTCGTTGCGGATGAAGCTTTTGCGCTGGGGGACCATCTTATGCAGCCATTCCCGATGAGGACCCTCACCCCGGACCAAAGAGTTTTTAATTACCGGTTCCGCCTATTTCTTACACCCATACATATGGCGGAGCACAAACTGAATCACATTATTCTGGCGTGCTGTGTTCTACACAACTTTTTACGGCAACATTCTGCCAACTATGCTGGCTCAGTTGAGCCTGAGGCCGGAATTCAAAATGAACCAACCCTGACGGTGCTTGAAAGTGGCCGTCCTGGCTTGCCCCCCCCTGAGTGCCCGTGATGTCCGGCTAAGATACCTTGAATTCTTTGCGGGTAGGGGGGCTATCAATATGCCAGACAATGTGTAAAACCTTTTTCAAATAAAAAAAAAAAGCAAATCTTTGGTGACATTTACTGCTTGTGTTTGTTTTAGCTGACCCTGACAGAAATGTGGTGCGTCCTGAAAATGGCGTGATTGTGTAACCTTACAAAGCACTGTTGGGTGTTATTTACTAAGGGCAAAGACACTTGCACCACAAGTGCACTTGAAACTGCACTTGTAGTGCAAAGTGGATTTGCCCTTAGGAAATAACACCCATTGTCACAGAAAACAGCAATTAGAGTACCACAAAAGTGTTGTAGCATTGACACAATAATCCACACATTCTTGATTAACAATCTTTTTAATACCTGCACAATCACATGTGCATTTAGAAAAGGTTTTTAAAACAAACCAACATGTTTGTTGTATAACAATTTTTGGGGTCACATTAGAAAAAGTAGAAATGTCCATTTAGGATAAAACAGGCATGTTTAAAACCAACAAGAAAGGCACAAATATTGAACTTACAAAGTTCACATTTGGTAGAACTTGAAGGCAATATCAGACATGAGTATTTAGAAACTGTGTTTGATATTGCTTTCAGATGGGGTGAAGTCACCCCCGGAAAAGCCAAATTTTGAAGATGCACATAAACAGCCGAATGTCAACATGTGCTACCTGCCATCACGGGGGATCAAGGGTCGTGTTTTGGGGGTGCAACCCCTTCCTCTCAGCTACTTTATCATTGAGGAAGGGGTTGCATCCCCAAAACGCGTCCATTGATCTCCCGTGATGGCAGATAGCACATGTTGACACACTGTGTGCCTCTTCAAAATTTGGCTTTTCTCCAATTTGACAAAAAATGTTACAAAATTGTAGCACACCAAAAAACAAAGGGATTTGGAGGGGTTTTAAACTCTCCCCAAAACACCAATGATGTTCTTATTTTTTTGAAGAACATCATTGATGTTTTTCTTGATGTTTTCCAAGTCCCTATTACACCCCATGATCTCCCCGATCAGGATCTGTGCACTTTCCGAGGTGAAAGGATGTTGATCCACAACATCATGATCACCTAAAAAGATAGAAACCAAAAAAAAAACATGTATTATAAATATGCCGGCATCCATCTCTTACTTGTGCCTGTGGTCGCAGACACTCACCTGTTGTGGTGCCAATTTCCACCACGTCTTCCTCCTCCTGCTCTGTTTGTCTTGGGTGTATTTCCCCTTCTTCCAGAGGTGGGGGGTCTCTGGTCTCCTCGGATGAGGGGTGTCCTCCGAGTCTTTTCTCCCCTATGTAAAAAAAAAATGGTATACTTAGCACACAGATATTTGATGGCAGAACTATAAATATGAAACATTGCTTGGAAGTGGGGTACAATTGTCTGTTTTGGCAGAGTTCCAAGATGTAGAATTTTTAGTGTCCTTTGTCAAGCTTCAATACTTTACCTGTTTTGTACAAGCTTCAAAGATGGAGACACCCCTATAGTATACACTGGAGCACCTGTATGGGCCTCCTAATAAAAAGGGTGTTCTTGTGTCCCACACTAGTGCTCCAGCGTCCAGATGTGTAAACAGCTGCTGAGTGTCCTCTCCTTACACAGAATCTAGTTTGCATTTCATTCTAGTAACAAACCCATCTACACAACCAAATTAGTTTCACACAAGTAGGCCCTAAAAAATGTGGGCAAATGCATATGGCCAAAACAATGGTGTTTTATGAGCCGAAAGAAAAATGTTTGATACGAACGAATAATGTGCCCATGAACATGAAAGTTGACATTTTAAACTGGATAACAGTTAAGAAAAGCACATGGAGCAGCACGAACGTAATAGACATAAAAAGAATAGGAAGACAGCACAACTACTTACTTTTTTGCAGCACTCTCCGGATCTTTCTGTACTGCTCGTGCCCTCTTCATTTTAGGTCTGACCACCGCTTCCTGAGCTGATCTTTCGATCGACGTACCCCGAAATTCCGGTGTAGACTTTTGACCACTTTCGCCATGATCTTGGCCTTTCGGACATTGGGGTTGGGGTAAGGTCCATACTTTCCATCATAGTCGGCCTTCTTCAGGATGTCGACCATCTCCAACATCTTCCCAAAGGACATATTTGATGCCTTAAATCGTCTCCTTCTGGATCGGGACGTTTCTGCCTCCGGGCTTTCCTCCTCCTCCTCCTCATTGGTGTAATTATCAGACACCTGCTCTGACTCCGCCATGTGCTCTTCCCCACTGCGACGAACGAGAAGGGGCGGGGAATAGACTATAAAGAACATCAGGGGCGGGCGGAGCTACACGCATGCGCAGTGTCTATAAAGCGTAACACGCGTGCGTAGTACGTACGATCTGTGAGCGGAGGAAGGAGTAAGGGAGGCACCGATCGTGATTGCGAAGGTAAGATTTAACATTGGGCCTATACTGCTTTTAGATTGAGGCCTGTATTTGCACAATTTTAGAAGACTTTAGGCTGACATTAGGGTTTGTCTTGTGTTGTGTCTTGCAGTGAAAATGGATATCTTGAAAGATAAGGACTTTATGCCAATCTTCATTGATATGTTCAGGGAGCTGCCCTGTCTATTGGAGATAAACCACCCTGAATATAAGAACCAAACAAGGAGGAAGGCAGCGCTGGATAATTTGTTGGAATTTGTGAAGACGGTGATCCCCACGGTAGACATCACCTATTTGAAGATCCTAATTGGTGGCCTGAGGAGCACTTATCTAAGGGAGCACAAGAAGGTCCAGGATTCTCAGACATCAGGAGCTGCAGATGACATTTATGTCCCCAGGCTGTGGTACTATGACAGGCTGCATTTTCTGGCAGGCCAGACTGAACCCAGGCCAGCACTCTCCAGTCTTCCTTCCTTCCCCCCCAGCTGAGGCTTTTGACGCCCAACCTGGGCCTTCCAGGCAGCAACATGTGGAGGAGCCCAGCTTGAGACAGGTATAGCATTCCTCTAAATCTTCATGGTTGTCCAACCAATGATGTTAACTAGATGTTAGTTTGGAGTACTAATTTATGATTGTGATTGATGATGCAAAAACACAGGGAAGTCTCAGCCAGGAGGTGGCCGGGCCAAGCAGGCTGCCTGATATCCAGGTCCCTCCCCTACACTTTCAAACACAAAGTGGCAGGAAGAGGAGTAACCTGTAGGAGGCTGCCATAGGCCTCTTTTGGAAGGCTACCGAGGCCCTGAGAAGCCCCCACAGTGTGGAGGAGGACTTTGCTGGCATAACTGCCTGCAAAATGATGCAGATGGAGGAGGGCCAATGACTCCTGTGTGAGTCCTTAATTTTGGAAGCTCTCAATAAGGGGTTGAGGGGCCAAATAACATGTGCTACCCACATTTGTAATCTCACACATAGTCCTCCTCCTCCTCCAGGTCCTACTCCTCCTCCTCTAGGTCCTACTACTCCTCCTCCTCCAGGTCCTACTCCTCCTCCTGCTACATCTCCAACACCAGAGCCACAGCCAGGAAGGAAGCGTGGAAAGAAGACCAGAGAGAGATGACCCTGGGTCCAGTCTGGTCTGGCAAAAGATGCAGGCTCTTGTAGTACCACAGCCTGGGGACATAGATGTCATCTGCTGCTTTCCGGATCTCTGGGACTTCTGGACCAGACTGCACTCCCTTAGATATGGACTCCTCAGGCCACCAGTTTTGCAGTAAAATAATTGATGTGTGCCCTGGGGGTCCAAGGCTTCGCCAATTGATGTTGTTTATCCAGCGTTGCCTCCCTCTTTGTTTGGTTCTGAGCCCTTAATAAAGGAATTTTTGTTTGAATTATACTCGCCTATGTGTGTTTTCCTTCAAAAAGGACAGTTTGTTTGTGAGGAGGCACGTACATTTCAAAATACAATGTGAAATTAACAAGTGACACCATCACCAAACAATCTCCTTGAGATTAAATAATACAAGATATCAATGGTGTTGTGGTAACTTGACACACAAAACACACTCAAAAATATTATGGAGTAAAACTAAAAATAAAATAAGACAAAGATCAGCCTTGAAAAAAATACAAACCCAAAAAAACCCCAAAAAAAAACCAAAAAAAAAAACAGCCTTGAAAAAAACAGAGAGTGCGCTGTATTAAACCATTTTTTACATTGCAGCGTGACGAAAGTGCTGTATCCATTCCGAACGCTAATTTTACCAGACCGAGCTGTTCCGTCTCGGAATTTCTTCTGAGCATGCGTGGTACTTTGTGCGTCGGAATTGTCCACACACGGTCGGAATTGACGCAATCGGATTTTGTTGTCAGAAAATTTTATAGCCTGCTCTCAAACTTTGTGTGTCGGAAAATCTGATGGAAAATGTACGATGGAGCCCACACACGGTGGGTATTTCTGACGGAAAATCCGACCATGTGTACGGGGTATAAGAGTCATGTCTGTAAGAAAAAAAGGTGAAAGCTATTTCTATAAAGCTATATAACTGTACATGTGCGACTGCAGGGCAGGAAATTTCCAGGCAGATGTTTTCTCCGGTACAGGTGACCCGTACTTCCTGGCTGGCTCGCACACACATTGAATGAGGAATAATCACTGAATGACTTCAGGAGCAAATATGGTGGAATTGGACAAGGCATATGGTAACGGCAGAGTGGATCAAAACAGCACAATGATGAATCCACTGCATAGGTGAGTATGTAAACTGAGTGTAACCCTGATTAACACATAAAGAGGGGGGGACCGGGGGGCAGTAAACTTCCTTTTCAAGTCTTCCCACGTTGTTGTCTGGAAAGGGCAAACTTCAGTTTGTGTGCTACCGTGAATATATTCAAAACAAAGGCATTAGCATTGTAAATATCCTCAAATCTTTTGCCAATTCTCACCAGGCATTCGTCCCTGAATGCATAAGGGTCCTAAATGTGACTACCACTCAGTACAGCGCTCAGCCCCATCCAGCCACAACCTGAAGACTTTGACAGGCTGCAGGCACGCGGGCTGGATGATGCACCTATCTCTCCTGGGTGCCCTAAAATGAAGACAACAGTTACATGCCCCCATGTGCAAGGGGCCTTACTGTAGGACTGCAGCTTGATTTATAAATCTCCCTTCTATGCTGCACAAATAGTGGCACTGCACCAAAATAAAACACAACCTGACCTCTACTTAAGCGTAGTTCTACCCAAAAACGTGGAACCTCTGCTTATCTGCCGCACCCCCCCCCGGTGCCACATTTGACAACTTTCAGGGAGGAGGGGGAACAGGTACCTGTTTTTGACAGGTAACCTGCCCCACTTCCAGGAGACTCCACAGCGGAAGACTTCCCTCAGAAGTTCGGCCCCTTACCTCCGCCGCCAGGCCAGTTAGAAAGTGCAGCACGCTTTGCGCATGCGCAGGAGTGAACCGGCTTCACTGGCGGGTTAACTTACTACGAATGGTGGCAGCAGCACCCGAGAGCTGACCTGAACATAGCCTGGGGTGCTGACATCGCAGGATCTCTGGACAGCTAAGTGTCCCAATATTAAAAGTCAGCAGCTACAGTATTTGTAGCTGCTGACTTTTAATTTTTTTCATTGGGGGAGGAACTCCGCTTTAACTGTGCATATTTTAAGCAAAAAACTGTTACATATACAAAGCCAAATCTGTCACAGATGTTAGGAAAACTTGCAGTGGGGCTGTCCAGTATTGTAGGATGCAGGGTCATAAATACACAGAAACCATTGCAAATCCTTTACTAAATGAAAGGCAGCTGGATTTGCGCCTAATTCCTTCTGCATCTTTCCTGATAAATCCCCCCGATATGCACATTAAAAATGGTATATACATTGTCATAATCCTATACGGTATTAAGCTTTAAGTTTAAACATCCACATAAATTGTGGTTTAAATGCTTATGTGAAGAACCAGCCCGCTTCACTGAAAGCACTTTCCATATACCCATCAAAACTACAGATATTCCTCGTTTAACGACTTACCTGTTTAACGACTGCTTGGACTTACGACCAGCTCTCCCCACCTGAACGGCACGCTGTACATCATTGTATTGTACAGTACAGTACAGAATTTTCATTTGTGTTCTGTACTTATGCAAATTAAAATAACGTTGTTGAGCTGGAGTTTTGTGTTTAGACTTTTTTTTCACAATACAGTACAGTACAGTAGTTAAGAATGCTTAAAATATTGATTTCTTGTGACTCCTCGTTTAACAACCATATATTCTACAAAACAATTTTTGTGGAACTCATGATGATGAACAGAAAAGGTCTCACCAGTAACTGGAAGAAAAAATGCCTTTTTTCATGAACAAAAGAACTACATTTGGAAATTGTGTGACCAAATTTTCACATATCACTTACTGGTGTATATCAGTTACAAAAGAGCGCCATATAATACCTAGCAGCCCATTTAAAGTGTAAAGCAGCCTTAACCTAGGCTCCTCCAAGGCCACAACCCACGACACATCTGGAGGTCTGGAGACCTCTATGACTAAGCCCTGTGAACAGGACGAAATGTGTCAGGGGCGTGGCCAGGAAGGAGTCTAGGTTGAGGTTGATTCACACTTTAACTGGGCTGCTAGGGGCGCAATGTCTTTGGATCACATCAGTTACAAAAGGACTTTGCATATAAGCAAATACACTATATTACCAAAAGTATTGGGAGGCCTACTTTTACATGCACATGAACTTAAGGCCTCATTCACACGAGGCGGACTCCGTTTCTACGGAGTCGGCCTCAGTCCGCCGGCTCAGCGGAAGATCTGTCTGTGGATCTCCGCTGAGCCGGCGGATGATAGGTCCCTCTCTGCTCACTGAGCGGGGAGGGGCTTGTCAGGCGCCGCTGCCGCCTATGGAGGGATCGGACGAAAACGGACAGCATGTCCGTTTTTGTCAGATCTCATCTGATCCGATCCGCTAGCGACGGACCTGGACGTAGAGCCATCAGTCTGCTTTTAGCGGATCGGATGTCAGCGGACATGTCTCCGCTGACATCCAACGCTCCATAGACTAACATTGAGCGCTCGTTCAGGTCCGCCGTCAAAACTGACAGACGGACCTGAACGGTCCGATCGTGTGAAAGGGGCCTAAATGGCATCCCAGTCTTAGTCCATAGGGTTAAATATTGAGTAGGCCCACCCTTTGCAGCTATAACAGCTTCAACTCTTCTGGGAAGGCTGTCCACAATGTTCAGGAGTGTGTCTATGGGAATGTTTGACCGATCTTCGAGAAACACATTTGTGAGGTCAAGCACTGATGTGGACGAGAAGGCCTGGCTTGCAGTCCCTGCTTTAATTCATTCCAAAGGTGTTCTATCGGGTTGAGGTCAGTCAAGTTCCTCCACCCCAAACTCACTCATCCATGTCTTTATGGACTTTGCTTTGTGGTGCACTGGTGCAAATCATTTGGTGGAGGGGGATTATGGTGTGGGGATAGTTTTTCAGGGGTTGGGCTTGGCCCCTTAGTTCCAGTAAAGGGAACTCTTAAGGCGTCAGCATACTAACACATTTTGGACAATTTTATGCTGCCAACTTTGCGGGAACAGTGTGGGGATGGCCCCTTCATTTTCCAACATGACTGCGCACAGTATTTTCTGAAGCCTTTCTACTTACCTAACCTGGAGTTCAGATTTAAATGTCACTATTAAAAGCAAGCAGTGTAAGTACCCGAATTTGACTTGGTATCAGCCTTTTGTAATCTAATGTACAGAGCTGGGAGAGGGAGCAAATCAGTTGTGCTGCAGTGCTCATGTGCGAACAAGAGACGTGTTGTGCTAACAAGAGACAGGGCTGTTTTGTATAGCAGAGTTGTGCAAATATCAGGTCTGTATAGACAGAAATACAAGGCTTTTAACAGGTAAAATATTTTCAATATACAGTTGTGCTCATAAGTTTACATACCCTGGCAGAATTTATGATTTCTTGGCCATTTTTCAGAGAATATGAATGATAACACAAAAACATTTCTTTCACTCACGGTTAGTGTTTGGCTGAAGCCATTTATCATCAACCAACTGTGTTTACTTTTTAAAATCATAATGGCAACAAAATTACCCTGTTAAAAAGTTTACATACCCTGGTGCACACAAGTTGAAAAAAAGGGGTTTGAATGGCTATTAAAGGTAACCATCCTCACCTATGATCTGTTTGCTTGTAATTAGTGTGTGCATAAAAGGTCAATGAGTTTCTGCTCTCCTGACAGACCCTTGCATCTTTCATCCAGTGCTGCACTGACGTTTCTGGATTTTGAGTCATGGGGAAAGCATAAGAGTTGTCAAAGGATCTGCAGCAAAAGGTAGTTGAACTGTATAAACAGGAAATGAATATAAAAAGGTATCCAAGAAATTGAGAATGTCAATTAGCAGTGTTCAAACTCTAATCAAGAAGTGGAAAATGAGGGATTCTGTTGAAACCAAACCACAGTCAGGTAGACTAACAAAAATTTCAGCCACAACTGCCAGGAAAATTGTTCGGGATGCAAAGAAAAACCCACAAATAACTTCAGGTGAAATACAGGACTTTCTGAAATCATGTCATTTGGCTGTTTCAAGATGCACAATAATAAGACACTTGAAGAAAGATGGGCTGCATGGTCGAGTTGCCAGAAGAAAGCCATTACTAAGCAAATGTCACAAAGTATCCCGCTTACAATACACCAAACAGCACAGAGACAAGCCTCAAACCTTCTGGCACAAAGTCATTTGGAGTGATGAGACCAAAATTGAGCTTTTTGGCCACTACCATAAACGCTACATTTGGAGAGGAGTCAACAAGGCCTATGATGAAAGGTACCTCATTCCTACTGTAAAACACGGAGGTGGATCGCTGATGTTTTGGGGATGTGTGAGCTACAAAGGCACAGGAAATTTGTTCAAAATTGATGGCAAGATGAATACAGTATGTTATCAGAAAATACTGGAGGAACATTTGCATTTATCAGCCAGGAAGCTGCACATTGGACGTACTTGGACATTCCAACATGACAATGATCCAAAACACAAGGCCAAGTCGACCTGTCATTGGCTACAGCAGAATAAAGCAAAGGTTCTGGAGTGGCCATCTTAGTCTCCTGACCTCAATATCATTGAGCCGCTCTGGGGAGATCTCAAACGTGCAGATCATGCAAGACAGCCCAAGAATTTACGGGAACTGGAGGCTTTTTGCCAAGAGGAATGGGCAGCTTTACCATCTGAGAAGATAAAGAGCCTCATCCACAAATACCACAAAGGACTTCAAGCTGTGATTGATGTTAAAGGGGGCAATACACGGTATTAAGAACTGGGGTATGTAAACTTTTGATCAGGGTCATTTGGGTAGTTTCTGTTGTCAATATGATTTAAAAAGAGTAAATACAGTTTATTGATAACACATGGCTTCAGCCAAACACTAATCATGAGTGAAAGAAAAGTTTTTGTGTTATCATTCATATTCTCTGAAAAACGGCCAAGAAATCATAAATTCTGCCAGGGTATGTAAACGTATGAGCACAACTGTATGTATTCTATGTATTATACAGTTTTCAGGAATTCAACTTTAAACAATTCTATAAAACTTTGGCCTGTGTCAATTCCACCAAATTACAGTAAAAGTTCCATCTAAGATGAAAATGCTGTCCTCCATGGGAGCACTGAGCTGGAATATATTCTCTTTTTTTAACTTTATTTCCTTATTAAGGTATTTCTTTTATATACAAAATATATCAGAATCAAATAATCATACATCCCCTCAAGCCCCCCCCCTGATTCTCCCCCCCCCATTATCAGATGTATGTATAAATTAATAAGTCATTCATATCTTGGGTGACCTGGGAGGGGTAACTTGAGGAGAGTCCTATCTGAAATTCCATTTAAAGGGGTGTTCCAGCCGAAATTATACTTTTTAAATAAAAATACCCCTATAATACACAAGCTTAATGTATTCTAGTAAAGTTAGTCTGTAAACTAAGGTCTGTTTTGTTAGTTTATAGCAGCAGTTTGTTATTTTATAAACTTGCAGCAGGCCGTGGCCATCTTAAGTGTGGGCATCTGAAGCCAGACTGTATTTCTTCCTGGATCTCATCCTTGCAGATCTCGTACATGCTCAGTGCAGCACAAGCAGTGTAATAGGTTTCAGGTCAGGTTTGCATAGCAACGGCAGTGTCAGAGGAAGTTGCCGCCCCTTCCCAGAAGGCATTGCAAACAGGAAATGATGCGATGGGCCACGGCCAGGGAGGAGGAAGTGAAAAATTAGTACAGCAGATATACAGTAGGTGCTGAGAAAAAAAATGAAAAAATATCCAATTTGTTTACAGTGCACAGTTTAGTGAGGGATGCTGAAGAGTTGTAAAAGTGGGTGGAACTCCACTTTAAGTCTAAATTCCTACTCATTCACCCTTCCCACTCATTCCTATCCATTCCTCTCACTCATCCATCCTCTTCATTCTCCTTCATAATTCAATTTCTATTAGGTCACTTTTCATCATTAAGATAATTTGCTACACTATTAATAATCACATATCAATCCCTCTTGCTTCCCACCAGGGTTTCCACATGTTATCATATTTCCTCAAAGTCCCTTGTTTTATATATACCGGTTTCTCTTTAAGAATTACCACATTCATACTATTTGACCATTCTCTACTGGACGGAGGTAACACCGACTGCCATCTCAGGGAAATCAATTTCCTTGTTTGGAATAAGCATCTCAAAACCGCCGTCTGGATGCTTCCTGGGTTTCCCGCTCCTTCAACTAATCCCAGGAGGCAATACTTCGCCTCCAACCTAGTGGAGGTTCCAAACACCCGGTCAATAATTCCTGTCACCTCCGTCCAGTAGCGAAACAGCTTCGGGCATCTCCAGAACATGTGAATCTTGTCCCCCTGTATGTACCCACACCCGGGGCAACTTGCATCAGCCGCCGGCCAAACTGAAAAAGTTTACGAGGGGTATAATAGGTTCTATATAGTAGGAAGAGGTGTGACATCCTCTGAGAAGGGGAGAGTGATACCAGCAGAGCAAGTTCAAGAATTCTACTCCATTGTATTTCGGTAATATTTCCCACGTCTTTTTCCCACTTCCTCTTAGACATAGGGACCTCTATCTCTCCCATTCTCCCGTTATTTATGTAAGGGTATATTTTTGAGATGAGACCTTTCCCTGTTTCTACATTAATTATTTTTTGGAGAACTGGAATTGTGCTCCATTCTAAAGTGCTCCCTCTAAACTGTTTCTCCAATGTGTGCCTGACCTGCAAGTACCTATAGAAAGATTTATCCGGTAGAGCAAAATTTTTCTCCTGAAAGGCTTTTAGGGTACCATCTTGATATAGCCGAGTGAGATATTTTATACCACATCTCTCCCATTCTCTTACTGCCCCCATCTTCCTCAGTTCTCCCAATTTGCTATTCTCCCATAGGGGGGTATACTCAGTGAATCCTCTGTACAGTACTTTAATATCACCTTCGCTGTGTCCCATACTCTCATCATTAAACTAAAGGTGGGGAGTCCTGATGGAAAGGAACCTGCTTCCAGAGCTTCCACTATTGAATAATGTGGGGTATTTTATAGGAGCACCTTTCTCCCCGCCTCTCCCCCTTCTAGGTTACACCCCTCCATATACTGGAGTTGTGATGCAAGAAAATAGCTAAAGGGATGTGGGAGTGCTACTCCTTCCCGTTTTTGTAACTGCAGAGTACTCAATCATATTCTTGCCGACCCACCCTTCCAGATCAATTCCCTGAACACGCTGTTTATCCTTTGAAACCACATTTTATACAGCCAGATTGGGGAGTTGTGTAGTACATAGAGAAACTGCGAGATCCAAATAATTTTAATTAAGTTACAGCGGCCTGCCACAGATATTGGCAAGCGTTTCCACACTTGTATCTTCCTCTTAAATTTAGCCAGTAGCGGGACCATGTTGTCAGCTATATACTGCGTTCACACAGACTCAGTTCAGTATGACTTTAGCCATCCGCAGGGGTAGGCTCTATCATGCAGTCTAGCCATACAAGGTGTTAACCGAATGCCTCACACCCTCCCAGGGAATAGTTTTACAATTTTCAAATCAAAGTTACGAACAGCAGCTTGACTTCCTGGAAGTGTCCTTGGGTGGCAGCCACTCACAACAGGGTCCTGCGCACACCCAATTACTGTCTCCAGCAGCGTAATTTCAAAAGCACTGGGGGAGCAATCTCCAGAGGTGGGGTACCTTGCAGATAGGCAGCTCAGTCCTTGCACACTCCTGCACCCCCTTACCACGTGTCTTCACTCCTCCGCCCTGTCCAGCACCTCTTCCTTTTGAGAGATAATCAGACACCATCAAAATGGTCGCCCCAAGTGGTCTCTGCATTTATGCATTACTGAATGTTCAACTAATAGTCTTCTTTAAGATGACTGCTGCATTTGTGCACTAACAACTGTTTAACTGAACTCTGTCACTTCCACAGAACAAAAATGCAGCAACAATAGGAAGGAAAGCAATAGTTCACAGAAACTATAGTCCTGGTTACACATGCTTACATTACAATGTAAGTATGCATATGTATGCATATGTGATACTGAGCAACCTTTATTGTAAGCTGAAAATCATTGTAGTGGCCCAAGCTACTACAGTGATGACTGCGATCTTCTGGGTGGTGTGCCAAGCAGTTGTTTTTCTGCATAGTAACTACGGGGGGGGGGGGGGGGGGGTCGCTTGCTCACCACAGCTGCCATTTAGGTATTGCCTTGCATTTTTCCTAAAGAATACAAAGCATTCTCTGATTTGATGAGGTGGAGCGGAGGGATGGTGACATCACGTTTTCCACCTTGTCCAATCAGAGAATGCTTTGCAATAGTTGGAAAAAAATGCAAGGGCTACTACAGCGATTTACAGCTTACAGAGGCCACCCATATTTTACGAATTCATACTTGTACAAGGCGTCAGGGACAGTTCCTGGATTAGAGGTATGTGTACAAATTGTTTGGGTTGTGGTCCCTTTAAGGAGGATGACAAGAAGCAGTTGCAGTACTCAGCGATTCTCACCTGTGCAGGGCAAAGGGTTCTGGGGTAATCCGGTAGAGAGGGAAAATTGATATACAGTTTTTCCAGGATTACCAAGTCCTGATATGTGACCTAGAATCTAAAATCAAATTAATCTTGGGTGAGAAAGAGCCTCCAACCCTGGCTATGGGTAGCTTGGTTCTGTAGGGGTAACCCACCTGAGAGAGAGGGCGGAAAAGGGCAAGAGCAACCAGCAGGTGTCCATGAGGAGTTGTATGGTACAGCACGCAGCTGTGAGAGGGCTGTGAACTGTTGATCATGGTGAGACTCTGCCTGGGATCCTGTGACTCTTTTTCTGGACATCTGAACTCTAAAACCTTTTTTTTGGAACAGGTTTATGCTGGTGGTGAGCAAGACCTCTAATTGCTGGGTAATTCAGTTAGACTTGAATCACTGTCTAGTGGTTCAGAGAGATCTCTGTGTTCTTTAAATCCAGTTTTAGGCCCCTTTCACACTTATACGACTTGTCCCACGATTTTGTACTGCAAAATCGTATGACAAGTCATTCTCCATGATTTTCAATGACTACCATTCATATTGGCACGACTTTAAGTCGTGCCGACTTGAAAGTAGTCCCTGCACTACTTTGGTCCAACTTCTATGCGAGTTGTACTCCATAGACCTCAATGTTAAACCCTGAAGTAGCATGCAAGTCGTGCCTGAATAATATAGACACGACTTCAGCACGACTTTGTAAGCACAAGCCTGGCTCGCTGATCGGGAAAGGAAAACTTTTTTTTCCTTTCCCGATGAGCGACAGGCAGTGCTGACAGCTGTCTGGTATGAATCCAGAGGGGGAACTCCACGCCAAGTTTTAAATGAAAAAAACGGCGTGGGTTCCCCCCCAGGGGCATACCAGGCCCTTAGGTCTGGTATGGATCTAAGGGGAACCCCCTACGCCGAAAAATCGGCGTGGGGTCCCACCCAAAATCCATACCAGACCCTTATCCGAGCATGCAGCCCGGCCGGTCAGGAATGGGGGTGGGGACGAGCGAGCGCCCCCCCCCCTACTGGACCGTACCAGGCCGCATGCCCTCAACATGGGGGGGTGGGTGCTTTAGGGCATGGGGGGCACCCTGCCGGCCCCCCCACCCCAAAGCACCTTGTCCCCATGTTGATGAGGACAAGGGCCTCTTCCCGACAACCCTGGCCGTTGGTTGTCGGGGTCTGCGGGCGGGGGGCTTATCAGAATCTGGGAGCCCCCTTTAATAAGGGGGCCCCCAGATCCCGGCCCCCCACCCTATGTGAATAAGTATGGGGTACATGGTACCCCTACCCATTCACCTAGGGAAAAAAGCGTCAATAAAAAACACAGTACACAGGTATTTAAAATAATTTATTAGGCAGCTCCGGGATCTTCTTCCGACTTCGGGGGTCTCTCCGGCGTCTTCTCCCGGTGTCCACATCTTCTGCCGGCTCCACCGCTATCTTCTGGCGCTCTTTTGCCAGCGGTGGTCCGGACCTCTGGATCGTCTTCTTCCCTCTTCTCTTCCAGAGATGTTGACACGACGCTCTCTCCAGCCAGAATGGTCTCTGTGCGCTCCGCAACGGACTTATATAGGCGGTGACCCCGCCCCCTTATGCCGTCACAGTCCCTGGGCATGCTGGGACTGTGACGTTTTAGGAGGCGTGGTCACCGGGTGATGACCACGCCCCCTTATGACGGCACAGTCCCAGCATGCCCCGGGACAGTGACCTCATAAGGGGGCGGGGTCACCGCCTATATAAGTCTGTTGCGGAGCGTTCAGAGACCATTCCAGCTGGAGAGAGCGTCGTGTCAACATCTCTGGAAGAAAAGAAGGCAGAAGACAGAAGTCCGGACCACCGCTAGCAATTGAGCTGCAGAAGAAAGCGGAGGAGCCGGCAGAAGATCAGGACACCGGGAGGAGACGCCGGAGAGACCCCTGAAGTCGGAAGAGGACCCCCGAAGTCGGAAGAAGATCCCGGAGCTGCCTAATAAATTATTTTAAATACCTGTGTACTGTGTTTTTTATTGACGCTTTTTTCCCTAGGTGAATGGGTAGGGGTACCATGTACCCCATACTTATTCACATAGCGTGGGGGGCCGGGATCTGGGGGCCCCCTTATTAAAGGGGGCTCCCAGATTCCGATAAGCCCCCCGCCCGCAGACCCCGACAACCAACGGCCAGGGTTGTCGGGAAGAGGCTCTTGTCCTCATCAACATGGGGACAAGGTGCTTTGGGGTGGGGGGGCCGCAGGGCGCCCCCCCATGCCCCAAAGCACCCACCCCCCATGTTGAGGGCATGCGGCCTGGTACGGTCCAGGAGGGGGGGGGGGCCGCTAGCTCGTCCCCACCCCCATTCCTGACCGGCCGGGCTGCGTGCTCGGATAAGGGTCTGGTATGGATTTTGGGGGGACCCCACGCCGATTTTTCGGCGTAGGGGTTCCCCTTACAATCCATACCAGACCCAAGGGCCTGGTATGCCCCTGGGGGGGGAACCCACGCCAGTTTTTTTATTTAAAACTTGGCGTGGAGTTCCCCCTTATGATTCATACCAACTACTGTATGTTTTCATTTGTTAATGCCAAAAACGTGGCAAAGTAGTACTGCTCCCAAATCGCGGTAAAATCGCTGTAAAATTGCGGCAAAATCGCAGCCGCGAAATCGCGGTAAAATCGTGCGACTTTGAAGTTGTATAAGTGTGAAAGTAGCCTTAGGGTTACCTGTTGCTCTTCTTTCTCCTGGAACACCTTTATCCAGGTGATCTTTCAGTGCTAAGTGTTTCTGCCAGTCCTGACATTTGTGTATATTCACTTCTGCTATCAACACTGACATGGGGACCAGGAGGCCCAGATAGAATGTAACTAGAGCAAAAATGATCAGGAATCCAGTTCAACAGTCCAAAAACCTGCTAATTTATGATTTGTTCACAAACCTGCATTGACCCTGCTTTTGTATGCAATCTGTTATTTTATTTCAGCCCTTATGACCAATATCTTGTTGCTTTTCTGGTAGACTACTTGAACTTGAAGTTCCTCTGGGTTTTACTTTCTTTTTTTTTCCTGGATCCTTTTGGTACAGGTATCTTAAGAGACACCAGTCTTACTGTCAGTACTGACAGAAGTGAAAAACCATCAGTAAAAGACCAATAATATTCCACAGTATAGAATACTATTGGTCTTTTACTAACGATTTTTCACTTTTGTGGGTATATTTTTGAATACAAAGTACCGTAGCAGCATTGATAGTATTATACACTGGGTTTTGAATATTATCACTTTAAGAGCGTGGTCAATTTTTAAATTTTTTTTTAATTTTAACACATTTTGTTACTGTCAGTTACTGCATCACATTTAGTAGTCCATGAGGAACAGGCCCTTCAGACATAGAAATCCAGATGGCAATTGCGGGCCAGAAAGACCAGGCCTACTTCCATGTGGGACTGCAGATACATCTATCCCCTATAAAATTTTGAGACTTCTGTTGCCAGGAATACCAGGTGATTTGGTGGTCCTGGAGTTCCATTCTGTGTTTCTTTTGCACAAGTAAAATCATGTGGCAATGCTGAACATTTAGCTTCATCTTACACTGCAGGGTGACAACTAGCTCCTAATTTTTTTCCGTCTTTGGGCTTGCAAGCTCTTTTGTGTTCATCTGTTACAATATTGTCAGTTTTTTTTTTTTTTTTCTTTCTAAACGACTAGTCAGCAAAACTCGTCAGTCTTTGTAGAGAACATAAAAAATGACCTTATGTTTTATAGAAAAGTTTCTTTTTTATTTCATCACTATCAAATGTTAGAGGTCTCTGTTTTGGCTCCCCTGTTGCAGAGTTTAAGAGGTCCTTTACTACAGCCAGGTTCAGTCCAGCCTGAGGCTTATAACTCTTGTCTGCAATCTGCAATGTGGAAACTGACTTAATGGGTGTCATTGGGAGCAGGCAGAACAATAAGATGATCATGTAAGAATGTGGAAGCCCCTCAGAATACAATTATGAGTTCGATTTAGAATAGAAAGTATCTTTGTGTATGCTGAGAAACTGAACCAGGCTGCGGGGAGTCACCTTGGGCTGCTGCAAAAGGCATTTCTGTGTGCTTAAAGGCTTCCAGCATTCTAAAACTTGGTGATGTTTTCTATCCACATAACTAAGCAGGCAGGTTGAGGTCGTTGTCTCACATAAACACCTAGTTACATCGTCTTCAGTTTTCTCAAAATACATAATGATGATTTAAAGCCTCTAGCATCACTTAATGCATTATTTATTGTTGTGTCTTAGAATAAATCACAATTACTATTAAAATATTTCGGCTAAAACTCCTTAGATTCCAAGAGGAATTATGCCACGTATAATCCAGGATAAAGTGCATTCTATTTTACAATGAATAATGTTCTCTAAAATGTCTGTCATTTAACCTTCTAGATGATACACTAAATTCTTCCTGACAAATAATGTAAATGTCTATCTTTATTACATGTGTTGAAAATGTCAAAAAAGCCAAATCAAATGCATTTTTATGTCTTTAGCTGTCTGCCAGTTATGTTTAACTAGCTTGCATATACCCAACAATTACAGCTATACTGTTTGCTTAGATGATATTATATACAGTATTAGTATATTATTTGCCATGAGAATGGAAAGCTCTGCCTCACCGAAACATTGGAGACTTACTAAACCTGTTTTGACTGTTACACTGTGACTCTTTAATGTTACCTGTGACATAATTTTGCAGTATACCATGACTTACTATATCGTGTAAAGGAGGAACAGGATCATGTTTTGGAGCAGCTGGTGGTAACCTAGTCTCACACAAGAATAGAGCTGGATCTGGACTAATCCCAAATGTTGGGTGGTCATTTAGGGGTAAAAAAAAAAACAAGAGAGGATTAAGCAATGTTTTTTTTTTTTAATGACCCGTTATTTACAAAGCAGTTGAGTATTATTGTCCTGCCATGAGTGTCAATTAAGGAAACCACAATTTTAAAGTCTGCTGGTACCATTGCCTATAATTAATGTCCCTTTTGAAAGGATTTCTGTGGATTTGCCTGGCCACTGCTGAAGTCCACCAGGGGACACCAGCACATATTAGTCATTTTACAAAAGCTATTTACAAAGCTGTTGAGGGGTATTGAAAAACTTGCCCCGAGGGTCCAATTATTGCACTGGAATTGCTTTTTTGAAATCCACTGGTACCCTTGCCTATAATTGGGGTCCTTTTTGAGAGGTTTGCTATGGATCGGATTGGGCCATTACCAAAAGTTTGCCATGGGGCACCAGCCCATATTGGTAGTTTTTGACTATGTCATTCTGTACCCAGAAGCATTTTCCCTCAGAAATATATCCTTTAAAGGGGTTGTAAAGGCAGAAGTTTTTTTCTTAATGCATTCTGTGCATTAAGATAAAAAGCCTTCTGTGTGCAGTAGCCCCCCTCAGCCCCCTAATACTTACCTAAGGTCCCTCTCTCTCCACGAGTGTCTCCGAGATTCTCCCTCCCTAATTGGCTGGGACACAGCAGTGGTGTCATTGTCTGCCACTGCTTTCAATCAATGTCAGCTAGCCAATCAGGAAAAAGGGTAGGGGGGGGGCTGGGTCAGGGATCCATGTCTGAATGGACACAGGGAGCTGCGGCTGGGCTCGGGTGCCACCATAGCAAGCTACTTGCTGTGGGGGTACTCAACAGGAGGGAAGGGCCAGGATCACAGAAGAGGGACCTGAGAAGAGGAGGATCCAGGCTGCTCTGTGCAAATCCACTGCAACAGAGCAGGCAAGTATAACATGTTTGTTATTTTTATTGGAAACGAGTCTTTACAATCACTTTAAGGTTAGAGCAAAAAAGCTGTTCCACATGTTTTTTCCCATTCCAGAAATCCTAAGGGAATTTTAACTGTCCAAGGAACTCTTTTCTTGTCGATGGTACCCAGATAGCAAGCAATTGTGCTGCGAGTTTGAAAATGACTTGCTAAGCTAGTGCTAGACTTGCCAGGCTTCACAAGTTTGTTGCACAATTGCAGCAAATCCGCATTGCATGACTCCAGATCAACTTTCTTTGCAAACATTCTGCAAGTCTGCTGCAAGTTCTGGTTTAGTTATGTTGTGCAAAAGTCATCACACCACAGGGTCACTGTGGCTGAATTTTCATGCTGTAGACTCACCACTGCAACTTTGCTCTTGCTAGAGACTTTCCACGCAAATTTGCTACAAACTGGAAAAGTGTCAACTAAGTGCTCTACAAGTGTACAACTTGCCAGTGAAAATGTGCAGCAAGTTAACAGACTTACAATTCAGCACTGCCACAAATTTGTGGCAATTTATCCTTGCTATCTGGGTAAAAGCATGAAAGACAGATGAGCTCATTTGTTCTTTCTCTTTTCACTGTCCAGTCGCCAGTTGGGGCAGGTTGAGGACAACCCTGGCTTAGAGGAAGTTGAATGATACTGACCATCAGACTAAGGATATCTAGCAAAAAAAAAAACTGGGGGAAATCTCTGGATTGGTGAAGGTGAATATTTCAGCAATGGCTGGTTTTGTAAACAGGAGTTCTGCTTCAACACCTGACCCCTAAACCATAAAATACTTAAATCTCCCCCCCCCCAACACCTAATACCTAAAAACCAAGCCCTAACACAAATATTACCCATTAAACAAAACCTCAACGCTACCTCATCTATTTGAGCCTCTGTATACCACAAGCATGCAATGCAGAGATTCCACCATAAAAGCATGCTAACTCACACACCACCTTGGATTTATATATTTAGTAATATATACATCACCGTATGAACGCCATCCTCTACTACGGCTGACCCAGACAGTGGTGGGAGATCACAGTTTTATGTGCCCTCACCTTACCCTGAACATAACTGGCCAGGATTAGGACTGGGCAGAGGCATGTGAATGACAGCAGGATATTACTGTTTACCAAAGACAAAGCAAGTAGAGTTGGAACATTTTTGTAGGAACAAAGGTATGCCTATAACCAGGGCCGGCGCTACCTATAGGCAAGGTAGGCACTGGCCTCGAGCGCACATCAGTGGGGGGCACCACCGCCTTCTGTGCCCCACAGCAGGAGGATCAGGGTAGCACACAGCCGCTCCTGCCCACAGTTTGTTGGATACACACTCCTGTCTCCTGTAGGGGGCCCGGGATCCATCACTTCACAGGGGGGCACAGCGGCAGCTTTAGAATTTATGCAGGATGTGTACAGTCAGAGTCAGCCAGTGTATACATCCTGTTCCCCCCAAATCCCTGCAATGGCTCCTGGGTAATCATACTCCCTGAGGGGGGGCTCCAACAGTTCACTCAGAGGGCCTGGAGACTGTAGATCGAGGGGGACTTTTTTCTCATTTTCGAGTGCAGGCACATGCAGTGGAAGTCTCTCAGTCCCTCCTGCTGGCCTGGCGGAGTGGTTCGGCTTGTCCTGCACACTGCCCGACTCCTTCAGCAAGTAATTGCTGAGAGAATCAGGCAGAAGAAGAGCGCTGGCAGACTAGCTGGAGCCTGGAAGTGATCAGTGCAGCCATGCAGGCAGGCAGAGCAGAAGAGTCTAGGTGGAGCCTAGGACGTGGACCGGGACGCGGCGGCCATCTTACTGGTTGGAAAAGCTGGTCATTTCCATATGCCTGCTTGCCTACTTGCAGTTTTTATCATGTAAGTGTATTAGCCTTTTTTACTCAATAAATTGCATAGTTGAATGCCTGCGCAATGAGCGTTCCCTTCTTTTTATCTTTGTGATTACCATTGTTGATGCTGGAGTCTGTCCACTGATTTCCTGTGACATCACTGCGGGGATCCCTCCTCCTCCCTCCTCCTCTCCCTGTCGCCGGGCCAGTAGGGTTCCTGACGTGAAGCCGTAAGGCTACGCTGCCGGGTACCCTTACCCGCAATGGTGGCGGAAGCAACCAACAGCTGATGGTGCCGTCATCGCTGAACTCCAGGACAGGTAAGTGTCCTATTGTTAAAAGCCAGCAGCTGCAGTATTTGTAGCTGCTGGCTTTTAATTTTATTTTTTTTGGGCGGAACACTGCTTTAATGTCTATATACTACCCTTGCCTGTCTATTTACTGCACTAGCCTGTCCGTATACAACCCTAGCCTGTCTGTGAACTACCCTAGCCTGTCCATATACTACCCAAGCCTGTCTATTTTTTTTTTTTTCAAAAGGTTTTATTGAAATTATGCAGGTTAACATGTGAAGTTTGACATTCATCGTAGAGAAACAAACATCAAATGGGCAAAATGCACATATAGATCGGTATAATAGGAACAAGAACAAGTAAAAGGACATGCAATCATTCATGTGGTCCAACAAAGTAACAAGGTAAGTATCCCCTCCTACAACTATGGGTGCAAGCTCAGAGAGGTCGGATGCGGTTTGCGGAGCAGGGCCATACCGTGTTGTGGGCAATCCCGCTTCCGTTCACCCCCGACGGGATCTTAGCTGTGAACGAGAACGGGATACAGGACAAGGCGTAGGTTGCGTTCAAAATAACGGCATGGCAATTGAAATTTAGAACTTGTGAGAGGAGGTGGGATCGTCCAAAGTGTAGAGTGGACCGAGGGTGAGTCGGTCGCTCAGGGGAAATCTATATAAAACTGATATTGAGGGAGGGCATGTGTGATATGCCAGGATCCGGCAAGCTCTTAGGCGTCATGGAGATGTCAGGTCAGTATTGCTGGTGGGGGGAAGGAAGAGGCAAGGAGGAATATGGGGGGCAGATGTGGTTTTGAGGAGGGACACAAGTGAACACTTTGCAGTAACTCCTCAAAGAGTGTGAGGAGATGGCCGAGTCAAGGTCGGGTGTGTTTGCGAGTTTCTGTAGTGAGTCCAGCAGGCCCAGGTGGCCTGAAATTTGGTAGGGGTATCTGCGGTTTGGGAAATGAGTTGCTCCATCTCCGCTATTCGGTCTACCCTGCGAATCCAGTCCTGAACCGTGGGGGGGATGGGATTGCTCCACTGTACAGGGATACAGAGGTTGGCTGTGTTGATTAGGTGAATAGTTAGGGATTTTTTGTATGAAGTGGGGGACCCTTGTATGTGGTGTAGTAAATATCGGGCGGGGGAGAAGTCCGGAGTATACGTGGTAATTTGGGAGATGAGTCTATGGATTTCCGCCCAAAAGGGTTGGATAAGGGTGCATTCCCACCAGATGTGGAGCAGTGTACCTCTAGTGTTATTATACCTCCAGCAGGTAGGAGGAACAGAGGGGTGAAAGTGGTAGATTTTGTCGGGGGTCCGATACCATTTTGAAAAAATTTTGTATCTATTTTCCTGCGTTGTGACATTAATGGAACCCTTGTGCATGAAGGTGAATATGTGGTCCCAATCTGTGGGGGTGAGGTCTAGGGATAGGTCCTTTTCCCATTGTTGTGTAAGTGTGTCATCCTTGATCTTGTGACCTGAAAACAGTAGGGCATAATTTGAGGAAATTAGATGGCCTTGAGGTTCCGTCGAAGTGCAAAGGAATTCGAACGGTGTGAGATCCCTGTGCCAATGAGAGGATTGGTTAGGTGGTTGGAGGAAATGTCGCAGCTGTAAGTACTTATAAAAGGGTATGTCGTGATTAGGCATTGTAGTTACTAGCGTAGGGAAAGAGAGGAGAGTCCCATTTTGGAAGAAGTTTTGTGCTCTAGCTGGTGAAGTTTGGGTCTCAGGGGTAGGGTCCTTTAGAAAAAGTCCTGGGGGAAAGTCTGGGTTGTTGTCCAGAGGGGTCATGGGGCCTGGTGAGGGTGTGAAGGCCAACAGTTTGCATGCTCTTTTGAAAAGTGAGAGTGTGGTACCGATGAGAGGGTGAGCAGCAAATTCCTTGGGAACATTGGTGTGGGTCATCCACGACGTATTGGCTAAGGGAAGGTGTGCAAATGATGCTTCTAGGGCAATCCAGTCCTTGGAGGGACGATGTATGTGCCAATCCACCAGTCTGGTCAGGTGGCAGGCCCAGTGATATTTTTGGAGATCTGGGAGACCCAGACCCCCCAGTCTTTTAGGGAGAACTAGTCTGTCCCAGCCGATACGCGGATTTTTGGAGGCCCACACAAAGGTTCGGGAAAGAAGTTTATAGGAGGCAAAGAAGGAAGCAGGTAACATGATCGGAATGGCTTGAAGGAGGTAGAGAAATCTGGGTAGAATATTCATTTTTAGTATAGCTACTCTGCCCAACCAAGAAAAGGAACCTAGATTCCATTTCTGTAGATCGCCTTGGATGGAACGGAGCAGGGGGAGAAAATTTTTGGCGTAGAGGTCTCTTAGGTCAGTTGTGATTTTGATCCCGAGGTATGGTATTTCGGATTTCTCCCAAACGAATGGAAAATTACTACGACACAGGTTCACCGTCTCCGTTGGCAGAGTGATATTGAGGGCTTTAGATTTTTCAAAGTTGATTTGAAGATTGGATAAAGTTTTGAAAAGGTTAAAGTCCGCTAGAAGGTTAGGGATGGTCGTGATAGGGTCAGTCAGAAAAAGTAGGATGTCATCAGCGTATGCCGCTAGCTTATACTGTTTTTGTTGGATGTGAATTCCCTTGATAGCGGGATTGTTTCTCAGTTTACGGAGAAGGGGTTCTATCGTCATAATGAAAATGAGGGGTGATAGGGGGCACCCCTGTCGCGTCCCATTGGATACAGAGAAGGCGTCCGACAAGCCACCATTAATCCAGAGCCTAGCGGTCGGGGAAGCATAGAGGGCTAGAATCATGCGTAGCATGCGCGGTGGTAAGCCCGCCGCTTGCAAAGTAGCTTCCATGTAATCCCAAGCGACCCGGTCGAACGCCTTCTCTGCATCCAGTGAGAGAAAAAATCCTTGTGTGGCCGTTTTGGTAAGCCAATGGTGAATGTTGAGGGCCTTTGTGGTGTTGTCCCTGGCCTCGCGGCCCGGGACAAAACCGACCTGGTCTAAAGAAACCAGAGATGGGATGAAGGGGATGATGCGGTTGGCCAAAACTTTCGCGTACAGTTTCAGATCAACATTGAGGAGCGATATGGGGCGATAGTTGGGGACTAACGTGGGGTCTTTGCCCTGTTTTGGGATGAGGGTGATGTGGGCTTCTAATAGATCTCTGTGAGCTACCGAGGTTGTTGTAAGGTTATTAAGTGCTTTGGTTAAATGTGGTATGAGGATGTTCGGAAATGATTTGTAATAGGCTGCTGTGAGGCCGTCCGGTCCAGGACTTTTGCCTGTCTTCATTTGTTTGAGGGCAAGGATGATTTCATCCGACGTAATTGGGAGGTCTAGTGTCTGTGAATCCTCTGGGGCGAGCGGAGTGGGGCCGAATTGTGCTAAAAAATCAGTTATGGTCTTCCTACCGTTAACCGATGCGTCAGTATTTTGGGTAGTCGGGAGGTTATATAGCTTGGTGAAGTATTGTACGAATTGCGTAGAGATGCCCTCATTGGTGACCACAGCCTCTCCTTTGGGATTAATAAGTTTATGAATGGTGTGGGAAGCTTTTTTGGTTTGGAGAGCCCTCGCCAATAGTTTACCGGCTTTGTTGCCGAATTCGTAATACAGTTTTTGTGACAGGGTGTACTTGCGCTTAACCGCAGTAGTCAGTGCTTCTAAGAGTTCTTCCCTAGCATGAGAGAGTTCTGCAAGTGTGGAAATGGTGAGGGAGGCCTTGTGCGTCTGTTCTAGTGTGCGAATGCGAGCTGTTAACTCCGCCAAGCGGGAGTTCTTGAGTTTGTTACGGTGTGCGGCTATAGCCATCAGTTCGCCACGAATGACACACTTGTGAGCTGGCCATGTGACCGTGGGAGCCACGTCTTGTGACGAGTTATCCCGAAAAAAGTTGGAGAGGCAAGTGGTCAGTCTCTGAACGTGTATCTCATCGGTCAGTAAGGAACTGTCCAGACGCCAGATACGTGTTTTTCTGGTGGGTGAGGTCAATCGTAAAGTCATGGAAATGGGATTGTGGTCCGAAAGGGTGGCCGGGTCTATGGTTGCTTTGGCGAGGTGAGAGAGATCTGTCTGGGAGAGAAAGAAGTGGTCGATTCTTGAGTACTTATTGTGTGGTGTGGAGAAGAAAGTGAAATCTTTTTCTTTGGGGTGTAACGTGCGCCACGTATCATGGAGTAGTAGATTATGAAATTGTTGCTTGATCGACTTTAGGGCCCTGTAGGAAAGGGAAGAGGACCCATTTGAAGTATCGATGGAGGGGGATAGGGGAACGTTAAAGTCGCCGCCTACGATAAGGGTTCCTGAATGGAAGCTGGAAAGTTGCTGGAGAGTATTACGGAAGAAGGTGACCTGGCCAGTATTGGGAGCGTAAATATTGGCAATGGTGATGGGTATTTGGTTCAGGGTGCCTTTTATAAAGAGAAAACGTCCCATTGGGTCTGTTTGTACTTCCGATACTTGGAGTGGGCAATGTTTGGAAATGAGTATGGTAACACCCTTTGATTTAGCTTCCGAGTTGGAGGAATGGAAGGTTGTGGGGAAGTAGTGAATTTTAAGTTTAGGGATAGAGTCCGACCGAAAGTGGGTCTCCTGTAGGAGTGCGATGTGAGTTTTGGCTTGTTGTAGAGAGAGGAGGAGCTTGGATCGCTTTTCAGGGACGTTAAGGCCCCGAATGTTTATAGAGTATAATTTGAGTGAGTGTAGCTGCTGTGTAGTTGTGTCCATAGGAAGGTTGGCGTCCTGTGTGTCCGCCATTGGTGGAGGGGGGGTAAGAGGGGGGTAGTAAGGGGAGAGGGGTGAAATCCGGAAGGCTGTAGGTGTATGCGGGTCAGGTGTGGGCGTACCCGGATATTATCCGAAGAGGTGCGGAATTACGTATCCAGCAACCTCGTGGGTAGTGATCGGTGTAGAACGAAACACGGGCAGAGAGAGAGTCCCAACGGGTGGACAACACCCCTAACCGAGTCCGTGTGGGGGTTGACCAAATCTCTGGCAGTGAGGGACTATGTGTGGGTAACGTTCAACGAACGGGATGTGAGCCGCTACCACAGGATAGTTTGTAGTATGAAAGTGGGAGGTATTACCAATGTATCACCCAAAGTGGGTGGGTCACCGGCCCAACTGGTAAGGGCATTAACAGGGCGGTGCGCCGATATCAGTGAGGTATGGAGAAGTAACCCTAGCTATGGGTATTGTGCAGGCTTGCCGTGGGGAGGCTCAAGTGTCAACCCGACTCCCCGTCCAGGGGAGAAGGCACCACACCAGCCACTCCCCGCGCCAACCTCGGGTTCCGTGAAAGGTGGGGAGTGGGCGGCGGGGCCGGCCAAAAAGTGAAACCTGCAACGCTAATAACACACAGCAGGGAGATTTGTCTAGCCTTGGGAAGGTTACCAGTGGCTATCAGTGTATACCTTAACTGTCATAACAGTATAATTAACCTCTAACAACGAATATGTTACAATGAGCTGCTAAGAAAATAAACTGGTATAGGTCAGCTGTGGAGCCAATAGTCCGCTGTGTTGAAAGGGAAAAACAAAGATAAAATTCATACTTAGGATCGCGTCCTGACGGCTGGGACAGTCCCGGAACAGTGCGGGTGTGAGTCTGTAGACAACTGGACGACGAGGTAAGTGAGCGTCCGTTGCGGCATAACAGCTGGTCAGATCCTGTGAGGATGATGCGTCCGGAGCCTAAGGCATGACAGGAGTTCAGGGTGAGAGTTCTAAGTGCGGCTGAAAGAGAGCAGCGTTATTGTCAGGAGAGGAGCAGGTCTTGTCCCTTAGGGTGGGAGTATAGTGCTGGAGCTTGCGTCATAGAGGAAGCCGTGCGTGTCCACTGCAGGAGGCGTGTTTTAAGAGACTCCGTAAGCGTCATCAGGCGGAGTCTAAAGTCACTCAGACTTGTGGGAAATGTAGTGCCCAATCAGGAGCGGATCTGTACTATGCCCTACGGCCGTAGCCAGTGAGTCATAGGCGGTTGAGTGAGAGGCGTACTGAATGTGACTCTGCATATGGATAGGTGGGCATAACAGTGGCTAGAGGTGACCAGTGTAGATCTTGTGACCCATCACACATGTACGGAGGTGTTTGAAAAGACAAAACAAAGTCTTTAGATCACTCACATCTTGAGTGCTGTAATGAAGTTGAGCATGGGGTCCCGGAACAACGGGAAATCCGATAAGGCAGTGAACAGAACTAAATAAAATAAAAGTGTGAAACTAAAAGTGAGGAAGAGAGGAAAAATCCCTTCGACCAAATGTTAGCGGTCTCTGCGCCTCCTCCTGGACCGTGGGGAGGCGGCGATGTAGACAGCTCCAGGACCGTTCCGGTAGTTGGTCTGATTCCTGTGGGTGGAGGGTGAGCGTCTTCTGCGATGTCTCGAATTTTGAGCATCCATAGGTTCTTCTCTCAGCTAGTCAAGGGGCACTGGAACCATACGGAAAGCGGCATACCAATTAGGCACTGGTACCGTGGCAATGCCAAGTGTGGCGCAGAAATGCGGCAGATCCTCTGGTACTTTGAGGAGCGCTGTGCGGCCGTTATTGGAGGCCGAGAGACAGAAGGGGAACTTCCATTTGTAGAGAATACGTTTCTCCCGCAGAACATCCAGGAGTGGCCGCAGGTCTCTTCTGTGTTGTAGGGTAATCCCAGATAGGTCTTGGTAGATTTGGATAGGGGCACCCGCGTGTATAATCTGCTGAGTACCCCTGGCCTGCTTTAGGATTTCCTCTTTCAATCTGTAATCCACTATGCAGCAGATTATGTCCCGTGGGGGGTCCGTCTCCCTTCCCTTGGGGCGCAGTGCGCGGTGTATTCTCTCCATTTGGATGGGAGTTTGCGGGGGTCTGTGGAGAAGGCCATTGAAAAGGCTCACAACTTCTTGAGCGAACTGTCCCCCCTCAATGGCCTCTGGGAGGCCTCTGACACGGAGATTATGCCTTCGACCCCTGTTGTCAAGGTCCTCTAAATGTCGCTGCATGTCGCGCATCTGCAGCGTGTGGGAGTCAAGGCAATCAGTGACTGAGTGAATGGCGGTGTCATGGCGCTCAGTCACAGTCTCCACTCTCATGACTCGCTCGTTTAAGGCACGAAAATCCAGCCGCAGCTCCGAGATGGCGGCGGATAAAGTGTCCTTGATGTCGTCGGCGATCGCTCTTAAATCCTGAATGTTGATCTGAGGCTGAGGGATGAGTACAATCCCGATTCCCTCACCGTTGGGGTGGTTCTGACTAGGATCAGATGTGTTTGGATTGTTTAATGGCAGTTGCTGTGCTCCGGAGTGTGGTGGGCTGTGATGGACAGGCGCCATATTGCCTCTGCCGGCTCTGAAAATCTCCGGTATATGGCAGCTTTGTGACCCGGTAAGATCCTTGGGGGACCGTGAGCGGGAGGCAGAGGAGGATCGGGAAGCAGTACCCATTATCCAGGAATAGTGTAACCTGAAAATACCTCCAGGCTTCGTTGAGTATCTCCTGTGGTAGACGGAGCTCCGGGTTCAGAAGTCCGTCTCCATGCCAGGTCAGGCCACGCCCCCGCCTGTCTATTTATTACCCTAGCCTGTACATGGGGGGGAGGGGGGTCAAAATGAGGTTTTGCCTAGGGTGTCAAAAATCCTTGCACCAGCCCTGCCTATAACAAGCATTTTGCACTGTACTCACACAGGGAACATGTAAAGTTGTGGCACATTGGCATATGATACTGTAAGAATACTACAATTCAACTTAACATCTCTCTCCTTAGTGTCACAAGGAGAAAATGGTCTTTTTGGTGGAAATTCTTCTGTTGCAGACTATATAATCTCTTCTGTCACACAAACCAATTTGGAAAAAAATCCCATGGGCAGTCACCTTCATAGACACTTACCCCAATACACCCACCCTCTGCCAAAGAAATGAACCAATTACATCTGGTAGCAGCTAAAAACCGTAACAGACAAATCTTGGCTCATGTCTGCAAAATATTGTTTCCAAGTCATGAAACAAATTCAGCTAAATAATGGTCAATGAGACGTTAACTTGCATTTTTTTGGGCAAACATTCAATGTGATTTGGGAATTTTCAAAACATACGAGTAACCTTGGATGACAACCACACATTTTATCTTTCTGTCCTTATATAGAGCTAGTCAACCATGCCTAATATTATTTAATATTTCAACATTATGTACAACTGAACAGCTTATGTTTTCACAATATTATACTCTTCATATATTTAAACTGCTTCAGCAGCAACTTCCTTGGTAAACCCTCCCGCCAATGTATTAATAATGAAAAATAACTAAAATACTTTATTTTGTCCCCATAAATTATTTGAAATCGATAGATATTAGCATGTGAGCAGAAACAATTTAAAAGCTATGGTGACAGTTCTAAATGTTGATTTAACATACTCCTTTTTTAAATTTTGGATAGTTTGGAGCAATGCTGAGACCTCTGTTAGGTTTAAAAGAGAAGTGTAGGTTTACCAAAAATCAAACATACATATTCACCTACAGTGCCTTGCAAAAGTATTCACCCCCTTGGCTTTTTACCTATTTTGTTACATTACAGCCTTTAGTTCAATGTTTTTTTAATCTGAATTATATGTGATGGATCAGAACACAATAGTCTAAGTTGGTGAAGTAAAATTAGAAAATATATACATAAAACTATTTTTCAGAAATAAAAAACTGATAATTGGCATATGCGTATGTATTTACCCCCTTTGTTTTGAAGCCCATAAAAAGCTCTGGTTCAACCAATTACCTTCAGAAGTCACATAATTAGTGAAATGATGTCCACCTGTGTGTAACCTAAGTGTAACATGATCTGTCATTACATATACACACCTTTTTGAAAGGCACCCAGAGGCTGCAACACCTAAGCAAGAGGTGAACCAAACGCTGCCATGAAGACAAAGGAACTCTCCAAACAAGTAAGGGACAATGTTGTTGAGAAGTACAAATCAGGGTTTGGTTATAAAAAAATATCCAAATCTTTGATGATCCCTAGGAGCACCATCAAATCTATCATAACCAAATGGAAAGAACATGGCCCAACAGCAAACCTGCCAAGAGACGGCCGCAAACCAAAACTCACAGACCGGGCAAGGAGGGCATTAATCAAAGAGGCAGCACAAAGACCTAAGGTAACCCTGGAGGAGCTGCAGATTTCCACAGCTGAGATTGGAGTATCTGTACAAAGAAAGACAATAAGCCGTACGCTCCATAGAGTTGGGCTTTATGGAAGATTGGCCAGAAAAAAGCCATTACTTTCAGCAAAAAACAAAATGGCACGTTTTGCGTTTGCGAAAAGCATGTGGGAGACTCCCAAAATGTATGGAGGAAGGTGCTCTGGTCTGATGAGACTAAAATCGAACTTTATGCCCATCAAAGAGAACGCTATGTCTGGTGCAAACAAAACACATTACCCAAGGAACACCAACCCCACAGTGAAACATGGTGGTGGCGGCATCATGCTGTGGGGATGTTTTTCAGCAGTCGGGACTGGGAAACTGGTCAGGGTTGAGGGAAAGATGGATGGTGCTAAATACAGGGATATTCTTGAGCAAAACCTGTACCACTCTGTGTGTGACTTGAGGCTAGAACGGAGGTTCACCTTCCAGCAGGACAATGACCCCAAACACACTGCTAAAGCAACACTTGAGTGGTTTAAGGGGAAACATGTAAATGTGTTGGAATGGCCTAGTCAAAGCCCAGACCTCAATCCAATAGAAAATCTGTGGTCAGACTTAAAGATTGCTGTTCACAAGCGCAAACCATCCAACTTGAAAGAGCTGGAGCAGTTTTGCAAGGAGGAATGGGCAAAAATCCCAGTGGTAAGATGTGGCAAGCTCATAGAGACTTATCGAAAGCGACTTGGAGAAACCAATGGTTGTGCCTTTGATCTCAATGGTAAAGTCATAGGGAGGGGATCGGGGATGATTAAATATTACAAGCACAGTTTTAGAAAGATTGAGTTTAAGGAAGTTTTGTGACATCCATACTGATATGTCGCTCAGTAAGTTTGTGATACATAAGGGATTTGAGAAGGTAAGTTGAGTGGAGAGATAGATATGGATGTCATCAGCATAGAGGTGGTATTGGAAACCATGGGAGGTTATCAAATGGACCAGAGAAGAGGTATAGAAAGAAAATAGGAGGGGCCCAAGGACAGAGCCTTGGGGTACCCCAACAGAAAGAGGAAGAGGAGCGGAGGAGATGGTGTTGTATGTGACACTAAAAGTGCACTAAGATAGGTAGAAGGAGAACCAGGAAAGAGCAGAATCACGGAGGCCAAGGGAGTGGAGTTTGTTGAGGAGGAGTGGGTGGTCAACTATTTGGAAGGCAGCAAAAAGGTCCAAGAGTATGAGTATGGAGTACTGGTCTTTAGTTTTAGCAGTTAGTAGGTCGTTGGTGACATTTAGTAGTGCAGTTTTAGTGGAATGTTGTGGGCAGAAGCTGGAGCATAAGGGATCGAGAAGGTTGTTGTCAGTGAGGTAAGAGCTCATACGGTTGTGGACAAGGCATTTCAGGAAGCTTGGAGGCAAACGGGAGCAGGGAGATATGTCTTAAATATATCAAACAGGCGGGGTCCAGTGAGGGTTTTTTAAGTATGGGGGTATCCAGTGCATGTTTCAGAGGAGAGGGAAAGGTTGAAAATGAGGGTTAGAGAGTTTAGGATAGAGCAGGAAGGTGGTCGCAGTAACTGCGGGGGGACAGGGTCCAGGGGCAGGTGGTACTGTTGGCCGTGGAAAGAAGTTTGGCAACTTCCGCAGTGGTAACAGTGCTGAAGGAGTAAAGTGTTGAGTGTGGTGTTTGACCTGATTTGTTGATTTGGGAAAGAAGCTGTTTGCTGGATATCTCATCATAAATTGTATTGATTTTGTTTTTGAAATGATTGCCAATCTCCTGGGCAGTAAGCAACAGTAAGCAAGTTGGTGGGTGGAGGCAGTGGGGGGTGAAGGAATTAAGGGTAGAAAAGTGTTGACATCTGCACCTCTTGAGACTTCTGGTGTCGTCTGCTTGCTAGGGTTGTAGCAGGCAAATCCTTGTTCTACGTGTAGAAAGAGGAGGGAGTGTGTCCAGGGAGGATGACAGTATGTTGTTGTAGACGGAAGTGGTCAGGTCTGGGCAGGACAGGGGTGTGATTTTATCATAAAGGCAGGCAGTAGCAGAATGGCTGGCTCAGGCTCTCGGTGGTGTGTCGAGAGGCTGAGCCAGCTGCCGGTGAAGCACCTGGGCGGAACCTGACATTATTATCGGGCTCTGTGACGTCAGTTGATAGCCAGCTTTAGCATGCTGTCCGCTGAATCTGGGACACAGGAGTGCAGAACTAAGTGCACTGCTGTGATCCCCAGGAGAAGTTTGGCCAAAAAAGCTTTGGCCATATCTCCCTTTTAATTAATGACTTACTTAGGAAGTTCCTCTTCATTTTCTGCATCACTGCCACTGGGACAAGAAGTGAGACCTCTCCATAAAGGCCAGAGACAGCAATAAAAACAGAAGTCTCTTTTTTGGCTTGTTACGGTAAACCAGCTGAAATTTACTCTGTGGTTGGCAGCGTCAGCATCCTCCAACCCATTATCCTTCGATTGAAAAATTGGAGGAGCTAGATAGAAAGTTGTCGGCCTAACAATGGCTGCATCCATTCAGATGCAGCTGCTGTTCGAGTATTCTGACAGGCAGTGGTGCTGGTAGTCAGAATACAATAGCGGCAGCGAGAGAGTAGTCCATCTGAGCTGTATAGCATGGATGGAGGAATCTGGAATTATTTTTTTCGTTCGTCCTTAGGCGTTGTAACTGTATGGCCAGCTTAACATGCATGAAGTAGCAATAAAACAATTTTTTTTTTGTAAACTGCAAAAAAGCTAAAATCTCCTTCAGCCTCCTGTACCCCCACTGACAGTGTTCCCTCATTTTCCTGGTGAAAATTGACTCATTTGTATAAAGAATCGTGAATGTTTTGTCAAAATTGTCTTTTTGCATATATTGTAAAATACTTATTTCCCCCTTTACTCCTGACAAAGTTGTGTAATCAACGAAATGTGTTGAGAATTTTATCTCATGAAGGACATCATCTCTTGGATCATCTACATATGGTACTGTTCAAAAATACTAATTATGTAAATGAGTTTTCCTGACGCCAACATGCCAGCATACATGTGATATAGCTCTGCCCGTATTTCCATCCACAGGACCTGTTTAAATCGATAAAAGGAATTCAAGAGGGTCTAGGCTTCCATGTCCATTGAAATAAAGTTTGATTATACATTTTCATAGGATAAGACCCTTGAGTCAGGGAACTTATATACCCCCCAGTATAATGGGACTTTGTAGGCGAACCATACGATTGAATTAGATAAAAAATGTTTTATTTATTTAGAAAAGCATAAAAACAGAATATATAGGACATAAATCTCAAAAGTACTTAAACAATAGAATTTGCTTTCATATAGTCATTGTATACTTCCATTTGTAAACAAGATATTTTCTCTAGAAGCCTGACATGTTTCAGGACGATGTCCCTTCTTCAGAGGCGTATTGCAGAGAGAAAAATCATATATGTAGAAGATACATTCAGTAAAAGGTTTTCAGGAATGAAAGGTATATGCATAAAATATGCACAGGCATCCAATTTTGGATGAGACAGCAAACTATATGTTTTGGATAAAAACGCACTGGCTGTCAGTTGACCAACCAGTGTAGAATAATGGTTATCCCTCGGCTTCAGAAATGACTCCGCAGAGGCCCCCAAATGGAAGGACCGCTCTGCTGGGTCCCCAATGACTTATTTAGATGCAGAGATGATGCACAGGCAGCTGGAGCATAGAGAGCCTTGATGGTGGAATAACGTGTTATTCCACCATCAAGGCTCTCTATGCTCCAGCTGCCCGTGCATCATCTCTGCATCTAAATAAGTCATTGGGGACCCAGCAGGGCGGTCCTTCTATTTGGGGGCCTCTACGGCCTCTGCGGAGGGATAACCATTATTCTACACTGGTTGGTCAACCGACAGCCAGTGCGTTTTTATCCAAAACATATAGTTTGCTGTCTCATCCAAAATTGGATGCCTGTGCATATTTTATGCATATACCTTTCATTCCTAAAAACCTTTTACTGAATGTATCTTCTACATATATGATTTTTCTCTCTGCAATACGCCTCTGAAGAAGGGACATCGTCCTGAAACATGTCAGGCTTCTAGAGAAAATATCTTGTTTACAAATGGAAGTATACAATAACTATATGAAAGCAAATTCTATTGTTTAAGTACTTTTGAGATTTATGCCCTATATATTCTGTTTTTATGCTTTTCTAAATAAATAAAACATTTTTTATCTAATTCAATCGTATGGTTCGCCTACAAAGTCCCATTATACTGGGGGGTATATAAGTTCCCTGACTCAAGGGTCTTATCCTATGTACTGACCTGGGATGCTGGCAACCTTTTGAAGGCAATTTATTTGATCTTCGGTGGTTCATTTCACTATATACCGATTATACATTTTCAGTCCTCCCTGTGTAGCTCATTATTTATCACATGTATGCTGCCATGCTGGCGTCATGAAAACTGAAAATTATATCAAATACTTACTGTAATTTTCCTTTCCTGTATGTCAGCATACAAACCCTCCCTTTTTTGATCCTGTTATTTTTATGGAGAATGTGGGGTGTTGCTCTTGCTTTCCTTAATAGATTTAAACAGGTCCTGCCGATGGATATAGGGGTGGAGTTATATCATATGTATGCTGCCATGGATTGGAGCCAGGAAAGGAAAATTACAGTAAATATTTGGTACAATTTTCTGTTTTTCAGTTTATTTATGTTAGACGGTGGGGTGGGGGGCGGGGTGTTGGTACCGTTTTGCATAGGTTTTACACCTAAAGGTTCACATGTCCATTCCCTTTTTCTTTAGTGTAAAATATTACTAACAGGAGCTTGAACACCAATAAAAACCTGAGAGTTACTCATTTTTTTCCCACTAAATAAAAAAAAAGAATTTGCATCTGAACTGGTTTGATTACTGAATTTCAAGTCAAAAGTATTTTTCTCCTTTAATAAAATTTTATGTACAACATTTTTTGAAAAGTCTGTGAGATGTGCCTTTGGAACTGCTGATATGTTTCCAACATGATGGAGTGCTGGTTTGGAAATCCGCAGTTCGTAAATATAAAAGTTAATTTGATCAGTGGATTTTCAAAGGTGTTTAGGAACAGATTTAATTTAACTGACCTGATTTGATTTGTCTGCTCATCTATGGCATCAACAGCACTCTCCACGGAACTGAGAAGTGACTGGATCTGATTGGCTGTCTCCTTCAGCAGGAATCTTGTTACAAACTGATCAACATTGGTACCTTTTTCATACACCTGAGAAAGAAAAGGTGATAAATAGTCAAGAGTGCTACTGCAATTGGAATAAGCAGTAACTTGACTGTATCCAATACATATACTCGGGTATTTGATTGATGGTACTTATCTGGATTATCTAGTCAATAAATGAAAGATTCCTTTTTGTAACACATGTCACAGTAGTAAAAACCTTGGCAAGGTCTATAAATGTGTTTTTTAGCATGGATTTAAGCTGCAGGCAACACTTAACCATCAGTAACATCAAATAATTTACAAAGGAGCAAACGCATTACACTGTATACACTCTAGACAAAAAGAACTTTAAAAAAGCACATACTGTACATTTACCTTTATTTCTTTTTTTTAATATTATGTACTATAAAATCATTTAAAGTGGACCTGTCACAAACATTAAAGCAAAAAACTCACTTTTAAATGGAACACACTCCTGACTTTTGCAAATGTCAGCTTAGAAGAACAATTCAGAGTGGATCAAGGTGTTGCATTCTTTAGCACTTACATTTCCAAGCCCCCTTTACATTTGTGGATATGTCAACACATAAAAAATACTACTTACTGCACTTTAGGCAACACAGTTCACACAAGTTTGAAGCCAGCCTTAAAGTTGCGGTATGTTCCTGCTGGTGCTTTGCAACTCCTGGAAGATTTCCCACTCCAAGGAATTTATCTCCTTTGTAAAGGATTGCCTTAGTGATTGTGTTGGTAATTGATGGGGAAATTTCATATTTCATTATTAATATTGGCTCATAATATCTAAGAATGAATTTTAAACCTGGTTAAGGGGCCATACACGGACATATACAACAATGGTTACCTTAGCGGACTTCATACTATAGAAAATCACAGGAATGTGCTATCTTCCTTAGAAGGTAATGTTGCTTACGATTGGTCAAATGATACTCACTAGTCCTGTATATACTACAGCCAAAACTTGGAATAGTGAGTCTTGTATCGGAGCTGCATTATGCATGCGTCTGATTTGATCATCTATGCCACGCCACAAAAAAGGGGGACTCCTTGGCGAAAAAGGCACCTATAGCTAAGAATTCTTCTTACATGTCCTAATATTATTAGTACATTTGTTATCTGTATCTGTCATTGCTTAATTAAATGTTAAACATGCACATCTCGAATAAAGCCCCAAAAGCGTAAACTATTACATAACCGTGATAAAACAGTAATAAACATATGAAAGCATTTTATTTTTTAAAGATCAATGTACTACATGGAAACTAAGAGTTATATACTTTTAGAAATTTAAATAGTGTGTTAGGAGCCATTTGTTTATGCCTAGATCACAAGGAAAATCTGCGCTAAGCTATAATAGGTAAAAGCTAGCAGCCAGCAAAGTTTGTTGATATCCAAACATGAAAATCCAAAATTGTGTGTAATGCGGCGCTAAAAATGACAACTGGAAAAACAGTCCAAAGAAGATCTGAAGAGTAGGAGGAATCCAATCACCAGCTATAGTGCAAATATAAAGGGGCACTTAACACCACGTGATAAGGTTGTCTGCTTAACAGATGGCTGTAAAAAGTAGGCATGTATAGATATTCTCGATAACATCCAGCAAATTCAGCTCTCTGGGACCCCTCATTAATACAGACAGCAATATCCGGATGGTTTTCCCCACAGATCAATGTCTCCCAGAAATCACACCAGAAGTGGGATATGTATGCAGGTAGAGAGACCAGGGTCTTTTCTTTCTGGAAACCAGTACCTACGAATGCATTCTAAATATCTCGGGTAAAAATTCTCAGTTTCTGGATCATTCTCATAGACTTCCCTTGCCTCCTCTTTGGTGCACTGTTCTTCTACACATTCCTGTTCTAAGTGGCCTTGCTTGGTTTCTTCAAACAGATGATTAGCCCTCTTGTGGCTTTGGTGCAAAAACTGCACAGCTTCCTTAGCAGACAACAAGACTGCTGTGACTGGCATGTGTTAGGTCTGCAGCCAGCAGGGTGAGGAGCAGGGCTGCTGACAGGGTGGCTGTGCTCGGCATTTGTTTATGCCTATACTCGATTCACAGCTGAGGTTAAGTTAAGGCCTATGTCCCTCACAACTGGTTTCTTAATAGAACCAATGGGCTACCTTGCTGACCAACAGTAACAGGAAAGGCCTGCCTGAACTCAAACAGTTCCTGAAATTGGTATTTGCATAATATAGCATGCTGGATGTTGGGGCCCCAGGATAATAAGATGTTTCTGCAATAAACCACTGGTGCATGGTCTTTAACTTTAGTACTGGTAGCCATTAAAGAAGAATGTAAGTAAAGCTTTGAATGCAACATGATCTATTTTGAGTCTTTTTTTTCTTGGTTTATGTTTTACTCTCTGAAAATGTTTTAGTAAGAGTTCATCATTAACATCTATCCGCTGGAAGTTTCAGATCTGAAATGTGAGGACAACTTTTGATTTGAAGAAATAGCAGGTAATTTTTTCAGATGAGTTTTTGAATGTGCTACGATGAACTCTGCAAATGAGAGTAACTAAAGGGCACAGTACACACTGTTGTAAAATGACAAATAAGACATCGATCATTCTCCTGCAGGCACAAACTGGAGGGTGAAGGCTAATGAGGGAGCACATTTCTTCCTGCTTAGTCTGGAGTTCTCTGGTGAATTTTATTAGATCCATCTATACTAAAAGTAATCTTTCTAAGATTGTTCTAAACTAAAAAAAAAAAACTGATGGATAATTGATATTTCAGCAAAATGAAAAACAGTACAGAACATTACAGCAGCATCTCTAAATCAAAATCTTTGAGGCACGGTGGCCCTTTTTTGGGAGGGCAAAATGCCTACCTTCTAGTATCTAAGCAGTGATAAGATTTGCACCATACAGACATCTGCACACATTACATAACATTTTCACTATAAAACATTTTTGCTACTGTTCGTAGAAAGACACTTTCATAAACAACTGATTGACCTAAAATGTTCCAGTTACATGAATAGATTATAAAAGAAGATGATTTATTTAATTGTAATCATTTTGTTTCACTTTAACCACTTCAATACAGGGCATTTTCACCCCCTTCCTGCCCAGGCCAATTTTCAGTTTCCAGTGCTGTAACATTTTGAATGACAATTGCGCGGTCATGCAACACTGTGCCCAAATAGAGCTTTCTTTTGGTGGTATCTGATCACCTCTGCAGTTTTTATTTTTTGTGCTATAAACAGAAGAGCGATAAGTTTGAAAAAAACACAATATTTTTTACTTTTTGCTATAATAAATATCCCCAATTTAAAAAAAAAAAAAAAAATTCCTCAGTTTAGGCCGATATGTATTCTTCTACATATTTTTGGTAAAAAAAAAATCGCAATAAGCGTATATTGATTGGTTTGCGCAAAAGTTATAGTGCCTACAAAATAGGGGATAGATTTATGGCATTTTTATTATTATTATTTTTTTTACTAGTAATAGCGGCGATCTGTGATTTTTATCGGGACTGTGACATTGCGGCGGACAGATCGGACATTTTTGACACTATTTTGGGACCACTGACAGTTATACAGCGATCAGTGCTATAAATATGCACTGATTACTGTATAAATGTCACTGGGAGGGAAGGAGCTAACACTAGGGGGGCAATCCAGGGGTTAAATGTGTTACCAAGGGAGTGATTCTAACTGTAGGGGGAGGGGACTGACTAGGGGAGGAGACTGATCGGTGTTCATATTTAGTATGAACACATGATCGGTCTCCTCTCCCCTGACAGGACGTGGATCTGTGTGTTTACACACACAGATCTATGGTCCTGCTCTGTAACGAGCTATTGCGAGTGCCCAGGGGACATCGCGACCGCCGAGCACAAGCATCAGCTCCTTGGTGACGCAGCGGCATGCGCGGGCCCCCTATTCTGCTGGGAAGCCGAGGACGTCATATGACGCCCGCCCAGGATGGGAGATCCCATCTGCGGACATCATATGACAATATGCGGGTAGGGAAGTGGTTAACTTTACTTGCTCCTTAGGCCTCATGTACACTGATGCTGGTAAACGGTCGTTGAGGAGCAGTTGGGTGTTTTTTTTCAGCTGCCCCTGTATTCTCTTTATGTTGTCTTATCAGCACATGTACATGGAGTCGTTTATAGTCGTTTCCAGGCAGTTGAGGTTAGAAGCATTTTTTGCAAAGCAAAAAAATGCGTTCAGGACGGATGTTCAGAGGCATTTGAAGCGCCAAATGCCTGTAACAGCTTATAAAAGCGGTAACTCGAGTTTAGCCGCATTTAAATAATAGGCGTTTTTAATGGAGATACATTTCTGAACCATTTGCAATGCAAAAAAAGCTTCTAAACACAAACGCGGCTAAACGTGGCACAATGGACGTTTTTATCCGTCGGTTACTAGCTGTCAAATGCCATCTTTCAGGAGAGGTTTTAAAATGTCCGGTGTACATGAAGCCTTAAAGGAAGCCCATGTCTAAAAGAAGACAAAAACAGAAAAAAATACTGCTTTTCCATGTTTGACCAGTGATAGTTGACCTGTGATAGTTAATAGACTGCTAATGCTGTGTAGATCTAAAGTAGAAAATGTAGTCTGTGATTCATCCAGGTAATAACAACACTAACATGTTGTGTTTGGTACAAAGCACGGTGAAGTAATCTACAAATTAATTAAAGGCATTTTTAGTATACAGCACATCAAAGAAAACCCAAACGATAAAAAATTAGCCTACTAAATGTAATTTATTTAATGTCTTAAAATTTTTTTTTTACGAAAGAAGGTAAAGGAAGCCATTCATTATAGTTAACCAGGGGTTATTCAAGGGTAAATAAAAATTATCTTTCCATGTAGTAAGTTTCTGCAACTATAATGAATTTCACGCAATGCACTTCCACTTTATTTTTAAAGCCTAACTCCACTTTTGTTGAGAAAGAAAACATTCCCCTCTGGGTGATCAATGTACATTGCAAGGATTATAACAAACTTTGTTGCAGATTCATACCTTTTGTTATTCTGAAGTAATCCATGTGTGTTTGTCTGTGCCTCTGTACTAAGTGGGTCTAATGGGAGTGGTTTCATAATTAACTGTCAGGTGTGTAGCTGCAGAGCACTAATGAGGAAATCTGCTGTGCCTGCATCCCTTTAGACGTGCCCCTATTGAAAGCATCTCTCCAAAAATTAAATTTTTGCTGCAGGGGATGCCTGGAATCCGACTTGTATCTTAGGCAGACTTCTGGGAAAATTGGTGAGCCAATCACACAAGCAGGAAATTATGTTTTTGGGGAGTGGTCTGTACACACTCTGTGTACAGAAAACTCCATGTAGCCATATTGCAATGCATTCTCAGAAAATTACATTGGCTGCAGACTGAAAAGAAAAGGTAATTTTTAATAATATTCAATTACAATATGATTAGAGTAGCAATTATATGTGCTAAATTATTATTTTTTTCCTCACGAAAGTGGAGTTACCCTTTAAGCTTTTTGTTTCCAATAATCTCTATTGAAAAGTCTTGTGTTTTAAAGCGTTTTTATTGAAGTCTATGGGGCTAAAAAAATGCCCATTTATAGGCAACATACAAAATCCCCCAAATCCCTACCCACCCATTCACATAAAAAAAACTTCCTAACACCTATTCAACTTAATCTGCCGAGTTAGGACCCACTTCTGGGAGAAAAACCCAGTGACCCACCGTTGCAGTATGGGCTTTGTAGTAATATCATGACACTGCATTGGAACATTGTAAAGACCCCGCTGATGGACCTAATGGGAACTCTTGACAGACAGTGACGTGGGATCCAAAGAAGGACCCTTCCACTCAGCAGTGAAGGAGCGAGAAGGCTCGAGATCATCACATGACTATGGATATAGGCAAGTATTGGGGGCATTTACAGTGGATTTAAAAAGTCTAAACACCCCTGTTAAAATGTCAGGTTTCTGTGATGAGAAATGAGACAAAGATAAATAATTTCAGAATTGTTTCCACCTTTAATGTGACCTATGAATTGTACAACTCAGTTGAACAACAAACTGAAATCTTTTAGGTGGAGGGAAGTAAAAATAAAAAAAATAAAATAATATGGTTGCATAAGTGTGCATTTTAGGTGGAAAAAGTTCTGAAATTATTTAACTTTGTCTAATTTTTTATATCACAGAAACCTGACATTTTAACAGAGGTGTGTAGACATTTTATGTCCAAGGTACATAAAGGAGTGGGGGCTTCCTTGGCTTTAATCAGAGCTTTATAAAACCAACTGTAGTCAGCTTCTTTAGGTTTTTGGTTAGGTTCCCAAACATTAAGGACCATTTAAAATAAAAATAATGGTAGTGATTTAGAAAGTAGAACACTGAGCTGCAGAAGATGAGTATTGCCCCATACACTCGGTCGGAATTTCCGTCAGAAAAAGTCAGATGGGAGCTTTAGGTCGGATATCCCGCCTGTGTGTATGCCCCATCGGACTTTTTCTGTCAGAATTTCCGACGGACTTAGATATAGAACATGCTCTAAATTTTCCCGTCGGAAATGCCGACGGAGGTTATCCCGTTGGTAATTCTGACTGTGTGTATGCGGCATATGTCTAAATTCATGTTTGACTGAAGTACACTTTGAGCTGTGCTAGAGAAACTCACTACTACAATAACTGACATTTAGGGCTCATGCACACTGCAGCTCAAAGGAGCTCAAAGAAGCGGCTCCTACAGGCTTTTGAGTTCTTATTATTTTTGCCTAGAAACTCCCCTCCATGTTAGCCAATGTGACCATGCACACTAGGTCTTTTTTAGGTGTTTTCAGGAATATGCTCCTACTGGCATAAAAATCCCTCCACCAAACTCACGTTTTTGAGAGGAGCTAGTGTCCCAAAGAGCTCAAAAGAGCTAAAAAACGCAGCTTTTTGTTTTGTTTAAACAGTGGTTATGAAAATACTATCTAGGAGGGTTTGTGAAAAAAAAGGCTTATGCTCAAAAAGTCTCGAAAGAGCTCAATAAAAACGTGAGAAAGAGCACAAAAAAAGAACAAGCTTCTTCAAGCTTTTATAGGCAGAAATAAAAGCTCAAACGCCTGTAAAAAGCTGCAGTTTGCATGAGCCCTAAGGGTTCATAGAGTTTTACAGGCATTTTATATGCCTAGAATGTATTACCCACTGCTATTCCATGCCTTGGGAGCCACGGTTGTCACATACAGACTGCTATTCAAGTAAATGGCTGTACGTGGCCATACTCTTGTCGACAGCAATGTTTCAATGCATCAGCATTTACTCATGCTTGAGCACCCGGTGTATTTCTTGAACATGAAACATGCCACGCACACATACATGGTTAAACCCCAATGCAAAGAAACCTCAGCATTCACAAGAGTCTCAGAGCTTACCTCTGAGAGCTGTCAGACAAGTGGGACAGTGAGACACGCTGACAGTTGAGCTGTGTGTGAGGCACTGAAGGCGGGAGAGACGTTCTGAGAGCAGGGGAAGAGAGAGCGCTGGAGAGAATGACCAGGACCAGGAGGGACACACACTGACCTGACCAGGAGAGGAGGTGGGGACCGGGAGATTGTGAGTCGGACGGGCGATCAGCTGATCGGGAGAGGCGTCGAGGGGCTGGGACCATACAAGGAGACCAGGTGAGAGGCGAGACTGATCACCTGATAGAGAGAGGCAGCAGGGGCTGGGGGGTGTGATAGCCGGATCGGGAGAGGCAGTAGGAGTAGGACCGGGGAGAGACACTCTGACCGAGGGAGGCTGCAGGAACTGACAAGCTCTACAGGGGCGGCCAAACCAGAGGAGCGGAGCAGCCGCACAATAAATGGACAGTAGGTGTACCCTTAGTGCTGGGAGTAACTTTGGTACTGGGAATACCTTTCAGTACCTGAGAGTACCTTTGGTGCTGGGAGTGACTTTAGTACTGGGAGTACCTTTAGTATCTGGGAGGGACTTTAGTATCTGGGAGTACCTCTTGTACTGGGAGTACCTTTAGTACCTGGGAATACCCTTATTCTCCGATAATACCTTTAGTACCTGGGAGTAACTGGGGGGTACCTTTAGTGCCTGGAAGTAACCTTAGTGCCTGGGGATACCTTTAGCACCTAGGAGTAAATGGGTAACATGGTACTAATATTCAAAAAAGGGCAGAGATCTATTCCTGGGAACTATAGGCCTGTCAGCCTAATGTGGGTAGTTTGTAAACGATTTGAGGAGATGATAAGGGACCATATCCAAGAATTTGCTGACGCAAACAGTATCATTAGCAGTAATCAGCATGGGTTTACGAAAGGTCGCTCTTAACGCTTAACAAACGCTTAACCTACAAGCTGAGGTCTGTAGGCATGGACCATAAGGTTTGCTCTTGGATAGAAAACTGGGTGGGATAAAATCGCTCAATTTCAGTGTTTGCTGACGACACAAAAATATGCAGGGCAACAACACAGCAGGATATAGAAACTTTACAAGAGGACATGAATAAATTAATGGAGTGTGCTACTGCATGGCAAATTAAGTTTAACATTGAAAAATGTAAGGTAATGTAAGGTAATGCACTTGGGGGGGATATAACTGCAAGTTACTCATTAGGGGGAGAACACCTAGGGACTTCCAGGATGGAGAAGGATCTAGGGGTCCTAGCTGAAGACAGACTGAGCAATAGCATGCAGTATCAAGCTGCGGCTACCAAAGCCAGCAGTATTAGCATGCATTAAAAAGAAAATTTACTCCAGAGATAAAACTATTTTTCTACCACCTTATAAAACTCTGGTTCAGCCGCATCTGGAGTATTCCGTCCAGTTCTGGTCACCAATCCTCTGAAGGGATGTGCTGGAGCTGGAGCGAGTCCAGAGAAGGGCAACTAAATTAATATGGGGACTGGATGACCTCAATTATGAGGAACGACTACAAGCGCTAAATTTATTCTCCCTGGAGAGAAGACGCTTGAGAGGAGATATGATAGCGATTTACAAATATCTCAACGGTGATCCCAGCACAAGTATGAAACTTTTCAGTCCCAGGGAGTGTAACGGGGCCACACGAGACTGGAAGAGAAGCGGTTTAACCTTAAGCTGCGTAGGGGGTTTTTCACTGGCAGGGCGGTAAGGATGTGCAACTCTCTTCCACAATCGGTGATGCTGACACAAAGTATGGATAGTTTTAAAAAAAACCTTGGATGGGCATCTTAGCAAAAACAATATACAGGGATATGGGAAATGATTTTTTTACACACACACACACCTACACAGGTTCAACTGGATGGACTGTTGTCTTTATTACACATTACCAGCTAGGTAACCATGTACAGCCATTTACTGTGGCCCTCCGGGAGCAGAACAGCAACAGAACATTTATGCTAGGCATATAAAAAGCCTATAAATCTTTGTATGCATGAACCCTAAAGAATAATACAATTATGTATTTTTAGCTGTTCGGGCAAAGAAAGAGTTATCTTAATAAGCGAGAGAAAAAAGATGCCATACTGTTTCCAATTTATAATTAAGAAGTAAAAATTGCTGTGCTCATTATCTGGATAAAACAAACCTTTCTCCTCACTAATCATCTCTATAAAACAAACACCCAGCTGAACTCTGCTCGGCACAGTCTGCTTGCCGATAGCTGCCAAATTGAGATTCTTTTGTTCCTTTTATACCAAATGACAATTTACTACAGGGACAGAGTAATTATGCTGACTGTATTCTGTTAATACAGAGCAGGCAAATGGAAGATTCCTGTTTTCTAAGTATTAGGCACGATAATAAAGAGTTTTACCAAATTTTGAGATCTGAATATGAATTTTTTTTAAGCAAAAAGAGCACCTGAACGCATGAAGGGCAAAGCAGCAAGTTAATTTCAATACTACACACATCTGTGCAATTCCCCTTTGTTTCTCCATTTAGCTGCCATCAGCAAAAAGGATATTGCCCCAAATGTAAGCTCCAAAATTGAACTTAGAGCCAAGGACTTTCTCCCTGCTTACCCATGTAACAGTGTGGGGTGGCAGAGATGCTAAGCACCAGCATATGGGAGGAAGTGTAGGGAGTCACACGCTCCATTATAATCGAACCAATGAAAAGCAAGGAGCTAACACATATGTGATATTTGCATGTGAACAAAGGATAAAAAAAACAATCCAAATATAATTGAGAGTCCAAAGGTGAAAAAAGTGTTATTTTTAAGAATTATCATCCACTTGCCGACAGCTGCATGTACATATATACGTCGACAGAATGGCACGGACAGGCAAATGGGCGTACAGGTATGTCCCTTTAAATTTGCCGCCGTGTGGTCACGTGCGCGCAAGCTCCGTGAGTGTGATTGCGGGTCCCGCGGACTCGATGTCTGCGGGAATACCCGCGATCGTCTCACGGAGAGGAAGAACGGGGAAATGCTGATGTAAACAAGCATAGTGCCTAGTGACAGGACACTGATCACAGCTACCTGTAATCGGGAACAGTGATCAGTGTCATGTCACACATAGCCCACCTCCCCCCACAGTTAGAACACATCCCTAGGACACACTTAACCCCCGCAGCGCCCCCTCCTGGTTAACCCCTTCACTGCCAGTCACATTTACACAGCAATCAATGCATTTTTAATCGCACTGATCGCTGTATAAATGTGAATGGTCCCGAAATAGCGCCAAAAGTGTCCGATCTGTCCGCCATAATGTCGCAGTCATGATAAAAATCGATGATCGCCGCCATTACTAGTAAAAAAAAAAATTATAAAAAAAAATACGAAAAAATTATCCCCTATTTTGTAGACGCTATAACTTTTGCGCAAACCAATCAATAAACGCTTATTGCGATTTTTTTTACAAAAATATGTAGAAGAATACGGCCTAAACTGAGGCAAAAAAAAATTTTTTTATATATTTTTTGGGGATATTTATTATAGCAAAAAATAAATAATATTGCTTTTTTTGTTTATAGCGCAAAAAATAAAAACCGCAGAGGTGATCAAATACCAACAAAAGAAAGCTCTATTTGTGGGGAAAAAAGGACGTCAATTTTGTTTGGGAGCCACGGCCGCGCAGTTGTCAGTTAAAGCGACGCAGTGCCGAATCGCAAAAAGTGCTCTGGTCTATGGCCAGCCAAATGGTCCGGGGCTGAAGTGGTTAATAAATATTCCACAGTCCAAAAAATGTTCCTAAATTTTGCTGAAGAAAGCTCCAATCACCGTGCCCCTGGTCTTAAAGGTGCCTCAGATACGCCTCATATAACTGCTCCACCACAAAGTGTACAAAATGCACGCTTGACAACAGCATCTATAAGATGCGCTAGAGCTGCACGATTAATCGTCAAAGAATCATATTGCGATTCTTCCCCCCTCGTGATCTTAACAACTAATTTTCTCGATTCTATGTAACAAGTACAAAAAAATTCAGGCAGCCCTCCAAGTTTATGACAACATCGCTTTAACGGAGGTAAAGAGATACATTGTATCTCAATCCTTTTAGATCAAAGGAATGAACTTCGGCCTGTAAATGAGGGAAGTTTAACCACTTAAAGACTAAATCTTTTTCTGACATTTGTTGCTGCAAGTTAAATCAGTTTATTTTTTTGCTAGAAAATTACTTGGAGCCCCCAAACATTATATACTTTTTTAGCAGAGATCGTAGAGAATAAAATGGCGGTTGTTGCAATATTTTATGTCACACTGAATTTGCGCAGCAGTCTTTCAAATGCAATTTTTTTGGGAAAAAACACACTTTAATGTATTAATTAAAAACGAAACGGTAAAGTTAGCCCAATTTTTTGTATCATGTGAAAGATGATGTTACGCCGCAAGAATCGTGATCTTTATTCTAAGCAAAAAAATCGTGATTCTAATTTTGGCCAGAATCGTGCAGCTCTAATATGCTCCTTTCATGTCATAGGGTGGACTTTCCTGAACTAGACACAGAGGATTGGGAGGATATGTTTCTCCAATTAGTGGCAGTTAAGGATCGCTTAATTCAATTCAGGATTCTACACCGGGTGTATTCAACGCCGCAACGGCTGAACAAAATTTTTCCTGGGGCCTATCCTAGCTGTTGGAAATGTGGTAATCTAGAGGCCGGTTTCTGTCATATGTTGTGGCCCTGTCCCAAAGTGCACTCTTTCTGGGTAGAGGTGACTCAATTTATAGCCTCGCTGTTAACAATCCCAATCCTGCAGACTGTACCAGTCTACTTGCTGGGCCTGGTGGGCTCTTTAGCGCACCACACAGCAACTAAGACCCTCATAGGAATTCTGTTCTTTTATGCCCGTAAAGCGATATTACTAAAATGGAAACAATCAGATGGGTCCTCTCTGAGCTCTTGGAAAGCCCTGGTCAATTCTACAATACCATTATATAAAGCCACATATCACTCCTGTGGGTGCACTGCTAAATTTGACAAAGTGTGGAAACTATGGCTTGACTTTGCCTCTACTAATGCCGCTCAAGAACAGACGGTTTATCTGATACCCATTAACTACTCCTTGTGTGCTAACACCTGCTAAGACCCTCATGACACCCCTATAGTTGAACCCTTAGTATATTAGGCCTAGTACCAGAGTTCCTTCCCTCTTGGGAAACCTCACCTCTATTGAAGACGAGTAGCACATTCTCCTTTCATAATTTCTCCACATGGAGTGGCTGAGCAGTGATGTTTTATTGTTTGTATCTATGTTTTTTTTGTCTGTTTTTCTGTTGCTAACAGCACTGTTTAGGCAGATAACCTGTTGTTAGGTACCGATTTATGTGGTACTTTTTTGAGCCGGGGAATGCCCCAAGGCTCTGTTTTTGTAAATCTATTAAAATTCAATAAAGTGAATTTGAAAGAAAAACATCAATAACTGAGACCCAAGGATAGATAATAATCCAGGATAGTGTGATATTTTATTAAAAATCAAAACAAGGATTAAAAATATAAATTGGCCACTCACTTTTCAAGGTACTATAGTCAGCACCAACACAACCAGCCTGTTCAATTGACCTGCACACCGCTCGGTCTGAGCCGGCATGTGTTCCAAACAGCCGAATGTTCAAACCAGATCAAAAAATGGAAATAACGTCACGTATGGTGGACGTGCAGCCTTAGTGCATTTTGATTGACAGCATCCTCAGATAGCTCATCGTGGGGCAGCTTCACATTTTGCAGCATATTTTTGGTTGGCGCCAGGGCTTACTAATATTTCTCACATGCTCCTTCATGACCAAAGGGACTGGGGAACTGGGTACTTTTCTTCACTTCCAGTGGATGAGCAGAAGAGCAAAGGGATGGTGAGTATGCACATCTAGAGGAGCCACCATTCAATTAAACCTATTACTTGGGAAGGTTTAGTTTAAAGCAGACCAATAAGATATAAATGCATATAAAATGGAGCTAGGACACTATAAGATATGTTGAATCATTGTCCCCTTCTGTGCTTAGGCACTGGCCACATGCCTGTAGCATGAAGCAATTCCCAGGCAGCAGAAGAGCACTTAAGGCAAAGCTCACATGACTCTACAACAGAGGATCCCATGATTACTGGAGCATGTTTTCATATAATATACTTGCTAAAATATATTATAACTATGTTTTTATATTTCTGTATAGGCTATGTGAACAAACAAGCCCTCAAACTGACCATACTTCCCCCTAAAAATGTACTGTAATACTTACCTGTGCAGCATTTAGTCATGTGATTTCTGGTAGGGGGAAGGATCAGAGTTCAGACAGAACTGCTGATTGGCCGGGCCTGCCTCAATATTATGCCATAAGCCCTTTCAGCTGAGCTGATGTAACCAATAGCAAGGCATCATGTGATTAGTTAAAAAGAGATGTTCAGAGCACAATTAAACATCCCAACCTTATGTGAAAGGATAAGATATGGCTCCAATTATAAACCTATCAAGGTCACTATAACCATCTTGCAGCTCTCAGTGAAAAACATCTGGAATATCCCACCATTTATCTAAAAGCAAACCAGCAAGGTAGAAATTTCAATGGTAGTCTAAGCTACCATTGCAGCTTTGACCCTGGAGTGTGAGGAACTCCACCTCCTCTTGGCCGCTGGACGCTGCACTTAACATGCTGTGTTAGGCTTCATATACACTACAGCTCCTAAACTTGAGATTACGAGTGTTTGGTGTATTTTTTACAAAGCTTCTAAACTCAACTCCATAAAAGCCTGTGTGTCAATGTACACATAGGCTTTTACCTGAGTTTGGGAGCTTCTGTGGTTAGGGGAGCTTCAACTTCCCTCTCCTTAGCGCGGAAGAATCGCGTTCAGGATTGGAACGTTTTGACCCACGGTCAAATTAGGTTGTGTGTTCATGAAGCCTTAGCAAATCTGCTCTTTGGACACTTTACAGTTACAACCCCTCTGTCCACAGCTGGGAGTCTTTCCTTTACTGGATACGGGAAGCAATCTTGGACCCCAGATAAGCAATTTTATATTCTCTTATGAGTGGATTTTCATTGCTTCCTTGCCTTGAATTAAAGCTATTACTATACAATTAATGCGCTCTCTGCCTTATTGTTTTGCTTTTAGATCATGTGATTAGTCACCTTGGAGGCCGTTACAAGACTGCTGAGGATTTCAGAGCAGCAGAGGAATTTTATGGTCAGACTGCAAATTAGAAACACATGGATTTTTTTTTCTAGCAAATTAACTTATTTTTTCTGTATTTGCAGTGTACTGGGAAGGCTTTTTAATATTTATTTTTTTCAGCAGAGCCCAGCCAGTGCTTCCACCCTTGGCCTAGATGAGGATAATTTCATAATTGCCCCTGCCCCCACTCAAAGTCTTCTGGGATGCCTACATTAAAAATCCCAAGAGGCTTTGGGGCCTCTGGATGATGTCACCGGCAAGATGGCGGTGTGGGTGCAGTGTTTTTTGTTGAGATTGCTGAATTTGCTTGGCATTTGAGTATATTATTTCATCTCACACTAGCAGACCAGGTAAGAAGGTGAAAAGATTCAAATTAAAGAATGTTACCTCAACATTTCATATTTCTGATATGTGTCTGCTGTATTATGTACTTGTGTTAAAAAGTATCCTGTTCTCTTTGTTTTGCTTCCTTTGTGTGAAATTCCTGGTGTTCCTGCCAGTCTCTCTGATTTCCTATTTCAAACTGACCACGCTAGTCATGAGATTACATCTATCTCAGTGTGGTTCGTTTTCTGGCTGTGCTGGGAGAACAACCTGCCTCTCCTTCAATGATCAGACTTATGCTGACACCCCCCCCCCACCTGCACAGCCATTCACTGAGAAGATCAATGTACGGCTGCTTCTCCTCCCCCAGCTCTACGAGCCCCTTATGCAGCTGAGAACAGAGATTATGTGATCAGCTATAAAAAATAAGATATTTACAGTTCATTCATAAAGTATTTAGACCCCCTTAACGGTTTTCAATTTTGTTAGGTTGCAGCCTGATACTACAGTTGATTAAATTCATTTTTTTCTCATGAATCTACACTCAGTACCCCATAATGACATCTTGAAAACAGAATTTTAGAAATGTCTGTGAATTTAATTAAAAAGGAAAAACTGAAATATGACATTGGCATATGTATTCAGACCCTTTGCAACAATAGTTAAAATTGAGCTCAGGTGCCTCCTATTTCTCTTGATCATTGCTGATATGTTTATACACTTTGATTGGAGTCCACCTGTGGTAAATTAAATTGATTGGACATGATGTGGAAAGGCACACACCTCTCTATAAAAGGCCTCACAGCTGACAATGCATATTGTATCAGAGCAAAAGACATTTTGTAAAAGGAACTGCCTGCAGAGCTCAGAGACCAGATTATTGCAAGGCACAGAAGGCTTTAAATTCTGCTGCACTGAATGTTTCCAAGAGCACATTGGCCTCCCTAATTCTCAAATGAAAGAAGTTTGGCACAACCAGGACTCTTCCAAGTGCTGGTCGCCTGGCTAAACTGAACTAGGCAGTCGGGGGAGAAGGGCCTTAGTAAGAGAGGTGACCAGGTCACTCTGACTGAGCTCCAGAGATCCTGTGTGGAGATGGGACAACGTTTTACAATGACAACCATCACTTCAGCCTTCCACCGATCTGAGCTTTATGGCAGAGTGGTTAAACAGAAGCCTCTCCTGAGTGCAAAACACATGAAAGCCCACTTGGAGTTTCCAAAAAAGCACCTGAAGGACTCTCAGACTTTGAGGAACAAGATTCTCTGGTCTGGTGAATCCAAAATTGAACGGTTTGGCCTCAATTCTAAATGTTATGTTTGGAGGAAACCAGGCACCGCTCATCACCCGCCCAATACCATCCCAACAGTAAAGTATGGTGGTGGTGGCAGCACCATGCTGTGGGGGTATTTTTCAGCAGCAGGGACTGGGAGACTGGTCCGGGTTGAGGGAAAGCTGAAATGAGCAAAGTCCAGGGATATCCTCAATGAAAACCTGTTTCACAGCGCTCAGGATCTCAGACTGGGACAAGAGTTCACCTTCCAACAATGATCCTAAGCACACAGCCAAGACAAATACACATGCAAAGGTATATTTGCTTTGGAAGAATACATCACATCTAATGCTGGGTGTCCTATAGGTGTGGATGTGGCTGTGATTTGTAAAACGACTAGTTTAGTTTTTTTTTAGAATTGGGTGCCTCGAGACTGTGCATAATTTTAAACTGTGCCTTGACTAAAAAATGGTTAAGATGGTGCTCTAGGCTGAAAAAACACCATTTAAAGCAATTGTATATCCTTTTGACAATACAAAATTGATACAAATTTTATTCAGAACAGCAAGGGTGCACTATGGCAGGATATCACAGGAAACATTCAGACAGTAGGTTGGAGGAGAGGGTGCAGACTTGATGACTCATTGTATTTCTGCTCCTTCAATGTCCAATCAGCATTCAATGAATGATACTGGTGACACTGTATTACCTAAAGCCCCGTACACACCATTGGACTTTCTGACGGGAAATGTTCGATGACAGGCTGTTGGCGGAAAATCCGACCGTGTGTATGCTCCATCGGACAATTGTTGTCAGACTTTCCATCGACAAATGTTGGCTAGCAGGTTTTAAAATTTTCCGAGGACAAATGTGTGTTGTCGGATTTTCTGAGTGTGTGTACACAAGTCCGTCGGACAAAAGTCCAAAGTACAAACACGCAAGTTACCACAACACCATTATCCCGTAGTTTTTAAGATAAAAAAAAAAACTATGTTGGTGTCCCTTGTCAATTTTACATTGTATTTTTTAAAATGTAACTGCCTACTCCCAAACTGTCATTTGAAGTAAAACACATAGCCAAGTATTTTTCTCCACAATTTTTTTATTGTGCATTAAAAAAAGAAAACAAATAAAATTAGACATGCTATCTGCCAATAGAACTTAACCAAAAAGTGCATTCTATGCATCCAAAAATATAGAAAATACACCAAATCAAATCATTATTCAACCAAAAAAATAATGTCAAAGCAATAACTCCAAGGCTAATAATAAATAACACATTTTCTCCTCCGATTCCACAACATGTCTGGTTGATGAACAGCCGTTCAGAAACGAACTGAAAAGCGCAAACTGAAAAGTGTGAAATGAAAAGTGCGAAATGAAAAGTGCGACTCAACACTCACCAAACTTCTACTAACACGAAATTAGCAGAAGGAGCCCAAATGGTGGCGCTAGAGAGCTGAAAAACAACGTAGTACCTCACTACATTCATATTTGTTGGCCAACAATTGTGTGGCTATGTGTATGCAAGACAAGTTTGGGCCAACGCCCTTCCGACAAAAGTCCACGGTTTTGTTGGCCAACAATCCGATTGTGTGTACGAGGTTTAAGACTAAAAAAGAAAGTGACTTCACCATCCTGGCTCTGCTGTCTGGCAGGCATATGAAGCATAAAAATAGCTGGACAAAATAACAAATCCTTTGGGAGATAAGACAGCTCACAAATGTGTATAGGAACTATTTATGTAGTAATTCTTTTGAAGTTCAGCTTTAGGCTACATTCACCCTGACCATTTAGTCTGGTGTGAATTGCAGCGGCAGGAATCTTCCGATTCCTGCTGCTGCTGTGAGTGGCTAGGTGCGGCTGCAGCTATTCTCGGCTGTCCACACAGCTGCAGGTAATCGCTGGCTCTGTGGATCCGCGAATAGCTTATAGTGAAGGAGGCCAGTGGTTGCACCTACACACTCACAGTAACAGGAATCTGAAGATTCCTGCCGCTGCCGTTTGCACCGGCCTATATCGCCAGTGTGAATGTAGCCCCTAAAGCCTAACTCCAGGAATGAGCAAAAGCCACCCTTTGAGACAGATATCCACTGTCCTCTGTGGATCATCACTATACTCTAAAGGCCTGTACACACGATACGAAAATTGGAAGTAAAATTTAGTCAGACAAACGATCTGCCGATTTTCGTATTGTAAGCATGGTACTTTCGATAGCCAATTCCGATTTTTCGTACGACAAAAGTTGGATGTGCAGACTATAAAATTATTGTTGGATGTGAACACAACGTCCGATTTTTGTTTAATTAGTACAGTTTTCATCCGAAAAAGTTGTAAGAGCAAGACTACGCATGCTCAGAAATGAAAGAATACATGCAAAACTATTCAACACATTACGTCACTTCTGAAGTTGTATTCTGTCGTATGGGAATTTTCGTATGGTGAGTAACCTCTTTACTTTCGACATGAGACTAGCATGCAGCAAAAAGCGGACGGTCGTCCGAAAATCTGATCGTATGTATGAGGCTTAAAGCTGGCCATACACCATACATTTTTCTTATTCAATTTGTTTTAGATTTACCTTCAAGTATGTAGTACAAGGGCCTGCCTGATTGCCTGCAAATTGAAAGTGTTTAGGTTTGACTTCATATTATATGGTTTTAGTAAATCTAAAGGAAAGTTGAACAAGAGAATTGTATCATGTATGGCCAGCCTTAGCCTAATGGTTGATTTGAGCTTCCTACAATCATACAGCTTCTCTGATGTGTACCCCTACATTACCAGAAAAATACATACAACTCTACTTTATATCATACTACAATGAATTTGCAGTCAACTGTTCATATATACACATGTATGAACCATACATATGACCACCCACCTAATATTGAGTAGGTCCCCTGTTTGCTGCCAAAACAGCCCTGACCCATCGAGGCATTGATGCCACTAAACCTCTGAAGGTATGCTGTGGTATATGGCACCAAGCCATTAGTAGCAGATTCTTGAAGTCCTGTATGTTGCGAGGTAGGGCCTCTGCGGATCGGACTTGTTTTTCCAGCACATCCCACAGATGTTCAATTTGATTGAGATCTGGAGAACTTGTCAACACCAAGTCAACACCTCAAACTCATTGCTGTGTTCTTCAAGCCATTCTTTACCCATTTTTGCAGGGTGCATAACCTTGCTGAAAGAGGCCACTGCCATCAGGAAATACTGTTTCCATGATGAGGTGTACTTGGTCAGCCACAATGTTTATGTGGGCGGTATGTATCAAGTAACATCCACATGAATGGCAGGACCCAAAGTTTTCCAGCAGAACCCAAAGCATCACACTGCCTCCGCCGGGTTGCCTTCTTTCCATACGGCATCCTCGTACTATCTCTTTTCCAGGGAAGCAACGCACATGCACCAGCCACCTTCTCACACTGCTCTGTAGTCCAGTTCTGAGATGTATGTGCCCACTGTAGGCACTTTTGATTGTGGACACGGGTCTGCATTGGCACCCTGATTGGTCTGTGGCTACACAGCCCCACACACAAAACATGATGCCCATATTTTCTGCTTTTAACACATCAACTTCAAGGACAACATGTTTACTAGCTGGCTAATATATCCCATGACTTTAAGACACCGTTATAACTAGATAATCAATGTTGATTACTGTCAGTGGTCATAGTTATGGCTGATTGGTGTATACTTTTCCACTTCTATTGCACTTCCTGGAAGCTCTGATACAGATATAGTATTTTTAATATTTTGATCTCTGTATCCTTTTAAATGATTTTGCATGTCTTCATTGTATAGATACCTTGTGTATTTCTTTCTTTAAAAAATTATTACAAAGAGATTAAACATAAGAGTTAAAATGGAGTTTTTTCCCTTAAAGGGCTCATACCTATGACCACCTATAGCTAAGCAAGAAAAGGATACAAAAAAGTTTTCAGGCCTTGAATTTGTAAGAATGTAAAGATTGACCAGGTTCCATAACACGTTGATAACATTTATTACACAAAATGTCTGCACAAATGAAACACTATTTCCTCTAATGCAGCAAGAACATGAATAGATAATGACACACAATTATGGAGATATATGACTACGCCGCTCTGCCAAGAAAATAAAGTATTAGCCACTTGCACAATATATGCAGGCTGTGCCATATGTTATATAAATGTACATTCAATGAAGAAGAAAAAAACTATAGATTGCATTAGGAAAACGTGTAAAGGCAAAGAGTGTATTATTTATAAATGTGCAGAGACACATGAAACACAATAGGTTCAGTTCCAAGGTTTTCCATACGGACAAGGGTTTTTTTTTTGTTTTTTTTACATCCATGTGATATTTTTAAATCTCATTGGACGCAGTTAAAAATAATGATCGCTTTTTTGAAAATAAAGATCCTTATCCTTGTACTGTAGCTTTGTGAACTTAGCCTTTCTGTCCCACTCAAGTTGGGCTGAGTGCTGCTCAGCCATTCAGAGGAAGCTTTGTATTTTTTGAATTAATACAAGGCTTCCTCTGATTGGCTAAGGTGAAGATCATGACACCATTCACCTGCTTCTAAACCTCAGCTAATCAGAGGAAGCTTTGTATTCATTCAGAAGCTAAACTTCCTGTGAACGGCTGACCGGAACACCTTGCTGTATACTGTATGTAGCTGGAGCGGATGCATCTGTTAATGAAGGCAATAAGTAGTTTGAAGCAGCTTAGACCAAACTATTTTAACTGCTTAAGGTTCCGCCCTATAGAAGTTTTACTGCTACAGGGCGGCACCTCTGTCCCGGATCACATATATACGTGATTCCGCTCTTCTGGGTAGGGGGCGCAAATCCTGCTGTGTTCACGTCCGCTGGCACCTACTGATCCTCAAGCAGATTGGCAGAAAACAAGGCAGATTGACGTTCTGACAGGAGGGAAGGCATGGATCCTGTGTCTCTGCACAGCAGGGACTAGGATCCATGCCTTCTCCTAGTAAAAGTACCTTCCACAGTTTAGAAAAACATTGCTAGGCACACAGTTAACCCTTTGATCCCCCTGATGTTTACTCCTTCCCAGCCAGTGTCATTGATACAGTGACAGTACATATTTTTTTAGCACTGATCACTGTATTAGTGTCACTAGTTCCCAAAAAGTGTCAAAAGTGTCAGTTAGTGTCAGAATGCCCGCCGCTATAAGTCGCTGATCGCTGCCATTACTAGTAAAAACTAAATAAAAATATCCCAGTTTGTAGACGCTATAACTTTTGTGCAAACCAATCAATATATGCTTATTGAGATTTTTTTAACCAAAAATATGTAGCAGAATACATATTGCCCTAAATTTAGGAAGAAATTAGATTTTTTTTACATTTTTTTTATTGGATAGGTTTTATAGCAGAAAGTAAAAAATATTGTTTTTCTTTTTTTTTTAATTGTCGGTTTTTGTTTTTTTTGCACAAAAAAAACCCAAAAACACAGAAGTGATCAAATAACACCAAAATAAAGCTCTATTTGTGGGGGAAAAAAAGACATACATTTTACTTGGGTACAGAGTCACATTACTGCCCAATTGTCAATTAAATTGACAGTGCTGTATCGCAAAAAAATGGCCTGGTCATGAAGGGGGTAAATCTTCCGGAAGTCAAGTGGTTAATGAAGGCAATAGTTTAAACCAGCTTGGTCCAATCTAACTATTTTAAAGTGATAGAAGGCTTTAACATGGAAGTAGGCCTTAATGCAGCTAAACAATAATTACGGTATTCATTAAAGTGGATCTAGACCTCCCAAATTGTTTTGGATTATCCTCCAGGAGATAAAGCCATAATGTGGAAGCATGTACGATATATTTGCACATTTACCTTGAAAAATGCCCCTCTTTGGTGCTTTGATGTCAACACTTCCCATTTGTCACCCTGTCATAGGCACTTCCATCTTCTAGTTTCCTTCTGTGTTGCCTTGATTGGCCAAGATGATATAACAGGATGACATTGCTTCATTATGGCCCAAATTAAAGGCTCTACACTGAGCTGCACATGCGCAACTCAGAGTAAAATTAGAAAAAAAAAGCTGACAGGCCAGGTAAAAGCATTTAAAACAGAAAATGCTGTTAGCATTTTCTCAAAACTTGACTATAATTTTGCTTCAAGTAACTCCCTTACAATGAACCTGTACTTGGCCTCTGGATGCAAAGCAACAGGGTCACCTCAACCACTTGACGACTGACCCAAAGTGAAAAGACCCTGGTATTTTTTTATCATGACTGATCCTCTTTTCGATAAAAGTGATCCTGGGGGTGGATTTGCAGCGGGATCACTTTTAGAAGTGCCGGGAGGGAATGGGATCAGTTACTCTCGTTTTTCTTCTTCACACCCATTAATCAAACTCACACTACACGAGGTCCGCAAATACTATAGAATAGCAGAGACAGCCAGATCTCTATCCTGTTCTTATAATATTCTACTGACAGCCACATCTCAACATGATCCCCCGTATCTGAAGAAATGGGAGAGAGACCTCAACGTTACATTTATGGAAGATTAAAAGAATCGTATCCTTTTATTTGCGCACAAGTCATCCCTGTGCAGCAAATATCAGGGGATCACTTTCAAGATTCTGACGCTCTGGTACAGGACCCCATCGGTGCTAGCGTCAATATTCCCAGGACATAGCTCTTTGTGCTGGAGGTGCGGTACCCTGACTGGCACATTACTCCACATCCTCTGGGAGTGTCCGATAATGGCACCTTTTTGGAGACAGGTCCTGAAGATCATCCACAAGCCTACTGATATCTCCCTTCATGACAATCCGGCAGCTGTACTCCTAAATTTGACCCTATGTCCTGTAAGCGATATCACAAACCTTTACTGAAACACCTTTTAAATGTAGCAAGGGCTTGCATCCCCAGCATGTGGAAGCAACAGTCTCCGCCTTTGGTGTCGCAGTGGTTTGCCAGGGTGAACGACATACAGCAAATGGAACGCCTGACGGCAGCCCTTGGTGAGAGAGGAGGAACACAATACATGCTAAATACACTAGGATTTGTTCCGGTTCTCGAACATAGGACATACACTTGAGCAATTTCCTTCATGAAAATCAGAGGCCTGGAGCCGTCGACCCTGCCGAAACTCTCTACCCTCCCTTCCCTCTTACTCCCACCTTCTGTCCCTTTAATTCCCTCTCCCCCCTTTTTTTTCCCCCTTCTCATCCTATCTCCCCATTTCTCTCCCTTCCTGACACCTAAGGTGTCATCCATTTTTCAATATTACCCAGAAAAAATCTACCGGTATGCGATGATCAATAGGTGCCACCCCTACAATATCGGGGAAGAGAGCCGTGTCTGGTACAGTTTAAGACATATACATGATGCTCCCTACCTCACAATGGCTCGGTACCTGCTAGTTAGGGACACATTCGTCTCACCCTATTTCTTTTTCTCATAGGTATGTGTATGAACCATAAAACTATTTTTCTTTTATAATTTGAGGTTCCCACCACAGTTCTGTTTGAAAAACAGGCTATATTTGATGTAGAAGCAATAACCTACTGTTGATAATTTTTTCCATATGGCTGTCAAGGAACTTTTTGGTTTTCTCGCTGATATCCTCTGCTTATTTGAAGCAATGGATTTAATGTCTATTTCTGGTTGTCATTAGTTACCGTATGTAATGCCACACCTTATTGTTCATTCCACATACCTTAAATTAAGAATAAAAAAATTAAAAAAAGAAGTGGCGGGAGGGGTGCCTGCAGCTTCCCGGTCGTTCCCGGGCTCACCTGACTCATTGGCGAAGCCCAGGAACGATCTGATGCTATTGGTAACTTGGTATGGGGAAGAGTGAGGCCAAGATGACCGCTACTCGTCTCTCTTCCCTTGGAGGACCGGAGCGACATCTGGCGTAGTTTCTGGTTTGCGAGCCATAGTAAATCTTTTTTTTTAAGGCAAAAGTAGAAAAAAAATGCTTTTTTTGATCTTTTGCTTTTAAAGGCAAATGAGAGATTTGGGGTCTTTTTGACCTCAGATTTCTCAATAAAGAAGACCAGTCATCCTTATTTCTATTACAGGGGATGTTTGCATTCCTTGTAATAGGAATAAAAATGATCAAAAAATATAAATAAATAAAGGGACAGTGTAAAAATTAAAAATAAAATAAATAAGAATTTTTCATTTAAAGTGCTCCATCCCTCCATGCTCGTGCGTAAGTCACACAAGCATATGTAAATGCCATTTAAACCACACATGTGAGGTATCGTCACAATTGTAATGCTGTGTACACACGACCGGACTTTCGACGGACTGAATCACGTCGGACTTTGACGGACTTCCATCGAATTGGACTTGTCTACACACAATCACACCAAAGTCCGACGGATTTGACCGTGATGACGTACGACCGGACTAGAATAAGCAGGTTCATAGTCAGTAGCCAATAGCTGCCCTAGAGTCGGTTTTCGTCCGTCGGACTAGCATACAGACAAATGGATTTTTCAACTGGACTCGAGTCCGTCGGAAAGATTTGATACATGTTCTAAATCTAAAGTCCGTCACATTTTCGACAGAAATGGTCCGCTGCAGGTCCGATGAAGCCCACACACGTTCGAACTATCCAACGGATTTGTTCCGTCGGACAAGTTTGGTCGAAAAGTCCGGCCGTGTGTACACAGCATTAGAGCAAGAGCAACAATTCTAGAGCAAGACCTCCTCCTTAACTCTAAACCTGTAAAAAAAAAATTAAATATAAAGTGTCGCCTATTGAGATTTTTAAGTACCGTAGCTTGTCCCCATTCTACGAGCATGCGCAATTTTAAAGCATGACATGGTAGGTATCTATTTATTCGACGTTCAGTTTCATGTTACAAGACCTAACTTAAAAATATTGTTACCATATTGAAGATAGTCACCAGAACAGAAAGTGTGGGCAAAACTAAAGGATTACTGTTATTAACTAAACAGTAGAGGATGACTCTCCCAATGTGGAAACCCACATTCTAGCAACAACTTTTAAAAGGTGGAATTCCCCAACAGTCACCTGCAGCTGATGGACAGAAATGAATCACACAAAGGGCTGCATGGAGCCAATGTCAACTGAAAATACATGCAGTCTGTTCATTTTGACTCGGTTTCTTTTACAGCCGTGGAAGCAAGTAAAATGCAGGGAATGCAACAACGAAAGGCAGGTTATAGCAGTGCAGTACTTTGCACGTTTGTTTCACTTTCCCCTGAACACAGGAGTCCTTTAGGTCCATCAAATATAAAGCCTTTATTTCTAGAAATTAAAATAGCAAAAATAATTAAGAGTCCTTTTAAAGCTCTCAACCAATTACTTTGTGCTTTCACACAGATATAGATGTTCTACCTTCACTCCAACAAAATGGGGTCAAACATACCTGTAATCTAGCCACTTTCTTAATTACAACAAGAATTTTTTTTTTGTAAAAAGTGAATCACAGGTGTGATAATTAGCCGCCTATTACCAGGATCACTTTCTTTGGTACAATTAAACAGTGCACAAGAGCATAAGGTTGGCTTGCTAAAGAAATATGAAATAAAATCCTACAAAATACTGAAAGATATTTTTATTCATACTTGAAATGAGCTATAATAAAACACATTTTATAATGTTTGCACATGTGTTTATAAATGGGAACTATATATAATATAAAGAGAGAGAGAATCCATGAAATTCTGCAACACCTTGTGAGATTAATGAGAGCAAAAGCTTGCTTATTAAAAGGAGAAGCATGGGCAAAGCTTTTTTGGCTATACACCTCCTGGGGGTCACAGGAGTGCAGTCAGTTCAGCACTCCTATGACCCGTTTGCAGCCGACAGCGGGCTAAAGCCTGCTGTCGGTTGACATCACAGACCCGGTCCAGGCTCTGGAAAGATCCAGACCATATGGTTGGGATCCAGCCAGAAGCCTGAACTGGCAGCTGGCTCAGCCTGTCAACTTGTCACTGAGAGCCTAAACCAGCTGCTTCCACCCCCTCTACTGCCTAGCATCGACAGTCACCAGTTCTCTGCAGGCAGAAGACCAAAAGCTAATGCCGCGTACACACGAGCGGACCTTTCGACCGGACTGGTCCGACAGACAATCCGATCGTGTGTGGGCTTCATCGGACCTTCAGCGGACTTTCCCAGTCGAAAATCTGACGGACTTTAGATTTGAAACATGCTTCAAATCTTTCCGATGGACTCGAGTTGGCTACTGGCTATGAACTTCCTTATTTTAGTCCGGTCGTACGTCATCACGTACGAATAGGTGTGATCGTGTGTAGGCAAGTCCGTTCCTTCAAATGTTCGTCGGAAGTCTGTCAATAGTCCGTCGGACCAGTCCGGTCGAAAAGACCACCCGTGTGTACGTGGCATCAGCGACCAGAGGAGTTTGATATCGCTTAGTCCTCGGTCTTAGAGGTGGTGGGGGACTGTTGCAGCTGGAATCGGTGCTGTAGCCATCTAGGTGAGTATAATTTTTTTTGTTTGTGATTCTCATACTCCTCTTAAGTTATTTTGTGTTAATTAACTTAATGAACAAGCTTTTGCTATGTAAATTCTTGGCCTGTCCTGCATGAACTGCACGTTTGAGATCTCCCCAGAGTGGCTCAATGATATTGAGGTCAGGAGACTGAGATGGCCACTCCAGAACCTTCACTTTATTCTGCTGTAGCCAATGACAGGTTGACTTGGCCTTGTGTTTTGGTTTATTGTCATGTTGGAGTGTCCAAGTACGTCCCATGCGCAGCTTCCTGGCTGATGAATGTGAATGTTCGAGTATTTTTTGATAATATACTGCATTCATCTTACCATCAATTTTGACCAAATTTCCGATGCCTTTGTAGCTCACACATCCCCAAAACATCAGCGTTCCACCTCCGTGTTTCACAGTAGGAATGGTGTACCTTTCATCATAGGCCTTGTTGACTCCTCTCCAAATATAGTGTTTATGGTTGTGGCCAAAAAGCTCAATTTTGGTCTCATCATTTCAAATGACTTTGTGCCAGAAGGTTTGAGGCTTGTCTCTGTGCTGTTAGGCCTATTGTAAGCGGGATACTTTGCGGCATTTGCATATTAATGGCTTTCGTCTGGCGACTCGACCATGTAGCCCATCTTTCTTCAAGTACCTCCTTATTGTGCATCTTGAAACAGCCACACTACATGTTTTCAGAGAATCCTATATTTCACCTGAAGTTATTTGTGGGTTTTTCTTTGCATCCCGAACAATTTTCCTGGCAGTTGTGGCTGAAATTTTTGTTTGTCTACCTGACCGTGGTTTGGTTTCAACAGAACCCCTCATTTTCCACTTCTTGATTAGAGTTTGAACACTGCTGATTGGCATTCTCAATTCCTTGGATAACTTTTTATATCCCTTTCCCGTTTTATACAGTTCAACTACCTTTTACCGCAGATCCTCCAAATTCTTTTGCTTTCCCCATGACTCAGAATACAGAAACATTAGTGCAGCACTGGATGAAAGATGCAAGGGTCTGTCAGGAGTCCAGAAAGTCATTGACCTTTTATATATACACACTAATTAGAAGAAAACAGATCACAGGTGAGGATGGATACCTTTAATAGTTATTCAAACCCCGTTGTGTCAACTTGTGTGCATGTTATCAAGCTAAAATCACCAGGGTATGTAAACTTTTGATCAAGGTCATTTGGGTAGTTTCTGTTGTGATTATAATTAAAAAGAGTAAACACAGTTGATTGATAAAAAAAGGCCTCAGCCAAACACTAACCATGAGTGAAAGAAATGTTTTTGTGTTATCATTCATATTCTCTGAAAAATGGCCAAGAAATCATAATCTCTGCCAGGGTATGTAAACTTATAAGCACAACTGTACACACACTATATTGTCAAAGGTATTGGGACACCTGCCTTTATAAGCACATAAACTTTAATGGCACCCCAGTCTTAGTCAGTAGGGTTCATTATTGAGTTTGCCCACCCTTTGCAGCTATAATAGCTTCAACTCTTCTGGGAAGGCTGTCCACAAGGTTTAGGAGTGTGTCTATTGGAACATTTGACCATTCTTCAAGAAGTGCATTTGTGAAGTCAGGCACTGATGTTGGTCAAGAAGCCTGGCTCACAGTCTCCACTCTAATTCATCCCAAAGATGTTCTATCGAGTTGAGGCGAAGACTCTGTGCAGGCCCGTCAAGTTCCTCCACGTCAAACTCGTTCATCCATGTCTTTATGGACCTTGCTTTGTGCAATGGTCCAAATCATTTGTTGGAGGGGGGATTATGGTGTGGGATTGTTTTTCAGGGGTTGCGCTTGGCCCCTTAGTTCCTGTGAAAGGAACACTTAAGGCATCAGCATACAAAGACATTTTGGACAATTTTATGCTCCCAACTTTGTGGGAACAGTTTGGGGATGTGAAAAAAATATCAGAAGGTGGTGTTGCACCCCACAGAAAATATTAAGGTGCTAATAGCATAAATAGAATAAAATTGCATATGGTAAAAATTGATAATATTCATATGCTCAAATTCCTTAACATATATCAAACGTGTGCTTAAAATCCAAAATTATTCAAAGTATGGTGCAAATATATAAGGTGCAAATATATAAGGTGCCGGATGGCAATTTGTAAAATATACATATACATAAATAAATAAATATATATATATATATATATATAAAATAAAATAAAATAATATATATTGTGCAAATGACAGGCTATAGAGCTTCAATAAGTGAAAAGTGCGTATAAAGGTGCTGAATATTAATAAGTGACACTGTGACTTCAGTGGTTGAGCTCTTCAGTGTATTTCACACCCGTGGGTGTACTAACGTTTTACCTTACTGCTGTAAGGTAATCAGTGTAATCAGAATGAGGATAGATGATCGTGGACAAAGAGGGGGGTCCCTTCTTCGTTCCTTCCAGGTGGTACCGGTCTATACAGGGTCTGTGTGGTGTTTCTTATGTATTTGTATCTCTCCCAGGGTTTTATCAGCAGAGGAGGTCCTCACAAGTATACAGGCATACTCCGCTTTAAGTACACTCACTTTACGTACACTCGCGAGTATGGACATACCCGCGAGTGTATGTAAAGTGCCTCGAAGTACTGTACAGACATTTTGCAACCGCAGTAAAAGGAGCTGAAGCTCCAAGAGCATAGCCCGCTTTGTTCCAGTGTGCCCCTGACACCTCCACTACAGCCCCTCATACCCCCACTACAGCCCCAGACCCCCCACTATACCCTAGAAGTGAAAAAAGGTATTGTTTAACTTTAAGTACATCTTCGTTTTACATACATGCTCTGGTCCCATTGTGTACTTAAAAGTGGGGTATGCCTGTAGCCAACTGGACATGGTAAAACAGGGGGGAGATGTGGAGAAAGCAAGGAGCCTCTTATGGTGTAGTAATTTGATATAAGCCGATTTATTTAATATAAAAACATTGAGGTACTCACATTTAAAATGGCACAGAAACGAGCAGCGAGCTCGCGTCCAGGACATCACTTCCGATGTCCGTGTATCCAGTTTGGGGATGGCCCCTTCCTGTTCCAACATGACTGCACAACAGTGCACAAAGCAAGGTCAATAAAGACATGGATGAGCGAGTGCACGAGTGATCCCTCTCTCCTAAATAAAGGCACTCACCAGAAACCCATGCCTCCCACTCTCATGGCTCGCTTGTGTAATGGAATATCAGCTGTCAGATTTTGTGAACATCACCATGTATCTCCATAAAGCTCAGGATGGCCATTCACATATAAGGAAAGAAGAAAAATGCCTCCAATTTTACAGTAACCAATCAAATGGACATTTATTTAAAATGTAGAAAGCTACTCACACATTTAAGAGAAAACTATGCGCATATCAAAGAAATGGCATCAGGTATCACCTAGTTTGGTGATAGAATGAAGAGTCTAACCACCTCAGGACACCACAGACGACACTCCGCATCAGTTCTGATTCTGGTCCTGATGTCAACTCTGGTCACTGCATAGCCACGCCCCAAGGGCTACCCCCCAAGGGAGCAAAACTAGCCAGATTCAGGGTTACCATTGCTTTCCGAGTGCAGCAATTGTTCATATAAGTATATGACCCTGCAATAGCTGAAAAGTATCAGATTTGTCCACTTTACGAGTCCACTTTATGAGCCTTCACAGACTTTGGCATGAGTGGTCTGAAGCTGCGCCATAAGAGCTTTGCTTGTTAAATTATAGAGGCACATTAGTCATACAGACACCAAGCGTGTGGATCTACTGGTGCTCATTGTGGAGTGACCTGCTTCTAAAAAGGACTATCTCCAAGATATCTCCAAGCTAGTAACCCCTGGAAACAAGAAAACATCAACCTCTAGTAAGACCATTCCTTTATCTAAAAAAGATAACTGGGCTCCTAAGGAGGGGGTATGATACCCCTGGGTGCCAGATATATACACACAAAAAGAAGTCTCTCCATCATCTTAGGTGCTGGTGGTGCCAAGGACTGTGACATTGTGGCTGACAATTTCCCTATTATACACAAGCCTATGGAATGTATTCTGGGGAGGCACATGTCAATAACTGCCAAGCCTGTTCTGGCAGCACACCTAGGAACTATGACTAGAAGGCAGACATGTCCTGTTACGATAAAACAGGGGTCTCAAAATTTTCTAAGCAAAGGGCCCGTTTACTGTCCTTTAACATTTGGGTGGGCCTCCATAGCACACGAAGAAGAAGAGAAGAAGCAGACAGTGTCGGTGGGGGGCCCCAGAAGAGGAGATAAGGGACCGCTCTGTGCAACATTCGTGCAAAGAGCAGGTAAGTATAAACCTCTTTTTTATTTTAGAAAAATATTAGAGGCCTTTAGTATCACTTAAACAAGTTGGCCCCAATGTTATTTTTTCCAGTTTACACACGTGCATTCCATGGATATGTAATACAGACTAAATGAGCTATGTTTACAGTGCAATAAAAAAACAGAATGTGACTGATGTTATCCCATGGGTGACCCTTACATGATTACAAGTGCTACAAAACACTACAACACAAACCTAGCCAGTATGAAAGTGCTAGATGAGCACTGCACAATGGAGATGGTCTTCTCTGCAGTCTGTTATCCTGGATCACTGCCCAGAAAGACAAATACAAACACCTGCCGCAAGCACTGAAATTGAGCATTTATTATGCTGGAGCTTTACACAAAGGCAAAGAATTTGCCTCCAAATTCATAAGGGGTTTTCCTACATGTTATGAAAAATGTTTGAAGAGTAACTTCAGGCAACAAGTAAAATCTAACAGGGAACAGCTAAAGCTCCCCACCAGCCACCGTAGCTTTGCCAAAGTCAACTCAAATTAAGACCAAAACCTTTAAAATGAAAATTTTCGGTATTTTCCTATTTTTGTGTATAACCCCTGTGGGGTAGATTTTCCCTCACTTCCTGTGTTTGTGATACTTGTACAAGAAATAGGAGGGGAGCGAGTGTGGCTGTCCCCGGGACTTGGTCAGCAAAAAAAAATGTTGTTTTTGTCCCTTGCAGAGTGATCTCCAATCACTTCTTGTTCATCACTTTCAATAGACACATACAAACAGCATTAAAAGCATGACAGTGGTACAAACCCTTCCCTGCTCTGATAAGTATCCATACCCGATGTCCAGATGGCCACTGGGGATGCTGAAAATCACTATAGTAGTGAACGCTACATATAGTGATAGGTGTGATCTTCTGGGTGCTTCTGCAGCAGCTTCATCCCTGCCCCCCGACCACAGGGGACGGCTTGCTTGGCACCGCTGCCATTCAGAGAACATCTAATGCCCCGTACACACGGTCGGATTTTCCGATGGAAAATGTGTGATAGGACCTTGTTGTCGGAAATTCCGACCGTGTGTAGGCTCCATCACACATTTTCCATCGGATTTTCCGACACACAAAGTTTGAGAGCAGGATATAAAATTTTCCGACAACAAAATCCGTTGTCGGAAATTCCGATCGTGTGTACACAAATCCGACGGACAAAGTGCCACGCATGCTCAGAATAAATAAAGAGATGAAAGCTATTGGCCACTGCCCCGTTTATAGTCCCGACGTACATGTTTTACGTCACCGCGTTCAGAATGATCGGATTTTCCGACAACTTTGTGTGACCGTGTGTATGCAAGACAAGTTTGAGCCAACATCCGTCGGAAAAAATCCTAGGATTTTGTTGTCGGAATGTCCGAACAAAGTCCGACCGTGTGTATGGGGCATTAGGGTTTATTTACTAAAGTGCAAAATCTGGTGAAGCTCTGCAAAGTAACCAATCAACTGCCAGTTTTTTTGTCAAAGCTTAATTGAACAAGCTGAAGTTAGTAGCTAACTGGCTACCATGCACAAATTTTGCACTCTCCAATTTTAGGAAATCAACTCCCCTCTGTTTTATCTTATAAAATGGATACAATGAAATCTCCGATTAGACAAAGTGGACTAAAGGGGCAGATGACATCAAGATCTCCACACTGTCCAATCAGAGAATGTCTTGTATTTTATATATGCCTCAAAGAACTTGAAATGCCAGAAAATTTTATTTAAAAAAGGGTAAAATTTTATTTAATACATAGATAAAAATAAATCACGTAAAAAACACCCTAAAAGGGTGTATAGTATCATACAAACTTTGCAGTCACATGTTTACATATATTTATCATGGGCATGCTTGATCTGGTGACGTGTTTCACGGACTTCTGCTTCTTTAAAGACCATATACAAGCAAGCAAGTATTAAATGTGACTTCAATGTATCTGTGCAGTTCACACTTGCAAGATTACAACAAAAAACAAGAGGTGATGTAGATAGTATATACGTATGCTGTCGAACTCCAGGTAAATATATATGCGCCTACCGGCCCATGGGAGACAACACCACAAAAGTGTAACAGCTGAAAAGGTATATATCCCAGTGGTTTTATTATATCTGGAGGTTAGATATTTTTCAAAGGTATCTCCAAGGTATTAATACCATCTCATTTGTTCATTGTTGCCTCACGACAGTCATCTACATCATATCAGGGATATCCCTGCGAAGCAAAGGTCCAGTTTTCTGTCCTTAAGGCTTTAGGTGGGGGGAGGGGGGGGGGCAGACTGTGGCTAGTAGGGGTAGAAAATGCCCCAAGATCAGTAATCCATCATTGGTTTTAATAGGAGAAATAGTGACCCATTATCGGTATCAAAGGCATAGTGCACCATTGATTGTGTCATTAGGGGAAATGATACTCCATCATTGGGGTCAGTTGATAAAATAGTGCCCCAAGGGCCCACTAAAGGCAAGCAAAGGGCCACATCCAGCCCCTGGGCGGCAGTTTGAAGACCACTGCTGTAGAGTGTCTGAAAGGCCAGTTGGCAACTTAAGTTTAAACATTGAAGAGGTATCATCTCTACAAGAGCTAGAGATGGAACAAAGTTAAAAAAAAACTCCAGCTAAAACAGACTACTTTATTTTGGGGTGAGAGAGGCAGAGTAGAGCTAGCGGTATGGAAGCTCTAGCAGTTGCTTGTTGCAGAGCCTAATAAACCCTCAGCTTGAGGTGTCTCCAGAGACACCAACTCCTGAACCTCATTACTTTATCTCCAACATTGCCTTGAAGCTGCTTTGCTACAAGATAGAATTCTATTCTATAGCCAATAAAGACGTACAGACAAAAACACAAGACTTTTTCTCAGTCCCTTTGCCTATTAAAAATATGGTATACTTTTATATCACGAAGAATAAAACTCTATAACATAACCTGAACCACTCTACATTTTATTATTTTTAGGCTTAGCGCACATGAAAAACACAATAACATGAAAGATGGTATAAAATGGGAACTGAATATCTTTACATTGAGGAATTTCACAAGACGTGCAAAAAGAGGACATGATCCGTCATATATTTAACAGAAAATGAATTCAATATTACTTTATTCTTCTATTGAAGATATTTCAGCCTAATGTTACCTTGAAATCTGCTCAATTGCTGGTGGCACAAGGCGAGAGGGTTTCTTTTACCAAGCACAAAGTGCGATTTTACCTAGAAGAATACACCTGGGGTGTGGGTATTATTTATTTTACAAAATACAGAGTATACCTGTAGTTGCAAGACAGCAGCCTGGAACAGTATCTAGATTCTTTATTGAGGATGTAGATTTTACCCCACTTGGAGATGCAAGTTCACTAGTAAGGTCTTAAAGCAGAAGTATAGGCAAAATTTTTTTTTTTTTATAGCTAGAGCAAGGGAGGGTCATAACCTCTATTAGATTTCTCTTCGCCATCTGTGTCCCATTGCGGAGATTTCCCTTCACTTCTTGTCCCATAACCAAAGAGGAAGTGAGAGGAAATCGCTGCAAATTAATGGAATTCCTTGGGGATCCCCAGGTCACCAGAACTTGTGTCCCCATTGGAAGATTTCCTCTCTATTACTGTTATGGGGACAACCCATAATTTGGGATTTTCTTTTACTTTCAATAATAATGGTAAACAGGACAAACAGAGAGGGCTAATCTTCTTAATGAGGGCACAGATAGCAATAAAAACTGACAGGCGTTCTAAAGTTTTGCCTTTAGTTATACTTTAAGCTGGCTATACACGTGCAGATTTCAACCTGTAGCCTCCCTGCATAACCTTTAGGGCCCATTCACACCAGGTGCATTGGGCTGCACTGGGCAGCCTTTCCCAGTGTAGTCCCATCACACAGACAAGGTGGCTTGCCTTGTTTAGAATTAGGTCAGTTCAGACATGCGGTACTTTCGTTCATTGCAGCATGCTGGGACGCAGTGCATCGACTGCAATGCCGATGGAGTGAAGAGAACTGAATAAGATGTCGCTTTGTTGCATTTCAATGAAGTTCGTAAAAAAAAAAAAAAAAAGTATAATAGCAAAATTAGGGGGCGCACACCACATGGATTAACCACATCCACAGATGAGCTAACAGCGGCTTCAGCTACAGTCCACAAATCTTGGCCACACCCCTCTTGGCCACGCCCCTCAAAAATGCATTGCACTGTACTACTAAAATTGTTGCATGTAAGTTTTCTTATCTGTCGTGGTACACTGGGCAGCCAACTTAAATGGATGTGTTGTCCTTACACAAGATGTGATAATGCAAGTGCGATGAATGCTCTGAAGTGGACTGGGCTTGTGTGAATGGGCCCCTAATGTGGAGCTCCAGTCGTTCTTTGTGTTTATTAAAAGTCAGCAGCTACAAAAAGTGTAGCTGCTGATTTTTAATAAACACACAGTCACCTGTCCCAGGATTCTGCGATGTGGTCACCCAAACCGTAAATTCTTTCCCTCTTCTCTCCTTGGCGCTGGCATTTCAACTGTGGGCGCGAGTCATGCCTGCTGAATGGCCTGCCAGTCTTCTGGGACCTGTGACCTGTCCCAGAAAACTGCAAGCAAGGAAAGGGAAGAGGAGAACTTCCGCTCTGTTCGCCTAGGCCAGTGGTTCTCAACCTCAGTCCTCAGTTACCCCCAATGGGCCATGTTTTCAGGTTTTCCTTTACTTTGCATAACTGCTTTAAATCAATATCAATGACATGGTATTGATAAGAGCTATTTTATCTAAGGTAAGTTCCCAAAACATGGCCCGTTGGGGGTACTTGAGGACTGTGCCTGAGAACCACTAGCCTAGGCAACCTGAGCAGAAGTAGGAATAGGTACCCGTTAAAACTAGGTATCTGCTTAAGTTCTCCCCCAAAAAAATGATATGCCAAATGTAGCGGGGGGGGGGGGGGGGTTGCTTATAGCGGAACTTCCCCTTTTGGATAGAGTTCCACTTTAATGTAGCTGCTGGGCGCGGAGAGAAGTGGACTACTACAGTGTCCAGCTTTGAGTCTGCTGGGGCTACTGACATCGCATCCAAGATGGCGCCACCCAGCAGCAGTCTTCAGGCTTTTGAATGTCAAAACAATAGGGGCTTTTACAGATAAATAACATGCATAAAATAAGTTAAATATACATATAGTCCTATGGAATATTTTGTTGAAATTATAGTCTGTCAACAGGGTCGCTTTAGCCAAATGATTGATGCAAATGGCCAATTATAAGAAATCATTTAAAAATGTTACCTAAAGATAACTTACCTTTTTCTTTTCAAATAATTTATTGAGAATACAACAATACAATTTTACAGTACTGGTTTTAAATTTATCTAAGGTTACAAAATATGAGGAAAAGGAACTTCTCAATAATAACTTAGAATAATAATACTTAAGTTATCTTGTAGAAATCAGTAAGAAAATATATTATCCAGTGTACATATCTGAATTATATGGTTATAATAATTAATAGAGCTTTTGTAATTGGAAAAATAAATAAATAAGTAAGTAGATAAATATATATAAAAAAAAATGCAATATGTCACAATAGTGAGACATAAAATGCAACTGAATTAGATAAATTGGGTATTAATGAGATGACCTAGAGAGACACCCAAACAACCAGGGCCAAGGTCCGGCTATTTGGCCTGGCATATCCCGGGTGTATGGGTGTCCCTCCAAAGCATCCCCATCAAAGGTATAGATAGTTTGCATCCGAAAAAGACATAGTTTGCCTAACCAAATAATAATTTAATAGAAATAGATAAAGACATATTTTATTATTATGCATCACTAAAAATAAAATTTAATAAGTGGGAATATGTGGTGGGATCTGAAATGGTTATGGAGGGAATTTGGGGTCTCCAGAGAGAAGCGAATGTTAAATATTTATGGGAACATGTAATAATATAGACCGTGAAGGTGGTAGATCTCATCAGGGTAAAAGAAGTGAATAGTTCAAATCCGGTGGTAGTATGTGTGTTATCCATGGAAGCCAAAGAGATTCAAATTTGTCCAGTTTATCAAGTATGATTGCCTCCATTTTAGCATGGATCATAGCTTGAGTTACACGTTGTTTTACAGATATGTCACAAAGCTTATTGGTTTTCCAGGCTTTTGCTATCGATTGTTTTGCAGCTGTTGTGACATATAGTAAAAGTTTAAATTGACGTTGAGTTATGTTTCGTGGCTTATTATTTAGGAGGGCTACCAATGGATCCGGTTGTAATGTGGTTTCAAACATTGTAGAGAGAATTTGAAATATTTTTGACCAATATGTTTGGACTATTGGACAAGTCCACCAAATATGCAGATGAGTACCAATGTCGCTGCATCCGCGAAAACAGTGAGGGGGGTATTGGGGAAGGTATTTTGATATACGTGCTGGCACTAAATACCACCTGGTAAGAAGTTTATAATTTGTTTCTAGGGCAACTATGTTGGGTGTGGCTGATTTTGTAGATTGCCAGATTTGTGACCAATCCAGTGAGTCTGGAGGAAGGTTTAAATCAGCTTCCCATTTGGTAGTATAAGACGGGGGAGAGGAATTTGTTTGTGAAAGTAGTTGAGCATATATGTCAGAGATAAGTCCTCGTCTGTGTGGATCTGACATACATGATCGTTCAAATGAAGTATATTCTGGAGTTAACTTACCTTTTTCTAAATTAACAACAGCATCGCTGATTCAATACATTCTGCAGCAACAAATGATTATATCAGCATTCTCAGGCCAACTTGCAAATGGGCATTGATCATATACTGTACTGTAGTATTTCATAGTACTGCCTAATGCTTGAAACAGCAATATCCAGTATTGTTGGACTATTTAGAAGAAAACAAGGCTGAAATACCAATATAGAGTATGCTCTATCATATACAGTATATTGCAGTTTTGTAACTAAGAGGGATTTTTTTTCCATTCCAAAAAACTCGGTGAAATAATGAGATAACATCAAATCCCACAAAAAAAAAATGTTCACAGGACTATTGATTTTTCTCTAAAGTGGCAGGACTTAAAACTGTTCAGTAACATGCTGTAAGGTATATATATTCTGGGTGAGCTTGTGGTTAGACAGCAGAGATGTCACTGTGATTTAACAGAACATGTCAGCTATTCATAAAATGACCGCTTAAGAGCAAGATATTCTAGCAATTCATGAAGCAGTTTGAGGGAAGCATTTTAAAAAGAACAAATAAAAGTTCTTTTTCAGAGACTCTTAATTTAAAGCGTCAGTCTGCCTAAGGCCTCGTACACACAATCGGATTTTCCTCAGACAAGACCTCGGACCTTTGTCCAAAGGCGTGTGCCTGGATTTTGTCTTGCATACAAACAACAAGGAATTGTCGGCCAACAAACACGAACGTAGTACGTGGTTTTTCAGCTCTTTAGCGCCACCCTTTGGGCTCCTTCTGCTAATTTCGTGTTAGTAGAAGTTTGGTGAGTGTTGATTCACGCTTTTCATTTTGCGCTTTTCAGTTCGCGCTTTTCACGCCCGTTCATCAACCAGACATGTTGCGGAATTGGAGGAGATAACGTGTTATTTATTATTGGCCTTGGAGTTATTGCTTTGACCAAATTCCAGTCCAGGAACAGGAGGAGGAGTTCTTGGACCAAAAATTGGTTGCTTTATTAATTCTGACCAATTATGTCTAATGCCTTTGCTGCGGGAGCTCCAAGAGTATAATCCGGATGTTTTTCGGAATTATCTCCGGATGACCGACCCCTGCTTTCACCAACTCTTGGCATTGTTGACCCCCTATATTAAGAAGCAGGACATGAGGCTTTTATTTAATTAGCTATGACCCCCCCGAGGCTGTCTGAATATCTGAAAAGTGAGACTGTATCTGATAGGATGTGGTTAGTGTTCAGCCAATAATTTTCCACCCAGCTAAGTCAATTTTAAGTAATTTATAGGATGCCACTGCTGAACTCGCCTTAAAAATGCTAGTTGCCTGGTTGTTCTGTTAAGACAAGTCTTCAATACTAAGTCTCTGGCCTGAAACTATGAAAATCAGGAGTGCAGTCTCTCCACCTTTCCACAGACTTTATTAGTGTGCATGCTAGTTAAGGGTCAGTGACTCACATATTGAGGCCAGGGAGAGTCATGCCCTGTACACACGACCGGTTTTGCCTTCGGAATAAACTCTGAAGGTTTTTCCGACGGAATTCCGACGGAATTCTGCCCAAGCTGTCTTGCATACACACAGTCACACCAAATTCTGACCGTCAAGAATGCAGTGATGTACAACACGTACGACGGCACTAGAAAAAGGAAGTTCAATAGCCAGTGCTCCACCCTTTGGGCACCTTCTGCTAATCTCGTTGGAAAAGCAAACAGACAAGCGTTTTTTCCCATAGTAATTTGTTCCGTCGGAAAAATATAGAACATGTTCTCTATCTAAATTTTCTACAGAAAAAGTCCGATGGGGCATACACACAGTCGGAATATATGATGAATAGCTCCCATCGGACTTTTTCTGATGGAAATTCCGACCCTGTGTACGCGGCATGAGGCAGCTAGAAGGAGGTCAACAACGGTTAACTCAATCGTTTTCTCAGTACTTCAGGGCCCATTCCTACATCTGTGAGTCAGTATATGGTGGTAACTTGCATGTTAACACGTTTGGTAATGCAATTCACATTAAATGCATTAGCATGCTGTGGTAATATTCACAACCGTTAATGCATGTGCATTAACACGAAGCACAGGTATGCATAAATGTAAATGGGCCTTTGAAACCACCTAAAGGTCTCTTATATCTTTCAGAAACTCCAGTGTTAAGATCTCTGTGCTTGATTACCAAGGTCCAAACACCTTCTATGGCAATTTCAAATGGCTATCATACTTTGATACTTTTACACTCTAAAGCATAATTTCTCAACCAGGGTTCCATGGAACCCTAGGGTTCTTCCAGAGGTTTCTGGGGGTTCATACAGAAATAAGAAAAATCTGCCTCTAGGATAATTTCCCAAGGACACCATTGACACTTTTTAGCTTTCTGTAAGGGGGTAATTTTTTCCAATGACCACAAGTGTAAGGAGCATTTTTCCCACTAACCATCACACTGTTTTAGCAGGGGTTCCCTGAGACCGAATAGGTGTTTCAAGGGCTCCCTTGTTGAAAAGGTCGAGAATGGCGGCTCTACAGTATGCACCAGGTGCATTGGGAACATCCTAATACTCGAAAGACCAAGTGGGTGAGAACAGTAATACATTTTTATCAAAGGGTCTTTTTACTGGTATCAAAAACATTAAATTAGTTAATTTTCATATTATACTTTGTAAACCTTGATTAACATGTAATTGATGTATAACTATGATTTATTATGGAACTTTGTCTCAATGTAACCATGATCTGATTCATATATATAACGTGTTGTTCCTTTGAAGCACCGATCGGGATTGGAAGGTATGTGGCCCCTCCCGACTCGATCGGCTACTCCTCTGACCTATCTCGATCGAGCCGCCCCAGTCCAGTCTCGCTATGACAGCGGAGAGGGGGCTGCCGCATCCACACGGACGCCCGAGGCACATCTTTGTGATGTGCCCACTCCGCGCCGTGCATCCCCCTAAAACCAGCTCTCTCGCTGGTCACCATCGGAGCCTTTCCCCGCCTCCTTCGCCCCATGACGCGGCCGCTGTGTGGGAGGAGCTGCCGTGCGCAGCAGTGCGCATGTCGGCTCCCTCCATCGGCGCGGTGCTCTGTGGGACTTGAAGTTCTGGCGAGGTTCGGTCCCTCGGGCATGCGCAGTGGCGCCATTACGTCCGCATCGAGCCGGCAACGTCACACGCCGGCTCGATGGGGAGCAGTATTTAAACCGGCTTACCTGACAGCTATGTCTGCCAGCGCCGGAGGATGCAAGTCAAGACCCAGGCCAGGTAATGTGACTGGTGTTGTACACCATACCTTGCTTCATATTCATGTCTATATGCTCTCCGTTCTTGTATACCTATTGAACTCTTGTTGAGTCCCAACCTTATTTATACAATTTTCTTAAACTAACTAAAAACTCTCATACCCTGAGCATAGTTATATCATTATGCTGATTGACAGTACTATCCCTACTATCCGCTTACTAAGTATGTCCTTAACTTTAATCATCTAGCCTCATTTTTTCTGTGAAGTGACAACATTTTTCATTTCTATTTTATTCCTTAGCTTTAACATACCTATTACCCATTTACTTCTGGCAATCACCATTCTACCACTTTCGCTGATCAACTGCACTTTTTTGGTTGCAGCTTCAATTAATCTTTGGCGTAAGTGATACCTGATTGATTTTGACTCTCTCTAAAAATCCATTAACCCTTTGCATAATGATATCCTTCTCTGATATTGAATATTTATTATCTATACAACAGCTTCTCCTTACTGCTCCCTGTGGTTGCAAATAAGCCCTTTTGCTGTCTTGCTTGGCTGCGTCTGCACATGCCGGTTCTGACGAGATTCCATAGGGTCAATTTTTTTGGGGGTAAGCCTTTATGGATACTTCGGAGTGACAACACGTATTTCATCATGCCTTCTAATGTTGCATTATTATTGTAAAATGTCTATCTATGTATACAAAACTCTTTTCCCCTTTTTTTGTAGAATCACTAAAAGTATTGGATGACTCGCTACTTAGTTGCATACCCCTTGAGAAAGCGACAAATGCGAAACATGTCGGGCTAGTATGCAATAACCACCACCCATGAATTTGTAGTGTATATCCTACTTGTCATTCCCTATTTTCTGACCACTTTGTTTTAATCGCATTGTCACAATGAATACTATATGTGTTTGTTTTTAATGTAAACAATAAAATTGTTCTTTTTTAAGAAAAAGAGATAAGATATATAGTTTTTTTCATACACTTAATCTATCTGCACCGTAAAAATCCCTCTCTTCCTCATACCCATTTAAACTATTTTTTAGGGATGTGGTGCCTATTTTGAGGGTGTTTTTCCCATTTTCGGAACCAAAACCTTATACAATCCAGATCCAGTGTTTCAATACACATTTATCCAGGGTTCCGATATGGGTAACACAACAACTAGTAATATGTGAGATACCTAGTATCACTTTTTTAACTTTTTTGTTGTCATATATTATTATTATTATTATTTTTGTTTGTGTTTGAGGGATTTCTCCCCTTTTCCTTCCCCTTGTTCTTCTTCCCCCCCCTGTACTCCCCCCTTCCCCCGCCCTTCCTCCATGGCAGCCTTCAGTGGCGAGGCCTGGCTAGGCCTTATGGATAAGATCCAACAAACTCATAGTTCGGGAGAAATGAGTGATAAAGATCTAGAACACATTTTCCTAAGACTTCAACGTCTTTTGGAACGTAAAGCCAGAATATTCTGGCATAAAAAATACTTTAATAAATATATTGACAACAAAATTGTACCTTGGGGATTGAGAATCCAAATCTTCCCCAATGTACGCAAGGCTGACGATTTATTGAAAACCCAATGGGAAGACAACCTGCAAACTTGTTCCTTTGGGATGATGAATCTACTGTGCAAACAATATGAACAAGAACTTATCACTTTAGACGAATCTATCCTACAATGGTATAATGACCATAAACTCATATTAAATAATGCAAAGTTTAAGAAAAAAGAAAATGAATTGAAAGTTTACCTGGAGAGGTAGAACTCTAGACATCATCCGAACAAAGGAAAACAAGTTTGCACGTGATACCAATGCCCACTCAAACGGGTCAGCCTACAAATGGACACAAAATACTAACACGAGATCCTATAGATCCACTAGCCAACGCAATACTAGAAATGGCAATGACATGACTAACCTATCACCCTCTTCTTCCCTATCATCCAGCCAATCGACGGTTTATCGAGACCTGTCCGGAGACAGATTGCCAAAGCGACGAAAAAGTAACTCAGACACGGCCTCCCTGGAGTCCCTTAAAAATCAAACCGGTACTCCTGCACCTCGTCGGTCACAACCTAATCACCCCAAAGTGGCACCACCCCGCACCTCTAGTATACCTCACTCCTCATCACAAACGTCACGTGGTCCACAGATGTCGACCACCCATACCATCATGTCCACAGCACCCTCCACGGCGGTCACTGCCCCTCCTCTTAACCTCAACACGGTCACCAAGGTAAGCAACACTAACACTGTTATTTCTCCTTCAGGCACACCTGTAACAGCTGACATGAAGTTAGCACCTATTTTTTTAGGGAAGGACCAAGAACTAGCATAAACCCAGAGTCTAATTTAACTCTTTGTACCCCTGATCCCACATCCAATCCATCTGAACTATCTATCATTAACCTTTCCTCGTATGCCCTAAATGAGTATGAAGAACAAGTCCTTAAATTGGGTCTCACTTTTTGCCCTGACTCCCAGCTTGATAAATTCCACCTTATCAAGGACCTTCACCTGTTTGCCCGCAGACTCCTATATAAAGTTATCTTTGACAAACCTCAACCAGACACATGTCCTAATGACAAAACATCTAACCTCCGGATTAACATAGAGGAACAAAAAGCCTATGAGGACTTGATGGCACTTTGGGAGGAGGGACACACGGACGACGACGCCTCTGGTTGTTTGCACCTGCCGGAGCTGTCGGTCGCCGGTGTGTCCTTCCCCCCGACACAGTCCTACAAACCGAAGTCAAAAAACTTTCCCCTCTTAAACACGAACCCTAATATCTGGGCATTTGTCACACAAACTTCACGAGCAATTGAAGAGTCTAACCTTCGTCCCTCTGCATCCTCTAATTTAAGTGCAAATCAAAAAGCTGCCATTAAATCTCTTGAATCTAACCAAAAGATAATAATTAAACCTGCCGACAAAGGCGGGAATTTGGTTATTATGGAAATACCCCAATATATCAACATGTGTAACAAAATTTTATCCAACCAAGATTGGTACCGCCCCATCTCTAAAACTTTAATACAAAACTTTAACACTGAATACTACAACATCATTTTCAAGGCATACCACAAAGGCACCATAGACAAGAACACGTGGGATTACCTTAATGTAAGGGACCCACGAATCCCTACGTTTTATGCCTTACCAAAGGTACACAAATCCATTGTGGACCCTCCAGGACGCCCTATAATATCTGGCTGCCTGTGTCTAATGGAAAATGCCAGTTGTCTGGTAGACAACTATTTACACCCCCACGTCACCTCTCTTTTTTCTTACATCAAAGATACCATAGACCTACTAAAAACCATCGAAGATATCTCACTCCCACCAGGCACCTATCTAGTTGCACTGGATATCGAAAGTCTTTACAACACGATCCCTCATAACAAGGGCATTGAGATCGTAAGTAACCATCTACATGAGAGAGGTCCTTCATTTGAGAAATATAATGGTTTTGTCCTAGAACTTCTCAACTACATACTAAGACATAATGTCTTTATGTTTAATTCTTCCCACTACCTCCAGGTGCAGGGGGTTGCGATGGGGACCAAATGTGCCCCATCGTATGCCAACCTGTACCTGGGGGGTGGGAAAAAAAGACCTTTTCTCCAGGGACGACCTGACCCACCTATTGGAAAAGGTCGTCTCCTGGTATCGTTACATAGACGACGTGTTGCTATTCTGGTCTGGGTCAGAAAGAGAATTGTTAGAATTCTTTGGACTGATCTCTATTAACAACTTTAACTTACGTTTCACTATGGAACACAGCACAACTGCAATTAATTTCCTCGATCTCACCATTTCAATTGATGCCAACGGAAAATTAAATTCGTCACTTTTCAGAAAACCCTCGGCAGGGAATACTATTCTCCACGCGGATAGTGCACACCCTGGCCCTTTGCTGAAGAGCATTCCCTATAGCCAGTACTTGCGCTTAAGACGCAACTGCAGTAAGGACATAGATTTTCAGACAGCAGCTAAAGACCTATATAAAAGATTACTATCCCGCGGATACAGCCACTCATGCCTCAAAAGGGCATACAATAGGGTTAAAATAAAAAACAGAGATTCCCTATTATTTTCAAAAAAGCCCCCCAAAAAATCCGACACGGTAAGATTGATCACTCGCTATTCCAGCCAACACAGAGAAATCAGAAATATCATAGCTAAATTTTGGCCTCTTCTTTCCGCTGACTCAGCAGTCAGCAAACATATCAACTCATCCCCCGAAATAACTTACAGACGAGTCCCTTCATTGAAGGACCGTCTGGTCCATAGTCACTTCCAAGACACTCTGAATAATAAAAACCTTCCCCACACAGGTATCTCCCCATGTGGTAAGTGTGACATTTGCCCTTATGTAGAAAATACATCACAGTTTTTGCTTCCCAATGGACAGTGGTACTCAATTAAATTTAAGGCTACCTGTCAAACTCCGGGCATAATCTATTTAGCTCAATGTATTTGTGGTGGCTTTTATGTTGGCAAAACAAAACGACCATTCTATAAACGAATTAGAGACCACATAAAGCCAATCCTGAAAAAACAAATGGATACAGCTATTGCCAGGCATGTGGGACTGTATCACAACTTCAACCCCAGAACCATCAAGTTTCGCGTTCTGGAGCACGTCCCGCTGGACGAAAGAGGGGGTAGTGCCGATCGGACACTGCTCCAGCTTGAAGCCCGCTGGATTTATAGTCTCCAAGCCACCCATTTCCCGGGCTTCAACGAAAGCCTTAGCTACAGACCCTTCCTCTGACTGATAGCTGCCCATGCAGTATTCCCTGGTGTCAACCAACATCTGACACCCCCTTTCCTTGCCCACCCAGTTTTCCCACCTCCTCCCCCCTTACCCTCCCTCCCCTTACGTCATTTTTATTAAATGACTTGTTTTTTAGTACCCATGTTAGTTAATTTTCATATTATACTTTGTAAACCTTGATTAACATGTAATTGATGTATAACTATGATTTATTATGGAACTTTGTCTCAATGTAACCATGATCTGATTCATATATATTACGTGTTGTTCCTTTGAAGCACCGATCGGGATTGGAAGGTATGTGGCCCCTCCCGACTCGATCGGCTACTCCTCTGACCTATCTCGATCGAGCCGCCCCAGTCCAGTCTCGCTATGACAGCGGAGAGGGGGCTGCCGCATCCACACGGACGCCCGGGGCACATCTTTGTGATGTGCCCACTCCGCGCCGTGCATCCCCCTAAAACCAGCTCTCTCGCTGGTCACCATCGGAGCCTTTCCCCGCCTCCTTCGCCCCATGACGTGGCCGCTGTGTGGGAGGAGCTGCCGTGCGCAGCAGTGCGCATGTCGGCTCCCTCCATCGGCGCGGTGCTCTGTGGGACTTGAAGTTCTGGCGAGGTTCGGTCCCTCGGGCATGCGCAGTGGCGCCATCACGTCCGCATCGAGCCGGCAACGTCACACGCCGGCTCGATGGGGAGCAGTATTTAAACCGGCTTACCTGACAGCTATGTCTGCCAGCGCCGGAGGATGCAAGTCAAGACCCAGGCCAGGTAATGTGACTGGTGTTGTACACCATATCTTGCTTCATATTCATGTCTATATGCTCTCCGTTCTTGTATATCTATTGAACTCTTGTTGAGTCCCAACCTTATTTATACAATTTTCTTAAACTAACTAAAAACTCTCATACCCTGAGCATAGTTATATCATTATGCTGATTGACAGTACTATCCCTACTATCCGCTTACTAAGTATGTCCTTAACTTTAATCATTTAGCCTCATTTTTTCTGTGAAGTGACAACATTTTTCATTTCTATTTTATTCCTTAGCTTTAACATACCTATTACCCATTTACTTCTGGCAATCACCATTCTACCACTTTAGCTGATCAACTGCACTTTTTTGGTTGCAGCTTAAATTAATCTTTGGCGTAAGTGATACCTGATTGATTTTGACTCTCTCTAAAAATCCATTAACCCTTTGCATAATGATATCCTTCTCTGATATTGAATATTTATTATCTATACAACAGCTTCTCCTTACTGCTCCCTGTGGTTGCAAATAAGCCCTTTTGCTGTCTTGCTTGGCTGCGTCTGCACATGCCGGTTCTGACGAGATTCCATAGGGTCAATTTTTTGGGGGTAAGCCTTTATGGATACTTCGGAGTGACAACACGTATTTCATCATGCCTTCTAATGTTGCATTATTATTGTAAAATGTCTATCTATGTATACAAAACTCTTTTCCCCTTTTTTTGTAGAATCACTAAAAGTATTGGATGACTCGCTACTTAGTTGCATACCCCTTGAGAAAGCGACAAATGCGAAACATGTCGGGCTAGTATGCAATAACCACCACCCATGAATTTGTAGTGTATATCCTACTTGTCATTCCCTATTTTCTGACCACTTTGTTTTAATCGCATTGTCACAATGAATACTATATGTGTTTGTTTTTAATGTAAACAATAAAATTGTTCTTTTTTAAGAAAAAGAGATAAGATATATAGTTTTTTTCATACACTTAATCTATCTGCACCGTAAAAATCCCTCTCTTCCTCATACCCATTTAAAAGATTTTTATCAACACTTAGCCTCTAAAGGATTTTAGATGGATAGACTATTTAAAACTTTGGATGGACAGACTATTTATAGTATATGTAAACCCCGAGCTTGTACAGTGCCTTGAAAAAGTATTCATACCCCTTGAAATTGTCCACATTTTGTCATGTTACAACCAAAAAAATAAATGTATTTTATTGGGATTTTATTTGATAGATCAACACAAAGTGGCACATAATTGTATAGTGGCAGGAAAATGATAAATGTTTTTCAAATTTGTTTACAAACAAATATCTGAAGTGTGGCGTGCATTTGTATAAAGCCCCCTTTACTCTGATACCCCTAACTAAAATCTAGTGGAACCAATCGTCTTCAGAAGTCCTAATTAGTAAATAGAGTCCACCTGTGTATAATTTATTCTCAGTATACATACAGCTATTCTGTGAAGCTCTCAGAGGTTTGTTAGAGAATCTTAGTAAGCAAACAGCATCATGAAGACCAAGGAACACACCATACAGGTCAGGGATAAAGTTGTTGGAGAAGATTAAAGCAGGGTTAGGTTATAAAAAAATATCTCAAGCTTTGAACCCCTAACAAAGCACTGTTCAATCCATCATCCAAAAGAGGAAAGAGAATGGCACAACTGCAAACCTACCAAGACATGGCCGTCCACCTAAACTAACAGACTGGGCAAGGAGAGCATTAATGAGAGAAGTAGCCAAGAGGCCCATGGTAACTGCAGAGATGCACAGCTCAGGTGGGAGAATCTGTCCACAGGACAACTATTAGTCTTGCACTCCACAAATCTGGCCTTTATGGAAGAGTGGCAAGAAGAAAGCCATTGTTGAAAGAAACCCATAAGAAGTCCTGTTTGCAGTTTGTGAGAAGCCATGTGAGGGACATGTGGAAAAACATTGAACTTTTTGGCCTAAAAGCAAAACGCTATGTGTGGCAAAAAACGAACACTGCACATCACCCTGAACACATCATCCCCACCGTGAAACATTGAGATGACACCATCATGTTGTGAGGATGCTTTACTTCAGCAGGGACAGGGAAGCTGAACAGAATTAATGGGAAGATGGATTGAGCCAAATACAGGGCAAGTTTAGAAGAAAGCCTGTTAGAGTCTGCAAAAGACTTGAGACTGGGGCGGTTAACCTTCCAGCAGGACAACGACCCTAAATATACAGCCAGAGCTACAATGGAATGGTTTAAATCAAAGCATATTCCTGTGTTAGAATTGCCCAGTCAAAGTCCAGACCTACATTCAATTGAGAATCTGTGGCAAGACTTGAAAAACAGGATTTTTAAATACAGCTTACCTGTAAAATCCTTTTCTTGAGAGTACATCACGGGACACAGAGTATTCATTACATAGTGGGTTAGATAGGCACCTTTGGTGATTGGACACTGGTTAACCCCAATTAAGGAGAATTCCTCCCCTATATAACCCCTCCCACATGGGGAGGACCTCAGTTTTGTAGCAAAGCAATAAGTAACCACGTAAAACCCATAGAAGGGCGGGAGCTCTGTGTCCCTCTGTGTGATGTACTCTCAAAAAAAGGATGTTACAGGTAAGCTGTATTTAAAAATCCTGTTTTCTTGATCATACATCACGGGACACAGAGTATTCATTACATAGTGGGATGTCACAAAGCAATGCTCATTTGAGGGGAGGGAGACACAGATCAGAAAACAGACCGCTAACGGACCAGAGGAACTAAACTGCAGCCTGCAGTACACTGTGCCCGAAGGCGGTATCCTCTTGCTCTCTTACATCCACCTGATAGAATCTGGTGAAAGTATGGACTGAAGACCAAGTCGCAGCCTTACAGATCTGAGCCATGGAGGCCTGGTGATGCACTGCCCAAGAAGCACTAACAGTCCTAGTTGAGTGCGCTTTCACATGAAAAGGAGGAGTCTTCCTCTTTATACCATAAGCCTGAAAAATAACCTGTCTAATCCATCTAGAAAGAGTGGATTGCAACGCTGCTTGGCCTTTCTTATGGCCATTTGGCAGAATGAACAAACAATCAGTCTTCCGTATCTGAGCGGTTGCCTGCAGATAGACACTGATTGCTCTAACCACATCCAGGATGTGCAAAGATTCTTCCTCCGCGGACTGCGGATCTGGAAAAAAGGATGGTAGGATCACATCTTGATTCAAATGGAATCCTGAAACCACCTTGGGTAAGAAGGAACAATTAGGACGCATAACTAACCTGTCCTTGTGAATAATCAAATACGGCTCTTTACAAGAAAGAGCTGCCAACTCTGAAACTCTTCTAGCAGAGGATATGGCTATCAAGAAAACTATTTTTTTTGTCAAAAATGCTAAAGGAGCCAGGTGCAATGGTTCAAAGGGTTGTCCCTGTAATGCCGACAACACCAAATTCAGATCCCATGGGCATACTGGAGGTTTGACTGGCGGATTCAATCGCAGTGCCCCCTGAACAAAGGCCCGGACAAGCCTGACAAAGCCGAAATTTGGACTTTGATAGTGCTCAAGGCCAATTTCATCTCTAGGCCTGACTGAAGAAAGGTCAAGATCCTGCTAATGATATACCTTCTAGGATGCCATCCCCTGGGTTCACACCAGGAAACATATGGCTTCCAGATTTTGTAGTAAATAAGCCTGGAGGCCGGCTTTCTGGCATTGACCAGGGTGGAAAGGACTGACTCCGAGGGCCCACGGTCTTTTAAAATGTGGGTTTTTAGCAGCCAAACTGTCAAATTTAGACTTTGTAAAGCAGAGTGGCAAATCAGACCCTGTGAGAGCAGATCTGGCTGGAATGGGAGGACCCAAAGCCTGCCCACTGCCATCTTTACGATCTCTGCATACCAAGGTCGTCTGGGCCAAGCCGGGGCTACTAAAAGGACTGACTTTGCTTCCTTTTTGACCCTTCCCAGGAACCGTGGAAGAAGTGGGTTTGGAGGGAAGGCATAGATTAGATTGTACTGATCCCATGGAATTGTCAGAGCATCTGACCCCTGAGCAAGTACATCCTTTGTTCTTGACACAAATTTGTCCAGCTTTTTGTTGAATCTGGACGCGAATAGATCCAAATCCGGGGTACCCCACTTTTGACATAAGATCTGGAATATGTTGGGGTGTAGGGACCATTCTCCTGGGCATAGTTGCCTGCGGCTTAAGAAATCCGCTGGCCAATTTTCCACTCCTGGGATGAATACTGCAGACAGGCAGGGAACATGGCTTTCTGCCCATGCAAGAATGCGATTCACCTCCTTTTGGGCATCCAGACTTCTGGTGCCACCTTGGTGATTGATGTAAGCTACTGCCGTGGCATTGTCAGATTGTATCTGAATAGGATGACCCTGTAGCCTGTAAGACCAGTCCATGAGGGCCAAGTAAATTGCCCGAATTTCTAGAATATTTATGGGCAAACGCTTCTCGGTTGCAGACCATCTTCCCTGCGTGCATGTTTCTTCCAGAACTGCTCCCCAGCCTGTCAGACTGGCATCTGTGGTTACGATCTTCCATTGTAGTGGAAGAAAGGCTTTGCCTTTCAAAAGATTTCTAGTTCGTAACCACCAATTGAGGCTTTTGCGTATCCCTGAGGATAGGCACATAGGAAGATCCAAGGCCTGAGGCTTCTTTTTCCAAGCTGCGAGAATGCTTCTTTGTAGAGGCCTTGAGTGAAACTAGGCAAATGGAACAGCCTCGAAAGAGGCGACCATCTTTCCTAACAGTCTCATACATAGCCGAATGGATGGACTCTTTTTGCTCAATGCTAGGCAGACTAGAGCTCTTACGGCCTTGACCTTTGGCTCTGGTAGAAACACTCTGCCTTGAGTGGTATCTATGATCATGCCTAGATATTCCAACCTTGTTGAAGGTTGCAAGGAAGACTTCTCTAGGTTGATTATCCAACCTAGTCTTTCCAAATGTTTTACTGTCTTGAAGACAGCGTGGTTCAGGTGTGCCACCAATTGCTCTATGAGTAGTAAATCGTCTAGATAAGCTACCACGGTTATGCCCTGAGCTCTTAGATTTGCTAAGAGGGGGTCTAGAATTTTTGGAAAAATTCGAGGAGCTGTAGCGTGACCGAAAGGAAGGGCCACAAATTGGAAATGGCGCTGGTCTACTGCGAACCTTAGATATTTTTGGTGAGCGGGAAAAATTGGCACATGAAGATATGCATCCTTGATATCTATTGATGCCATAAATTCTCCCCCTTGCAGGGTGGAGACCACCGAATGGATTGACTGCATTCGGAAGGATCGAATGAGTAGAAACTGATTCAGATCCTTTAGATCTAGGATGGGTCTGACATCTCCATTTGGCTTTGGAACGGTGAAGAGATTCAAATAGAACCCTGAACCCTGATCTTTTGGGTCCATTTCTACTATCACCCCCTGGGATAGTAAGCGATCTAAGGCCAGAAGTAGCGGTTTCCACTTTACTGGATCTTTGGAAACTCTTGACTTTAGGAAATGAGCTGGTGGAAGCTCTAGGAATTCTATTATGTAGCCTAGAGATACTGAAGAGACCACCCACTTGTCTTGAACCTCTTCCCGCCAGGCTCCTGAAAACTGTAGGAGCCTTCCCCCCACTCGGCCGAGTGGGGGCGCCCCTTCATAGGGATGTTTTGGGGCTCTGCTTGGCAGGCTTTCCTGCCCAAGTCTTTTTCTGGCCTTGGGAGTGACCTTGGGCCTTTCCTCTGAAAGTAGATTGGGAAGGCCGTCGCCACTGCTTAGAGCCTGATGCTCCAGGGGAAGGAGAAAGAGACCGCTTGTATGGTGGACGTTTACTCCTTTTGATTGGTAGGAGTGTAAATTTACTACCCGTAATTTTTTGGATAAATTTATCCACGTCATCACCAAATAGGCGTTCCCCTTTGAATGGGAAGCCGGTGTCTTGTCGAATACAGTCCCCTATCATATAGTGTCCGCCCTGTACTGCGCAGGCGCAGTACGGAGGACAAACGAGACGCCGAAAGTCTCCGAAGTTCAACAGCTGATCATAAGCTGTACACGGCGCCTGCGCTTTTATTCTCACCCTATGTCTAGGTTCATTCCCTACTATCCAAGTGGACATAGAGTTAGAATAAATAGTTGCCGAGCGCAGCGAGGCCATGCCCGAAGCGTGGCGAGCGAAGCGAGCCCGCGAGGGGCCCTCTTACAAAGCCACCGCTAAGAAGTGCCCAAGCGCCGTGTACAGCTGATGGTCAGCTGATCAACTTCAGACACTTTCGGCATCTCCTTCTCCTCCGTACTGCCCAAGCGTTGCGCCTGCGCAGTACGGGGCGGACACTATCCGATAGGAGGACAGTTTATGTCAGAACACCGGCTAAGTATCTTTTGCATGAAAGCTCTGCTGCCCAATTTTTAAGCCAAAGAGACCTGCGCATGTGTACCAACAGGAAAGACAAATGAGATGCTTGCTGGGCAGAATCCAGAATTGCATCAATCATAAAACACAGCACCTGTGGAAGGTCTGCATAGTTCTCCACTTCCTCACTGGGAAGGAGACTAAGCATCTGCTTAACCTGTTCCTTGAGGAATTGACACAAACCCACAGTTGCGACTGTAGGTTGGACTACAGCGCCAGCCATGGAAAAGGAGGCTTTTAATAAAGTTTCCAGCTTCTTATCAGTTGGATCCTTAAACACCTGAGCATTGTCCAGGGGACAGGTCAGGTTTTTATTCACACAAGAGACAGCCGCATCCACGGATGGGACCTCCCACTTCTTGGTGAAGCTTTCCTCCAGAGGATAAAGCATAGAAAACTTTTTAGGAGGAGAAAACTGTTTATCGGGATGTCCCCAGTCCTCATACAACAATTTATCCATTAAAGGATGAATTGGAAAGGAAAAAGCAGTCTGTGGGATCCTTCTGACCCCCAGGGAAGAAACAGAGGATGTAGCGGCTTCAGCAGAGGGCATTTTGAATGTGGAACGCACTAGTTCAGTATAATACTGGACCTGCTTCTTGAGTGCCTGAGAGGAGGAAGCTCTCTCCTCTTCCTCTGAATCCTCCGACTGCTCTTGATCCCTATTTCTGGATAGGGATCTCTCCTCATTGTCAGAAGAACCATCTGAAAGAGAAAGTGTAGCAGAGGGAGTGGATCTACCCCTTTTCCTACTATCTTTTCGGGAAGCTGAAATAAAATTCATAATTCTTCCCTCAAAACCCTCCAATGTAGCCCTAAGGGAATCCTCTGTGACATACGCTGGGGCTGCAACATTGGGAGAGGCTGCAAAACCTGACAGGAGCACCGACTCATCCTGTGAGGCTGGCTTCAGTCTTGCGGGGGGGATGGTAATCTACAGGCATCTTTAGGACCCCTAGACGTAGGCGGTGATTTCCTTGTGCCCTTGTTACCTCCCCCTGAGACCCTCTTACGAGGAGACATAGTCCAAAGCTACAAAGCAGAGGTACTAGTACATATGCAATCACTGTTGTGCTAAAAGTCTCACAATATACATATATGCTTAATACTGCACAACTTGATGCTGAGTAGGTGTCTTAGGTTAGCCTGGATCCGACCACTTAGGATGCTTAGGATGGGGGGGTTGGGGGGTAGAGCCCCCCGCTGGACCCTCAGCTTTGTGGGACACCCTTGTAAAAGTCATATGTGGCAGAGCCTGCAGTGGAGGAGGTGAGCGGTCTGGAGACCAGCTTCACTGAGTGTGTATATGAAAAGGCGCGTAAGTTGCTCTTTACTCCCTCTAGTGGCGGAAATCAGGTAAGACATGCAACTACTCTTTGAAGAAAACCCATTTGTAATATATATATATATATATATATATATATATATATATATATTACAAATGGATTTTCTTCAGAGTAGTTGCATGTTTTACCTGATTTCCACCACTAGAGGGAGTAAAGAGCAACTTATATATATATATACACAGGATTAACTTCTCTTACCTGTCCCCGCCGCAGGAACTGCTGAGAACAGACAGTTTCCAGCCTTCACCCATCACGGCGGGTAGCGTTGTGCCAACCTTCAGGGTTTTTTGGGTTTCTACTCAGAGAAACTTCTTACCTGGACCTGTAAAAGACTCTGCCAGAACTTTCGTGCCACTGTTTTAATAGTACACCAAGCCTGGTTTCTCAGAGCCCAGTCCTCCAGAGAGAGACTTACAGGCAAAACCTTGTTTCTTCGGATGACAAGGCCCGGGTACCATACCATCTTGGGAGTCAAAAATATTAGCCCGAGATATGGATCCGGTCAGCATAGCCCCCTTAAGCCCCCACAGGGACCTAACTGGAGCTTTCTTCACAGCACATGTTTTACGTGACCAACCACCTTAGACACTGGCGAAAAAACTGAGGTCCTCCCCGTGTGGGAGGGGTTATATAGGGGGAGGAATTCTCCTTAATTGGGGTTAACCATGATGAATGATCAAGAAATTGCTGTTTACAGACACTCTTCATCCAATCTGACAGAGCTTGAGCTCTGAGACATCCCCAAAAAGACTCACAGCTGTAATTGCATGAAAGGTGGTTCTACGAAATATTGACTCGGGGGGCTAAATACAAATGCATGCCACACTTTTCAAATATTTATTTGTAAAAAATGTCGAAAACAATTTAGAATTTTCCTTCTACTTCACAATTATGTGACACTTTGTGTTGGTCTATCACATAAAATCCCAAAAAAATACATTTACGTTTTTGGTTGTAACATGACAAAATGTGGAAAATTTCAATGGGTATGAATAAAACAACCCATTCAGCTTAAAATACAAATGAAAGGAAAACATTTGTGTATTGATTAGAGCTGCACGATTCTGGGCAAAATGAGAATCACAATTTTTTTAGATCACGATTCTCTCTTGATTCTCGCGGCGTAACATCATCTTTCACATTATACCAAAAAAATGGCTAACTTTACTGTTTTTGTTTTTTTTTTGTAAATTCATTGAAGTGTATTTTTTCCTAAAAAATTGCATTTGACCACTGCGCAAATACAGTGTGAAATAAAATATTGCAAAAACTGCCATTTTATTCTCAAGGGTCTCTGATAAAAAAATATATATAATGTTTGGAGGTTCTATGTAATTTTCTAGCAAAAAAAATACTGATTTTAACTTGTAAGCAACAAGTGTCAGAAAAAGGTTTAGTCTTTAAGCGGTTAAACTGACCTCATTTGCAGACTGAAGTTCATTCCTTTTATCTCTAAAAGAACTAAATGTTACAATGCTTATAGTTATCTCCCAGTGCTGGCAATGAACTCTCTGCACTTGTTACATGAATGAATCGGGGAAATGCTGCATAGAGATCGTGAGGGGGTTGAATCGAGATGGCGATTTTCCTAACGATTAATCGTGTAGCTCCAGTATAGATATGTGATCTGATCACATACCCTCTGTCTCAGCTGCATAAGGAGCTCAGGGAGGAGAAGGGAGGGAGGAGAAACAGCAGCACACTGATCTCCACTGTGAATGGCTGTGCAGGTGGGGGGGGGGGGTTTAAGGACAAATCTGCTCATTGGAGGAGAATAGGCTGAGTTCTTATCATGCTGTGCTCTCATGCCAAGTCATTTTTTATAGGAAATCAAAGGGACTTGCAGAAACACCAGCGATTTTACACAAAGCAAGCAATACAAAGAACAGGATACATTTTCATACAAGTACATGGTACAGAAGGGATATGAAATCTTGGGTTTACATGTTCTTTAATACCAGTCAATCTAATATATAATACAGCAGGTACATTTAATAGAACAAGCCCACCCAAAGGTGTTACTTCAGTTGATAAATCATATTAATAGGTTTGATCACTATCACTTTTCTAAAGTGACTCTGCAGAAAAGCATAGTAATACCTCTCAGAATTTTCTTCCAAGACCAACACTTCTGACAATGCTAACTGGCTCCTCACTTATCACAGGAGACGGTAGTGATAGGTAGGTTAGAGGGGTGAACCAATGAGCCTTGAAGCTTTGGCTTTGGAAGAAGTTTAAGCCAGGGAATACTCAGAAGCTCAAAAACATTCTGGAGTTTTTTTTTGTAGCTCAAACCGGGCAGATTGATATATTTAGGAAGTGTTTGTTGTTCAATAGAAATGCATGGAAATGCTTTAGTTTTTTGAGCATTTTAGTGCCTTTTGTTGTGCGTTTTTCTGATTAAACGCAACAATTAAGCGAAAATAAATAATAGGAATTCATAAATAAATAACTAAAATATAAATAATAGTAACAAGAAATAAAATAACCCTAACCCCAACCCCTAATATTAATTCCTAACTCTAATCCTAAACCCTAACCCTAATCCTAAATCCCATAAAATTAACCCCAATCCTAACCCCCAACCTTAACCACTAACCTAACAAAGTAGATAAATTAACCCATAACCCTAACCTTTAAACCTAATTCTTAACCCCTTAAAAAAAAAGTTAAATAATAATAATAATAATTACCGTAAATAATAAATAAAAGCGGATGAAAAAGCTGAAAAACATAGCAACAAATAATGTTACAGATGATATTTTCTCTATTAGCTAATTAAAAAAATGGCAAGAATATGACGCTCTGGTGTGGATGCTGTGTTAGCATTGAGGGAGGGGGGGGGCTTTTTTTGCAAGTACAAATATTTTTTTTGTAAGCAATGCAGTCGCTCCAACATAAGATAAATAAGATAAGTAGTAAAAAAAAATTCAGTAGGAGCTTGTCAAAAAGATAGATAGTAAAGCCTATGTATTGCCAACCATCTTGGCTGCTGATGAAAAAAAAAAAAAAATTACGAGACCTATTATTTTCTTTAACTCAACTGCCACAGGTCCATAGCTACTAGAGAAGGTATACAAGGTATTAAAAAGCAAACCGCACTTGTGGTTGAAGCATTGATGAGAACTTGAAAAGCCATACAGATTTACAAAGCAATTCTTTTTGACAACCACGGCTATTGATATGCCGCCAAATAAATAGATAAATCTATTCATGACATCCATGCTTTCTTTCTAAATAATCCACGAGTGAATAAAATAAAAATAGAAGAGCGCACCTCATTTAAAGGTAAATCACATTACTGCAGCTGCTTGCCATCTTGAATAAGACCTCAATATACAAGTGACAGGCAGTTTCTGAGTTGTTTTAATTCTATTAAATGACTTGCAGAGAACGCACCTTTACCAGCACATGAGTAGCTTCTGTCGCTGCTATTTTTATCGCTGCTGCACTGCAGGCAGCAAAAACAAGTAGACCCATGACAGGAGATTTTGTGCTGTAATTTAATTGGCTGCCTATCAGGAACACTGTGGGAGAGAGAAAAGGGACGGAAGGGGGCAAAGAGCAACACGATGATCAAAAATGCCATTTACCAGTGGACAGGTTCAACTCCTATTTCTGTGTAATTACCAGGGATGGACAGTTATAAAACCAAAAGTTTTATTTTTTTTATTTTTTTTTAATGAACCAAATCTATTAGTAAACTGTAAAAATAAACCTTAAAATAAGATTTTAACCGATCTCCAATTTAGAGAAACAACAGGACTTTGCTAGAAAGTAACTAGCTAGAAGCAACTGGTAGTTAGAACTAGAGTGGTTGCTAAGAGTTCAATTCCAACCACTCATAGGGCTGGATTAGAGTCCTATATGCAGCAAACATGGATCTCTACTGGCGAGGGGCCAACAAAGGCACCAGCCTTTTTCGTTTACTTCTGTTTTATTAAAGTGATTGTAAAGGTAAATAAAAAGAAACAAAAAAACCCCCCAAACATCATACTTACCTCTGCCAGCATTCGGCGTCCATAGAGGCTGAATGCAGGACTCGGCCCCGCCCCCCCGGTGCTTGCATCAGCAGTGGGAGCCAATGGCTGTGCTGCTATCAATCTATCCAATCAAGAGCCGAGAACCCCAGGCAGAAAGACAGCGCGTCCCTGCTGGGTCAAGTTCGAGGGTTCAGGTAAGTAAAACAGGGGAGCTTGGGGGGCGGTCACTGACAGGTGTTTTTTCACCTTAGTGCATAGGATGCATTAAGATGAAAAAACACAAAGGTTTACAACTACTTTAAGGTTTTAACAAACAGAACAGTACATGTATAGTGCAAATAGAGATTACAATCCAGTAAACAAGTACACAAAATCTCCACCCTCAACAAAAATAGTACAACATTTAAACAAAGGAGTATGACCTAGATCAGGGGTCTGCAAACTTTCCAAGCAAGGGGCAAGTTTACTGTCCTTCAGGCTTTAGGGGGACTGGACTGTGGCCAGTGGGAGTTAAAAATTCCCAAGCGCCAGTGAGAGTAAACAATGGCCCATCATTGGTCTTAGTGGGAGGATTATTGCCCGACTGTTGGTATTCAAGGGAGGCATAGGGGGTGATTTACCAAAACTGGAGAGTACAAAATCTGGTGCAGTTCTGCACAAAAACCATTTAGCTTCCAGGTTTTACTGTCAAAGCTTAATTGAATAAGCTGAAGTTAGTAGCTGATTGGCTACTATGCACAGCTGCACCAGATTCTGAGTGCTCTGGTTTTATTAAATCAACCCCAGTTCTTCCAATCATTAGTGTCTGCAGGGGGAATGGTGCCCCATCATTGGTTCCAAGAAAGTAACTGACCTGCGCTCAGGTGTAATGCTCAAGGGGAGGAAGTGTGTCTAATCCTTATTGTCAAAGCACAGAGTCTTGCTGCCCTCTCAGGACCATGGGTATCCAAATATACTGAAAAACAACGAAAACAAGAGAAGGGTGCACTGACCTAGTGCAATTCCATTAAAAACTTAAATTAAAAAATAAAAGAAGATAGACATAATACTCACAAACGTATGATGTACAGACGCATGTCAAAGCAAGATGAAGACAAGTCACCTCCAGGACTGGTGACCGTTCATAATGGCTTGGTTTACGCGTTTCAAGGGAGAACCCTCTTCCACAGAGCCCTTGAAACGTGTAAGCCAAGCCATTACAGGCGCTGTCTGGTCCCCTTGCACCATTGGAATATTCCAGTGGTCCTGGAGGCGACTTGTCTTCTTTATGCTTTGACATGCATGTATATTTTTGTGAGTATTATGTGTATCTTCTTTTATCTTTTAATAAATGTTTATAATGGAATTGCACTAGGTCAGTGCTCCCCTCGCTTGTTTTCGTTGCCCCATCATTGGTGTCTGTGGTAAGAATAGTTCCCCATCTTTGGTGTCTGTAGGAGGAATAGTGACCCATCTTTGGTGTCAGTGGGAGGAATGGTACCCCATCATTGGTGTCAGCAGGAGGAATTGTACCCCATCATTGGTGTCAGTGGGAGGAATGGTGGCCCCATCTTTGGTGTCTATGGGAAGAATGTTGTCCTATCTTTGATGTCTGTGGGAGGAATAGTGACCCATCTTTGGTGTCAATGGGAGGAATGGTACCCCATCATTGGTGTCAGCAGGAGGAATTGTACCCCATCATTGGTGTCAGTGGGAGGAATGGTGCCCCATCTTTGGTGTCTATGGGAACAATGTTGTCCTATCTTTGATGTCTGTGGGAGGAATAGTGCCCCATCATTGGTGTCATTGGTTGGAATGATGCCCCAATGGCCAGATTAAGGCAAGCAAAGGGCCACATTTAGCCCGCGGGCCGCAGTTTGGAGTCCACTGACCTAGATGTTCCAATAGCTGAAGATCAGGTCGCATAAGAACAAAGGTAATTGGATTATGCAGGTGTACATATGTTTGCAGAGAGAAACATCAAACCTCCCACATCCCTGTAGGGCAATCGGAACAGTATCCCACTCAGTGGGCCTTGGCCATACTGACCACACTGGAGCCAAGAAAAGCCCATCACGGGAAGACTGAACAAACAAAAAAAGGGGGATGGAGCAGGGAAAGGTCGAACTATAGTCCAAAATGGGGAGGAAAACGCATCCAAAGCAATAAAAAGTCCAAAAGAGGACAAAGAAGAAAAAAAGAGGTTGGGGAGATCCAGTAGTGAGGGAACAGCCTTTTTCAACCAGAGTGTCTTCTTGCTCCTTCAGGGGTGCCTTGGCAAAATGCCTAAAAAATCTGTGTGGGCCAGCTGCTGGCATTCTAACAACCAATGATGTCAAAGGTTTGGCCCTCTCCATCAGCGTTAGACACTTTTACAAGCATCAGGCTTTTTTCTGCCAAAACCCTGCTGCCAGGAAGAAAGTCTTCTACGAGAGTTTGCAAAAAGTCCTGTGTGAATGAGGCCTAAAATAATTCATATGTTGCTTTTCTGGGACAAGAAGTTGTGGGGAATTACCTCAATGGTACATAGACAAGAAAATAATAACCTGGAAGGAGTTTTCTTTCCCTATTCTATCCACAACAACAACAAAATCACTATACGCGTTCAATCGTATGTAATATACGCTTAGTAATTGGGTTTAGAAACGGGTTCACTTTAAGTGGAAGTAATCAGTGGCTGCAATGTTAGATACAGGGGGTTTGACACTTTTCATTTTTAACACCGTTTTTCTTTTTTTGTAATCCGTCAACATCTTGTCAAAGAAGACTACTGGGAGAAACTCAGTGGTAGAAGATTTAATGGCAAATCCCACGATTCTGTTACACAACAGATGTAGTCACCAAAAAGTCATTAGTCTTTATTTCTATAGTAAAGACTGTCTTAAATGTGTGCTTTCAGCTGTTATATAAGTAAGCCTGTCACTAACCTGGGAATTCAAACTGTGCATTTGATGAAAAATATGCATAATTACATGTTTCCTTCGGGGGAAAACCCATGTCATAATGATCAGTACACCCAGAGAAACAGACATTTGAATTTATATGAAAATCTTATGAAGCCGTCACCATAGGGTCTGGTGATATAACATGACATGTATGCATGTAATAGGTTTCTTCTGTTAGGGCTTATGCACGCAGCATGTTTTTATTTCTTCTCTCTCTCGCTTTTTATATCCTTTATGATCCTTTATCCTTCTATAGTGAGCACTTGTCTCATTCTGAAACTTTTTGTTTGCATGTAAAAATCTGTATTTTTTTGCTAGAAAGTTACTTAGAACCTCCAAAGCATTATTTATTTTTAAAGCAGAGGCTTTAGAGAATAAAATGGTGGGTTTTGCAATTTTGCAAAAAAACACAATATAATACCCAATTTTTGGTAAAATATAAAAGATGATGTTACGCTGAGTAAATAAACATCCAACATGTCAGGATTTACAATTGCACACCCTCGTGAAATAGCGCCAGACCACGGTACCCTAAAATCTCTATAGGCAACACTTTAAAAGGCTTTACAGGTTACCAGTTAAGAGTAACACAGGAGATCTGGTGCTAGAATTATTGCTTTTGCTCTGATGTTTGCAGTGATACCTCACATGTGTGGTGCGATCGCCATTTACCTATGCATGTGGGACCAACCTTTGCGCACAAGCATTTTTTTTTACTTTATTTTATTTGAATTTTTTTATTTTTACACTCCTAATTTTTTTGGATCACTTTTTATTGTTATGACAAGGAATGTAAACTGTGACAGGTCCTCCTTACTATCTATTAGACCCTAGATCTCTCCTCTTCCCTCAAAAGCATCTGTTCAAACCAAGATCTGTTTGATCAGATGCTTTTTACAAGTCATAAATGACTTATTTACATGCTGGGGAAACCGGAAGTAACAAAATTAGCCACTAGGAATGCTTTTACAAAAAAACAGAATCAGCTGCTGAAAAAAGCTGCAGGCATCATCCCGGCATAACCACTTAGACCTGATGATGTACATGTATGTTGCCCAGTCTTAAATAGTTAAGAGCACTAAAGTGTCATTTCTGTCTGCCCCTGGATGACGTAATTCTCTTACAAAATGCGTAGGGTGGAGCAGGACGACGCGCTGACGTCACCTCAAGTCATTGTTTGTGTATCCAGAAGGACGGGTTTGTCCGAATGTGTACCGGCCGGCACATCGGACTTCAGGCTTTCTATTTGTTGCTACTTTTGTAAGTGCGAAATTTTTGTTTTTAATCTCTTAATAAACCTGAAGGTTTTTACACTATCGAGCATTTATGTTTTTTACATGCTATGTGCACTCACTAACAAGGCGATCTGAAGAGTAGCTAGCAAGCAAGTCAGCAGTCTCGACGTGCTCTGAAGTTACAGCTGTGCCTAGATTATATGCTTTCCCCGATCCTCTGTAGTGGGGGATCACGGCTATCTGGTAAGAAGTGATTCTTTCCATAGTGGTGGTGGATTGCACATACTCCTTGTTAATCAGCAGTTGAAGAGTCATCTCATCTGTGGATGGACTTTATTTTTGATCTTTGCAAATTTATCAGGTGTCTTTTATCTATCTTAGTGCAGTTTCTTTTCTTTTTTCTACATTTCTGTCCGCTGTCTTGTTTCCCTGCTATCAGCATGAATGACTTCTGACAACTTTTTCCTGACACCAAGAGAACAAATGTGACAGGGGAGGGACCTTTAGCTGATTGACAGCCTCAGCTCTGTTCCTGTGTAAAGGGGGTGTGTCCCTTCCCTCCAATTAGCTCTTCGAGCTCTCCAACTTCACAACTCTGTCCCCTTTTTTAAGACCGTTTAGACACGCTCTTTGTAAGGTCCCTTTCTACCTTATTACATATTCCACCAGTTTTTAGGGTGGAACGTGAAACATGTTTCCACAGCTGCAGCTGCTCGCTGTTCCTTCCTCTCCCTGTGACAGCAGTACAGGGAGTAGTTCCCCCTACTAGCTGTCATTTTTTGAAAACAGCGGCATCCTACAAGTTCGCATCATTCAATCACACAGCTCTGTGTGTGAATGAACTACAAGCCCCCACATCCTTAGCAGCTGTCGGCTTGTAGTTCTGAATGAATGACCACGGCGATGTTCAGCGCTGTGGTAGTTCATAGAGTCTTCCTGTCAGTTCGAAACTGTCTAGCCGTACGATGTACGGGGCAGACAGCTCACACTGACAATTTGCAGGAGACCTGCATGGCAACAGCAATCTACTGATCGCTGGTGCAATGCTTTCCAGGCTCCTATAAAAAAATGGTGAATGCACATTTTTTAACCTGCATATACTATGCATATTTTTTTTTTTTAAGTGACCGTATCCTTTAAATTCTGGACTTTAAACAGATGTAGAGAAGAGACGGGCGCATATAAACTGCTACAATTGATGTAGGAGGATTTGTTTCATCTCTTTGTATCACCTCAAGCCAGTCACTTTACTGGGTATGTGCAAGGATTTACAACCACTTTAAAAAAACACACCTAAAACAGTGTATTGCACAAACATTTAGGTTCTTCAATCGTTTATGGATTCCACTGGGCAGAATATTATTTTTTTCTGCAATTAACAAAACCCCGAGCACTAAACGCGTCTAGCATTTAGGCACAGTTAGACTTGTTTACGCAAGTCAAGCATTTTTTTCTGCCCAAAAGCTCCCTAAAGCCCTTACAGGAATAATTTAGCATCAGCAAATCTTATTAACCTGTCTCATCACTATGCTTTTACAAACCCAGATATTCTAGTAATATTTTCTTGACGTAGTTAATACTTATGCCCTGTACACACAAGCGCAATTTCTGTAAAAAAAGTGTGATGGGAGCATTTGGTCGCATATTCCGACCATGTTTATGCTCCATCCAACTTTTTCTGTCTGAATTTCCGCCAGCAAAAGATTGAGAGCTGGTTCTCTATTTTTCCGACGGAAAAAGTTTTTGACGGAAATTCCGTTCGTCTGTATGCAATTCCGACGCGCAAAAAAACACGCATGCTCGGAAACAATTCGACACATGCTCGGAAGCATTGAACTTCGTTTTCTCGGCTTGATGTAGTGTTGTACGTCACTGCGTTCTTGACGGTTGAAAGTTCAGAGAACTTTTGTGTGACCGTGTGTATGCAAGGCAAGCTTGAGTGGAATTCATTCGGAAAAACCATCCAAGATTTTTCCGACGGAAATTCCGCTCGTGTGTACGGGGCATAAGAACTGGTAGTTAGGTGTCAGTGTACTAAATCCCACAAAGTTTTTATGTCCCTCAAAGACTTTAGCATCAGCATCGCTGCTTTTGGTTCCAAGTATGCCCACTAGTTGTGATCCCTACAAGGTGGTCTTATTCTCCCTGTTGGATTCTCTCCTAAAGCGAAACTTAAAAAATGGAGCTTGCTCCTTTCAAACCTTCTTCCCTTTACGTAATCACAAATGTGTTTTTATTATTTCTAGTCTGACCATGGGGCCATTTTCGCCTAGGCCAGAATGACGTGTCCCTGGGCCTGCAGCCACCTGGGAAACTCACATATCTCCCAAGAAGCTGAAAGACCAGGGATACAGAGCACGCCCGAAACATCAACCAGTGCTGGCTGCCAGAACCGGGAAGAGGAAGTCAGCCAAAGAGGACAAAGATGGAAGTGCGGGACCATTTCACCCAAACAGCACTTTGCAGGGGGCAACGCTGGATTCACTGTGCGGGTGAGTATGTATTTTGAAGATGACCCGGCAATGAAGGCAAGAAAAAAAAATACATGGGGGGGATTTAGTACTACTATTGAAAGCTAAAAAATTTTTCTTTTGCAGCGGCGTTCAGAATGGTTAACATTACTGTCAGATTTTATTGTCACGTGTGTCTCATTGGATAGATTTCCATTCACTTGCTGTTCTATAGACACAGCGGGAGGTAATAGCAAAGTCTACAAAGTAAGGGAAGTGTCCTCTTAACCACTTCAGCCCCGGAAGGATTTACCCCCTTGCTGGCCAAGCCCTTTTTTGCAATACGGCACTGTGCCGCTTTAACTGACAATTGCGCGGTCGTGCGATGTTGTACCCAAACAAAATTGACGTCCTTTTTTTCCCACAAATAGAGCTTTCTTTTGGGGGTATTTGATCACATCTGCAGTTTTTATTTTTTGCACTATAAACAAAAAAAGAGCGACAATTTTTAAAAAAAGCAATATTTTTTACTTTTTGCTATAACAAATATCCCCAAAAAATTATATAAAAAAACTAATTTCTTCCTCAGTTTAGGCCAATATGTATTCTTTTACATATTTTTGGTAAAAAAAAATCGCAATAAGCATATATTGATTGGTTTGCACCAAAGTTTTCGCGTCTACAAAATAGGGGATAGATTTATGGCATTTTTATTATTAATTTTTTTTATTAGTAATGGCAGCGATCTGCGATTTTTATCGTGACTGTGACATTGCGGCGGACAGATCGGAAACTTTTGACGCTATTTTGGGACCATTACCATTTATACAACGATAAGTGCTATAAAAATGCACTGATTACTGTGTAAATGTCACTGGCAGGGAAGGGGTTAAACACTAGGGGGCGATCAAAGGGTTAACTGTGTTCCCTCAGCGTGTTCAAACTGTGGGGGGGGGGCCTCACTAGAACATGACAAAGATCACTGCTCCCGATCACTGGGTGCAGTAGATCCCTGTCATGTTGTTAGGCAGAACAGGGAAATGCCTAGTTTTCATAGGCATCTCCCTGTTCTGCCTCTCTGTGACACGATTCCGGACCACCGGCGGACATCTAGTCCGCGAGACCCGTGGCGGGCGCACGCTCCCGCAGCAAAAAGCGTGTGCGCGCTATCCTCCGATGGATTTCCCCATCCACACAATGGAGGTGAATAAAGGAATCCTCCCCACTGTGCCATTGTATTCTGACAGCAGCGACTTGTTTGCTGTTAGAATACAATGACTTAGGTTTTCCAACATTCCCGTTCAACAGAAGTCAATCGTTAGATCGACTTCTGTTGAGTAGGAACAGCCATAGATGGATCAAAATTTGGCTGGTCCCTGCTGAACTGGCTAAATTTCATTCTATCTACGGCCAGCTTTAACATACATTCTTGACTTGCCTTGGTGCCCATATACCTCCTAGCTCTTTTCTTGGAATATGAAACAAATCAGCCCATGTTGTAGAACAGAGGAGAGGGGAGGTCGTTCTAAAGTTCAGCAAAAGACAACTATGCAGAGATGACATCATTCCTTGTGATTGCCAGCCAACAAAAGGAACTTAGGTACATATGGTCATCCCAAGAGCTCAGCGCTGTGGGTTCTGAGTTGTAATGGTAATTAGGTTTGGAGAGCATTCCTACCAGGATTAACTGGCATTTTTAATTACTTGCAGAGTCTTTAAAGGAAAAAAGGTGTGGAAATGTGCATGTATTGCAGACATGTAGCGGATATTTTTTCCATTTACATACACTTTAAGAACCTGAGGAAAAAGGATAAAACCATGTTTTTGTTTTAATGGAAATCACAAAAAATACAATCCCAACATTTTTTGGGATGGGTCCTAGACCCATCCCATAAAACAAGAAAAGTAGGTACATCTGTCAGCTGGTTATATTTTAATAACTGCAACAGCCCCTCATTTGAAAACATAATGCTGGTTTTTAGACCAGAGATTAAGGAAGAACTAAACCCTCCTGTCCTTTACAGACAAGGAAGCTGCCATCTTAGCCTCGATTTAAATTGCATTAGTTATGGTGTTGCACATGTGATCAGAATTGACACCAGCCATTTGATGGCTTGAGAGTTCAGTTGAGAGGACAAGCAATTGTGCCAGTTATGAGATGCGGCAAGCGTTGAATGAAACTATTTTAGGTAAGTGTTAAATCAGTGGGTTTAGTTCAACCTAATAAATGCAATTTTTTTTTTTTATAAGACAGAATTTTCACAGCAGGAAGATTTTGAGGTCACTTTGGCTAATGGACTTTGTCAGAAAAACATGCTGGTTTGACAAGTTGTTTGCTAAGAGCGGCATATCATCTGCTAAATAATGCACGGCAAATAGGGTTTGCTTCCAGCCTAGAAGAATAGAATGCCATGTACTCAGTCCTAATTAATACCAATGCCATGACCCGCTGACTCTGCAGACCTCAAAGTGTTTACTTCAACAACCTCACAAAGTTCTTCTGAAGCAGCACAATGTGCAAATCTAACAAGATTCCAACGCTGCAAATCTGAGAGCAATGGCACAAATACAATCCGTAAGGGATACAATTGATAAAAGGATTAAGCTTAAAAAGCTGAAGAGAAATGCCAGACTTCATATTTTGTATGGCACAGATCACTTCTATGTAAACAGTTTGTGCAAACACAAAGAGGTCTAGAGAACTCGGTGATCACCGCTGAAGCTTTTGTTGTGTGCACTGTGAAGCTAAGCTCAGTACTATAAATGATCAAACTGCGGGAGTTTGCCAGAGGTTAAACTCTATGGACATGTGTCTTTAGTCAACCTAGCAAGCTATGTAATACACTCTGATGTGATGACAAGTCCCATGTGAGTTTTCTGTGTTCACAGGCAAATCAAGAGCTGACACATATTCTATTTGAATTCTTTATTGGTACTTCTATATTTGCTTTTTCTCTAGGCTAGAAAATGTTCTGTGTGTTTCTTTTTACAAATTCTTGAAAAGTTTTTCATATTAGACAATTCTAAGCCAATAAATGCCATAAAAGAAACAGAATCTTACCAAATAACAGTCTATTAAGCATCTTTAAACCTCAAAACAAAAATATAGTATATTATAGCTCCGCAATACTTAAAAAATAATTCCAGGCATCGGCATGTTATAGTGTATAGGGTTGTCCCGATACCGATACTAGTATCGGTATCGGCACCGATACCGAGCATTTGCCCAAGTACTTGTACTCGGGCAAATGCTCCCGATGCTTCCCCCGATACCTGGAAGTCAGCTGTGATCGGCGCGTGGGGGAGTTACAAGATTCTCCCCCAGCGGCTTTCAGCTGCTTTAGTGACATACAGCGGTGATCGGTCACCGCTGACTGTCACTGCATCCTCCTCCATGCCCCCTCCGTTCCTCTGTCCCCCTCTGCTGTCCCCCTCCGTTCCGCCGTTCCTCTCTCCTTCTCTGTCCCCCTCCGCTGTCCCCTCCGTTCTGCTGTGCCTCTCCGCTGTCCCCCTCCATTCCGCCGTTCCCCTCTCCTTCTCTGTCCCCCGCTGTCCCCCTCCGTTCTGCTGCCCCCCTCTCCTTCTCTGTCCCCTCCGTTCTGCTGCCCCCTCCGTTCTCCCCCTCCGTTGTGCTGTCTCTCGCTCCATGTCCTCCTTTGTGAATGGACAGAGTCAGCTGACTCTGTCCATTCACATAACTGAAACATTGTAATCTCCTGTGATTACGACGTCTCAGTTTATGAATGGAGAGGAGCCGCTGTCTTCTCTCCATTCATTCTCAGTGCAGCTGAGGCTGCAGAGAAAGGGACTAGGGAATCTCTATCCTCTGTCTCTTTCTCTGTCTCAAGGGGGAGATATCAGAGGTCTGTTAAGACCCCTGATATCTCACCAAAGCCCCCCAATAGGGCTGATTAAAAAAAAAACAAAAAAAAAAAACATATTGCAATAAAGAATAAAAAAAATATTATTGTAAAAAATCAAAATTGTAAATAATAAAAAAAAAACACACACACATACACCGTTCACCCCCCCCCCCCCCCCGAAAAAAAAGAAAGCACTGCTAAAAAAAACAAAAAAAAAAACACTGACATTAAAAAAAAAGTATCGGTAATCGGTATCGGTGAGTACTTGAAAAAAAAGTATCGGTACTTGTACTCGGTCCTAAAAAAGTGGTTTCGGGACAACCCTAATGCCCCGTACACACGGTCGGATTTTCTGATGGAAAATGTCCGATCGGAGCGTGTTGTCGGAAATTCCGACCATGTGTGGGCTCCATCGGACATTTTCCATCGGATTTTCCGACACACAAAGTTTGAGAGCAGGATATAAAATTTTCCGACAAAATCCGTTGTCGGAAATTCCGATCGTGTGTACACAAATCCGACGGACAAAGTGCCACGCATGCTCAGAATAAATAAAGAGATGGAAGCTATTGGCCACTGCCCCGTTTATAGTCCCGACGTACGTGTTTTACGTCACCGCGTTCAGAACGATCGGATTTTCCGACAACTTTGTGTGACCGTGTGTATGCAAGACAAGTTTGAGCCAACATCCATCGGAAAAAATCCTAGGATTTTGTTGTCGGAATGTCCGAACAAAGTCCGACCGTGTGTACGGGGCATAATGGTGTACATAGTTACATTGGTCCAGGTTTAACTAATGTGCATATATATATGGCAGAGGATCCCCAAATCCAGGTGTGAAAAACTTGTTGCATCTTTCCCAAAAAGACTCATGGCTGTATTAGATCAAAAGGGTGCTTCTACTAAATACTGAGCAAAGGGTCTGAATACTTAGGACCATGTGATATTTCAGTTTTTCTTTTTTAATAAATCTGCAAAAATGTCAACAATTCTGTGTTTTTCTGTCAATATGGGGTGCTGTGTGTACATTAATGAGGAAAGAATGAACTTAAATGATTTTAGCAAATGGCTGCAATATAACAAAGAGTGAAAAATTTAAGGGGGTCTGAATACTTTCCGTCCCCACTGTGTATACATATATATATATATTTATGGTTGTGGCCCTAAGACCGAGACAGATGTGGATCACATAATCACGCGACAAAACTTACAACATAAATAGACCTGAGGTGTGGCTTCTGGTCATCTGGTAGGTAAGCTAATAAAAGGGGCCATACCCAAGATAAGTAATGAATAATTGTGGAGAAAAGTGTGCTGAGAAATGTTGTAAAAAAGGGGAATGGGAGGGAGGGTATCACGTACTGGAACCGACAGAGAGCGAGGCCTAGCTTAAATACCCGCCGTGTGCCTCCCATAAATTCAGGCCACCATACTGGCCTTCTAATTTATGGTCATGGCCCATAAAATAAACATAATCTTATCAAACAACAGTCTATTAAGCATCTTTAAACCTCAAAACAAAAATATAGTATATTATTGCTCAGCAATACTTAAAGAATAATTCCAGGCATCGGCATGTTATAATGAACATAGTTACATTGGTCCAGGTTGGACCAATGTGTGTGTATATATATATATATATATATATATATATCTATCTATCTATCTATCTATCTATCTATCTATCTATCTATCTATCTATCTATCTATCTATCTATCTATCTATATATATATATACATATATACACATACATTTATGGACGTGGCCCTAAGACCGAGACAGATGTGGATCACATAAACACGCGACAAGACTTACAACATAAATAGACCTGAGGTGTGGCTTTTGGTCGTCTGATAGGTAAGCCAAGAAAAGGGGCCAAAAATAAGTAGGTAGGGGATATATCTTTATTGGTTCTAAGATCATTGAGCAAGCTTGTAGAAGTCTAGGGGTATAATTCTAGCTCCTCCCTCCTGCTGGGGGTGGCTGAACAAAGGACGTCCCTGAACATCCCGAAGGCCAGGGCGAACTCGGTGGGTGACAGCTTACGACTGAGCCTGTGGTCTTTCGACTTGACAACTACTGAGAGGTTCCCCCAGGCGTAGGATTCGTTGTCAGCTAAGTCGTGGGCTGAGATGAGCAGGGATGCCAAATTGATGTCTTTTCCCTCTAGTATATCCTTCCTGACACTGGCTGAGACAAGAAGAGCAGGGAGGACGATAGGTGTAGAGCCTGGTGTACTTGCAGAAGGAGAAGCTGTCATTGGGACCAAGACCGGATCAGGGAGGACGAACTTCCAAAAGGGTGACTCTGGTCTGGGCGTCTGAAACTGTTGCGGTTAAGGAGGAGATCAAAGAATGCAGCTGGGAAATGGCCCCGGAGATGGATTGCAGGGATGCCTGCTGGGTGCTGGACCCAGCTGTAGCTGTAGGCGGGAAGAGGAGCCTGAAAAGCTCTGCCTTTCTGGCCGTGGCGGGAAAGGGAATATCTCTGCGTCTCAGCTCAGAAATGAGCTTGGGGATGGGGACTGTACGCTGCCGCACTCTGAGCCCGCGGAGGGTGACAGAGGGGCAGGTGTGGGGTCCTCACTGCCAGCCTGTGACATGACTCCGGCTAGAAGACAAAAGGGGCAGGGATGCTCATGTTTAAGAAAAATAGGATTTTTTATTACAGCTTACCTGTAAAATCCTTTTCTTTCGACGGACATCACGGGACACAGAGCCACAGTAATTACTGATGGGTTATAGGGTATCACTAGGTATTGGACACTGGTCACACCCTAATCAGGAAGTTCAACCCCCTATATAACCCCTCCCCTTCCAGGGATACCTCAGTTTTGTAGCAAAGCAATATAAGTGTATTAGAAGAGGGGCGGGACCTCTGTGTCCCGTGATGTCCGTCGAAAGAAAAGGATTTTACAGGTAAGCTGTAATAAAAAATCCTATTTTCTTTTCTCGGACATCACGGGACACAGAGCCACAGTAATTACTGATGGGATGTCCCAAAGCAATGCCAACTGAGGGGGGGGGATCACAACCCGGTAGGGTGCTATCAGACCTGAGGACCCTGTACCGCTGTCTGCAGCACACTACGCCCAAAGGCGATATCCTCATGCCTTCTCACATCCACCTGATAAAATCTGGTGAATGTATGAACTGAAGACCAGGTTGTGGCCTTGCAGATCTGAGCCATAGAGGCCCGGTGATGCACTGCCCAAGAAGCACCAATAGCCCTTGTGGAATGTGCCTTGATCTGAAACGGGGGAACCTTCCGTTTCAAACCGTAAGCTTGAATAATCAATTGTCGAATCCATTTAGAAATGGTCGCCTTTGACGCTGCCTGTCCTCTATTGGGACCCTCTGGCAACACGAACAAGACATCCGTCTTGCGAATCTGAGCGGTTGCCTCCAGATAGGTCTTGACTGCTCTTACTACATCCAAAGAATGTAGTGACCTTTCTTCCGAAGAACAGGGATCTGGAAAAAAGGAAGGCAGAACAATGTCTTGGTTTAGATGAAAATCTGAAACAACCTTCGGTAGAAAACTAGGATGAGGGCGCAGTACCACTCTATCCTTGTGTATAATCAAGTAAGGCTCTTTACAGGAAAGAGCTGCTATTTCTGAAACTCTTCTAGCAGAAGAGATGGCTACCAGAAATATTAGTTTCCTCGTCAGCAAGACCAAAGGAATCTGACGTATTGGTTCAAAAGGTTGTTTCTGTAACACCGATAGAACCAAGTTCAAGTCCCAGGAGTTTAGGGGCGCCCTAACCGGAGGATTAAGACGCATCACCCCCTGCATAAAGTTTCGGACCAGAGAATGCGAAGCAAGCGGCCGTTGAAACAACACTGATAAGGCCGAGACCTGGCCCTTGATGGTACTCAAGGCCAGCTTCATCTCTAATCCTAATTGTAGAAAATCAAGAATTCTACCTATGACATATTTCCTGGGATGCCAACCCATGGATTCACACCAGGATACATAAGCTTTCCAGACTCTATGATAAATTATTCTGGAAGCTGGCTTCCTTGCATTGATCAAGATAGATATGGCAGGACCTGAAAGCCCACGACTTTTCAGAACGTGGGTCTCAATAGCCCACCCATCAAATCTAGCGTTTGTAAGGCAGGCTGGAACACTGGACCTTGAGCTAACAGGTCTGGGCGTACCGGTAGGGTCCACCGGGAACCCACCGTCATCCCTGCTATTTCTGCCTATCGGGTTCTTCTGGGCCAAACGGGGGCCACCAGAAGTGCCGGCTTCCCTACTTGCCTGAGTCTGCGAAGGAGCCGTGGCAGTAGCAGAATAGGAGGGAATGCATAAATCGGTGAGAACCGATGCCACAGAATCACCAACGCATCCGTCCTGCCTGCAAGGGGATCCCAGGCAACCGGTAGGAAGGATTTTCCCTTCTGCAGGTTTTCGGGTATGAGCCACCAACTGAGGCTCTGACGCACCGCCTGCGACAGGTGCATTGGAAAGTCTAATGCCTGAACCTTCTTGTTCCAGGCCGACAGAATACTGTGTTGCAGCAGTCCTGACTGGAACTGAGCGTAGGGAACTGCTTCGAATGAAGCCACCATCTTCCCCAGCAGCCTCATACAAAGGCGGACAGAAGGACCCTTCTTGGCCCTGACTGTCAGAATCAGCTCCCTTAGAGCAGTGATCTTTGCCTGCAGACACTTCAGTTGAGCAGGAAGAATGGGCACAGGTAGGCCTGCATCTCTGATGCCTATTGATGTCAGAAATTCTCCTCCCTGCAGCATGGAGACTACTGTCCGAATTGATTCCAAACGGAAGGACTGCATCCTCGGGAATCGATTCAGATCTCTTAAATCCAAAATGGGTCTGACGTCCCCATTTGGTTTTTGGACCATATAAAGATTGGAATAGAGTCTCAATCCTTGATCCTTTGTGGGAACCCCCACAATGACCTCTTGCGACAAAAGTCGCTCTATCGCTAGAAGGAGCGACTGCTTCTCTTCTGGTTCTCTGGGAACACCGGATCTGAGGACACGAGAAGAGGGAAATTCTTGGAACTCCAGTCTGTACCCTAAGGTTACTGTGGAGATTACCCATCTGTCCTGGAAGTCCTTCTGAGAGCTGCAGCAGTCTTTCCCCCCACTCGAGCGAGCGGGGCGCCCCTTCATGAAGAGGCCTTAGTGTCTTGTCTAGAAGACTTCTTCCCCCAGGATTTCTTGTGTCCCTGGGGTTGACTCTTGTTTCTTGCCCCAGACGGAGGAGACCGTCGTGACCGCCTGGAGGCTGATGCCCCTGGCGCTGGGGAAAGAGTCCGTTTAAAAGAGGGACGCTTACTCTTCTTCTTATCAGGTAAGAGAGTGCTTTTCCCACAGGAGATCCTCTTGATATAATTATCCAAGTCCTCTCCAAACAACCTTTCACCACGAAAGGGAAACCCAGCCAGGAGCTTCTTACATGGTGCTTCGGCTGACCAGTTCTTTAACCATAAGATTCTACGTATATGCACCAACCCAAGCGAGAGGCGAGAGGTCTGCACGATAGAATCTCTGATGGCGTCAACAACATAACATAAAGCCGCAGGAAGGTTAGCCAACCCCTGGGCCTGCTGTTCAGGTAATACTTTGATGACCTGCTTAACATGGTCTCTTAAGTATTGACAGACTCCAATCGCTGCTACTGCAGGTTGGGCCACTGATCCTGCTAAGGAAAAAACATCTTTCAATAAGAAGTCCATCTTTTTATCCACAGGATCTTTGAGCATCTGAGCGTTGTCTACAGGACAAGTCAGACTACTATTTACAGAGGAAATGGCCGCATCAATGGCCGGTATTCCCCACCTCTTAATAAATTTTTCTTCCATAGGATAAAGTGTAGAAAACTTTTTTGGCGGAAGAAATCGCTTATCTGGGTGATCCCACTCAGAATAAAGCAGCTTTTCAAGTAAATTATGAACAGGAAAAGCATGTGCTGCTTGGAAAGGTTTCAGTGACCCCAAAGCAGAAGAGGTTTCTGTAGTAGTTTCAGGTAGGGGCAACTTAAATGTGGAGCGGACCAAACCAGTGAGGATCTGCACTAAGACTTTCTCCTCTTGGGAAGTCGCAGAGGGTCCCTCTCCACCTGAATCCTCCGAAGAGGAATCATCCGTCCCATCCCGATCCTCTGAAAGGGATTCATCTCCTTTATCCCAGAGCTTCTCTGTCTGAGGGTCTTGGGGAGCAGAGGAAGGCCTTGTGCGTTTTCTTCCACTAAGTGAACATGTAATCACGGCCATTAGTCTTTTCTCTAATCCAGTAATGGATGAGGAAAAAACTTCTTGTGTAATGTACACAGGGGCTGAAGTGCCGGCAGCAGGTGTAGCCCCTAACCCCAATGGCTCTCCCTGTCCAGCTGCCCCTGGTCCCTCAGGAGGGGATGGTGTAGCAGACAGGGGGTCCTCAGAACCTGAACGAGACCCCCTAGTGCCTCTGGTTCTTGGGGTGCTTGAACCTCTTCTACCCATAGTGCAAAGCAACAGGGTGTGAGGTATCAATAAACGAACACTGACTGCTGAGCGATGTAGTCTGGCTAAAAGCCTTGCTACCAAATGTCCAATCCGGTGTTCTTTAGTAAATGCAGCCCAGGGGAATGCCTGTGTCCCACCTTACATGCGACTGTCAGCTCTGTGTCCCTCTAAGGCTCAGAGCACCTGTACAGTGTGCTTTAATAGCCATGCTTTGTGGCACTGTGGGCGTCTGAGCACGCTGACGCTGTGCTGACACCCCGCCCCCCCTCCCCCCCCTAGTTTTTGAAAAACCAGCGCTTCCCGCGCGAGCCGACCCTTCCTGGCAAGCCTGAAGGAAGGCTGGGGGTGGGGGAATCAGGGGGAGGCCGGCAGTGATGGGCCCTGCATTGTAATGGCGGCTTCGGCGGCGGCTGTGACAGTGCGGTCTCACCCGCCTGACAGCATACCTGAGCCTCTCCCTAGCCTGGGGGGAACATCCCGCAGAGAAAACCCCCCATCATCTTACCTTGGAGCCAGTGGGAGAGCCTGTGCAGCGGACGCTGAGACAGAATCAAGCATGAGAAGGTTTGTGCTCTTGGCAGCCCCCGGTGGTCACAATAGGCACAGCATGCATTTACCTTAAAGGAGAAAAGCCATTAGAACTCAAATTCTGTGGAATCTCCTCTTACCTTATCCAGCCACAGGGTTCAGTTAATACAGACCAAATCTTCACCTCTCACGGTGGGCTCCGTTTGTGAAAAACCGTCAGAGACTGGGGCCCCCTACGAGTAGGGGGATCCTTCAGTTCTGGCCCTGTAAAGCACCTCGCCAGAAATTAGGAAGTTTAAAGCCATTTTGTGATCTGCGGGTCCAGCTCTCTAAAAAGAGAAGCGTTACAGGTAAAACCTCGTTTCTTCGGACACGAGGCCCGGGTACCATCCAATTCGGCCATGAAAGACACTTTGAATGGATCCGGTTCGCCTGGCTTGCCCCAGTATAGGATCTTAGGATATTCCCTTTGGAGCTTCAGCACAGGACATCTTTGCACGTCCAACACCTAAGACACTGGCGTAAAAACTGAGGTATCCCTGGAAGGGGAGGGGTTATATAGGGGGTTGAACTTCCTGATTAGGGTGTGACCAGTGTCCAATACCTAGTGATACCCTATAACCCATCAGTAATTACTGTGGCTCTGTGTCCCATGTCCGAGAAAAGAAAGAGCCGTAGGATAGAGAGCAGAGTGGTAGAGAGCAGAGTGGTAAAGAGAAAAATCAGAGAGGAAGAAAAAAATAGAGAAGTACAGGAAAAAGAATGATAAGGCGTAGACAAAAGTGACCGTGTTCTGTTGTGGCAGAACTAGGTAGAGCGAAAATTTAGAAAACTCAGAAGAGTGCAAGGCAACCGAGGTGGGCCAGGAGGTGACTGGCGAGATAACCGATAGCTTCGGTGCCTGTTTATGGCAAGCACAAACTTAGAGACCAGAACCCTGGGGTGAGAAGATGAAGTCTGGTGCGGCCTACGTAGGAATGTTGCGATCTGTAGTGGGTGACGTATGCTCGGCCTGCCAACACTTGCACTACCAGCTAGCCTTCTGTTAAGCGACCTTGTCTGAAGGTGAAGGACGTCCTTCGAAAGTAGAATGTCATGTCTATACAGAAACTAACGCCTGAAGAGTACGTCCAATGATGTATGTGAAGTAATAGTATAGTGCAAGGGTGCTGCAGAGTGATGTGATGGAGAAACCCCTGAACTACGCACCTGACTGACACTCTAGTAGCGAGGTCCTGGTTAGGATCGAACTCGGTCGACCGGAAATACCTGTAGTAAGAGATTTTTTTAATTCCCCCTTTTTGTGCCCCATTGTGTGCGACTGGCCCTGGTGAAGATCCAATCATTGCGTTTTTTTTTTGTTTTTTTTCCTGGGAAAGAACGTCCAACCTAGTACAGGATCGCACCTGAACTCGACTGACCTGAGGGAGAAAGATATATAATGAGTGGCTCGTACGAATGCCACTGGAAAAATGAAAAATGAAGTGTGGCTGTGTGAGTGCAGCGTTTGCAAGGAGTTTTAAGCTGAGAAGCATGTTTGTGGCGTAGCGAATGAGATGTGCTGCTGAGATGTGAGTACTTGCAGCGATTGCAAGGAGTGTATGCTGAGAAGCCTTTTTGTAGCAAATGTAATGGGTATATGCTGAGATACGAGTTTTGCAGCGATTGCTGATGCATATTCTTGCAATGATTGCAACAAAGGTAACCTACTGAAGAAAATAGTATGTGTAGGAACGAACTGTGAAAAATGGCATACGTAACGAATCGTAGATTTATGATAGGCAGTGTAACGAGTTGAGTGTGGAATACTTGTGATGCGAACCAGTGTAGCTGGTGCGACTAGTTTTGGTAAGGAGTGTGATGCATTTAGCTGCTGACACGATCCGAATCGGTCAGCACAATGATATGAATAACTAAGGTAGGGTATGGTACGAACCACTACGATCGGTGCGTGGGATGTGAGTGAAGAGTTTGTGCCGCTGAGGCAACTTAGGCTCGAATTGATGTGATGCGTATGGCATGAAGTGATATGGATCGGTGAGTGAGACAACGAATTGTTAGTAGGATATGGGGGTAAGCGGTATGAATCGGTGCGGGATGTGTCTGATGCCAACCGTAATGCTGCTGATGCGACTAGGTACAAGTCGGTGGTAAGTGTGCCATGCATCCAATGTGAATGCGTACTGGAGGCCTACGAACGATTTGTAAGCTCCACAGCAGAACCGAACAAGGAATGGGGAACAAGACGAGAAAACAAGCTGGTGGAACGTGATACGACAAGGGGGGGTAACGAATCCTACCTGTGACAGCGAATAAGACTTTGAATGACAAACCATGAATAAGCAACCACAACGTACTGTATTTGGAACAATAGACTCACGAGCACGCAGTGAGCTGAAGAGTTAGCCTGTTGACGTAACAAATCGCGCACTGGAACCGACAGAGAGCAAGGGCGAGCAGCCAGCTTAAATACCCCCTGGGCTCCTCCCATAAATTCAGGCCAAAATACTGGCCTTCTAATATATATATATATATATATATATATATATATATATATACACACACACATAGTATCTCACAAAAGTAAGTACACCCCTAAATATTTTATTATATCTTTTCATGTGACAACACTGAAGAAAATGTAAAGTAGTGAGTGTACGGCTTGTATAACAGTGTAAATTTGCTGTCCCTTCAAAACAATTCAACACACAGTCATTAATGTCTAAACCGCTGGTAACAAAAGTGAGCACACCCCAAAGTGAAAATGCCCAAATTGGGCCCAATTAATCATTTTCCTTCCCTGGTGTTATGTGGCTTGTTAGTGTTACACGGTCTCAGGTGTGAATGGGGTTCAGGTGTTTTAAATTGGTGTTCTCTCATACTGGTCACTGGAAGTTCATCATGGCACCTCATGGCAAGGAAATCTCTGAGGATCTGAAAAAAAAAGAATTGTTGCTCTACATAACGATGGCCTAGGCTATAAGAAGATTGCCAAGACCCTGAAACTGAACTGCAGCACGGTGGCCAAGACCATACATTGGTTTAACAGGACAGGTTCCACTCAGAACAGGCCTCGTCATGGCCGACCAAAGGAGTTGAGTGCTGGTGCTCAGCGTCATATCCAGAGGTTGTCTTTGGGAAATAGACGTATGAGTGCTGCCAGCATTGCTGCAGAGGTTGAAGGGGTAGGGGGTCAGCCTGTCAGTACTCAGACCATACGCTGAACACTGCATCAAATTGGTCTGCATGGCTGTCATCCCAGAAGGAAGCCTCTTCTAAAGATGATGCACAAGAAAGCCCGCAAACAGTTTGCCGAAGACAAGCAGACTAAGGGCATGGATTACTGGAACCATGTCCTGTGGTCTGATTAGACCAAAAAAAAAATGTATTTGGTTCAGTTGGTGTCAAGCGTGTGTGGCTGCAACCAGGTGAGGAGTACAAAGACAAGTGTGTCTTGCCTACAGTCTAGCATGCTGGTGGGAGTGTCATGGTCTGGGGCTGTCTGAGTGCTGCCGGCACTGGGGAACTACAGTTCATTGAGGGTACCATGAATGCCAACATGTACTGTGACATACTGAAGCAGAGCATGATCCCCTCCCTTCGGAGACTGGGCAACAGGGCAGTATTCCAAGATGATAACGACCCCAAACACACCTCCAAGACGACCACTGCCTTGCTAAAGAAGCTGAGGGTAAAGGTGATGGACTGGCCAAGCATGTCTCCAGACCTAAACGCTATTGAGCATCTGTGGGGCATCCTCAAACAGGAGGTGGAGGAGCACAAGGTATCTAGAATCCACCAGTTCTGTGATGTTGTCATGGAGGAGTGGAAGAGGACTCCAGTGGCAACCTGTGAAGCTCTGGTGAACTCCATGCCCAAGAGAGTTAAAGCAGTGCTGGACAATAATGGTGGCCACAAAGAGCTGTCTGCCGATTTTCGAATCGTTAGTATGGTGCTTTTGACAGCCGTTTTCACTTTTTTCGTCAGACAAAAGCTGGATGTGCAGACTATAAAATTTTTGTCCGAAGTGAATTCAATGCCCGATTTTTATTTCATTAGTACGGTTTTCGTACAAAAACAATTGTAAGAGCAAGACTACGCATGCTCAGAAACGAAATAATACATACCAAACTATTCAACACATTACGTCACTTCTGACGCTGTATACTGTCGTACGAAAATTTTCGTAATGTGGGTAACCTCTTCACTTTCAACATGAGACTAGCATGGCACAAAAAAATGGACGTTCGGTCGTCTGAAAATCTAAGTGTGTGTACGAGGCTTTAGGGGTGTACTCACTTTTGTTGCCAGTGGTTCAGACATTAATGGCTGTGTGTTGAGTCATGTTGAGGGGACAGCAAATGCACACTGTTATACAAGCTGTACACTCACTACTTTACATTGTACCAAAGTGTCATTTCTTCAGTGTTGTCACATGAACAGATATAATAAAATATTTACAAAAAAGTGAGGGGTGTACTCACTTTTTTGAGATACTATATATGACATATTTGCTGATGCCCCTGGTACCTGGAAATCACAGAAGTAGACACCATTACTCCAGTGATTTCCACTAGCTCCCAGGTCCTCTGCGGAGTGGCTGCCCTGCTGCACTGTGAACACAGGAGGTCCGCCACTCAGCATGGGTTCCTTTCAATCACAAAGCACTGGATCAGGTAAAGAGGCGGGGATAGTGATATCACGCTCTCAACCTCATTCAATCAAAGAATACTTTGCAAATAATTTTCTGAATGGCTTCTGTGCCGAATGGCCGATCTCACAATGCTTACAGCTTGCCACTCGGAGCAGGACCAGAAGTGGAGATTACCAGAGTAGCGCAACAGTGTCTACTTTAGTGATTTCCAACTTCCAGCACTATTGGCCAGGTATGTTATATACATAGTTAAATTGGTCCAAGCTAAACCAATGTAACTATTACTGTATAACATGCCAATGCTAGTAAGTAACACTTACTGGCTGGATCACCAGGTAAAAACACAGCAAAGAAAAATAAAACTACTGTAGCTCCATCACATTTAAAGATTGGTAAGCTGCAATATATTATATTTTTGCTTTTGGGTTTAGACATACTGTAAGTCAGACTTGCCTGGAGGCTTTTTCTTTCTTTTTGCCTGGAAAGGAAAGTAATGGCGCGTACACACGATGGGAAATTCGGCCAGCAAAAGACTGATGAGAGCTTTTGGTCGGAAAATGCGACCGTGTGTATGCTCTATCGGACTTTTGCTGGCCGAATTCCAGCCAGCAAAAGATTGAGAGCATGTTCTCAATTTTTCGGTCGGAAAAAGTTCAGATCGGAAATTCCGATCGTCTGTAGCAATTCCCACGCGCAAAATTCCTACGCATGCTCGGAGACAATTTGATGCATGCTCGGAAGCATTGAACTTCATTTTCTCGGCTCGTCGTAGTGTTGTACGACGGTCGAAAGTTCAGCGAACTTTTGTGTGACCGTGTGTATGCAAGCCAAGCTTGAGCGGAATTCCGTCGGAAAAAACATCCTAGATTTTTCTGACGCTCGTGTGTACCCGGCATAAGTGAAACCATTTTCTTCTGGCCTTTTAAATCACTGCCATCACAGCAGCCAACAAGAATTTACAATGCTGTAGACAGAATAATCTGCCTGGCTGCTATGGGATACTGCACCTAAAAAGTGATGCTTAAAAAAAAATTCTATGGGGGGAAGGTGGTATGCAGCAGGTATGAAGTACAGGCACCTAGAAATGTCTACAGATCCCTGTAACGCCTCCTACACATTCCTGTCACAGCCGAATACTGGGCTGTTCTGGCAGGTAAAGCTTCAGTACCTTCCGGTACTTCAAGTCAGAGTTTACTGCTATGCCCCACAGCACACAAATTGACTTCTGGCAGGTTTCAGGAGATGACAACTTCCAATTACTAAATGGGCAAAAATAGCATTTACTTCAAGTGCACCTGATATAAGGGAGACACCAAGACACTTACAAACAAAAAGCCTGGATTATATAAGATGTTAGCTTCTCAGATATCAGACCTGTGATGGTCTAAGATACAAGTGGTTTAAAAAGCGATCTTTGTCTTTTAGGTTATGAGATTATTGTCCTTTGCACTATATATAATATCACATTTCATATTAATTTCTTAACTTGTCTTACCTGCAACTTACCCTAAAGCGATACTTTACCTAATAAGGAAAGTTCTGCGTTATGTCCCCCCTTTTGGAGGGGAGCAGGTACCTAGTTTTGTCAGGTACCTGCTCCCACTTCCGATGGAATTGCCTAGGCAATTCCACCAGAAGTTCTCCCACCCCTCCTGCCTGCAAACTCCTGGGACACATCAGAGGTTCCAGAAGAATGTGGGTCCTTTTACAAAGTACAGCGAGATGCACGCATGCACAGTGGGGAGCCAGCTATAAAGCAAGGAGTCACAACCGACTTGCCACCGTAAACATGCCGGCAATGCGGACCTGAAGACTGGCAAAAAAAGTGACTGAAGAACCTCTTTAAGGATATAGCATGTGTGTGACAATCCTGTCCCATATAAAGATGCCTCCTTTAAAGTTCTTGAGTAATACATTTTGTAAAAAGAAGAATGAAGTAACAGGCATTGGAGGTTGCTTTAGAACTTTCCTATTTATATATATATAGATATATATATCTATATATATATATATATATATATAGATATATATATAGATATATATATATATATCTATATATATATAGATATATATATATATATAACATTGACAGCCTGCAGAACTCACCTTCTTAGTGTAGTCCATGGCCTTTAGTATTGACAAATTTAGGGTTTCCAAGGAAGAGAGGACATCTTCATAATCCCCCATATGGTTTGCAAAATAGTCTGTGAAAAATAGAAAAAAAATATTTATAAAGAAGAACATGACCATAATCCAGATATATTCCAACGGGGCACCCAGAGCTCATTGGCAGGTTTATTTAATGTGGAAGAAAGAATACACAACGGCTGTGGATTTCTAGGCTATTGCAAACTATGCTTAAAGCGGAACTTCACACAAAAGTTCCACTTGTTTGCATCCTCCACCCCCCCCCTCCTCTTTAACAGGTGGCACTTTTGGGAGGGAGGGGCTACCTAGTTTTGACAGGCACCCATTCCCACTTCCGGCGGTGATCCGAGGGGAAGTTTGGCCCAGCCGATTTGGACACATCACAGGTCTCAGAAGACTGCAGGAACATTCATAAAGCACAGCACGGCTTGCGCATGCGCAGTGGGAAACCGCCCGTGAGGCCGCAAGGCTTCACGACTGGTTTCCCCTAGTTAAGATGGATCCCTGGACAGGTAAGTGTCCTTATACTAAAAGTCAGCAGCTACAGTATTTGTAGCTGCTGACTTTTAATGATTTTGGGGAAGACTGGAGCTCTTCTTTAAACCTGCTCCCATCCCCTTTCTAACGCCTATTCTAAATAACCTATGAAAGGAAGATGATTATATGTACCTATTCTGAGGGAGCTCTGGTATGGTCATGTGATCTCCCCAGCAGCCAGCTTCAGGGGAGAGGAGAGATTGCTGACAACGGCTAATATGACTGGGCGGTGATGTCACCCATAGGCTTGCTATGGGGCATCTGTTGTCGGCTGTCCCTCCCCTCCCCTGAAGCCACCACTGGGACCTGATCACGTGATCGTACCTGCAGAATAGGCAAGTATAAGCATCTTCTAGTAAAAACAGGAGTTAGAAGGGGGTAGGAGCAGGTTTAAGCACAGTTAGTAATAGTCTGGAATTCCATGTTATTTTTTAGATTACAGTAAACTGAAATCTGGCTGATATGGGTTATTTCCCTTTTTTCAAAGCACTTGCATTTTGCACTTCATTTTTAAAGCTAAATTCCAGGTATAAATTGTATTATATAGCTACATTGGTCCAGTTCGGACCAATGTAGGTACAGTTGTGCTCATAAGTTTACATACCCTGGCAGAATTTATGACTTCTTGGCCATTTTTCAGAGAATATGAATGATAACACAAAAAACTTTTCTTTCACTCATGGTTAGTGTTTGCATGAAGCAATTTATTATCAATCAACTGTGTTTACTCTTTTTAAATCGTAATCACAACAGAAACTACCCAAATGACCCTGATCAAAAGTTTACATACCCTGGTGATTTTGGCCTGATAACATGCACACAAGTTGACACAAAGGGGTTTGAATGGCTATTAAAGGTAACTATCCTCACCTGTGATCTGTTTGCTTGTAATTAGTGTGTGTGTATAAAAGGTCAATGAGTTCTTGACTCTGACAGACCCTTGCATCTTTCATCCAGTGCTGCACTGACGTCTTTGGATTCTGAGTCATGGGGAAAGCAAAACAATTGTCTAAGGATCTGCGGGAAAAGCTAGTTGGACTGTATAAAACAGGAAAGGGATACAAAAAGATATCAAAGGAATTGAGAATGCCAATCAGCAGTGTTCAAACTCTAATCAAGAAGTGGAAAACGAGGGGTTCTGTTAAAACTCAATCACGGTCAGGTAGACCAACTAAAATTTCAGCCACAACTGCCAGGAAACTTGTTTGGGTTGCAAAAACCCACAAATAACTTCAGGTGAAATACAGGACTATCTGAAAACATGTGGTGTGGCTGTTTCAAGATGCACAATAAGGAGGCACTTGAAGAAAGATGGGCTGCATGGTTGAGTCGCGAGAAGAAAGCCATTACTACGCAAATGCCACAAAGTATCCCTCTTACAATAGGCCAAACAGCACAGAGACAAGCCTCAAACCTTCTAGCAAAAAGTCATTTGGAGTGATAAGACCAAAATTGAGCTTTTTGGTCACAACCATAAACGCTACATTTGGAGAGGAGTCAACAAGGCCCATGATGAAAGGTACACCATTCCTACTGTGAAACACGGAGGTGGATCGCTGATGTTTTGGGGATGTGTGAGCTACAAAGGCACAGGAAATTTGGTCAAAATTGATGGCAAGATGAATGCAGTATGTTATAAAAAAATACTGGAGGAACATTTGCATTCATCAGCCAGGAAGCTGTGCATGGGACGTACTCGGACATTCCAACATGACAATGATCCAAAACACAAGTACAAGTCGATCTGTCATTGACTACAGCAGAATAAAGTGAAGGTTCTGGAGTGGCCATCTCAGTCTCCTGACCTCAATATCATTGAGCCACTCTGGGGAGATCTCAATCGTGCAGTTCATGCAAGACAGCCAAAGAATTTACAGGAACTGGAGGCTTTCTGCCAAGAGGAATGGGGCAGCTTTACCATCTGAGCAGATAAAGAGCCTCATCCACAAATACCACAAAAGACTTCAAGCTGTCATTGATGTTAAAGGGGGCAATACACGGTCTTAAGAACTGGGGTATGTAAACTTTTGATCAGAGTCATTTGGGTAGTTTATGTTGTGATTATGATTTAAAAAGAGTAAACACAGTTGATTGATAATAAATGGCTTCAGCCAAACACTAACCATAAGTGGAAGAAAAGTTTTTGTGTTATCATTCATATTCTCTGAAAAATGGCCAAGAAATCATAAATTCAACCCAAGGAGAAAAAATATATATAAACAGCGCTGGCAGAAAATATATTAATCTAAACAGTTCAATGACATAATGGCTGATGCCATATACATTTAAAAACATAGAATACACACAATAAAGAACTTGATGCTCATATGATACATTAAATAAAGTGCCACAGTACAACTTCCAAGGTGTGAGGTGCCACACTCCCCCTTCTGTGACCCCACTCACCAAAAATATTGGACCCTCAGCTTTGCAGTCTGGGGTCAAAATAGGCTGTGATCTAGTGATCTGGGGTGTAGGGATGGTTGCTCAGGGACTGTTCTAGAGGGATTTCTTTATATCAGAGAGGATTCGCCACACTCCATACATGGGGAAACAGAGAGGAAACTCATCGTGAAATACCGCTAAAATAAAGAGCAAAGCGCGACCTGGGTGCCACTTACAGGATAGCTGGCAAAAACAAGCATCGGTTAGAAATCATCCACATACGCTGCTGGTTGACGTGCGTTCCACGGAGGTGGAAATTGTGTCAATGGTTTAGCGTGAACCAGAAGTACGTTGATACGTTTCGCCCCTCCTCCAGGGAGTCATCAAAGGACATCACTTCTGGTTCCATATAGTGAATTTATACCCGAGGGGAAGTCACTCCTCCCACATGTGGAGAAGGAAATGACCAATTACGATCAGTGTGAAATACACCAACTTCCTACTCAATAACATCATCTGGCAACAGGAAGTGATGTTGTTGAGTAGGAAGTTGGTGTATTTCACAGTTCAATGTTTTTGTTTTTTTTTGCAGAACTTTGCCATGTACTTAGTTGCCAGCGTAGCCCCAATGCATCTGGTGTGAATGAGCCCTACAAAAGGTTTCCCAGGCATAGTATAATCTAGCACAAGGATAACACAATGCTGTTAGCTAAAGCCTTATCTGAAATCACAGAAATTGATATTCTCTCATATAGACATTGTACTAGCATCCTTATTTTATACACTTTTTTTGTTGTAGCAGTTGAATAGTGTGCCTAAATATGACTGGGCAGTCCAGCAGTCACCAGAGCTTGACTGTTCAGCCCTGTGCACCCCGTTATCCAACACAGCTGGTCAGACACACTTCCTATTTTCTTAGCGCAACACATCTATGTGAGGATATGTGATAAGGGGCGTGGTCATTACTCATTTATAACAGGAACTTCGGAGTGGGAGGGTAGTAAACGTGTTTCTAGTAAAATCAAAGAAAGCATTTTAAAGTAGGACTGTGGCCAGACAATAAACAATCAACTATTTACTGTACACATTCTTAACCAGCAGCAACAGTCCTCTAAAGCAAGACCTCACTGGCCTCAGTAGCTGTAGCAGCCATTGCATGTTAATTAAAAGACTAATGCCCTGTACACATGGTCGGATTTTCCGACGGAAAATGTGTGATAGGACCTTGTTGTCGGAAATTCCGACCGTGTGTGGGCTCCATCACACATTTTCCATCGGAATTACCGACACACAAAGTTTGAGCGCTTGCTATAAAATTTTCCGACAACAAAATCCGTTGTCGGAAATTCCGATCGTGTGTACACGAATCCGACGCACAAAGTGCCACGCATGCTCAGAATAAATTAAGAGACGAAAGCTATTTGCTACTGCCCTGTTTATAGTCCCGTGTACGTGTTTTACGTCACCGCGTTCAGAATGATCGGATTTTCCGGCAACTTTGTGTGACCATGTGTATGCAAGACAAGTTTGAGCCAACATCCGTCGGAAAAAATCCATGGATTTTGTTGTCGGAATGTCCGATCAATGTCCGATCGTGTGTACAGGGCATTAGTCTACCTTTTGCAAAAAAAATAATAAATGTACCTATTTTGCAAAATGCGAAGCACTGCAACCACAATCCTCTGCTGCAATCCTCTGGCTCCTGAAGACTCTTTCTCCAGCTCAGGTCCATACTGGAGGACAGGCTTTTAGTTACACAGCTGGAGGAATTATTAATGGACTTCAAGTGCAGTGACATCAACACACTTGTGCTCTATTGAAAACGTATGCCCCGTACACACGATCAGACTTTCCGACAACAAAACCGTGGATTTTTGTTCGAAGGATGTTGGCTCCAACTTGTCTTGCATACACACGGTCACACAAATGTTGGCCAACAATTACAAACGCAGTGACGTACAGGACATACGTGATATCTCCATTACGAACGCTAGTTTTACAAGACTGAGCGCTTCCGGCTCGTACTTGATTCTGAGCATGCGTGAACGTTTGTGCGATGGACTTGTGTACACGCGATCGGAAAGTCCAACAACAAAGTTTTGTTGGCAGAAAATTTGAGAAACTACTAGCCAAGATTTGTTGGCAGAAAGTCTGACAACAAATGTTCGATGGAGCACACACACGGTTGGACTTTCAGCCAACAAGCTCACATCCAACATTTGTTGTCGGAAAATCCGATCGTGTGTACAGGGCATAAGAGTTCCTCTGCGTGGTGGAAGATGGGACCTTTTTTTCTTTTACAGATCTCTGTGGCAGGAGCTTGCAGGAGGAAATAAAACCCCACAATTTTATAAAAGGAGGGGGGGGGGGGGGGCTTGTTTCATGTTATACCCTAAATATTGGTGTAACATGAAACAAGGTCAGAAAGATAGACTTCTCCTTTAATCCTCAAAGTAAAAAGCAAACATACCTTCACTCATTTTCTTTCAGTATCTCTTTTTTACCCCCTGCTAGCAATAAATCGGCAGTCTGACAGTCTTATGCCCTGTACACACGGTCGGACATGGATCGGACATTCCGACAACAAAATCCATGGATTTTTTCCGACGGATGTTGGCTCAAACTTGTCTTGCATACACACGGTCACACAAAGTTGTTGGAAAATCCGATTGCTCTGAACGCGGTGACGTAAAAAACGTATGTCGGGACTATAAATGGGGCAGTAGCCAATAGCTTTCATCTCTTAATTTATTCTGAGCATGCGTGGCACTTTGTGCGTCGGATTTGTGTACACACGATCGGAATTTCCGACAACGGATTTTGTTGTCGGAAAATTTTAAAGCAAGCTCTCAAACTTTGTGTGTCTTTGTGTGAAATTCCGATGGAAAATGTGTGATGGAGCCCACACACGGTCGGAATTTCCGACAACAAGGTCCTATCACACATTTTCCTTTGGAAAATACGACCGTGTGTACAGGGCATTATAATCCTAAATGTGAGCACAGAGCAGCTACACAGCAAAAAGGGGAGAACAGTTGAGACCCAACTTGAGTAACTTCACTGTTTCTTTTGTGAAATTTGAGGATGACTTGTTTCACAGTGCCTGCTGCTTCAAAGGTTAGTGAAAGCTTATTTACTAATTTTACGAATATGTATTTGAATGTCCATAACCTGGCTGCAGTTCTACTTTAAAGTTTCTCCAAGAGAAAAATTAGACAATAATCATAATATAGGTTGGTACAGGACTATAAAGTCATGGTAATTTTTGTTACTAACACAATAAAGGTCAAGTCAGAAAGTAAAGTGAAGTAGACCCAAAATGCATATATTTATGACCGCTGCAAGAAGCAATAAATGGTCACCCACTGTTAGTTCAGGCCATTAGAAGTAGAAACTTACCACAGAGCTCTCTGGTGTCCACATTACTGCAGCAGTAAGGAAAGCAAAAATAAGAGAGGAAAATTAGTAATAGAACAGAACAAGGTAGCTGCTGACTGATAAGCCATTAAATATGACCCCACACTTATTTAATAATAGTGTGGGAGTGCCGCAATTATTTTTACCAGCCACGCTCTGATTCAAACTCATAGGATACTAATTAGTGGCTCTGGGACTGTAATAGTTTATAAATTTATACAAAGGTCACAACTCATGCTAGAAATTCTCGGGCACCTCTGACCTGCTGCAGGCCATTTATTATGGCATGAAGAGTAATAGAAGCATCCAAGCATTCAGTAAATGATGGCTTTGGCGTATTCATTAGGACTTGAACTGTGCGCCAACAGTGAAGCAACAACTAAGGTGGTCCTGCCAAAATGGCCACACAATGACTTGTCAGACAGCAGCCTCGACTGTGGAGCAGATTTGAAAAAAAAAGGCCTGTAGATTGCAAGCCTGTTACAGAAACAATTACAATAAGAGCGAGGAAAGGATTGAAAAGATAATTGGATTTCTGCCTAGAGACCTCAATTACAGTAGATCCAAAGCGATATTACCTGAGCCCATTCACCTGTCCTCTCTAGCACTGGCAAATCTAATTATATAAACCCATCTGATGCAGAAGACATCCATACAATTGCCTGAGATATTTTCACAATCGCTCTTGAAGATGCAGTTACTGGCACAGCTTGTCCAGGGGTAATGTTGTAAAACTTGATGAAAGGGGTTAACAAAATAATTCAACCTGCACTAAAGGCACTATTCTAGAAGGAGGGTCTTGTCAGATTTTACAGCCTGGAAGTTAAATTAAATTCTCTGATGCGGATGGATTTTAATTACTTTCCAAATGAGAATACCTGGAGAGAGAAAATGGGGCATTGCAAGAAAAGAGCCCAATGCAACGTAGGCATAGACAAATGGAGGTTGGTCAGTTCTTGCTGCAACGGTCAAGTTAGATCACCTGCCTTTTTGGGACGTCCTCATGCAGTAAAAAGGACCCACAACCACCACTACAGGCGCCATGTTTTTTTCCTGGACAGCACTGTCATAACACATTTTACAGATTCACCCCACTGCACATACTCACCTTTTTTCTGCTAATACACTGCTGCAATCAACCAGCAGGGGGACAGCCAAACAAGCATAAGCACTCATTGGAGATCCAACTAAAGCTTACAAAGGGCTGTCAGTCCTCACACAAAAGACAGGTGTACAAAAAAACTCCATTTACAAATTAAAGGAGTTGTAAAGGCAGAAGGTTTTTTATCCTAATGCATTCTATGCATTAGGATAAAAAACCTTCTGTGTGTAGCAGCCTCCCCAGCACCCCCTAATTACTTTCCTGAGCCCCATCTCTCTCCAGCGATGTCCACGAGTGTCTTAGCCGTCCGGGACTCTCCTCCTGATTGGCTGAGACACAGCAGCGGCGCCATTGGCTCCCACGACAGTCAAAGTCAGTTAGCCAATCAGAAGAGAGAGGGGGCAGATCCGGGTCGGGGCTCCGTGTCTGAATGAACACATGGAGCTGTGACTCGGCTTGGGTGCCCCCATAGCAAGTTGCTAGCTGTGGGGGCACTTGACAGGGGGGAGGGACCAGGAGCAGCGAAGAGGGACCCAAGAAGAGGAGGATCCAGGCTGCTCTGTGCAAAACCAACTGCAACTGCAAGTATAACATGTTTGTTATTTTATTCTTTTTTTGAACGAGACTTACAATCACTTTAAAGCTAGACTCCAAGCAGATATATAAGATGCAGTTTGATATTTCTTAAAACATAATTAGTAGTTAGTCACATATAACTTGACTTATTTTGTAATGTGGGAGATGCTTCGTAGCTTGTCCAAGCCATTACTTCAGTTTTCAAGAGTGTCAGGAAGATACCCCAACATTTATATCTACATCTTAATCCAATCACCTTGGAGTACACTAATCAGCCATAACTTTTTGACCACCCACTAATGGGTGGCACCCCTTTTGCCACCAAAACAGCCCCTTTTGCAGCTAACACAGTCCTGCCCGGCATGGATGCCACTAGACCTCTGAAGGTATGCTGTGGTATCTGTGGTACCACGCTGTCAGTAGCAGACCCTTTAAGACCTGTAAGTTGTGAGGTGAGGTCTCCATGGATCCTACTTGTTTTTCAGGCACATTTCACAGATGCTTGGATTGTTGATCTGGAGAATTAGGAGGTCAAGTCAACCCCCCAATCTCATTGTTGTGTTCCTCAAACCATTCTTTGACCATTGATGCAGAGAGGCAGGGAGCATAATCCCACAGAAAGCCAAACTAAGTTCCACGGCAGGACTCAAGGTTTCCCAGCAGAACATTGACCAAAGCATCACACTGCACCCGCCGGCTTGCCTTCTTCCAATAATGTATCCTGGGGCCATTTCTTCCCCAGGTAAGCTACACACATGCACCTGGCCATCCACACGATGTAAAAGAAAACTTGATTCATCAGACCAGGCCACCTTCTTTCATTGCTCCTGATGCTCATGTGCCCATTATAGTTGCCTTTGGCTGTGGTCAAAGGTTAGCATGGGCACCCTGACTGCTCTGTGACTATGCAGCCCCATATACAACATACTGCCCATTTTTCCTGCTTGTGATAGAGCTGCACAAATAATCGTTAAAAAATCTCGATTCAACCCCCCTTATGATCCTCATCCGGTATTTCCACGATTCATTCATGTAACAAGTGCAGAGCCGTTCTCTGCTCACTCACAGCTGTCAAAAAATACATAAAAAGAGCCTCCGGCAAATATATATCAACATTACTCAGTGCTGGGAATAAACTATAAATAAAGTATCATTTGCCTATTTTAGATCAAAGGAATGAACTTTGGTCTGTAAATGAGGTCAGTTTAACAACTTAAAGACTAAACCTTTTTCTGACATTTGTTGCTTACAAGTTAAAATCTGTATTTTCTCCTAGAAAGTTACTTAGAAAGCCCAAACATTTTATATACATATATATATATATATATATATATATATATATATATATATATATATATATATATATATATATATATATATATATATATATATACATACATATATATATATGCATATACATATATATATATATATATATATATATATATATATATATATACATACATACATACATACATATATGAATATATATATATTTTAGCAGAGACCCTAGAGAATAAAATGGCGGTCATTGCAATATTTTATGTCACACTGGGGTTGATTTACTAAAGGCAAACCCACTCTGCACTGCACTTGAAAGTGCACTTGGAAGTGCAGTCGCTGTAGATCTGAGGGGAAGATCTGAAATTAGGGGAAGCTCTGCTGATTTTATCATCCAATCATGTGCAAGTTAAAATGCTGTTTTTTTTATTTTCCTTGCATGTCCCCCTCAGATCTACAGCGACTGCACTTCCAGGTGCTCTTTCAAGTGCACTTGTAGTGCAAAGTGGATTTACCTTTAGTAAATAACCCCCACTGTATTTGCGCAGCCCTCTTTCAAACGCATTTTTTTGGGGGAAACAAATACACTTTAATGAATTAGAAAAAAAATAACTAAACAGTAAAGTTAGCCCAATTTTTGTGTCTAATGTGAAAGATGATGTTACGCCGAGAATTGTGAGAGAATCGTGATCTGTATTTAAAGCAAAACAATTGCGATTCTAATATTTTCCAGAATTGTGCAGCTCTAGCTGTCAACATATCAACTTCAGGGATACCACGTTCACTTGCTGACTAATTTATCTCACCCACTTTCAGATGCCATCCTGGCTCTTCCCCCCTGCGGAGTCCCCACCAAAGCAAGCCACTTGCTATGGGCATACTCATGCAGGCTTGCTTCTGAGCCACACTCTGTGTGTGCCATGACGCCCCCCCCCACTCCCTTCTCATTGGCTCTGATTGACAGTTGTGCTCTCATTCACAGCTCTGGTTTAAGTATGCATTAAGGGGAAAAAAAACCTTCAGCCTTTAGAACCACCTTAAGGTGTGGACATAAATATTTCTTTGTGACATTCATTGGAACCGAAGAAGTGGCTTAGATAAGCTACAAAGTGTTTAAATAGCAGAACAAGTCCAGCTGAATGGTACTAACTACTACTAGCTATACCATGACCTTGATAAATGAGAGCCTTTACAGACACAATACGCCTTTATTCATTATTTATTTATTTTGCAAGCAGCATACCTGAATTTTACTTGGTATCAGCCTCTTGCAATTACTGTATAGCAGAGCTCACACTGTGGGAGGAAGCAGCAGCACAAGGAGCCAATCAGCTGTGCTGCAGTGCAGAGAGCATGCTGATAGGAGAGTGACAGAGAGAACAAACCGACAGAAAGACACCAGTCTGTTGCTTCTCCTTTCACTGTCCAGTTAGAGCAGGGGTCTCAAACTCAAATTGCCTGAGGGCCACATGACAAGTTTTCATATCCCATGGGGGGCCGCATGCAAACTTTTAAAACTTCAAAAGCAATGAACTATACCAGCAATAATATACTATACTATACCCAGCACTGGTGTCAGCAAACGCATTATACCCAGTACTGGTGTCCATAAGCGCATTATTAACCCAGCATTGGTGTCAGCAAACGCATTATTAACTACCCAGCATTACCCCTCCCACACTGCACAAATAGCCACACACTGCACAAATAGCCCCACACTCCATAAAATACCCCCCACACTCCATAAAATACCCCCCACACTCCATAAAATACCCCCCACACTCCATAAAATACCCCCACACTACACAATTACCCCCCACACTGCACAATCACCCTCCACACTGCATAAAATACCCCCCACACTGCACAAATTTCTACCCCAGTCACCCCACTAAGGACTTTGCCTCAGTGTGATGGCTCACTCACCTCTCCTGGCAGTCAGGATCATCTGCCTCCCAAATCCTCTCCTCCTGGCTTCCATACAGGCCTAGTGACAGGGGACCCAGAGAACACAATCTCCCGCCCTGAGGTGGCAGCAGGACCCTGGTTTGGGGCTCTGGTCGATCGTCAATGCCTAGGTGGGCGGATCGATGAGCGGATCCTTCCTCCGCTCCATTCTCAGCTCTGTTCTCTCTCTGGGCTGCAGCAGCGTGCAGCGGAGAGGACAGAAGAGATGGAGAGGTAAAGCCGATGGCCGATATTTTAGGCCGATTTGAAAAAAAAAAAACCTCACCCACTCCACTCCTCCCTGTTTGCTCCTGTCACTCTACCAAACACTTGATGTCCTCAGTACAGATGGCACTGGTTGGCTTAGGCAGGTGGCACTGGCAGGTGGCACTGTCTGTCACTGGCAGGTGGCACTGGCAGGTGGCACGTTGCACTGTTTGGAGGGTGCACTGATTGGCACTGACAGATGGCACTGGCAAGTGGCACTGATTGGCAATGGCACTGGCAGGTGGCACTTATTGGCAGTGGCACTGGTTGGCACTGGAAGGTGGCACTGGCAGGCATTGGCAAGTGGCACTGGTTTGAAACTGGCAGGTGGCACTGGTTTGGAACTGGCAGGTGGCACTATTGGCACTGACAGGTGGCACTGATTGGCGTGGCACTGGCAGGTGGCACTGATTGGCGTGGCACTGGCAGGTGGCACTGATTGGCGTGGCACTGGCAGGTGGTGGCAGGTGGCACTGGCAAGCACTGGTTGGCACTGGCAGGTGGCACTGATTGGCGTGGCACTTGCAGGTGGCGGAAGGTGGCACTGGCAGGTGGCTTTGATTGGCAGGGGCACTGGTTGGCGGTGGCACTGGCAGGCACTGGTTGGCGGTGGCACTGATTGGCGGTGGCAGGTGGCACTGGCAGGTGGTACTGGTTGGAGGTGGCAGGTGGCAATGGCAGACTGGTTGGCACTGGCAGGTGGCACTGATTGGCAGTGGCACTGGCAGCTGGCACTGACAGATGGCACTGACAGATGGCACTGATTGGCACAGGCAGGTGCCACTGGCAGGTTTCACACTGAGCGGAGTGTAACAGTGTGTGAAACTGACAAGGAGCTGTCCACACTCAGCGCTTGATGCTTGTGTGAAGCTGACATGTAGCGCAGATGGGAGAGAGACAGAGGGATATGTCTGAATTAAGGTTGATGTCGGGGTGGGCGGGACCCGGCCGAGGTGGGCGGGGCCAGCAGCTGTCAAACACCAGCCAATGATTGGGCTGCTTAAGAAAAGGGGCGGGCCACATACACGTAGCTGCCCGCCCAGATCCCATTGGCTGGTGTTTGATATTGGCCGGGTCCCGCCCACCCCGGCCGGGTCCCGCCCACCCCCGACATCAACCTCAAATCTGACAGATCCCTCTGTCTCTCTCCTCCTGTTACGTGTCAGTTTCACACAAGCATCAAGCGCTGAGTGTGGAGAAGGAAGGAAGAGCAGCGGCCAGTGCTATATATCGACCTAATGGCCAAATATCGGTCGACCTCTAGTCCTTTATCAGCCCTGCCTGCGGGCCATTTTTAACCGGTCCGCGGGCCGCAAATGGCCCGCGGGCCGGTACTTTGAGACCCCTGAGTTAGAGGGTGGGGTGGAAAAATCAGATCTCCTGACCTGCCAGACAGTAAGCTGGATCAACAGAAAACCAGGGTGGATATAAATAAATGATTTAAAAATATATATATAAAAAAAAACAGATTTTTTTGATTTAAATCAAATTTATTTTAACCACTTCAGCCCCGGAAGGATTTACCCCTTTCCTGACCAGAGCACTTTTTTACAATTTGGAACTGCGCTGCTTTAACTGGTAATTGCGCGGTCATGCGATGCTGTACCAAAACGAAATCTGCGTCCTTTTTTCCCCACAAATAGAGCTTTTTTTGATGGTATTTTATCACCTCTGCGGTTTTTATTTTTTGCAATATAAACTAAAAAAGACTGAACATTTTGAAAAAAAAATGATATTTTTTGCTATAAAAAAATACAATAAACTCAATTTTAGTCATACAGTTAGGCCAAAAAGCATTCAGCCACATGTCTCGGGTAAAAAAAAATTCAATAAGCGTATATTTATTGGTTTGCGCAAAAGTTATAGCGTCTACAAGCTAGGATACATTTTCTGGAATTTACGCAGCTTTTAGTTCATGACTGCCTATTTCATTTCTTTAGGTGCTAAAATAGCAGGGCAGTACAATACCCCCCCCCCCCCCCAATGACCCCATTTTGGAAAGTGGACACCCCAAGGAATTTGCTGAGAGGCTTGTTTTTTTGTCCCAAGTGATAGAAAAATGACAAAAAAAAAAAATAAAATGTTTTTTACACAAAGTAGTCACTAAAATGATGTATAGCTCAAACATGCCATGGGCATATGTGAAATTACACCCCAAATACATTCTGCTGCTTCTCCTGAATACCACATGTGTAGGACTTTTTGGCAGTCTAGCCGTGTACAGGACCCCGAAAAACCAATCACCGCCTTCATGATTTCTAAGGGTGTAAATTTTTTATTTCACTCCTCACTACCTATCACAGTTTTGGAGACAATGAAATTCCCAGATTGCACAACCCCCCCCAAATGACCCCATTTTGGAAATTAGACACCTCAAGATATTTGCCGAGAGGCATGTTGAGTATTTTGCAGATCTCGCTTTTTGTCACAAAGTTTTGAAAATTGAAAAAAGAAAAAAAAAATACAAAATGCAAAATACAAATGCAAAATACTCACCATGCCTCTTAGCAAATACCTTGGGGTATCTACTTTCCAAAATGGGGTCATTTGGGGTGTTTTGTGCTATCTGGACATTTCAGGGCCTCCGTAACTGATAGGTAGTGAGGAGTAAAATCACAATTTTACGCCTTCAGAAAGCCTGAAGGCGGTGCTTGGTTTTTTGGGGTCCTGTATGCGGCTAGGCAACCAAAAAGTCTCACAAATGTGGTATCCCCATAATCAGGCGAAGCAGCAGAATGATTTTGGGGTGTAATTCCACATATAACCATGGCATGTTTGAACAATATATCATTTAGTGAAAACTTTGTGTAAAAAAAAAAAATTGTAATGTTCCCGAAACTTGTGGCAAAATATAAAATATTCCATGGACACAACATGCCTCTCATTAAATAGCTTGAAATGTCTACTTTCCAAAATATGGTCACTTGTGGGGGTTTTGTGCTATCTTGACATTTCATGGCCTCCGAAACTAAGATAGGTAGTGAGGAAGTGAAATCACCATTTTACGCCCTTAGAAAGCCTGAAGGCGGTGATTGGTTTTTGGGGTCCTGTACACGGCTAGGCTCCCAAAAAGTCTCACACATGTGGTATCCCCGTACTCAGGAGAAGCAGCAGAATGTATTTTGGAGTGTAATTCCAAATATGCCCATGGTATGTTTGTGCAATATATCATTTAGTGACAACTTTGTGCAAAATATTTTTTTGTCATTTTCCCGAAACATGTGTCAAAATATAAAATATTCCATGGACGCAACATGCCTATAAGCAAATAGGCTGTGAAAGTGTGTCCTATTCTGTGCAGTGCTGTACCCTACGCTAATACTACACTAATGTGTGGTAGTGTGCGAAACATTCACCAATACAAAGACCGGGATGGTCAGGACAGGAGGGACAATAATAGCGGGTGCCACGCCTATATCCGCGCTTGCTACAGACACAACATCTTCTTTGGGGTGATCGTTGGGTAGGGGTACCAGGGAGGACATATGGAAAATGCCTCCCATGCAGCCGGCTTACTGCATTAGCGTTGGGAAGTTGTGGCACAGCACCGTCTGGAAACAGAAGGGCTGTGACGATCTCTTCCTGGAATTTAAAGCGGGGTTCCACCCAAATTTTGAACATTATCTCTATGCATTCTCTTCCTTGCCTAGATGCTGACATGCTGTGTAAAAAAATTTAAATCGCCGTAATTACCTTTTTTTTTCTAATCTTCTTTGCACTTCCTGGTTTTCCTCCCATGGGAGTAGGCGTGTTTCTAGCCTCTCCCAGACCTCCCACAGTCCCCTGGTAGCTAGTCTCAGGCTTCCCAGCATGCATTGTGCAACAGCGTCATCACAACATCTCGGTGAATGCTGGGAGCACAGCATTCACCGCATCCAGGAAATACATGCTTGTGGGCTTCAAATGCCCACAATGAAGATGGAAACCGCCTTCAGTGAATTTTATAAGTTATTCTTTACAACGAAATCGGACACAGGCGGACTTATTACACAGAACATGTGAGTAGATAATCATGAGAAGAAAAGTTTATGAATGAACTCCAAAAAAAAAAAAAAACGATAGATAGGTGGACCCCCGCTTTAAGGAAGGATCCATGTCATCCTGATGCTTTGTATAGCACATAAGCGTTCAGCAGAGCCAATTGAAATAAGTATACAGACATTTTTTTATACCAGCATCTGGCCTTACGGGCAATTAAGTACGGCGCCATCAACTGGTCGTTGAGGTCCACCCCTCCCATATTAAGGTTGTATTCATGGACACAGAGGGGCTTCTCCACAACACCAGTCGCCGTTTGAATTTGGATCATCGTGTCTGCATGAAGGGAGGACAGAACGAAAACATTCTGTGAATCCCTCCACTTCACTGCGAGCAAATTATTACTTCTCAAGCAGGCTCTCTCCCCCAGCCTAAGACGGGAATCTACAAGCCCATGGGGATTAGATCGAATGGTGCCACATGCCCCAATTTCATGATCAAACAAGTGACTAAAAAGTAGCACGCTTGTGTAATAATTGTCCACATACAAGTGGTACCCCTTTCCGAATAAGGGTGACACCAAGTCCCACACAATCTTACCAGCGCTCCCTATGTAGTTTGGGCAGTTCTCCGGCTCCACGTGACTATATTTCTCCTCATAAACCATAAAACTATATGTATAGCCTGTTGCCCTGTCACAGAGCTTATACATCTTGACCCCGTATCTGGCACGCTTGCTGGGGAGATACTGTTTGAATGACAAGCGGCCAGAAAACTTAATCAGGGACTCATCAACGCAGACAACTTGATGGGGAGTAAACAAGGCTGCAAACGGTTGGTTGAAGTAGTTTATGAGGGGCCGAATTTTGTGGAGCTGATCATATTAAGGGTCACCCCGACGACGACAGAGGTCATTGTCGTTGAAGTGCATAAATCACAAGATCTGCTCGTATCTGGCCCTGGTCATGGAGGCAGAGAACACGGACATATGGTGAATTGGGTCAGTGGACCAATATGACCGCAACTCACTTTTTTTAGTTATGCCCATGAGGAGGAATAGGCCCAGAAAGGTCTTAAATTCGGAGACCGTGATAGGTCTCCAATCTCTGGCAAGGCTCAACTGGGGATTAGCGGCGATGAATTGATCAGAATACAAATTGCTTTGGTCCACAATAGATCTATAGAGATCTTTGGTGAAAAACAGCGAATAAAAATCAAGTGACATAAAATAAACTGTTTCCACCTGAATTCCAGGTTGGCCAGTGAATGGGGGAAGTACAGTGCTGCAGAAGTGGTGGGCTCCCAATTCGGATTGGCAAATGCAGCAGGAAGGGCACTATGGGCTCGACGGGCCTGTCTTTGTCTTCTTGGTGGCTGCGGGACACTAGTTGTGCTAGCCACATTACCAGCTTGAACTGCACTTGTGGGACTCGCCACGTCACCTTGTGATGCTGCAGTGCTGGTTTGACTACGACCAGGGTATACTAGGCCACTGGTGCTTGCCAGTTCACCAGAAGGATGAGCGGCACTAGTACTGTCTCTCTGCTCCATACGAGAGCCCTGCGGTTCTTGCACCTCAACAACAGCAGAAGAATGGGGTCGGGTACACCTGACCCTGGCAGGGACCACTACTCTCATCAGAGCTATTTGTCAGGGTGCCACTGCTCTCTACAGCTTCATATATGACTGAATCTGACAGATGGGTGACTTCCTCTTCACTCATCTGTCATGCTCAGAAACATGTAGGCCTCTTCACTAGTGTACCTTTGATTGGACAGAGTGGCCTCGAAATTTACTAATACAACTAGTGAAACTCACAGGAAAAAAAGAGCACCTGACCGTCAACGACTGCTTCAAACGATACCAATAAAACTGTTAGCGTTCGCAGGGATCAGGCCTGTCTCTGCGAATGCTGAAGTTATGTGTTTTGTAAGTGACAGTAATCGATTGATACTGCACTTGGGTGGGCTGGGCTGGGCGGAGGGGCTAAACGCAGGTGCTAGCAGGTATCTGGGCTGATCCCGCTAACACTGCATTTTTGGGAACCCTAAACTACTCGGGACACTAGTATAGATCTGATCAGATCAGATATTGATCCATTCAGACAGTATACTACTAAGGGAGGCGTATGATGCGTGCGTGGGTGTTAGCGCTACTGGCATTAATCTGACGCTGCCTGGGGCGACGCAGACCCTGGCTGACACTAAAACCTAACTGATATCACCCGCTGGGTGATTAGGGGGTTAAACCTTTATTAGGTAATATATGGTGGGTGCCCTGACGCTAAAAAAAAAGAACTAACTAACCAGTGTCACCCGTGACACTAATATGGTGATCACTGGTGACAGGGGGTGAAAAGGATTAACTAGGGGGCAATCAGAGAGTTAAAACCTTTATTAGGTAATATATGGGGTTACCTGACACTATAAAAACCTGACGATGAAACTAATCAACTAACTGGCTAACTAGCGTCACCTGTGACACTAATACGGCGACCAGAAAAAAGATCTATTAGTTACACTGAGACAGAGGGTGAAAGGGTTAACTGAGGGGGGGGATCAAGGGGTTTAATCTTTATTAGGGCAGTTTGGGGGGTACCCTAGATCTAACGGGGCCTACTACTAATTGCCCTAACACTGATTAGAGTCACAAGTGACATCAATGCAGTGATCAGTGAAAAATCTGAAAACTGCAATTGGTGACAGTGACAGGGAGTGAAGGGGTTAACTGGGGGGCGATTAGGGGGTGACAAGTGTACCTACGTGTACTGGTGTTAGTGTAGTGTTGTGCAACTCATGGTAAGATGTTCTCTCTCCTCTCTCTGGAACGGAAAAGAATTCCAGAGAGGGAGATGACATCCCTTTTCCTGTCTACGTTTACACTTACAGACAAGGGAAGCATTTACACTTACAGACAGGGGAAGCATTTTCATTTGCCAGAACCATCTTCAGGTCCAGGCCAATGATTTGTGCCCTGGACCTGAAGACTGATCGGTTCTGCAACAAATCTGATTGCCGCGGGCACAGCGGGAGCGCGAGCGAAGTACGGGTATGTGTTGTATATCGGCGTGAGCCTGTCGGCAAGTGGTTAATAAAATGCTTTTGGAGTAAAAATCTTTCTGAAAATAGTTTTCTATTTAAGATACATTAATAATTTAGTTTATTCAGCATGAAATTGAGCTTAGTTATGTAGCACGAGGTTGTATATTCTGCAATATTTACATTTTTGGTAAACTCATTCAATGAATCCAAGGTGGGCAAGCTGAGATAACATGCACTGCGTTGATGCATTCACACAATTTTACAGTAAACATAAGATAAAACAAAGTTCAGGAATATTCCTTTATCCTATTGTTTTGCTAATCTATGTACACTACAAACTGTATGAATTTGTTCTGATATCTCTGTTTTACTAACCTGACAGCTTATTATTCTAAATAGGAAACCTTCATTTTGTTTGCAAATATTAAAGATTCTAACTACCAGCAAGAATAAGTCCTTACATTTAAAGAGCACCTGTCATTTCAGATCCATCATGGCAGCGCCTGTTAGCGGGCATCCACTCACCTGCTGCCTCCACATCCCTCACCTTGTTGTGTCACTGCCGCATCACTAGCCGTCTCATTAAAGTGAATGGGACTGTTGGTGAGTCAACAGCGGGTCAGAGAAGGAGCCGCTGCAGGACAGAAATGACAGATGCTCTTTAAAAATTATGATTTAAATCAAGTTTTTTTTACTAGTGATTTAAATCAACTTGATTTAAATCAAATCCACCCTGCAGAGAAATGAATAATTTGGCAGGTAAAACATATGTAATTCATCTGTGTATCTAGCTGTTTACTAGGAGTTCTGATACTTTGGGGAAAAAGAATTCTAGTATATGGTGCCAATATACAGTGGGAACAGAAAGTATTCAGACCCCCTTACATTTTTCACTCTTTGTTATATTGCAGCCATTTGCTAAAATCATGTAAGTTCATTTTTTTCCTCATTAATGTACACACAGCACCCCACATTGACAGAAAAACACAGAATTGTTGACATTTTTGCAGATTTATTTAAAAAGGAAAACTAAAATATCACACGGTCCTAAGTATTCAGACCCTTTGCTGTGACACTCATATTTAACTCAGGTGCTGTCTACTTCTGATCATCCTTGAGATGGTTCCACACCTTCATTTGAGTCCAGCTGTGTTTGATTATACTGATTGGACTTGATTAGGAAAGCCACACACCTGTCTATATAAGACCTTACAGCTCACAGTGTATGTCAGAGCAAATGAGAATCATGAGGTCAAAGAAACTGCCTGAAGAGCTCAGAGACAGAATTGTGGCAAGGCACAGATCTGGCCAAGGTTACAAAAAAATTTCTGCTGCACTTAAGGTTCCTAAGAGCACAGTGGCCTCCATAATCCTTAAATGGAAGACGTTTGGGATGACCAGAACCCTTCCTAGAGCTGGCCGTCCGGACAAACTGAGCTATCGGGGGAGAAGAGCCTTGGTGAGAGAGGTAAAGAAGAAGCCAAAGATCACTGTGGCTGAGCTCCAGAGATGCAGTCGGGAGATGGGACAAAGTTGTAGAAAGTCAACCATCACTGCAGCCCTCCACCAGTCGGGGCTTTATGGCAGAGTGGCCGACGGAAGCCTCTCCTCAGTGCAAGACACATGAAAGCCTGCATGGAGTTTGCGAAAAAACACCTGAAGGACTCCAAGATGGTGAGAAATAAGATTCTTTGGTCTGATGAGACCAAGATAGAACTTTTTGGCCTTAATGCTATGTGGTATGTGTGGAGAAAACCAGGCACTGCTCATCACCTGTCCAATACAGTCCCAACCGTGAAGCATGGTGGTGGCAGCATCATGCTGTGGGGGTGTTTTCAGCTGCAGGGACAGGACGACTGCTTGTAATTGAGGGAAAGATGCATGCGGACAAGTACAGGGATATCCTGGACGAAAACCTTCTTCAGAGTGCTCAGGACCTCAGACTGGGCAGAAGGTTTACCTTCCAACAAGACAATGACCCTAAGCACACAGTTAAAATAATGAAGGAGTGGCTTCACAACAACTCTGTGACTGTTCTTGAATGGCCCAGCCAGAGCCCTGACTTAAACCCAATTGAGCATCTCTGGAGAGACCTAAAAATGGCTGTCCACCAACGTTTAGCATCCAACCTGACAGAACTGGAGAGGATCTGCAAGGAGGAATGGCAGAGGATCCCCAAATCCAGGTGTGAAAAACTTTCATCTTTCCCAAAAAGACTCATGGCTGTGTTCGATTAAAAGCGTGCTTCTACTAAATACTGAGCAAAGGGTCTGAATACTTAGGACCATGTGATATTTCAGTTTTTCTTTTTTAATAAATCTGCAAAAATGTCAACAATTCTGTGTTTTTCTGTCAATATGGGGTGCTGTGTGTACATTAATGAGGAAAAAAAATGAACTTAAATGATTTTAGCAAATGGCTGCAATATAACAAAGAGTGAAAAATGTAAGGGGGTCTGAATACTTTCCGTCCCCACTGTATATTGTTAGCCTCTGCTTGTAAGTGTATAATGCAATGCATAGGAACACAGGCCTCCCAAAGGAGACTGCAGAGGCCCTGATCATGAGCATTTCAGTGGGCCTCCTGGGGAAAAACTCGCTCCCCTAAAGACTAGGTACAGCCTCCAATTAAAACTGCAGCTCTGTTAATATTATAACACATTTAGTGCAGACATTCCCAATGCTACGACAGACATCAATGCTTTCAGCCATTTGTCAGTTACCAATGACAAATATGTGCTTTTCTCTGGCCTTCCTAGCCTGACCTAAAGCAACTGCCTTATTCGCACTGGCCTTTGCTGTCTTCCTCCATGACTTTATGTTGACTGACAGTGGAAATTACACAGAAGTGATAGAAGCTCTTCTCATTTATGGGAACAACATTTTTTTTTCCTTTTACTGGCTCAGAGCTGTTCAGCTTAAGCTGGCCATACACCAGTAGAATTTTGTTCAAACATTTTCTTTTTCTGATTATTACCGTATATACTCGAGTATAAGTCGTCCCGAGTATAAGTCGAGACCCCCAATTTACCACAAAAAACTGGGAAAAACTTATTGACCCGAGTATAAGTCGAGGGTGAGAAATGCAGAGGGTCAATAATGTCCATCTGCAGCTGCCTGCCTCCCTGTGTCCTGTGCAGCCTACCTGTACCCTGTACATGTGTGTCCTGTACATGTGTGTGTGTCCTGTACATGTGTGTCCTGTACATGTGTGTGTGTCCTGTACATGTGTGTCCTGTACATGTGTGTCCTGTACATGTGTGTCCTGTACATGTGTGTCCTGTGTGTATGTGTGTCATGTGTGTCCTGTGTGTATGTGTGTCCTGTGTGCATGTGTGTCCTGTGTGTATGTGTGTCATGTGTGTCCTGTGTGTATGTGTGTCTTGTACATGTGTGTGTGTCCTGTACATGTGTGTCCTGTACATGTGTGTCCTGTACATGTGTGTCCTGTACATGTGTGTCCTGTGTGCATGTGTGTCCTGTGTGTCATGTGTGTCCTGTGTGTATGTGTGTCATGTGTGTCCTGTTTGCATGGGTGCATGTGTGTCCTGTGTGCATGTGCAGCCTACCTGTGTCCTGTGTAGCCTTCCTGTGGCGATCTCCATCCTCAGACAGCGGCCGTGTGATGATACTGTTCGGCGGCCATTCCACAGTTCAAAAGCCGCGCCTCCTTCTCGTCTGTGATAGGCTGACCGCTGACTGCCTATCACGGACATTCTCTCATTCTCATACCACGGACGAGGATGAGAGAATGTCCGTGATAGGCTGTACACTGACAGCTGTTCAGCCTATCACAGAAGAGCAGGAGGCGCGGCTTTTGAAAGCTGGAATAGCCTCCGTGCATTATCAGCACACGCCGGCCGCCGTCTGCCTGCATGACACGCTGATCATGCAGACAGACAGCGCGGACTCGAGTATAAGTCGAAGGGAAACTTTCAGCCCAAAAAAAAGGGCTGAAAAATTCGACTTATACTCGAGTATATACGGTAATTTGATTTTCTAATGGTTTGTAGGGTCAAATCGACATTCTTTTTGACGTCACAAGAAAATTCGAAAGAGCAGGATGGAAATTTTTTCTGGTACGAATTAAATTTTAACTGTAAAAGTGGTTTTCGTTCTGGAAAAATCATACATATTATAATTAAACCTGTTTAAAGTGTATGTAAACAATACATTTCTCTTATTAGTCTCCTCGTGGTCTCTTAAACCAGTGTTTTTCAACCAGGGTACTGTGGCACCCTGGGGTGCTGCAAAGAGTCCCCCGGGGTGCTGCAGCAAAATGACAATAAATCCTATACAGTCCAATCTGAAAGTGTTCCTCTGTTAACTCCTGTGTACATAGAGGAAGGAGAGAGCACCAGAGATAGGGGAAGGTACAGTCTGATCTGAGAGCATTCTGTGTTAACTCCTGTGTATAGAGAAGAGAGAGAGAGCACAGCCCGCACCTCCTCCTGGTTTTCTCCTCTTCTCTGCTCCTATGACTAATTCTGTGGGCAATCCAGAATGCTGTGTGGGCCGCCCACCCACATCCTATCAACCAAAGATGTCATCAGTTTCTAAGGACAGGTTGGGCGGACCACACAGCTTTCTGGATTGCGGACAGAAGTAGCGATAGGTGCAGAGAGGAAGAGAGAGCCAGGAGGAGGTGCAGGCTGTGCTTTCCCTCTCTTCTCTGTACACAGCAGTGTATACAGAACACAGAATGCTTTCAGATCAGACTGTACAGGGCTTGATTACCTCCTCCTATTTCCTCTCCCGACTGCTCATGCAGCAAGAATTGTGGGTGGGGGTGGTACTTAAACCCTGTAAAGTCATATTTGAGAGTTTTGTGTCACCTAACATATACAGACAGAAGGGGGAGGAGCTGGGTGGAGGGGGAGAGCACAGCCCACATCTCTTCTGGGCTCTCACCTCCTTTCTGCTGCTGTCACTACGCCTGTAATGATGAGAGGGATGTGGTGGGATGGAAAGGTTTTTTTTGCCAGGAGGGGGGAGGATTTGTGCAGGTAGGGGGGATTGGTGGGGAAAGGGACTTGTGCTATGAGCCGGGATTTGGGAGGAAAGGGATTTGTGCCAGGAGGGGGGATTTAGGGGGGGGGGGTTCTGCTAGGAGGGGGGATTTAGGAGAGGGGGGATTTCTGCTATCAGGGGGATTTACAACCTACAGACCATTTAACTCTGCCTTACAATCTACATTTTAAGGCTTGTTCAAACTAGGTGCAGTGTGGTAACGCATGTGAAATTGCGCATTTTCATCTGCAAAACCGTGCTGCCTTTTGCAGATGAATGCAGGTGTTATTAATTCTTAATAGCACCTCCATGCATCTAACAAATACATGTATGGTTGCGCCCACTAAAATGCATGGTACCGCAGTACCATGCATTTTGGTGGGGTGCAATTTAAAAAATCATGGCAGCACTTTTTTTGCATGCTTCACAAGCATAGAGCAGCTCATTATAAAAACATAATGCGCAGGAACATGTAAAAAAAGCACCTCCTGGTGTGAACTAGTCCTCAGACTGGTGTGCCCTGGGATTGTGCACAATTCTAAAAGGTGCCTTGACTGAAAAGAGGTTGAACAGCACGATCTTAAACAATACCAATGAATTCATTCTGGTATATCTGTTTAACAAACTCTGCTGGGGTGGACACCCTCAGACAGCTATTGCAGTAAAGGTAATTAGGAGTAGCTCTGAGCTGGAGTACCAGGGTATGTCAATATTTAGAGCGGGACATGGTTGTGTTGGGAAGCTGTCATAAATGGGACAACTTCCTGCACAGTACTGTATCCCCGGCCCCATTCAGCTGTCAGCAGCCAAAAGATAAATGTTAACAAGTGGGCTGGGGACACTGGTGATGTCATTACCCAAATATGGCAATGTCATATTTGGGTAATGACTTACGTCATTGGGTTGCCAAGGCCTGGTGGGGAGCAGACTGGTCACTCCTTCCTTAGTGCATGCCCTCCTTTTCTGGCCACATTGATTGGCACATGCCTGGGAAGGTTTGTAGGGCAGAGCCTGATAGGGAACTGAGAGAATAGTTCCCCATCAAGTCCACCTTACTAATGTCTGACTGCCCATGGCAATGGGCAGATTTAAAGGCTGCTATTGGATTAAACAGCAGCTATGGATCTACCTTCTAGTTTCTCAGTTTCCCCATCAGGCTCCATGCACCGCACTACAAAACACCTCAGCCACATGCCTGTTATGCCCCGTACACACGGATGGACTTTGTTCGGACATTCCGACAACAAAATCCTAGGATTTTTTCCGACGGATGCTGGCTCAAACTTTTCTTGCATACACATGGTCACGTAAAACACGTACGTCGGGACTATAAACGGGGCAGTGGCCAATAGCTTTCATCTCTTTATTTATTCTGAGCATGCGTGGCACTTTGTCCGTCGGATTTGTGTACACACGATCCGAATTTCCGACAACGGATTATGTTGTTGGAAAATTTTATAGCCTGCTCTCAAACTTTGTGTGTCGGAAAATCCGATGGAAAATGTGTGATTGAGCCCACACACGGTCGGAATTTCCGACAACAAGGTCCTATCACACATTTTCAGTCGGAAAATCCGACCGTGTGTACGGGGCATTAATGTGTTGGGGACAGCGGGTAGGCAGCATGATCACAGATAAATGAAAGTCCAATATGCAGACACCAACCTCAGTGCTTGACAGATTTGTGAATCGGATGCAGTTCACAGATGGAATTCTATAAGGTGTCTACGACACCATATATGAACTCCTCCCAGTGTCTCTCTGCAGAACAATTTGCTCTAACTTAAGTTTGTGAAAGTTCCAAGAAACTCTTCTGAAGGCAACTGCCTCCTCTAGAAAGACTGGTCGTAGCAGTGTTCTAGTGGTCCCTGATTACTATAGCTCATCAGGAACCAACAGCATCCTTTCCTAGTCAAAATGGCTTTCCCGATATCTGCAACAGACATAAGAGAGCATCCTGGGAGAAATGTAGCTCTTGCTTCCTTGCTTCTTTAACAATATATTATTATCAGCATATTTCATTGCTGCCTGGAAACTCCTGCTGTAACCAATCAGTTCCTGTGCTTCTGGGTCTCTCAAGCCACTGTAGTCATGTACCTGCTAGTATTTGCTCTTTGGTAGTTTGTTAATTACTGTACTGTTTTACTCATCCATAGGCAAATAATGAGAGCTTATCCAACAAGTCAGCACTAATTTCACTCTTGACGTCCCAAAATCCTTAGTGTGCATGAATAGCTTGATTACAGAGACTGAGTTATTAATGGCAATAGTCCCGCTTAACGGTTTTGTGTTGCTCTATGAAAATCGTATAGTGAAATCAAATGCCCTTTTCTTGAAATAGGATTATCGTTAGATCTATGTCTCCCAAGGGAAATGCCAAGTACTGTGGTTCAGAAGTATCTAATGCTAAAATGCTAATTATATGCTAACTACATTATTTCCTATCAAAATTACAGGCAAAGTGAAGGTAAAACCTAAAACTTATAACTCAATAAACTTATAGTCTTGTTTGGACAGTGGAAAGAATAATCAAGTGGTTGATACCTGGATGCCTATACAGTATATCTTCAAGGATTCCAGTGGGAACTGATTTGGCCCTGTGGACCTGTGATCAGCTAGTGGCAAAAACAGCAGCAGGAATCAGCAGATTCCTACTGCTGCCATTCGCACCATGCCAAATCCACCATGTGAATATAGCCTAAAGAAGATCTATCGTTAGAATGTTTACCTAACGCGGCGTACACACGACCATTTTTTCCGTCGGAATGAACTCTGAAGGTTTTTCTGACGGAGTTCTGACGGAGTTGCGCTGAAACTGTCTTGCGCACACACAATCACACCAAAGTCTGACCATCTAGAACGCGGTGACGTATAATGGGACTAGAAAAAGGAAGTTCAATAGCGAGTAGCCAATAGCTGCCATCTCCTACTTGCTTCAGAGCATGCGTCGTTTTTGGTCCGTCAGAACAGCATACAGAAGAGCGATTTTCCCGATAGGAACTGATTCCGTCGGAAAGATTTGAAACATGTTCTATTTCTAGGTCCGTCAGAATTTTTGAAAAAAAAAAAGTCAGTTGAGGCCCACACATGATCGGAATGTCCGCTGAAAAGATTCCGTTGGACTTTTCCTGCCGGAAAGTCCGACCGTGTGTACGCGGCATAACAGTTCTGGCCCCAATGGGACAAAAAAAAAAACATGCAATACTTTGTCCCATGTTTCTAAGCACTTTATAACCTTAGTTATAAGTACCGATCTGTCCCTGCCCCCATCCCCTTCTGCCACGGTCCAGGTTTGATGTGATAGCGCATGTCTAATGCCGCGTACACACGAGCGGACTTTACGGCAGACTTTGCCCGGCGGACGGGATTTGGTCAGACAATTAGATCGTGTGTGGGCTCCAGCGGACTTTGTTTTCTCAAAAGTTGGACGGACTTAGATTTGAAACATGTTTTAAATTAATCCGTCGAAATCGAGTCCGGTCGAAAAGTCCGCTCGTCTGTATGCTAGTTCGACGGACATAAAACCATGCTAGGGCAGCTATTGGCTACTGGCTATGAACTTCCTTATTTTAGTCCGGTCGTACGTCATCACGTACGAATTCGACGGACTTTGGTTGATTGTGTGTAGGCAAGTCCGTTCATTCAGAAAGTCCGTCGTAAAGTACGTCGAAAAGTCCGCCGGGCAAAGTCTGCCGTAAAGTCCGCTCGTGTGTACGCGGCATAAGAGGTTGAGAGTCTAGGCAAGGGTTTCTCAACCAGGGTTCCATGGTACCCTTGGTTTCCTTTAGAGGACGCTAGGGGTTTCATGACCAATGAGCAATTTTTGCCTCTCAGATAAGATCAGGCTGACACCAATGGTCTTTTTAGCTATCTGTAAGAGACGAATCCGTCTCAATGTCCCAAAGTGTAAGGAGCATTCTTCCCATTGACCATCACACTAATGTTTCAAGGGTTCCGCTGTATTGAAAAGGTGAGAGAGACTGGTCTAGGCATAGATTTTTAAATGGAGTGGTTGATGCCGCAACTGATTGTCTGGGTTTCAATAAGTCAATGAAAAGTTCTGACTACATGGTTTGCCATCTTTTCAGTTGTGTCAACCATTGTTTGTATATGTATCTAATATAGGTTTTTGGGATCTCTTGAGAGATGAAGTTGTACGGTCTGTATTTGTACCCCATAAACAAAGGTATAAACCTTGCTTTGTGCACTGGTGATCAGTCATGTTGGAACAGGAAGGTGCCATCCCCAAACTGTTCCCACAAAGTTGGGAGCATGAAATTGTCCAGAATGTCTTGGTATGCTGACGCCCATAGGTGTGCGCAGCCTCTTGCATTAGGGTGTGCACCCCAAAGCTCAAATACATATGCATGTGTATATGTACTGATGGTGTTAGTAGGGCAGTGGACAATGTCAGTAGTTTTATTTGAATTTTTTAGAAATTATTTTATTTTGTAATATTTTTTTTGTGGATGAAATATCAGTGGTCTAAACAGGGGGGAATATGCACCACACAAGGCGATTAGGGTGTGCCCAGGCACACCTGGCACACCCTGTGCGCACGCCTATGCTGACGCCTTAAGAGTTCCCTTCACTGGAACTAAGTGGCAAAGCCCAACCCCACACCAAAAGATTTGGACCAGTGCACAAACCAAGGTCCATAAAGACATGGATGAGCAAGTTTGTGGTGGAGGAACTTGACTGGTCTGCACAGAGTCCTGACCTCCACCTGACAAAACACCTTTGGGATGAATTAGAGCAGAGACTGCGAGCCAGGCCTTCTTGTCTACATCATTGCCTGACCTCACAAATGCGCTTCTGGAAGAATGGTGAAACATTCCCATAGACACACTCCTAAACCTTGTGGACAGCCTTCCCAGAAAAGTTGAAGCTGTTATAGCTGCAAAGGGTGGGCCAACTCAATACTGAACCCTACGGACTAAGAATTCAATGCCATTAAAGTTCATGTGCGTGTAAAGGCAAGCATCCCAATACTTTTGGTAATATAGTGTATATTGAACCAAGTATATGTGTCTTTATTACAGCCATTGAGAGCTAAGAAAATGTCAGATTGCAGGAATGATGATTTCTAGGTTTTTCGGTTGCCGTTTTGAAGGGGTAGCTATGGAGGAGAATTGTATAGAAATGTCATCGATTTCAGCTTTAAAGCCTCCATTTGTGTCCCATGGAAAATAAATGACCACAAAAGGAAGAAGATTATAAACTTCTCCATGTCGGCATCTGCCAGGACGCAGTTTCAGAACACATTAAAAAGTAGGCAACTGAAAAGGTTGTAGTTCCTTCTTTTCTAAAGCTTTCATGAAGTTATGTCATCTGGCCATTTAGGATACAAACACTGCTTAGCGGAGTTCTTAAAACACACCAGAGACATTGTGAAACTGAAAAAGAGAATTAACAATGAGAACTGCACAAAGGCACCAAATAGCTAACATGAGTGTAAATCATCTTAATATGAAAATAAAAATGAGCGACAGAATGAAATAGGCAGATTGAGCAAACCTCCCAAGAGTGAAATTCTTTCTGTGAGTATAAAGGACGTCTACACAGATAAATTTAATAGGATTTCGGAGTTAAGAGCCCTCCATAAGGAGCTGATAATAAGTTCCTGGCAGTAAGTGGGAACAGGGAGGATAAGAGCAGAGTTGCCTTAATTTGCATCTCCAACGTCTGCATTCTCCTGGTTGAGAGTCCACTAAACTGAATTGCATTCTGATACTCGGGTGTACTTGACCTACCTAAATGGAAACGTCACTTTTTCACCACATCCGTTTTATTTATGTGAAGTTTAGAGCTATCAAACACTCCCTCTGATTCTCATACTAACAGCATTTTGTCTCTACTACAAATGGAAATGTGAAAACACATATTTAACAACTATCTCTCCATAATATAATTTAAAAAACTCAAATTTTTAAAAATTTAAAAGCATCTGAACACAAGGGACAAAACCATCCTGCTACTCACTGTAACCCAAAAGTAAAAGATATAGGTGCCGCTCAGGTAAGAGGTGCAGACCAACCTCGGTGTGTACTGGTCAGCATGGCAGCCCCGTCCCGGCTCCAAGCTTCAGAAAGGTAGAAATTGTGTCCACGAGACACATCACAAAGGAGACCTCTGTGAAAGAATGAGTGGCAGCCTCAGCCTGGGTTCAGGAGCCCAGGAGCCCATGAACCAGGAGCCCAGGAACCAGGAGCCCAGGAACCAGGAGCCCAGGAGCCCAGGAACCAGGAGCCCAGGAACCAGGAGCCCAAGAACCAGGAGTCCAGGAACCAGGATCCCAGGAACCAGGAGCCCAAGAACCAGAAGCCCAGGAACCAGGAGCCTAAGAACCAGAAGCCCAGGAACCAGGAGCCCAGGAACCAGGAGCCCAAGATCCAGGAGCCCAAGAACCAGAAGCCCAGGAACCAGGAGCCCAGGAACCAAGAGCCCAGGAACCAGGAGCCCAGGATCTAAGGCTGAGGCTGTCACTCATTCTTTCATAGGGGTCCGCTTTGTGATGGACACATTTTCTATCCTGCTACTCAGTTAAAACACCAGCAGTTGAAGGAAATACCTGGAAGTAACAGTGAAAATCGCTTTACAGTGTCACTGTCACCTTTGAAAAAAAACTTGTAAAAGAAGACTTTTATAACTTTATTGTGGCACAGAGACAGGAGCATGAACACTTATCCCAAAACCAGAAGTTCAGGTTTTTAATGGGCTACTGTGGAACATCCAGAATTTGTAACAGCACAATACAGTAGCAGAGCTGCCTGTTCTCAGTCTGCAACGTTACTTTGCTTAAAGCAGGGGTCTTCAAACTATGGCCCTCCAGTTGTTCAGGAACTACAATTCCCATCATGCCTAGTCATGTCTGTGAACGTCAGAGTTTTACAATGCCTCATGGGATGTGTAGTTCCACAACAGCTGGAGGGCCGTAGTTTGAGGATCCCTGTCTTAAAGTGTTACTAAACCCAGGACCCTGAATTCACTATATCTGGTCTCCAACAGTACACAGAACATGGAAATGCAATTATTTTATTAAACAAACTGCTAAATACCTTTTCTCATCAGCAGTATATAGCAGCCTTGTGACTTCTATCAGTGTCTGGCTGAGCACTGTTTAAAGGTTGTAGGAGGAGTTTTCATTCTCTTCTGGCTGTTCTATGAGGCTGCATGACCCCTGACCCTCTGTCTGGAAAGTGTTGATTGGCCCTGTGATGATCACATGCACCCCCCCCCCCAAAAAAATATTCTAGCAATACACACCAAACTGAGCATGTGCAGAGTGCCCCCAAGGCTCTGTACTATCAGGAGATGGATGGGGGACTGTAGAAGAAGGAGAGGATCAGAGAAGACATGATCAAACAGCCTTTTTAAACAATACAGAGGATTAACCCCTTCTGTTCCACAGTGAGTATAACAAGCATGCTTTACTTAATATACAGATTGATTTTACTGTTGTGGGTTTAGTAACACTTTAAAAGTAGGATCTGGGGAGATTTCCTTTAAGCCTGGTCCATTTGTCACAGCAGTGGGACAATAGATAGGTGCATAGGAGGCCCCTGCCAGCAACTAGAAAAAGGTTAAGCACCTGCATTACAAGGATCTTTTTCTATTTGGGTGACCACATTCAGGGACCCGCCCCCCCTTGCAAAAAAAGATGTATGGGGTCCCTAAGGGTCTGGTATGGACTAGTGGGGGGGTCACACCATTTTTATTTTTTTTTACTTTTTTTTTTACTTTTTGTAAGTGGCAGCCGGCTATTCAGCCACGCTCTTTAACAACCAGCAATTAATGTGCCCTGATTGGGCAAAACTTTGCCCAATCAAGGTGAAGAAACCACTGAGCAGGGTGGCTGTGACAGTTTCATCCTGGGACACTGTACTGTCCCGAATGAAGGTGCCGGGACCTGGGACAGACCTGCAAAATGCGGCACTGTCCCTGGCAATCCGGGAACACATGGTCACCTTACTTCCTATGCATAAATAAACAGGCGTTTATATGTAGCAAACACACAGGCACCTGCAATTTAAAGTAAGGTTTTAAAAAAGCCTTAGCAGGCGGCAGCCTCCCATTGCTTTCAATGGGGCTGCCTCCCGCAGCTAATTGCCAGGAACCCCAGCTGGGGCTCTTGCATGTAATTGTAGTTGGGTGTATGCACAGATTTGAATGCACTCTTAGGTCCCAAACACACTATTAGATTTTCTGCAGATTTTTGTCTTTAGATTTACCAAAACCATATAATATGAGGTCAAACCTTCAGAGTTTCCATTTGTATTGTATGCAATCAGGCAGGCCCTTGCACTACATGGTTTTGGTATATCTGAAGACAAACATCTGCAGAAAATCTAATAGTGTGTATGGGGCTTAAAGCTGGCCATACACTTAGGAACATTTATTAATCCTGTCACAAGGCAAAGCAATGCTAAACAGGAGCAGAGAGATGCACTGTGAGATAGATTTATTGCAAGGTTATAGCCTGAGCTATAAATTCTTTCTTTGGCAGCTCTTAAGTCCACATTCGCAACTGTATTAAACCTGACCCTGACCACTTCTGAACTATGTGTCTGATTAGAGTGGAAATCAGTCTTACCTTCAATTATAAATCTGTCTTTGATCTGCGCAATTTCTTAAAGTGATCAAATCTAAAATTCCAGTGAATATAATATTAAAATCCAATAAAGTGAAACACAACAAAAATGTCCAAACAAGCAAAAGTGAAAAAGGTCTTCTGAAAAGTGACAACCAATTCTTCTTAATATGGGAATCTTCACAAAAGCTGAATGCTCACGGAGCGCTTACCTCCATTAGGAGTATAAGGAGACTTGAAAACTGTATATTCAATGGAATTTTAGATTTAATCACTTTAAGAAATTGCACAGATCACTTTCCTTTTAGTTATACTTTTTTGTGCTTTGTGTTTACTTTAGATCTATCAGCATTTTCACATTATTCAGTTAGTTAGGCATTGTTCATTTAGTAGTGCGAGGGATCACATTTTATATACATTATGTCTTTGAACCCTGCAAACTGCCGCACTTGAACGCACAGGTCTGTAACCCTGTTGCTGAGACTTTGTTGAAGGATATGCAGCCTGAATTGCAATTAATTGTGTTGCTAATTTGCTAGTAAATGTCCCCCAGTGTCACGTGTGTGAACCCTAAAATTACAATGGAAACATCCTTTAAAATTCACTATGATGTGTTAGTAGTTCTCAAAAAATAGAAAGATAGAATGCTCTCCTTTTACTAGCTGAAGGACGTCCTGAGAACATTTCCACAACATGACTTATTACCTGAGTAATGCAGAATATTTTTCACACTGCTTCATGACAGATTATGTATAGGATGAATAAATGAGCTAGACTTGTGGAGTGTCCGTTCTCGATTTCATTTCAGGAAAAGTGTGAGCTGATCCCATTTCCTTCTTACACAAGACTGAAGGGTATTGTTTCCATGCCAACTGACAGTCATACATAGATACACTGTTATATCATGGTAGATAAGGTTTTCAGTCTAATGGCCTCACAAGGCTCAAATGCATACCAACCCTAAGTCTGCTTTCACACTGAGACGGTTTTCAGGCGCTTTAGCATTAGAAATAACCTCTATAAAGCACCTGAAAACCTCCTCCCATTCATTGCAATGTGTCTTTTCCCACTGGTGCGGTGCGCTTGCGGGACATCACGAAAAGTAATCTTTGGGGCGTCTTTGGGGCGGGTTGGGAGCACTGTAAATAGCGCTCCCAAAACACCCATGCCCATTGCAATGAATGGGCAGCGCTTCCAATGCACCTGAAAAGTGCTGCAAAACTGGACTTTTTACCATTTTTTTTGGTAAAAAGCACCCCACTAGGGGCCGAAAAGCTCCACTAAAACAGCACTAAAGCGCCGAAAAAACAAGTGGGCGCTGCAGTGTGAAAGTAGCCTTAAGGTAGCCATACACTTTCTAATATTCTATATTAGTTGAACTGCTCTAAGCATCACCTTTGACAACCAGTCTATAGAAGGATCTATGAGTGATAATATTTTGTTGACATGCACATGATGAAAATAGCAAAGGGAAGCAAAGTCTGGGAGAAAAACTGTTAGAGCCCTTTCACACTGAGCCGCCCCGGGCGTTGGCGGTAAAACGCCGCTATTTTTAGCGGCGCTTTACTGTTGTTTTTGCCGCGCTATTCGGCTGCTAGCGGGGTGTTTTTAACCCCCGCTAGCGGCCGAAAAAGGGTTAAAACTGCCCGCAAAGCGCTGCTACAGCGGCGCTTTGCCGGCGGCGCTGCCCATTGATTTCAACGGGCAGGGGCGCTTTAGGAGCGGTGAGTTCATCGCTCCTAATGCGCTCCAAAGATGCTGCTGGCAGGACTTTTTCTGACGCCCTGCCAGAGCACCGCTCCAGTGTGAAAGCTCTCAGGCTTTCACACTGGAGTGAATGGAGCCGCTGTTTCAGGGCACTTTGTAGGCGCTATTTTTAACGCTGTAGCGCCTGCAAAGCGCCTCAGTGTGAAAGGGGTCTTAAAGGTCCTGGTTCATTCTATGTGAAAGATTTGCCCACATATTGCAACTCTGACTGGACATATATGTGCATTTGCCAACATTCTTGGAAAAAAAAAATGGAGGACCTTCCTGTGACAGATTAATAATTGGCTGTGCACATGGATGTGAATGTGTTTCACTGACAGGGTAACACGTGCATTGGTTGGTTTGATAGGGCATTCTGAATGACAGCTGAACTGTTGGGGACATTTCCTGCAGAAAGAGGGAACCTTGGCAACTACATTGGTATTGTTCTCATTGGTAACAAAAGACTTAGGCCAGCCATACACGGTTTGAATCTCGGCCGGTTCCTGTTGAACCGGCTGAGATTCGATCCATTAATGGGCAGGCTCAATATAGCAAATGTATCGAATGATCAACTTGGGTACAACCAGCCTGCCGGATTTGCCTGAAATTATCGCAAGCGGCTGCTATAGTCCCTAGCGATAATCACTGTCTTCTTCCGGTGGGGATGGCTTCCCCACCGAAGAAAACAATGGCCCAGCAGGAGGGATTCCTGAATCAACATTGTCTGTGTTGATGGGGAATCAAGGAAAGACATTCGCTCCATGTATGGCCTTAACTATACCTTTGAAATCATGGCACACAATGCCTCATAACTTTTTTTACCGACTATAGTCAGTGTCAGGCATGAAAGGACCAAATTATTTGATCTGGACTTATATTACTCTTCCCTGCTGCACGCTGACTCATGAAATTACAGTAAAGGCATCATCTGAGGAATGGAGGAGCTCTAGTCAGAAACCACTTTTAATCAGTATCCTGCTGTAGTTCTGGGTTACATTAGTGAACCACTGGGTTCGTTTTTTACCATTAAAAAGACTCAGCAGCTTAACAATGTAACATGTTGTAGTATAACAGACCACTTGGGAACAGCTGTTAGTGACAAACAATCCATTATTCCAAAGAAGTTGCCTTCACAGTGGACTAGTGATAGTGTCATCTTCTGCTCTCGTTGTCTTCTCTGGCCTCTTTAACTATATTAATTATCGAATCAAACGTAACATTTTTTCCATAACATGTACATACACACACAAAATAGAAACTTAGGTGTATCTAAAGGCAAAACTTTAGTTGTGGGTGGATTTGAAAAAAAGAAAAAGCTTTGCCAGGTTTTTATCAATTGTAATCTGTGTGTCTGAGTGCGCTACTCTTTTACCATACACCACTTTTTATGTCAATAAGTGTCCTTAAATATACCTGATATGTTTTCCCATAAAAAACCTATATAATCAAATTGCTACAAACCACATCAAACCCCCTTACAATTATATATATTTCCCACTTGCATATCACCACACTACCAAAACATATATGTAAATCACCAATATCCGAAAGTCTGTAAGTGAAAATTACTATCAATATAAGAGAGTTAACAAAAAGTCCATGTGCAAAGTGCAAATATGTAAATGAATGCTATATGTTCAGCCTTTTCATTAGGTTCCGCTGTGTATCATCTGTGATTCATCGTGACTAATGCATAGGATGCATTAAGGTGAAAAAACACGAAGGTTTACAACCCCTTTTAATGTATTCTCTGCATTAAGATAAAAAACCTTCTGTGTGACGCAGCTCCCCTCATACTCACCTGAGCCCCGTCTTGATCCAGCAGCATTGTTGCACGAGAGCCTTGGCTGTCCGAGGGACTCTCCCTCCCTCCTCATTAGCTGAGACAGCTGCATATGCCATTGGCTCCTGTTGCTGTCAAAGTCAGTGAGCCAATGAGGAGAGAGAGGGGGTGGGGCCGAGCCACAGCTTCGTGTCTGAATGGACACACAGAGTAGCAGCTCGTAAGCTAGCGTGCCCCATAGCAAGCTGCTTGCTGTGGGGGCACTCGGCAGGAGGGAGGGGCCAGGAGCGCCGGTGTTTTGTCACATATGGCGACCCATCACATTTGGCTACCCACTGGACGACACCATATGCGTTCCAACAGTTTTAGGACAAAAGAGCTGCCATCGCTGGCAAGAGTTCCGTTGCTGCCATCTTGCTACACCCAGCACTTCTCCATAGTAAAGATACACTGAGAAGGGGGAAAGCAGACATCTTCTTACACCCACCGGAGTTTAGCATTTTACACTTATTTTTAGCAGTAAAGTGAGTTTATCTAGTGAAATACAGTACTTACAATTCCGTCTGACTCGTTAGATGTTGAATTTTAAAAGCAGTGTCAAGCCTGCTTATGTCATCTGACAGAAGTTCGCTGCTTTCAAAATTCAATATTTAACCAGTCAGACGGAGTTCTAAGTACTGTATTTCACTATATAAACTCAGTTTACTGTTACAAATAAGTGTAAAATGCAAAACTCCGGTGGGTGTAACAAGATGTCCGCTTTCCCCTTCTCAGTGTATCCTTACTATTGAGGAGTGCAGGATGTAGCAAGATGGCGGTGACGGAACGTCACTCCTGTTACACATTCTGACAGGTTGCCTAATCTGACGAAACAACAGTGTTGGAACGCATATGGCGGCGTCGCGCATGCACACTCCAGCGGGTAGCCAAATGTGATGGGTCGCCATATGTGACGAAACACCGGCGAGGGAACCGGAGAAGATGAAGATCTGGGGTGCTCTGTGCAAAACCACTACACAGAGCAGGTAAGTATGCCATGCTTGTTATTGTTAACAAAAAAACAAAAGAAAAACCCAACTTTAATATCACTTTAAATGTTTTCTTTAGCGGAACCCCTTTTTAATTTTTTTTTCTAAGAGCAGTCACTTTAAGAAGGCATTTTTGTACTAGATGCACCCTTTACGCTTCTTCTTCACTTGGTAGAATCCATCCATATATACAGTATATTCCTAATGATAAAGAACAAAATAAAACTTACAAAAGGACAGGGAGGATTGATGAAGTTTATAAATAAACCCAGGGAAATCTATTAATAGTGAATTATTAGTGTTCTTCACCCCACATGCATTTTTATGTATCCAGATACAGAGGCTATACATCTACAGATACCTCGGACTGATACTGAAACTACATTTGCAAATTGCAGTCAGGATTAATTTGTAATGCAATAGGACCTATTGGGGTTAATATTAGCTCTTTTGCAGCCACAGTCCATTCCTGTACACTGTGTAATATTGCGAGCAAGCAGACGAAGATTTTGAGGCAAAAGGCATGTGAACTCCGGGGAAAAGACTCTTTGAATTTAATTTGCCTTGTTTGTTTTGGGTGGTTAGAAAGGGGCTGTTTTCAGCGCTTCAGGTTATTAAACTTCTCATATGGATTCATGGAGCGCCGTTACTATGGGAACCAATATATTGACATATCTACTCTGTACCCACTGTAACCTCATTAATGCAGAAACCTAGGCGGTTGGTAGCTCTGGTATCTGGGACAGGCGCGGATGTCACAAAGCAGAATATGCAGTTGTCAACATCAATTATCAACAGAGAAATAAAGAAAATCCCAAAGAAATACCTAAATTATGTAATTGTGAACAGGCCCGGACTGGGACAAAAAATAGGCCCGGGCATTTTGGATTGAGCAGCCCATGACATGTTAACCGGCCCCTTCCCCACTCTCCACCCTGACAGATCCCCTGAGAGAGGGGAGGGGGGAACCCAGCAGAGGTGTGGGGGGGGGGGAGGTGCGACCAGGAAAGATCATGGGGATTGGAGAGCACAGGGAAGAACCTTGAGAACATGGGGTGGGGCGAGAGCACAGGGGGGAGGCAGAGAACACAGGGAGGAAGAGGAGAGCACAGGGGGGCAGCGGAGAGCATGGGGGGAGGTGGAGAGCACAGGCGGGCAGTGGAGAGCATGTGGGGAGGTGGAGAGCACAGGGAGGGCGGCGGAGAGCATGGGGGATGTGGACAGCACAGGAGGGCTGGCGGAGAGCATGGGGGGTGGCAGAGAGCATGGGGGGTGGCAGAGAGCATGGGGGGTGGCAGAGAGCATGGGGGGTGGCAGAGAGTATGGGGGGGAGGCGGAGAGTATGGGGGGGAGGCGGAGAGCATGGGGGAAAGTGGAGAGCTTTGGGGGAGGTGGAGAGCATGGGGGGGGAGGCGGAGAGCATGGGGGGAGGTGGAGAGTATGAGGGGGTGGCAGAGAGCATGGGGGGGAGGTGGAGCGTATGGGGGGGAGGTGGACAGTATGGGGGGGAGGCGGAGAGCATGGGAGGGAGGCGGAGAGCATGGGGGGAGGCGGAGAGCATGGGGGGAGGCGGAGAGCATGGGGGAGGCGGAGCGTATGGGGGGAGGCGGAGCGTATGGGGGGAGGCGGAGAGTATGGGTGGAGGTGGAGAGTATGGGGGGTGGCAGAGAGCATGGGGGGAGGTGGAGAGAGTATGGGGGGAGGTGGAGAGAGTATGGGGGGCAGAAAGTATAGGGGGGCAGAGAGTATGGGGGGGAAGGTGGAGAGTATGGGGGGAAGGTGGAGAGTATGGGGGGGTGGCAGAGAGCATGGAGGTAGGTGGAGAGCATGGGGGGGAGGTGGAGAGTATGGGGGGAGGTGGAGAGTATGGGGGGAGGCGGAGAGCATGGGGGGTGGCAGAGAGTATGAGGGGGTGGCAGAGAGTATGAGGGGGTGGTGGAGAGTATGGGGGGGAGGTGGAGAGTATGGGGGGAGGTGGAGAGTATAGGGGGGAGGTGGAGAGTATGGGGGGTGTCAGAGAGCATTGGGGAGGTGGAGAGCATGGGGGGAGGCGGAGAGCATAAGGGGGTGGCAGAGAGCATGAGGGGGTGGCAGAGAGCATGAGGGGGTGGCAGAGAGCATGAGGGGGTGGCAGAGAGCATGAGGGGGTGGCAGAGAGCATGGGGGGTGGCAGAGAGCATGGGGGGGGTGGCAGAGAGCATGGGGGGAGGTGGAGAGTATTGGGGGGTGGCAGAGAGCATGGGGGGGTGGCAGAGAGCATGGGGGGTGGCGGAGAGCATGGGGGGTGGCGGAGAGCATGAGGGGGTGGCAGAGAGCATGAGGGGGTGACAGAGAGCATGAGGGGGTGGCAGAGAGCATGAGGGGGTGGCAGAGAGCATGAGGGGGTGGCAGAGAGCATGGGGGGAGGTGGAGCGTATGGGAGGAGGTGGAGAGTATGGGGGAAGGTGGAGAGTATGGGGGGAAGGTGGAGAGTATGGGGGGGAGGTGGAGAGTATGGGGGGGTGGCAGAGAGCATGGGGGATGGCAGAGAGCATGGGGGATGGCAGAGAGCATGGGGGGAGGTGGAGAGCATGGGGGGAGGTGGAGAGCATGGGGGGAGGTGGAGAGCATGGGGGGTGGCGGAGAGCATGGGGGGTGGCGGAGAGCATGGGGGGTGGCGGAGAGCATGGGGGTGGCAGAGAGCATGGGGGGGTGGAGAGTATTAGGGGGTGGCAGAGAGCATGGGGGGAGGTGGAGAGTATGAGGGGGTGGCAGAGAGCATGGGGGGAGGCGGAGAGCATGGGGGGAGGTAGAGAGTATGGGGGTAGGTGGAGAGTATGGGGGGAGGTGGAGAGTATGGGGGGAGGTGGAGAGTATGGGGGGGTGTCAGAGAGCATGGGGGGAGGCGGAGAGCATGGGGGGAGGCGGAGAGCATGGGGGGAGGTGGAGAGTATGGGGGGAGGTGGAGAGTATGGGGGGGTGTCAGAGAGCATGGGGGGAGGCGGAGAGCATGGGGGGAGGTGGAGAGTATGGGGGGGTGTCAGAGAGCACAGGGGGGTGGCAGAGAGCATTGGGGAGGTGGAGAGCGTGGGGGGAGGTGGAGAGTATGGGGGGAGGTGGAGAGTATGGGGTGACAGACAGCATGGGGGAAGGTGGAGAGTATGGGGGGTGGCAGAGAGCATGGAGGGAGGTGGAGTGCATGGGGGGGAGGTGGAGAGTATGGGGGGGTGGCAGAGAGCATGGGGGGTGGCAGAGAGCATGGGGGAGGTGGAGAGTATGGGGGGTGGCAGAGAGCATGGGGGGAGGGGGAAGTATGGGGGGTGGCAGAGAGCACGGGGGGCAGCGGAGAGCATGGGGGGAGGTGGAGAGCATGGGGGGAGGTGGAGAGCATGGGGGGAGGTGGAGAGCATGGGGGGTGGCGGAGAGCATGGGGGGTGGCGGAGAGCATGGGGGGTGGCGGAGAGCATGGGGGGTGGCGGAGAGCATGGGGGGTGGCAGAGAGCATGGGGGGAGGTGGAGAGTATGAGGGGGTGGCAGAGAGCATGGGGGGAGGCGGAGAGCATGGGGGGAGGTGGAGAGTATGGGGGAAGGTGGAGAGTATGGGGGGGGTGTCAGAGAGCACAGGGGGGTGGCAGAGAGCATTGGGGAGGTGGAGAGCGTGGGGGGAGGTGGAGAGTATGGGGGGAGGTGGAGAGTATGGGGTGACAGACAGCATGGGGGAAGGTGGAGAGTATGGGGGTGGCAGAGAGCATGGAGGGAGGTGGAGTGCATGGGGGGGTGGAGAGTATGGGGGGTGGCAGAGAGTATGGGGGGTGGCAGAGAGCATGGGGGGTGGCAGAGAGCATGGGGGGTGGCAGAGAGCATGGGAGAGGTGGAGAGTATGGGGGGTGGCAGAGAGCATGGGGGGAGGGGGAAGTATGGGGGGTGGCAGAGAGCACGGGGGGCAGCGGAGAGCATGGGGGTGATGTGGAGAGCACGGGGTTGGCAGAGAGTATGGGTGGAGGAGAGCCCTGCGGGAGCAGCAGAGAGAAGCAGGATAGGAGGATCGGTGGGGGCGGCTGCATATAGAACAATTATTTTCTCCATCTTCCTCCTGCAGTCTCGGAATGCCTACTTCTCCTCTACCTCTCACAGGCATTCCGAGACTGCAGGAGGAAGATGGAGAAAATAATTGTTCTATATGCAGCCGCGCCGCCCCCACGATCCTCCTATCCAGTTCACAGGGGAGGCTGAACTCACGTTTTCTGTTCCGGCACCTCTCGACATAACACCGGCTCCAAGGTGTCTGCTCTGGCTCCTCCCCCCGGCACCGACGGCTGACCTGACGTGCGGCCGTGCAGCCGTGGTGAGGCCGAAGGTGTCTCATTTAGCTCCTCCCCCCGGCGCCAATGGCTGAGCTTAACTGGCAGCCGGGCGGCCGCGGAGAGGCTGGATGAGTGGCACAAGCTCAAGCCTTGGGCCATGCAAGGACTTGCGGCCTGGCGGCCCTAGCGGCCGCGGCCCACCGGGCAAGTGCCCGGTTTGCCCTATGGCCAATCCGGGCCTGATTGTGAATGAGAAAGTTGTAATAAGACGTGGGCTGACTGCGTACTGTCGGGAATGATCCAAGTGTAATTCACAAATAGCATTTAGATAAACCACGTTCATTGTACTGAGCAAAGTTACCGTGTGTTCTTCAATATGCACAGTGACCTAGTGACCACAGCAAGTGAACATCCACATAGAACTTCATACAAAGTTTGACAGTATAGTACAAAATTACAAGTAACAGGTTACTATAGAAAGTATTAGAGTAAAAAAAAAAAAAAGGTGTTTAACCGGTTCAATACAGGGCATTTTCACCCCCTTCCTTCCCAGGCCAATTTTATGTTTTCAGCACTGTCGCATTTTAAATGACAATTGTGTGGTCGTGCGACGTTGTACCCAAACAAAATTGACGTCCTTTTTTCCCCACAAATAGAGCTTTCTTTTGGTGGTATTTGATCACCTTTGCGTGTTTTATTTTTTGCACTATAAACAAAAGAAGAGCGACAATTTTGAAAAAAACACAATATTTCTTACTTTTTGCTATAATAAATATCCCAATTTTTTTTAAAAAAAACAAATTTTTTCCTCAGTTTCGGCCGATACGTATTCTTCTACATATTTTTGGTAAAAAAAATCGCAATAAGCGTATATTGATTGGTTTGCGCAAAAGTTATAGCGTCTATAAAATACGGGATAGATTTATGGCATTTTTAAAAAAAAATTATTTAATTTTTTTTTTTACTAGTAATAGCGGCGATCGCGATTTTTTTTTCGTGACTACGACATTATGGCAGACACATCGGACACTTTTGACACATTTTTGGGACCATTCACATTTATACAGCGATCAATGCTATAAAATTGCATTGATTACTGTGTAAATGTGACAGGCAGTGAAGGGGTTAACCACTAGGGGGGACACAAGGGGTTAGTTATGTTTCTTAAGGGAGTGATTCTAACTGTAGGGGGCGGGGACGTACAAGGGGAGGAGACCGATCAGTGTTCCGCTGTACTGGGAACACAGAACGCTCTCCTCTCACCTGACAGGACGTGGATCTGTGTGTGTACACACACAGATCCATGGTCCGGGCTGGTTAACGGGCAATCGCGGGTGCCAGGCGGACATCGCGGCTGCCGGGCACACGCACCGGGTCCCGAGCAAGGCGGCGCACGCGCGCCCCCTAGGCGGCCGGGAAGCCCGGGCCGTCATATGACGTCCACCCAGGATGGGAGATCCCATCTGTGGACGTCATTTGTCTATGGCCGGGTAGGGAAGTGGTTAAAGGCTAAGTTCACTTTTTCCCCCTCTAAATTCCAGCCCCCCTATGTACCAATATAGCATTAATGTACTTATTTTGTAAAAATAAAACAGGTTTCCATTAATTCTACACCGGCTTACCTAACTCTCTTCATAGATGTTTAAAGAGGAACTGCAGTCTGCTCACATAATTTGTAATAAAAGCATCTTTGCCATTCTGAAGCTTCCCTCCAACCACTTTGCATATTATTTTATATATACTGTGATTCTGTACTTGCCATATATGCTGCAGAAATCTCTCTCCACTGTCTGGCTGCATCCATTTTAACTGTGGGCAGCTGAAGCTGCTGCCTGTTCCCTTCCTGGATTTACACAGACACACAGAGGCACACCTCTAGCTCTGCAGCTCTCACTGGCCCTCCTATGACTCATCTCCTCCCTGGTAAACTCTCATGAGAGTGAGAGCGAGAGCTGTGCATGATGTCATAAGCCTAGGCTTTTTACCAGACAAGAAACAGGTGGGCTGTATAAGGTATTTACAGGCAGAAAAAAAAAAAAAACGGGTTTACCATCCAAAGTTCAAACAACAAGGGCAGAAGAGTTAATAGATGTGTAGCACCCTGCTCCTGTTGATCAGGCGCTTATTTGTAAATTTAGTGGGTTATCTGTTCCGTACATGGTTCAGATTTAATCTATGGCTAAATTAGCCTCTGTTACAGCATTGGCTGTGTTGTGTGCAGTTTCACGCTGTCGCCTGTAAGTGACGTTGTCACCACATGCCAGTGTTGAAAAGCAACAGGCTGAAGTGTACTGAGTGCTCTTCTTTCTCAGAAGTAATTCGGCAGAGGTGGTTCACTGCTATGCATTCTGGGAAAGAGTACTTAAGGGGCAGATGCCATTTTTGGTTCTCTTTCACCTGCTGGCCCTCCTGGCCTAAAGGTATGTGACGGCTTCCTTTCAGCCTCGGGACCATGCTGGCCCGAGGTTGCGTTACTATGAGTGGGCCCAGAGGTCATCTGGGGCTCATTGGTTTAGAGGTGGCCCTGTGCTCTCTGTCCTGCGGGAAGAAGCCAAGCAATTGAGAAGATCCAGGGGAGGACTCATCTTGGAGAGGACCGTGCGGAAGGCTGGTGTCTCAAGAGGAGCCTGGTGACTCAATTGGAGGATGCATCCTAACCTAACTTACCGCACAGTACTGCCGGATCGGCTTAAAGGTTCTGGTACTGTGTTGCTGTTCACCTAAAACTACAATTCTGTGGCAGAGAATTGTGCAATCATCACTACGTCCTGAGGCAGAGGATCATATAGCAATTTTGTTCCTTTAAAGTCTGTGGCAGAGACTTTTTGTTCGTGCTCCATTCCGGCTGCTAGGTCAGTGAGAGAGACCTATCCGGGTGGGCAGAGATCTTTGGACTGAAGGTATAATCGTCTCTAAGATCTTCAATCCCTCAATGATCTGACAAAGGTATTTGAATTTTCCTGCAACTCCCTTTCTACCTCTTTACTGCTACTTCTTTCAAGTTTTTCATTAAAGCATTGAAAAATACTAAAGTTACTGGTGCATACATTGTTGGATACAAAGCTCAACATGGACTCTAGGTTCCTGATGTGGTGAAACTACAGGTAAAAGGGTGACGGTAACAACCCGATTTATTTCAACAGCTCCTTCGGGGGTTCGTGCTACAGATGGAAGGTTGAAAAAATAACAGAAGGTCTGCTTTAAGCACACTGCTCGATTATTTCTGCCTTACTTCCTGGTCAGACTTTAGGCCATGACACAGGAAGGAGTTGACCAGCTGATCTCATTAGCACACACCCTGCATCATCTACCCTCAGCTGGTCAACTCCTTCCTGTGTCATGACCTAAAGTCTGTCCAGGAAGTAAGGCAGAAGTAAACGAACAGTGTATTTAAACAGCTATGAAGAGAGTTAGGTAAGTGTGTGTAGAATTAATGGAAAGCTGTTTTATTTTTGCAAAAGAAGTACATTAATGCTATATTGGTACATAGATAAGCAGGACTTTGGGGGAAAAAAAAAGGTGAACTTAGCTTTTAAAGAGGAAGTAAGCCGTGCCAAATTTTCTTTTTCTTAAAAAAAACCTACAAAGTAAAGGTATAATGTGCTAGTATGCAACGTATACTAGCACATTATGTAACTACTTACCTTAGAACGAAGCCCTACACCGCCGCGCTGTGAGCTCGGACAGGCGCTTCCATCTTCACCCGGTCTTCCTTCCGGGATGGCAACCTCTGGCTGTCTGATTGGCAGTGTCACGATGATGTCACTCCTGTGCATGGGAGTCATGGACAGCGGCACGGAGCTCTGAAGGGATGGCTCCTTCAGAGCGCATGCGCTGTGACATACCGGCTGCATGAAGTGTGAAAATCTCCTAAACCGTGAAGGTTTAGGAGATATTCATAGTACCTACAGGTAAGCCTTCTTATAGTCTAGGTACTATCCTGGACTACTGTGCCATACAGCCCTTGCCACTTCTTGGTAACTTAGACAGCTGCCCAACCATACCCTGCACATTACTATTAGCTTTTAAGGGTGCCTATTATAGTGAGAGACTAATACAGGGGGTGTCCAAACTATGGCCTGTGGGCCACATTCGGCCCTCTACAAAATTTTGTCCAGCCTGCAGCTAAGGTCAGTGGCATATCTGAATGTGCTCTGATTGAAGATTATGGTCATCAGAGGCTACCTATAGTTCCTGATGTGGGGGGGGGGGGGGTCTCTGATGGGCACCCTGATGTAAAGGGTAAATCTGATGGTGACCCTTTTTAAGAGGAGAATCTGATGGGGACCCTGATATCAGGGGGGAATTCTGACAGATTCCTGATGTGAAGGGGGGAATCTGATGGGGATTATTTTCGGCCCACAAATATTTGCAAATATATATATATAATGTGGCCCTTGAACTGAAAGGTTTGGAAACCCAAGGTCTAACAGGAACATGAGGGAGGGTTTGGGCTTCCACTACCAGGAAGTATTGGGCTTTAAAGCCTGGTACACACTACAGCTTTTTTGAGCTGTTGTGTTCTGACAGGGGGATGGCCCCCCGCCTGAACACTCCGATCAGCATTCTCTGCCATTGGCTGAGAGCGCTGATCATAAGCCGGTGGGATGCTGGTTTTAGAGCATGCATGTCCGACAGAAGCCAGTCGAACCAACATACACTTGGGTAGAATGTCGGCTGGTATTTTTTGTACTGGCAAATGTCTCCCAACATTCTGCCCGTGTGTACAGAGCTTAATCATCTCCGTAAAACAAACACCCAGCTCTGCTCGGTACAGTCTGCTTGCCGATAGCTGCCAAAATCAGATTCTTTTCTTATTTTTATTCCAAATGACAGTTTACTACAGGGACCATCTAATGTATTTTATTTACACTGCAGCAGCAGGACTTGGAACTCTTAGGACACTGGAGGAGTCATTTAAGGTCATAATTAGATGCTGCTGGATGCCTGACTGTAATGTTGCAACCTATTAAGCTATTTTATGGCACTGAGAGGTGTACTTTAAGATTTTCCTACACATGCAGATAAGCTACTGGGAAATGTCAGTTTATGACTTCTCTGTTGATACTTTGCCCAATACAGTCTACCTTCTACTTTTGAGGCTGATATGCGCTTGGTTATCAAAAGACTGGGATGAAACATACAATAAAATGAAGAAGAGTCACGGTGTTCATGTTTCTAATAAATGAATGCCTCACCTAGCCTGCCCTTTATATAGTCAAATTTGATCCAGTTTGGCCCTTTTGCAAATGTCAAGGAATAAATGTCAAGAGGCTCTAGCTATATATTAGGAACAGTCTCACCTAAGGGCCGTGGCCTACTAGCAATCCTGTCGCTGATGACAACTCTCCAGTGACCTAACCACTATACAGGCCACTGCTTGCCAGATGAGCAAAGTGTTGCTCCCTCAATGACGAGTGACAATCTGCAGTTTTTCCAAATTAATGACACGTCGCTCATCCAGCCATCAAGGGAGCGATGCATAGAAACATGAGTAATTTCTCTTGTCATTCACAACAGCCTCTCCACTTTGTCATGGGCCTAAAGTCCTGTTCACAATTGTGTCCTACAAAAGCATTGGGGTATGGCAATAAAAGGCCTTCTCGCTGCATCTTTAATCTTTAAAAGCACAACCCCTATACAATGAAAGAAGCCATTGTGAACTGGGCTGTCTGGGAATATATATCTTTAGTAAGAGACAGTGAGAAAAAAAATGATGTGTCCACTGTAAGCAGCATGCAATAATAATGTATATGGAGTAGGGCTGCAACTAACGATTATTTTCATAATCGATTAGTTGGCCGATAATTATTTGGATTATTCGATTAAACGGTTAATAACCTTAAAATGAAGTGTGGTGTATAATTTAGTCAATATGTAAAGTTTAAAAAAAAGGCAATTTATTCTTAAATATCTCTATATGCAGTTGTAAATATAAATAACCAACTGTATTGTTAGGGAGAAAAATCTCTAATCCACTCTGAGAATAACAGACAGAAGAGATATACTGTATATACTATTAAGCCGCGTACACACAAGCGGAATGTCCGACAGAAAAAGTCCAACGGAAGTTTTTCATCGTATATTCCGATCGTGTGTGGGCTTCATCAGACTTTTTTTCCCAAACATTCTGACGGAACTAGAAATAGAACATGTTCTAAATATTTCCGACGGAACCAATTCCTATTGTGAAAACCGCTCGTCTCTATGCTGTTCCGACGGACCAAAAACAACGCATGCTCTGAAGCAAGTACGAGACGGAAGCTATTGGCTACTGGCTATTGAACTTCCTTTTTCTAGTCCCGTCGTATGTGTTGTACATCACAGCGTTCTGGGCGGTCGGACTCTGGTTTGACCGTGTGTAGGCAAGACCGTTTAAATGGAATTCCGTCGGAGTTCCGTCGGAGAAACCTTTGGAGTTTTTTTCCGAAGGCAAAACTTGTCGTGTGTACGCGGCATTAGAGCAGGGGTCTCAAACTGGCGGCCCTACAGCTGTTGCAAAACTACAAGTCCCATGAGGCTTTGCAAGGCTGACAGTTACAAGCATGACTCCCACAGGCAGAGGCATGATGGGATTTGTAGTTTCGCAACAGCTGGAGGGCCGCCAGTTTGAGACCCCTGCATTAGAGCTTGAATCTGGTAAATATCATCAGACTCAGAGATCAATTTTTTTTTTATTTAACCACTTGAGCCCCGGACCTTTATGCTGCCTAAGGACCAGAGGTCTTTTTCCAATTTGGCACTGCGTCGCTTTAACTGCTAATTGCGCGGTCATGCAATGCTGTACCCAAACGAAATTTGCGTCCTTTTCTTCCCACAAATAGAGCTTTCTTTTGATGGTATTTGATCACCTCTGCGGTTTTTATTTTTTGCGCTATAAACGGAAAAAGACCGAAAATTTTGAAAAAAAATGATATTTTCTACTTTTTGTTCTAAAAAAAATCCAATAAACTAAATTTTAGTCATACATTTAGGCCAAAATGTATTCGGCCACATGTCTTTGGTAAAAAAAATGTCAATAAGCGTATATTTATTGGTTTGCGCAAAAGTTATAGCGTCTACAAACTAGGGTACATTTTCTGGAATTTACACAGCTTTTAGTTTATGACTGCCTATGTCATTTCTTGAGGTGCTAAAATGGCAGGGCAGTACAAAACCCCCCCAAATGACCCCATTTTGGAAAGTAGACACCCCAAGGAAATTGCTGAGAGGCATGTTGAACCCATTGAATATTTATTTTTTTTGTCCCAAGTGATTGAAAAATGACAAAAAAAAAAAAAAAATAAATATTTACAAAAAGTGGTCACTAAATGATATATTGCTCACACAGGCCATGGGCCTATGTGGAATTGCACCCCAAAATACATTTAGCTGCTTCTCCTGAGTATGGGGATACCACATGTGTGGGACTTTTTGGGAGCCTAGCCGCGTACGGGGCCCCGAAAACCAATCACCGCCTTCAGGATTTCTAAGGGTGTAAATTTTTGCTTTCACTCTTCACTGCCTATCACAGTTTCGGAGGCCATGGAATGCCAAGATGGCACAAAACCCCCCAAAATGACCCCATTTTGGAAAGTAGACACCCCAAGCTATTTGCTGAGAGGCATATTGAGTCCATGGAATATTTTATATTTTGACACAAGTTGCGGGAAAGTGACACTTTTATTTTTTTTTTATTTTTTTTTTCATAAAGTTGTCACTAAATGATATATTGCTCACACAGGCCATGGGCATATGTGGAATTGCACCCCAAAATACATTTAGCTGCTTCTCCTGAGTATGGGGATACCACATGTGTGGGACTTTTTGGGAGCCTAGCCGCGTACTGGACCCCGAAAACAAATCACTGCCTTCAGGATTTCTAAGGGTGAAAATTTTTGATTTCACTCTTTACTGCCTATCACAGTTTCGGAGGCCATGGAATGCCCAGGTGGCACAAACCCCCCCCAAATGACCCCATTTTGGAAAGTAGACACCCCAAGCTATTTGCTGAAAGGCATGGTGAGTATTTTGCAGCTCTCATTTGTTTTTGAAAATGAAGAAAGACAAGAAAAAACATTTTTTTTTTCTTTTTTCAATTTTCAAAACTTTGTGACAAAAAGTGAGGTCTGCAAAATACTCACTATACCTCTCAGCAAATAGCTTGGGGTGTCTACTTTCCAAAATGGGGTCATTTGGGGGGGTTTTGTGCCACCTGGGCATTCCATGGCCTCCGAAACTGTGATAGGCAGTGAAGAGTGAAATCAAAAATTCACGCCCTTAGAAAGCCTGAAGGCGGTGCTTGGTTTTCGGGGTCCCGTACGCGGCTAGGCTCCCAAAAAGTCTCACGCATGTGGTATCCCCGTACTCAGGAGAAGCAGCAGAATGTATTTTGGGGTGTAATTTCACATATTTCCATGGCATGTTTGAGCAATATATCATTTAGTGACAACTTTGTGCAAAAAAAAAAAAAAAAAAAAAAAATTTGTCTCTTTCCCGCAACTTGTGTCGCAATATAAAATATTCCATGGACTCGACATGCCTCTCAGCAAATAGCTTGGGGTGTCTAATTTCCAAAATGGGGTCATTTGGGGGGGTTTTGAACTGTCCTGGCATTTTATGCACAACATTTAGAAGCTTATGTCACACATCACCCACTCTTCTAACCACTTGAAGACAAAGCCCTTTCTGACACTTATTGTTTACATGAAAAAGTTTTTTTTTTTTGCAAAAAAATTACTTTGAACCCCCAAACATTATATATTTTTTTAAAGCAAATGCCCTACAGATTAAAATGGTGGGTGTTTCATTTTTTTTTTTCACACAGTAATTGCGCAGCGATTTTTCAAACGCATTTTTTGGGGAAAAAACACACTTTTTTTAATTTTAATGCACTAAAACACGCTATATTGCCCAAATGTTTGATGAAATAAAAAAGATGATCTTAGGCCGAGTACATGGATACCAAACATGACATGCTTTAAAATTGCGCACAAACGTGCAGTGGCAACAAAATAAATACATGTTTAAAAGCCTTCAAAAGCCTTTACAGGTTACCACTTTAGATTTACAGAGGAGGTCTACTGGAAAAATTACTGCACTCGATCTGGCCTTCGCGGTGATACCTCACATGCATGGTGCAATTGCTGTTTACGTTTGACGACAGACCGCCGCTTGCGTTCGCCTTAGCGCGAGAGCAGGGGGCGACAGGGGTGTTTTTTTTTTTTTTTTTTTCTTTTTCTTTATTATTTTTTTGCTTTTTTAATCTTACTTTTAAACTGTTCCTTTCATATTTTTTTTTTTAATCATTTTTATTGTTATCTCGGGGAATGTAAATATCCCCTATGATAGCAATAGGTAGTGACAGGTACTCTTTTTTGAAAAAATTGTGGTCTATTAGACCCTAGATCTCTCCTCTGCCCTCAAAGCATCTGACCACACCAAGATCGGTGTGATAAAATGCTTCCCCAATTTCCCAATGGCGCTATTTACATCCGGCGAAATCTAAGTCATGAAATACTCGTAGCTTCCGGTTTCTTAGGCCATAGAGATGTTTGGAGCCACTCTGGTCTCTGATCAGCTCTATGGTCAGCTGGCTGAATCACCGGCTGCATTCTCAGGTTCCCTGTTGAGACAGGAGAGCCAGAGAAAAACACGGAAGACGGTGGGGGGGGGGGGGCATTCCCTCCCACGGCTTGTAAAAGCAGTCTAGAGGCTAATTAGCCGCTAGGATTGCTTTTACATGAAAGCCGACCGCTGGCTGAAAAGAATGATACCAAGATGATACCTAAACCTGCAGGCATCATTCTGGTATAACCACTCAAAGTCGTGAATGGCGTACCTGAAGACAAAAAAATGGTTAACAATGGTTAACAATAAAGCACAGTAAAGTGTAAATAATTACACACCTGAAAAACAAACATGATAAAACATAATAACAATAACAATAACAATAAAACATTGCAGAATAGAATACAGTAAAAAAGAGCAGAACAATAGAGAGAGAGAATAGAGAGAGAGAGAACAATAAAACAACTATTTTTTTTTATTTCATATTTTTTTTTTTTTACACTTTTTTTGTAACTAACTTTTATAACGGTAACCGGTTCCAGGTTCGGGTCTCTCAAAATGCGATGGCATTTTGGGAGACCCTGTGAAAGTGTGCCTAGTCTGTGCAATGCTGTACTCTACGCTAATACTCAACTAGTGAATGGTAGCGTTCAAAACATTCACCAATGCAAAGACCAGGATTGTCAGGACAGGAGGGACAATAATAGCGGGCGTCACGCCTATATCCGCGCTTGCTGCAGACACGACATCTTTTTTGGGGGGTTCGTTGGGTAGGGGTACTCGGGAGGACATAAAAATGCCTCTCATGCAGCCGACTGCATTTGGTTGGGGATGTGAATGGGGGAAGTACGGGCGCTGCAGAAGCGGTGGGTTCCCAATTAGGATTGGCGAATGCAGCAGGAAGGGCATTATGGGCACGACGGGCCTGTGTTTGTCTTTCTGGTGGCAGCGGGACACTACTTGTGCTTGCCACCTCACCAGCTTGAACTGCACTTATGGGACTCGCCACGTCACCAAGTGTTACTGCAGTGCTGGTTTGACTACGACCGGGGTGTACTAGGCCGCTGGCGCTTGCCAGTTCACCAAAACGCTACCAAAAAACTGTTAGCGATCGCAGGGATCAGGCCTGACTCTGCGAACGCTGCAGTTATGCTTTTAGTGTTTTGTAAGTGACAGTGATCGATCGATACTGCACTTGGGTGGGCTGGGCCGGGCGGAGGGGCAAAACGCAGGTGCTAGCAGGTATCTGGGCTGATCCCGCTAACACTGCGTTTTTGGGAACCCTAAACTGCTGGTGACGCTAGTATAGATCTGATCGGATCAGATATTGATGCGATCAGATACTATACCACTAAGGGTGGTGTACGGTGCGTGCGTGGGTGTTAGCGGTACTGGCGCTAATCTGACGCTGCCTGGGGCTGGTGCTTGCCAGTTCACCAAAATACTACCAAAAAAACTGTTAGCGATCGCAGGGATCAGGCCTGACTCTGCGAACGCTGCAGTTATGCGTTTAGTGTTTTGTAAGTGACAGTGATCGATCGATACTGCACTTGGGTGGGCTGGGCGGAGGCGCAAAACGCAGGTGCTAGCAGGTATCTGGGCTGATCCCGCTAACACTGCGTTTTTGGGAACCCTAAACTGCTGGTGACGCTAGTATAGATCTGATCGGATCAGATATTGATCCGTTCAGATACTATACCACTAAGGGAGGCGTATGCTGCGTGCGTGGGTGTTAGCGGTACTGGCGCTAACCTGACCCTGCCTGGGGCTGGTGCTTGCCAGTTCACCAAAATGCTACCAAAAAAACTGTTAGCGATCGCAGGGATCAGGCCTGACTCTGCGAACGCTGCAGTTATGCGTTTAGTGTTTTGTAAGTGACAGTGATCGATCGATACTGCACTTGGGTGGGCTGGGCGGAGGCGCAAAACGCAGGTGCTAGCAGGTATCTGGGCTGATCCCGCTAACACTGCGTTTTTGGGAACCCTAAACTGCTGGGGACGCTAGTATAGTATCTGATCGGATCAGATATTGATCCGATCAGATACTATACCACTAAGGGAGGCGTATGCTGCGTGCGTGGGTGTTAGCGGTACTGGCGCTAATCTGACGCTGCCTGGGGCGACGCATATCACCGCCGGGCGATCGGGGGGCTAAACCTTTATTCGGTAATAAACGGCGGGTGCCCTGACACTATAAAAAATAAACAAACTAACCAGCGTCAACCGTAACGGTTATACGGTGATCAGTGGTGAAAGGGTTAACTAGGGGGCAATCAAGGGGTTAAAACATTTATCAGATAGTATAGGGGGGTCCCTGACGCTATAAAACGCTGACGGCGAACCTAAATATTTACCTCACTAACTAGCGTCACCAGCGACACTAATACAGCGATCAGAAAAATGATCGCTTAGTGACACTGGTGACAGGGGGTGATCAAGGGGTTAAAACTTTATTAGGGGGGGTTAGGGGGGTACCCTAGACCTACAGGGGGGTAACAGTATCTGTCCCAACACTGTAACTGTCACAAACTGACACTATGCAGTAATCAGAAAAAAAAAAAAAAAAAAAAAAAAAAAAAACTGCTGGTGTCAGTTTGTGACAGGGGGGGGGGGTGATTGGGGGGGGGATCGGGGGGCGATCGGGGGGGGGGATCGGGGTGTTTTGTGTGCCTGGCATGTTCTACTGTGTGTGTGTGTGTTGGTGCACTCACATTGATGTCTTCTCTCCTCGGGCCGGAACGGAAAATACCGACCCGAGGGGAGATGACATCATTTCCTTTGCTGCTGTTTAGCATACAGCAGCAAAGGAAGATTCTCATTGGCCGGCGGCGATCGCGAGGGGGGGGCCACGAACGGATGGTCTCCCCCTCATCACCGATCGCCGCTGGACAAAAGACGACCGCCTCGGGCACCGGGGGGGGGTCCGATCGGACCCCCCACCCGCGGAAGGCAAATCACGTACCCTGTACGTGATTTTGCCTGTCCGTGCCACTTTGCCGACGTACATCGGCGTGAGGCGGTCGTCAAGTGGTTAAAGAAGAAAAAAAAAAGTTAGACTGTTTTGCAGATTTTCAAACAGAACTGTAATATTATATGCTGGCTAGAGCTGCACAATTAATCGTTAAAAAATTGTGATCTCGATTCAACCCCCCTGATGATCTCTATTGCAGAGTTTGATGATTCTTTCAGTGGAGAGACTTATCTGCTCACTCAGCTGTCAAAAGAAAACATCTGGGCAGTCTGCCAAGTTTTTAACATGAAACATTGTAACTAACTCTTCCTTCTTATGTCAAAGGGATAAACTTCTGTGTGAAAAAAAAAAATCCAGGCAGTCTGCCAAGTTTTTAAACAATGTGTAAATGCAGGAAGTTTAACCACTTAAAGTCTAAATCTTTTTCTGACGCTTGTTTCTTAAGTTAAAATCAATATTTTTTGGTAGAAAATTACTTGGAACCCCCAAACATTATGTATATTTTAGCAGAGACCTTAGGGAATAAAATGTCAATTGCTGCAATATTTTATGTCACACTGTATTTGCCCAGCGGTCTTTCAAATGCTATTTTTTGGGGAAAAAAACAGTAAAGTTATCCCATTTTTTTTTTTTGTTTTAATGTGAAAGATGATGTTACGCCGCGAGAACTGTGAGAGAATCGCGATCTATCTTTGAAGCAAAAAAATTGTGATTCTCCTTTTAGCCAGAATCGTGCAGCTCTAATGCTGGCCATACAAAAACAATGTCTTCCTTAAAAAAAAAAATGTCATTTTAAGAATGTTCGTTTGATTTTCTAATCGTTAGTGGGGTCAAATCGACGTTCGTTTTCAACCACAGTGATGGGAAAATTTAGAAATGATGGAAAACTTCTTGGTCAAAGGAATTTTCAGACAGTGTATGTGGTTTTCGTTCAGAAATGACATTCATTTTAAAACAGAATGTTAAAAGCAAGTGACATTTTCAAACAAAATTCTTTCATTCAGCGAATGTAAAAAGATTTTTCGTATGAATATTCTTGTCTGAAAATTGATCTGTGTGGCCAGCATAAGGCTCAGTACACACGTATGCAGTTTGCTTTTGATCTGTTTCTGCAGTGCTTTTTGCTGTGCGTTTTGATTTTTGCGCACGTGATTTTGCTGTGATTCGCGTTTTTGCTTTTTTTTATGCTTTTTTTTGGCCAATTTTGTTGTTGGGCAGATTAAAAAAAACAACAAATTGCTGCAAAAACATAGTTAGTTACATTGTGTTAGGCTCCATTCACACTAGCGCGTTTTTTGATGCATTTTGCAGAAATGCATGGGAATTTTTTAACATGGGCTCCTATGGAACATGTTCACATCAATGCCTTTTTGTACCTCTGCGTTTTTGGAAAGGGTCAGAGACTTTTTTTCATGCAAAATGCAGCGTTTTGCATGTAAAAGAATTAAATGGACCAGCATCAAAAACGCAAGTGCAGCGTTTTTGAAGCGTTTTTACAGCGTTTTTTGCAGCGTTTTTGATGCGTTTTGAGTTTTTGGCATTTTTTTTTTTTTAGACTGTATACAGTCTAAAAAAAAACGCAAAACACGGCAAAAACGCTGTAAAAACGCTGCTCAAAAACGTGGCAAGCATCACAAAAAAACCTCCAAAAACGTTCAAAAGCAACATGCATAGATGTGAATCCAGCCTCAGGCTGGATTCACACCTATGCAGTTTTAGTGCTTTTTGCATTTTGCAGATTTGCACTACAGATTGTGTTCCGTAGGAAACCATGTTAAATGGACTGTAGTGCAAATCTGCAAAATGCAAAAAGCACTAAAACTGCATAGATGTGAATCCAGCCTTAAGCTGGCCATACACCATACAATTTTCCTGTTCAATTTTCTTTAGATTTACCTTCAACTATGTAGTACAAGGGCCTGCCTGATTGCATACAAATTGAAAGTGTTTAGGTTTGACCTCCTATTATATGGTTTTGGTAAATCTAAAGGAAAGTTGAACAGGAAAATTGAATAGTGTATGGCCAGCCTTAGGCTCGATTCACACCTATGCATGTTGCTTTTGAGCGTTTTTGGAGGGTTTTTTTTCATGCTTGCCACGTTTTTGAGCCGCGTTTTTGCCGCGATTTTGCCGCGATTTGCGTTTTGCGTTTTTTTTTTTTTTTACATTTTTTTTTACAGTCTTAAAAAAAATTACAAAAAAAAAAAAAAAATTAAAAAAAAACGGCAAAAACGCATCAAAAACGCACCAAAAAACGCATCAAAAACGCTGCAAAAACGGTGCACTTGCGTTTTTGATGCTTGTCCATTGAAATCCATTACATGCAAAACGCTGCATTTTGCATGAAAAAAAGTCCCCGACCCTTTCCAAAAATGCAGAGAAACAAAAAGGCATTGATGTGAACATGTTCCATAGGAACCCATGTTAAAAAATTCCCGTGCATTTCTGCAAAATGCAAAATGCATCAAAAAACGCGCTAGTGTGAATGGAGCCTAAGTCAAGTTGAAAAAAGACACAAGTCCATCCATTACATGCTTTTCTTCAGCTTCTCCATTGAAGTCTATTGAACCAAAAAAGCAGGGTTTTGTATTGAAAAAAGTCCTTGACCCTTTCCAAATACGCAGCAGCTGAAAAAAGCATAGATGTGAACGTGTCCCATAGGAAACCATGTTAAATGAACTGTAGTGGGTTTCTGCAAAAAGCACCAAAAAACACATACATGTGATCCAGGCCTAAGATGTTTAGTAACATAATCGGGGTAAAAAAAAAAAATAAAATTAGGCCTTTATAGTACAAAAAGAGCAAATAATCACTACTCTAAAGTGTTCCTTTTTTTTTACTGTGGAACAGTGAAAGTAATATTTACAGTAACGATTATTTGCTCTTTTTGTACTATAAAGGGCTCATTTTAGTTTTTTTAACCCCATTATGTTACTGCCCGATTAATCGATTATGAAAATAGTAATTGATTCATTTCATAATCGATTTGTTGTTTCGGCCCTAATATAGAGCAGGCACTGCAGTTTCTTGACATCCCACGTCCTTATCCGAATGTAAAGCCACGGGAACCTGCCATGTTGCTGCCTCACAACTTGCAGCCCATTATTATAATTGCAACAAATAAATCAGAAGTCAGCAGCACAGTCTGAGTCATTCAGAGCGATTAAACAGAACTCTTGTGTGGACTGGTAGCCGCAGTGGATGGGACCAGCTATTAAAGTGGATCAGAGACAGATCAGGAAAATCAGGTCACTTTCTCTCGTACTTCATCTGCAATCCTATTTTTACCCCAAATGCAGCAGCTGCTACACATTGATATATGCAGACTATGAAAAGAGAACACAAGGATCTTCTTTTAACTATGATACAGAAAAACAAATGTCACGTCACAGGTCATACAAGGGTGTCCATTTACACCGCATTTTCTATTGCTCGATGATTACTTCTTCTTATCTTTTTCTTATCATAAACAATTACAGAATAAGCAAAATGGCTGACTGACTGTTCATTCTTCCAATGTAACATCTGTCGGTAACACAGCACAATCAAATCCTCTAAGAGGACAGCGTTACAATATACAGCACATTTCTATCCATCCTTCCCACCCAAATCGACTCCTTATGGTGTATTATTAAAGTAAATCTAAACCCTAACTGGGTGACATTTAGTTCCTCAAAGCCCTGTGTATCACACAATTCTTTTTTTTTTTTTTCATTAACCGCTTCAGCCCCAGAAGATTTGGCTGCTGAATGGCCAGGCCATTTTTTGCGATTCGGCACTGCGTCGCTTTAACTGACAATTGCATCCAATCAAAATTTGTTTTGTATATTATGTATACACTAAAGGGGAACTCTTCACTTAGTTCTAAATATTTGATTTGGTGATGATGTGTATGATCACCAATCTGTTTTAGCGCGATTCAACCCCCCCTTTTTTTCTTATTTAATCAAAAATGATGTCCTTTTTTTCCCCAACAAATAGAGCTTTCTTTTGGTGGTATTTGATCATCTCTGTGGTTTTTATTTTTTGTGCTATAAATAAAAAAACGGCGACAATTTTGAAAAAAACACACTATTCTGTACTTTTTGCTATAATAAATATCCCCATTTTTTTTAACCACTTGACAACTGGGCACTTAAACCCCCTTCCTAACCAGACCAATTTTCAGCTTTCGGTGCTCTCACACTTTGAATGACAATTACTCAGTCATGCAACACTGTACCCATATGAAATTTATGTCCTTTTTTTCACACAAATAGAGCTTTCTTTTGGTGGTATTTAATCACTGTTGGGTTTTTTATTTTTTGCGCTATAAATCGAAAAATACTGAAAATTTGATTAAAAAAAAAATTCTTTGTTTCTGTTAAAATTTATTGCAGAGTATTGGCAAGTATTGGCAGAGTATTGGCGAGTATTGGCAGAGTATTGGCGAGTATTGGTAGAGTATTAGTGAGTATTGGTAGAGTATTGGCGAGTATTGGCAGAGTTTTGCAGATTATTGGCAGAGTATTGCAGTGTTGCAGAGTATTGGCAGAGTATTGCACAGTGTTGCAGAGTATTGCACAGTGTTGCAGATTATTGACACTGAGCAAGGCTGTGGGCACTAAACATCCAGCCCACAGCGCTGCTGCAATCTCTCCCCCTCTCCCCTTGCACTGTACCCATCGGTACAGAGAGGGGAGGGAGGAACCAGCGTCATGACGTGACGCCGGTTTGTTTACAAGTGGTCTCTCTGTCATTTGACGGAACGATCACGTGGTAAACGGCCGCGATCTGGAGGACCCGGTGCATCACGGATGTTCCCGGGTGCGCACCCCAGGGGGCATGCGGAAGCAACATTCTGGAATGACGTCCCACGGACGTGCACTCAGAATAAGCCGACCGCGCTGTAGCCGTCTTTCGGCTATGGCCCGGTCGGCAAGTGGTTAAAAAAAAAGCTTAATTTTTTCTCAGTTTAGGCCAATATGTATTCTTCTACATATTTTTGGTAATAAAAATCGTAATAAGCGTATATTGATTAGTTTGCGCAAAAGTTATAGCGTTTACAAAATAGGGGTTTGATTTATACCATTTTTATTATTATTATTATTTTTTTTTACTAGTAATGGTGTCGATCTGCGATTTTTATCGGGACTGCGACATTATGGCGGACACATTGGACACTTTTGAAACATTTTTGGGACCATTGGCATTAATACAGCGATCAGTGCTATAAAAATGCACTGATTACTGTAAAAATGTCACTGGCAGGGAAGGGGTTACCACTAGGGGGTGATCAAGGGGTGTATTCCCTGCTACGTGTTCTAACTGAAGGGGGGATGGGACTTGCTAGGGGAAGAGATAGATCGGTGTTCATACTTTGTATGAACAGACGATCAGTCTCTATTCCCCTCAGAGAACCGGGATCTGTGTGTTTACACACACAGATCCCAGTTTTCGGTGTGTCACGAGCTATCGCGGGAGCCGGGTGGTCGCACTCGCATCCTAGTGGCTACAGGGGGAAGCAACGTTACATAACATTGTTCTGCCGCAGTAAAACTGCGGCGGCTGGTCGGCAAGTGGTTAAATTATTATTATTATAGAGGGTTTATATAGCGCCAACAGGTTGCGCAGCGCTTTACAACACGGGGAAAGATAATACAGTTACAATACAAATCAATACAGGAGGGATCAGAGGGCCCTGCTCGTTAGAACTTACAATCTAAAAATGTGATTTTTCATCTTTTGTAATCCTTTTTTGCATCTAAGTGCTGCTGATGTCCCCCATCATTCTTTCAGCCACTTCCTGCCTATAGTAGGCCATACACAAAAAAAAAAACAAAACATAAAAACAGATTCCTACAACCACACAAACGAGGTGAATGGAGGAATCTCCCTGCCAGGACATTGCAATCCAACAGTGGCATTTTCCTATGTCAGAATACACTGATTAGCGGCTAAAGTCACTAATTGAGGACATTGTTCCAACATGTCCCTTCGACAGACGTTGATCAAACGGTAGACTTGGGCTCCATACACACTATTAGATTTTCTGCAGATTTTTGTCTTCATATTTACCAAAACCATGTAGTGCAAGGGCCTGCCTGATTGCATACAAATTGAAACACGATCGGACTTCTCGTCAGAAAAAGATATGACGGCTTTTCTGACGGGATTCCGCTCAAGTTTACTTTGCATACACACGGTCACGCAAAAGTTCACTGAAATTACAACCGTCAAGAACGCGGTGACGTACAACACTACGTCGAGCCGAGAAAATGAAGTTCAATGCTTCCGAGCATGTGTCGAATTGTTTCCGAGCATGTGTAGGAATTTTGCGCGTCGGAATTGCTACAGACGATCACATTTTCGGATAGGAACTTTTTTCAACCGAAAAATTAAGAACATGCTCTCAATCTTTTGCTGGCTGGAATTCGGCCAGCAAAAGTCCGATGAAGCATACACACGGTCGCATTTTCCGACGGCCACAGCGCGGACCTGAATTCCCGGGAGGCCGTCATATGGCGCGCCGAGCGTGCTGTGATCACCGAGTCACTGAGACTCGGGTGATCACCAATCCAAGTAAGGGGCCGGTCCTGGCCCTTTACCATGTGATCAGCTGTCAGCCAATGACAGCTGATCACATGATGTAAACAAAAGATCGGTAATCGTTTTTTTTTCTATTCACGCTGACAGAAAGCCGATCACCGGCTCAGATGTGAGGGACATCGGTCCCAAAGTGGAAGAGGCACATCTGACTCATCAGTGCCACCTAATAGTGCCACCTAACAGTGCCCACAAGTGCCACCTATCAGTGCCCACAAGTGCCACCTCTCAGTGCCCACAAGTGCCACCTCTCAGTGCCCACAAGTGCCACCTATCAATACCCACCAGTGGTGCCAATCAGTGCCACCTAGCAGTGCTGCCTATTAGTGTAACTGATCAGTGCCCATCACTGCCACCCATCAGTGCCCATCACGGCCGCCTTATCAGCATACATCAATGAAGGAGAAAAATTACCCGTTTTAAATTTTTTATAACAAAATATAAAAAAATAATTTATTTTTTTTTTTTAAATTCATTTTTTTACATTTTTTTAACAAATAGTAAAAACCGCAGAGGTGATCAAATACCACCAAAAGAAAGCTCTATTTGTGGTGAAATAAATGATAAAAATTTCATATGGGTACAGTGTTGTATGACCGCGCAATTGTCATTCAAAGCGCGTCAGCGCTGAAAGCTGAAAATTGGTCTGGATAGGAGGGGGGTTTGAAGTGCCCAGTAAGCAAGTGGTTAATTCTTCATTCAATAAATGGGTTAAACTTTGCTGCCTGCTATTGCTAGCCCAACTCTAAGGAGATTTACATTTCTTTTTAATTCTCCAAGTAGTTTTCAATACTGTGATCACATCTCAAGCATGACTCTTCTTTTTTTACCAATATAATAAATGTGACTGTATGCCAGGTTCTGTACGCCAGTTGTAATCAGTCTGGCAGGGATCTGCGGCAGGTTTCTATACTGAAAACTTCTGGGATCCCTTTACTAATAAGACACAAAACCCACACCAGTTTCTATTTCCCTCAGAAAAAGGCATGAGTGGTGAAGATAAACCTAAAACAGGTCTACAGTATATGCCTTAATAATGTGGCACATGCCACCTGTGCCAGTTTTCTGCATTATTATAATGTCACAGGAAGCTTTCAATATTTAAGCAGTTCTATCAGATCTGTTGTTATAGAAACACATGCCTACTTACAGTTTATTGGTCACAGATTCAAGAAAACAATAACATGAAATGCTTGCATAGCTTTCTCCTCCAGATTCACCCTTTGGATCATGTAAGGGTCCTTTCACATGGGCTTTCCAATACGGCCCATCTGTCAAGTCTTTCAAACTGACCTGATCAGAAGCTCCATGTACATCTACTGGCAGGTGGACATGCGTCCATTTACATCCGCTTACCTCCAACTCTGTTCAGGGCCGAGGAAAAAAAAAAGTCCTTTTCCATTTTTTCAGACCCGAATGTGACAGATTGGTAGCCTGATGTAAATAGATGCAAACCACTTATAGTTGGACCACAAGTCCACAAAGGTCTGCTGTCAAAAAGCAGAGAAGAATTAAACAGGCAAGGAAGTCACATAGGTGACCCTCATCCCATTCTGCATCCGATTAAAGTGGAACTTTAGTCAGAAAAATGAAGTCCTGCTAGATCACTAGATCAGATCAGGATGGTCCCTTTTGCAGGTGTAGCTATATAAGGCTAGTTTCACACTGGGGCAGGGGGGTGGGGCGCATTAGTGGTAAATCGCCGCTAAAATCGCTTTATCGCTGTAATGGCGGCGCTTTTCCACCCCTGCCACCGTAATCAATGGGCACCGCTGCCGAAACGCCTGTAAAGCGCTTCGGCAGCGGCGCTTTGCGGGCGCTATTAACCCTTTATTCGCCCTCTAGCAGGGGTTAAAAGCTCCATGCTAGCGGGCGAATAAAGGGTTAATAGCGCCCGCAAAGCGCTGCCCCCGAATCACTTTACAGGCGTTTCGGCAGAGGTGCCCCTTGATTACAATGGCAGGGGCGGTATATTCACCGCTCCCGCATCCGCCCGAAAGATGCTGCTTGTAGGACTTTTTCTAACGTCCTGGAAGCGCACCGCCCCAATGTGGAAGCACTCGGCATCTCACACTGGGGCTGCAGGGGAAGCGTTTTTCAGGCGCTTTACAGGCGCTATTTTTAGCCCTTTAGCGCCTGAAAAACGCCTCAGTGTGAAAGTAGTCTAAAACATTAAAAATAAGTGTCTATACTGTTTAAAATTCAGCAATACATAGTTTCACCCTGCTCTGCACATGCTCAGTTGCTCTCTATTCTTAGGCACTGCTAAGTTTGTAGAGGCCGATCTGCTGACAACCTTAAGCCCCGGTTCACACAGGGCCGATTTTTTAGGCGACTTAGCCACCTGACAAGTCACGTCCCGTTCTGTACTACCGAACCATTCTAATAGGAGCGACGCAAGTCGCTCCGACTTAGAAAAAGGTTCCTATACTATTTTTGGGGCGACTTCAGGCGACTTGCATTGACTTCTATACAGAAGTCGTTTTGCAAGTCGCCGCTGAAGTCGTGTGCAGGTGGCCTCTGTGAGTCGGCCTGCAAGTCGTGTTGCCCCTGTGTGAACCGGCAGTAAAGTGGAATTAAATCGTCCTATCCTTTTCAGCCAAGGAAGCTGCTTCTGTTTAAACTGCAACTGCCATGGTGCTGCTCATGTGATCAGTTATGACACCAGCCGTTTGATGGTTTGACAGGTTGGTTGAGGACACAAGCAAATGTGACAGTTAGCAATCCCAGCATTCCAGGAATGGAACTGTTTTTTGAAACCATTAAATCGATGGGGTTGATTCCACTTTACAATTTACTGCTGTTTGGGGGCTCTGGGCTTCAGCAAAATGGCAGCCTCCAGCAAGAAGCAAGTTGTTATGGGTAAAGTTCCGCTTTAAGGAGGGGATCTGTTCACGGATCCCCAACTGAATGGACCAGACACTTTCTGTGTAAAAGGAACCTGAAGGACATGTCTAATGTAGACAGTGTAATGCCCTGTGCACACGGTCAGATTTTCCGATAGAAAAAGTGCGATCGGATTGTGTTGTCGGAAATTCCGTTCGTGCGTGGGCTCCATCGGACTTTTTCCGTTGGAATTTACGACACACAAAGTTTGAGAGCTGGCTATAAGATTTTCCAACAACAAAATCCGACTGGTAAATTCCGATCGTGTGTACACAAAGCCGACGCACAAAGTGCCACGCATGCTCAGAATAAATTAAGAGACGAAAGCTATTGGCTACTGCCCCGTTTATAGTCCCGACGTACGTGTTTTACATCACCGCGTTCAGAATGATCGGATTTTCTGACAACTTTGTGCGGCCGTGTGTATGCAAGACAAGTTTGAGCCAACATGGATTTTGTTGTCGGAATGTCCGATCAATGTACGATCGTGTGTACAGGACATAAGGCTCATCATTCCTATAACATGTAATAAAGCACACAATGATCTCGCTGTTATGTGGCATTTGTGACCTACCAGTGCCTCCACAATTAAAACTCCCCAGCAGTACATAGTCCCTAGAATTATCCATGTTCCTCCTAAAATTTGACTATTCCCTGTGGCCACTCGTACTATATATAGAATAAATGCTTTCAACTAACTTTGAGATACAGGAGTATTCGCTGGCAAGCCTGTTAGTTGCTATAGCAACAGCATTCCAATAGATGGAGGGCCACAGGACAGGACCAAATCCTGGGAGGAAAGCAAAGATTTTCCACAGATTCATGAATTTATAAGGAGAAAATGTTTGCATGCCTTAGCAATATCAATACTCAATAGATAATAGATCTGGATAACAATATGCCTATCAAGAATGACACATGATCGGTTACATTCAGATAGCACTGTGATGTCCAAGTGTTCCGTGTGATGTCCCAACGTTACCTGTGCCATATCAAGGCCTATATTTGGCTGTACATTGCCTATATTATATAAATACAAAAACAATGCACTTTAGAATGCAAAACATTCACAAAAACAAAGCTGCTACTTAAATAATATAAACATAACCAAAGAAGAAAAACATAAATATATAACCATGTATTTATAACATAATTCACAGTAGCGCTCTTAAAAGTATCAAAAAAGACAAAAAATGTCCTTAATAATGAAAAATGTATATATATGTATATAAATACAGTGAAAAAATATATACATAAAAAAAGGTGAAAATAGTCTTATAAATCCACATCAAAAAAGCAGTCCTGAATGAATAGTGCAAAAGCAATATGTTTGATGATACCAATTTCTCCACCAAAGTTTTGATCTCATAATATTTTTAATTTAATTTTACCCACATTAAACCACTATGGGGTTAATTGCACATACGGATGAGGGCTGCGGTGTCACTGCAGGGTGGTTTCACTCAGTAGTTTGCCGTGCTGACAGATCATGATAAGTGTCTGGCGGATACTTTGAGATCTAAAGTGCAATAGACCGGATTAAAGGAATATTTGGAGTACTTCATGGTAAATATGTGGACTGACAGTAAAGGGTTAATTGCACACATGGATGATGTTTGCAGTCTTTCTGCAGTGTTTTAACTCAGTAGTCTGCCTTTCTGACAAGTCTAGACAAGTGTTGGTTGAACACTTGGAGATTAAATGAGCAATAGACTAGTTAAGGCAATGCTTGGAGATCGTCATATGTTATTATATGCATATGAGTTTGTGCCGAGCTGATTGGTTGATAAGGAAGGAGGAGGATATTTTAACTTAGTTGCCGAGCCGTGTCGCCACACCCTGTGACGAAATTGAAAGTGACGAAACGCGTCGGTAGTGGCTACACATCGACTGTATGTTGAGGCTGGGATAGTGTTCTGATGTCTTGGGAATGAAGCAGTGGTGAGATCGCAACACAGAGCCACTCGACATGTCTTGTACCATGTTACAAAAAGGCTCATTTCAATTGTATTTGATGTACGTGCAATATTTATTTTAATAAAAAATCAATACCTTAAATGGTTTTACACTATTGGAGGCTCCATTTCTCCTTCTATTTTCTACATGTGGAGTCAAATCCTGGCATGTGAACAGAGTGTGGCGTTCTACAACAGCTGTTCCATATAATCTTTAAGCTTGTTTGCCAAACACGAGAGTGAATGGCAACATCATCTGGTGAGCTTGTTTCCTAACGGGAGTCAATCTCCTTTTTATCACTTTGGTGGAGGAATTGGTGTCATCATCACACACACATATTGCTTTTGCACTATTCAATCAGGACTGCTTTTTTGGATTTATGGATTTATAAGACTATTTTCACCTTTTTTTATGTATATATTTTTTCACTGTATTTATATACATATATATCAATTTTTAATTATTAAGGAATTTTTTTGTCTTTTTTGTTTGTTTTTTTGACACTTTTAAGAGCGCTACTGTGAATTATATTATATATATATATATATACACATGGTTATATATTTATGCTTTTCATCTTTTGTTATATTGCCTATATTTTGCCAATATTTAGGATCATACATGGGCGTGTTTTTACTTTTAGTTTTTTCTCAGACTTATAGTTTCAGAAAGAGTTTGTGAACTATTGGGAGCTCCAGCTGGCAAGTTCACCTGCTGAGTTTTGACTGCTTGCTGTAAAAGTGACCTTCAATAGCTATCCAATTCACCCAGTGCACATTCACCCTAAAAAAAATCGAATGAACGAGGCCATGTTATGCCAGACAAATGTAATCGAATGTCAGAAGGGCAAATTAATCTAAATGGTCATTGGTGGTTTTGGCTTTTATAAATAGACTCATTTACCTTAGCTAACCCCTTATAATCTAACTTTAAAATATATCTAAAGCCAAAACATTTTTTTTTGGACAAATTAGTGGAAGGTACCACAAAGTCCTTGTAAAGAAAATCTCGGTCCGGCTCCTCTTCACACTGCACATGCGTGTCATGGTCCCCATTCATTCCTGTGGGACAGCTGTACTCATAGTAGCCTCCAGCTGTCAAGCAAGGTACGGCTGTTCCATAGGAATGAATGGGGGCTGCAACATTCATGTGCCAAATGAAGAGAAGGTTTTCTTTGCAAAGACTGTACAGCACTGGGCAGGGCCACACATTGTGAACATCACTGGATCAGAGAGGAAGGTAGGTATGTTACCAGGTGGGCTTCACTCATTGAGGTGGGGGGGCGTGGGGGATATTTAAAAGACAACTTCATTAAAAGTTTAAGTTGTCCCTTACAGTGAACCCATTACTTGCTTAGTATGGACAAAGTACAAATTCACTTTCTAATTGCCATCTATAAAACACTTTCTATAACCCACAAGCATAAAAGGTCTGTTTTCAAAGTAGGTAAGTATTTTAAAGTGACACTCGTTTAATTACTGCATTGCTCTAGTGCAGAGCATCTGACACGGTAGACGTAATCTCATTACAAGAGAAAACAGGGTGGGGGAGAATGCCAGAGAGAAAAATGGAAAGCAATTAAAATAATGACCTAAAGCCTCACAGATAAAATAAAGAGACAAATGCTAATCGTGGTTTCATTTCTGTCCATAGAGGTTTAGGGTTGGGGCTACCTGACATCTGCAAAAATAGCAGAAATAACAGGTACACCTAGGACCTGCTATGACCAATTGCTGGTTTGTAAGCTGGACTCTTTGCGACATTCAAGTTAAGTATTAATAATGTCAACAAAGCTCCAGTACCCAGACTTTCAAAAGATGAATAAGGTTGTCGCCCCAGATTAGCTCCTGAACTATTTTTCGGCAACATGCGTCGGTTTATCGTGCGACAATCGCAGCAGACCCGCACTGCCATTTGAGGTGTCATTCAAATGAATGGCATCTCGAATGCGTGTCCCGCGTTTTGTCATTCACACCTCGGCGCTGTCAATTCGCGGGCAAATCTGCCCGCGATTCAAAACGCTGTAGTATGAATGCAGCCTTAGTCATAATAAGGTATTGGTCTGGGTGTCACAGACACAGCAAACCTAAGGGCCCTTTCACACTGGGGCGGGGGCGGCCTCGGCGGTAAAGCGCCGCTATTGTAAGCGGCACTTTACCGTCGTATTCGGCCGCTAGCGGGACGGTTTTACCCCCCGCTAGTGGCCGAGAAAGGGTTAAAAACCACCGCAAAGCGCCTCTACAGAGACGCTTTGCCGGCGGTATAGCCGCGCTGTCCCATTGATTTTGATGGGCAGGAGCGGTGAAGGAGCGGTATACACTCCACACCTTCACCGCTCCAAAGATGCTGCTAGCAGGACTTTTTTTCCCATCCTGCTAGCGCATCGCTCCAGTGTGAAAGCCCTCAGGGCTTTCACACTGGAATCAAAGCAGCGGCACTTTCGGGTCGGTTTGCAGGCGCTATTATTAGCGCAATAGCGCCTGCAAACCGCCCCAGTGTGAAAGGACCCCAAATAATCTTAAAATTAACCTATGCTTAGACAATGCACACTTAATTATTATTACGGTATATATATTATTTTTTATATTCTAAATAAAGAGAAAAAAAACAAACACTTAAACACAAGCCATCATATACATATTTTCAGCTCCATCCTGGTTCCCTAGTGACCAAGAACCAAAGGGTCAGAATAATAATTTCAATGCTCTATGGGGATCCTCAAGCTTGGGCTTTCTTTTCGTCTCCATCTGATCCCACAATGACCCAGACCAAACTGCAGAAACACACATCAGAGCCATCTGGCTGAACAGTGCTGCTCAGACATTCAGCATTGGGTACCAGATTTCATCTGCAACAACACAGCCCTCTGTAGCCAATTCAGGCTGGGACTTTCAGAAAGCATTAAGGAGTCGTTTGTTCATGACCCTACTCCTGCTACTTAAAGAAGGCCATGGCTCTCACTATTTGTATTGACTGTTTATAAGATGTTTGGAATACAACTCTGTCGTACCTCTGGTGCCCATCAATACCTACCTACCTGTACAAATTAGCCAATGGGAAACAAAATTAAGATGTCCAATGTCAAGACAAAAGGTGAACCAACAGTTCTAGATGTAGAATATGGGAGGAGATCCTCCATATATATATTGATCCTATTAATAGGGAGTCCTCGGAAGTTGTATGACTTCAGACAAGGAGAACATCAATAGGTGTATGACATCTGGAGTGAAGACAGACACACCACCACCAACAATGAAGAGGCTTACCGGATCCAATGGACCCAAAGGGGCATACGCTGAGTTGGGTCAGACAAAGCTTGGGTGGTGAGTGGCTGTAGATAATCCAGAGAGATGGTGTTCTTGAGATGAACTATAAGCTGATATGTCCCTCAGAATGGTATTAGGACCCAAGTGGTGGTGGTGACAAATAGGAAGGAGGGAGGAAAGGCCACATAGTGTAAATCCATAAACAAATGTAAAATTTATTAAAAGTTAAGAAATACACTTACATGTAAATCCTTTTAAAAACAGCGCTGTGAAAATATGGCAGCAGTGGGGTCCTATCCGACGCGTTTCGTCCTCTTAGACGTCCTCTGGGGGGGATCAATATATATATATGGAGGATCTCCTCCCATATTCTACATCTAGAACTGTTGGTTCACCTTTTGTCTTGACATTGGACATCTTAATTTTTCAGCGCTGCACTTATTTTGTTTCCTCTTGAATTGGCATATATCCTCTTGGCCGTGTTAGCTGCTAGTCTATGTTTTTAGGGCAGCGCAGAATTATTTTGTACATTCTTCCTTCTACAAATTAGCCAATGCAATTCTGTTGACATGCTGTATACTAGGCCGCTGACTTGTGCCTAGGGGCACAAGCTGGGAAAAGCCAGGGTTTACAGCAGGGGGCTCAAACTGGCGGCCCTCCAGCTGTTGCGAAACTACAAGTCCCATTATGCCTCTGCCTGTGGGAGTCATGCTTGTAACTGTCAGCCTTGCAATGCCTCATGGGACTTGAAGTTTCGCAACAACTGGAGGGCCGCCAGTTTGAGACCCCTGGTCTACAGAGAACTGCAATCCCTCTAGTCTGAGCCAGTTTAATTCCAAAAAGAGTAAGCTATTTGCCCCAGCTTTAATCCTATTTCTCCTGTTGTTCCATTCTCCTTTGTTGCCTTTAACAATTCTCCACTGGCATGTGAGCCAAACACCCTACACTAAACCTGCCCTCACTCTAAGAACTTTGGATCTGCATTAAAAAAAAAGTTTCCTTCTACGTCATTTTGTGTCTAGCCTCACGTGGTCTGATGCCCCGTACACACGGTCGGAAATGCGCCAGCAAAACTCAGATGAGAGGTTTTGGTCGGAAAATGCGACCGTGTGTATGCTCCATCTGCCTTTTGCTGGCAGAATTCCAGCCAGCAAAAGATTGAGAGCAAGTTCTCTATTTTTCAGTCGGAAAAAGTTCCTATCCGAAAATGCGATCGTCTGCGTGCAATGCGGACGTGCAAAGAATCACGCATGCTCAGAAACAATTCAAAGCATGCTCAGAAGCATTGAACTTCATTTTCTCGGCTCGTCGTAGTGTTGTATGTCACCGCGTTCTTGACAGTCATAAGTTTAGAGAACTTTTGTGTGACCGTGTGTATGCAAGGCAAGCTTGAGCGGAATCCTGTCAAAAAAACCATCATAGCTTTTTCCGACCAAAATTCCGATCATGTGTACGGGGCATGAGTCTTGCTTTGAAACCTGCCTGCAGCAATACACCCTTGTATCCTCTGTGAGTACCATTACTTTTCCTGACTCAATACTGATGATCTTCTGCCAGGTACTAAACGGTCATGTACACCCTCTTTCTAAGCCAGAGAGACAATCCATGAGGGGCTATATAGAAGAGAATCTCAGAAACCACTTTATTCAACTTCCCCTGCAGGCAAAGGGTTTTTTTGCAGAGGAAGGATGGTACCTTATATCCTTGCAAAGATTACAGAGAACTCAACAAAATGACATTCATCAAGCAGCCTTACCTCTCATGACTGAACTGTCCAGCTGCATGCTGTTTGATTCGAGCTTTCTCCAGCTAGATCTGCAAGGAACTTACAAACTATTGCGGTGGGTAGTATGTGTAGGAGAAGATTGCACTACACATGCCTCTGATCATCTTTGCACCCCAGCCCCCCTGCACACCTCTTTGCTCATGTTTGCACTCCAAACTGTAATCCCTTCTCTGTTACCTCTAGATATCTCCCCCACCCCCTCATCTGCTCACGTTTGCAGTACATGCTGATGGCAGGCTCAGGGCATGTTTACATCTCCAATGTCGGCAGCATTCAGCAGAGGTGATGGTGGGCTGGGGCATTTGATATACCTATGAATGAGCCCACAATTTACATATCAATGCCGCCCTCCGCCCTGCGATTTACATATCAATACAGCCTGCGATTTACATATCAATCATATGTACAGGCATGGAGCAGGGCTGGGCAGCATTAGTGGCCACTGGGCTGGGCCCATCTTAAGGTAGGGACCTGGAGCTATAGCTCCAATAGCCCCTATGTTAATTCGGTCCTGATGCTGAATTGTGTTGACTTCCAAATGTTGTCCATAGACTCCTGGTGGGTTGTGCGATACTACCAAAAGTACAAAGCAGCCATTCTGGTATATGCCAAAGTTGCCAGTCTGGGGCAAGGCATTAAGAAATGATGAAAGGGAAACTTGGTGAAACCGCAGCTAACTATATCATTTTTTTTCCTTCTTTAGCAGAGAGTCTCTGTTCTAAATTTTACAATGGAGTCTTTGAAGCCAGCTTCAATGAAACCCTGATGATAATAATCAGCTCTGCCTAAGCACTAAAACATCTCAACATAAAAGTCTGAAACGGAACATTATGCATGATAGAGGCTGCAGCACAGCAGAATGATGCAGACGGCAGAAATTGTCCAAACAGCTATGGGATAATCAAACAAAAGCAACATCAGGAACCACACAGGTATCAATATCCAATTCCGCAGTTGTGCCTCTACTATCTCTAAGTGAAAGTATTGCCTGAACAAGGGAAAGCTCTATACAAGGTTGTAAATTATTGATTTTTAACCATCTCGATGATTTATATGATTGAATACTGACACTGTGTAATCGTTATCTTAAATGCTCTAAAATCCTTTAAACTTATTTTTGGTGATCAAGTCTCACCAATTTTTGCCTTTTGTGATCAAAGTATCAATTACCTTTAATGATTTTGGCCTGTGTCTGTGGCTGGTCTGGTTTTTGGCTAGGTTCACACTTATGTGTGTGGCTTTGGGTGTGGGAATGGCAGCGATTCCTGCACCCGCAACCAGCCGTAAAAGTGCTGTGAGAAAACGCGGGGCTGCCATTCATTCTGAACGGCACCCCCATGCATGTAAAATCGCAGTGCTTCTGCGGTGCAGGAATTGCAGGGAAAATGTAACAGTCTGGCTACATCTCAGCTTCTCAAATTGACCTCATCTTTTCACCTAACACAATGGATACAGTCCTCCACTCATTTTGATAGTAACAGTAACACCCTTTACCTTGTATTCTCCCATCTCTGCACTCTTTGCAACCTCATCAACTATACCCTTTCCTCTCTCGGATCACAACCTTATAAGTTTTCACAGTGTCCTTGTCTTCAACCACCTAGCCCTTCAAAAACGAAATGTTTACCCATAGAAACCTTCACATTTTTAGCCTGTGTCTTATGTATTCTGCTACTGACCATCTTTATGATAATATCTCACCCCTGCCCTACCCTGATCATGCCACTTTTGTCTCCAACAGTTCATTTTCATCCTCACTGGACGCACTTGCTCCTCTCATTACACACAGAATCGGGCCTCAACCATTTACAACTTTGGCAGACTGATGACACCAGAAATCTCAAGAGACATAGCCATGCACTGGAGTATTGTGGCATAAAAACAAATCCCTGCAAGCCTTCACCCTATATAAATCTGCCTTCCTAATACAATTCCTGCCTCCATGCTGCCAAACAAACAATTTCGTCACTCACATTAATACTCTGTAATCAAGACCTCGTCGGCTCTTCTCTGCCTTTTACTCTCTACTTTGAGCCTCACCGTCTCCACCCAGTAACTCATTCACTACTCAGGAGATCGCCAATCACTTAAAAAACAAGACTGATGCAATTTGTGGGGATATCTCCAAAATCTTTCTAAAACTGAGATCATATCATAATATACCCCCCCCCCCCCCCCCCGACTTCTCGATCAAGATCAGTAATACAACTATCAGTTCCTCCACTCTTGCCAGGGTGCTAGTTGTAACCCTGGACTCTGACCTGTCCATCAGCTCCAAATTCAATCTCTGACCAAATCTTGTAGACCTCACCTCTGTAGCATCTTCAAAATTTGCCCCGTTTTAACCAATGAAACCACCTAGTAACTCATTGCTATCTCTCGCCTTGACTATTGCAACTCCCTCCTCACTGACCTACTGCCACACAGGCTATCCCCCCTTCAGTCTATCATGAATGCTGCTGCCAGACTCATACACCTTACCAACCACTCAGTGCCTGCCACCTCTTTCTGCCAATCCCTCCATGGGTTTCCTATTGCGCAATGAATCCATCCAGTTCAACCTGTGTAGGTGTGTGTAGAAAAATAATTTCCCACATCCCCGTATATTGTTTTCACTAAAATGCCCATCCAAGAGTCTTTTAAAACTATCCATACTTCCAGCCGACACAATCGATTGTGGAAAAGAGTTCCACATCCTTACCGCCCTGACAGTGAAAACCCCACTAGGCAGCTTAAGGTTAAACCGCTTTCTCTTCCAGTCTTATCGTGTGGCCCAGTATCCTCTTACACTCCCTGGGACTGAAAACTTTCATACTTACACTGGGATCTCTGTTGAGATATTTGTAAATCGCTATGATATCTCCTCTCAAGCGTCTCTTCTCCAGGGAGAATAAATTTAGTGTTTGTAGTCGTTCCTCATAATTGAGGTCCTCCAGTCCCCATATTAATTTAGTTGCCCTTCTCTGGACTCTCTCCAGCTCCAGTACATCCCTTCTGAGGATTGGTGACCAGAACTGGACGGAATACTCCAGATGTGGCCGAACCAGAGTTATATAAAGTGGTAGAATAATCATTTCATCTCTGGAGTAAATTCCCTTTTTAATGCATGCTAATATTCTGCTGGCTTTGGTAACCGTAGCCTGACACTGCATGCTATTGCTCAGTCTGTCTTCTACTATTACCTCTAGATCCTTCTCCATCCTGGAAGCCCCTAGGGTTTCTCCCCCTAATGAATAACTTGTGTTTATATTTTTACCCCCCAAGTGCATTACCTTACATTTTTCAATGTTAAACTTAGAAACTTAGATGTCTCAATATATCACCCAAACCATCCTCTCCACTTCTCCCAAGACCTCCTGCTCTCTAGCTTCCTTGTTTCCTCCTCCCCTGCTATTCTCCAGGACTTTTTCAGAGACTCTCCTCCTTCTGGAACTCTCCGCCCCAATCTGTCCAGCTATCTCCTACTCTGTCCACATTCAGGCGATCCCTAAAAACACATCTCTTTAGGGAAGCAGATCCTGCCTTCAGCTAACAACTGAATCTTTTCTTTCTTCCATCAGCTCATCCCTCACAGTTAATACATTATGCTCCACTTGCCCCACCCTACTAGATTGTAAGCTATCAGGAGCAAGACCTTCCTAACCCTCTTGCATTAAATTGTATTGTAATGCCCCGTACACACGGTCAGAAAATGTTTGATGGATGCTTGTCGTCGGAAATTCCGACCGCGTGTAGGCTCCATCGAACATTTTCCATCGGAATTTCCGTCACACAAAATTTGAGATCTGGATCTCAAATTTTCCGACAACAAAATCCGTTGTCGTAAATTCCGATCGTGTGTACACAAATCCGACGCACAAAGTTCCACGCATGCTCGGAATCAAGCAGAAGAGCCGCACTGGCTATTGAACTTCCTTTTTCTCGGCTCGTCGTACGTGTTGTACGTCACCGCGTTCTTGACGTTGGGAATTTCCGACAAGATTTGTGTGACCGTGTGTATGCAAGACAAGTTTGAGCCAACATCCGTCGGAAAAAATCCATGGATTTTGTTGTCGGAATGTCCAATCGTGTGTACGCCGCATAACTCTACTGTATAATGTAAAGTGCTTTGCAAACTGTTGGCACTATATAAATCCTGAATAATAGTCATAATAATAATAAAGCATAATTGTATATGTTATAATATAGTAATAGGAAAAGCAAGCCTGTAAAAAGACATAACCCTATTAAGCTCAAACTATTAAACTTTAATAATGCCGATGCAGAAGTAAAAGCGGTTCGACCCCGAACAGCAGGTAGATAAACGTGTGACTAAACCCAATTTGAAAAAGAAAAAAAAAAAAATAATATATATATATATATATATATATATATATATATATATATATATATATATATATATATATATATACACATATACACATATACATACACATATACACACACACATACAGTGGATATAAAAAGTCTACACACCCCTGTTAAAATGACAGGTTTCTGTGATATAAAAAAATGAGACAACGATAAATCATTTCAGAACTTTTTCCACCTTTAATGTGACCTATAAATTGTACAACTCAGTTGAAAAACAAACTAATCTTTTAGGGAGGGAGAAGTAAAAATAAAAAAAATAAAATAATGTGGTTGCATAAGTGTGCACACCCTCTTATAACTGGGGCTGTAGCTGTGTTCAGAATTAAGCAATCATATTCAAACTCATGTTAAATAGGAGTCAGTACACACCTGTCATCATTTAAGATTCCTCTGATTAACCCCAAATAAAGTTCAGCTGTTCTAGTAGGTCTTTCCTGACATTTTCTCAGTCGCATCCTACAGCAAAAGCCATGGTCCGCAGAGAGCTTCCAAAGCTTCAGAGGGATCTCATTGTTAAATGGTATCAGTCAGGAGAAGGGTACAAAAGAATTTCCAAGGCATTAGCTATACCATGGAACACAATGAAGACAGTCATCATCAAAAGGAGAAAATATGGCACAACAGTAACATTACCAAGAACTGGACGTCCCTCTAAAATTGAAAAGACAAGAAAACTGGTCAGGGAGGCTGCCAAGAGGCCTAGAGCAACAATAAATGAGCTGCTGGAATATCTGGCAAGTACTGGCTGTGTGGTACATGTGACAACAATTTCCCGTATTCTTCATGTCTGGGCTATGAGGTAGAGTGGCAAGACAAAAGACTTTTCTTATGAAGAAAAACATCCAAGCCCAGCTAAATTTTGCAAAAACGCATCTAAAGTCTCCCAAAAGCATTTGGGAAAATGTGTTATGGTCTGATGAAACCAAGGTTGAACTTTTTGGCCATAATTCCAAAAGATGTGTTTGGTACAAAACAAACAACACTGCACATCACCAAAAGAACACCATACCCACAGTGAAGCATGGTGGTGGTAGCAACATGCTTTGGGGCTGTTTGTCTTCAGCTAAATCAGGGGTCTTAGTCAAGGTACAGGGAATTATGAACAGTTCCAAATACCAGTCAATATTGGCACAAAACCTTCAGGTTTCTGCTAGAAAGCTGAACATGAAGAGGAACTTCATATTTCAGCATGACAACAACCCAAAGCATACATCCAAATCAACAAAAAGGAATGGCTTTACCAAAAAAAGATTAAAGTTTTGGAATGGCCCAGCCAGAGCCCAGACCTGAATTTGCTTGAAAATCTGTGGGGTGATCTGAAGAGGGCCGTGCACAGGAGATGCCCTCCCAATCTGGCAGATTTGGAGTGTTTTTGCAAAGAAAAGTGGGCATATATTGCCAAGACAAGATGTGCCATGCTGAAAAACGCATACCCAAAAAGACTGAGTGCTGTAATAAAATCAAAAGGTGCTTTAACAAAGTATTAGTTTAAGGGTGTGCACACTTATGCAGCCATATTATTTTATTTTTACTTCCCTCCACCTAAAAGATTCCAGTTTGTTGTTCAATTGAGTTGTACAGTTTATAGGTCACATTAAAGGTGGAAAAAGCTCTGAAGTGATTTATCTTTGTTCCATTTTTTTACATAGAAACCTGACATTTTAACAGGGGTGCGTAGACTTTATATATCCACTGTATATATATATATATATATATATATATATACACACACACATATATAGATAGAATTTGCGGGTGCAGGTGAATCATCATCAGGATACAGCACCATGTCTCATGCTAATTACATAGAACCGAGGAGAAGAATATTGGGACTTTTCTGGTGCTTCATATAGACTAGCATAAACTATTTCTTTAGAAGTTCAATATTTATTAGAAAAAATATTAATAAAAGACAAATTCATATAAATCCAAATACAGTCTTGACATATTCCTTGTTGTCCTTTATTACAAAGTGGAAATTAAATGATAGTTCCCAACATGTTTCAACCACTGGGCTTATTCAGGGGCTACAATATCCCCTAGTAGTCATAGGACCAAAAATATATTCATATATAGCTTGAATGTGTGATGTTGATTAACCAATAAAAAATTCCCAGTGATGTCAAACAAGTGGGCAGATGAGTGACCACAGAGGCATCAAGGAACCAAAAGAATATAGTACCAGAGAAAGCCACACAGGGGCACTAGGTCCTTACATGAGAATCGGGGCCAGATTATACAGTGAGTCTATCACATCCTGCCCACGTGGCTCTGGTTATATAGTGCTCGGCATAAATGAGTAAACCCCTTTTGAAAAGTACGATTTTAATAAATATCTCAATGAACACAAGAACACTTGCCAAAATGTTGGCTTTTTTGTGCATGGGCTTTAGGAGAGGCTTCCGTCGCAGATGACGCCCATACATGTCATTCCTCTGCAGTGTACACCATATTGTGTCATGGGAAACAATCACCCTAGTTTGGCTTTCTACTTCTTTAGCCAACTGCAGTGAACTTGCATGGCAATTTTCTTCAACCCTTCTCATCAGAAGGCGCTCCTGTCGAGGTGTTAACCTCTGTGGGTGGCCTGGACGTCTCTGTAAGATGGTTGCAGTTCCATCTTTTTAACATGTTTTTATCACTTTTGCTACAGTATTCTGACTGATAAGTAAAGCTTTGTTGATCTTCTTGTAGCCGTCACCTTTTTTGTGTAAAGAAATGATTCTCTTTCTTAGGTCTTTCTCTTTCATGCGGTGCCATTGCTGACAACAAAATGGGAAAGCGTTTTCTTTGTTAAGTAACACCTTTTTATAATCAACTGTCTGCTGGACACCCGTTTAATGAATAATTAGACTCACCTGTAGTTGAATTCTTGTCAATTAGGATTTTGTTATCTAAAATTTAGCTTTGCTCCTAAGACTTTCATTGGGGTGTATTCATTTCTGCAACTTGGTCTTGAATGAATTTGTTAGGAAAAATACTTTTTTTGTGTGTGCAAATTAACAAATCTTGGTTGCAATCAATGGCCCGCAATAGTGGGAGTATTTTGTAGTATAGTGTCCCATAAAAAATGTTGATTCTGAAAGGAAAGTAACGTTTTCTGACAAATTTGTTGGGGTGTACTAAGTTATGCTGAGCACTGTATATAATTTATACCTTTATTTACGCTGATCTTTTGTCCCGTCTAATATTAGTGTTGGACAGAATATCCTCCTTGACGAACTCCCAACATGGACTACAATAATACGTGCTGATGTAGCCAGAGCCAACACATGAAAAAACTCAAGGTGCCCTGCGGCCGACAGGAGGGAAGTGAGCAGTGCCCAACAGCAACGCTCACTTCGCTCTTGCCCACATTGATGCATTGACTACTGGAATCTGTTGTTTCAGGAAAGTGGTGCATGTGATCGAGATATGTACACTGCTTGTAAACCAAAGAAAAGAAGTAATAAAAGTTGACCTTTTTTAAGACTCAGAGTTTAGTGTCACTTTAATTCTTAAAATGTAAAATATCCACTTATTAATCAAATCAGGTATATGAGGAGATCCAAAAGGCATCCAGCTTTTGAAAAGACGTCTAGACCCAACTCTTTATATCCAGGCAACTCACCTAGCAAGGATATTGGATTGGTGCAAACATGTGGAGACAAAGACCCAAATTTTCGTCCCTTCCTCTGCAATCATATATCCAGCTTAAAGGATTTCTTAGCAGAGGAAAACTGGAAATCAATACCTGATATACAAGCCATGATTTTCCCACAGGTGCCAGTCTGGATAGCCTTACAGCTCAAACACTTCATTACTTCCTTAGGTATTGAAGACTTTGATCTTCCTAAGTTGACAGCATATGAACCTTTATGTAAAGATCCATCCCCGATTCTGCACCATCTCTCAATGACCTTCAATATACTTGTTAGTCCAACAGAAAACTATACCCCTCCCCCCCTCATTTCTGTTGAAGTGGGAATGGGACTTGAATCAGAATTTCACGGATGAGCAGCGTACATACTGTACATACGGAAATCAACGCTCAACCCTTTGCCACTTTAGGATAGTGACTTGGTATTCACAGAAATAGTTTATATAAAAAATAAATACAATTTTGCCCCTTAAAACAGCTACTGTACAGCATCCACTCTTCTTTTAACAACACTCTGCAAACCTCTGAGAACTGAGAAGCCCGGTTAGTAGAATTTTGGGAGAGGAATGTTGTCCCATTTTTGCTTCATATAGGATTCTAACTGCTCAAATGACCTGGGTCTTTTTTTTCTGTTTCACGATGTGACAAATATTTTCAATTAGTGAAAGGTCTTGACTTCAGGCAGGCCAGTTAAGCCCCCAGTGTCTTCTACTACAAAGCCATGTTGTTGTCATAGATGCAGTATGCAATATAGCATTGTCCCGCTGAAATATCCAAGGCGTCTGGACGGGAGCATATTCTTCGCTAAAACTTGGATATATCTTTCAGCATTGATAATGCCTTTCCAGATATGCAAGCTGCCCATTCCATACGCACTAATGCACCCCCATACAATCAGAGATATAGACTTTTAAACTGATCACTGATAAGAAGCTGGAAGGTGCCTCTCCTCTTTTGTCCGGAGGACGCGGCACCCATATTTGCCAAAAAGAATGTCACATTTTGATTCATCTGACCACAGAACAGTTTTCTGCTTTGCAACAAACCATTTTAAATGAGCTTTGGCCCAGAGAAGACAGTGGTGTATCTGGATCATGTTCAGATATGGCTTCTTCTTTGCATGATAGAGATTTACCTTTCATTTTTAGGTGGCACAGCGAACTGTGTTCACATACAATGATTTCTGGGAGTATTCCTGAGCCCAAGCAGTGTTAGCTGAGGGTCTGAAGATCACGGGCATCCAATATTGTGTTTTGGCCTTGTCCTTTGTGCACAGAGAATTTTCCAGATTCTCAGAATCTTTTGATGATGTTATATACTGTAGATGATGATATCTTTAGAACCCTTTCACACTTAGACCGCCCCGCGGTCACAGTAAAGCATTGCGCGTTTTAGCGGCACTTTACTGGCGCTCCAGAGACGCTTTGCGGGAGGGAGCGGGGAACTTTTAACCCCCAAGAAGGGGTTAACAAGAGGTTTTAAAGTGCCCGTGTTGCGGCGCTGCCGAAGCTGCTTGTTCATTTCAATGGGCAGGCCGGTTTGGGAGCAGTGTATAGACCGCTCCCAACCCGCCCCAAAGATGCTGCTTGCAGGACTTTTTTTCCTGTCCCACAAACGCACCGCCCCAGTGTGAAAACAATTGGGCTTTCACACTAAGGAGGCATGAGAGGTGCTTTTCAGACGCTATTTTTAGTGCTAAAACTCCTGTAAAGCGCCTCAGTGTGAAAGGGGTCTTAAAGTCTTTGCAATTTTACCCTAGACCTACAGGGGGGTAACAGTAACTGTGCTAACACTGCTAACTGTCACAAACTGACACTATGCAGTAATCAGAAAAAAAAAAAAAAAAAAAAAAAAAACCTGCTTGGTGTCAGTTTGTGACAGGGGGGGGGGGTGATTGGGGGGGGATCGGGGGGCGATCGGGGGGGGGATCGGGGGTGTAATGTATGCCTGGCATGTTCTACTGTGTGTGTGTGTGTTTGGTGCACTTACATGTCATCTCTCCTCGGCGCTGGAACGGAAACTGGCCAGCCGAGGAGAGATGACATCACATCCTCTGCCTCTGTGTACTATACAGAGGCAGGGGGTGTTTCTCATTGGCTGGGAGCGATCGCGAGGGGGGGCCACGATCGGATGGCCTCCCCCTCGTCTCTCAATGCTCCCAGCCAAATGCCGACCGCAGCTGGCACCGGGGGGGGGGTCCGATCGGACCCCCCACCCGCGGGAAGGCAATCACGTTTCAGGTACGTGATTTTGCCTGCCCGTGCCGCTCTGCTCACGTATATAGGCGTGAGGCGGTCGGCAAGTGGTTAAAATTGTACATTTTTTTCAGTTTAAACATTTAATATGTTTTTCATTGTGAATAAAATATAGGTTTGTGAGATTTGTAAATCACTGCATTCTGTTTTTATGTAGATTTTACACAGTGTCCAACCTTTTTTGGAGTTAGGGTTGTATGCTGTATGGCTTTGCACTGTAGTGTGGTAAAAAATTACAATGCACACACTACGGCGAATTTAAGGGGTTAAAGCAGGAGGGAAGGAGGCAATGCAACGCCTCATCAATGCTTGTCAAATGCTTTCTGAAGAGTGATCAGAGTGTTCCCGAATGTGGATCACTCTTCAGAGAGCAATGCTAGTGTAAACAAGCCCCTAGGGCTCATTCGCACTAGTGGTGCTCTCTAAAGCGTGATCCATGTTTGGATTACTCTTCAGAAAGAATTTGGTGGGCGGTGAGGAGGTATCGCCTTCTCACTGCCTGCTGTAACCCCTTGATCTCAGCACTAGTATGTTGTATTGCACGCGGTTGCAGGCCACTTGCAGAGTGCCCCCATTCACTTGAATGAGGTGGGGAGCTCTGTCAGGTAGGCTATATGGGACTCCATGATTACTAACAGCAGCCCTGTCAGCGTGTTACTACAAGCCTTCCCCAGCCTGACTCACCTGCCCCTGATTTTCCATGGTCTTTGGCACCCTAAAGCCGCTCGTCAGACTATTCTCTATCGATCCCACCCATGACGTAGTATGAACTCTTCATAAGACTGAATGGAGATCGCCCCCCTCCCCATAAGGAGGCATTCAAAAATAAGTGTGAAAGCAGTTAGACTTTAAAAAGACAAGTCACCAAAGCTAAAATTTACATACACACAACTGGAAATTGCTAAACACAGACATATCACCCCAACACCCCTCTCCCTGCCTGTTCAATGTAGAGAAGACCCAGAAAGGAAAGAGCATCTTTAGAATGGTTTAGGCAAAGCATGAAATGTCTATGCTCTTTTATTATGCTATACACTTTCCCTAGACATTGCATACAATACCTAGGCACGTTGCTAAGGTTTTGATATTGCTTATACTATATGTGTGTGTGTGTTTGTTTTATATATATATATATATATATATATATATATATATATATATATATATTATGTTACAGGCAATGTGTGAATATGTGAAATTGGGAATTCTATAGATTGCCTAGGCATTCCTATAGAATGCTTAGTTTCACACATTGCCTTTAACATACCGTGCCTTGAAAAGGTATTCATACCCCTTGAAATTTTCTACATTTTGTCATGTTACAACCAAAAACGTAAATGTATTTTATTGGGATTTTATGTGATAGACCAACACAAAGTGGCACATAATTGTGAAGTGGAAGGAAAATGAAAAATGGTTTTCAACATTTTTTACAAATAAATATGTGAAAAGTGTGAGGTGCATTTGTATTCAGCCTCCCTGAATCAATACTTTGTAGAACCGCCTTTCACTGCAATTACAGCTGCAAGTCTTTTTGGGGATGTCTCTCAGATTTGCACATCTAAAGAGTGAATTTTTTTCCCATTCTTATTTGCAAAATAGCTCAAGCTCTGTCAGATTGGATGGAGAGTGTCTGTGAACATCAATTTTCAAGTCTTGCCACAGATTCTCAATTGGATTTAGGCTTGGACTTTGACTGGGCCATTCTAACACATGAATATGCTTTGATCTAAACCATTTCATTGTAGCTCCGGCTGTATGTTTAGGGTCGTTGTCCTGCTGGAAGGTGAACCTCTGCCCCAGTCTCAAGTCTTTTGCAGACTCTAACAGATTGCCCTGTATTTGGCTCCATCCATCTTCCTATCAACTCTGACCAGCTTCCTTGTCTCTGCTGAAGAAAAGCATCCCCGCAACATGATGCTGCCACCACCATGTTTCACGGTGGGGATGGTGTGTTCAGGGTGATGTGCAGTGTTAGTTTTCCACCACACATAGCATTTTGCTTTTGGGCCAAAAAGTTACATTTTTGGTCTCATCTGACCAGAGCACCTACTTCCACATGTTTGCTCTGTCCCCCACATGGCTTCTCGCAAACTGCAAATGGGACTTCTTATGGCTTTCTTTCAACAATGGCTTTCTTCTTGCCACTCTTCCATAAAGGCCAGATTTGTGGAGTGCACGACTAATATTTGTCCTGTGGACAGATTCTCTCACCTGAGCTGTGGATCTCTGCAGCTCCTCCAGAGTTACCATGAGTCTCTTGGCTGCTTCTCTGATTAATGCTCTCCTTGCCCGGCCTGTCAGTTTAGGTGGACAGCCATGGCTTGGTAGGTCTGCAGTTGTGCCATACTCTTTCCATTTTCAGATGTTGGATTGAACAGTGCTTTGTGAGATGTTCAAAGCTTGGGATATTTTTTTATAACATAACGTTGCTTTAAACTTCTCCAAAACTTTATCCCTGACCTGTCTGGTGTGTTTCTTGGCCTTCATGATGCTGTTTGTTCACTAAGGTTCTCTAACAAACTTCTGAGGGCTTCACAGAACAGCTGTATTTATACTGAGATTAAATTACACACAGGTGGACTCTATTTACTAATTAGGTAACTTCTGAAGGCAATTGGTTGCACTAGATTTTAGTTAGGGGTATCAGAGTAAGGGGGGCTGAATACAAATGCACACCACACTTTTCACATATTTATTTGAAAAAAAAATTGAAAACCATTTATCATGTTCCTTCCACTTCATAATTATGTGCCACTGTGTTAGTCTATCACATAAAATCCCAATAAAATAAATGTAAGTTTTTGGTTGTAACATGACAAAATGTGGAAAATGTCAAGGGGTGTGAATACTTTTTCAAGGCACTGTATATAAAATAGTAGTATAAAAATGTGAAAATAAAAATAATAAAATTGACCCACAATCGCTATAGTTTCTCTTCACATGTTTCTCCACAGGAGGTATAGTGTTGCTGAAATAATTATAATCTAAAATGTAAATTGATACATTATAATTATTAGAAAGGAGGAAAGAATCATTCGGACAGAGAGAGAGAACATAATGTTGCTTTCTATCACAGCAGTAGGCAATAGGCAGCAACAGCAGGAAAGTGAAATGCACACAGACATGCTCTACTGAACAGAGGTAGCCATGTACGACTGTCTTACTTGGTGTTGTCCGAGTCGATGGTGTGAAACAGTTTCTCCAGTTCCTCCTCATTGAGGGTCCCATCTGAGAAAAAAGCCTGAAATTCCTCCAGGGACAATTTTCCATCATCTGCAAGAAAGAGACCGCTTCAGAACACTAGTCTACCAGTGGGGAGATTTACTAGAAAAAGCAAGAAAACCATCAAATATACAGAATCACATACTTTTCTATGACAGCAAAGTATTTTTAAAAGCTAAGTTCACCTTTTTTCAGAAACTAACTTATACAGTCAAGGGGCTCAAGTATACCACATTATTGTCTTAGCTGTAGGCCTTTTGGGCCCCCCAAGAAGCCTGGCTAAAAAACTTACAATTAGCAAAACCCATTTCCTGCTTTGTTGCTAGGACATGAAAACAATTGGTTTTCATTCCTGTATTGCTGGTAGCAAGCATTCATGGTTTTCACTTCCTCGCAACAAGGTAGGACATGGGGATTGATAACTAAGAGTTTTATGTCCAGGCTTACAGGAGGCCCAAATGGCTAAAAGGTATGACAATAAAATGAATGAACATTTTGGAAAGCTGTACAATTTTTTTTTTTTTAATCTAATGAGAACCTCAGATTGCATCGGCAATCTCCGATGTGTGTGTCATAGCGCTGGACCGCTAGACATGAAAGTTGGACCTACCATAAAGTGTTTTACCTTGCAAGTGTTTCAGAACAATTGTCAGACTCATATATACAGTTATGCATTCTTTTGTTAACTGCTTCAAATCCTCTAAATAAAAAATTAAAAAATGTTTACTTTAAGGAAACAGAGCCATGATTGAAATATAGTACAGTATAGGGGGACCCTGTTTTGATTCTAGGCTACTACCTCTCTGATAGTAACAAAAAGAGCACTCACCAAATGGTACATTTTCGGATGTGTACTGTACAGTATCTCACTTGAAGAACTTTTTGGAACATTTAATGGTTAGGAGCATTTTTAGGCATAGCTAGTGTTGGGCTAGAATTCCATAGCCACTCTTCCATAAAGGCCAGATAGCACAGTGATTATCAGACGTAATAGTACGCCCACTAACAGGTAAAGTGAATAACAGCAATATGAAAGCAGAAAAAAATTGTCAAACATGAGGATTTGAGCGACTTTACTTTGACGAGGGCAGGATTATAATGGCTAGATGACTGGAGCAACTCCAAAACTACAGCTCTTGTGGGATGTTCCCAGTCTGCAGTGGTCAGGACCTACCAACAGGGTCATGGGCGACATGGTCATGGGCATCCAAGGCTTATTAATGCACGTGAGAAGCAAAGGCTGGCCTGTGTAGTCTGATCCTATAGAAGAGCCACTGTAGCTCAAATTGCTGAAAAAGTTAATGCTGGTTCCAATAGAAAGGTGTCGGAACACACAGTGCACTGCAGTTTGCCGAGTATGGGGCTGCGTAGCCACAGACCGGTCAGGGTGTCAAAGCTGACTTGTGTCCACAACAAAAAAGGCCTACAATGGGCATGTGATCATCAGAACTGGACCAAAGAGCAATGGAAGAAGGTGTCTTTGAGGTGTTGTCTTGGCCTCCCAAATCTCCAGATTTCAATTTAATCGGGCACCTGTGGGATGTGCTGGTAAAACGAGTCCGATCCATGGAGGCCCCACCTTGCAACTTACAGGACATAAAGGAGAAATACAGTCAAAGCTCGTTCTGTATTCCTGTGACCCCTTTTCAGCAGACAGCGGGCTAAAGCACCACAGAGCCAGTCCAAGCTTGGGCAAAATTGCGATAATGAAGTCAGGATCCACCCACATGTCTGGACCGGCACCAGGCTCAGCCTTTTTGCGAGCCTGAACCAGCCCCTCCCGCCCCCTCCACAGCCCAGCGCTCCAGTGAGCGTGGGGACCAGAGAGCTGGAGACTGACAGTCAAAAAAAAAAAACATACTTCTCTTTTAAAGGATCTTCTACTGACAGCACCTTCAGAGGTCCAGCGGAGACTTGGCAGGTCAGGGCTGTTCTGGCAACAAAAGAGGGGGCCTTCTCAATATTAGGTGGCTGAGCATGCTATGGTACGTGGTCATGTACGGCTGATCAGTGTATATCAAGATACAAAACTCTTTATTTTTTTTATTTTCGATAAAGCAGGGAACAGGTTAATCCTGTCAGTTTTTTTCTTTTTTATTTTTATCCTGGTCAATAGGTAACACTTTACTTCCCGTCTTGAAGACACAAAAGAAAGTGAGAAGTAATCTCAAGAAAGTTAGGTAAATCTCTACTTAGTTGTTAAGTGAACAAGTGTCCTCATTGGAAGATTTCCCCTCCCTTCCCTTCCTGGTAACTCAAAATTATAGATTTTCCCCTTTTTTCATGTCCCAAGTAGCAATAGTCATCAGGGCAAATAGAAGGAGTGAATTTCCTCAGTGGGACACAAACAGCAAACAGGAGTTTCAACCCCTCTCTACTCTACCCAGATCTAAAAAAGGTGTTCCCTTTAGACAAATGCTTTAGGTTAGACAATAAAAGGCATCACCCAAACCTCCAACTTTCTGCATTAATCAATGGCTAACACAGTACAAGACTCTACTACATACTTTTGTTGGTCAAGAGACCCAAACCATCGAAAACTCTCCCCAAAGCTACATCACCAGCCTTGCCTTAAAATAAAACCCAAACTGTCTTCTTTGCTCCTCCAAAGAGCTTCTGCTCTTAATCCCCCTTGTCGCCTACTCCCATGCTTATCTCCAGGACTTCTCCAACTATCTACTACTCTTGAAAGTTAATCTCTTTAAGTCTGCCTATCCCGTCTCTACCTAACAACTAGAATTTTACTTTCTCTGTGAACTTATCCTCCACAGCTATCACCTTTTGTATCAGTTGCTTCTCCATTTAGATTGTAATTCCTTACAAGAACAGCCCTCCTAACTCACTTGCATTGAATTGTATTAGAACGGTATGGTCTTTTCTAATTTTGTGAAGTGCTGCGCAAATTGTTGGCACTGTATAAATCCAGTATAATAATAATAATAATATGAACAGTAATACTAACAGCAACACCAATAATAATTATTCAGCTATGGGAAGGGTTAGTGAAAAAAATGCCTGTACCTACTATTTTTTTTTACTTATGTGACCATCAGTGTGGAAGGCTCTGTATGTCTGACAGTTTCTATCAAGGTAGACTGACCAAAGACAGAGCAAATTTCTTTCTTGCAACCACTGGAATCCCTCCCGCCGAGCCATTGTAATTTTTATATACTATATACTATAACAGCCACTTGCAATAATTGTATGAAAATCTGGCAGGCTGGTTGTACCCACGTTGATTGATCGATCAACTTGGGTACAGTCAGCCTACCCATACATGGTTCGAATCTTGGCCGGTTCAGCAGGATTTGGTTTGAACTGTTTATGGCCACCTTTACAATGATTCCAGGGGACATTAACTTTCACCTCTGCTATCTAGGTTGTGTTAGAAAGCTGCGACCCAGGATAGGAAGCAATATGAGCTTACAACAGTCTTTATGCACAGGAATCTGTAAGATAGGATATAACAAGAGGAATGGCATAAAGGGCTCTGGTTCAGTCAGCAATGGCAGTCCCATCATCTAAGCGCTCTCCTTTAAATACAACTAAGATGACAAAAAACTCATGCTTCAAAACTGGAGACTGGAAGAATAAATAAATGAAAAATGGTTTAAGTTACTGGTGTGCAGGGGCGTTGCTAGGTCTACAAAAGATCTGGGGCTAGAGCCCATAGCAGCGTAGTAAGGAAAGTCATACGCTTGGGCGGGCATACACATGTATATACAGTAATATACGTGTGGGTGTATATATATCCCCAGAGAGCCCCCCCGCTTACATCAGGGTCCCCAGAGAGCCCCCCCTTACATCACCTTACATCAGGGTCCCCAGAGAGCCTCCTCCTTACATCAGAGTCCTCAGAGAGCCTCCCCCTTCCATCAGGGTACCCAGAGGGCCCCCCCCACTTACATCAGGGTTCCCAGAGAGGCCCCCTTACATTAGGGTCCCCAGAGAGCCTCCCCCTTAAATCTGGGTCCCTAGAGAGCCTAGGCCTTAAAATCAGGGTCCCCAGAGAGCCTCTCCCTTACATCAGGGTCCCCAGAGAGCCCCCCCACTTACATAAGGGTCCCCAGAGAGTCTCCCCTCCCCTTGGGGACCCCTGCAGAGACTCGGGGTTATTGGCCTCAGATTCGGGGCTATAGCCCCAAAAGCCACCCCCTAGCAACGCCCCTGCTGGTGTGCTTTAAGGAATTATTTTTTAACAGTTAGTACGGGATACCCCACGTTAGCCACTACTGGCACTGGCCTAATTAATAGACTCAACGATGCACACAATATAAAATTGAGCAATCTACCTAAGATAACCTCAGCACAGTGGTCCAAATTTGCAAAAATAATATCATTTAAAAATCAAGAAGAGGTGTTTGAGTTTCTTTTAAGTTTCTTTCAAGTACCAAGTTTAAAGACCTAAAACAGCTGAATCCAAATGCAGCTGAAGCAGATAAATCTACGGGCTAGACACAACACCATCTGTACATCTCTAAAAGAAACCATTCTGTTTTTCTAATTATTTATTACTTGGACTTGAGGTACAAACATCTTAGCAGACAATATTTAAAAAGTGTTTAAACTACAGAATTCTACCAGTCTATAGAATATGGATGACTGCTATTGCATAAGCAATTAACCTTACCTTGCGGTTTACATTTTAAAGGCTAAACCATAATTTGCTCCACCAATATCTTCAAAAGTAATGAATCTATTACTTTCTATATAAAATAAGTGTGTATTATGAACCTGAACCCCATACTTTTAGTTTTTGACCATAGTTTTATATACTGTATAATACAATTATAGTCCTACTGAATGGCGAGTCTTTTAAAAACCCACATTTTAGCTGCTCTTCTACAGATTTTATCCATCTACAGATCTTAGCCCTTCTGCAGATTTACGATTCAGTAAATTGGCCTAACATTAGAACAGAACTCAAAAAGCAATTGTGTGCTATAAGAGATGGCAGCCAACGGGACGCCCATTTGTAATTGAAAGTGAGCAGATTAATAGATGAGAAAGTTTTATTGCTTCATGTTAGACGACCAAAACGAGGAGAACCGCTGTATCAATTTTTGATTCACCTAAAATATTTCTATGTGGATCTCAATGACGCCGAGAATCACCATTTAGAAACTCAGCACATGAATAATGAATTGTACGGTTCTCTACAAACTGGACAAATCTTCATTCATATTCAGGAAAATCAGAAAATTTGCAGGTTGCCGATTTGCCAGGTTTTTAAACAGATTCACTCACTCATCATCATATTCTGCATTATCAGTACAGGGATTTGTTTTCAAAAGGAGTAGACCAGGATAGGCAAGGGGTAATTGTATTCTATAATGGTAAATTTAGTGTAAGCATCACTGTGTGCGTTACATACATGACAAAATTGAGAACTCCATGAAGATTTCTGTCTTGCTGTCTACATAGAAAAAAAAACTTTTTCTGCTCTAAATTACTTTGCAATTGATCACAATAGTTTTTGGTTTTTTTTTGGATCTATACACCTGCACTCCTCCATGGAATGTAAGGAGATATCAGTACATAGAGCCTCAGTCTGAGCTCCCTGCCCCCTCATGAGGTACCCCCAACTTTTTTTTAAACTATGGGGTTGATGTACTAAAGAAAAATTGACTTTGCACTTTGCAATTGCAGTTGCACTCTGCAAGAGCATTTTCTCCAGAGCTTAGTAAATGTGGGGAAGCTCGGCTGACTTCAATCATCCAACCATGCGCAAGCAAAATTTCATTTTTTTTAAATCTTCCTTGAATGTGATTGGGTATTCCATGCAAAGTAAAGCTTTACCTCATTTACTAAGTTCTGTAGCAAATGCCCTTACAAAGTGCACAGTCTATTTGCCTTTAGTAACTCAACCCCCCTGTTTCAAAGTTTTCTACAGCTTACAACTTTACAGTCTAGCCAGGAGTAACTTAATTGCTCTACATAAGCACAGGTTTGCAAGAGCAATGGGGATGTGCAAAGTACTGTAGTCCATAGTAACCATCCCTTTTTTTAATTTACAGGTACAGATTAGATAAGCTATGAGTTTTGATTGGTTGATGAGGTTGGCACTCTGCACATCTTCACTGATTACTTTATCAAATATGCTCAAAAGTGCTAAAGAAATTAAAATCTCCTAAACCAAACTCAAAACTCCAAATGAGGTTAAAATAAAGCCAGGTGCACTAAAAGAAATATGGGTTGCCATTGCTGATCTTCTTAAAATGCTGGCTACCCGGTTCTCTGACTTTTTTTTTTCTAAGAAACTGACCCAGAACAAGCATGCAGATCAGGAAAGTCATAACTCCTAAATTGTATAAATGTTCTAGGCCAATGGCTAAGACATTGTGGAAGCCATTGCACTGAATCGGCATGATGGCTAGAAAACTAGATGTCAAACACGGGGGTTCCTTCCATACAATCTTCCTTCAACTCCAATGCCTCCCCACCTAGTACTAGTCCTGCTGCAACAGCATATGCCGAGCACAGTATAACACAAAAACTTCAAAAGATTCCCAAACCAATTTTCAAACAACGAACAATCTACAAACCCTTTATAGTACACCTCTAGGTTTAGCATGAATATCCCATATCCCACTCATGTTCATACCTGTCTTCAGCTGGGACAGAAAAACTTGCAGCATCCTATAAGCCATTTTAGAAAGAGATGAACTTTGCCCGTGTCAATAAGCACTGCAAATGAATCACCCTCCTTAGCGGAATAAAAAATGCATAGCACCACTTGTTTGCTTTAAATAATTCACGAGTCTCATTTAGGAATCTCCTTGAAGACCGGGAATCCCGCAGAGAGTAGTTAACAATGTACACAAAAAGAGTGCCCCGTTTTATTTAATTGGATACACAAACCTCTGTTTAATCTAGAAAGAAAGGTCACGATAAATTGTTATTATGAGGAGACCTAAATAGGTTCACTTTGAAGACAGAAGAAGAAGGGTCACTAAAACATCGCTCGACTCGTGTAGTCCTAAAATTATTTATTGACTGTAATGCAGTACTTTTCTGTGTCTCGGTCCTTGTGTATGCAAAACATAGAAGAATATCCACCTCAAGTAATATACAGTATCTCACAAAAGTGAGTACACCCCTCGCATTTTTGTAAATATTTTATTATATCTTTTCATGTGACAACACTAAAGAAATGACACTTTGCTACAATGTAAAGTAGTGAGTGTACAGCTTGTATAAGAAGAAAAATATTACAGCGCACACAAGCAAAAAAAAATACAGCTTGTATAAGGCCCCTTTCACACTGGAGCAGGGGCGGCGTCGGCGGTAAAGCGCCGCTATTGTAAGCGGCGCTTTACCGTCGGTATTCGGCCGCTAGCGGGGCAGTTTTACCCCCCGCTAGCAGCCGGGAAAGGGTTCAAAACCACCACAAAGCGCCTCTGTACTGTATTTCACTATATAAACTCTCTTTACTGTTAAAAATAAGTGTACAATGCAAAACTCCGGTGGGTGTAACAAGATGTCCACTTTCCCCCTTCTCATGTATCCTTACTGTGAAGGAGTGCTGGGTGTAGCAAGATGGCAGCGACGAAACATCACTTCCGTTACACAATATGACGGGTCGCCAAATCTGACGAAACACCATCACCACTTGGCAAAACCAGCAGGAGGAAACCAATTAATATCTAGATGTCTGTAAGGCTTTCATCCTCATCACCACTGTAAAGGTTGCATTCTTCCTACTGACCACCAATGGACGAGGCATTTTTCCATCAAACCCCAATGAATTCCCTGAGACCTGAAAATTATTTTCGGGGTTTCTCTGGGGTAAAATGTTTAAGAAAGCTGGTATATACTATATTACATTTTTTTTCTATTTGGTATTTTTTTTTCACAAAAGTAGATGTAAGATGTAAGTAGGACAAATCGGTAAAATTGAGGAAAGGATCACTTTATGAACTTCTGAATTTAGTCTTCACACATATTCTGGGGCCAGTGGACAAGTAAAACCGGCAGGACACTACAACTTTATATCTGACGCTCATTTTCGGGTTCTGAGAAGACTCAGATAAAGAAGCAGAAAATTTCAATGTCAAGTCTGCTGACTCAGTTCGAGATAGACTGACATTTATGTTTTGTTCCTCTTCAGTCAGCAATTTATGCGATTCACATTGACTGCATAATGAATTAATCAAGCCACAGGAATTTGAGCATTTTTTCTATAATTTATGGTTGCGTAGAGCGTGCCCCTCACTCTTCATTCTCTTGGAGGTAGCAGCTGTCTAGATCTTGGCTTTGCACACCAGTGTTTACCACATTTTTCACTCTACTGCTGTTTTGCACAAGGACAAATACTTTTTAAACCAATTTATTTTAGCCATTCATGGGGAAAAATTCTCAGTGTGTTGCAAGTATCTTGGAGACAAAATAAATAGCCAGGAATAAAGTAATGTTAATTCATACAGAAAATGCGTATACAAATTCTGTCCCTGAAACGGGTTAGTATTCATCCAACTATTTCAACTAAAAAGAAGAACATTGGCTTGGGGTGACAAAGTAGCCGATAACTTGGTGACAAAAAAAAAAGTAAAAAAACAAGTAATGAGCCTAGATGGCCTTTTTCCCCAATCTGCCATGGGATAAATACAGCAGCCATCATTGCTGACGCCATCGCCTGGCTGTTGTGCTGACCCATTGGTTTTAAAACTGAAGTTTCGTCTGCTTATATTTTCCTTCTTGGTGGCTCATTCAACGTGTTACAGATTTTTAAAATTTTATCACATACCTTTTTTTAGACCCAGTGATGTCATCAATGGGTCTCTCTGCTTTTCTATGAAATACAGACAGATTGTGGCTGGTAAGTGGGGCCGGCAGGCTGCTGTTTATAGCTTCCTAAAAGAATCACAACACCCTGTCTCAGTGCTCCTTTTCAAGTGCCCTCAAACCTAAAAGAAGCAGTGAGCTGACTCTTGGGAGGATTTACGCAAATTTCAAAATCTTTTGATAGGTTTGTATCAGTCTTGAGTGCGCATTCCTGGGCAGGAAGGTACTGTGATCCCGGGTACTGCCGATTGATAGAACTTAAAGTGTTTTTAAACCCACAACAACTACCAGTAGACGTGGTGTATCTGGATTTTGCAAAAGCATTTGACACGGTTCCTCATAAACGTTTACTGTACAAAGTAAGGTCAGTTGGCATGGACCATAGGGTGAGTACATGGATTGAAAACTGGCTACAAGGGCGAGTTCAGAGGGTGGTGATAAATGGGGAGTACTCGGAATGGTCAGGGGTGGGTAGTGGGGTCCCCCAGGGTTCTGTGCTGGGACCAATCCTATTTATTTTCTACATAAACGATCTGGAGGATGGGGTAAATAGCTCAATCTCTGTATTTGCGGACGATACTAAGCTAAGCAGGGCAATAACTTCTCCGCAGGATGTGGAAACCTTGCAAAAAGATCTGAACAAATTAATGGGGTGGGCAACTACATGGCAAATGAGGTTCAATGTAGAAAAATGTAAAATAATGCAAAAATATGAATGCAATCTATACACTGGGGGGGGGGGAGAACCTCTGGGGGAATCTAGGATGGAAAAGGACCTAGGGGTCCTAGTAGATGATAGGCTCAGCAATGGCATGCAATGCCAAGCTGCTGCTAATAAAGCAAACAGAATATTGGCATGCATTAAAAAGGGATCAACTCCAGAGATAAAACGATAATTCTCACGCTCTACAAGACTCTGGTCCGGCCGCACCTAGAGTATGCTGTCCAGTTCTGGGCACCAGTCCTCAGGAAGGATGTACTGGAAATGGAGCGAGTACAAAGAAGGGCAACAAAGCTAATAAAGGGTCTGGAGGATCTTAGTTATGAGTAAAGGTTGCGAGCACTGAACTTATTCTCTCTGGAGAAGAGAAGCTTGAGAGGGGATATGGTTTTAATGTACAAATACCGTACTGGTGACCCCACAATAGGGATAAAACATTTTTGCAGAAAGGAGTTTAACAAGACTTGTGGCCACTCATTAAAATTAGAAGAAAAGAGGTTTAACCTTAAACTATGTAGGTTCTTTACTGGAAGAGCGGCAAGGATGTGGAATTCCCTTCCACAGGCAGTGGTCTCAGCGGGGGGGCATCGATAGTTTCAAAAAAACTATTAGATAAGCACCTGAACGACCACAACATACAGGGATATATAATGTAATACTGACATATAATCACACACATGGGTTGGACTTGATGGACTTGTGTCTTTTTTCAACCTCACCTACTATGTAACTATGTTACAGTAAAATCAGTCTGTATATGCAGTAAAGCATGTTTGTTATACTCGCTGTGGAACCTAAGGGGCTAATCCTCTGCTTTGTGCAAAAAAGGTTTTTTAATCCTGTCTTCTCTGATCCTCCCCTTACATTTTTACAACACCCCCAGGCAGATAATTTTCATATAAACCTCCACCTCATTCCTATACCTCTTTGTAGGCACTGTAGGTGTGGAGCTTGGTACTTGTCAGCATCGGGTGCCAGTGTGATTATAAAAAAGAGATGGTGAACGCATAGACAGCAGGCTCCTGACCCTTACACCATTTGAATCATAATGTAAAAATGATCTACACTCGATGGCTGCCTGCTAAATGCACACCTCGCACTTTGTCTTCTGTTTCTAAATGGGAACCTGCAACAACCCCAAGATCAATAACACTGGGAGCAAATCTGGGCCACCAAATCCTGCACTAGAAACACAGCAGAAGTGAAGGCTAATTACAAAGTATTACACATATGGTATATGGTCCCCAGTTGACTGGCAGATGCCTCCATTGCCTCCTCCATCAACTGCTTTTGTGGATGGCCAGAACCCTGGATCTTTTTATCACATTTAGTGGTCTTGCCCAGCCACCCAACGATTCTGGCAGCAAGTGTACCAACTGCTAAACAACCTTTTCACACAATCCTAATTATGGATCCCCCTGAGGCCTTAAATCGCAAGCCAGTAGGACTCTCTAACTCCCAGTTTGCTCTTATGACCCACGCACTGACTGCCACTAAGCTAGTTATAGCTAAGGCCTGGCTATCAACAAGTATTCCCTTCTCGGAAGTAAAATGAAGAACACGCTGGACTTCGATAAAAACGAAAAGTTGACAGCACACCTACAGAACACCATGCCTAAAATTTATCAAAATCTGTGATCCTTAAGTCACAACATTTCTTGCTATTGGACCTATGACATGCCCAATCCACAGTCTTGTAATACCAAGACCCCAGGAAGCCTCTCCAGTCCGACTCATTCCCTACTATTCCCCCTCTTATGCCCCATACACACGAACAGAAATTCTGCCAGCAAAAGTCGGATGTGAGCTTTTGGTCAGAAATTCCGACCGTGTGTATGCTCCATCGGACTTTTGCTGGCAGAATTCCAGCCAGCAAAAGATTGGGAGCATGTTCTCTATTTTCCTATCTGAAAATGCGTTCGTCTGTATGCAATTCGGATGCGCAAAAAATCACGCATGCTTGGAAATAATTTGACGCATGCTCGGAAGCATTGAACTTCATTTTCTCGGCTCGTCGTAGTGTTGTACGTTACCACGTTCTTGACGGTTGAAAGTTCAGAGAACTTTTTTTTTTTTTAAAAGGTTTTTATTTGCCAGATGTACATACATAGAATAACACATTGCATGTAAGGTATATTGTCGGTTGCAACCGTCAAAATATAATTAACATTCAAGGGTAGTTTCGGATAAACATCCTATGATAAAGGGTATATCAGTACAGGTAGCAATTTTTTTAACTCTAAAATACCAGTTATTTTCTGTAATCGTAATGCAAATTATCAGCAATCCAATAGCTGGTATAAAACATAAAATAAAGTAAAAAAATAATATAAAAGTATATATATATATAAAGTTAAAGAACTAAACCAAAGAGGTATATACCTCCTAAACCAATTGTGCTGTGCGCTGTCATCTCTCCAGTCCCCTGGAACATGTTCTCACAATATCATCCTACCCAGAAAGTTCAGAGAACTTTTGTATGACTGTGTGTATGCAAGGCGAGAATTCCGTCAGAAAAACCATCCAAGTTTTTTCTGACGGAATTTCTGATTGTGTGTATGGGGGATTATTGATCCCTACCTTGCTGAGGATGGCCTCCCTCCCTCTCTCCCCTTTTTCTTGTCTCATCTTTCTTTCGTCTTTTCTTTCTTCCATGTCTCTTCTCTCTCCCTTCCTTTATTATACTTCAGACTCTTCACACGACATGGCAACACGCACATCTATATAATTCATTTTTGTCACGGATCTGTACTATGCACATTAGTGACCTGAATCATTTAAGTGCTGTTGAAACTTGCTATTCGTAATTTATATATCTTAATTGTCTGTCAGGATGTGAGGTTGCATATTGTTCTTTATGAAAACTCAATAAAAACTATCGAACAAGAAAAAAAGAGAGAGTGGACAGGAGTGTGGCTGTGCTTTGTATGACAGCCAAGAACAATACTAATTACTGGCACTTTTCTAATAGGGAAAAATTATTTATCACCATATGAACTCTGGAGTCTAAAGCCTAGTACACATGGGCCGACCTGTCCGACAGAAGCCGCATGACAAAAAAAAAGGTCTGCCGACCAGCTCCCGATCTGACAGGAGTGTTCCAGCCAGGGAGGGGGGTATAACAAACATGTTATACTTCCCTGCTCTTTTGCAGTGGATTTGCACAGAGCAGCCCAGATCCTCTTCTTATCGGTTCCCTCTTTGCTGCTCCTGGCCCCTTCCTCCTGTCGAGTGCCCGCAGAGCAAACATCTTGCTATGGGGGGCACCCGAGCAAAGCTGCAGCTCTGTGTGCCCCACCCCCTCTCTCCTGATTGGCTAACTGACTTTGATTGACAGCAGCGGATGCCAATGGCGCCACTGCTGTGTCTCAGCCAATCAGGAGGGAGAGGGATTTGTGGACATCGCTGGACAGAGATGGGGCTTAGGTAAGTATTAGGGGGGCTGAGGGCGGCTGCTGCACACAGAAGGCTTTTCATCTTAATGCTTAGAATGCATTAGGATAAAAAAAACTTCTGACTTTACTACCCCTTTAACAGGTGAGATAGATGTACTAACATTGGATTGTTAGTACAGCGGCTCCGACCTGAGCTGTCAGTTTTTTCAGGTTGAACGAAAAAAAAACTAGTGATGTGTACGAGGCTTAACAAGACACCGCTGGTTTAAGAACGGCTGGTCACTAATCGCAAAGGAAGGAAAGTTTAGTAAAGGGGTTTACAACCAAAGTGGTGCACAATGAGGGGACTGCACCATCTACACAACCATTTCATATGAACCCACAGCCATTGTCTTTTAAACATGAAATATATACAGTTTTTTTTAACTTTTAAAAAGAGGCAACCTAATATAAGACTTTTTTGAGATTCTTAGAGACATCAGTTGTAACAGCAACTGTTGGTTGCTGTTGGGTGTTGTCTTATTATATTAGCCTGTGTTTGCATCCCTGTTCCTATGAAGGTAAAGAGTAGGTAAACTGTGACAACACACATCTCCTATATGTTCCCTTTCAGTCTGCTGAATCTATCATTGAGCCCCTGTTCACATCGGTGCGATTTGACACGTCAAATCGCATGGCAAATCGCAGCCTATTGATGGGCGCTGGTAGGCTGCATTTGATGGGCGCTGGTGAGGCTGCATTGATGGGCACTGGTGAGGCTGCATGGATGGGCGCTGGTGAGGCTGCAATGATGGGCGCTGGTGAGGCTGCATTTGATGGGCACTGGTGAGGCTGCATTTGATGGGCACTGGTGAGGCTGCATTTGATGGGCGCTGGTGAGGCTGCATTTGATGGGCGCTTCATTAAAAAGGTCGGGTATACATGGGCAGGGCAAAGGGGGTGGAGTCAGGAGTGAAGCCAGGGGGGCGGCAAAATGAGGTTTCGTCTAGGGTGTCAAAAATCCTTGCACCAGTCCTGTCAATAGATTGACCTTTGTCGACCAAGAACAGCCATAGAAGCATTGAAATCTGGCTGGTACCTGCTGAACTGGCCAAATTTCAATCCATCTGTGACCAGCTTTAGTCACATCATTTATCTGTAATGTCCCACAGGCAGCTGGATCCTGGAGAAATCTTCACTGCAGAGATGCTGGTCCTCTTCCTGTCTCTGCATTTCTGAACTTCAGTGAACAAACTTATCTCAATGGGGGAGAAGGAAGGTGGGGGTGTGCCCCCTTTGGACCATATGTACTGCTGTTCTGCCTGAAGACCCAAAGCTGTTAACCGTGCAGCACTGGAAGTTCAGGGGCAAGAGCATAATAGGCATCCCTGCACAGAAGATTTCTCCAGGATCCAGGCAGCTGCATAATGTGAGACATCTTTCATTATAGGTCATGTGACTAAGGCTGGCCATACATTGTACAATTTTCTTGTACAATTTTCCTTTAGATTTACCAAAACCCTATGAAGTCAAACCTAAACACTTTCAATTTGTATGCAATCAGGTAGGCCCTTCTACTACATAGTTTAATGTAATTCTAAAAAAAAATGGAATAAGAAAAATGTATGGTGTATGGCCAGCTTAAGGATGTATACAGATGTAAATGGATGATCATACGTTTACATCAGCCTTGACTTAGAGATGCATTGATGTCTGTTTTTCATCTGTCAACGAATGTGAAAGGGGCCTAGGGCTGTATGGATTTTCTTTTTTTTTTTTTTTTTGTTAAACTTCAGATTTTACCCTTTGAAAAGACATTTGCAAAAAAAAACAAAAAAAAAACAATGGGGTTTGAGATTTATTTGCTGCTGGAATGGAGAGTTTACTTTCACTTGTTCCAGCCTGGGGAAAATAAATAAATAAATAAATAAAAGTCAGCAGCTACAAATACTGTAGCTGCTGACTTTTACTATAAGGACACTTACCTGTCCAGGGAGCCCGCGCTGTCGGCACCCCAGCTGATTTTTGGATCGGCTCTTGGGTGCTGCTGCCATTCATGGTAAGGGAAACCGGCAGTGAAGACTTTCTAACTGGCCCAGTGGCGGAGGAAGTGGGCCGAACTTCAGAGGGACGCCACCGCGGCTCAGTCTTCAGGAAGTGGGGACGGGTACACATTCCCCCCTCCCCCCAAAAGATCAGCAGAGCTTCCACTTTTTGGTGGAACTCTGCTTTAGCCCAGGTTCACACTGAGCTGCAGGAATGAAGCCACGCGAGTTCAGCTGATTTCACTCCTGCATGTCAGTCCCGATTTCGGCCGCGATTTCAGAGACATCTGTGCAGGTTTCTGCACAGATGTCAATGTAAATCGCAGCCCGAAATTGAAAAAAAGGAGTACAGAAACTACTTCTTGAAATCGGTGCAGCGCCGCAGATGCGGCGTCACACCGATTAGGACGTGCAATTGCCGCCGATTTGACATGCGATTTTACATGTCAAATTGCATGTTAAATCCCTCCAGTGTGAACCAGGGCTTAAAGATGATGAACTGTTTCTTTAGAAACCCTCTTTATTTTAAAAAGAAACTCAGTAGGTACTACAGCTTACTAAACCTTATACAATAGGGATTTTCTTACTGAATGAAATTGATCTCCATAAGCGAAATATAAAAAGAAAAAAATAATAATTTGAACAAGCTTACATTTTAAAGCTTACCTCTAGATAGGCAGTTGAATACCTGAATAACATAAATACTACTTTACTTGTTAAAGCAGAGTTCCACCCAACAGTGGAAGTTCCGCTGATTTGTTTTCTCCCCCCTTTTCAGCCACTAGCGGGGCGGTTTTTAAAAAAAAGTAAAAACTCCAGCCTTGCGACGATTTCAAAGCACTATGGAAGCGCTGCCATTCAATGCAATGGTAAGGGGCATTTGGGAGCGCTAAATACAGCGCTCCCAACCCACCCCAAAGATGCTGCTTGCAGGACTTTTCCTAACGTCCCACAAGCACACCGCACCAGTGTGAAAAGACACACTGCACAGAATGGGAGGCAGTTTTCAGGGGCTTTTTAGAGGGTATTTCAAGAGCTAAAACACCTGAAAACTGCCTCAGCGTGAAAGGGGTTTTAAGGACTTGTGATTCTGGGCAGCCAGTTATGGAATTAAGGCAACACTGACAAAGGACAGACAGATCCTTGTCTTGCAAAAGCAGCACGGCTTGTCAAGAATAAGGATGAGCTCCGGCGTGTTCGCAAGCTGCACGTGCAGAGCCCGCCAGGAACTCGGCACTGCACAGCGCTAATCACAAGCCGTGAGACATTTCTCGATGTGCGGCTGCAGAGATCAGGAAATGTCTCACTGCCTGTGATTAGCGCAGCGCATTGCTGACTTCCTGGCGGGCTCGGCACGTACAGCTTGCGAACACGCCGGAGCTCATCCTTAGTAAAGAACACACCACCAGGCTGCTGGCCGGACAAGGCAGAAGCAGCAGACTGATGAGGTCATCTCTTTCCTCCTGTCAGCAGGCTCACTGTAACCACATATGGAATGCAACTATTGGCTCAAAGCACTGCTCCTTTTCCCATTTTTAGAGCTGCTGTAAAGACGATTGCAAGAGGCTGATATCAAGACAAAGGGGTTGATTTACTAAAACTGGAGTGCAAAATCTGGTACAGCTGTGCATGGTAGCCAATCAGCTTCTAACTTCAGCTTGTTCAGTTAAGCTTTGCCAAAAAAAAAAATTGGAATCTTGAACGGATTGTTTTTTATGTAGAGCTGCACCAGAGTTTGCACTCTCCAGCAGTGGCGGAATTACCAGGGTCGCAACAGTCGCACTTGCGACGGGGCCCTGGCATTCCGTCACTGTGGGGGGGTCCCAGCGGGGTTGCCGTCCTTTCCTCTCTCTCGCACGGGATGAGAGAAGACACAGATGATCTGCTCCCCCTTCTCCCCCTCCTCTCTTCTCTGTGTGCTCCATGGGAAATGTGAGCTTGTTAGCTTCACACTTGACTGCCCGCGGAGCACACAGAGAAGGGAGAAGGGGGAACAGATTATCTGTGTCCTCTCTCATCCCGTGCGAGAGAGGACAGGACGGACGGAGAGGGAAATATAACTGTTAATGTCGGTGTCTCCATGAGAGACACGCTCTCCGCTCAGAGCCATGCTGTCCTGAGAAGGCGGACAGCACTGATGGGCACTGATAGAAGTCACCGATGGGCATTGATAGAAGGCACTAATGGGCACTGATAGAAGGCACTGATGGGCACTGATAGAAGGCACTGATAGGAGGCAAATTATGGGCACCGATAGAAGTCACTGGTAGGCACTGGTAGAAGGCACTGATAGGCAAATTATGGGCACTGATAGAAGGCACTGATAGGAGGCACCAATGAACACTGATAGAAGGCACTAATTGACACTGATGGGCACTGATAGAAGGCACAGATGGGCACTGATAGGAGGCACTGATGAGCACTGATAGAAGGCACTGATAGGAGGCATTTATGGGCACTGATAGGAGACACTGATGAGGTGCACTGATAGGAGGCACCGATGGGCACTGATAGGAGGCACTGATGAGCACTGATAAGGCATTGATGGGCACTGATAGGAGGCACTAATAGGCACAGATAGGCCGCATTGATGAGCACTGATAGGCAGCACTCATAGGAGGCACTAATGTGCACTGGTAGGCTGCACTGATAGGTGGCATTGATGGGCACTAATAGGTGGCACTGAGGAACACTGATAGGCAGAACTTAGGCAGTATTGATGGGCACTGATGGGTGGCATTGAAGAGTACTGATAGGTGGCACTGATGAACGATGTTAGGCGGCATTAATGAGCACTGATAGGTGGTGCTGATAGGCAGAATTGATGGGCACTAATAGGCCGCATTAATGAGCGCTGATTGGTAACAATTGTAGGTGGAATCAATGGGCACTGATAGGCGGCATTGATGAGCACTGATAGGCAGCATTGATGGCCACTAATAGGTGGCATTAATGAGCACTGATAGATGGCACTGATGATTGGGGCACTGATTATCAGTGTAAACAATTTACTGAAATTCTTGACAGTTAATTGCAGTCCTTTCCTAACACAGACACAGCGTGGGAGGAAAGGGCTGTGGATAACCGGCAAGTCTGTTTACATGTGATCAGCTGATCACATGGTAAAGGGCCGCTGTGATTGCGCTGGATGCATGTCTCAGGGGACATGCGGGAAGCACGGTTTTGGGAGGATGTCCATGGACACCCTTCCAAAATTGGAAGCCCGGGGATCACATGGAAGGGGGGTCCATCATGGTTTCTTGCACCGGGGCCCTGAAGGTTCTAGTTACGCCTCTGCTCTCCAGTTTTAATAAATCAACCCGAGAGTTAGGTAACCACCATAATTGCAATAGAAGATAGGCTTCCGATGTCTGCCTCAAATTCAAATAAAACAAGAAATGGAGATATAATGCTGGCAATCATGGCATGGTCTTGAATTAATTTCAGTTGAAACTATCATAGCAAAAATCCCTTATTTACAGACATTGCTGCTGCAGGAATTTCAGAAGGCTGGAAATGGTAACCAATGCATTATAATTGTCTGCTGAGTGAGGAAAGGTAAGCTACTGCTGTCCTACAGCATTCTTAGGAATAATTGGGAGATAACGCACATGTGCTGACTCATGGATATAGACATAAATGCAGGCGAAAAAAGGGTCTCCCTAAGGACTCATTTACATGAAGATTGGATCACTTATCAAAGGGCTTTTGATGGGTGTTATAGCCCCTCCTCAACATCTGTTTTAACCCCTAAAAACCCGCACCACCATATTACAACCACATGCATTGCACACCCTTGCAAGCATAGCCCCATGCAATTGAATGTGACGGGGAGGGGAACATTTTTGTTGGGATGTGATGCATAGGATCAAAATTGCACCCCTGCCCGCTACCTTTTGCACCCCTGGCCGCTTTACCTAAAAAGGCTGCTCAATTGTGTTTTTAATGCCCCCTCCCCAACTGCAAGTGTAAACATAGCCTTACATCTATTGATTTTGAAACAACTAATCAGATCCCCTATGTGTGGCAAGCTTATTAACTCCATTACTCTTACGGGTTCATGCAGACGGACGTATTTGCAGGCGTTTGGAAATATAGTATAAAATACGCCTGTATTTGTGTCACCGGCTGCTGTGTAATCCTGCCCATAGTAATGAATTACAAAATATGCTGTACATGGGTATACACGTGTAAATGGCAGTACTTGCGTTTAGAGACGTATGTAAGGCCATCATTTCCAGAATGGACAAGTTTTGCATATAGGAAAATACGCCTATACATCTGTGTTTACAGTGGGGGAAATATTTATTTGATCCTCTGCAGATTTTGTAAATTTGCCCACTTAAAAAGAAATGAAGGGTCTATACTTTTTATCACAGGTGTATTTTAAATGATAGAGACGAAATATCAACCAAAAATCCAGAAAAAACACATAAAACAAATGCTATAAATTAAGTTGCAGTTTAGTGAGTAAAATAAATATTTGATCCCCAAGCAAATGACTTCGTACTTGGTGGAGAAACCCTTGTTGGAAGACTCATCCACGATCCATCTTTATTGTTCTGGCTGAGGGAAGAAGGCTCTCATCCAAGATTTTACAATACATGGCCTCGTACATTGGCCCTCTATGCGGCAAAGTCAGCCTGTGCCTTTAGCAGAGAAACAGCCCCAAAGCATAATGTTTCCATCTCCGTGCTTGACTGTAGGGATGGTGTTCTTAGGGTCATAGTCAGCATTTTTTCAGTTTTCTTCCTGCAAACACATGGCGAGTCGAGTTAATGCCAAAGAGCTCATTTTTGGTCTCATCTGACCACAGCACTTTCTCCCAATCCTTCTCTGAATCATTTAGATGTTCATTGGCATGAATGTGTCTTCTTGAGGAGGGGGACTTGCCGTGTTTGGAGGACGAAAAATGCTGACTATGACCCTAAGAACACCATCCCTACAGTCAAGCACGGAGGTGGAAACATTATGTTTTGGGGCTGTTTCTCTGCCAAAGGTACAGACCGAATTTGCCACATTGAGGGGCCAATGGACAGGGCCATGTATTGTAAAAGATGGGTCATGGATGGGTCCTTCAGCATGACAATGACCCAAAGCAACAAAGGAGTGTCTCAAGAAGAAGCACATTAAGGTCATGGAGTGGCCTAGCCAGTCCCAGACCTTAAAGTGGGGTTCCACCCAAAAAAAAAATACTACATGAAAAATCCTAAAAAAAATACAAAAAAACATTTGGATATTTTTTTTTTTACTCACTTCTAAATGCCTGTTGCTAGGGGGTCCCTCGTAGTCTGCCTCTTCCAGTGCCTGGGCTGGTGTCATCACTTCCCCCTCGGCACAGGAAGGGCTCAGCTCTGCTCCCTCCCTCCTGTCAATCATCTGGGACCCATTACAGGTCCCAGGTGACTGAGCGGCCAATCACGGCCCAGCGCCCACAGTTGCAATGCCGGCGCCGCTGAACGGAGGGGGAGACGAGCGGGGCTTCGATCCCCCGAATCGCTGGACCCAGGGACAGGTAAGTGTCCAATTAAAAGTCAGCAGCTGCAGTATTTGTAGCTGCTGACTTTTAATTTTTTTTTTGTTTTTGACTGGAACTCTTCTTTAATCCTATAGAAAATTTATGGAGGGAGCTGAAACTTCGAGTTGCCAAGCTACAGCCAAGAAACCTTAAAGCAGTGTTTCGTCCCCCGCCCCTCCAAAAATTAAGTCTGCAAGTACACATACTGCAGCTGCTGCCTTTTAGTGTTAGGACACTTACCTGTCCTGGAATCTAGCAATGTCGGCACCCAAGCTGATGTTTCCATCGGCTGTCGGGTGCTGCTGCCGCCATTGCCGGTAAGGGAACCCGGCAGTGAAGCCTTGTGGCTTAACAACGGGGTCCCTACTGCACATGCGTGAAGCGCGCTACACTATCTTACTGGCCCAGCAGCAGGGAAAGGAGGAGGCAGAGGAGGGGGCCAAACTCCTGATGAACTCCTGATGCAGCGGCGTGGTCCGACGGAAGTGGGGACAGGGTAAATGTCAAAAACAAAAAGGTGCCAAATGTGGCACCGGAGGGGGGGAGGAACCAGATAAGCAGAAGTTCCAGTTTTGGGTGGAACTCCGCTTTAAGGATTTAGAGAAGATCTGTAAAGCAGGGTGGACCAAAATCTCTCCTGAGATGTGTCCAAACCTGGTCACTAACTACAAGAAACGTCTTACCTCTGTGTTTGCCAAAAGGGTTTCTCCACCAATTACTAAGTCGTGTTTTGCTTGGGGATCAAATATTTATTTTACTCACTGAACTGCAACTCAATTTATTACATTTGTATCGTGTTTTTTCTGGATTGTTGGTTGATATTCTGTCTCTATCATTTAAAATAAACCTATGATAAAAATTATAGACCCTTCATTTCTTTGTAAGTGGGCAAACCTACAAACTCTGCAGGGGATCAAATAATTATTTCCCCCACTGTACACGCATATACCCCTGTACAGCATATTTTGTAATTTATTCCTATAAGCAGAATTACGCAGCAGCTAGGTGCCACAAATACCGGCTTATTTTTATGTTGTACACCTGCAAATATATTTGTGTGAATAAGCCGTACAACAGGTGGCATTTGGTGATTTCCAACCTTATGTGCCCTGATAGTTTGGTCTCCTGCTAGGCGACTCCAGCTGCTTCCCTTCCTCCCATCCCTGGTGAGAAATGGATGTTGTGCTGAGCAATGTTGAAAGATATTCTTAGAATTTCATCCATAATGCTAAATTTATATTCTCAATCGGGAGAAGAAGAACAAGGCAGCTGATTATGCTGCACTGAGAACAGGTGGGGGACCTGTCACACTCCTATTCATATTCTAAAAAGGTTTTCACACTTGAGATACACAAGGTTACGGATTACTCAGCTGTACTTTATTCAGAAGATTTGAGGTTGTTAAAACAATTTTGTGTTTCGTGCATATTTTCAAGCCATTACTCAACACTGAATTAGACACACACAGCTGACACGTTCATTTACGACAACAATTTTTTTTCGTACTCTAAATCAAGCCTTGAGGCCAGTGTCGATAGGCTTTTGTTTGTTTGCATCAGAACTATTTTCCCCGTGCAAGTCTTTGGGATTGGAAAATCATATTTAAGCAGCTTAGAGGGAGGATAAAGTTAAAATCTAGGTATGGTTTTTAGTGCATAAGTATATTGCTTTAGCTTGGACCAATGTAAGTATATATATTCCATACCTGTGGGACCAAGTTGGAAGTGAAGAATCACTGTAGTAATCGGCATAGTCTCCTTAGTCCTGTACCAAGGGGCTACCCTTCTGCTTAGTCAACTGTAATGCCTGTACACACGGTCGGACATTGATCGGACATTCCGACAACACAATCCATGGATTTTTTCCGACAGATGTTGGCTCAAACTTGTCTTGCATACACACGGTCGCACAAAGTTGTCGGAAAATCCGATCGTTCTGAACGCAGTGACATAAAACACGTACGTCGAGACTATAAAGGGGGTAGTAGCCAATAGCTTTCATCTCTTTATTTATTCTGAGCATGCGTGGCACTTTGTGCGTCGGATTTGTGTACACACGATCGGAATTTCCGAGAACGGATTTTGTTGTCGGAAAATTTTATAGCAAGCTCTCAAACTTTGTGTGTCGGAAATTCCTATGGAAAATGTGTGATGGAGCCTACACACGGTCAGAATTTCCGACATCAAGGTCCTATCACACATTTTCCATTGGAAAATCCGACCGTGTGTACAGGGCATAAGTCAATCACTTGGCAAAAACGGCATTCCCAGAACATCCAAGCTGGACTGACTATACAATAAAAAACCATACCTGGAGTTCAGCTTTAAATGCTGGTTAGAAGGAGGTCAACTACAAGTCACATATACCTGTCATGTACCTGTCAATTTGAAAGACATCTCAAACTGATGTCAAATGCAAGCTGAATGCACCTGAAAGTAAGTTGCATTTGTCCATTGGCACAAGCCCTAAGGCTGCTCACAGACATTAAAGAATGTTATCCCAAAAATCTACTGGTGTATAGTCAGAATAGGTTCCCCCAACATCGCATATTTCTGATATGTGGCTGCTGTACCATGTACTGGTATGAAAAAAGTAACCTGCTCTCTTTGTATTGCTTCCTTTGTGTGAAAAACCTGGTGATCTGGCTGTGCTGGGAACTCAGCCTGCTCTCCTCCAATGATCAGACTTGTACTGACATGCCCCCCCCCCCCCCCAGCCATTTACTGGGAAGTTCGGTGTTCTGTTTTTTCCCCTCCCCTAGCTATCTGTGCTCCTTATGCAGAAGAGGACAGAGGGTGTGTGCTCACTTCTAAAAATGGGGGGAAAAAAGGTATTTATAATGTTTTTTATATGTACACACAAAAGTTTTGCCTTTAATTTTTATTTTGAACTGAATGGGCTGTTTTACAAGGTGAGGGTTCACATATACTTTAAAGGGAGGTTGGTTGTGCAGATGTGATCTCTTCACTGTTAGGGCAGGAAATCTAATGAGTGCTGCTCAATACTCCATAAACGGTCAAGGTTGGCTCTCCATGGAGAGGGCAGGTGGGAAGCTGTCTCTGTTATTGTATGGCCCCTAACAGTGGCTGACCAGTGGCATCTAGGAGGACTGGGGCAGGTTTTTTTTTATTTTTATAAACAAAGGTATATAGCTCTGACCATGTCCTGTTTAAGGTGATTAGGAAATGTATGCGAGATGTTTATGAAGCACCCAAAGGCAAGGAACAAACCAAAAAGTGACACACAGATGACTACAGAAGGACATACAGTAACTAGTGGGAAGAAGGTTCAACGTAAGTGCTAATGAAGCTAATTAGCAAGGTGCTAAAGAATCTAAGGCAGGGTTTCTCAACCAAGGTTCCACTGAATCCTAGGGTTCCTTCGGAGGTTGCTAGGGGTTGAGGGGGTGGGGTGAGCAATGAGCAATTTCTGCCTCTCAGATAAGTTATCACTGACACCAATGATCTTTTTGGCTATCTGTAAGGGGATATATCTTCTCAATGACCACAAGTGTAAGGAGCATCCTTCACACTGACCATCACACTAATGTATCATGAGTTGTAGATATAGTACCGTATATACTCGAGTATAAGTCGTTCCGAGTATAAGTCGAGGCCCTAATTTACCACAAAAAATGGGAAAAACTTATTGACCCGAGTATAAGACGAGGGTGAGAAATGCACAGCTACTGTAAGTGGAAAAGAGGGTCAACAATGTCCATTTGCAGCCTTACTGTGCCCATTTGCATGCCTCACTGTGCCTATTTGCAGCCATAGGTCCCCCGAACTTCAAACTTGTTAGTTAAGGGTTCCTAGATGCCCCCTAGCTGCAGCCAAAATTTGGGGTCTCTGAACCCAAAGGGTCCCAAAATGACATTGCTGCAGATGGACACAATTGACCGAATTTGGGGCCTCGTATCTTGGGGCCACTTATTGCTAAGAACCCCAAATTTGGTGTGCAAGCCCAGTGGAACTAGCACCATAAAATATCCAAAGCTGGGGTTTCTAGCACCAAGTGGCCCCAAGATACAGGGCCCCAAAAATCGGTTCAGAAAATGTCAAGCACTTTTCTGTAGCAGAGAATGACATTTTCCGAACCGGCTTTGGGGCCCCGTATCTCGGGGCCACTTGGTGCTAGGAACTCCATCTTTGGATATGTTATGGTACCAGTTCCACTGGGTTTGCACACCAAATTTGGTGTTCCTAGCACCAAGTGGCCCTGAGATACGGGGCCCCAAATTTGATTCGGAAAATGAAAATTTTTGCTGCAGAAAAGTGCTTGACTCGAGTATAAGTCGAGGGGGGCACTTTCAGCACAAAAAAATGTGCTGAAAAACTCGACTTATACTCGAGTATATACTGTAATTTTTAACAGGGGCTCCCTGATACTATAAAGTTTTTTCAAGGGTTCCTCTGTGTTGAAAAGGTTGAGAAAGGCTGATTTAATGGCTAGCTACATTGCAACACAAAAGATTTATTTAAAAAAAAATTAGATAGTTGTTTAATACTTTATTTGTTTTAATACTAGAGTCTTCTCTAATGTCTGGCTTTTAAAGAGAAAACACAAGACAAAAAAACACGTAGGAGATGAACCAGCTCCATGAATGGGCCTTGTTCTGTAAATAATCCATTTCCTTTATCCCTGGTAATTAGGATATTACATGCTGAGCAAGCCGTGGCAGCTGAGAGCACTGCATCAGAATACTCTCCAAGGAGTGTGATTTTCAGGAACTTCGATCATCCATTAACAGATGCAAGTGTTTTAAGAGGTTGAAATGCATCATCTCTCAGCCAAAAGCAGGCTTACACCTCGTCTGCTCACTAAATTATTCTTTCAAATTGATGTTCTGAGCAATTGATCACGTTAGGCTAGTCATAACTGACCTGATATTCCCAAGCAACCTCAACAATCTAAACGTAGCTTGTGAAGGAATTAATGCCCAAGTGCCCACAAGAACCCAAAAGTAATTATCATTTCTGGCAGTTTTCAATGCATGTTCTGGATGGCTCCCTGTTCTACAAGGAGTGATGCCCACGCTGTGAAGAGACCAGGTCAAGGCTCAAAGGTGGTGAAAGGAGGACGCTCTTCTGATTTAAAAACCAAAAAGGATCACAGGGCCTTATATATACCAAGGCAATTCAGCAGAACGTGCCTACCGAACAACGTAGTACAGCAAGTCAAAAGATCTGTGTTCCTCTCTTGCCATTCAACCCATTTCTTCTCAAAATATGGGGGGGAAAAAAAGTAGAGGGTAACCCAGCAACTCCTAGAGCCCAAAAACGACAGCTTTTTTACTGTTCTGTGTTCTCAATAAACAATCTGCCCATCAACGGGCAGCCTTAAAGAGTTAGGTTGGCCATGCAGTATGCAATTTTTATTCCTTCAACCACGAGTTGAAGGAAAGAAGAAAATAGCTTGATTCCCCCATCGACACAGTCAGTGTTGATGGGGGAATCCCTCCTGCAAAGCTATTGTATTCTGGTTTCCTCGCCGTCAGAATACAATGATAACTGCTGACAGCTATAGGCGCCTGCAGTGATCATATGGAAAAAACCCAATAGGCTATTTGTATTGAAGTCGATCAATAGATTGACTTCAGTACAACCAGCCTGCCCACAGATGGATCAATATTCGTCTGGTTCCCGCTGAACTGGCCAGATTTCCATATGTCTATGACCGGCTTTAGTAAAGGCTAATTAGAACTAGCCTAACCACTTTCCGACCGCCGCACGACTATGTACGTCCAAACTTTGAACGGGGATATCGTTGTTATGGCAGCAGCTAGCTGCCATAACCCCGGTATCCCCGTTTTCGTGCGGCGGCCGGCTTTTAGATAAAAGTGGTCCCTGCGGCGGATTCACCGCGAGATCACTTTTATCGGTGGCGGGAGAGGGCCCCCCCCTCCCGCCGCGATCCGGTGCCCTCCGTCGCTTACCGGAGCCGTCGAGTCCTTCCCTGTGGTGTGTCTGGAGACGAGTGAGGCTAAGATGGCGCCCACTCGTCTCCATGACACTGCTGGGCGGAAGCGACGTCAAAACGTCACTTCCGTCCACCCCTCTTAAAGGCACATTTTTTCAAATGTCATTTTTCTAAATGACTTTTTTTTTTTTTTTTATTGCATTTTAGTGTAAATATGAGATCTGAGGTCTTTTTGACCCCAGATCTCATATTTAAGAGGACCTGTCATGCTTTTTTCTATTACAAGGGATGTTTACATTCCTTGTAATAGGAATAAAAGTGACACCATTTTTTTTTTAAAACAGTGTAAAAATAAATAAAATATTGTAAAATAAATAATAAAAATAAAATTTTTTTTTTTTAAAAGCCCCCCGTCCCGACGAGCTTGCGCGCAGAAGCGAACGCATACGCGAGTAGCGCCCGCATATGAAAACGGTGGTCAAACCACACATGTGAGATATCGCAGCGACCGGTAGAGCGAGAGCAATAATTCTAGCCCTAGACCCCCTCTGTACCGCAAAATATGCAACCTGTAGAATTTTTTAAACGTCGCCTTCAGAGATTTTTGAGGGTAAAAGTTTGACGCCATTCCACGAGCGGGCGCAATTTTCAAGCGTGACATGTTGGGTATCAATTTACTTGGCGTAACATTATATTTCACAATATAAAAAAAAATTGGGCTAACTTTACTGTTGTCTTATTTTTTTATTCAAAAAAGTGAATTTTTTCCAAAAAAAAGTGCGCTTTCAAGACCGCTGCGCAAATACGGTGCGAAAAAAAGTATTGCAATGACCGCCATTTTATTCTCTAGGGTGTTAGAAGAAAAACCATATATAATGTTTGGGGGTTCTAAGTAATTTTCTAGCAGAAAAACCTGTTTTAAACATGTAAACACCTAAAATCCAAAACGAGGCTAGTCCTTAAAGTGGTGTTCCGGCCGAAATGATACTTTTTAAATAAAAATACCCCTATAATACACAAGCTTAATGTATTCTAGTAAAGTTAGCCTGTAAACTAAGGTCTGTTTTGTTAGTTTATAGCAGTAGTGTGTTATTTTATAAACTTACAGCAGGCCGTGGCCATCTTAAGTGTGGGCATCTGAAGCCAGACTGTATTTCTTCCTGGATCTCATCCTTGCAGATCTCCCACATGCTCAGTGCAGCACAAGCAGTGTAATAGGTTTCAGGTCAGGTTTCCATAGCAACGGCAGTTTCAGAGGAAGTTGCCGCCCCTTCCCAGAAGGCATTGCAAACAGGAAATGATGCGATGGGCCGCGGCCAGGGAGGAGGAAGTGAAAAATGAATACAGCAGATATACAGTAGGTGCTGAGAAAAAAAATAAAAAAATATCCAATTTGTTTACAGTGCACAGTTTAGTGAGGGATGCTGAAGAGTTGTAAAAGTGGGTGGAACTCCACTTTAAGTGGCTAAAAAACGTTCTGTTTCTCCTTCTCTTAGAGCCCTTGCACACTGGGGCGGTTTGCAGGCGCTATTGCGCTAATAATAGCGCCTGCAAACCGCCCCGAAAGTGCCGCTGCTTTCATTCCAGTGTGAAAGCCCCGAGCTGTCCTTTCATGTTGTAAGGTCCGCCTGTCTGCTGGCCGTCTCTTTCCACAACTTCCTGGATTTCCTGCATGCTTTGCAGCTTCTCCTCTGCTGCTTGCTTTTTATTTCTAGAGACTACATATCCCATGGTAACTTTTCCTGTACTGACTCCACCTCCTGAAACTCCTCCTCTCAGCACCTCTGCAGTTTAGAAGACAGGCTCTGAGAAATGTGTGACACAGCAGTGCCTACACACAAAATACATTTTACAGAATTTAACCTCTTCCGGACCACCCCATGCATTTAAACTCCGGCAGGGCCGACCGGATGTTCCTTTTCTTGACACCACGCAATCGTTCCCGAGAGAGACAGAATGGCGGTCTGCTTATGTAAACAAGGCAGATCGCCGTTCTGGGAAAGATGAAGATGGAGATCTTGTGTTTCTAAGCAGAAACACGGATCTCTGTCTTCCCCCCAGTCAAAGCACCCCCCACAGTTAGAAAGCACTCCCAGGGATGTTAAACCCTTCCCTGCCAGTGTCATTAGTACAGTGACAGTGCATTTTTTAGCACTGATCACTGTATTGGTGTCACTGGTCCCCAAAAAGTGTCACTTATTGTCAGATTTGTCCACCGCAATGTCGCAGTCCCGCTAAAAATTGCTGGTCCCCGCCATTACTAGTAAAACTAAATAAAATTCCATATATAATTTATCTCATAGTTTTTAGACGCTACATAACTTATTAATTAATTAACCACTTCCCACCCGGCCTATAGCGGATTGACGTCCGGGAAGTGGTTCAGTTATCCTGACTGGGCGTCATATGACGTCCAGCAGGATAACATGCCGCCACGCGCCCACCTGACACACCGCTCCACCAATCTTTGTAAAGATCCTCCGGCGGAGGCTCTTTACCACGTGATCAGCCGTGTCCAATCACGGCTGATCACAATGTCAATAGGAAGAGCCTGACAGACGCGAGTAGAGGAGAGCCGATCAGCGGTTCTCCTGACAGGGGGGTCTGCACTGATTGTTTATCAGCGCAGCCCCCCCTCAGATCACCACACTGGACCACCAGGGATCGCCACTAGGACCACCAGGGAAGGGGCAACATGTGGATGGCCAGGTATGTACCCCATGGCCATCCACATGTGCCCAATCTGTGCCAATCAGTGCCCACAAATGGGCACTGATTGGCACCAACATGTTTCAGGTCTGCCCAGCAATGCCACCAATCAGTTTATTCAGTGCCACCAATCAGTGTCATCAGTGCCCCCTGTCAGTACCCATCGTGCCACCTGTCAGTGCCCATCAGTGCCCACCTATCAGTGCTCTTCAGTGCCACCTATCAGTGCCACCCATAAGTACCCATCAGTGCCACCCATAAGTACCAATCAATGCCACCTACGAGTGCCCATCAGTGCCGCCTATGAGTGCCCATCGGTGCCACCTATGAGTGCCCATTAGTGCCGCATACCAGTGCCACCTATCAGTGCCCATCAGTGCCACCTATCAGTGCCCATCAGTGCCGCCTATCAGTGCCCATCAGTGCCACCTCATTGGTGCCACCTCATCGGTGCCCATCAGTGCCGCTGTATCAGTGCCCGTCAGTGCAGCCATATCAGTGCCCGTCATTGAAGAAGAAAACGTACTTATTTACAAAAGAATTTAACAGAAACAAAGAAAAACTCAAAATTTTCGGTCTTTTTTTATTTGTTGCGCAAAAAATAAGAACCGCAGAGGTGATCAAATACCACTAAAAGAAAGTTCTATTTGTGGGAACAAAATGATAAAAAATTTGTTTGGGTACAGTGTAGCATGACCGCGCAATTGTAATTCAAATTGCAACAGCGCTGAAAGCTGAAAATTGGCCTGGGCAGGAAGGTGTCTAAGTGCCTGGTATTGAAGTGGTTAAACCAATCAATATACGCTTATTGGGTTTTTTTTTACCAAAAATATGTAGCAGAATACATATTGGCCAAAATTGATGAAGAAATTAGATTTTTTACAATTTTTTATTGGATATGTTTGCTTTGCTTTCTGCGTTTTTGTAACCGAGTTTTTACCGCGATTTGCGTCTTATGATTTTTTTTTTACATTCACTGTATATAGCTGGTTTCTAAGGAGTGGGTCGGTAAGCCAGCAGCCGTGTCCTTAGCAACCAATGAGTCATCCGCTGTCAGCGAGCTTCCCCGCTGAAAGCTGAATTTAAAAAACAAAATTGCCGGGTAAAAAAATTCATAAAAAAAGCTGCATGGGGTCCCCCTCCCCAAAGACCATACCAGACTCTTCGGTCTGGTATGGATTTGGAGGGGACACCCCCATGCCAAAATAAAAAATGACGTGGGGTCCCCCCAAAATCTACACCACACCCTTATCCGAGCATGCAGCCCTGCAGGTTAGGAAAGGGAGGGGACGAGTGAGCGCCCCCCCCCCTCCTGAGCTATTCCAGACCGCATGCCCTCAACATGGGAAGATGGGTGCTTTGTTGATGGGACAAGGGCCTCTTCCCAACAACCTTGGCCGGTGGTTGTTGGGGTCTGGGGGCGGGGGGCTTATCAGAATCTGGAAGCCCCCTTTAACAAGGTGACCCCGGATCCCGCCCCTTCCTTATGTGAATGGGTACATCATACCCCTACCCATTCACCAAAAAAGCAGTGAAATGTAAAGAAAAACAAGAGCCGGTTTTTGACAAGTCCTTTATTAAAAAAAATATCTCCGATCTGTCTTTTCCCACCGCCGTCTCTCTCAGTGCTGTCTTCTCCTGCCGACGTCTCTCCCGCTGCTGTCTTCTCTCTGAGCTGTCTCTCTTGCCACAGTCTCTCCTGGTGCTGTCTTCTCCCTGAGCCAAATTCTCCCTGAGCCGTCTCTCTTGCCACCGTCTCTCCCGCCGCCGTTTTCTCTCTGAGCTGTCCCACGCCGCTGTCTTTTTCCTCGCCACTGCTGTCTTCTTCCTCACCGCCGGTTACCGGCAAAAAACAAAAAAGGCCGCTCTTGTCCTGAGGCTGTCTTCCTCCGTTGTGACGTCCCCACTTTCTGACATCTCTTATAAAGTCATGGTGGCCATTCGATGACGTCACCTGCAGAGCCCGCCCCTTGTGACGTCACAAGTAGCAAAATGAGACAAGGATGGGCACAGGGAGAGGGGGCAGGAAGCTGAACGCTGTCACCAGCCCAGAGCCATGAGCGATGAACGCGCCTAACAAAAGCGTCACATTTTTTAGATCTTCAAACTCTCCTTTATAGCTTCTGTATAGCTACTTGTGAACATTATGTGTTTCCATGCTGCAGGAGGTTTACTTTGTTTGGATGACACTGAAAACCAATTATTCTGAGAGTGTATCAACTTTAGTACTGTATTTTGTGCACATTAGAAAGTTTTAATCTGCCTCATTTCTAGCTTTTTTCCATAGCCTGTCTACTATCACAGAGCAATTTTAGAGTCACAGGAGCCATAAAAGATATATTGAGGCGAGTTAACGTGCAGACCATTGTAAAAGAAATTACAAGCGCAGGGAGATAAAGCTGTGACCACAGGGAGATCATACAGATCATTTGCTTTATTGACTTTCCTGTTCTTGAGGTCAGCGAAAGGAAGTTTCTCTCTTAATGTGTATCTATGGACATTAAACTACTGTACAGTACTTAGCAATAAAACAGCTTTATACCAAGTCATCCCTAATGTCTCTAGCTGCTTTTAACCTCCCTGGCGGTATCATTATATCAGATTTTTGATGCTGAAAGCTGTACAATTATTTTGCATGGAAATTTGGCGTTTTATATTGTAGGCCTGTAATTCTTAGAAATAACTCACTTAAATCTGTCCAAACAAGAGTCTAGTAGACATCCGGGGTCTGATAAAGTTTGAAACACGAAATCATAAATTATAATATAATAAATAACTATAAATAATTATAAGAAATAATAATCTAATAATAATAAAAATTATCCAATAATGTAATCAATCAAAAACACTGAAATTTGCTCAGTTGCAGAATTGTCGCTGTCATTACTTTTAGTGTTTGATGACGGATTTCCCCACAAATCACTATCGCTCAATTCTGCAAGTGATTCTAATTTATTATCGCTGTTTTCTAGCTGGTCTAAAAGCACTTTTGACGTAAACGGATATTTTTTGGTTGCTATGGACAATCTCCAGTTTCCTGGCAGAAAGAATAGTACCGTATTTATCGGCGCATAACACGCGCCGGCGTATAACACGCACCCCAAGTTTAGGAGGGAATTTTAAGGAAAAAAACTTTTAGGAGGGAAGTTTAAGGAAAAAAAACTTACATTTAAATGCCCATCAATGCAGCCTCATCAGTGTTCACCTGCAGCCTTTCCCCAGTGTCCAGTGCAGCCTTGTCAGTGCAGCTTTGCCCCAGTGCAGCCTTGTCAGTGCAGCCTTGTCAGTGCAGCTTTGCCCCAGTGCAGCCTTGTCAGTGCAGCCTTGTCAGTGCAGCTTTGCCCCAGTGCAGCTTTGCCCCAGTGCAGCATTGCCCCAGTGCAGCATTGCCCCAGTGCAGCCTTGTCCCCAGTGCAGCTTTGCCCCAGTGCAGCCTTGTCCCCAGTGCAGCCTTGTCCCCAGTGCAGCTTTGCCCCAGTGCAGCCTTGTCCCCAGTGCAGTTTTGCCCCAGTGCAGCCTTGTCCCCAGTGCAGCCTTGTCCCCAGTGCAGCTTTGCCCCAGTGCAGCCTTGTCCCCAGTGCAGCCTTGTCCCCAGTGCAGCCTTGTCCCCAGTGCAGCTTTGCCCCAGTGCAGCCTTGTCCCCAGTGCAGCTTTGCCCCAGTGCAGCCTTGTCCCCATGGTCAGTGCAGCCTTGTCGCCGCCGACATACAAACGTTTAGTTTGTATTTTTAAACATGGCGCCGCGGAGTTCGGAGGGACTCGGCGGCACTCGTTCAGCTGAACGAGCGCCGCCGAGGACACAGTGACTGGGCGGAGCCGAGATACACATAGCCGAGGGTTCTCGGCTTTTCTGTTCACAGTCCCTATGATGGACATAACACAGGTCCAATGGCGGGACTGGGCGTGACTGTGAACGGCGCCGAGAATTGCCGAGAACCCTCGGCTATGTGTATCTCGGCTCCGCCCAGTCACTGTGTCCTCGGCGGCGCTCGTTCAGCTGAACGAGCGCCGCCGAGTCCCTCCGAACTCCGCGGCGCCATGTTTAAAAATACAAGCTATGTGAATGTCGGCGGCGATCGCTCCGACAGATCACAAAATAGCGGGGATCGGCGTATAACACGCACCCACGATTTTCCCCTTATTTTAAGGGGAAAAAAGTGCGTGTTATACGCCGATAAATACGGTATTTATAATATAAAACTGCATGCAGGACACTGGACAAACCACTAGGGACAAAGGGGATGTGTAATTATTTGATACAGTAATGTAATCTGTAAGATTACAGTATACTGTATCTATACTGTGTTTTTTACTTTTTGAATTTGGCGCCGAACTCCGTCCCAGTGCGTCGCAACGCTCGCAGGGAACGAAGCTCAGCACTGTGAATCGAACAAAACACGGCGGCTCGCAGATCACAGCGGGGAGACATCGCAGGATCCAGGGGACAAGGTAAGTAACCTCTACATGGATCCTGCGATGCGATCCCGAGTCTGGCTCGGAGTTACCGCTTTTGGTACTGAAATCTCACCCCGAGCCAGACTCAGGAATACCGCCAGGGAGGTTAAAGCAGAAGTAAATCTCCGGACCAAATTTAAAGTTTAGGACCCCCCAGGAGGTATTTTGCCATAATATGTTGGTAAGTAATGCATATTTGCACATTATGATAGATTTACTTACCAAAGCAAGCCCCTCCGGCGCTGCAATGTCAAGGCATCACCAGCACCTCCTTCTTTTCCTGGACTTCTTCTGAGTTCAGAGACTTAGGCCTCGTACACACGGTTCGATTGTTGTAGGGCCAAGCGTCTGATTTTTGTCAAAAGCGTGTGTGCAGGATTTTGTCTAGCATACTAACTATCCGTGAATTGTCGTTCGACAAACATGAACGCAGTGACGTACTATGAGAGTATAAAGAGGAAGTTCATTTCTTAAGCACCACCCTTTGTGCCCCTTCTAACTGTACACTGGACTGTGCATGCGTCGTTTAGTGCACACTGTATAGAAAAAAGTGCTAACAGGCAGGAGACAGTACAGTCTCTTCTGTCACAAAATAAGCCTACAAGGCAGAAATAAAATTTAAAAAAAAACAAAAAAAAAACAAAAACGTTATCTTCACTTTAATATAAAGTTATTCATTTCTTCATTTGCAGCATAAGGGTGATTGTCTGGGAAGCGACAAAAATGTGCCTCAGACGTGCATTTTTACCCCACTGTGTTACCCCCACTGTGTTATGGCCTGTACACACGGGCGGACTTTTCGGCAACAAAGGTCCGACAGCCATTCCAACGGGCTTTCGACGAACTTTTGACAGACTTTCTAACGAACGGACTTGCCTACACGCGATCACACCAAAGTCCGACGGATTCGTACGTGATGAGGTACGACCGGACTAAAACAAGGAAGTTCATAGCCAGTAGCCAATAGTTGCCCCATATAAAACATGAAAAAGAAAAAAAAAAATCGCTGTTGAATCAATGACTAGTGCTGAACCTCTACCCAATGAGTCCGATCTGACCCTTGAAATCTTCGATTGTGACAACATAGACATACCTTCTACCGAAGACGATACCATGAGATTGCTCACACAACATCTAGCCACCTCCCCTCCCATTGTTCATTCATCACTCAAACCTAAATCCATATTTTTCCCCACACACTCCAAGGGTCCATATCTTGAAACCTTCTATAGAGTAGTGTAGATTTGGTAAAAATGTGTAACTCCACGTCCATGTTCAAAACTAACAACCTTTCACCCCAGGAATCCAGAGCACTTGAAAAACTCATGCACACTGAAGATCTCGTAATCAAATCTGCAGATAAAGGAGGAGGAATCATACTCCAGAATAAATCTGACTACATCAAAGAGGGGGACAGACTTCTATCTGATCAAGCCACATATAGTAAGCTAAAACAGGATCCTACCACCGAATTGGTCGATTTTCATCCGTCGGACTAGCATACAGACGAGAGGATTTTTCAATAGGAACTCTGTCCGGTGGAGTTCCGACGTAAAGATTTGAAACATGTTCCAAATCTAAAGTCCCTCCCTTGGCTCCCTTGGCCTCCGTGATTCTGCATTATCCTGGTTCTCCTCCTACCTATCTCAGCGCACTTTCAGTGTCACTTACAACTCCATCTCCTCCGCTTCCCTTCCTCTTTCTGTTGGGGTACCCCAAGGCTCCGTCCTTGGGCCTCTCCTTCTCTCACTCTATACCTCTTCCCTGGGCCAGTTGATAACCTCCCATGGCTTCCAATACCACCTCTATGCCGATGACACACAGATCTATCTCTCCACTCCTCAACTCACCCCCTCTATCTCCTCCCGGATCTCAAACTTGCTCAATGACATATCGGTATGGATGTCACACTACTTCCTCAAACTTAATCTTTCTAAAACTGAGCTTGTTATATTTCCTCCTTCACGGTCCCCCTCCTGTGACTTCACCATTAATATCAACAACACAACCATTGGTCCCTCCACACATGCCAGAGTCCTGGGTGTAATCCTTGACTCTGACCTCTCCTTCAGCCCCCATATCCAATCACTGGCTAAATCCTGCCGCCTTAACCTCCGCAACATCTCCAGAATTCGACCCTTCCTGACTAATGACACCACAAAGCAACTTATTCACTCCTTGATTATTTCCCGCCTTGACTACTGCAACTCTCTCCTTAATGTCCTACCCTTAAGCAGGCTATCCCCCCTTCAGTCTATTATGAATGCTGCTGCTAGACTAATACACCTCACTAATCGATCCGTGACTGCTGTTCCTCTCTGCCAATCCCTTCACTGGCTTTCCCTACCCCACCGTGTAAAATTCAAAATGCTAACCACAACATACAAGGCCATTCACAACATCGCCCCCATCTACATAACCAACCTCATCTGCAGATATCGCCCAAAACGCCCTCTCCGCTCCTCCCAGGACCTCCTGCTCTCAAGCTCCCTTATTACCTCCTGCCATGCTCGCCTTCAGGACTTCTCCAGAGCCTCTCCCATCCTCTGGAATTCCCTGCCCCAGTATGTCCGATCAGCCCCTACCCTGTCCACCTTTAGGAGATCCCTGAAAACTCATTTATTCAGGGAAGCCTATCCCACACCCACATAACTGTCCCTGAGCCACCCCCATCAAATCATTCTTTGCAGCTATTACCTTTTGTACCACCACCCCCTCCCTTTAGAATGTAAGCTCTACGAGCAGGGCCCTCCTGTACCTTTTGTATTGTACTGTAATTGTGTTGTCCCCCTTATACATTGTAAAGCGCTGCGTAAACTGTTGGCGCTATATAAATCTTGTATAATAATAATAATAAAGTCCGTCAGATTTTCAACAGAAACAGTATCTGTAGGTCCGAGCCCACACACGGGATTGTCTGCCAGATTCGGTCCGTCGGACCAGTCCAGGCGAGAAGTCCGCTCGTGTGTACAGGGCATTAGTGTGCTGGGTTGCTATTCAAAATGAATGGTGATGCAGCCCACTACACAGCAGTACAGTGCATGAATGCAGCATATAAGTGTTCAAGGGGCCATAACGTCCCATTTCAGTTGTTTAACAACTTAGAAACATCTGCTGTTTCTTCACATTGGATGGACGGCCAACTGCCAAGATCTGCTCTCATATAAAACAAAAGTTACGATGCCTGTTTTGGTAAATCTGAATATTAATTTTCCCACAAAGCTTATAGATACAGAAATAAATGAGTGCTTGTTTTAAACTGACTTCGCTGCTTGTTTAGAATGTGTAAATAATTTATGTCTGGGCACAGGTTTACTTTAGGACAGATTGCCAGGGGTTTCTGCAGATGTGACTGACTGACCTTCACTTAGGGGTGTACTCACTTTTGATGCCATTCGGCACTGCGTCGCTTTAACTGACAATTGCGCGGTTGTGCGGCGCTGCACCCAAACAAAATTGACGTCCTTTTTTTCCTACAAATAGAGCTTTCTTTTGGTGGTATTTGATCATCTCTGCTGTTTTTATTTTTTGTGCTATAAACAAAAAAAGAGCGACAATTTAAAAAAAAAACACAATATTTTGTACTTTTTGCTTTAATAAATATCCCCAATTTTTTTTAAAAAAAGCTAATTTTTTTCTCAGTTTAGGCCGATATGTATTCTTCCACATAATTTTGGTAATAAAAATCGCAATAAGCGTATATTGATTGGTTTGCGCAAAAGTTATAGCGTCTACAAAATAGGGGATAGTTTTATGGCATTTTTATTAATATATATTTTTTTTACTAGTAATGGCGGCGATCAGTGATTTCTATTGTGACTGCGACATTATGGCGGACAGATCTGACACTTTTGGCGCTATTTTGGGACAATTCACATTTATACAGCGATCAGTGCAATTAAAAATGCATTGATTACTGTGTAAATGTGACTGGCAGTGAAGGGGTTAACCAGGAGGGGGCACTGCAGGGGTTAAGTGTGTCCTAGGGATGTGTTCTAACTGTGGGGGGATGGGCTATGTGTGACACGACACTGATCACCTCTCCCGATTATCGCTTTTACAAAATAGGGGATAGATTTATGGCATTTATATTATTTTTTTTTTTTTTACTAGTAATGGCGGCGATCTGTGATTTTTATCGTGACTGCGACATTATGGCGGACGCATCGGACACGTGACACATTTTTGGGATGATTGACAATTATACAGCACAGTGGTGTAGTGGGTAGCACTCTCGCCTAGCAGTAAGAAGGGTCGCTGGTTCAAATCCCAACCACGACACTACCTGCCTGGAGTTTGCATGTTCTCCCTGTGCCTGCGTGGGTTTCCTCCGGGTACTCCGGTTTCCTCCCACACTCCAAAGACATGCTGGTAGGTTAATTGGATCCTGTCTAAATTGTCCCTAGTATGTATGAATGTGAGTTAGGGACCTTAGATTTTAAGCTCCTTGAGGGTAGGGACTGATGTGAATGTACAATGTATATGTAAAGCTCTGCGAAAATTGATGGTGCTATATAAGTACCTGAAATAAATAAATAAAATAAAAATACAGCGATCAGTGCTAAAAAAATGCACTGAATAAAGGTAATTTAAAGGAATTAAAGGTAATTACTGAATAAAGGTAATTTAGCAGGGAAGGGGTTAACACTAGGGGGCGATCAAGGGGTTAACTGTGTTCCCTGACTGTGTGTTCTAACTGTAGGGGGAGGGGACTGACCTAGAGGAAATGACAGATCGTGATTCTTAGCTATTAGGAACACCCGATCTGTCTCTCCTCACAGAGATGTGTGTGTTTACACACACACACGTCCCTGTTCTGCCTTACGTGCCCACGATCGCTCGTGGCTCGTCATCACAACCGTTGGCCACAAGCATCGGCACCCCCGCAGTGCAGCAGGCACGCGCCTGCGGCGGCGCGTGCGCACCTGCTATCCTGCTTAAAGGAGCTGACGTATAGCTACGACGGCTCGCGGGATCGTGCCGACCTGCCGCAAAATAATCACGGTGGCTGGATCGGCAAGCGGTTAAGCGAAAAAAGTCATGCGATCTGTCGCACGATATACGGGCCATAAGACATAAATAAATATACCAGGCCTGTAGGACATTTAAATCAAAATCTTTTAATAAATGGAATTACATTTTAGAATGCGTGTTTCTTTAATTCCCTGAGGATTACATGACTGTGAAAGGAGCAGTTTTGCCCGATTTTATCCACAGCTCTCATCTGATGGCAGAACAAGCTCTCGGGTAGCTTAACGAGCTCATTAATTTGCTCGTTGTTTAACTTTCTCTTCTTTTTAATTACCGCACTGGGAAGCGGCCCAAAACTTCCTTGACTGTATCATCGGTGCTGAAAGCCCACAGTGAAAACAGGAACAGCAGATTTGGTGCTTAATAAGTAGACGTCCAAAGAGAAGGATGTGTGGGGAGAAGGACATCTCTTCTGTGACCTGCCATCACTCACAATCTGGGCTTTTCACAAAGTTATGTTACGGAACGCACATAATAGAAAGAAGGAGGAGCAGATGTTATCGAAACCTTTGAATCCTCGCTTCTCGCAACCCGTTTCCAATGCAGTTTTGCTTTGAACATCAAACGCCGCACAGATATAAGTGACGGATTTGCTTTAATGTCAAAAATGAAAGGATTTGGTGACGTGCACAGCTGAGATTTTCTATATGTCAGGTTTCAAATATTATAAAAAGGGGGGGATCTCGGATTTCTAATAAAGCATTTGCCATTTACAATAGATTTTTTTTTTCTTTTCTAAAGAAAGCTTCGGCTCTCCTTCGCTAATGATCACCCACGAAAATCCGTGAAGGTTTCTAGAAATACCATTAAAATGGAATAGGTCCACCTCAACACCCTCCTCCTCATTAGAGGCTCTTCGAAGCTTCGAAGCTCGGTAACGAGATTCATCAAACAGGAAGCTGGGTGAAAGCGCATCGTTCTCGCCTTCTTTCCCTACATTACCGCCTGTAATTGCTGTCCTTCAAAGTCTACAGTCGCTGCCTGTTGGGTCGAGACAGCTTTGAATTACAGGGAATGACCTGCAACCTTTGTCCTTTCTCTTAGGAAGATGAAGATCAAGGTGATGGTCCCTTTTCTTTTTTTTTTTTTTTAGCTTCAAATGGCAAGAAAATTCAATAATGTCTATAGAGTGTAGCAGAGCCTGAACTAGGGCTGTACATGAATCCAAGGTAGCCAGATAGAATCCGATCTGTATGGTGTGTTATGATATATACCAGGGATATGCAATTAGCGGGCCTCCAGCTGTTGCAAAACTACAAGTCCCATCATGCCTCTGGGTGTCATGCTTGTGGCTGTCAGAGTCTTGCTATGCCTCATGGGACTTGTAGTTCTTCAAGAGCTGGAGGTCCGCCAATGGCATATCCCTGATATATACCTTCATTAATGCCTGTTGCCCAAAGAAAAAGTTCACCGTTATCCTTTATGTGCTAAAGCGGTGCAAAAACCAATTATGATGTGCAAACCGCAGTAGCTCAAACAACCAATCAGAACCACCTCTTAACCACTTGCCGCCCACCATATAGCAGAATGACGGCGGCAAAGTGGTTTCAATATCCTGACTGGGCGTCATATGACGTCCGCAGGATATTGAGCCACTGCGCGCCCCCGGGGGCGCACATCGCGGCGATCGTTGTTGCGGGGTGTCAGTCTGACACCCCGCAACACCGATCTAGGTAAAGAGTCTCTGACGGAGACTCTTTACCATGTGATCAGCCGTGTCCAATCATGGCTGATCACAATGTAAATCGGAAGAGGCGGTGATCGGCTTTTCCTCACTCGCGTCTGACAGACGCGAGTAGAGGAGAGACCATCGGCTGCTCTCCTGACAGGGGGGTCTGTGCTGATTGTTTATCAGCACAGCCCCCCCTCGGATCCTATCCAGGACCACCAGGGAAGCCGCCCAGGACCACCAGGATGGCCATCCACACTGGACCACCAGGTATGCCCCCTAGACCCCCAGGGAAATACTAATTAGTGCCCAGGCAGCTGCCAATCAATGCTCAGGCAGCTGACAATCAGTGCCCACTCCAATGCCTACCACTGCCAGTGCCACCAGGGATGCCCATCAGTGCCGCATATCAGTGCCCATCAGTGCCACGTATCAGTGCCCATCAGTGCCCAGCAGTGCTGCCTATCCGTGCCCATCAGTGCCACCCATAAGAACCCATCTTTTCAGCCTTTCAGTGCCCATCAGTGTCGCCTATCAGTGCCCACCAGTGCCACCCATGAGTGCCCATCAGTGACGCCTATCAATGCCCATCAGTGCTGCATATCAGTGCCGCCTACCAGTGCCCATCAGTGCCGCATATCGGTGCCCATCGTCAGTGCCCGCTCATTGGTGCCACCTCATCAGTGCCACCTTATCAGTGCCTGTCAGTGCCGCCTTATCAGTGCCCATCAGTGAAAGAGAAAACTTACTTATTTACAAAACTTTTTAACAGAAACAAAAGCAAAACTTTTATTTTTTTCAAAATTTTCGTTCTTTTTTTATGTTTCGCAAAAAATAAAAACCGCAGAGGTGATCAAATACCACCAAAAGAAAGCTCTATTTGTGGGAACAAAATGATAAAAATTTAGTTTGGGTACAGTGATGGATGACCGCACAATTGTCATTCAAACTGCGACAGCACTGAAAGCTGTAAATTGGTCTGGGCAGGAAGGTGTATAAGTGCCCCGTATTGAAGTGGTTAAAGAGAAACTGCAGTCTGCTCACATAATTTGTAATAAAAACATCTTTGCCATTCTAAAGCTTCCCTCCAACCACTTTGCATATTATTTTATATATACTGTGATTCTGTACTTGCCAAATATGCTGCATAAATCTCCCTACACTAAGTCTGGCTGCATCCATTTTAACTGTGGGCAGCTGAAGCTGCTGCCTGTTCACTTCCTGGAATTACACAGACACACAGAAGCACACCTCCATCTACGCAGCTCTGATTGGCCCTCTTATGACTCATCTCCACTCCCTTTCTGGCAAACTCTCATGAGGGTGAGAGAGAGAGCTGTGCATGATATCATAAGCCTAGGCTTTTTACCAGACAAGAAACAGGAAGTGGACTGTATAAGATATTTACTGTCAGAAAAAAATGTTTTACTATCCAAAGTTAAAACAACAAGGGCAGAAGATTTAATATATGGAAAGTTGAAAAAATGACTGAAGGTCCACTTTAATTATTCAGGCTCCAAAAAAATTGAAAATGGCTTAAGGCGGTATTAAACCCAAAAAACAAAGCTGTATTATATTACAGCTTACCAATTCTCAGATGTGGCGCTGCATTTGTTTTCCTTTTTAGGCTATTTTGCGTTTCTATATGCGCCTGGTGACCCAGGCCAGCAAGTCTATTTTTCAATTCCTTTACAGACCAAGCTGTCCAATAAAAATGGCAGTTAGAGAGATGAGAAAAAACATTTAATACTGACAGAGGTGCGTACAACGGTCATCTTTTATTCATTTATGTACAGGTGCATCTAAAAAAATTTGAATATCATCAAAAATTTAATATGATTCAGTAATTCAATTCAAAAGGTGAAACACATATATATTTTAAAGATTCATTACATATAGAGAGATATATTCCAAGTATTTCTTTCTTTAAATTTTGATGATTATGGCTTACAGCTAGTGAAACCCAAAATTCAATATCACAAAAATTTGAATATTACAGAACATACATTACATTTTAATACAGAAATGTTGGCTTTCTAAAAAGTATGTCCATGTACAGTATAGTATGCACTCAGTACTTGATCGGGGCTCCTTTTGCATGAATTATGGCATGAATGCAGTGTGGCATGGAGGCGATCAGCCTGTGGCACTGCTGAGGTGTTATGGAAGCCCAGGTTGTATTAATAGCGGCCTTCAGCTCATCGGCATTGTTGGGTCTGGTGTCTCTCATGTTCTTCTTGACAATACCTCACAAATTCTCTATGGGGTTTAGGTCAGGCAAGTTTGCTGGCCAATCAAGCACAGTGATACCATGATCATTAAACCAGGTATTGGTACTTTTGGCAGGGTGGGCAGGTGCCAAGTCCTGCTGGAAAATGAAATCAGCATCTCCATAAAGCTGGTCAATAGAGGGAAGCCTAAAGTGCTCTGGAATTTCCTGCTAGAGGGCTGCGCTGACTTGGGACTTGATAAAACACAGAGGACCAACACCATCAGATGACATGGCTTCCCAAATCATCACTGTGGAAACTTCACACTGGACCTCATGTAACTTGGATTCTGTGCTTCTCCACTCTTCTTCCAGACTCTGGACCTTGATATCCAAATAGAATGCAAAATTTACTTTCATCCAAAAAGAGGACTTTGGACCACTGAGCAACAGTCCAGTCATTTTTCTCCTAATGCCGCGTACACACGAGCAGACTTTTCGACCGGACTGGTCCGATGGACTTTCCGGCGGACTTTCGACTGACTTTTAAATGAACGGACTTGCTTACACACGATCACACCAAAGTCTGACGGATTCGTACGTGATGACGTACACCGGACTAAAATAAGGAAGTTGATAGCCAGTAGCCAATAGCTGCCCTAGCGTCGTTTTTTGTCCGTCGGACTAGCATACAGACGAGCGGATTTCTGGGTCCAGTGGAGTTACGACGTAAATATTTGAAGCATGTTCCAAATCTAAAGTCCGTCAGATTTGCGACTGGAAAAGTCCGCTGAAGGTCCGGTGAAGCCCACACACGATCGGATTGTGCGCCGGATTTGGTCCGTCGGCGTCGTCAGACCAGTCCGGTCGAAAAGTGCGACCGTGTGTACGCTGCATTAGCCCAGGTAAGACGCTTCTGATGTTATCTCTGTTTCAGGAGTGGCTTGAAACAAGGAATGTAACAGTTGTAGCCCATATAATGAATCTTTATATTATATGAGTTTCACTTTTTGTATTGAATTACTGAAATAAATTAACTTTAATGATATTCACATTTTTTGAGATGCACCTTTAAACCTTTATCCTAAAAGGAACAACTGAACTGTTGCTGTAACTGCTTAACCACTTACATATACTGCGGCAGGTCGGCTCTATTGCGCGAAACGACGTACCTATACGTCATTTCAGCAACAGCCAGCGGTGGTGCGTGTGCTGATTGGCCAGAGGGGAGTCAATCAGCGGGTCCGGCGGATGCGATGTCCGCTGGCCACCCGCGATCGCTTCCCAGAGAGACAGGAACTAAGCAGGAACACAGATCTCTCTGTTCAAACAGCGAGTTCATCCCCCACACAGTAATGCCCCGTACACATGGTCGGATTTTTCGATGGAAAATGTGTGATAGGACCTTGTTGTCGGAAATTCCGGCTGTGTGTAGGCTCCATCACACATTTTCCATAGGAATTTCCAACACACAAAGTTTGAGAGCAGGCTATAAAATTTTCCGACAACAAAATCCGTTGTCAGAAATTCCGATCGTGTGTACACAAATCCGACGCACAAAGTGCCACGCATGCTCAGAATAAATTAAGAGACGAAAGCTATTGGCTACTGCCCCGTTTATAGTCCCGACGTACGTGTTTTATGTCACCGCGTTCAGAACGATCGGATTTTCCGACAAGTTTGTGTGACCGTGTGTATGCAAGACAAGTTTGAGCCAACATCCGTCGGAAAAAATCCATGGATTTTGTTGTCGGAATGTCCGATCAATGTCCGACCGTGTGTACGGGGCATAAGAAAGCATCCCCTAGGGACACACTTAACCCTTTGCTCGCCCCTAGTGTTAACCCCTTCCCTGCCAGTGTCATGCGGTGCATATTTTTAGCACTGATCACTGTAATAATGTCACTGGTCCCCAAAAAAGTGTCAAAAATGTCAGTTAGGTGTCCGATTTGTCCACCGCAATGTCACAGTCCCACTAAAAATTGCTCATCATTTCTAATAAAAAATAATTAATTTAGACAAATGCCTTAAAAATATGCTATAGTTTGACGCTATAACCCTTGCACAAACCAATCAATATATGCTTTTTGGGATTTTTTGGGGATTTTTTTTACCAAAAATATGTAGCAAAATACATATTGGCCTAAACTGATGAAGAAATTCGTTTTTGTTTACATTTTTTATTGGATATGTTTCATAGAAGAAAGTAAAAACTATTGTCTCTCTTTTTTTGTTTATAGCGCAAAAAATAAAAAACGCAGAGGTGATCAAATACCACCAAAAGAAAGCTCTATTTGTCTGGAAAAAAAGGACATCAATTTTGTTTGGGTACAGGGTTGCACGACCGCGTAATTGTCAGTTAAAGTAACGCAGTTCCAGATCACAAAAAATGGCCTGGTCAGGAAAGGGGTAAAACCTTCTGAGGCTGAAGTGGTTAAAAAGTGTCAGCTGGAGTTTGACATGAATTTGTTGGGCAGGCCATACACGGTTCGAATTTCGGTAGATTCAGCAAATGGGCAAGTTTCGAACCGTGTATGGGCAGGCTGAATGCACCAAGTTGATTGATCAATCAACTTGGGTACAACCAGCATGCCGAGTTTTACCTGCGATTATTGTTAGCGGCTGCTATTGTAGGGAGAAGACAATGGCCCCACCGGAGGTTTTCCCGCATAAAACTGTCTGAGTTGATGCGGGAACAGAGCTATTTTCTTTCCTGCAACCCATGGTTGCAGGAAAGAAATTTGCTCCATTTATGGCTGGCCTTAGTCAAGTCCATCAAAATCTGCTAATGCATCTAACATCTAACTAGGTTAGCAATGCTGCTTTTAAGGGTGTCTCTGTTGCTCCTCCATCCAGAGTGGAGACACCTTAAAGGGTAACTCCTTTTGTGACAAAGAATAGCAAATGAAAACAAAATTTATTGTGTATACTATTGCGACACAAGTCATTTTCTTAATTGAATGTTATCAAAAATGACCTTTCCTTTTCAATCTGCAGAGCTATAATTTTCTGTAAAACGCAATGCAATAAGGCAGCCTGGAGGTGTTCTGTACAAAATGCTCCCCAAAAATGTAATTTCCTGCTTGTGTGATTGGCTTACTGATTTTCCCAGAAGTCTGCACTAAGATACAATTCAACAAAAGTCAACAAAAATGTCCCCCAATAGGAACCAGCAAAAAAGGGTGCAGACCCTGTACTTTCCTCGTCAGAACCCTGCAAGTGCTGCAGGAAAACCAAAAGGTAGGAATCTGCAACAATGTTTGACAAAATCCCTGCAATGTAATATAGATTACCCAGAGGGGAATGTTTTTTTTTTCTCAACAAAAGTGGAGTTACTCTTTAAGATAGGAAGTGTATTATTGGCTGGATTACCAGGTGAACATAAAATAAAAAAGTCTATAAAAAAAGAAAAATGAATGCAGTCACCACATTCTGAGGATTGGTAAGCTGTAACATACCTAATTTTAGTTTTTTGTGTTTAATGCCACTTTAAGTTTAATGGGATGCTGCATCTAGCACACCATCTGTACATAGCAAAAAGCTTCAAATAAAAAAGAAACATCAGAGCTCCACATGTTATAAAAAGCAACAGCTTTGTTCTTTGGAGAAAAAGAGACTCCTATTCTTAAAATGCTGACTGTAGAACAAAACAGTCTTTATTTATATCACAAAAAAAGAGGAGCCCCCACCCGAAAAATTTAAAGTCAGCAGCTACAAATACTGTAGTTGCTGACTTTTAATAATAGGACACTTACAGTGTCTTGAAAAAGTATTCATACCCCTTGAAATTTTCCACATTTTGTCATGTTACAACCAAAAGCGTAAATGTATTTTATTGGGATTTTATGTGATAGACCAACACAAAGTGGCACATAATTGTGAAGTGGAAGGAAAATGATAAATGGTTTTCAACATTTTTTACAAATAAATATCTGAAAAGTGTGGAGTACATTTGTATTCAGCCCCCCCGAGTCAATACTTTGTAGAACCACCTTTCACTGCAATTACAGCTGCAAGTCTTTTTGGGGATGTCTCTACCAGCTTTGCACATCTAGAGAGTGACATTTTTGCCCAGTCTTCTTTGCAAAATAGCTCAAGCTCTGTCAGATTGGATGGAGAGCGTCTGTGAAGAGCAATTTTCAAGTCTTGCCACAAATTCTCAATTGGATTCAGGTCTGGACTTTGACTGGGCCATTCTTATGCCCCGTACACACGGTCGGACATTGATCGGACATTCCGACAACAAAATCCTAGGATTTTTTCCGATGGATGTTGGCTCAAACTTGTCTTGCATACACACGGTCACACAAAGTTGTCGGAAAATCCGATCGTTCTGAACGCGGTGACGTAAAACACGTAAGTCGGGACTATAAAAGGGGCAGTAGCCAATAGCTTTCATCTCTTTATTTATTCTGAGCATGCGTGGCACTTTGTGCATCGGATTTGTGTACACACGATCGGAAATTCCGACAACGGATCTTGTTGTCGGAAAATTATATAGCAAGCTCTCAAACTTTGTGTGTCGGAAATTCCGATGGAAAATGTGTGATGGAGCCTACACACGGTCGGAATTTCCGACAACAAGGTCCTATCACACATTTTCCGTCGGAAAATCCGACCGTGTGTACGGGGCATAACACACGAATAAGCCTTGATCCAAACCATTCCATTGTAGCTCTGGCTGTATGTTTAGGGTCGTTGTCCTGCTGGAAGGTGAACCTCCACCCCAATCTCAAGTCTTTTACAGACAAAGGTTTTCTTCTAAGATTGCCCTGTATTTGGCTCCTTCCATCTTCCCATCAACTCTGACCAGCTTCCCTGTCCCTGCTGAAGAAAAGCATCCCCACACCATTATGCTGCCACCACCATGTTTCACGTGGGGAAGGTGTGTTCAGGGTGATGTGCAGTGTTAGTTTTCCGCCACACATAGCATTGTGTTTTAGGCCAAAAAATTCAATTTTGGTCTCATCTGACCAGAGCACCTTCTTCCACATAATGTGGTTTGCTGTGTCCCCTACATGGCTTCTCGCAAACTGCAAACGGTACTTCTTATGGCTTTCTTTCAACAATGGCTTTCTTCTGGCCACTCTTCCATAAAGGCTTTGTGGAGTGTGCGACTAATAGTTGTCCTGTGGACAGATTCTCCCACCTGAGCTGTGCATCTCTGCAGCGCCTCCAGAGTTACCATGGGCCTCTTGGCTGCTTCTCTGATTAATGCTCTCCTTGCTCTGCCTGTCAGTTTAGGTGGACGGCCATGTCTTGGTAGGTTTGCAGTTGTCCCATACTCTCTCCATTTTTGCATTGAACAGTGCTCCCTAAGATGTTCAAAGCTTGGAATATCTTTTTATAAACTAACCCTGCTTTAAACTTCTCCACAACTTTATCCCTAACCTCTCTGGTGTGTTCCTTGGCCTGTTTGTTCACTAAGGTTCTCTAACAAACCTCGGAGGGCTTCACAGAATTGCTGTATTTATACTGAGATTAAATTACACACAGGTGGACTCTATTACTAATTAGGGGACTTCTGAAGGCAATTGGTTCCATTAGATTTTAGTTAGGGGTATTCGAGTAAAGGGAGCTGAATACAAATGCACACCACACTTTTCAGGTATTTATTTGTAAAAAATATGAAAACCATTTATCATTTTCCTTCCACTTCACAATTATGTGCCACTTTGTGTTGGTCTATCACATAAAATACCTTTACATTTTTCGTTGTAACATGACAAAATGTGGAAAATTTCAAGGGGTGTGAATACTTTTTCAAGGCACTGTACCTGTCCATCCATCCCACGATGTCGGCACCCCAGCCAATTTTCCGATCGGTTCTTGGGTGCTGCCGCCGCCATTCGTGGTAGGGGAAACTGGCAGTGGAGCCTTACGCCTTCACAGCCGATTCCCTGCTGCACATGCGCGAAGCACACTGCACTTTCTAACTGGCCGGGCAGCGGAGGGGGGCCGAGGTCGCCACGGCACAGTCTTCCGGAAGTGGGCGACGGGTTCCGGTCAAAAACAGGTACCCACTTCCTCCTGAAAGGTGCCAAATGTGGCACCGGAGGGGGGGGGAGGCAGATAAGCGGAACTTCCACTTTTAGGTGGAACTCCACTTTAAACCATTTTTGGACCCAAATAGTGATTATTCAAAGGTGGATGGTTAACCAGTGGTTCTAAAAATTACAAGAAAGTGCTCCATGTCACCAGAGAGACTGCCACCTTACCAGAAAAAGGTCATACTATCAGAAACACTGTCATACAAGAGGCTACTACTCTAGAAGGACTGCCACAATATCAGACCACACTATCAAGGAGCTGTCCAGGTTCTCACATAGTTGGTGATGTAGGCTTCTGTGGAATGGTAAAATGAAATGCTTTCATAAAAGGAGCAGAGCATGGCTTGGCATTCTCCGATATCCTCAGTGGCTGTTATAAGACTTATGATGTTACATCTAGACCACTGGTCCCCAGATTTCAGCATGTGGCCCTTTTCTTGTCTTTGTCCAGCCCTTGTGGCACCGTTCCTTCACTAACACGAGGCACTACGTTTCCCACTGACACCATTGATAAGGCCCATTTCCTTCCACTGACACCAACAGTGGGGCAATATTCCTCCCAGTGACACCAATGACAGGCATTATTCCTTCCACTGATATAAATGATCAGGCGCTATTCCTCCCATTGACATCAATGATGGGACACTATTCCTTCTCCTACTGGCCACAGGCACTATGTATTTTTTTTTACTCCCACTGACCACCAGCTCTGAGACATTACCAGTGGAAACCCTAACCTATAACTTCTCATCTCTCATGTACACTTTGTAGAGGTGTAGCATAACATAAGGAATCCAAGTGTTATATATACTCCAATAGCCAGAGAAAGGTTGTGTTTTATTTAAAGTGTTACTAAACCCAGGACCCTGCATTCACTATATCTGGTCTCCCACAGTACACATAACATGAAAATGCAATTATTTTAGTAAATATAAACTGCTAAAAACGATGCCAGACCCTTTTCGTGGCGCGCATAACGAAAGGCCTAAAGCGCAACTATTCTCACCTCCCCTTCCACTCCAGGGATGGGGATCCAGACTGGTCTGCACAGCCCCATACACAACAAACTGTGTTGAGACACCTTTCTATCAGAACCAGCATTAACTTTTTCAGCAGTTTGAGCTACATTAGCTCTTCTATTGGAATTAACTACACAGGCCTAACTTGCATCAATGAGCCTTGGCTGCCCATAATCCTGTCACCGGTTCACTGGTTTTCCTACCTTGGACCACTTTTGGTAAGTGGTGACCACTGCAGACTGAGAACATCCAACAAGAGCTTTAGTTTTGGAGATGCTCTTACTCGGTCGCCTTGCCCTTACAATCTGGTCCCTGTCAAAAATGCTCAGATCCTTACGTTTGCCTCTTTTTTTTTTGTTAAATACATCACCTTCAGGGACAACACTTGCTGCCTAATATATCTCACCCACTTTCAGATGTCATTGTCACAAGATGAAGGTAATGTTATGGACTTTATCTGTAAGTGGTCATAACATTATGGTTGATCAGTGTATGTATTCCATCAGTGTGATCACCCACTAACCTAGAGTTTGGCCTTAAATAGTTAGCACACATTAAAGCCTCGTACACACGATTAGATTTTCGGCAGGGAATTGTGTGATGACAAACTGTTTGCCTAAAATCCGACTGTTAGTACGCTCCATGAGACAATTGTTGTCTAATGCCGCGTACACACGGTCAGACTTTTCGGCTACAAAAGTCCGACAGCCTGTCCGACAGACTTTCGACGGACTTTTGTCAGACTTTTGGCGGACTTTTGGCGGACTTGCGGCAGACACTTACGAACGGACTTGCCTACATACGATCACACAAAAGTCAGACGGATTCATACGTGATCACGTACACCAGACTAAAATAAGGAAGTTGATAGCCAGTAGCCAATAGCTGCCCTAGCGTGGGTTTTTGTCCGTCGGACTAGCACACAGACGAGCGGATTTCTGGGTCTGGCGTAGTTACGACGTAAAGATTTGAAGCATGTTCCAAATCTAAAGTCCGTCAGTTTTGAGGCTGGAAAAGTCCGCTGAAAGTCCGCTGAAAGTCCGGGGAAGCCCACACACGATCGGATTGTCAGCCAGCTTTAGTCCGTCGGCGTCCGTCGGACTGTTGTAGACGAAAAGTCCGAACGTGTGTACAGCGCATAACTTTCAGCCAACAAATGTTGGATAGCAGGCTAGTAAATTTTCGGCGGACAATGATCTGTTGCCAGACTTTCATATCATGTGTACACAAGTCCATCACACAAAAGTCCAAAGTACAAACACGCATGCTCGGAAGCAAGGACGAGCTGGAATCGGTCGGTCTTGTAAACTAGCGTTCGTAATGGAGAAATAACATTCGTGACGTGGCAAATTATGAATTGTTGAAATGCAGCCCACAATTCTCTTCTTCTTTATTTAATGGGATAATAATGAAGCTGCTTTGCTGATGATACTGATGGAGTTATGGCAAACGTATTTGAAAATTCTTTTGTTTTCTAGTGATATCAAGAATAATATTATGTTTTTTTTTTGTCCAAGTTACCAAAACACTATTATCCCGTAGTTTTTAATCTCAAAGATGCAACTATGTTGGTGTCCCTTGTTAATTTTTACATTGTATTTTTGAAAATGTAACTGCCTACTCCCAAACTGTCATTTGAAGTAAAACACATAGCCAAGTATTATTCTACAATGAGGGGGGCTTGGTTACGCAATTTCATCATTTCCGTTTGGCTTTGTGTTTTTATCTTTTAAAAAACAAAACAGGATTACACTATTTTAGTTTCTTTTGTATCCTTCATATATATCTCACCTGGTATCCTTATTTGGGGGGAGGAAAGGTTCCTTGTACGGTTTCCATCAAATTGCAGCAAGCAATATCTTGCTAAAGCCCTATTGACCTTTTTTTTAATTAACAAGGTCAACACCATCTGGTAAGCAGACATCCATTTACAGAGCACTTTGGGTGACAACGTAGTTGGTGAAGGTGGCTCACTACAACAGTGGAAGAAAAGTTCCTTTTGTTTTCACATTGGACAGTTTTTTAAATTTTTATTTCTATTTTTCAGCACATGTTGTGAAGATATGGTTGACCTTTGCATTTAAGGCAATCAATTGTACAAATGTTTTACATATAGGTGTATTAATATTTCCTACTAGTGACACTGTATATATTTATGCTCATTTTTATATATATTTTTATATGTATGTTCACAATTTAAGATTTTGTTAGTTATAGAGCGCTCCCCACCACACTTTTATTCTATTTTTTTTATTGTGCATTAAAAAAAGAAAACAAATAAAATTAGACATGCTATCTGCCAATAGAACTTAACCAAAAAGTGCATTGTATGCATCCAAAAATATAGAAAATATAACAAATCAAATCATTATTCAACCAACCACGCTGAAGAAGTCCCGCCCACAGGACGTAGCGCGTATGGGGGGAGGAGCTACGTCTGACATCTACCGCGGCCTACAGCCGCCATCTTTCTGGTTGGAAACCATACACATTACATGCTTGTGTGCCAGCACACAGCCGGAGTGCTTTACTTGTAAGTGAAATTCTTTTTATCTACTAAATAAACACTGCAAACGGAGAGCACTAGATTGTCCCCTTCTTTTCGTTTCTACATATGTTAATACCATCGGCTAGATCCAATTGCGATCATTACCCCAGGTGTCGGTCAAATGCTAAGTGACTTTTTACAGGTCGAGTCCTTAAGCTCCTTTCACACTGGGGCGTGGGCGGCGTCGGCGGTAAAGTGCCGCTATTGTTAGTGGCGCTTTACCGTCGATATTCGGCCACTAGCGGGGCGGTTTTATCCCCCGCTACCAGCCGAGAAAGGGTTAAAGACCACCGCAAAGCTCCTCTGCAGAGGCGCTTTGCCGGCGGTATAGCCGCGCTGTTCCATTGATTTCAATGGGCAGGGGCGGTGAAGGAGCGGTGTATACACCGCTCCTTTACCGCTCTGAAGATGCTGCTAGCAGGACTTTTTTTCCCATCCTGCTAGCGCACTGCTCCAGTGTGAAAGCCCTCGGGGCTTTTACACTGGAGAGACAGCAGCGGCTGTTTCGGGTCGGTTTGCAGTCGCTATTATTAGCGCAATAGCGCCTGCAAACCGCCCCAGTGTGAAAGGGGCCTTAAGGTGAGAGGCTGGAGTGTCTGTGGTGGAGGGGCTGCAGTCACCATTTCTTTATCTGTGTACATCATTGCACCTTAGGAGGCTCCTTTATTTACTGACAGGACTGTCTGTTCCATCTAATTAGATGAAGATTTGGACTGCTGTTTTCTTTATTTTAAAAATTTTAATTAATTTAATTGCGCTGCACTGTATTCTCTTATATGTTTGATTGAGGAGTTTTTTTTTAATTTCCCTTAGTGTCAGCTTGCATTAGCTTATCCATTTAAATCGTTGGTCTATCTGCGCGGAATACTTGTGCACTTTTCGTGAATCAACACTCACCAAACTTCTACCAATGCCGGGTACACACGACCGGACTTTCCGGCAGACTAGGTCCAACAGTCTTCCCGACTGACTTTCGGCGGAGTTCCAACGGACTTCCGAACAAACAGACTTGCGCACACACCAACGGACTAAATCCGTTCGAAAGTCCATTCGTTTTGAATGTGATGATGTAAGACGGGACTAAAAAAGGAAGTTCAATAGCCAGTAGCCAATAGCTGCCCTTGTGTCGTATTTGGTCCGTCGGACCAGCATACAGACGAACGGTTTTCCCGATAGGGATTGAGTCCGTCGTACAGATTTGATACATGTTCTATTTCTAGGTCCATCGGATTTTTAAAATGAAAAACGATCGGATTAGCCCACACACGATCGGAATGTCCGACAGACTGATTCCGTCGGACCTAGACTGCCAGAAAGTCCGGTCGTGTGTACGCGGCATAACACGAAATTAGCAGAAGGATCCCAAAGGGTGGCGCCTGACAATTGAACGTCCTCTTTATCGGCTCGTAGTACGTCACTACGTTCATGTTTGTTGGCCGGCAATTGTGTGCCATTAGTATGCAAGACAAAATCCAGGCACACCTTCGGACAAAATTCTGGCGCTCGGTCGTCCAACAATCCGATCGTGTGTACAAGGGTTAACCCTTGCAAGATCACAGCGACTTAACTGGGCATCATATCTATCACCAATTAAGCCTACTCTCTCCGCGCCAAAATCTCAGCGCCAAATTCTTTTGACCCTGTGCTGCTCAGCTGCACTAACTTTGCGGTTCTCTCATTCACAGAGAAAAACAAAAGCACAGCCTTGTTTATGACAGAGAATGGGACTTCATTCCCTGAAGTGAGAGGTTTTAATTTACTTGGTGTCTGGGGACCGAAGGTTTACACAGAATTTTACCCACAAGGCCTGAGGGCACGAGAGTTCACATGACGCTGTCAGTTTAATGAGCTCCCGTGAGCATCTCCTCAGACAATTCCAAAAAAATTACAAACAATAAAAATACAAAAACTGAAACAGCAAACATTCCCAGATAACTGAATCTGGCATATAAAGAAATACCGTATATACTCAAGTATAAGTCGAGTTTTTCAGCACTCTTTTTGTGCTGAAAGTGCCCCCCTCGACTTATACTCGAGTCAAGCACTATTCTGCAGCAAAAAATTTCATTTTCCGAACCGACTTTGGGGCCCCGTATCTCAGGGCCACTTAGTGCTAGGAACCTCAAATTTGGTTTGCAAACCCAGTGGAACTTGTACCACAATACATCCAAAGCTGGGGTTCCTAGCACCAAGTGGCCCCGAGATACGGGGCCCAAAACCGGTTCAGAAAATGTCATTCTCTGCTGCAAAAAAGTGCTTGACATTTTCTGAACCGATTTTTGGGGCCACTTGGTGCTAGAAACCCCAGCTTTGGATATTTAATGGTGCTAGTTCCACTGGGTTTGCACACCAAATTTGGGGTTCTAAGCACTAAGTGGCCCCGAGATATGGGGCCCCAAAGTCGGACAACTGTGTCCATCTGCAGCAATGTCATTTCGGGACCCTTTGGGTTCAGAGACCCCAAATTTTGGCTTCAGCTAGGGGCACCTAGGAACCCTTAACTACCGAGTTTGAAGTTCGGGGGACCTATGGCTGCAAATGGGCACAGTGAGGCTGCAAATGGGCATTGTTGACCCTGTTTTCCACTTAAAGTAGCTGTGCATTTCTCACCCTCGTCTTATACTCGGGTCAGTAAGTTTTTCCCATTTTTTTGTGGTAAATTAGGGCCTCGACTTATACTCGGATCGACTTATACTCGAGTATATACGGTAGTATAACAGTACACGCCACTAGCATGTACATTTATACATGTATGATCAACTGCAGCCTCTCCATTTCTGATACGAGATTTATATTTACATACATGTGTGTGTGTTCATGTATATACACTCACAGGCCACTTTATTAGGTGCACCTGTTCATATGCTTGGTAACACAAATTGCTAATCAGCCAATTACAGGGCAGCAACTCAATGCATTTACAGTAGGTATCTGGTGAAGACGACTTGTTGAAGTTCAAATCGAGCATCAGGATGGGGAAGAAAAGGGATTTACGTGACTCTGAACGTGGCATGGTTGTTGGTGCCAGATGAGCTGGTCTCAGTATTTCAAAAACTGCTGATCTACTGGGATATTCACGCACAATTATCTCTCTGGTTTATAGAGAATGGTCCAAAAAAGAGAAAATATCCAGTAAACGGCAGTTGTGTGGGCGAAAAATGCCTTGCTGATGTCAGAGGAGAATGGGCAGACTGGTTCGAGATTATAGAAAGGCAACAGTAAATCAAATAACCACTCGTTACAACCAAGGTCTGCAGAATACCATCTCTGAACACACAACACATTGAACCTTGAAGCAGATGGGCTACAGCAGCAGAAGACCACACCGGGTGCCACTCCTGTCAGTTAAGAACAGGAAACGGAGGCTACAATTTGCACAGGCTCACCAAAATTGGACAATAGAAGATTGGAAAAAGGTTGCCTGGTCTGATGAGTCTCAATTTCAGTTGCCACATTCAAATGGTAGGGTCATAATTTGGCGTAAACATGAAAGCATGGATCCATCCTGCTTTGAATCAACAGTTCAGGCTGGTGGTGGTGTAATGCTGTGGGGGATATTTTCTTGGCACACTTAGTACCAATTGAGCATCGTTGAAATGCCACGGCCTAACTGAGTATTGTTGCTGACCATGTCCATCCCTTTATGACTACAGTGTACCCATCTTCTGATAGCTACTTCCAGCAGGATAATGCACCATGTCACAAAGCTCCAATCATCTCACCACTGGTTTCTTGAACATGACAAGAAGTTCACTGTACTCCAATGGCCTCCACAATCCCCAGTTCTCAATCCAAAAGAGCACCTTTGGGATGTGGTGGAATTTGCAGCAACTGCATGATAGTATCATGTCAATATGGACCAAAATCTCTGAGGAATGTTTCCAACACCTTGTTGAATCTATGGTGCGAAGAATTAAGGCAGTTCTGAAGGCAAAATGGGGTCCAACCAGGTCTGGCTGTATGTTTAGGGTTGTTGTCCTGAAGGAAGGTGAACCAGTCTCAAGTCTTTTGCAGACTCTAACAGGTTTTCTTCTAAGATTGCCCTGTATTTGGCTCCATCCATCTTCCCATTAACTCTGACCAGCTTCCCTGTCCCTGCTGAAGCATCCCCACAACATGATGCTGCCACCACCATGTCTCACAGTGGGGATGGTGTGTTCAGGTTGATGTGCAGTGTTAGTTTTCCACCACACATAGCGTTTTGCATTTAGGCCAAAAAGTTCCATTTTGGTCTCATCTGACCAGAGCACCTTCTTCCACATGTTTGCTGTGTCCCCCACATGGCTTCTGGCAAACTGCAAATGGAACGTCTTATGGCTTTCTTTCAACAATGGCTTTCTTCTTGCCACTCTTCCATAAATACCAGATTTGTGGAGTGCACGACTAATAGTTGTCTTGTGGACAGATTCTCCCACCTGAGTTGTGGATCTCTTCAGGTCCTCCAGAGTTACCAAGGGCCTCTAGGCTGCTTCTCTGATGAATGCTCTCCTTGCATTAAACTGTCAGTTTAGGTGGAGGGCCATATCTTGGTAGGTTTGCAGTTGTGCCATACTCTTTTGGATGATGGATTGAACAATGCTCCGACCATGAGAGGTTTAAAGCTTGTGATATTTTTTTGGGATATTTTTTTATAACCTAACCCTGCTTTAAACTTCTCCACAACTTTCTCCCTGACCTGGTGTGTTCATTGGCCTTCATGATGCAAATCTCTGAGGGCTACACAGCACAGCTGTCTTCATACTGAGATTAAATTACACACAGGTGGACTCTATTTACAAACTAGGTGACTTCCGAAGGCAATTGGTTCCACTAGATTTTAGTTAGGCTCGGTTCACACTGGGGCGACTTGGGATCCGACTTGTACGCCCTCAAGTCGCCCCAAGTCGCCCCAGAAATAGTTTGAATGGGAGTGAACGCTAGCGTCTTAATAGACGCTACTGAAGTCGCTTCGACTTCAGAGCGTACTCCCTGTACTACTTTGATCCGACTTGGTAGGCGACCTGTACCATAGAAATCAATGGAAGTCGCCTCCAAGTCGGATCTCTCTGTAAAGTCAAGCGACTTTGCAGGGAAAACCCCTCCCTCCCCCCCTCCCTCCCAGAGAGCTGATTGGCCACAGGCGAAGTCGCCTGTCATGGAGGCGACTTCAAGTCGCCTTGTAATTTGCTAAAGTCGCGCTGAAGTCGCGTCGAAGTCGCGTCGAAGCCGCGTTGAAGTCGCCGTGCAAAGTCGCGCTGAAGTCGTGTTGCCCCAGTGTGAACCGACCCTCAGGAGTATCAGAGTAAAGGGGGCGGAATACAAATGCACGCCACACTTTTTACATATTTATCTGTAAAAAATTTTGAAAACCATTTATCATTTTTCTTCCACTTCACAATTATGTGCCACTTTTACATACATACACAAACACACACCTCCTCCAGCACCTTGTTATTGGCTGGTAAACATGCCTTTCACAGTCGGGGGGGCCAAGAGTAAAGCTGGCTATACACTTAGTATAGGATTTCAAAAATGACAACGGCTGTGAGGGGAGAAGAGCCCCCAGATTCCATAATAGAGGGAGGTGTGGTTTAAGGGTGAGGGCCCATTTGCAACATGTTACATTCTAAATACAAGTATAACATGTAACATGGTGCAAAAGATGAAGTTAGCCTTTTACTTACATCATCTGCAGATCAAAGCTCATCCCTTTGATTTGAGTGGCAGTGGGGCAGAAGGACTGGATGTGCTGCACATTACCTTTTAACTTTATATAATAGATAGTGAAAACTACCAACCCGCGCTAATGGAAGCTGTTTAAACTAATATAGATTAAGGAGCAGCACGTTATAATGGTGATGAAAAATAATAATTGATTGCAAACTGCGCTCCCTGTAAAGTGCAAGTGCAGATGACACACTCTAATGTAAACAAAGTGAATGTAGTATAAATATATGGTGTCAATAGTGATACTCATAAGTAAATATCACCTAAGTGAACGCAGCGAATAATCAAACATCAAAAGTTGAAAAATAAAATAAAAATATAAATATAGCAAAACAAGCGAAAGCAACAGTCCAAATTCAAAATGAGTTCAAAAAATTAAATTCAAAAATTATATTTAAAATATTAAATAAAAAAAAAATAATGTTGAAATCTGACTCCTGGATGAATCCTCCTGGGGTTCAGCAAGGCATCAGACCACAGTAATCCACCACCAACACCGGCCACACAGCCTACTCACCAGATTGTGGTGACTCCCATCACAGAAATCAAAGAACGCTTCAAGAACAGTCAAGGAAGCTCCACACAATCACGGCTTGGTTCAGGTGCTGGAACTCAGGTACCTCAGGTCACACTGTGACTGCTTAGATGCATGCAAACAAACTCCCGGATAGAGATGGGTCATTGAAGACCATTAGTGCCATGTATGGGAAAAAGATGAATGGACTCCCATCGTGAAGTGTGCCAAAATTTATTGGTCAGGCTAAAAACAGGCTAAAAAGCTAAAAACCGCATCACCCACATGTGGGTTCGAACGGTCAAACAAAATACGTTACGGACGGAAATGGCGTGTCACGTTCGGTGCGGTGGACTCGCGCATATGAAAACAGTGTTCAAATCACACATGTGAAGTATCAGCGCGATCGTTAGAGCGAGTGCAATACTTCTAGCCCTAGACCTCCTCTGTAACTCAAAACATGCAACCTGTAGAATTTTTTAAACGTCGCCTATGGAGATTTTTAAGGGTAAAAGTTTGTCGCCATTCCACGAGCGGACGCAATTTTGAAGCGTGACATGTTGGGTTTACTCAGCGTAACATTATCTTTCACAATATTAAAAAAAAAAATTGGGCTTCACTGTCATCTTATTTTTTTTATTCAAAAGAGTGTATTTTTTGAGTGCGCTTGTAAGAACGCTGCACAAATACGGTGTGACAGAAAGTATTGCAACAACCGCCATTTTATTCTCTAGGGTGTTAGAAAAAAAAAATTATAATGTTTGGGGGTTCTATGTAATTTCTAGCAAAAAAAACTGTTTTTAACTTGTAAACAACAAATTTCAGAAAGAGGTGGTTAAAGATGGATGACCTGTAAGACTCGGTTCACACTGCTGCGCTGTCAATATGTTCAGTTTTTTTTCCTGTGTGAGGTGTGAATTTACCGCAATTTTACTGCGAATTTCAGGAGTTGGACATAGCTGCGATTGATATGCTAGCCAATGGAATCATAATGTAAAAAAAAAAAAAAGATGTTAACTTCCTGTGTACTTCCTGGTTTTTGTGGAGAGTAGTGTGGCGGAATTAGCACATATGTGAACCATCAATGCGATTCAAGAACGATTTACATTGATGTCTATGGAGACTAAATTCGCAACGCAACGCAGTAAACTCGCACAAGACCCTTTTTTTATCGCATCGCATTCGTAGAGGAATCGCAACGCATGTATGTGAACGACCGTCATTGAAAACAATGACTTTAGGGATGACATGCGAATTTAAAGTGTTTAGACGCAAGGCATTCGTTATGAACTCGCATCAGTGTGAACCGGGCCTAAGTGAAAGTGGTACTGTGACAGAGCAAGATCAGTTTCCCTGCAAGGCACTAAGTGTGCTGTGTGGCATTGCAGTGTAAATCCTGGGACTGAATGGATAGAAACAAATCTTTTTTGCAGCTAGACAGTTCTTATATATGTATTTTATCAGTATATTTTGTGGTCTGTAAAAAAAAGTTTAGCTTTCAGTAAATTCAACATAAATCCCTAGCTAAATCTCCAGATACATATCTGCCTGTACAGTACAAGGGCATTGTAGAGGAACCCATATGTAATTAGGAATGTGTGCTTCTGAGTAAATCCTCAGGGTCATGTGTGGGTGTCTATACATCTGTAGCCAAACAATCTCTGTATGAAGTAATTATATAAGACTATAGAGATACCTATAAGAAGAAGAGCAGACAGACTATTGTGGTACCAATTAAGCCATTTATTAGCAAGATGTCAGTGTTTGCATGAATTTACCTCACATAACAGCTGAATCATCCAGTATAAGTCTGCCGAAGAATGCACCAAACACAACAAAACATTTATCATGGGTTATAAAGGAAATTAAGATTTAGCAGAAGCGAGGAATGACAAATATAGTATACAAGGTAATTTTTGTAACAAAAAAACAGAGGTGGTGGTAAGGCTTTCCATCCAAAACAAAATTACATTTTGGGGCCACGGGATTTAGGGGACCTTGTGCACAACACTACACTTTCCTATGGGACCCCACTCTGGTGATTTCCCGCTAATGCTCAGGGCCATCTAGGAGCTGCCCATTTAATGATACAGTCCCCAACCCCTTTTTTTTTTTCTAGATCATGGCATCTGAATATTACCAACAATAAAAGGCTAACTCAAGGCTAAACTTTTTTATTTTTGTACAGGGTCCCCAGTGCAGACATTGAACCCCACTTCCTGCCCCAGTGGAAGTTCAAGAGTATGGAGTATGGAGATGGCAACAAACACACATTTATTTAGCAGTGTGGACCAGTTTGAACATTTTTCAGTTTATTATCGCACTATGGGTTTCCTATACCACTAGAAAAAAGAGAAAAAGAAGGAGGGCGCACTAACCTAGTGCATTACCACTAATAAACTTTATTGCAGCATAAAAACAGCAAAGATTATACTCACAAACGAGCTATCGAAACCAGCTTTAAAAAAGGGCGCAAGTGCGCTGTTCTATGGATCGACACACCAGGACCTATTGCCAAGAGGATCAGACCGGTGCAAATGGCCAATGGCTAACGCGTTTCAGGGGAGCACCCCCTTCTTCAGAGCCTGAACGGGCAATGGTTGGTCTCTCGAAGTTTCCTCTCTATAGATGTATATATGTGTGTGCATAAGTGCCTATGTCTACCACACCCAATTGGTAGCGACGCCCCCTCACAAACAGCAACACCTACCCATTTAGGCTTACTCTCCCTGGACCCCTCCCTCTATGTACAAGCCCCATTTGCAGCCAGAGGATAGTACTAGTAAAAACAAGCAACAGGCCTCGCTCTATGTTGCTTGCTATATCTTGAGCTAGCAAAAACGTAGCAGAATCAGTATGGACCACAAAAACAAAAAAGGGGTGGGGGGGGTGGGGCCGCCGACCACACATACCTCTCCTCCTACAAGCAGCTCAATAGGTAGCCCCATGCCAAGGACAAACCGCAGTAAATGATACGGGGCTTCTCTGGCTCCCAGGAGCCATATGAATGCTGCACACAGCGTGTGGAACGCACGCCGCCCGAAGGACCAGGAAGTGCGGGCGTTCCTGCGTTCCACCCGCAGCTTCCGGCCGATCGTGACGTCAGTTCCCCTTCTACAAGCGTCAGAAGACGCTGTGTGCAGGGGACACGGCCCGGAAGCGCGGGTGTGTTTGCGTTCCACCCGCTGCTTCCTGCCGTCATGGGGATGCCTGTGAGTGGCCAGAACAGTCGGTGCGCGCGCATCCCCGTTGGTCCGCGCGCCTCCCACCAATGACTCCACTGCTGACAGCCATCAAAGGCTGATAGTGCCTGCACAGTACAGGCAGCATTCAAGTTCCAGCCACAGGCAGCTCGCAGCCCACATCACTCTATAAGGACCATTCATAGGATGGAAATAGAGGGTAAAGATGTAATTAATAGACGGCACATATGTATGGTAAAAAATAGTAAAAAATAGATAAAAAATAGAGATTAATCTCAAATGGGGAGGTAGGTGAGGAGATCAAAATCGATACCAAATGGAAATGCTAGTGGATGATATTATTCCGTTAATGTGATCCGCAGAGGTATCCTTCCAAGGTGCAATAAGTTAATACAACACAATGTATGGTTCATAGATTTAAAACACGGTTGATTAGACAGCATAATATATATTTTTTCTTTTTTTCCCCATAAAATATAGTATCGTAAAAAGGTCAAAACATAAAAATCCATAGCTATTTGTCGCTGATCGTAAAATTAAAATCAAAAAGAAATCCGTGCATTATGATAACTAAATAATACTGGTCAAAAAATAATAATAGCAATAAATAGGGGATCTAAAAACAAATGCTCATCGGCCTAAACCATTAATAACACCATTAAAAAACAATGATAAAAAATGCCGGCTAAGAGACTACGCACCGCTCTATATAGATATAATAAAATATAGATATAGTGAAATAAATAACCTATGGCAGGATATAACATACTATGTCAAATGACCATAGTTACCGCCCCCCCAAGCAAATGCCATGGAGGGTACCTCTGCGGACTGGCATACCAAAAACGAGAGAGACTATTGCCCGTTTGCACCTAATGGAAAATGAACCCTATACCCCAATGGCGATGAAGTACATAAAATGACATGGACTACATAATGTTAACAAATTAACCACTGTCTAAACACCAACCACAGCCTGGTAACTAGCTTCTACACATTGAGCTAAAAACTGTATAACTACTACTACATCTGACAAACCTATCTACCCCAATTCCTGGTCACTACACCCAGTGTACCCCATATGACCCAAAAGAGAGCCCCAACCTGCACATTGGTGGCAATATCCATACTTGAAAGGTCAAACCCCAATTGACCTGGCTAGTGCCACCAATGACTCGGGGGCCTTTTCGGGAACTGAAGGAGTTAGACAACATTGTGCAGTTCGATTTCCTCGTTCAGGCCTTTTGGGGCCAGAGTTCCTAGGGAAAAAATCCAGAAGGCCTCTCTATTACATAGCATTTGATGTTTTTTGCCGCTATCCAAGTCGCTCGGCATTGCTTCTATACCGAACACTTTGAGGCCGTCTGTACTGCTACTATGGATTTCTTTAAAGTGTTTTGGTATTGAATAGTTGTCCTTCTCCGTAAGGATACTGCTCCTGTGCTCGTTCATTCTGGTCCTCATAGGTCTTGACGTCCGTCCTACATAAAGGAGGCCACAAGGACACAGAAGGCCATAGATGACATACGGGGTACCGCAGTTGATGAACTGCTTCATCTTGTGAATCCTACCGTCTGTTCCAACGACTTCTTTCTTTCTATGGCACATATGCACGCAGTTCCCACAAGTAATGCTCCCACATCTGTAGCTTCCCTTCTGGTCAAAAATCGTGCTCCAAATACTACTGAGCCCTCCATTTCTTTGTTTTCTCACTCTACTTGGGGCAATAATGCTCCTTAGGTCCTTCGGTCTCCTAAAGACCAAATTGGGGTGCGAAGGAAGGCTTGTCTTCAAGATAGGGTCTGATTCAAGGATCCTCCAGTTCTTTTTGAGGATTTTTTGTATTGAGAGGGCCTTGTTGTTATACCTAGTGCAAAATCGTACTTGTGGTCGTTCATCCATGTGAGGATTTGTCTTTTTTTCTTCCTCTCCAACACGAGTGTTGTCATATAGCACAAGGTATTTTTGGAACGCCTCCTCTATGTGCTCCTCTTCGTAACCCTTTTCCTTGAACTTCGTCTTGAGGACAAGGCTTTGTTCTTCATAATCGTGCTTCAGGGTGCAGGTCCGCCTGAGTCTGCAAAACTGACCAAAAGGTACATTCCTAATCCATCTAGGGTGATGGTGGCTCCGGGCGTGGAGATAAGAGTTACCAGCGCTCGGTTTGAAATGCGTTTTTGAGTAGATGGCCCCAGTGTCGTCAACCTGTAGCTCTAAGTCCAGGAAGATCAAGGACTTATCGTCTACCACATGTGTGAAGGAAATCCCATAGGGGTTTCCTGCACAATGTGCCAGGAATCCCTTCAGTTCCTCATCAGTACCGCTCCAGATGATGAGGATATCATCTATATAACGCGAGTACAACACTAGGTTCCTCCCATAAGGGTTATTGGCCCATATGTAGTTCTGCTCCCAGTAACCCATGAACAAGTTCGCATAGCTGGGAGCGAACCTAGCACCCATAGCTGTACCCCTTACCTGCCTATAGAACCTGTCCAGAAAGGTGAAATAATTGTGAGTCAAAGTAAACTCAATGCATTCATAAATGAATTGAGCTTGCCTGGGATCAAATAGGTGGGCTTCTGCAACATAATATTCAATAGCCCTAAGCCCAAACTCGTGCTGGATAGATGTATATAGAGATGTCACATCAAGTGATAGCCATCTATATCCCTGCTCCCAAGTATATGCACTGAGTACCTCTAAAGCGTGGCCTGAGTCCTTGATGTATGATGGCAGGTTGACCACCAATCCCTGGAGGAAGTGATCGATATAGTTGCCAAGATTGCTGGTCAAACTGTCGATCCCTGCTATAATAGGTCTTCCTGGAGGCTTTTCCATATCTTTGTGTATTTTTGGGATATGATAGAAGTGGGGGACCACTGGGTGCTTTGAATACAGAAAATGATACTCGTTTTTAGTCAGGACTTGATCTGATAATGCTTTGTCCAGAAGCGCTTTTAATTCGACGTTATAGTTGACCGTAGGATCCCAGGTGAGTCTCTCATAGGTGTTGGTATCGCCGATCAGTCTGTAGGCTTCCTCTAGATATTGATCTCTATCTTGGATAACCAGACCTCCACCTTTATCTGCTTTTCTTATGACTATTTCAGAGTTCTTTTTTAGACTACCCAAAGGGCCCTCCAGGTACACTTCGTGGCCCTTTATAAACTTCCGTTTATTGTCTCTACAGATTTTCCTGAATTCTTCCATCACCACTTCGTAAAAAGTGGGTATGAAGTTCCCCTTATTCCAGTGGGGGTAGAAACTTGATTTTGGTCTGAAGTTAGTATTGATCGTCGCACCCTCCAGGGTTAAAGGAGGAGAGACTTCCACAGATTCTTGACCTCCTTCCAGGTATAGTTCCTCCAAAATCTCCAATATCTCTTTGTCTAGAGGTTCAGCATGGGCAATGGGGATAGTCGTTTCTGGACCCTCATTTGTTCTATTTATTTCCTTCAGTCTAAAATGGCGCTTTACAGTAAGATTCCGCACAAACTTATTGAGATCGATAAAGAGCTCAAACAGATTTGGAGGACTCTCAGGGGCATAGTTGAGTCCCCTTCTAAGCAATTCGAGCTCTGTGTCCAGGAACTCACATTTCGACAGATTGAAAATTTTTATAGTGGAGTGGCTCTCTGATGTTTTTGATCTCTCTTTGGATTTCCGCCCTCCCCTACACCCTCTTCTCGTTGTTTTAACTGTCTCCTGGTATTCGGGGGTGATAGAGGTCGGAATGCAATGCTTTTTTGCGCTGCGGGTTTCGTTCTTCCCGCAGCTCCTTGCACAAAAAAAGGAATCTCAACCTTAGATTTAATTGTATTGGTACCAGTCATACCTATCCCCGCTACGTCATTAGATCTTGATTTTAAAGGGGACTCCTGTTGTTTCTCAATTGCATTCAACGTGGACTGTATCGGTATCGCTAGGTCGCTTCCCTCCTCTTGTATTGTGATCTCCTTCTGCTGTAGCAGAGTCACGTCAGTGGCAGGATCATGTCCAATGAGATCTCCAGCCTTCTGATTGCCTTGCTTGCTTTTCTCATTGTGATCACAGTTACCAAATGGACCCCTCTGATCTCGAAGGGGCGGAAAGTCTTCGTGCACACTACATCTATAGGGGCCCAGGTCTGACCATTTATTTGGTTCCCCATTCCCATTATTCCTACTTCTGATCCTATTGTTTCTACCCCAATGTTTGCTCTTATCTTTAAAGTGGTTCCTGTTACGATTTCTATTTCTATTTCTATTGCTATTCATCCCACTGCCAGCGTTGAATGAAGTGCTGGCCTCGGGGCGATCTCTTATCTCAGGAACACCTTCCTGTACATGGGTAGGGGGTCCAGGCGTCTTATCTTTCTTCCAATTAAACTCCCGCCCTGCCATATAGTCCTGCCTATCCCTTTCGAATTTCCCAGATTTCTTGACTATTAAGTCTGCCTCAAATTTTGTCGTTTGTTCGTTGATTTTTGTATCCCATGTAGAGAAAGATTCTAAATCTGAAAATGCCTCTAGTTTTTCTTGAATACCAATGATATCTGACTTCACATTTACTAGATTTCTCTCCCTCTGTTTAATAATCATTCCTAACCAGGATTTATTAAATATCCGCATCTCCCTAATCCAATCCTGACTAATATCCTCATCTAGAAAATCACACACTTTTGTTATTCTCAATCCTCTAGGGATTGTATTAACTTCTAAATACTTTTGCAATAAAACAACATCCCACCATTGGGTCATTTCATTCTCCAGAAGATGCTTCAGTTTATAAAAAGTTGATATCATAGTTTCCTCTCTGTTTGGTGCAACTTTAATAGTCTCAATATCCTCTGGTCCTTCTGGTTGCTGTTCATAGTTGTCGATACTATTCAGAAATCCCTTTGCCAACGAAGCTCTCCTTAGCTGCCTTTCTTCTATGGATAATACCATACTTGCTGATAGGTACTCAGTCCTTCTTAACACCACATTGACTGTCCACCCAGCTGCTGGAGTCCCCAAATCGAATCAAACAAACATAAAACAAATCTCTCCTGCGCTCAGGTGTCCAGGAACTGAATATGTGGTGCGACCACCTATAACGAGGTATTGCCTAGCGTCTTGCAGCCCTCCTCTGAACAATGGGTATTCATGCTAGAAAAAAGAGAAAAAGAAGGAGGGCGCACTAACCTAGTGCATTACCACTAATAAACTTTATTGCAGCATAAAAACAGCAAAGATTATACTCACAAACGAGCTATCGAAACCAGCTTTAAAAAAGGGCGCAAGTGCGCTGTTCTATGGATCGACACACCAGGACCTATTGCCAAGAGGATCAGACCGGTGCAAATGGCCAATGGCTAACGCGTTTCAGGGGAGCACCCCCTTCTTCAGAGCCTGAACGGGCAATGGTTGGTCTCTCGAAGTTTCCTCTCTATAGATGTATATATGTGTGTGCATAAGTGCCTATGTCTACCACACCCAATTGGTAGCGACGCCCCCTCACAAACAGCAACACCTACCCATTTAGGCTTACTCTCCCTGGACCCCTCCCTCTATGTACAAGCCCCATTTTTGTGCAAGGAGCTGCGGGAAGAACGAAACCCGCAGCGCAAAAAAGCATTGCATTCCGACCTCTATCACCCCCGAATACCAGGAGACAGTTAAAACAACGAGAAGAGGGTGTAGGGGAGGGCGGAAATCCAAAGAGAGATCAAAAACATCAGAGAGCCACTCCACTATAAAAATTTTCAATCTGTCGAAATGTGAGTTCCTGGACACAGAGCTCGAATTGCTTAGAAGGGGACTCAACTATGCCCCTGAGAGTCCTCCAAATCTGTTTGAGCTCTTTATCGATCTCAATAAGTTTGTGCGGAATCTTACTGTAAAGCGCCATTTTAGACTGAAGGAAATAAATAGAACAAATGAGGGTCCAGAAACGACTATCCCCATTGCCCATGCTGAACCTCTAGACAAAGAGATATTGGAGATTTTGGAGGAACTATACCTGGAAGGAGGTCAAGAATCTGTGGAAGTCTCTCCTCCTTTAACCCTGGAGGGTGCGACGATCAATACTAACTTCAGACCAAAATCAAGTTTCTACCCCCACTGGAATAAGGGGAACTTCATACCCACTTTTTACGAAGTGGTGATGGAAGAATTCAGGAAAATCTGTAGAGACAATAAACGGAAGTTTATAAAGGGCCACGAAGTGTGCCTGGAGGGCCCTTTGGGTAGTCTAAAAAAGAACTCTGAAATAGTCATAAGAAAAGCAGATAAAGGTGGAGGTCTGGTTATCCAAGATAGAGATCAATATCTAGAGGAAGCCTACAGACTGATCGGCGATACCAACACCTATGAGAGACTCACCTGGGATCCTACGGTCAACTATAACGTCGAATTAAAAGCGCTTCTGGACAAAGCATTATCAGATCAAGTCCTGACTAAAAACGAGTATCATTTTCTGTATTCAAAGCACCCAGTGGTCCCCCACTTCTATCATATCCCAAAAATACACAAAGATATGGAAAAGCCTCCAGGAAGACCTATTATAGCAGGGATCGACAGTTTGACCAGCAATCTTGGCAACTATATCGATCACTTCCTCCAGGGATTGGTGGTCAACCTGCCATCATACATCAAGGACTCAGGCCACGCTTTAGAGGTACTCAGTGCATATACTTGGGAGCAGGGATATAGATGGCTATCACTTGATGTGACATCTCTATATACATCTATCCAGCACGAGTTTGGGCTTAGGGCTATTGAATATTATGTTGCAGAAGCCCACCTATTTGATCCCAGGCAAGCTCAATTCATTTATGAATGCATTGAGTTTACTTTGACTCACAATTATTTCACCTTTCTGGACAGGTTCTATAGGCAGGTAAGGGGTACAGCTATGGGTGCTAGGTTCGCTCCCAGCTATGCGAACTTGTTCATGGGTTACTGGGAGCAGAACTACATATGGGCCAATAACCCTTATGGGAGGAACCTAGTGTTGTACTCGCGTTATATAGATGATATCCTCATCATCTGGAGCGGTACTGATGAGGAACTGAAGGGATTCCTGGCACATTGTGCAGGAAACCCCTATGGGATTTCCTTCACACATGTGGTAGACGATAAGTCCTTGATCTTCCTGGACTTAGAGCTACAGGTTGACGACACTGGGGCCATCTACTCAAAAACGCATTTCAAACCGAGCGCTGGTAACTCTTATCTCCACGCCCGGAGCCACCATCACCCTAGATGGATTAGGAATGTACCTTTTGGTCAGTTTTGCAGACTCAGGCGGACCTGCACCCTGAAGCACGATTATGAAGAACAAAGCCTTGTCCTCAAGACGAAGTTCAAGGAAAAGGGTTACGAAGAGGAGCACATAGAGGAGGCGTTCCAAAAATACCTTGTGCTATATGACAACACTCGTGTTGGAGAGGAAGAAAAAAAGACAAATCCTCACATGGATGAACGACCACAAGTACGATTTTGCACTAGGTATAACAACAAGGCCCTCTCAATACAAAAAATCCTCAAAAAGAACTGGAGGATCCTTGAATCAGACCCTATCTTGAAGACAAGCCTTCCTTCGCACCCCAATTTGGTCTTTAGGAGACCGAAGGACCTAAGGAGCATTATTGCCCCAAGTAGAGTGAGAAAACAAAGAAATGGAGGGCTCAGTAGTATTTGGAGCACGATTTTTGACCAGAAGGGAAGCTACAGATGTGGGAGCATTACTTGTGGGAACTGCGTGCATATGTGCCATAGAAAGAAAGAAGTCGTTGGAACAGACGGTAGGATTCACAAGATGAAGCAGTTCATCAACTGCGGTACCCCGTATGTCATCTATGGCCTTCTGTGTCCTTGTGGCCTCCTTTATGTAGGACGGATGTCAAGACCTATGAGGACCAGAATGAACGAGCACAGGAGCAGTATCCTTACGGAGAAGGACAACTATTCAATACCAAAACACTTTAAAGAAATCCATAGTAGCAGTACAGACGGCCTCAAAGTGTTCGGTATAGAAGCAATGCCGAGCGACTTGGATAGCGGCAAAAAACATCAAATGCTATGTAATAGAGAGGCCTTCTGGATTTTTTCCCTAGGAACTCTGGCCCCAAAAGGCCTGAACGAGGAAATCGAACTGCACAATGTTGTCTAACTCCTTCAGTTCCCGAAAAGGCCCCCGAGTCATTGGTGGCACTAGCCAGGTCAATTGGGGTTTGACCTTTCAAGTATGGATATTGCCACCAATGTGCAGGTTGGGGCTCTCTTTTGGGTCATATGGGGTACACTGGGTGTAGTGACCAGGAATTGGGGTAGATAGGTTTGTCAGATGTAGTAGTAGTTTTACAGTTTTTAGCTCAATGTGTAGAAGCTAGTTACCAGGCTGTGGTTGGTGTTTAGACAGTGGTTAATTTGTTAACATTATGTAGTCCATGTCATTTTATGTACTTCATCGCCATTGGGGTATAGGGTTCATTTTCCATTAGGTGCAAACGGGCAATGGTCTCTCTCGTTTTTGGTATGCCAGTCCGCAGAGGTACCCTCCATGGCATTTGCTTGGGGGGGCGGTAACTATGGTCATTTGACATAGTATGTTATATCCTGCCATAGGTTATTTATTTCACTATATCTATATTTTATTATATCTATATAGAGCGGTGCGTAGTCTCTTAGCCGGCATTTTTTATCATTGTTTTTTAATGGTGTTATTAATGGTTTAGGCCGATGAGCATTTGTTTTTAGATCCCCTATTTATTGCTATTATTATTTTTTGACCAGTATTATTTAGTTATCATAATGCACGGATTTCTTTTTGATTTTAATTTTACGATCAGCGACAAATAGCTATGGATTTTTATGTTTTGACCTTTTTACGATACTATATTTTATGGGGAAAAAAAGAAAAAATATATATTATGCTGTCTAATCAACCGTGTTTTAAATCTATGAACCATACATTGTGTTGTATTAACTTATTGCACCTTGGAAGGATACCTCTGCGGATCACATTAACGGAATAATATCATCCACTAGCATTTCCATTTGGTATCGATTTTGATCTCCTCACCTACCTCCCCATTTGAGATTAATCTCTATTTTTTCTCTATTTTTTACTATTTTTTACCATACATATGTGCCGTCTATTAATTACATCTTTACCCTCTATTTCCATCCTATGAATGGTCCTTATAGAGTGATGTGGGCTGCGAGCTGCCTGTGGCTGGAACTTGAATGCTGCCTGTACTGTGCAGGCACTATCAGCCTTTGATGGCTGTCAGCAGTGGAGTCATTGGTGGGAGGCGCGCGGACCAACGGGGATGCGCGCGCACCGACTGTTCTGGCCACTCACAGGCATCCCCATGACGGCAGGAAGCAGCGGGTGGAACGCAAACACACCCGCGCTTCCGGGCCGTGTCCCCTGCACACAGCGTCTTCTGACGCTTGTAGAAGGGGAACTGACGTCACGATCGGCCGGAAGCTGCGGGTGGAACGCAGGAACGCCCGCACTTCCTGGTCCTTCGGGCGGCGTGCGTTCCACACGCTGTGTGCAGCATTCATATGGCTCCTGGGAGCCAGAGAAGCCCCGTATCATTTACTGCGGTTTGTCCTTGGCATGGGGCTACCTATTGAGCTGCTTGTAGGAGGAGAGGTATGTGTGGTCGGCGGCCCCACCCCCCCCCCCCCCCTTTTTTGTTTTTGTGGTCCATACTGATTCTGCTACGTTTTTGCTAGCTCAAGATATAGCAAGCAACATAGAGCGAGGCCTGTTGCTTGTTTTTACTAGTACTATCCTCTGGCTGCAAATGGGGCTTGTACATAGAGGGAGGGGTCCAGGGAGAGTAAGCCTAAATGGGTAGGTGTTGCTGTTTGTGAGGGGGCGTCGCTACCAATTGGGTGTGGTAGACATAGGCACTTATGCACACACATATATACATCTATAGAGAGGAAACTTCGAGAGACCAACCATTGCCCGTTCAGGCTCTGAAGAAGGGGGTGCTCCCCTGAAACGCGTTAGCCATTGGCCATTTGCACCGGTCTGATCCTCTTGGCAATAGGTCCTGGTGTGTCGATCCATAGAACAGCGCACTTGCGCCCTTTTTTAAAGCTGGTTTCGATAGCTCGTTTGTGAGTATAATCTTTGCTGTTTTTATGCTGCAATAAAGTTTATTAGTGGTAATGCACTAGGTTAGTGCGCCCTCCTTCTTTTTCTCTTTTTTCTAGCATGAATACCCATTGTTCAGAGGAGGGCTGCAAGACGCTAGGCAATACCTCGTTATAGGTGGTCGCACCACATATTCAGTTCCTGGACACCTGAGCGCAGGAGAGATTTGTTTTATGTTTCCTATACCACTGACACCCTCACTCTCTCATTTCTTGTCCTGGTGTCACTGGGAAAGGAAGTGAATGGAAATCCCCATAATAATGACATAGGCAACAATAAAAAAGACAAAAGTTTTGCATCTTACCTACTTTATAAAAAACTTAAAAAAAATGTTTTTTTGTGGAGTTGAGCTTTGAAGACATTTTCAAAATGAGAAAGAACCTCTGAATAGAAGCCATTTTTATAGGCAAACTTTTATTCAAGCTGGCTATAGACGAATCAATTATTTTCCAAGGTTTTTTTTTGTTTTTTTTAGAAAAAAAAAAAGATTCCCCTGTCCACACCAGTGAGGTGAATGGAGGAATCGTTCTCACTGTGCCATTGTATTCTGACTAGGGGACTCCTCCACTATCAGAAAACATTGATCAAAGGCTGCAAATTTCAAGACCTAATGGTAGCTTGCATGTCTGATAAAAGGATCACAAGGCCTTACCTGAACTAGAACTGCTCTGACCTAACAGACCTCATCAGCACGGGAATAGTAGTTCTGTTCTGTCAGTAAGGTGCCAGATCACTGACTAATGCCCCATACACACGAGCGGAATTTCTGTCAGAAAAACCTTAGATGTTTTTCCAACGGAATAACGCTCAAGCTTTCCTTGCATACACACGGTCACACAAAAGTTTTCTGAACTTTCCACTGTCAAGAACGCGGTGACGTACAACACTATGACGAGCCGAGAAAACAAAGTTCAATGCTTCCGAGCATGCTTCAAATTGTTTCCGAGCATGAAAGTTTTTTTGTGCGTCCGAATTGCATACAGACGAACGATTTTTGGATAGGAATTTTTTCTGACCGAAAAATAGAGAACCTGCTCTCAATCTTTTTCTAGCGGGAATTCCGCCAGCAAAAGTCCGATGGAGCATACACACAGTTGCAATTTCTGACCAAAAGCTCTCATCGGAGTTTTGCTGGCGGCATTTCCGATCGTGTGTACGGGGCATTAAAGTGGTTGTAAACCCTTTACAACCACTTTTTGCCACAGGTAAGAGTATAATTAGGCTTACCTGTAGCTACACTGGATATCTCCTAAACCTGCACGGTTTAGGAGATATCCTCTGTATTTGCATGTGCCAACGTCAGCGGCGCAGGCGCACTGAAACAAACTGAAGCAACGTCACTTCAGTTAGACTGCGCCGTTACCAGCGGCTCCCACGTGCATGTGCGGGAGTGACGTCATCGCGGCTCCGGCCAATCACAGCGCCGGAGCCTGCGATACCCGGAAGTAACTCCGGGAGCAATGTCGCTGGCAGGGGTACGAGGACGGCTGCAGGGGCTTCGATCTCAGGTAAGTAATTCATAATGAGCCAGTATGCCATGCATACTAGCTATTTTGCCTTTGTCTTGCAGGCTTTTTTTTTGTTTGTTTTTGGTTTTTAGGGTTTACAACCACTTTAAAGTGATAATAAAGCTTCTTTTTTTGTTTTGTTTTTTTAAAACAGACATGTCATACTTACCTGCTCTGTGCAGTGGTTTTGCACAGAGCAGCTCTGTTCCTCTTCTTTTCCGGTCTCCCGCCGGCGCTCCTGGCTCCTCCCCCCTTGAGCAGTGCCCCCAGAAAAAGCCGTTTGCCCCGGGGGAACCACTGTCTGTTTGCTCCCAATCTGCTGCTCTATGCATCCATAAGACACATACCGTGTTTCCCCGAAAATAAGACCTACCCCAAAAATAAGACCTAGCATTATTTTACAGGAGGGCTGCAATATAAGCCCTACCCTGAAAATAAGCCCTAGTTTAAAATGCTTGTAAAATCCTATAATCCACTCTATTGCAGTAGTATATAATGTACAATGTGTGTGTTTCTGTAATATAAATGCGGGGAAGAGAGCTTGGACGGGTCACAGAAGCGCAGAACAGCCCTATAACGAAGGTATTTGGCATAATTATATTACAGAAACATACACATTGTACATTCTATACTACTGTAATAGAGTGGATTATAGGATTTTACAAGCATTTTAACTCAGTTCACACTGGGGATTCCTGTCAGGCAGGGAGAGAGAGGGGGAGAGACGACAGCACATTGCATGGTAAGACCTAACCCAAAAATAAGCCCTACTGTGTCTTTTGTGTCCCCCCCTCCCCGTCCCGTCTCCTCCCCCTCCCTCTCTCTTTCCCCTCCCCTCTCCTCCCCCCCTCCCCCTTCTTCCCCCCCCCCTGTCTTTTTCCCCTTCCCCTTTTCCCTGTGTTTGCTTGTTGTTCATATTCTCCCTTTCGCCCCACCCAACACTGTTGGCCTGCATCTTCCTTTTTCTCCTCCCCTTGTTCACTTGTCCAATTCCTTATGGTCTGTTGGTGCTTTTATCCTATCAATCTCCTTATACATTTTTGAAGTCGCATGGTGAATAATTGTCAGCAGGGCATTGGCTATTTTCCAGTTCAATTGTATTTCACTCACTCTTTCTTTATTCACCCTTTTCTCCCTCCTTTCTTCTCACTCTTTCCTCACATGCCCTTCCTTTCCCTTTCTTCCGTCCTTTTCCCTCTCCCCCCCCTCCCCTTTCCCCTCCCCCCCTTCCCTCCCCCCCCCCCTTCCTCCCCCCTTTTTTTTCCCTTCCCCTTTTTCACTCTCTAGCAATGCCCTCCTGCAGATCCATGGACTCATAATTTAGTAAGCACATTGAACTCCATGGTTGGTAAACTTCCCAACTATATGGTATGAACCAACTGACCCTTCATTATTTTCTATTTTTGATTTGTAGCACTAACGTGAATCCTATCTGGGTGCGGTTCTGGATTGCCCGTCTCGCCCCCTCCTTTCCCTCCCTCTCCCGCATGGGGGGCTGGCAAGCGTGATCTCTCGTAAGACTCATTTGGTCCATCACCCATCCCTGGGGGAGTTGGTCCGACACGGGGGAGACAGGGGAGCGAAGGAATAAGTGTATCATCTCTAACATTTCGCAATGTCAAGAATGACATTGTAGTGTCACAATTCCTGTGATAGGTAACTATACAACTTATGCAGTTACATTACAGGGTATGCCTGCATGGTTTCTGGCACCGTGGAAATTTGATGCTATGTTTGATATATGTTACCCCCTTTCTTTTAGTGTGGACAGCCATCCTCTGAAGAAGACCCGGGAAGGGTCGAAACGCGTCAGGATTATTATATACAATTATTGTTGTCCCACATATACTGTATGGCCTATTGTCTTCATTTAGAGGCATTTATTGTTATCCAAAACGCTTACAATTGGGGAAATTTAGGCTGCCCCCGTATACATTGTGTCTTGCATTGGTTTTCACTGTAAGCTGCTGTCCGTTGCATATGTACGCCATACTCAGTTCGTGTCCTGACTCTAACAGTCAGTATTTATTTCTATGAATTTTCTCTTTTAACGTTATTTATATATTTTTTGTACTAATAAAATCCAATTTTTTCAACCATCCATTGCACTTCATTGGCTGCTTAAAAGCCCCGATAGGGGGTTCTCTCTTGTCTTTTTCAGGTTTTTTTACCTTCATACATAGAATACATGAAGGTAAAAAAAAACTTCAGCCTTTGGAACCACTTTAACCTATCTGCCAAACATATGTTTGAGCAAAATAAAAAAAGTTTGATGCGTTAAAAATACTGCAATGTGCAGAAAAATACCCCCTGATCTGTCAAAAAAATAAAACACGCTGCTAACATTGTGTTTGACCTGACAACACAGTGTCTGTGTGGCAGCGAAATCTCAAGCAGTGTTGTCAGCCTGTACCTTTAGACTGGGCAGATGTACTGAATATACTGTACTCTATGTTGCCCAGGCATTGACTTTTATTATTTTGAGTTGATCTTTTTGTTATTCACATAATGACATTATTCTTTGTTATCTGCATAATGTTTGTTCCTTGTATAATGCCAGCAGCAAGTTGAATGACTTTGCTGAATGTTTTCAGTTGTTCCTAATAACCATATCAAGAGGCAGGCTGCTCTGGGGTAGAAGATCCATCAGTCGGGAGTCGTTCCTCCCTAGTCCTGCTAATGGATTTAAAGTGGACAGTGATGCCCAGACAGAATTCAAAAGAGAAAATGTTAAAAACCAACATGTGCCCAATAAAGAAGAGGTCTCACAATGCACAGATTTTATTTATCCTGTCCCCTGTGGCACAAAGTACATGAAGCACTTTGTCCCATTTTTATATGTGTTGTAGATTTAAAGCTAGTGAGGTCAACGGTGTTCCACTCTCCCTTAACCAGTGTACAACCATGCTGCTCAGAAAGAGACAAATTGATGAGACCTGACTGCAGTGGTTTTGGAAATGCTTGCCCAAGACCAATATCATCACAACTCATAGGGAGGGATGTGTCACAGCAGGTGGGGAATAAGCAGGTGAGCTGCAAGGAACTGTCAGCAGCAATAGGAACGCCCACAAATTGGGCTTCGGACAGGGAGGGAGCTGCCGGGCAGAAATGGAAAAGAAAAAGGATCTACTACATATTTGTTTGGCATTTCAAAGTTCAGGTATTTCAACGATAATCTGTGTAGCTGAATTTAATCTTTTTCATTGCTCCTGAGAATTCTTCTTTAAAGTAGAACTAGATGGCAAAGCTTCTTTTTTTTTTTTTTTAATTATAGGAGTAAAGCTGGCCATACACTAGTAGAATTTCCTTCGAAATTTTTCGTTTTATAAACACTTGCTCGATTTTTTCATTATTAATGAGGTCAAAATTATGTTTCTTTTTGACGTCAGTGACAAAGAAATTTGAAGGAGCAGGATGGAAAATGTTTCCCAAATGTCTAACATTGTATACTGTATGTGGTTTTCGTTTGGGAAGGTCCATTTGTTCCAAAATCAAATGTTTAAAGCAAATGGAATTTTGAAGTACTTTCGAAATATATCTGTCAAGTCTTCAAATGCATGAGAATTTTCATACAAATGTTCATACAAATTTTCGTACAAACATTTTTTTTCTAAAATCTAGGGATGCACCGGTATCGCATTTGCGCGAGTATTGATACCGGAACTGATATTTTGCGTTAATACAAAATGAATGGGCGCAAATCGCACTGCAAAGAATCGCATGCAATATGAACAGGAATGTGGTGCGATTCCTGTCCAAATCACATGCGATTTCCCCCACCGCTCCTGTGTGTGTGTACAGAAAGGGATTAATGCTCCATCTAGTGGGCAGTTTAAAAAATGTTAAAACTCACAGTACATATCTAGCCACATGCAAAATCATCTACATAGGTGTCCCGGTCCAGCAATGATAGTAAATCACAGCCGCTGGATGTACTCACAGGGCTGGAAGAGATGTAGAGGTGGCCCGTCCCCAAGCTGACATCACTTCTACCCTATACCCACGAGGTCCCAGAACTTCTCCTCCATCCCTGTGAGCACCTCCAGAGGCCCTGATTTGCTATCATCAGCAGACTGGGACACCTATGTAGATTATTTTGCATGTGGCCAGATATGTACTGTGAGTTCTAACATTTTTAAACTGCCCACTAGATGGCGCTTTTCCCTTCTATACACACACAAGAGCAGTGGGGGAAATCGCATGCGATTTGGACGTGAATCACACCGCATTCCTGTTCAAATCACCTGCGATTCTTTGCAGTGTGATTTGTGCCAATATTTTTTGTATTGACGCAAATAGCACCGCACGGTACTGGTACTCAGTATCGGTGAGTACTTGACCGAAAGTATCGGTACGCATACTTTCCGATTAAAAAAACAGTGTCGGTGCAACCCTCCTAAAATTTATTGTTGTATGGCCAGCTTATAGCTGATAGGGTTATAACCCCTGTGAGGTTTTTTTTCCATCTTTGTCCTACTGGGGAGATTTCCCCTAATTTCCCGTCCCATAGCCAAAACAGAAATTAAAAGAAAATCCCTGGTTGTCACCAGAATTGGTGTCCATATTGGAAAATTTCCCCTCTATGCCTGTTTCGATGACAACCCAAATTTTGGGGTTTATTTCACTTTATAAACGGTAATCAAAACAAGCTGGGTGAATCTCCCCAACGGGGGCACAAGATGGCAAAACCCTGGCTGGTATTCTAATCCCTCTTCACTCAATCCAAAACTAAAAAAAAGTTTTGCCTTAAGTTATACTTTGGGGTTTGATGTTGCCGCCTATGCCCTAGGTATAATGACACAACTTTATAGTAGAAGAGCAGCATACAAATGTTCTTTTAATTCAAACACAAAGCCCATAAAGCAACACCCACCAGACACGTTTCCACCCTACTGGGCTTTAGTCGGAGCCAATGACACAAGTGCTTTGTTGGAAATATGGTCTGCTTCAGAATTCCTCAACTGACATTTCTGACAATGGTGTATTTTCAAACACTGAGAGCTACAAAACGGGAACAAGGTGATCATCACCTGAAACACTTCACAGTTAGTGATCTCCAAAAGCAATCCAAGGGTAAAGATAACCCTACACAAAAGCTCTTTGTGCTAAGCTGGTTTCAGTTCTGCTTTACTTTCTGATTCTTCTTGGTTTTTATGAACCACATATTTTCTCACATTTTTCGAAAGTGAAAATTAAACTTTGGTATGAATTCGGGAACAAACTTTGATATGAATTCAGGACCATGGCCTACCCTGCCTACCTAGTTCAGTATTTCATCTAAACCAGAGGTCTTCAAACTTTCTAAACAAAGGGCCCGTTTGTGGCTAGCATGAGTAGAAAACACCCTGGCGTCAATGGGCGTAAACAATACCCCATCAATGATATTAGTGGGAGGAAAGAGTGCTCCATTGTTGCTATCAGGGGAGGGAGTAGTGCCCCATTGTTGGTATTGGGGACGGTATCGTGCCCAATCCTTGGTGCCAGTGGCAGAAATTCTGCCCCATTGTAGATGTCACTTGGAGGAATAGCGATCTGTATCAGTAGGAGGACTAGTTCCCCAAGGGCCAGATAGTCCTCATGCACACGGACGTTTTTACAGCTGCTTTTTTGAGCTTTTTTTGCAGCTTAAAAAGGCCTGTCTATGTTAGTCTATGGATTCATGACCACCTAGGCGTTTTTGAGCTGCAAATGGCATAGGCGTTTTTAAGCTGTAAAAAAAAAAACAGGACCAGTGGGTTCTGAGAGACATTTTTCAGCTGTAAAAACGCTCTAACGATGAAAAACGCTCAAAAACGTCATTCACCAACGTTTTTTAACGTTTTTGATCCATTGAAAAAAAAAAAAAATTGAAAAAAAAAAAGGCTAAAAAACGCTAACGCGGAAAAACGCTCAAAAACGCTATTGCAAAAACGCTGAAAAAAGTTTAAAAAATCACTGCAAAGATACTGGCGTTTTCATAACGTTATTTTAACAGCCTGTGTGCATGAGGCCTTAAAGTCAAGCAAGGGGGGAACTGGGCCCAGATTGGAGACCACTGATCTAGACACTGCTGTAGTGCACAAGTACACAACACTCCATTTTGTTGGTAATCTGGTGATCCTGGAAAGCACTTCCTAGTGATGCTGGAACACCCTCTTTGCTTTTTTTGCTCCCGTTTGGCCTGTGAATATACTATTTTGTTATATCTGTTCCATAAGTACAAAAAATTTAAAAAAAAATAACCATTGATCCTGCTGAGAAATATTGTGAGCGAATAACTTTCTGTACGCTCTGCCTCTGCTGCACTCTTATCAGTTAAGGCTGTTCCCAGTGCTCTCTGTGGACTAGAGCAGTGGTCATCAACCCTGTCCTCAGGGTCCATTAACAGGCCATGTTTGCAAGATAACTGAAATACATCACAGGTGATATCATTTGCTGCTCAGTGATTGCAGTATTCTAGTCTGTATCTCCCCAAGGTAATACATAAAACCTGGCCTGTTAGTGGGCCCTGAGGACAGGATTGATGACCACTGGACTACAGAACACTTGCTACCCTATGTTTTGGAAATGAGGTGGAGGTGTTCTGTGCTCCTAAAACAATTCCTGCCTCAGGGTGACAATGCCGCTTCTCCATAGACAAAGCACAGCGAGTGAGTGTTGTCACCCTAGGAAAGGAAGTGTGTTACTGACAAGATCACCAGGTGAAAAAAAAAGAAAAAAAAAGTCTGAACTAAATAAAAGTAATGCAGCTGCCACCTTCATGGACTTGGTTTAAAAACACCTTAAAGCGGAGCTCCACCTGTTACGCTGTTACGACACTCAGCCAGTCTTGACTTGAAGAAAGCAAGTAGACCAAAGAGTGGTTAAATGTATAAGTGTGTGGCTAATAGATTAAATGCCTCTCAGATATAAAAGGTATACCTACAGTGTATTTGTCATGGCATTAAAATTATCTAAGAGCCCTTGCACACTGGGGCGGGGGGCGGCGTCGGCGGTAAAACGCCGCTATTATTAGCGGCGTTTTACCGTCGGTATTCGGCCGCTAGCGGGGCGGTTTTACCCCCCGCTAGCGGCCGAGAAGGGGTTAAATACCACCGCAAAGCGCCTCTGCAGAGGCGCATTGCCGGCGGTATAGCCGCGCCGTCCCATTGATTTCAATGGGCAGGAGCGGTAAAGGAGCGGTATACACACCGCTCCTTCACCGCTCCGAAGATGCGGCTGGCAGGACTTTTTTTACCGTCCTGCCAGCGCATCGCTCCAGTGTGCAAGCCCTCGGGGCTTTCACACTGGAATGACAGTAGCGGCACTTTCTGGGCGGTTTGCAGGCGCTATTATTAGCGCAATAGCGCCTGCAAACCGCCCCAGTGTGCAAGGGCTCTAATGTAGCAAGAACACTGATTTGCAGGCACCTGTAAGGCCTGATTCACACTTGTGAAGGTTACATTTTGCATATTGCAGGTGCATTTTGCGTTTTTTTCAATACACATGTTTAAACCATTGAAGTCTATGGCACCAAAAACCAGAAAAAAAACCCTGGCCCTTTCCATAAAATGCACAGATGTGAACTACATCCATAGGAAACCAAATTAAAGGGACCATAGTGTCTGCAAAACTGAAAATGCACTAAAAAATGCATTTGTGTGAACCAGGCCTAAGTGGTTGTAAACCTCAGACATGAAATATGAACAAAGCATATCCCTCTATTGTGTTGTAATCCAGAGCACTAAGTGTCATTTCTGTCCGCTGCCTCATTCCTCTGCTATCTGATGAGTTTTCCTGACACCAAGAGAGAAATGGTGACGGGGATGGCACAGACTGTGATTGACAGCCTCAGCTCTGTTCCTGTGTGTGTGTGTGTGTGTGTGTGTGTGTGAAGGGGGTGTGTCCCTTCCCTCCAATCAGCTCCCAGAGCTCTTGTACAGTTCGTAACTGCAGCTCCCCACTGCCTGCTTTTTAGAGCTGAGAGATCCTGTGTTAACTCTGAAACTTTGAATGGATGTAGGCGAGAGATGGCTGTAGATAAAGAGGTACAACTTGCGTGGGAGGATTTGTTTCAGTTCTGTGTGTCACCTGAGGCCAGTCAATTCACTGGGTATATGTAAGGGTTTACAAACACTTTAAGAGGCATGCTAGTACCTCATTGAACCTTTAAATCAATAAGTGTCCTTTCGGAGCCTGTGAAACCCAGGCTCAGGCTGTACACAGGGCTCTGATTTTTGCCCAAGTCAGTGCCACCAACGCTTTCAATAGCCAAACCCTCAATGGACTGTAAAAGCTCAACTTGACTGCCGAATGACAGGGTGGGTCATTGAACCAGGAGGGAGTGGGGCTTAGTTGCGACCTGAGTAGAAGAAGCACATACTTGTAGGTCCTTTTTTTAGGCCCTGACAGGTTGGCCATATATGAGCAATTTAGGTAACCTGACTCTTGACCTTAGCTGTCCTTAGTAATCTGGACATCCTGCACCCCAAACAGCCATATTGTATAGGAAGCACAGAATAAGTCAGTCTTTCCCAACCCTATTTAACATGGAGAAACCCTTGAAACAACTGCTAATAAATACTAAGGCTACAGCTTACAGATTACTGGCGTTATGGTCAGTGGGGCAGAATGCTCCTTACTCTTGTGATCAGTTTAAAGAATTCCCTCTTAGAGATAGCTAAAAAGATCATTGATGTTAATGGTAACTTATCTGAGAGGCAGAAACTGCTCATTGCTCAAAGGAACCACAAGCAACCTCTGGAGGAACCCTAGAAACAACTTTCTGGTCTCAAGGAATCCATGCTGATAAATACTAAGGCTACAGCTTACCGATTACTGGCATTATGGTCAGTGGGGCAGAATGCTCCTTACATTTGTGATCAGTTTAAAGAATCCTCCCTTACAGATAGCTAAAAGATCACTGGTGTCAGTGCTGACTTATCTGAGAGGCAGAAACTGCTCATTGCTCAAGGAACCCCAAGCAACCTTTGGAGGAAACCTAAGGTTTCATGGAACCTTGGTTAACAGCTTTCTGGTATCAAGGAACCCATGCTGATAAATACTAAGGCTACAGCTTACCAATTACTGGCATTGTGGTCAATGGGGCAGAATGCGCCTTACATTTGTGATCAGTTTAAAGAATCCTCCCTTAGGCCCCTTTCACGCGTGCGGATCCGTGTTGATCCGACCCATGAATATCCGCTTGCTCAGCGGGGATTGCTCCGTTGATCCCCGCTGAGCCGGCGGATGACAGGGCGGTCCCTGTGCACACTGTGCAGGGACCGCCCTGTCAGATCTCCGCTCTCCCCTATGGGGGATCGGATGAACACAGACAGTCTGTCCGTGTTCATCCGATCCGCTCTGCAGACGGATAGAAAAATAGGATTTTCCTCCGTCTTCCAGAATCGGACAATAGCGTGGCTGGATGATGTCGGGTGTCAGCGGATGTTCATCTGCTGACACCCGCTATCCCATAGGGATGCATGTATGTCCGTATTTCATCCGAAAGCTGATGGATGAAATACGGACATACGGTCCGCACGTGTGAAAGGGGCCTTACAGATAGCTAAAATTATCACTGGTGTGGTCAGTGCTGACTTATCTGAGAGGCAGAAATTGCTCATTGCTCAAGGAACCCCAAGCAACCTTTGGAGGAAACCTAGGGTTTCATGGAACCCTAGTTAAGAAAAGCTGGAATAAGTAGTGCCAGGAACAGAGAGCTGCCCTACTCTACTTCCACTACAGATTTCTATTAATTTGTACAAGCGCACTTGCAAATATCATATACTAAACCACCATTCAAAACAGGTTACTAGAAGCTTATTAAAACATATAACAAAATGTGTAAACCTGGTGTATTTGTACAGCAGATTATTTATTACAGCTTTGTCTATTATTCATGCTGTTGTTCAATCTCTTGCAGTGTTATGGCCAATATTCTGCTCTCCAGGTAAATATTTCTTAGTCTAATTTGTTTCCCTACCATGTTTAACTGTCAATTTATCAGAATGAATTTTCAAAGAGGTTAACTGGGCTTTAGATTGAATTCCTGTGGTTCTAGAAACTAGAAATGCGAATAACGTTAGTCTGAAAGAAAGCTGGCTACTGAGTATGTCAGTATCTGATATAATTGGATACTTGTCCTTTAAAGTGTAGACATTGGAATTATAATGTAATTTTTAGTTCCCTATTTGACTTTCAGCTGAAATGAGCAGAGCCCTAAATACAATGGGGGGTACCAAATAGTGGCACAGGCACAAAGCCTGCACCACTCTGAAAGCTAGCATTGCCTAGGATGTTACCTATAGGCTCTTATGGCCCATCCATTGTTGGCTCTCCCTTCTCTCCCCTGCAGTGCCGCGGATCATGTGGCCAGAACCGAGCAGCCTGTAAATAGGTAAGTATACAGACCTTTGTTACACAGGTTAGTCATAATAGGAAGAATAATTAGTACCAATGATGCACTCAGGTGTTCCACTGAATGTAAATGTCCTCCTTAAAGTGCTAATGTGTCTGCAGCAATCCCTTAGGTTATGACAAGGGTATGTGGATGACTTCAAGACACGAAAAAAATAACAAGGGAAGCACAAACCATAGTGTAATTAACCACTTTCTTAAAATAATATGTAAAAGATAAATGAATGCACTCACATGCTCAATGAACCAGTGTGCCTTTAAAAATATAAAACAGAAACCAAGATGGCCTGGCCAGAGCTCTATCTCATTCTGTAGCTGGAAAGCCTCACTCCTGTCTGTGGGTCTGCTGCTAGTGCTGATATGCGGGGGAAAGGAAGCTACAGACACCCGCAGTGTCAATGCTAGATGTAAGATAGTGGATAGTATAGATTGTGGACAAGAAAAAATTACTCCTGCGCTTGTGAGGGTCTGATTTGATTTTGGGAAGAGTAGTATTGTAAACTGTAATGAAGCTAGAAGAGATGGTAATGCTTGTCCCGCTGCCCAGAGAATGACCCCGGGGTGGTCAGGTAGGCTAAGTGGAGAATGATGGATGAAGGGCGCGTGATCAAGCTCACATCAAAACATGTAAAATTTATTTCAAAGGAAATAAAGAGCAGATAAAAACAGTTGAATAATACCAATACTACGTATCATGCAAACAGGTGACAAAATGTAAAAGACATCAAAAATTAAAAATGGGTTAAAAATATCGAGAGCCCATGTTAAGGCAGGTATTTAGAGTTGGCTAACGCGTTTCGAGGATGACCTCTTCATCAGAGCCTGTTTGAGAACCAGGGTGCAGTCTTTAATCGCCAGTAGGCCAAAGTATGTACATCAACATGATGGCTAGTTGGACAAAGCGGCCTGTCACTGGCTGGGTGGAGGGGAGATCTTTTTTCTTGTAGCGCTCCTGGGAAGGTATTGTCCAGTGATTGGAGGATGGAGGGGGGTGGAAGTCTCACGGGAGAATGCTGCAGCCGTGTGTGTTCGCAGCAGTCACTCTGTCCTAACTTAGGACAGAGTGACTGCTGCGAACACACACGGCTGCAGCATTCTCCCGTGAGACTTCCACCCCCCTCCATCCTCCAATCACTGGACAATACCTTCCCAGGAGCGCTACAAGAAAAAAGATCTCCCCTCCACCCAGCCAGTGACAGGCCGCTTTGTCCAACTAGCCATCATGTTGATGTACATACTTTGGCCTACTGGCGATTAAAGACTGCACCCTGGTTCTCAAACAGGCTCTGATGAAGAGGTCATCCTCGAAACGCGTTAGCCAACTCTAAATACCTGCCTTAACATGGGCTCTCGATATTTTTAACCCATTTTTAATTTTTGATGTCTTTTACATTTTGTCACCTGTTTGCATGATACGTAGTATTGGTATTATTCAACTGTTTTTATCTGCTCTTTATTTCCTTTGAAATAAATTTTACATGTTTTGATGTGAGCTTGATCACGCGCCCTTCATCCATCATTCTCCACTTAAGATAGTGGATAGTCCAGAGCACTTTCTGGAAGAGCGTGGCGGGTTGCCATGGGCAACCATGCGAGTTTTGGGGGCATGTCTCCCCTTACTCAAGCATCTCATAATCATAATAGGTTATGATAGTTGTTAAGGGCGGGGGGGGGGGAGCATTTTTAAGAGTAGTTAGGTTTTGCCAGAAATTCTACTTTAAAACGGAACCTCACTCTCTTACATCAACATTGACTATTTTTTTTTTATAATTGTGAGAATGCCAAGGACAATGGCTGCAACATTTGCCCAACAAGTCAAATGAAGAAAGACAATATACAATATGTTAGTAAAAGCTAGGAGAGATCTAACAGTGCTGGGTCTAATGGCATATATTAAGAAACATTTGAATGTATGGTGATCAGACTAGTAGGTAGCAAGTAGAGGGAAAAGGGCAGGCTTCAATTTGTAGATTAATAAGTGCAATTCAAATTAAGAGGGGTGTGGAATGTCAATTGGAGGATCATTGGTTAAGAGTCTGAGTAGATACCATTCAGTATTTTGAAAGCATTGCATTATTGATTGTTGAGAGTCTACACACAAGGTTAGAATAGAGAATTCCAAAATGTTGAAGAAACTTTGAACCAACATTGACTATTTTTACTCCCTATGCTGCCAGCATTAATAAATAGATAGGAAAATATATTGTATTTACTTGTTTTAAACTGTTTTTTACATTTTTAGTTACTTCCATTCATGACCAGAAATGCTAGGGGGGTGTTTTTCTAAGTGATTTCTTAGCTAAATAAAGTATAGAGACATGGGTGGATGGGTGAGTTTGCTTTAAAATATAAAAAATATATTAACTAGCGCTTTTGGTTTGTGGTGCTCAGATACAGTGTAGTTCCATTTTAACCAGCCCCCCCCCCCCCCCCCCCCAAAAAAATATACTATTTATTTAGAAATGATTAAGATTAACACAAATCCTTAACATAAATGATGTCCTTATGCATGATATTTGGTACAATAATTCATTTGGATAGCCTTTTTTGTTTCCTGTCCTCATATATATTATAAATGGTTCAACGTTTTTTTCATGATCTTGACTGTTTGGGGCTGGAATTTTTCTACGCATTTCATGACATCTCATTCATTTCATCAGGAGAACATAAAATAAGTATAAAAATATCTCGCTTTTTGCTGGCCTATACATATAATCATAAAAACAGCTCCATCACAGCAGGCAGTATACACGGTCAGATACAACCCAGGTAGTTGAGTGGGAGAGCTGCAGGAGTTTTAAAATCAGAGGTCCACACTGGACCACAGAAATTAGAGGTCCACACTGGACCACAGAAATTAGAGGACTACACTGGACCAAGGAAATCAGAGGTTCACACTGGACCACAGAAATCAGAGGACTACACTGGACCAAGGAAATCAGAGGTTCACACTGGACCACAGAAATCAGAGGACTACACTGGACCAAGGAAATCAGAGGTTCACACTGGACCACAGAAATCAGAGGTCCACACTGGACCACAGAAATCAGAGACTCACACTGGACCACAGAAATCAGAGGCTCACACTGGACCACAGAAATCAGAGACTCACACTGGACCACAGAAATCAGAGGCTCACACTGGACCACAGAAATCAGAGACTCACACTGGACCACAGAAATCAGAGGCTCACACTGGACCACAGAAATCAGAGACTCACACTGGACCACAGAAATCAGAGGCTCACACTGGACCACAGAAATCAGAGACTCACACTGGACCACAGAAATCAGAGGCTCACACTGGACCACAGAAATCAGAGACTCACACTGGACCACAGAAATCAGAGGCTCACACTGGACCACAGAATTTAGAGGCTCACACTGGACCACAGAAATCAGAGGTCCACACTGGACCACAGAAATCAGAGGTCCACACTGAACCACAGAAATCAGAGGTCTACACTGGACCACAGAAATCAGAGGCTCACACTGGACCACAGAAATCAGAGGCTCACACTGGACCACAGAAATCAGAGGCTCACACTGGACCACAGAAATCAGAGGCTCATGCTGGACCACAGAGGTAAGCTATATTCTTGGTCATTACATCCGACAGGACTCCAATACAACCAGTGTTGACAGGCAATCACAATGCACATATACATACAGTTGAATGAATAAGGTATACAAAGGAGTGTGATCCCAACTGGCACCGATTTGCCTTATACAGTCCCCCTTGAATGTATAAATCAAAAGCTTTACTTGTTGTCCCTGGGAGCCATCTTTAACACACAACAATAAGGCATAGGTGCAAGTCATTAAAAGGCCATCTATGACTCCATAATGATGGACACTGTATAAAACAATCCATTATTCACTGGTATCAGCTTTGTGATGGCAGCTTTCTAAGTACAGAGGAAGAAAATGCAGAGTTAAAAGATTTGCAAAGTTGCTTGTTGTCCTTGGAAATATTAAAAAAGCTAACGCGTTTAAAAAAAAATGCAATTTTCCCTTAATATAATAGATAGCAGCACATAAAATAGAGGCATAAAGGAGTCTTTTTAATAACATAGAGTAATAATGAACTGTGCCCGGGACATCCCACTGTGCAGTTAATTGAAGTCAGTAACTGACTGGCTACTATTAGTTACAGCACAAGTTCCGCCTGCTTTAAATAAGCTTTGTCATATTCAGACTAATCACTGTATTATTGAAATGCATTCTCCCCATGCACTCCACACAAAGCTCTTAATACAAAATACATTAAATAAACTTTAATAAAACCTGGCAAGTAATAGAAAATGAATGCTATAGACTGTCACCGCAGGTGAAGCTTTTTATTTTCTCAAGGATCTTCTCAGAGGAAGCAATCAATAGCGTTTTAAGAAAATACAATTATTTCTAATCAGGAGCCAAGAGAAAAATCCATAAGGAGAAAGGGCCAAGCATGAGGGTTAAGAATGTATCATTCGGGGGTATACAGAATGCTCAGTATGGGGTATATAAACCCCTGGCGTTTTTGGGCTTAAGCCAACTCTATTATTAGTGGCCTCCATTAATGTAAGACCCATAATGCAAAATTATAGAAGACTGCAAAGCGCAGCTGGCTTCAAAACACAATTAACCTGTCGGGGTTCTCTGCAATCAGAGCAACCCACTAACTACTCTCACAGTACGAAAGTAGGAAAATCGCTCCCTTTAAAAAGGGCAAAGCTGTTGTGGCTTAATAGGATTTTCATTTTGTAATCACAAGTCCACAGATGATCTGACAGTCAGCATTATGCAATGGGCTCGAATCACAAAACTAACACATCAGGATAAGAAAAATTTTTTTTTTTAAAAGTGACAGTTATTTTCAGTTGAGTCCAAGATTTGAAAATTACAGCCACAGAAACAAATAAAAGATACTTGACCTTGTGTTAAAGCGGAACTAAAGTTAAAAATACCGTATTTAACTTAAAATCATGGGAAAATCATCGGTGCGTGTTATACGCCCAGTCCCGCCTCCTAGAATTTACGCCTATTGGTCCATAGGAGCCGGGCCAAGGGGCGGGACTGGGCGGGACTGCGAGACGAGCTGATTACACAGGACATCCAGCTCTGTCTATCTCGGCGGCGCTCGTTCCCTCCTAAATTGAGTACCATTAACAATTTAAAACCTTGCTGGCCCCAGTATGCCAGGTGTCGGTGTTTGACTGTCTTGATTGGCTGGTGCAGGGTGGCGTCAGTTCAGTCACCCCGAAACACAAGCAGTATACCAGAATGTAAACTGAGCTGTGCATGCACAGCCCAATGTACATTCTACAGGTGATTGCCAACAGGAAGGCAAATGTATTTATTGCAGAAGAGACATGCAATAAAGATCCTGCCTGTTCTAAATTTTGTATTTTTTTACTTTAGTTTCTTTTTAAAATGCAACTAAAGTCCAAAATGCTTACCTCTGCTTCAATGGACCAACGCCAGCATCTTCTCCTCGACTTCTTCGGCCGTCTTGATTGGCCAGTGCAGGATGCGCAGACAAGCACTGTGCCAGAATGTAAACATTCTACAGAAGACTTTAGACAGGCAGGTAGGTTCATTTTATTGCAGAGACATTACGTGTCTCTTCTGCAGCAAAGAGCCTGCCTACTCCCATTTTTTTGAGACTAGTTTCATGTTAAATCTTTGCGAATTGAGCTTATTGGAAGGGATTAACAAAGTTTCCTGTTCCATTATAATGGCGCAGGAAACTGGCCAAAGCAGAGAGACTTGTTTCAGGTTTATCTTTGCCACTCACACCAGTTTCTATTTCAGAATGAATCAAAAAACGATTGCCGATTCTGCACCTACTTAACAAAGGAACCACAACACTTTTCAATATAGAAAACTACTGCAGATCCCCGCCTGGCTGTAAACCTCAGAAAAAGCAGTTTGACCTTCCTCCTCCCTCTCTTCCTCCTCCCTCTCTTCCTCCTCCCTCTCACCTGAGTGGGGGAAGAGGGTGGACACAGGGAGCCAGAACATGCAGCTCCAGCACTCCTGCTATCTATGCTATGTCTGGCACAGACATGACATAGAAAAGAGCAGTGGCTCTCTGGGGTCTAGGACTCCTCATTTACTGAGACAGCAGCGGAAGCCATTGGCTCCCTCTACTGTCAATCACAGCCAGTGAGCCATGAGGAGAGGGCCGATCCATGCTCTGTGTCTGAATGGACAGACAGAGCAGTGGCTCGGGAGCAATTCGGCTCAGGTGCCCCCATAGCATGCCGCTTGCTATGGGGGCACTCGGCAGGAGAGAGGGGCCAGAAGCGCTGATGGGGGACCTGATAATAGGAGGTTTGGGGCTGATTTGTGCAAATCCACTGTACAGATCAGGTGAGTATAACATGTTTGTTATTTAAAAAGCACAGCCTTTAATATCACTTTAATGCGGAGTTCCACCCAAAAGTGGAACTTCCGCTTATTCGTCTCCACCATCCCCTGGTGCCACGTTTGTCACGTTTCGGGGAGAGGGGGGAACGGGGACCTGTTTTTGACAGGTCCCCTCCCCCACTTCCGGAGACGGCGGTGCGACGAAGCTCTGCCCCCCTCCTCCTCCTTCAGCCACCGGGCCAATTAGAAAGTGCAGCACACGTCGCACGTGCGCAGTAGGGAACTGGCTGTGAAGCCGAAAAGGCTTCACTGCCGGGTTCCCTTACCGGCAATGGCGGCGGCTGCACCGACAGCCAGTCCAAAGATCGGCTAGGGTGCTGACATTGCACGCTCCCTGGACAAGTAAGTAACCATATATTAAAAGTCAGCTGCTGCAGTATTTGTAGCTGCTCACTATTAATTTTTCGTAGGGTGGGCGGACCTCCTCTTTAAAGCAGCCTTTCTCAACATTTCAACACAGGAACCCCTAAAAAAACTTTCTGGTTTAAGGGAACCCCTGCTAAAAATGACTGTGTCTACAATTCATGATACATCAGTGGGAAGAATGCTCCTTGAAGATAGCTAAAAAAATCAGTGGTGTCAGAAGGAACTTACCCGAGAGGCAGAAATTGCTGATTGCTCAAGGAACCCTTAGAAACCTCCAGAGGAACCCCAGGGTTCCATGAAATCCTGGTTGAGAAACCCTGACCTAAAATCTACTGAATAACAATGCACTGTTTCATGGCCGAAAATTATACAGATTGTTTAACCACCTGACGTCCGCGCTATGGCCGAATGACGGCCACAGCGCGGACCTGAATTCCCAGGAGGCCGTGATATGATGGCCTCCCTGTGCACGCTCCCTGCGCGCGCCCTGCAGGGCTCGCGCCGGGCGCGCTGTGATCACCGAGTCACTGAGACTCAGCTGATCACCGATCCGAGTAAGGGGCCGGTCCCGGCCCCTTACCATGTGATCAGCTGTCAGCCAATGACAGCTGATCACATGATGTAAACAAAAGATTGGTAATCGTTTTTTTTTTTTACTCACGCTGAAAAAAAAGCCGATCACCGGCTGGGATGGAAGAGGCACATCTGCCTCATCAGTGCCACCTACTAGTGCCAATTAAAAGAGCCCACAGTGCCACCTAACAGTGCCCACAGTGCCACCTATCAATGCCCACAAGTGCCACCTATCAATGCCCACAAGTGCCACCTATCAATGCCCACCTGTAGTGCCAATCAGTGCCACCTGGCGGTGCTGCCCATCACTGTCACCCATCAGTGCCCATCACTGTCACCCATCAGTGCCCATCACTGCCGCCTATCAGTGCCCATCACTGCCGCCTCATCAGCGTACATCAATGAAGGAGAAAAATTACCCGTTTTAAATTTTTTTTAAATTCAGTTTTTAAAATGTTTTTAACAAAAAGTAAAAACTGCAGAGGTGATCAAATACCACCAAAAGAAAGCTCTATTTGTGGTGAAAAATTGATAAAAATTTCATTTGGGTACAGTGTTGTATGACCGCGCAATTGTCATTCAAAGTGCGACAGCGCTGAAAGCTGAAAATTGGTCTGGATAGGAGGGGGGTTTAAGTGCCCTGTAAGCAAGTGGTTAAATAAGTCTTACATTTTGAAGGCAAATATCAAATATTTGGTTCCCTAGCACTTTCTGATCACAAGGTGCCTAGGCCTTTAAGAATCATCTCAATTTATTAGAGTATGGACAGATCAAAGGTAGGAGACCTGCTCACATCAAACCTCATAAGATACTTCTGAAAGGCCAGGTTATCTTGTGACCAGAAAATGCAGAGGAAACAAATATATTATGTTCATCGTTGCAATCTTGTAAAGATTTTTTTAGACAAACAATTGCATTTTTGTTAATGCTGTGTGGCCACGATGAGTGTAAACTTTTATATTTTAGAACTGATTTGAAGGTACCAAAGTATTTGTAAATTCTATGAAAGATTAAGATGAGTAGACAGGGATAAAATGGTGTTGAAAGACCAGTCAACCTACAACTGACGTTTCAGAGTGAGCAGAGGGATGACCTTGGCAGTCTTCCACTGCTTTTTCACTGCCCTGGAAGTGGAGAGAGGACACCATTGTCTTCTTTCCATAGAACTGTATCATAGAGAGTGATATCATCAGCCTGGCTGTGCTGAGTGATGGGGTTGTGCAAATCTCAGGACTGGATAGGCAGAAATACAATTCTTTTGCCAGGTAAAACGGCTCATATATACAGTATGTTACTTACAGTATCTGTGTATTCAACTGTTTGCCTTCCATCTTTTTTCTAGTTCAATTACCGGATGGCTTTCTCTACCCTCAAGACACCAATCCCAGTCCCTGAACCAGTCTCACTTTAACATCTGTATTATGATAAATTGATGTTATGCATTTCACCGTACAATGCCAAAGGTGGCTCTTCGAAAGAGATTCAGTACAGGATTTTTTTAAGGTGTAAATATTCCAGGACTTTACCATACAGAAGAACGTAAAAAATATATTGTTTCTACTCACCATTCTTATCAGCTCGACGGAATATCTAAAAAAAAATAAAAATTAAATAACGTTATTGGCATTGTCATACAGAAAATAAAAGACATGTAGCCGCTGATTTATCCCAGGCAGGGTGGATTTGATTTAAATCAAGTCAACTTAAATCACAATTTAATTCATGATTTAAATAACTAGTAAAAAGACTTGATTTAAATCATAATTTTCTAAGAGCAACTGTCATTTCTGTCCTGCAGCGGCTCCTCCTCTGACCCGCTGTTGACTCACCGACAGTCCCATTCACTTTAATAGGAGAGCTGATGATGCAGCAGTGACACAACAAGGTGAGGGACATGGCGGCAGCAGGTGAGTGGATGCCCGCTAACAGGCGCTGCCATGATAGATCTGAAAGGACAGGTGCTCTTTAAATGTAAGGACTTATTCTTGCTGGTAGTTAGAGCCCTTTCACACCGGGCCGCCCATAGCGTCGGCGGTAAAACGCCGCTATTTATAGCGGTGTTTTACCGTCGGATTAGCAGCGCATTTCGGCCGCTAGCGGGGCGCTTTTATCCCCCACTAGCGGCCGAGAAAGGGTTAAAACTGCCCGCAATGCGCCGCAATAGCGGCGTTTTGCCGGGGGTATCCCAGCGCTGCCCCATTGATTTCAATGGGGAGCAGTGGTGGAGGAGCGGTAAACACACAGCTCCTTCACCGCTCCAAAGAAGCTGCTGGCAGGACTTTTTTTCCCGTCCTGCCAGCGCAACGCTCCGGTGTGAAAGCCCTCGGTCTTTCACACTGGAGACAATGCTGCAGCTGTCTGATTGCAGGCGCTATTTGTAACGCTATAGCGCCTGCAAAACGCCCTCGGTGTGAAAGGGGTCTTAGAATCTTTAATATTTGCAAACAAAATGAAGGTTTCCTATTTGAATAACAAGCTGCCAGGTTATTAAAACAGCGATTTAAGAACCAATTCAATCATACAGTTTGTAGTGTACATAGATTTGCAAAACAATGTGATCACGGAATATTCATGAACTTCGTTGTCTCATGGTTACTGTGAAATTGTGTGAATGCATCAATGCAGTGCATGTTATCTGGATTCATTGAATGAGTTTACCAAAAATGTAAATATTGCAGAATATACAGCCACATGCTACATAACTAAGCTCCATTTCATGCTGAATAAACTAAATTATTAATGTATCTTAAAAAGAAAACTATCTTTAGATAGATTTTTACTCCAAAAGCATTTTATTAAAATAAATGAAACGGTATGACACCAGTGTTGCAAGGATGTATATTTCTGTTTATGTGATATTGAATGACATATATGTCTACTGTACAATTTCTCTATCTCAATTTTTCTATCACAATAAAATAAGATTAAATTAAAAATAAAAAAATAAATCTGATTTAAATAAAAAAAAATCTTTTTTTTTTTTTTAAATCATTGATTTTTATCCACCCTGATCCCAGGTTCCTCTCTCAGATAGGAGCGGGAGGTGCTGCAGATCAGGATGAAGAGCGGGAGTCTTTTCAAATTAACAGACGGGTAGTCGCCTGCTTGTTAACATGGTTGGGCAGCTCTCACCCTCTGTCCAGATCTGCTGCTCCTCCCAACCCTTGCCCTGCTGTGAGGATGACAATGGTGGCCGGGTGGGAGACTAAGGGGAGCTAACACAGCTGATAAATGCCTTTACCATACGGAAACTAGGATAGTGCAGGGGGAGACTTATTTTTAAAGGGGCACTCTGGTGTGAAGGGGCAGTATGATGTAAGGGGCACTGTGACATAATGGGGCGCTGTATGTATGGGGCACTGTGACTTAAAGTGTTAAAAAGGGGCACTGTGGAGTAAAGGGAACTGCAATGTAAAGGTGGGCTGTGATGTGAAGGGGAACTGAGGACTCTGTAAGACCGCTTTAAAGGGGGGACTATGGACACTAATGTAAAGGGGAAATTGTGATGTTAAGGGGATTTTGATATGGGGGGGGGGGGGGGCTGAGGATACTGGCTTTGATGTGTTATAGTGCAAATATGAGATTTGGACCTTTGCCAAACGAATATTTTACTGACTGGACCTCTGTAAACTTTAATTCAAGATCCCTGGTCCAGGGGTGCCTTTTTTGTATTTATTGCTAAGTAACTTGGAAGGGTAGGATATAGGGAGCTGTGGGATAGAATGCTGAGCAGTGATAACAAGACAGACACCTTTCTCTCTGCAGCTGCTTCTTAGAACAGTCCCCTCAATCATTTCTCAGGGAATGAATGGCACTGGGGCACCATAGACAATGCCCCAGGCCAGGCAAGCCTAAGAAATAATGCACCAAGGGGCCATCAGCAGCACAATCACCCAGGTTATTCCTGCATCAGGCAGACATTTGCAAAGGGGACTAGTCCCTGGGTGGGATACCCCTTCTTTTTTAGCCTCAGAGATTTCTCTGAAAAATAGTCCCCTCCAGCTTTGTGTCTGCTGGGAACTTGTTGATGTTCTTGGCAGGAGTCAACTAAGTGGCCTGAGAGGGCAATAGGGCCTTCAGTCTGGATCCTGCTCCTCCTGGAACAAGAACCCTACTGCTCCAGCCCCACATAACTATTTATGTTCTCTCCAGCCACCCTCTGGGCACACCTCCCCACCTCCCCGGCTCACTAAGTCTGCTCCACACCTATGTTCTTCAGCTTTCCAGAAAGCAGGGAAAAGCAACCAAGCTGGCTGTGGGCCCCGCATTCAGCCCAAAGCAATCAGCCACTGCTCCACTGATTACAGAAGAGCACAGAAAGAACTACATTTCGTGAAAGTGGTCTAGCACGACTAAGAATACAATCATTGCCTGTCGGGAGTTCCAGACTCTCTCTGGCTGCCAGCGCCAAGCACATAGCTGTGTATGCAGTATGTCAAACTAGCGGCCCTCCAGCCCTTACAAAACTACAAGTCCCATCATGCCTCTGCATTTGGGAGTCATGCAATGCCTCATGGGACTTGTAGTTCTGCAACATCTGGAGGGCCGCCAGTTTGACATCAGCGATTAGAGAGAGACAGCCCAAAGGTGAGCAATTTTTGCTGAGCCGTCTTACTAGAAAGCCCAGTGTCAATGACATAGAAGCACAGTATTATTTCTTTTCAAAAATGAAGACTATACAATAAATAATAACACAAAAATCCATTATTTTGTAAAAATCCGTAAAAAATAAATAACATTTTTTAGTTTCTTTTAAAGGTCACAAAACTTAGAGAACTCCAACAGAGCATTTGCTAAAACCAAACGTCAAACAGTTGTATCGCAAATTTCTTCTAAAGGTCACGTTTGCTCATATCCCCTCAATTCTCCTGGACCTACCTGAGCCTGTATGTCATTAACAGACCTAAAGGTAAAAGAGAAGTGTGGGAAATAAAAAAAAAAACAGTACATACTCAACAAGACAGCTGCAGCATTGATCTGTCCCCCACCGGCTCTACACTGAGAACTGAGCGATCAAAGACTGCCGACTGCCCAGTTCTGGGGTCTGCTCTGAGCACAGATTGCCAGTCACTGCTCTGCATTTTCTCCCCCCTCCAGCGCTCACTGTGGCGGTGGACTGTGGAGGGGGCTTTCTCAGGCTCTCAGTGGCACTGCCAGTCAGGCATCTGAGCGGATCCTGACATTATTGTCAGCATCTCTGCAGAGCCGGGACCAGCTTTGTGACATCAGCTGACAGTGGACTTTAGCACGCTGTTGGCTGAATCTAGATCACAGGCGTGTAGAACTAATTGCACTCCTGGGATCCATAGAAGTATGGCCAAAATAGATTTGGCCCTACTTCTATTTTAAAGCTTTTGGCTACACTTCTCCTACACACACTGTCGGATCCACCCAAATGCCTGGACTGGCAGCTGGATCCGCCCCTCAGCATGCTGCTGAGAGGCGGAGCCAGCCACTCCTGCCCTCTTCACAGCCCAGCACTAAAGTGAGCGCTGGAGGAGCAGAGTAGACAGGCGGTGACTGACAAGTTCAGTGATCGCTCCGTTCTCAGGGTAGAGCCAGCAGTGGGATGCTGCAGCTGGGATCGATACTGCAGCCATCTATCTAGGCGAGTATGATTTTTTTTTTTTCATCTTTCCATACTTCTCTTTTAAAGTGTAAAAGGGTGGGATGAAGTGTTACAGGAAAAGAAAAGATTTGCATATATATTCAGCTGCCTAGATATAATAATGCTTTCTACATTCGTTTTCAATGATGCTAACCTCTGCTTACACATTTATTTATCATATGTTTACTTTAAAGCCTCTGTATTTATTACTGTAATGCATTCAGGCTGCATATATACTGTAGTGATAAATATGCTGTTCTTTTAGTTTTGATTTACTTGCTATGTGCTACAGCAAGGGTTAAAATAGTCTTACAAAAAGACCATAGGCAACGAAACCGGCTGAATGTAAATGTAGGTCCTAGATTGACATCTACATGCAGTCACTGTAAAACCTTTTTTTTAAAATCCCACAGGGTGCAGATATGGAGAATTTAACACATGCGCATGCTTAAAGATTTTAAAGAATATTATTATCATACAGTTTTACCATGGAAGCTCAGAAATATCAGAACACCTCAGAGCCTGTTGGCTAAACACACTCGGGGTACACCTACCTGTCCCCACCATGCATTGATACACTAGAGATCTCTTCTACCAGTATTTCCCCTTTCCACTTCCATTGTAGCATGGGTGGCAGCCACCCCTAAAAACAAAGAAAATTACTCAGAACCCCAAATATTATATATGTTTTTTTAGCAGAGACCCTAGGAAATAAAATGGTGGTTGTTGCAGCTTTTTATGTCACATGGTATTTGCGCAGAAATTTTTCAAATGCGTTTAAAAAAAAAATTTTTATGAATAAAAAAAAAAAAAAACAGTAAAGTTAGCCCAGTTTTTTTGTATAATGTAAAAGATGATGTTACGCCGAGTAAATAGATACCTAACATTACAGACTACCTGTTTAGAGTTACAGAGGAGGTCTTGGGCTAGAATTGTTGCTCTTGCTCTGAAGCACGCTGCCATACCTCACATGTGTGATTTAAACGCCGTTTACATATGTGGGCACAAGTTACATATGCGTTCGCTTCTGTGCGCAAGCATGAGGGGACGGGGCGCTTTAAATTTTTTTTTTTTTTTTTTATTCTTTATTTTTACACTTTCTCTTTAAAAAAAAATAAAAAATTGATCACTTTTATTCCTATTACAAGGAATGTAAACATCCCTTGTAATAGGAATAGTGCGTAACAGGTCCTCTTTATGGAGAGATGTGGGGTCTATAAGACCCCACATCTCTCCTTCAGGCTGGAAAGACCAAGATCAAAAAAAAAAAAAAACTGTCTCGGCCTTTCCATCCGAGTCCCCGGTATTGTTTACATCCGCCGCCCGGACGTGACGTCATAATAGAGGTGACTTGGGACCATTCTGGTCACCAGAAATCTCTATGGTTAACTTCCGGTGGTGTCCGATTCAGTCCCCGGCTCGCCGATGGCATGGGCAAGAGGGGAGAAGCACCAGTGGGCGGATAGAGGGGGGGGGGGGGGCGTCCCCTCCCGCCGCATGTAAGAACGATCAAGTGGCTGAACTGCCGCTATGATTGTTCTTACGGTGCACAGAATCGGCGGTGGAAAAAAAATGATATCTGGATGATGCCGGGAGCTGCAGGCATCAGTCAGATGTCACCAGCTGAAAGTCCATGATGTCATATGACGTACTGCCGTCGCAAAGTGGTTAAAAGCTGCTTTGTCGACCAATGAGGGTGGGAGAGTGAACAGGGTTAAGAGTACTACCACTGACCACCAATGTTGTTGAGGAAGGGTGTAAGGCCCCACTCACACCTGAGCGTAGCGTTTTTGAGCGGTTTTTCCTGCGTTTTGACGCGCGTATTTGTGCTTTTCCATGCAGCGTTTTGCTGCATTTTTGAGCTTTGGCGGGTTTTTTTATTATCCAATAGGAAAAATTATCATATGTTTCATCATTTGTTGCTATGTTGTCATCTGCTTCCTGGGTGAATATGCTCCAAAAACGCCCAAATCTGCCCGATTCGAGCGACAAAAAAGGGTCCAGAACTTGTTTTAGCTTCAGGCGACTTGGAGTGGAGATGTGAACCATCTCCATAGAAAATAATGGATTTTTTTCCCCTCAAGCGTTTTGTAGCTTCAGGCTTCAAGCTACAAAACGCTCAGGTGTGAATGGGGCCTTAATAGCACTTTAACTGACACCAATGCTGAGGGTTATTATTGTAGTCAATGATACCAATGCTGGGGTTATTACTGAATCCACTGACATCAATGATAGGGGTTATTATTTTGATCAAAGATTCCAATTCTGGGGGTTATGCTGGGCACTGCCATCCACCCTGGGTTTTTTTTTTTCAATAACTGGACACCAAATGCTGGGGATTATTATTGCATCCGCTAACAACAAATGCTGATGGGGGGGGGGGGGGGTCTGTTATGACCACTGACATCCATGCTGGGGGTTTTTAATGTAGTCCTTTTCCCTTCAGTGTGCATTGCTGTGTGGGCAGCACAGTGGTGTAGTGGGTAGCACTTTCACCTAGCAGCTAAAAGGGTTGCTGGTTCAAATCCCGACCACGACACCATCTGCCTGGAGTTTGCATGTTCTGCCTGTGTGGGTTTCCTCCGGGTACTCCACTATATACAATCCACTGTGCACTTGGAAGTGCAGTCGCTGTAGATCTAAAGGGAAGATCTGAAATTAGGGGAAGCTCTGCTGATTTCTATTATCCAATCATGTAGAAGCAAAAATGCTGTTTTCTATTTTCCATGCATGTCCCCCTCAGATCTACAGCGAGTGCACTTGTAGTGCACAGTGGATTTGCCTTTAGTAAATACCCCCCCCGTATTCTAAAATCAGCACCTGGCATTGTCCAAATACACTGATCAGTGGTCGCAGCCGAGAAAGCTCTATTTGTATGAAAGGAATTTTATAAATTTTTCTTGGGTACAGCGTTGCATGACCGCGCAGAATAGCAAAGAATGCCCTGGCCAGGAAGGGGGTAAAACCCTTCAGAGATCAAGCGGGTAAGAAAACAGCTTTCTATTTTATTAAGCTAGTACATTATTATACAAGGTACACAAATCACCGCTATACTATTTATGGTTATAATCGCATTAAATCACCCAATTTAAGTTGGAGAAAACTGTTGTTTTATAGAACAAAGAAACAGAAGTGAGAAATAACTGCACTAAATATAGCACCAATTTCATATTAGATCAAAACAATTATTTGCATCTCTAACAGGGTTCTTAGGCCAAATTAAACCGAACAAAGAAAAGTTAAAAATAAAACACTTGGCAAAGTAACAGGCTGATAAAAATATGTTATCCAATTGTTAAATCAAACGGATAAAAAGATTTATACACACAGGCTAAAAGCAGAAAGTGATCCGGCTCCGGAGGTTCGGCCCCCCATGTTCCTCCCACCTACCAACATCATCCCAGCCGGAGAGACCTGCCAGGGAGTGCAATTCAAATCATATTTCAAAAGGTGGTTAGGCTCTGCGGTCAATGTTCATTTTGGAATCACACAAGCCAATGCCTTGCCAAATGCAACAGTACTAGAAAAAGAATAATGATCACTTTTAGGGCTAGTTTACACTAGAGTTAGCCCTCTGAAAAGTAATCTGTAGTGGCTCGCTCTTCAGAGAGCATGTGGCAGGCGGCAGTTGCCTCCTCACCACCTTACTTAAACCCTATAACCCTGCAACACTCTGGGGTCTTATTCTGGTGGGCTGTACTGTAGGTAAAAAACTTTCAGTATGCAGCTCCCCCCCAGCCCCCCCTACTAATTACCTGAGCCCAATCGCAATCCAGTGATGTGCATGAGATGAGAGCAGCTGCACTCGCGGCTCTCTGCCTCCTCATTGGCTCAGAGACAGTAGCAAGAGCCAATGACTCCCAATGCTCTCAATCACAGCCAGGGAGGAGAGAGAAGGGGCAGGCCCAAGAGAGTGGGGCTCAGGAGCAAGTATGCAGGAGTGCCCCTATAGCAAGTGGATTGCTATGGGGGGCACTCAGCGGGGGAGAAGTCAGGAGTGCCAGCAGGGGACCCGAGAAGAGGAGGATCAGGGCTGCTCTGTGCAAGACCATTGCACAGAACAGGCAAGTAAAACATGTTTGTTATTTATATATACAGTATCTTACAAAAGTGAGTACACCCCTCACATTTTTGTAAATATTTTATTATATCTTTTCATGTGACAACACTGTAGAAATGACACTTTGCTACAATGTAAAGTAGTGAGTGTACAGCTTGTATAACAGTGTAAATTTGCTGTCCCCTCAAAATAACTCAACCCACAGCCATTAATGTCTAAACTACTGGCAACAAAAGTGAGTACACCCCATAAGTGAAAATGTCCAAATTGGGCCCAAAGTGTCAATGTTTTGTGTGGCCACCATTGTTTTCCAGCACTGCCTTAACCCTCTTGGGCATGGAGTTCACCAGAGCTTCACAGGTTGCCACCGAAGTCCTCTTCCACTCCTCCATGATGACATCACGGAGCTGGTGGATGTTGGAGGCCTTGCGCTTCTCCACCTTCTGTTTAAGGATGCCCTACAGATGCTCAATAGGGTTTAGGTCTGGAGACATGCTTGGCCAGTCCATCACCTTTACCCTCAGCTTCTTTAGCAAGGCAGTGGTCGTCTTGGAGGTGTGTTTGGGGTCGTTAACATGTTGGAATTCTGCCCTGTGGCCCAGTCTCTGAAGGGAGAGGTTCATGCTCTGCTTCAGTATGTCACAGTACATGTTGGCATTCATGGTTCCCTCAATGAACTGTAGCTCCCCAGTGCCGGCAGCACTCATGCAGCCCCAGACCATGACACTCGCACCATCATTCTTGACTGTAGGCAAGACACACTTGTCTTTGTACTCCTCACCTGGTTGCCGCCACATACGCTCGACACCATCTGAACCAAATAAGTTTATCTTGGTCTCATCAGACCACAGGACATGGTTCCAGTAATCCATGTCCTTAGTCTGCTTGTCTTCAGCAAACTGTTTGCAGGCTTTCTTGTGCACCATCTTTAGAAGAGGCTTCCTTCTGGGATGACACCCATGCAGACCAATTTGATGCAGTGTGCGGCGTATGGTCTGAGCCTGACAGGCTGAGCCCCCACCTCTTCAACCTCTGCAGCAATGCTGGCAGCACTCATATGTCTATTTCCCAAAGACAACCTCTGGATATGACGCTGAGCACGTGCACTCAACTTCTTTGGTCGACCATGGCGAGGCCTGTTCTTAGTGGAACCTGTCCTGTTAAACCATTGTATGGTCTTGGCCACCATACTGCAGCTCAGTTTCAGGGTCTTGGCAATCTTCTTATAGCCTAGGCCATCTTTATGTAGAGCAACAATTCTTTTTTTCAGATCCTCAAAGAGTTTTTTGCCTTGAGCTGCCCTGTGGAACGTCCAGTGACCAGTATAAGAGAGTGAGAGCGATAACACCAAATTTAACACACCTGCTCCCCATTCACACCTGAGACCTTGTAACACTAACGAGTCACATGACTTCGGGGAGGGAAAATGGTTATTTGGGCCCAATATGGACATTTTCATCTAGGGGTGTACTCACTTTGTTGCCAGTGGTTTAGACATTAATGGCTGTGTGTTGAGTTATTTTGAGGGGACAGCAAATTTACACTGTTATACAAGCTGTACATTCACTACAGGCATACCCCACTTTTAAGTACACAATGGGGTTTATTGTACTTCAGTGTTGTCACATGAAAAGATATAATATAATATTTACAAAAATGTGAGGGGTGTGCTCACTTTTATGAGATACTGTGTATAATATATATATATATATATATATATATATATATATATATATATATATATATATATTTATTAATATATATTTTTTTTTTACCGTTTACCTTTAGTATCCCTCTAAACCATGATGAGATGTGAGAGGTTCAATTAGAGATGCACTGAAATTTCAGCTGCCGAAAATTATCGCACGAAAACGGTGTTTTTTCATTCGGCCGAAAGAAAAAAACAGCCGATACAGAAAGGGGGCGGGGTTCGCCCCGGGTGCCGCCCATTGCGGGAGTGTTGCCCAGGCCTCCACTCCCTCCTCCTCCCCTCCCTCCCCTCCACGATCTCCGTGTGTCACAGAGCTGGATTGTCTAGGCTGTAGTAACAATGTCCAGCCTTCTGTGATAGACAGCACACTAATCCACTGGCGGGACATTGAATCAGTGTGACATGATCACAGGAGGCAGGACATTGTTACTGCGGCCCGGGCAATTCAAATCCAACTCTGTGACACACGGAGTTCGCAGCACTGACCTGGACACAGGCAGGCTGCATATGATAGGCACTGGTTAGGCTGCTGGGCACTGGTAGGCTGCATATGACGGGCACTGGTTAGGCTGCTGGGCACTGGTAGGCTGCATATGACGGGCACTGGTTAGGCTGCTGGGCACAGGCAGGCTGCATATGACGGGCACTGGTTAGGCTGCTGGGCACTGGTAGGCTGCATATGACGGGCACTGGTTAGGCTGCTGGGCACTGGTAGACTGCATATGACGGGCACTGGTTAGGCTGCTGGGCACAGGCAGGCTGCATATGACGGGCACTGATTAGGCTGCTGGGCACAGGCAGGCTGCATATGACGGGCACTGGTGAGGTTGCTGGGCACTTGTAGGCTGCATATGACGGGCACTGGTGAGGCTGCATTGATCTCTTGTATCATGTCTGCAGTCTCTGACCATCTCCTGTACTATGTCTGCAGACTCTGACCATCTCCTGTATCATCTCTGCTAGAGGTGCACCGAATGGAAATTTTGCTAATCCTATTAGCAATGTGTTTAAGTTTAAGTAAGAGATTGCAGACATGATACAAGAGATGGTCAGAGACTGAGGACATGATACAAGAGATGGTCAGAGACTGAGGACATGATACAAGAGACGGTCAGAGACTGAGGACATGATACAAGAGACGGTCAGAGACTGTGGACATGTTACAAGAGATGGTCAGAGACTGTGGACATGATACAAGAGATGGTCAGAGACTGAGGACATGATACAAGAGATGGTCAGAGACTGAGGACATGATACAAGAGATGGTCAGAGACTGTGGACATGATACAAGAGATGGTCAGAGACTGAGGACATGATACAAGAGATGGTCAGAGACTGAGGACATGATACAAGAGATGGTCAGAGACTGAGGACATGATACAAGCGATGGTTAGAGACTGCATTTTTCTTGACCTTTCTTGCACTAAAGGTGCCAATAATGGCCAACAATAAATTCATATTAATTTAAATTGATGATATTAATTAAAAAAGTTGAATATAATACAATTATATATAAAAATTTAAATATTTTTTAAAAACTGTCATTTTCGGTATCAGTCTTCCACCTAGTGCATCCTTCATTTTCGGTACCAAAATTTCCATTCGGGGCACCCCTAGGTTCAATCTCCTTGTAAAAATGATATTTACATGACTGTCATTAGTACTGTCCAGTCCTGGGATTTCCAAAGCCCTACCAGACAACAGAGCCAGGTTATCAGACTGGCCTTTTTAATGCAGTCACTAGGCAACAGTGGGAGGGGGAAAAAAATGCATAGCGCCTGTGGTCATTAAAAGAAGGAATAGGGTCCCATTGTTGGTGTCAGTGGGAGGACTAGTACCCTATTGTTGGTGTCAGTGGAAGGAATAATGCTCCCTTGTTGGTGTCAGTTGGAGGTATTACACCCCACTGTTGGTGTCAGTGGAAGGAATATAGTGCCTTCTATCAGTGGGAGGAACAGTGCCCCAGGGGCCGGAAACAGGCAAGCAAAGGGCCACATCCAGGGGTCCACAGTTTGGAGACCATTGATCTAAACAATGAAAGGGATCATTTGCTATACATTTAGGCTAATTACTGTTTTGCACTTGCTCAATGTCCAAAATTTACAGCTACCTCGAAAATATCTCCTATCGACACTGCCAATGTTTATCAGAAAAAACTTGTAATCAAGTTCTGATCATTGATATACAGAGTACTGCAACTTACATGGGCAGTTAGGGAAAGGGACACTAAGGGAAACCGGCAGTGAAGCGCTTTGGCTGTGACTGCGCATGCGCGAAGCAAGCTGCGCTTTCTAATTGGCCCGGCGGCAGAGGAAGGAGGCCAAACTTCCAAGGGACGGTGCGGTCTCTGGAAGTGGGAATGGGGGACCTGGTAAAAACAAGTCCCCATTTCCCCTCCCCCCTGAAAGGTGCCAAATGTGGCACCAGAAGGGGGGAGGAAGCAAATAAGCGAAAGATCCGCTTTTGGGTGGAACTCCGCTTTAAGTAATAATAATTTTAAAAAAAAATGTCTTAATTGTAAAAAGGTAAAGTTACACCCAAGCACATAAACCCCCCAACCCCACATATACACACATACAAACGTAAATGCATGCGTTGGGGCGCCTACGCATGAAAAGGTTGATAGCGATACACATGTTACATATCGTCTTGGGTACAATACATGGATTGAATCTCATCTGGTCCCTGCTGAACCGGCCAAATTTTTATCTATGTATGGCCGGCTTTAGGAACTACAAATAGGAATATACTGTAAGTTGTTGTATGGTTCTCTATGTTACAGTTACATAGTAGGTGAGGTTGAAAAAAGACACAAGTCCATCAAGTCCAACCTATGTGTGTGATTTTATGTCAGTATTACATTGTATATCCCTGTATGTTGTGGTCGTTCAGGTGCTTATCTAATAGTTTTTGAAATTATCGATGCTCCCCGCTGCAACCACTACCTGTGGAAGAGAATTCCACATCCTTACTGCTCTTACAGTAAAGAACCCTCTACGTAGTTTAAGGTTAAACCGCTTTTCTTCTATATTTAGTGATTGGCCGCATCTTATTAAATTCCCTTTCGCGGAAAAGCTTTGCAGATGAACTGAAGGCCGCTATCAAAGCAACCTGGGCTTCCATAACACCTCAGCAGTGCCACAGGCTGATCGCCTCCATGCCACACTGCATTAATGCCGTAAATCATGCAAAAGAAGCCCCAACCAAGTATTGAGTGCATACTATACTGTACATGGACATACTTTTCTCTAAGCCAACATTTCCGTATTAAAAATCTTTTTTATTGGTCTTATGTAATATTCTAATTTTCTGATATACTGAATTTTGGGATTTCAGTAGCTGTAAACCATAATCATCAAAATTAAAAGAAAAAAAAAAAGCTTGAAATATATCACTCTGTGTGTAACACATCTATATAAAATATATGAGTTTCACTTTTCGATATGAATTACTAAAATAAACTTTTTAATGATAATTTTAATTTTATGAGATGCACCTGTACTCATGGGCAATATTTTACATTCACCAAACTATTTTTTTTTTCTTCTTTTTAAAGTTTTGTTTTTTAATTCCAGACCACAATAGAAAAAAAAAAGAAAATGTATAAAAACCACTATACAGTACACATAATAAAAAGGTAAAAGGTGCCGCTTGGAGCAAATTGACAGCAGCCAATCAGATTTCACAATTGATTTATTGTGAATTGAAATATGGTTGCCATGTGTGTTTGCTACATAATCTGTATTGTGCTACATAAGCCGACATATATAGTGTCTGTTTTTCAGTGTCAGACCTGCCGTATAAGACCGTTGCTTCTGGCCAAATTGAACAAAGACCTGATTAAATGAAAAATGTCTTCTTTAGGTTGAAATGACACAGGATTCATTTAATACATGGATGAGGTATGCAAGCCAATACAGATTTGGTGACATGTGATATGTTTTTGTTACAGGTATTGAGTTATTTGAAAAGTTTGATTGATGTTCTTCTGATTGCAGAGACTCTAGGGAACATACTGATGATTGGATCACCAAATGGTAAAAAGGATGGGGAGGGTGTTGGGGGGGTGGGGGGGGGGCACAGGACAAAGCATCAGATGCTGCGCTTGTCCTGATACTTCCCTGCTGATTGTTCCAGCTGGCCTGAACGGAAAACATGTTTTTGCAGATACAACTAGGTTCACAGAAGTGCTCATAACCCAAAGTTTTTGTTTTTGGTCTCTAGTGCTAAAAAAAAGTGAAAGTGACAAAGGTTGGGGCAAACCATAACACTGCCAGGGGTGCTTACAACACTGATCTTGATTTATATGGTTCGATCTTTTCTTTTGTAGCCTCTTACTAATTTCGTTTCCTTTCTCTGAACTCTTTCCAGTTATACAAACATCCTTTTTGTTATATGACGGGCCAAACTTAAAGCGGTTGTATACCCGCTGAAATTTTTTTTTTTTTTTACCCCTGTAAAGCAAAAGGCATAATGAGCTAGTATACACCGCATACTAGCTCATTATGAAATACTTACCTTAGAACGAGGCGTCGGTATCTTACCTGGTCCACGCCGAGGGAGCTGTCATGTTGCCTCGGCGTGTCTTCCAGGTATCGCGGTTCCAGCGCTGTGAGTGGCTGAAACCGCAATGTCGTCACTCCCGCGTATGCGCGCGGGAGATCTCTTACTCGGCAAGGTCCGGCAGTTGCCAGCCTTCAGCCGAGAATCCCCTGTGCGCATGCGCCGCTGCAGTCAGCGGCTCATAGCAAGGGGAATATCTCCTAAACCGTAAAGGTTTAGGAGATATTTTTTTTACCTACAGATAAGCCTTATTATAGGCTTAACTGTAGGTAAAAGTAAAAAAAATGACTATACAACCACTTTAAAGTGTTACTAAACAACAGTAAAATCAGTCTGTATATGCAATAAAGCGTGCTTGGTATACTCACTGTGGAACCTAAGGGGTTATTACTCTGCACTGTGTAAAAAAAGGCTGGTTAATCCTGTCTTCTCTGATCCTCCCCTTTTTCCACTCTCCCCAATCCATCTCCTGATAGAACTGAGCCTTGGGGGCACTCTGCACATGCTCAGTTTGGTGTGTATTGCTAAAGAGAATTTTTTTTCCTTGGGAGGGTGCATGTGATCAGCACAAGGCCAATCAGTGCTGTCCAGACAGAGGGTCATGGGTCCTGCAGCATCATAGGACAGTCAGAGGAGAATAAAAACTCCTCCCTCCGAGTATACCTGCTTGGTATACTCACTGTGGAACCTAAGGGGTTATTCCTCTGCATTGTGTAAAAAGGCTGGTTGATCCTGTCTTCTCTGATCCTTCCCTTTTTCCACTCTCCCCAATCCATCTCCTGATAGAACAGAGCCTTGGGGAGACTCTGCACATGCTCAGTTTGGTGTGTATCGCTAGAGAGATTTTTTTTTCTTGGGAGGGTGCATGTGATCAGCACAAGGCCAATCAGTGCTGTCCAGACAAAGGGTCAGGGGTCCTGCAGCCTCATAGGACAGTCAGAGGAGAATAAAAACTCCTCCCACAAGCTTTACCAGACACTCATAGACGTGATAAGACTATATATGCTATATACTTCTGATGCAAAAAGGTATTTAGCAGTATATATTTACAAAAATTATTGCATTTCCATGTTCTGTGTACTGTGGGAGACCAGATACAGTGAATGCAGGGTCCTGGGTTTAGTAACACTTTAACTATGCATTCAATATGAGGTATTTCTAATGTATTGCATAGGGGCAAGGTAATAGTTATCTGTCTTGGTTGGGGAGAAATAATCTGAGGGAGGTCTAAGGCCGGCCATACACGGTGCAAATTTCTTTCCTGCAACCAAGGGTTGCAGGAAAGAAATTTGCACAATTCCCCCATCAACACAGACAGTGCTGACAGGGGAATCAGCAATTGCCTTCTCCCAGCGGGGGAGCGGGAGAAGCTGAGACAGACAGAGAAGACATTGATTATCGCTAGAAGCTATAGCAGCCGCTTGCGGTATTCGGGAGTGAATTCTGCAGGCTGGTTGTATCCAAGTTGATCAATCGGTCGACTTAGTACATTCAGCCTGCCCATTAATTGAATAAAGGCATTATATTGGAGTGCGACCGTCCTTTTCCTATTTTTTGCCATTGCCTTTGCCTAGCCGGCACCCTTCATCTCCTACACACTAGGACAGTGTGAACGCAAGTGATACCACCTGGAGTGGTAATTACCTTGTCCTGCCTATTAACGGTTCAAATCTCGGTCGATTCGAAACGTGTATGGCCGGGTTAAAACTGGCCACACCCATAAAGATTTATCTAGTTCAGTCCAGTGCGTTGAACAAGAGAAATCCATAGATTTCCCCTTCTAGGCTACACAGTGTTGATGGATGTATCTCCCACTGTCACTACTGTATTCTAATGCCCCGTACACATGGTCGGATTTTCCGATGGAAAATGTCCGATCGGAGCGTGTTGTCAGAAATTCCGATCGTGTGTACACAAATCCGACGGACAAAGTGCCACGCATGCTCAGAATAAATAAAGAGATGAAAGCTATTGGCCACTGCCCTGTTTATAGTCCCGACGTACGTGTTTTACGTCACCGCGTTTAGAACGATCGGGTTTTCCGACAACTTTGTGCGACCGTGTGTATGCAAGACAAGTTTGAGCCAACATCCGTCGGAAAAAATCCTAGGATTTTGTTGTCGGAATGTCCGAACAAAGTCCGACCGTGTGTACGCCCTATAAGAGGTTTTCATTCATACTCATGGCCTAGGATCTGTCTGTGCTGGTTGTTTCCACCCTTCCAGCCTCCATGGCCCCCCGGAGATGGGACCCTGCGGTGTATGGGCGACTCGTAATGCCGCATTGCGAATGCAGATGTGAATTGGACAAGCGACCTTGTACAATGCTCCCCACATATTCTTCTCTTTAAAACTCTCCTTGTTTTCTTTTTGTTTGTTTTGTCTTCACCCTCATTTCTTAATCATTTTTTGAGACTATCTAGAAATTATATTTTTTGTTTCTAGATATTTCCCATGGTTTATGCTCCTGATGAGTGGTTACAAGGCCGTGAAACGCGTCGAGCCCTCTACTCCCACTATCATCTTACCATGGATCAACCTGTACTCCATATGGTTCAATTTTTGTTTTTAATCAATTATCATATTAACCATGTCAATTCCCTTTTTCAGTGTCTGTTTAACTTTTATTACATGTTGTGTCTACTGTGATTGCGGGTTACTATGTAACTTGTGTTGAAAATGATCAAATGTTTCCAGAGGCTGTATGTCCAAAATGTTTTACATAGGATTATTCAATATAAATAAACATTTTTTCCTAGTCACCTGACTTCCTTTATTGCTGCTGTGTGCTTCATATAAAGTCCCGCCATTCGCTCTTATTTTTAACTAATGATAGGGATGGAGGCAGTTATCCCTTTGGTTCCTGCTTCATTTAAAGTCCCAAAACCTTTTTTTCTTCTATTTAATATTCTAATGCCCTGTACACACGGTCGGACTTTGTTCGGACATTCCGACAACAAAATCCTAGGATTTTTTCCGATGGATGTTGGCTCAAACTTGTCTTGCATACACACGGTCACACAAAGTTGTCGGAAAATCCGATCGTTCTGAACGCGGTGACGTAAAACACGTACGTCGGGACTATAAACGGGGCAGTGGCCAATAGCTTTCATCTCTGTATTTATTCTGAGCATGCGTGGCACTTTGTCCGTCGGATTTGTGTACACACGATCGGAATTTCCGACAACGGATTTTGTTGTCGGAAAATTTTATATCCTGCTCTCAAACTTTGTGGGTCGGAAAATCCGATGGAAAATGTGTGATGGAGCCTACACACGGTCGGAATTTCCGACAACAAGGTCCTATCACACATTTTCCATCGGAAAATCCGACCGTGTGTATGGGGCATAAGAGCTGGTGCCTGCGGCTGTCAGAACACTCAAACATTACCTGCAGCTGATTGGCTGAAATCATTAATTGGCTGACTTTATTTCGGTTTCAGCTCTTTCGATTTTTCAGTCGAAGTTTGTTGAGATAAGTGGTGAAAAAAATGCCCTTTGCAAAGAATAACTAATCAAGTGCAAAGAAAATAAGAAAAACTGTATTTTTGCTTGCACATGATTGGATTGTAGAAGTTAGATGAGCTTCACCTCATTCACTAAGCTAAGGAAAAATTCTCTTGCAAGTGAACAGCCTACAGTGGAACCTCGGATTACGAGCATATTCCGTTCCAGGAGAATGCTCGTAATCCAAAGTACTCGCATATCAAAGCGAGTTTTCCCATTGAAGTCAATAGAAACGAAAATAATTTGTTCCGCATTGACTTCAATGGGATGCAATACCGCATGCGACCAGAGGCGGGGGGGACGGCGGAAAGGCTCGGAAACGGCCGAAAAGGCCCGAGGAAACTTCGGCTGACCTCGGCAAACCTCGGAAAGACTTCCTACCCGAGATTTGCCGAGGTCAGCCGTGCTGTACTCGGGCCTTTCCATGCATTTCCGAACGTGACGTTCAGCTCTGCTTGGCTCCGGCGCACCCCCACCTCAGGCCAAAAGCAGTACTGCACACCTCTTTGGCCTGAATCGTGCTCGTTTTGCGACACAACACTCGCAAACCGAGTTACGATTTTTAAAAATGCAGTGCTCGTATCGCGAAACGCTCGTTAATCGTGTTACTCGCAATCTGAAGTTCCACAGTATTTGCCTTTAGTAAATCAACCACAAAGCCAAAAACTACCAAAAACTGCGTGTGCTACAATGATTTTTTTTTTCAGTTTAACATATTTAATACATCTAAATAAGAGAGAAAACAGGTACAATGAAGGCATATCAAGGGTGAATATAAAGTACAGCAAAGTGCTACAGTTTATGCTGCTCAACAAACTTGGATACAATTGTATTATTAAAGTGGGGTTCCACCCAAAAAACAAAAATACCTGGAAAAATTCTAAAAAAAAAACCAAAAAAACATTTGGATATTTTTTTTTTCACTTACCTCCAAATGCCTGCTGCTAGGGGGTCCCTCGTAGTCTACCTGTTCCTTTGCCTGGGCTGGTGACATCACTTCCCCCTCGGCACAGGAAGGGCTCCGCTCTGCTCCCTCCCTCCTGTCAATCATCTGGGACCTATTACAGGTCCCAGGTGATTGAGCGGCCAATCACGGCGCGCGGCGCCGCTCGCGCATGCGCAGTGGGTGCCAGGTTGTGAAGCCACAGCCCGGCGCCCACAGTTGAAATGCCGGCGCCGACAAGCGGAGGGGGGGACGAGCGGGGCTTTGATCCCCCGCATCGCCGGACCCTGGGACAGGTGAGTGTCCAATTAAAAGTCAGCAGCTGCAGTATTTGTAGCTGCTGACTTTTAATTTTTTTTTTTTTGACGGCCCCCCTGGGTGGAACTCCTCTTTTACTCTTTTGTATCTCAGTGAGATTTCAGCTATAAGTGTCTACGTAGGCAAAGCACGGCTCAAGATAGAATTTAAATATAACCCATACAAGATATTTGTCTTTGCTTATTAGCAAGAGATTATCAGTTTGTTGAAAATCGTCTCATTAGCAAACCACTGATTTTAATGGGTTGCAAATGAGGCATTTGTCAATAACATGTTAATCCCATAAGGAATGCAATTACAAAATGTTATTTAGGCCTGATTCACATTTGTGCAGGTTGCATATTGCAGGTAAGACAACAATGTTTGTCGCATCAAGGCACTCCCAGACACAAGCAGGGATGATGATAAAAGCAAAAAAAAAAAAAGTCAATTTTTCTTGGGTTTTAACCTCAGGAATAGTGAAAATCTGGAAATCCGCACTGGAAAGGCTGCTAGCTAAGGAGCAGAAGTTACTCTGGTAGTAGGAACATAAAAGACAAAAGAACAGCGCCAATTTGAGTGTAGCAGTTATAAAAGCACACTTTATTCACAAATAGTTGCACTCACTAGATTGCAGTTGTTTGTGGGCACATCATTAGGTAGCAACCAAAGATGTCACAGGAGTCCAGGGTGGCTTGGTACAGCGCGGTCCTGTCGAGCTTGGCGGTGCCGGTGGCTTCCGGTGTCCCAGGCTTGATGTGAAGGACGCAGAGGGAGATCATCAGCCGGACGACACTATGGCAGGTGGTTGCTAATGGGTGGTTACAAGGTGATGCACGCGTTTGGAGCATGCATGCTCCTTCCTCAGGCAGTACCGTCGGCCATGTTTAGTGTGGCTATATAGGGCTGACAAAGTGGGGCGTGCCGGTGGCATCACTAAGCCCGCCCGTCGGCTGCAATAACCACAACAAAAGTTGTTGAGGGACGGGCGGAACAGATAAGAGAGGATATCTCTAGATAGTGGCTGGCTTAGAGGAGCAAGTGTTGGACATAAAAGTCTATATAAAAACTAAAATATAGGAAAAAACAAGCTATTAACATTAAAAGAAATTAACATTAAAAAAATTAAAATTTAAAGAAGTAGATGGACAAGGATACATGGAGGTATGGGAGAAAAAATAATATTTAAGTAATCAATTAATCAGTCACCTGGTGAACCAATTAACCAATCAATTTTGAATTGAATTGAATTTGCAGCCTATGAGAACAGCAGGGAACACAGGGGCAATTGCACTCTGATCACCCCTGTGTTCCCTGCTGTTCTCATAGGCTGCGAATGCTGGAATCCACCTGCACGAGCTGTCAGCTGCACTTCAGAGACACGGACGTTTAGGGGAAAACCACCCCTGGATTTTGCTGCAGGATTACTATCATGCTTATGTTTATGCTCCTTTTGTGAGTAGTTTCACTTTTGACTTATCATTAAATTGTTTACCAATACTGCACTTAGAGGCGCTGTTTCTTTTCCTTTGTTGCATTGCAGAGACTGCTTCTAGCTCTTCACACTGGCTGCCCTTATTGCTGGTACATGGATTCCTCTCCCTCTTCATCTTAGAGACTGTTGCTATGGACTTTGTCCCTCCTATTGAGAGACTCTTTTAATCACATTTATTTGATCTGTGTATACCTCCAGGGTCTCTCCTTAAATGAGCGCTGAGTTTATTTTTTGTCTGTTAGGAAATGAGGGGGAGCTCTGCTGACTTCCATCATCCAATCACATGCAAGCAAAATTGTGTTTTTTTTTCCTTGCACGTGATTGGGTATTCTTTGCAAAGTGAAGCTTCACCTCATTTACTAAGCTCTGGAGCAAATGCCCTTGCAGAATTCAGTCTATTTGCATTTAGTAAAGGCACCCCATAGTTATCACCTAATTTAAAACAAGTAAGCTTATTGTGCCCGGGGTTGGACTTTAACAGTAACAGCTTTATGCAATTAGTCTTATGCGCTGTGTACAGCAATCAATGAAAATTCACTCTGCTAAATAAAACCAATCCAAGACAAATTCTGATTGGTTGTTAGGGTTTTACTGCACTCAACAACAGGATCTCTTTACTGCAAAACACCACAAGTGTGTGCTTCTAATATTACTCCTTGGCACTCTTGCATCAGAATTGTTTTGCCTCCTAACAAGTAAGCTGAGGCAGCTAGCAAGGAGCGCATACTATCAGTCTACATCGTCTGCTCTGGTGTGGACTAACATTGCATAATATTGCAGGTACAAAATAAAAAGGATAAAAGCTGTGAAAGCAAGCTTGGATTCAGTTGTAATATTATTAACGCGGTTGTAAACCTCGCTTTGTTATTTTTACCTACAGGTAAGCCTCTAATAAGGCTTACCTGTAGGCAAAATGAAAATCTCCTAAACGTGCTGGAGCCCGTGAACCTGGAAGGAAGGCCAGAGGAACATGTAAGCCCTCTCAGCGGTGTGCGGGCGCTGCTGGGAGGGCTTCGATCTAAGGTAAGTATTTCATAATGTGCTAGTATGCATACTACTAGAAAACCATGTCTTCCTTCAAAAAAAAAATATCTCTGAGCTCTGAAGAAGAGGGGGCACCCCTCAAAACGCATCAACTTTCTTTGGACTCCACATCCCACAACTGTTACTGGCCAGCGAATATTGCTGGATGGAACTAATGGTGGATTTATACAATTCGCTTTTATCACTCGTTTGTGAGTATGTTTTTAACTTCTTGCAATATTAAAGTGTCGCAAAGGTTAGGCTGGCGCGCCCTCTAGAGTTTCTTTTTGGGTTTCCCCTGACCTGTGGAGTGTGGCAACACAGCTGATATGGTGGCTCGAAGACTCATGATTTGAATCAGCCGCATAGTTATTTCTTAAGCGCAGGAGCATTCGTTTTCCTTTAATAGTATGGAGTGCCCCTATAGCAAAGTAAAAAAAACTTCTGCCTTTAGAACCACTCACTTCCTGTCCAGGACTACATGTCCCATGAGGCATTGCTCCTCACACATTCATATTCAAAAGTTCTCAGGCACTTACTGACATGTATGGATGGTGTACTGAACTGTATGTGTGCTGCACTGTATTTTCTGATATGTAAACAAATAATGCATTCTGCATGCAGGCCAACGAATCGGCTGGCCGATTAATCGATTATGAATATAGTTGACAACTATTTTCATAATCGATTAGTTGTCCCTTTTCTGAGTTCAGGTCCACTCTACACCATTAGGGAGAGGGACACAGTAGGTGGAAAATCATATAATTCATCAACTTTTATGGGAACAATACAATAAGTGCAATAGTTTGCAGTCTATTAATGTACAAAGATGGGTTTATACTGTACATTAAAATACTTAGTTTATTAGTTAGTAAAGGAGTGATAAGGAAGGCAGAAGAGCCTACAATCTATCAGAGCAGCGGTCTCCAAACTGCAGCCCGGGGATGTGGCCCTTTGCTTGCCTTCATCTGGCCTTCGTGGCACTATTTCATTCAGTGGCACTAACATTGGGGCATAATTCCTGTCGCTGACACCTACAAGTGGGCACCATTCCTCCTACTGACACCATCTAAAAGGGCATAATTCCTTCCACTGACACCATCAAAAGGGGGAGCACAATTCCTTCCATTGACACCAACAATGGGGCACAATTCCTACCACTGACACCATCAAAAGAGGGGGCACAATTCCTTCTATTGACACCAACAATGGGGCACTATTCCTCCAACAATGGAGAACTATTCCTTTTACTGGCATCATCGATGGGGCACTATTCCTCCCATTGTCACCAAGAAAGATTTTATAATTATCAGATTACTCAGACGTATATACATTTATGTTGTAGTGGCATTCATGATGGACATTGAGGTCCATTCTGGATACAATTTGGTCTCCCATATCATGCTCACCCTCCACTTGTCCTCTGGTTGGTTTTGGCTGGCTTCAGTCCTTCAGCTCTGGGTTAGAGACATCTCGCTGCCACCTCCTGGGAAGATCACTCTTTTTAGGACTTTGGCCTTTGGCCTTGCCGGCTTGTAAGTATGGGACCTCTTTACCAAGGCCCCTAAATATACAACATTCACGCAAAGATATTTACCATCCTGATATATAGTCTTATTTTTATAGATACACCTATTTCTGAAGAAGCGAGCAGTGGCTCGTGAAACGCGTCAAGTTTTAGATGCTTGTATATTGTTTTATATCAATCAATGCAACATATGTGAATGATTTCCAATATTTTTTTATCATGCCGTTCTCAAGTCGGTTGGTGTTTAAGTTTATGTATTTAATATATGATGATGGTTTTACATCTTCAATAAACTGTGATACTATGTCAACTTTTTACATTTATAATAATTGGCCTCACGTGCTCACCTCATTTAAAGTCCCATGGGCAAAATCTTGTTTTGTATACAATTTAGGGATGGAGGTGCGTCACGGGTAACACCAGACCATTTCTCTTTTATGTATTGTCACCAAAGATAGGACATTTTTTACTCCCACTGGATGCCAGGACATTTTCTATTCCGACTAGCCCTAGTCCAGACCCCCTAAATTCTAAAGGACAGTAAACTGGCCTTTTGTTTAGAAAGTTTGGAGACCCTTGTATTAGAGCATAAGGAATTGATACAATCCATAAGCATGTAAACCAGTATATTGCCACTGCACACTTTCCTGGACAAGGCCAGAAGTAAAGCCTCATACACACTACTAGTTTTTTTTTTCATTCAACCCAGCGACAGCTCAGGTCAAAGCCGCTGTACTATCTGATGTTAGTACAGCGATCTCCCCTGCTGTTCTGTTGTGTTACCCTGTTTCCCCCAAAATAAGACCTAGCGTGATTATCAGTGATGGCTGCAATATAAGCCCTACCCCCCAAATAAGCCCTACCCCGTTTCCCCGAAAATAAGCCCTACCCTGAATATAAGACCTACAAGGACTTTAACTAGGGCTTATTTGGGGGATAGGGCTTATATTGCAGCCATCACCGACAATCACGCTAGGTCTTATTTTCGGGGAAACATGGTATGACAGCACGGTACCCCCCCCCCCCACCACCAGAACACTCTATTCAGCACTCTCAGCCATTGGCTGATCTAGAGCCAATCACCAATGTCGGACGGTTTCTATTGAACCAGCCGATGCCGCCTGACATTCGGCCCATGTGTACTAGGTTTTAGAGCAGTGGTTCTCAACCTGGGGTTCAAATGACGATTTGCCAGGGGTCACCGAATCTTAGGCTATTCATGAATCCTGCACTGCTCTTCCAGCCTTTTCGCGGCCACCCAGCAGGGCTGTCCCTGGAGCCCGAAGCCGCCCACTCAGCCTCTTCACAGCTGCCCATTCTCTTCACGGCATAGCTGGGGGGCAAAGACTAGAGGTCAGCTGACTGGTGAGGAATGTAAAGTGGGAGGGGCTGGAGGAGACCCTATCTCCTGATTTTGGCATAGGTGTCACTGCTGCGATACACCACAAAGTCGAAGACACAGTGAGAAACACTACCTGTGATTATTGTTGCCATTAAAAGTCCCCACTACAGTTCTCAGATCAGCAGATGACCTTGATCAAGAGCACTTAAGTTGGCTGATCAGAACTCCCCCCAGCGCTGCCGCTGGTCCCACCCCCCACCAGCACTGCCACTCATCCCATTCCCCCCGCCCCAATCAAGGAGTAAGAGAAGAAATAAAAATAGAGAATACATTGAAGGGAGAGGAAAAGATGGGCAGGAACAAAGAAAAAGGGAGAGAAAGAATAAGAGAAAGAACAAGAAAGACGGCTAGAAAGAGGGATGGGGGGAAAAAACAAGAAATTAGGATTGAGAGAGATAAAAGGGAAAGAAAGGAGAACAAAGAGAAAGAGTGATACATCCTAAAATGTACCATAAGGGGTTTTAATACTGTATGAGTGGAAGGGACTCAGGGAGCGCTAAATGTCCATGGGTTAGGGGCGCAAATTACTTGTTTTGCCTTGGGTGCTGACAACCCACGCTACGAAAATCATTTTTACCGTTAGGGGTCCCGGCAACTTGGGAAATTTTATCAAGGGGTCATGGCACTAGAGTGGTTGAGAACCACTGCCTTAGAGGATGTTTATGTTTTGGCAACTGCCATGATCATCACATACCTGGCGAAAAAGTCCTGCATAGCCTCTGAACGCTGCACTTATATATTGCGATGTGATTGCTTATAAAATGTTTGGACTATTGATTACAGATTTGTGGTGTGCTGGTGGCATATGTTCCTATACAATCCATTAGGATATGAACAAGCAGTACAAAGGGTGAAGAGCACACAGTCTATTAGGGAGGAACACCGATTATGGAAGAATGTAGTCAATTAGAAAAATGGTGCATGATAGAGAAGGGTGGGAAACATACAGGGGGAGATTTACTGAGACTGGTGCACTCAAAACCTGGTGCAGCTGTGCATGGTAGCCAATCAGCTTCTAATGTCAGCTTGTTCAATTAACCGCTTGCCGACCAGTGCACGACGATATACGTCGGCACAATGGCACAGCTGCGCAAATGGGCGCTCAGGTAGACCCCTTTAAGACGCGGCATTGTGGGCGTACTCTGTGCTGTGCCCGCTGGTCCCGATGTCACGATGTCGGCCGGTGTCCCGTGGTCATGTCACGGAGCAGCAGAACGGGGAGATGTAAACAAGGCATTTCCCCATTCTGCCTAGTGACATGACAGAGATCTTCTGCTCCCTGTCATCGGGAGCAGTGATCGCTATCATGTCAGTGGTAGCCCACACACCCCCCCCCCCCCCCACAGTTAGAATCACTCCCTAGGACACACTTAACCCCTTGATCGCCCCCTAGTGTTTAACCCCTTCCCAGCCAGTGTCATTTATACAGTAATCAATGCATTTTTATAGCACTGATCGCTGTATAAATGACAATGGTCCCAAAATAGTGTCAAAAGTGTCCGATGTGTCCCCCCTAATGTCGCAGTCACGATAAAAATCACAGATCACCGCCATTACTAATAAAAAAAAATAATAATAACAAAAATGGCATAAAACTATTCCCTATTTTGTAGACGCTATAACTTTTGCGCAAACCAATCAATATACGCTTATTACGATTTTTTTTTTTTTTACCAAAAATATGTAAAAGAATACGTATCGGCCTAAACTGAGAAAGAAATTAGTTTTTTTATATATTTTTTTGGGATATTTATTATAGCAAAAAGTAAAAAATATTGCTTTTTTTTTTCAAAATTGTCGCTCTTTTTTGTTTATAGCGCAAAAAATAAAAACTGCAGATGTGATCAAATACCCCCAAAAGAAAGCTCTATTTGTGGGGAAAAAAAGGACGTCAATTTTGTTTGGGTGCAACGTTGCACGACTGCGCAATTTTCAGTTAAAGCGACGCAGTGCCGTATAGCATAAAGTGCTCTGATCAGGAAGGGGGTAAATCCTTCTGGGGCTGAAGTGGTTAAGCTTTGACAATAAAACCTGGAAGCTGATTGGTTACTGTGCAGAGCTGCACCAGATTTTGCACTCTCCAGTTTTAGTAAATAACCCCTACAATCTCTTAGAATACAAAAGCTGTAATAAGGAAATTGAACTTTTCTTGAGATAAAATCAGATCTCTGTTAGTTTTACTATTAAAATGTGAGTAGAGGAAATCAGGGGGAAGGTGGACTAGGGAAGAGGAACCAAATCTGTTATAGGGCGTACACATGGTCGGACTTTGTTCGGACATTCCGACAACAAAATCCTAGGATTTTTTCCGACGGATGTTGGCTCAAACTTGTCTTGCACACACATGGTCACACAAAGTTGTCGGAAAATCCGATCATTCTGAACGCGGTGACGTAAAACACGTACGTCGGGACTATAAACGGGGCAGTAGCCAATAGCTTTCATCTCTTTATTTATTCTGAGCATGCGTGGCACTTTGTGCGTCGGATTTGTGTACACACGATCGGAATTTCCGACAACGGATTTTGTTGTCGGAAAATCTTATCTCCTGCTCTCCAACTTTGTGTGTCGGAAAATCCGATGGAAAATGTCCGATGGAGCCCACACACGGTCGGAATTTCCGACAACACGCTCCGATCGGACATTTTCCATCGGAAAATCCGACCGTGTGTACGGGGCATTAGCCTGCTCTGAAGACCTTTCCTGAATGCTTTCTCCAGATCAATGAATCATGCTGGACTCACACCTATGCATTTTTCTGATGTATGTTCCATTGAAATCAATACATCAAAATGCATTGCAATGCAATTTGTATTAAATTTCATAATGCGCATCAACAAGCTTCATGATGTGCATTGACGCATGTATTCATTTCCATTGATTTTAATGGAAAATGCATTAAGCAATAATGCAATCTAGTCTGAGGCCTTGTACATGAGAGAGAGCAGTACATACAGCAAGCTTTACCAAAGAATTTGCAAAGCTTTCAGCCAGCCGGTCTGTTCGTTTAATGCGGTTTGCTGCGATTGCCGAGTGACAATAGCAGCAAAACCGCACCGAGTTTAGGTGCCGTTAAAAATGACTGGCATCCAAATACGCATGGTGCGTTTTTCACTACTGCAATGCGATTTGGGATCGCGGGTAGTACTGCATTGTTTTTGCCCAGGATCCCAAAATGCCAGATGTTAACGGGCCCCTTAAACGCACCCTTCATCCATAAACTGGAGGTGTAGGTGAACATAGGCTGTCACTTTGATCAGGTTTCTAGCAGGCTTGAGCCAGGTTTCAAAAAGTGTTAGCACTACTTAAAACTTGAAGAAATTCTGCTGAAGCCTGTTAACATCTTGGTTTAACTGAGAGCCAAAACTCCTATTGAGATCAATAAAACATCTTTAAATTGGAGCAGAAATTGCTTTAAAAGCACCAACACAGCTGCTCAAAGCTTGCTAAAAACCTTGCAAATGTTTAGTAAAAGTTTGCCCAATATACTGCTCTTATACAAGCCAAAGCCTATATGTTTGTCAGGGATTGTACAGACAGAAGGTTTTTCTATCTTATTGCATTCTATGCATTAAGATAAAAAAAAAAACTTCTGTGTGCTGAAGCCCCCTCAGCCCCCCTAATACTTACCCGAGCCCGTCTTCATCCAGCAATGTTGCAGGAGTGTCTAAGCTTCCCCGGACCCCCCCCCCCCTCTTCATTGGCTGAGACAGCAGCGCAGCGCGATTGGCTCCCACTGCTGTCAATCAAAATCGTTTAGCCAATCAGGAGAGAGAGGGGTGGGGCCGGGTCACGGCTCCGTGTCTGAATGGATACAGGGAGCTGTGACTCGGCTCATGTGACCCCATAGTAAGCTGCTTGTTGTGGGACCACTCAACAGGAGGGAGGGGCCAGGAGCACAGAAGAGAGATCCTGAGAAGAGGAGGATCTGGGCTGCTCTGTGCAAAACCAATAGCATAGAGCAGGTAAGTATAACATGTTGTTTTTTTTTTGTTTACAATCACTTTAACCGCTTGCCGACCAGCCGCCACAGTTGTACTGCAGCAGAATGGCACAGGCAGGCGAATCGCTGTTATGTTACATCGGTTCCTAAGGCGGCGGCGCGCGCGCCTCTGCTGTTCGCCCTAGGAGCCAATGCGAGTGCCCGGCGGTCTCGATGCTCCCGTGATCGCTCGTAACACGGCGAGAACCGGGATCTCTGTGTGTAAGCACGGAGATCCCGGTTCTCTGAGGGGAGAAGTGACAGATCGCCTGTTCATACAAAGTACAGTGATCAGTGATCTGTCATCTCCCCTAATCAGTCCCCTCCCCCTTCAGTTAGAACACACACTAGGGAACACAATTAACCCCTTGAGCGCCCCCTAGTGTTAACCCCTTCACTGCCAGTGACATTTTTACAGTAATCAATGCATTTTTATAGCACTGATCGCTGTATTAATGCCAATGGTCCCAAAAATGTGTCAAAATTGTCCGATGTGTCCATCATAATGTCGCAGTCATGATAAAAATCGCAGATCGCCGCCATTACTAGTAAAAAAAAAATAATAATAAAAATGCTATAAATCTATCCCCTATTTTGTAGACGCTATAACTTTTGCGCAAACCAATCAATATACGCTTATTGCGATTTTTTTTTACCAAAAATATGTAGAAGAATACATATCGGCCTAAACTGAGAAAAAAATTAGCTTTTTTAAAAAAGAAATGGGGATATTTATTATAGCAAAAAGTATTAAATATTGTGTTTTTTTCAAAATTGTCGCTCTTTTTTTGTTTATAGTGCAAAAAATAAAAACCGCAGAGATGATCAAATACCACCAAAAGAAAGCTCTATTTGTGAAAAAAAAAGAACGTCAATTTTGTTTGGGTACAGCATCGCACGACTGCGCAATTGTCAGTTAAAGCGATGCAGTGCCGAATCGCAAAAAGTGCTCTGGTCAGGAAGGGGGTAAAATCTTCCGGGGCTAAAGCGGTTAAGGTTCACAATTATGCAACTTATTTTGGATCAGTTTCTGTGGTGCTTTTGGGGGTGTTTTTGCACATGCTTGTTTTGGATACTTTTTCATGCATTTTGCATTTTTATGCTTTTTTTTTTGCTCAATTTCTTGTTGGGTAGGTTAAAAAAAAACACAAAATGCGGCAAAAACGCAGCAAAACTGCGTCAAAAAAGCATGACATGCTTTTCTGCAGCTTCTCTATTGAGATCTATTGCATTTAAAAAAGTCCCTGACCCTTTCCAAAAACGCAGCAGCTGAAAAAAGCATAGATGTGAACATGTCCCATAGGAAACCATGTTAAATGGACTGTAGTGCATTTCAAAAGGCACTAAAAAATGCATAGGGGTGAACCAGGCCTTACACATAGTGAAGGTTAGGATCAGGGCGACACCCACAAAGCCTGCCCCAACAAGTCAACGATGGCAATTCCAATATTGCATTCACCGGAGGTTCTTCTTAGACCAGCTTTTGGATTTTATAGCCGCTGCGGGTTTTATATAATGTCTACAATCTTTACTGCTGTTCATTTTTCTTCATCTGTGAATTATATGTACACAAGATTATCACTGAGATCACTCCCTGTAACCATAATTATAATTTGGTCATTTCTTGTTAACATATTGCAACCATTAGGATTTGATTTAGAAGCGTTCATACAGTACATTAAATATTCACACTAATGTATTGGTTATACTGCAGAAAAAAATCCACCCGTTTACTGTGAATAAATTGACACCTTTTGCCTTGTTAGAGCTGATATACAAAATACAATTTAATCCAGTTAGGTATTCATAAAGAAATTATTTACCATATTTATCGGCGTATAACCTGGGCATTCATTTTAAGAGGGAAGTGTCAGAAAAAAAAAATGAAATTTTAAATAAGGAATTTTGAAGCAAAATAAGGGTTAGTGCCCATATGCAGTCTAACCATTGCCATCAATGCAGCCTGATCAATGCCCATCTGCAGCCTCACAAGTGCCATCAATGCAGCCTCACCATTGCCATCAATGCAGCAACCTCACCATTGCCTTCAATGCAGCAGCCTCACCATTGCCTTCAATGCAGCAGCCTCACCATTGCCATCAATGCAGCAGCCTCACCATTGCCTTCAATGCAGCAGCCTCACCATTGCCTTCAATGCAGAAGCCTCACCATTGCCTTCAATGCAGCAGCCTCACCATTGCCATCAATGCAGCAACCTCACCATTGCCATTAATGCAGCAACCTCACCATTGCCTTCAATGCAGCAGCCTCACCATTGCCATCAATGCAGCAACCTCACCATTGCCTTCAATGCAGCAGCCCCACCATTGCCTTCAATGCAGCAACCTCACCATTGCCATCAATGCAGCAACCTCACCATTGCCATCAATGCAGCAGCCTCACCATTGCCTTCAATGCAGCAGCCTCACCATTGCCTTCAATGCAGAAGCCTCACCATTGCCTTCAATGCAGCAGCCTCACCATTGCCATCAATGCAGCAACCTCACCATTGCCATCAATGCAGCAACCTCACCATTGCCTTCAATGCAGCAGCCCCACCATTGCCATCAATGCAGCAACCTCACCATTGCCATCAATGCAGCAACCTCACCATTGCCTTCAATGCAGCAGCCCCACCATTGCCTTCAATGCAGCAACCTCACCATTGCCTTCAATGCAGCAGCCTCACCATTGCCATTAATGCAGCAGCTTCACCATTGCCATTAATGCAGCAGCTTCACCATTGCCATCAGTGCAGCAGCCTCACCATTGCCATCAGTGCAGCCTGATCGATGCCCATCTGCAGCCTAGAAAGGACAGGGAGGGGGGTGGGACGAGCGCCAACAGATTACATACAGCGAGAATCTTCTATGATAGACAGAATAGTGGTCCAATGGCAGCCCAGGAGACGGGACTTCCTATTACAGAGGCCGCCAAGTAAACAGGAGATTCTCACTGTATGTAATCTGATGGCGCTCGTCCCGTCCCCCTCCCTGTAGCCTCCGAGGCAGCTAAAATTGAAGTATTGGCGTATAACACGCACATGGTATTTCCACCCGATTTTCAGGGTGAAAAAGTGCATGTTATACGCCAATAAATACAGTATTTACAGTGCCTTGCAAAAGTATTCGGCCCCCTTGAACTTTTCAACCTTTTGCCACATTTCAGGCTTCAAACATAAAGATATAAAATTTTAATTTTTTGTGAAGAATCACCAACAAGTGGGACACAATTGTGAAGTGGAACGAAATCTATTGGATATTTTAAACTGTTTTAGCAAATAAAAAACTGAAAAGTGGTGCGTGCAAAATTATTCGGCCCCTTTACTTTCAGTGCAGAAAACTCACTCCAGAAGTTCAGCGAGGATCTCTGAATGATCCAATGTTGTCCTAAATGACTGATGGTGATAAATAGAATCCACCTGTGTGTAATCAAGTCTCTGTATAAATGCACCTGCTCTGTGATAGTCTCAGGGTTCTGTTGAAAGCGCAGAGAGCATCATGAAGACCAAGGAACACACCAGGCAGGTCCGTAATACTGTTGTGGAGAAGTTTAAAGCCGGATTTGGATACAAAAAGATTTCCCAAGCTTTAAACATCCCAAGGAGCACTGTGCAAGCGATCATTTTGAAATGGAAGGAGTATCAGACCACTGCAAATCTACCAAGACCTGGCTGTCCCTCTAAACTTTCAGCTCAGACAAGGAGAAGACTGATCAGAGATGCAGCCAAGAGGCCCATGATCACTCTGGATGAACTGCAGAGAACTACAGCTGAGGTGGGAGAGTCTGTCCATAGGACAACAATCAGTCGTACACTGCACAAATCTGGCCTTTATGGAAGAGTGGCAAGAAGAAAGCCATTTCTCAAAGATATCTAAAAAAAGTCTCGTCTAAAGTTTGCCACAAGCCACCTGGGAGACACACCAAACATGTGGAAGAAGGTGCTCTGGTCCGATGAAACCAAAATCCAACTTTTTGGCCACAATGCAAAACGATATGTTTGGCGAAAAAGCAACACAGCTCATCACACTCAACACACCATCCCCACCGTCAAACATGGTGGTGGCAGCATCATGGTTTGGCCTGCTTTTCTTCAGCAGGGACAGGGAAGATGGTTAAAATTGAGGGGAAGATGGATGCAGCCAAATACAGGACCATTCTGGATGAAAACCTGTTGGAGTCTGCAAAAGACCTGAAACTGGGACGGAGATTTATCTTCCAACAAGACAATGATCCCAAACATACAGCAAAATCTACAAAGGAATGGTTCACAAATAAACGTATCCAGGTGTTAGAATGGCCAAGTCAAAGTCCAGACCTGAATCCAATCGAGAATCTGTGGAAAGAGCTGAAAACTGCTGTTCACAAACGCTCTCCATCCAACCTCACTGAGCTCGAGCTGTTTTGCAAGGAAGAATGGGCAAGAATTTCAGTCTCTCGATGTGCAAAACTGATAGAGACATACCCCAAGCGACTTGCAGCTGTAATCGCAGCAAAAGGTGGCTCTACAAAGTATTAACGCAAGGGGGCCGAATAATTTTGCACGCCCCACTTTTCATTTTTTTTATTAGTTAAAAAAGTTTCAACAATCCAATAGATTTCGTTCCACTTCACAATTGTGTCCCACTTGTTGGTGATTCTTCACAAAAAATTAAAATTTTATATCTTTATGTTTGAAGCCTGAAATGTGGCAAAAGGTTGAAAAGTTCAAGGGGGCCGAATACTTTTGCAAGGCACTGTATTTTTAACATAGAACTAGTATAAGTACCGGAATCGGTCATGCTATTAACTTTCTGTACAGCAGTGCTCACAGCAGGTAAAGGAAGAGCAGCACCCACCATTGCCATTAATGCAGCAGCCTCACCATTTCCATTAATGCAGCAGCTTCACCATTGCCATCAGTGCAGCAGCCTCACCATTGCCATCAGTGCAGCCTGATCGATGCCCATCTGCAGCCTAGAGGGGACAAGGAGGGGGGTGGGACGAGCGCCAACAGATTACATACAGTGAGAATCTTTTATGATAGACAGAATAGTGGTCCAATGGCGGCCCAGGAGACGGGACTTCCTATTACAGAGGCCGCCAAGTAAACAGGAGATTCTCACTGTATGTAATCTGACGGCGCTCGTCCCGTCCCCCTCCCTGTCCCCTCCGAGGCAGCTAAAATTGAAGTATTGGCGTATAACACGCACATTCTATTTGCACATGATTTTCAGGGTGAAAAAGTGCGTGTTATACGCCAATAAATACAGTATTTATTTTTAACATAGAACTAGTATAAGTACAGGAATCGGTCATGCTATTAACTTTCTGTACAGCAGTGCTCACAGCAGGTAAAGGAAGAGCAGCACTCTGAGATTAACATGACGCCATTGCTTTGGTCAGTGACCTCAGTTAATAGTATAGTCCCAATTCAAAGATCGGGAGCCACATGACTGTAATCTTTAAACTGTATTGGACTCAGCTCAAAATAACTGTCACTTTTTTGGGGGGGGAAATCAATGTGTGGTAACTTTGTGAATGGAGCCTTACGAACATCTTTATAGATAGGAAGAGCAAACTCCTTGGTGCGCTCCTTCTCCTTCATAGACCAATTACAGGCTAGAAGCAGGTTGCTGGAAGACAAAACCAGAGGAAATTCCCAGCTCAACTCACCAACCAGTCTGCTTACCAACTGAATTAACCTGTCCAACAGTCTGCGTTGAAAACAGGGGTTTAGTTAGCACACCTTTGCAAACGCACGCGTAAGCTGCAAGGCCTCTTCGCGGCACCCTGTACTACCTGCAGTCCTAACCCTTCTAAATTTAGGAGGGTCTCCACAGTGGAAGCACATGTATTCTAATAGATAGATGAGGAGCAGGTGGGCCTGGGGGTAGCCCAATCCTCCTTAAAGGCACAGGGGCACATTGGACACCCAGCATATAGAACAAAGGCAGCAAAGGTGCCCAGTGTGTCCCCTGACCAAATTTGTCATCTGTTTGTTACTAGAGCCGGGTTGCTGGCCAAGGTTGGCCCAGGTTGCTGGCCAAGCTGCATTACCCAACTACTGCAGTAAGAAAAAGTGGTTGAGAGCTATGTGTATGGCTCGTAAACTTATATTACAAAAATAGATATCAAAATATCCGCCAACGATAGATCAATGGATTACAGCGATTAACCTTAATCTAAGATGAGAGGAATTAACATATAAACATAAGAGGGGCCCTAAAAAATTTGCAAAAATTTGGTATTGGTGGCTAGTAGGGATGAGCTTCGTGTTCGAGTCGAACCCATGTTCGACTCGAACATCGGCTGTTCGACCGTCCGTCGAATTGCGAACGTTATGGGCCGTTCGCGCCAAATTCGTGTGGCGCGTCACGGCCCATAATTCACTGCGGCATCGCAGTGCATTGCTGGCTGATGATTGGCCAAGCATGCACTATGACCCGCATGCTTGGCCAATCACAGCGCCGTCAGTAGAGAGAGCTGTAATTGGCCAAAGCCAGGGTGGCTTTGGCCAATTATGGCTCAGGGGATTTAGTACACGCCCCACACTATATAAGGCCGCCTGCACGGCGGCCCTGTGTAGTGTGTTCCGGTGTGCTGATAGAGAGAGAGACAGACAGTGTCATTTGATTTGAGAGCTAGATTAGGCTAGATCTGTTCCTGCTCTTTACATTTAGTGCAGTGCGTCCTGCTCACAGTGTTCAGCTAGATCTGTTCCTGCTCTTTACATTTAGTGCAGTGCGTCCTGCTCACAGTGTTCAGCTAGATCCGTTCCTGCTATTTACATTTAGTGCAGTGCGTCCTGCTCACAGTGTTCAGCTAGATCTGTTCCTGCTATTTACATTTAGTGCAGTGCGTCCTGCTCACAGTGTTCAGCTAGATCCGTTCCTGCTATTTACATTTAGTGCAGTGCGTCCTGCTCACAGTGTTCAGCTAGATCCGTTCCTGCTATTTACATTTAGTGCAGTCAGTGCGTCCTGCTCACAGTGTTCAGCTAGATCCGTTCCTGCTATTTACATTTAGTGCAGTGCGTCCTGCTCACAGTGTTCAGCTAGATCCGTTCCTGCTATTTACATTTAGTGCAGTACGTCCTGCTCACAGTGTTCAGCTAGATCCGTTCCTGCTATTTACATTTAGTGCAGTGCGTCCTGCTCACAGTGTTCAGCTAGATCCGTTCCTGCTATTTACATTTAGTGCAGTGCGTCCTGCTCACAGTGTTCAGCTAGATCCGTTCCTGCTATTTACATTTAGTGCAGTGCGTCCTGCTCACAGTGTTCAGCTAGATCCGTTCCTGCTATTTACATTTAGTGCAGTGCGTCCTGCTCACAGTGTTCAGCTAGATCCGTTCCTGCTATTTACATTTAGTGCAGTGCGTCCTGCTCACAGTGTTCAGCTAGATCTGTTCCTGCTATTTACATTTAGTGCAGTGCGTCCTGCTCACAGTGTTCAGCTAGATCCGTTCCTGCTATTTACATTTAGTGCAGTCAGTGCGTCCTGCTCACAGTGTTCAGCTAGATCCGTTCCTGCTATTTACATTTAGTGCAGTCAGTGCGTCCTGCTCACAGTGTTCAGCTAGATCCGTTCCTGCTATTTACATTTAGTGCAGTGCGTCCTGCTCACAGTGTTCAGCTAGATCCGTTCCTGCTATTTACATTTAGTGCAGTGCGTCCTGCTCACAGTGTTCAGCTAGATCCGTTCCTGCTATTTACATTTAGTGCAGTGCGTCCTGCTCACAGTGTTCAGCTAGATCCGTTCCTGCTATTTACATTTAGTGCAGTGCGTCCTGCTCACAGTGTTCAGCTAGATCCGTTCCTGCTATTTACATTTAGTGCAGTGCGTCCTGCTCACAGTGTTCAGCTAGATCCGTTCCTGCTATTTACATTTAGTGCAGTGCGTCCTGCTCACAGTGTTCAGCTAGATCCGTTCCTGCTATTTACATTTAGTGCAGTCAGTGCGTCCTGCTCACAGTGTTCAGCTAGATCCGTTCCTGCTATTTACATTTAGTGCAGTGCGTCCTGCTCACAGTGTTCAGCTAGATCCGTTCCTGTTATCTTCCTACTGACAGGCAGGCTTGTCTGGTTACAGTATATAAAGCTACCTGAAGAAAATTACAGGTGTTCTATCCCAGCTTAGTGCAGCTACAGGCCATTAGTATGTCTGGAAGGCCAAGAAGGAGAGGCAGACAGTCACAAGCCAATAAGAGAGGGCAAGCAGGCTCTGTGTCTAGTGCTGGTCGTGGAGACGGTGCATCCTCATCAGCACGTGGCCATGGGACACGCTTGGCCTTTTTTTCGGCAGCTGGCCGTGTTGAGCTGCAACATGCAGAAAACTTGGTCGAGTGGATGACCAAGCCGTCCTCATCCTCCTCATCCTCTCTCACCCATGCCCAGGGTGCTTTGTCTGGCAAAGCAGCGGCCTCTTCCCTCAGCTCAATGTCATCAGTGACTCCTTCCCTAGCTCCACCATGTCCTCATGAGGATTCCCTCGAACTGTTTGACCACAGTGTTGGGTACATGCTCCAGGAGGATGCCCAGCGTTTGGAAGGCTCTGATGATGATACTGAGCTCGATGAAGGCAGTAACATGAGCACGGACAGAGGGGGTGCCCAAGAAGGACAGCAATCTGGCAGTCATGCTCCCCCTGCTGCAGCATACTGCCAGGTTTGCTCCAGTGATGAGGAGGGAGGGGATGATGAGGTCACTGACTCAATGTGGGTGCCTGATAGGAGAGAGGAGGAGGAGGAGGAGGCGGCACATCACCAACGAGGCAGGATGCCCTCCAGGGGCCAGCCTAAGGGCAGCACATTGACTGCATCACACCCCAAAGCTCCACATGTGCAGGGCGCTGCAGTCTCTGCGCGTTATTCAAAAAGTTCTTTGGTGTGGGCCTTTTTTGAGACGAGTGCATCAGATCGCACCGCTGCTATTTGCAACATATGTCTCAAGCGTATCTCGCGTGGCCAAAACATCTCCCGCTTGGGTACCACATGCTTGACCAGACATATGTTGACCTGCCATGCAGTTCGTTGGCAAGCATATCTAAAAGACCCACACCAAAGAACAAAGAGGATCTCTCCTTGCTCCTCATCAGCTGAGATTTCCAACCCCACTAGACCTTCAGTCCTCTCTGAGACCTGCAGTGAGAGGAATGAAGGTGTAGAATTAGGTGTGTCACAGCCAAGTACTTGTGGGCAATCTGCTTTTGGTACACCGACGCCAGATTGTACCAGGCAAATTTCCCTGCCCCAGCTGCTGCACCGCCGAAAGAAGTTTGCTCCCAGCCATCCACATGCCCAGCGGTTGAATGCTAGCTTGGCAAAATTGCTAGCACTTCAACTGCTGCCTTTTCAGTTGGTAGACTCTGCCCCCTTCCGTGAGTTTGTGGAATGTGCGGTTCCTCAGTGGCAGGTACCCAAACGCCACTTTTTCTCACGGAAGGCGATTCCAGCTCTCTACCGGCATGTGGAAGGCAATGTCCATGCCTCGCTGGACAGGGCGGTCAGCGGTAAGGTGCATATTACCGCTGACTCATGGTCCAGCAGGCATGGACAGGGACGTTACTTAAGTTTCACGGCGCATTGGGTGACTCTGCTGGCAGCTGGGAAGGATGCAGGACAAGGTGCAGTAGTGTTGGAGGTTGTTCCGCCACCACGCCTCCAAAATGCTGATTGTGACACACCTCTCTCCTCCACCCCCTCCTCTTCTTCTTCCTCCATGGCCTCTTCCTCGGAACCAGCGGTGCTCCGTAGGCGTTCAAGGGGCTACGCAAGTACGCAGGCCAAAAGATGCCATGCGGTGCTTGAGCTGGTGTGCTTGGGGGACAGGAGCCACACTGGGGCAGAGGTTCTGTCAGCTCTGCAGGGGCAGGTTCAGAGGTGGTTGACGCCACGCCAACTTAAGGCAGGAATGGTGGTTTGCGACAATGGCACCAACCTCCTCTCTGCCCTCCGACAGGGACAACTGACCCATGTGCCCTGTTTGGCTCACGTCCTTAACTTGGTGGTGCAGCGGTTCTTGGGCAGGTACCCGGGCTTACAGGATGTCCTGAGGCAGGCCAGGAAAGTCTGTGTGCATTTCCGCCGGTCATATAATGCCAGTGCTCGGCTGACGGACCTCCAAAAGGAGTTTAACCTGCCCAAGAACCGCCTAATCTGTGACATGCCCACCAGGTGGAACTCGACATTGGCCATGCTGCAGCGGCTGCACACGCAGCAGAGGGCCATAAATGAGTACCTGTGCGACTATGGCACCAGGACAGGGTCAGGGGACCTTGGTTTTTTTTCCCCACGCCAGTGGGCCATGATCAGGGATGCATGCACTGTCCTGTCACCATTCGAGGAGGCCACGAGGATGGTGAGCACTGACAGTGCATGCATCAGTGACACTGTCCCCCTTGTCCACCTGTTGGAGCACACGCTGCGTGGAATAATGGACAGGGCACTTGAGGCAGAACAGAGGCAGGAAGAGGAGGACTTCCTTAGCTCTCAAGGCCCCCTTTATCCAGACAGTGTTCCTGCGTGCCCGCCGATCACACAGGAAGAGGACGAGGAGGAGGAGGAGGAGGAGGAGGAAGATTGTGTCAGTATGGAGGTGGAGCCTGGCACTCAGCATCAGCAGTCTTTAAGGGATCAGTCCCAAGGAACACATGGACTTGTACGTGGCTGGGAGGAGGTGGCTGCGGACGTTGTTGTCCTTAGTGACCCAGAGGACTCCGGACCGAATGCCTCAGCAAACCTACGCTGCATGGCCTCCCTGATCCTGCAAAGCCTGCGTAAGGATCCTCGTATTCGTGGTATCAAGGAGAAGGACCAATACTGGCTGGCAACCCTCCTTGATCCACGTTACAAGGGTAAGGTTGCGGACCTTATCTTGCCATCGCAGAGGGAGCAGAGGATGAAACATCTTCGGGAGGCCTTGCAGAAAGGTCTGTGCAACGCGTTCCCAGAGACTGGGAGGTTACAAACTCCTGTTTCTGGACAACGTGTTGCTGAGGCTTCGATCAGTCAAAGAAGGAGCGGTGGAGAAGGTGGCCGTCTGACCGATGCGTTCAGACAATTTTTTGGTCCGCAGCCCCAAGGTATGATCGGTTCCAGCAACCATCGCCAGCGTCTGTTTTACATGGTGCAGGAATACCTAGGGGCAAGATCAGACTTGGACACCTTTCCCACCGAAAATCCTCTGGGTTACTGGGTCTTGAGGATGGATCACTGGCCAGAGCTTGCACAGTATGCAATTGAGCTACTGGCCTGTCCTGCATCCAGCGTTCTTTCGGAACGCACATTCAGTGCTGCTGGAGGCGTGGTAACCGATCACAGGGTGCGTCTGTCCACTGACTCGGTCGATCGGCTGACCTTCATAAAAATGAATCAGTCTTGGATCACCACCAGCTACCAAGCACCTGATGCTGATGTAACTGAATAATTTTTTTCAGATCCCTTCAAAGACTGCCTATGCTGATGCTGAGTGACTATCCCTGAGTAATTATCCTCTTCCTCCTCAATCATCACGCTGATAGCTTGTAAGAACATTTTTGGTTCTGGGCGCCACCACCAGTGCCTAAGGCACAATTTTTCAGCCCCTGTATAACAGGGGCGTGTAATTACAATTTTTGATGCAATACTTTGCAGCAGGGCTCGTTTCTGCGTTCCAACTAGAGTGTCTGTGAGGGGTTGCAGTGTTGTGGCACCAGCACCAGTGCCTAAGGCCCAATTTTTCTGCCCCTGTCTAACAGGGGCGTGTAATTACAATTTTTGATGCAATACTTTGCAGCAGGGTTCGTTCCTGCGTTCCAACTAGAGTGTCTGTGAGGGGTTGCAGTGTTGTGGCACCAGCACCAGTGCCTAAGGCCCAATTTTTCTGCCCCTGTCTAACAGGGGCGTGTAATTACAATTTTTGATGCAATACTTTGCAGCAGGGCTCGTTCCTGCGTTCCAACTAGAGTGTCTGTGAGGGGTTGCAGTGTTGTGGCACCAGCACCAGTGCCTAAGGCCTAATTTTTCAGCTCCTGTTCAACAGGGGCATGTAATTACAATTCTTGATCTAATATTTCACAGCAGGGCCCTGTGAGGGCTTACAGTGTTTTGGCCACAGCAACACCTAAGGCCCAAATTTCTGCTGAGTATATAGGGCAGGACCCTACTTTCAAACATCTAACTTACAAACGACTCCTACTTGCAAACGGAAGGAGACAACAGGAAGTGAGATGAAATCTACCCCTAGGAAGGGAAATTCTCTCATGTAAGAGTTAATATGGGAAAACAATTTCTCCTTTCCACTGATGCTTTCCAATCCTTGTTCCACAAAAAAACCCAAATTTTCAAAAAACATTTTTCATTGGGACAAAAAAGTGAGGTGAAATCTTCTGAAGAGGAGGAAAGACGCAAAACAAATGTCACAGGGGTGATAACCCTTCCCTATGTTTTCCAAAAAGCTTAGAAAAGATTTTTTGGCTGGAGCTAAACACGTTAAAAATGTTCAAAATTACAAAGAGATTCTACTTAACAACAAACCTACAGTCCCTGTCTTGTTTGCACCGCCTGTATACTGCTGTTCAGAGTATATAGGGACCTTTCCTTATTTTAATTTGGGTGCGGGGTTCCCCTTAATATCCATACAAGACCCAAAGGGCCTGGTAATGGACTGGGGGGTACCCATGCCGTTTGTCTCACTGATTTTCATCCATATTGCCAGGACCCGACATGACATTAAACCCGCAAGCAGTTTTAAATGAGATTTTTTCCTTTAAAAATGACATTTGGTGCAGGGACTGTTCTAAACATGGGAAACACGCGTCACTTTACAGGCATACTATAGACACCCCCCAGGTACGATATTTAAAGGAATATTTCACTTTTTTTTTTTTACTTTAAGCATCATTAAAATCACTGCTCCCGAAAAAACGGCCGTTTTTAAAAGTTTTTTTTGCATTGATACATGTCCCCTGGGGTAGGACCCGGGTCCCCACACCCTTTTTAGGACAATACCATGCAAATTAGCCTTTAAAATGAGCACTTTTGATTTCGAACGTTCGAGTCCCATAGACGTCAATGGGGTTCTAACGTTCGTGCGAACTTGCGGTCCGTTCGCGGGTTCTGGTGCGAACCGAACCGGGGGGTGTTCGGCTCATCCCTAGTGGCTAGTTTCCAACTTGTTTCAATAGTCGGTTGAGTAAAAACACAGGAAAAATTGCAAACTCATGTGCGCTCTGTCAGCTGGTCAGAGAGTGTGGGTAATTAAATACTCTCTTTAAGGCTGGGTTCACACTGCTGCGGTGCGGGAACGCAGCGAATTTACTGCGGGTTCCCGCATCGCACCAACTCGCACGGCAGTTCACACTGCCATATGCGAACTGCTGGGGAGTGTCATACAATGTTAATGACACCCCCAGTTCAGCCCGCATATCGCACTGCGAACTGACAATTCGGACATGTATCGGATCGCATAGGTGTGAACACCCATGCGATCCGATTCTGGTCCGAACAAAAAAAAGGGTCCTGTGCGAGTTTGGACCGAATGCAGTGCGATATCAGCCATACTATCTGTATGGCTGATATCACACAGCACAGACATCGCATGTGATGTGAACAGCTGTGCGCTGCGAATCACATACGATGTATGCCACCGCAGCAGTGTGAACCCAGCCTAAAACAGGGAGTCCATGTAGGATAGTTCATGTGCAGCACAAGAATGTAATGATGGTCTCAGGTGTGCTGACTGAGGACGGCTGCCGGGTCGTAACAAACTAGAAGGGGCTCTGCAGGAAACAAGACACAAAGGAGAGCAGCGCCAATCTAAGTGCAGCAATGTAAAAACTTTTATTTCAAGGTAGACAATTGGTAACACACAAGATCATAGCTTTGCCAGCGCATTGGATTATTAAAGTGGTTGTAAATCCTCCTTCCTGACTTTTACCTATAGGTAAGCCTAGAATAAGTCTTACCTATAGATAGCGGAAATATCTCCTAAACGTGCGCCGTTTACAAGATATTTCCCTTGTAGTGCGCCGAAGATGTCATCGGCGCATGCTCTGTGAAGAAATGGACCTCCGCACATTTTCTTCACGCGTGCCGTGACTGACGGCTCTTGCGTGAATGCGCGGGAGTGAAGTCACGCGGCTCAGGCCAGTCACAGAGCCGGAGTCTGCGGCCCCGGAACTTAGAGGGGCGGAGTTGGACGCGGCCTGCACAGGGGAGCGGGGTGGCGATACACGTCACTTCCGGTTGGAGAAGGAGTGGGGAGTAGCGCGCATTCGGAGCATGCATGCTCCTTCGCCAAATGCTGAGGAAAACCAACAATGATATAGGAGGGGGATAATTATATATACTCCATTAGGGAGTATTAATATGATGAAGGGTTTTGTGTAAAGATTCTAGCGTAAACCGGTGAGAGCAAATATGGAAATGTTTTTTTTTGGAGGTGTATTTGGGTGGGGTTATTGGTGGGAAATGTTTTGTGTGTTTTTGTTGTATAATGAAAATTTCATAAAAATTATTTAATTGAAAAAAAAAAGTCAGGTGACTGACCTGGCTATGTTGTCTGTATGGTCTATGGCAGTGGTCCCCAAACTATGGCCCTTTCCTTGCCTTTACCCGGTCCTTGGGGCACTGTTCCTCTCACTGATACGAGACACTATACCAACTATCTTCCTATTGATCCCAATGATGGGGTACTATTTTTCCTACTGATACCAATAATGAGGCACTATTCTTCCTACTGACACCAATGATGGGACACTATTCTTCCCACTGACACCAAAGATGGGGTATTATGCCTCCCACTGACAACATCCGGCCCCCTAAAGTCTGAAGGACAGTAAACTGCCCTGGTCTATAAGACTCGCATACTCAATTGATTCAAGTTGTGATTTTTAAAGCATCCGGTAGGCCCTCCTTCTTCATTCAAAACATTTAATGTATGGTTACTTATGTAAAGTGATGTCTAAATGACAAAAGGATAATTGTAATGAAATTTATATAATGCAACTATTGTAAATATTCATAAGTGTTTGTCTTTCTCACTTATATCATCATCTTTATGCAGCACTCTTAGTCTCCAGAGGAAGCTCTTCTGGGCAAAACATGTAGAGCAGAAGTGGTTGCATTGTGGTAGGAATTGCATGTCAATGTGATGATAATTTTTAAGAATTTTTAAACATGATACTGAATAAAATATGAATATTTATTTACTCTATGTGATAAAGTAGTAAACTTATTTTGGCACCTTTAAAGTACTGCTCTATGTGTCCCTATATTTGCCTATAATTGGGATGTGGTGCCTATTTCGGCCTCTCATTGCCCAAAACCTGGTACAAGACTGGCTAAACGTAATAATGAATCCATTGGCAGGTAAAACAGGTCACATATATTAAAAGGAACTTCTATTTCCTATTTAGCCATTTGCCTAAAGTTCATCTTAACCACTTGCTGTCTAGTACACGTATATAAATGTCCTGGACAGCAAGTGCTTATACCAGGATCATGACTGCAGCTGTAGCCACCATCCTGGTAGAGTTTTTTTTTCAGCTGGCGATCAGTTGTCAGGTAAAAAAGTCATATGGACCACTTTTACAGCACTTGGAAGGCCCCCGCCTCCGCCCGCATTGGTTCCCAGACAGTAAGTACTAAACTTTAAGGCCTCATGCACACGGGATGTTAAAATAACCTTATGAAAACGCCAGTATCTTTGCAGTGATTTTTTTTAGCTTTTTTCAATGTTTTTGCAATAGCGTTTTTGAGCGTTTTTGAAGCTTTTTCCACGTTAGCGTTTTTTTGCGGTTTTTTTTCAAATTTTTTTTTTTTCTATGTATCAAAAACGTTAAAAAACTTTGGTGAACGACGTTTTTGAGCGTTTATCAGCGTTAGAGCATTTTTACAGCTGAAAAACGTCTCTCAGAACCCACTGGTCCTGGGGTTTTTTTACAGCTTAAAAACGCCTATGCCATTTGCAGCTCAAAAACGCCTAGATGGGCATGAAGCCATAGACTAACATAGACAGGCGTTTTTAAGCTGCAAAAAACGCTCAAAAAAGTGGCTGTAAAAACGTCCGTGTGCATGAGGCCTAAAAAAAAATATATATATATATACTTAGTTTTATAGAGTATTATTTTTAAGGCTAGGTTTCCACTATTGCGACCTGAAAGTCACGCGATTTTGCTGCAAATTTGATGCGACTTGAAGCAACGCCTGTGTATTCTTGAGGTCTATGGACCTCAAGTCGCATCAAAGTGGGACCAAAGTAGTGCGGGGACTACTTTGAAGTCGCAGCGACTTCAAGTCGCACAGACATGTACGGTACGCATTGGAAATCATGGGGTACGACTTATCATGCAACTTAGATTATTGCATTATTTTGTGTTCCAAAAATACACTTTTCCCCTGGCTTTTTTCAAATCTTCTCTCCCTGCACATCTTGTAAGCTCTTTGTATAAACTTTATATGGATGTTTGCATGCTCCAGCAGCAGCCCAACATCACAGTTACTGCAGTGACTTCAGCAGAATGTGTTAGCGGACTGTAGGTTGGCACAGCTGTTGTAATCCAACTTAGGACTGCACAGGAAAGGGTAATGCCCCGTACACACGACCGGATTTTCCGACGGAAAATGTGTGATAGGACCTTGTTGTCGGAAATTCCGACCGTGTGTGGGCTCCATCACACATTTTCCATCGGATTTTCCGACACACAAAGTTTGAGAGCTTGCTATAAAATTTTCCGACAACAAAATCCGTTCTCGGAAATTCCGATCGTGTGTACACAAATCCGACGGACAAAGTGCCACGCATGCTCAGAATAAATAAAGAGATGAAAGCTATTGGCCACTGGGCCAGACGTACGTGTTTTACGTCACCGCGTTTAGAACGATCGGATTTTCCGACAACTTTGTGTGACCGTGTGTATGCAAGACAAGTTTGAGCCAACATCCGTCGGAAAAAATCCTAGGATTTTGTTGTCGGAATGTCCGAACAAAGTCCGACCGTGTGTACGGGGCATAACAATGCTGCTATCACCCCAGGAACGCAGGTGCCTATGGATACATCTCACTGGTCTGATCTAATGCTGAACTCTTGGATTCAGAAAATAATACACTTGCAGTGGGATGCCCTTATAGAGCGATGGTTACATGCTTGTTAGGTCTAGTAGTGGAACAGGCTGTTATTCCTCGTTCCTCTTCTCTTTTATCTAACGCAAACTTGTCTTGCATACACACGGTCACACAAATGTTGGCCCAAAATTCCGAACGTGAGAACGCGGTGACGTACACGACGTACGGCGAGCCGAGAAAAAGGAAGTTCAACAGCCAATGTGGCTCTTCTGCTTCATTCGTGAACGTGCATGCGTGAACTTTTGTGCGACGGACTTTTATACACACGATCGGAAATTCCGACAACAAGCTTTGTTGGCGGAAAATTTGAGAACCTGCTCTCAAACATTTGTAAGCGGAAATTCCGACAGCAAATGTTCGATGGAGCCTACACACGGTCGGACTTTCCGACAACCCTGGCTGACTCCGCTGGGACTGGGTACACACGGCATTCCCGACGTGGACTAGGAGCGAGCTATACCTCTGTGTTTAGTGGTGTAATGTCCCCTTCAACCCCCTCCCTTTGAAAGGTTTTAATGGATGCAGTATTAGACACATGCCCCCCAAGCAATACCATATGACATACCATTTTTTTGCTGATTCCAATCAGACACCCCTGAGGAAGAGTATATCTCGAAACGCGTCTGGTACTCCCCGTATGTGTTCCATATGTACCGGAGTTCTATGATCTCTGCATATTGTATTGAATTTTTTGTCTGTACCACGCATCCTGTAACTTGTGTATATTCACCCCATGTACTGTAGACCTATCCAGATCTATACCCCAATTTGATGTGGGTTTACCCTACTCTCTAGACCAACTCAGCACCACCTCTTGTTTATTATGGTCGGACTTTCCGACAACAAGCGCACATCCAACATTTGTTGTCGGAAAATCCGATCGTGTGTACGGGGCATTAGACGCAATGAGTATTATCTGTCGCAGGGAAATGAAGCCCACTGCAAGGGTTTTTATTTTTTTACTGCCTGGAGTGGAGCTTTAAGTGACAGCAGAATATTATAATATATAAAAAAAAAACAGGATAAAACTTTTTGATATAAAGTTGTAGATGTTCTGTTATATCTTTACAAGTATTTTTGATTACTGAAAAAAGACTTAGCCCTGGTTCACACTGATGCGATTTCTGATGCATTTCAGAACGCAATGAATCACATGACACGTGAAATGACATGCGTTTCTATGGAGGCAGCTCATATATATGCAGTGCGATTCCGATGCGTCTTTACAAAGGGTTCTGCGTAAGTTTAGTGCAATGTGGAGTGATTTGTAGCTACATAGACTTGGAAATCGCATGAAGATAGCTTACCTGTCCTAAGATAACATGATTCCATTGCGTTTTCTGCAAGTCTTTGCTTTGTCCAATTCCTTGTCCGTGTCAGGAGAAAGAGAAAGAGAGAGAGACTGACTGACTGGATGTATCCATATTGCATCAAAAATTAGAATCGCTTCTGAACCGCATCAACTCATGCTGGAGCTGCTCCTTGCAATCTCATGCAAATGGGTTTCAACTCACATCGCATCAGTGTGAACTTGGGCTTATGCTGCAGTTAAGCTGGTCACTAAAAATGGCCATAGACAGAGTGAATTTCTTTCCTGCACAGACAGTGTTGATGCGGGAATCCCTTCTGACAGGTCATTGTCTTCTCCTGGCGGAAAAGGGGAGGGGGCAGACCATGATCATCGCTAGCGGCTATAACTAGCATTAAATCACAAGAGAATTCGGCAGGCTGGTTGTACCCAAATTGAGCGATTGAACGATTTGGTAAATTCAGCCTGCCCATTAACGGTTGGAATCTAGGCTGTTCCTGCTGAACTGACTGAGGTTCCAACTGTGTATGGCCGGTCTAATGCCGCGTACACACGGTCGGACTTTACGGCAGACTTTGCCCGGCGGACTTTTCTACGTACTTTACGACAGACTTTCTGAATGAACGGACTTGCCTACACACAATCCACCAAAGTCTGTCGAATTCGTACGTGATAATGTATGACCGGACTAAAATAAGGAAGTTCATAGCCAGTAGCCAATAGCTGCCCTAGCGTGGCTTTTTGTCCGTCGAACTAGCATACAGACGAGCAGACTTTTCGACCGGACTCGAGTTCGACGGATAGATTTAAAACATGTTTCAAATCTAAGGCCGTCCAACTTTTGAGCAAACAAAGTCCGCTGGAGCCCACACACGATCGAATTGTCCGACGAAATCCCGTCCGCCGGGCAAAGTCTGCCGTAAAGTCCGCTCGTGTGTACGCGGCATTAGAGTCCCGTTCAGTGACAAGCACATGAGAAGTCCTGCACCTTGCTAATATGGCAGGCTGATCACCATGATTATATTGTCAATGTGTTGTTTGATTGGTTGCTCCTTGTTTTTTTTGTAGCCACATAGAAGGCTGCCATTTTGTTGGTTAGAAACCAACAGGCATGTACACTTTGATTAGTTGATCACATGAATTAGGTGAAGCAAGCCACTTTTAAAAGCACATTGCAAATAAATAGGTGAAGTACCCCCTTCTCCTCAAAAATTAAGAAAGGGGGTTCCACTAGGAGTAAATTGTTGATTTGAATGCTTCACTGGGGTCTTGATGATATAAAGAATATTTTTGATTGGAGTTCCTCTAACATTTAATTCTATACTGTGGTTTTTGAATATTTGCTCGAAGCAGCCGGCATTATGGATATACTGCAATTTCTCACAGTAGGAATCTGGCAATATGGAATAGCAAAGGCATTTCTCATTGCATTTAACCGCTGACTCTGCAGAGTTGCTTTCATCTCAGGCAAGACTCCATTAAAAACCCACACACCTAAAATGCATGTGCTGAACAGCTGATTTATGGTAAAGCAAATCTGACACATAGGAAGTGAGACGGGTGTTGTTAGAGTGCCTTTATGTAAAAGTACTAAAGGCATTTTATTTGCATTATGGATAATGTAATAATGGATAATGTAAAGGAGGGTTATTACCCCAGATTTGTTATGCCATCTGTGTCTCTTGGGGACATTTCCCTTCACTTCCTGTCCTATAGCCAAAACAGGAAGTGAGAGGGAATCCCCCCATAGTGAGGGAACCCTTTGTTGTTACCAGGGTTATCAAAACTAGTGTCCCCATTGGAGGATTGCACCTCTTTTCCAGTTTTGGAGACAGCCCAAAATTTGTGATTTTCTTTCACTTGTTGCTTTTATACAATTTGTTAAGTGTGATCATAGTAGTTCCACTAGTTTGATTGTGTATACTGTTCTGATCTCTAGAAGGCCAATACCTGGGACCATCTAAAAATAAAGTGTTAAGCACTTTTTAATGACCAAACAGCATCATGTCTGTATGTGTAGCATCAATATCTATCTGTTTTAAATGCTGAGCAATTCACACATAGTATACATATTGTTAGGCTACTTTCACCCCGAGGCGTGCGGGCGCTGGCGGTACAGCGGCGCTAAATATAGCGCCGCTTTACCGTCGTTTTAGCGGCGCTAGCGGAGGGGTTTTAACTCCCCGCTAGCGGCCGAAAAAGGGTTAGGCTACTTTCACACTGAGGCGTGCGGGCGCTGGCGGTACAGTGGCGCTAAATATAGCGGCGCTTTGCGGGCGGGTTTGCAGCGCTGCCCCATTGTTTTCAATGGGAAGGGGCGCTTTAGGAGCGGTAAATACACCGCTCCTACAGCGCTCCAAAGATGCGGCTTGCAGGACTTTTTTGACCGCCCTGCAAGCGCACCGCTCCAGTGTGAAAGCCCTCGGGGCTTTCATACTGGAGTGCATTGAGCGGCTCTTTCGGGGCACTTTGCAGGCGCTATTTTTAGCACTTTAGCGCCTGCAAAGCGCCTGTGTGTGAAAGGAGCCTTAGGGTAAAAACAACAATATTTGTTGCGCTAGGTACTCCAAGGCATGGGCAGGGACACCTCTATAAGAGGGGCAACATATAGCCATACACAATAGTGGAATTAGTGGGATTAGGTCAGTGGTAAAGGACAATGAACAATATTCCATATATTGGTAGGGAAAACAGGGGATGGATAGGGAATGGTATTACTTTTTATAGTAAAAATTAAAATAGTCCAAGACAAGGTCCATGTACCCTGGGTGGTAACCTGAGGAAATTATGAGGATCTGGAGTTTGACACTGGAAAGGCAGCACGCTGAAGAGCAGAAGTAACTCTGGGTGTAGAAACACAAAAGAACAAAGATCAGCGCCAATCTGAGTGTAGCAGTTTAAAAGAGAAAGGTTTATTCTAAAATAATGCACTCACTAGACAGTGGTGATTTGCAGGCACATTGTTAAAGGCAACCAATGGGTCCCAGGTATCCAGGGCGGCTTCAGTGGAGCGCAGGGTCATCACACTCGGCGGCGCCAGTGGTTTCCGGTGTCCTGGGCTGGATGGAGAGGGCGCAGGAGGAAGCCATCATCAGGAAGTCTCTGGTCTCTGATGGGAGGAGACTGATTTGTGCATGCATTCGAAGCATGCGTGCTCCTTCATCAGGCAGTTGAAGAACAAAGGAGCACGCAGGCTCCGGACCAGAGACTTCCTGCTGATAGCTTCCTCCTGCGCCCTCTCCATCCAGCCCGGGACACCGGCGCCGCCGAGTGTGATGACATCACGCTCCACTGAAGACGCCCTGGATACCTGGAACCCATTGGTTGCATTTAACGATGTGCCTGCTAATCACCACTGTCTAGTAAGTGCATTATTTTAGAATAAACCTTGCTCTTTTAAACTCAGATTGGCGCTGCTCTTTGTCCTTTTATATTATTAGGGTAACATGCTTAGCTTAGCTGCAGTGTTAAAAATAAAGTTTATCCCAGAATTTAATTTTAAATCTTTCTAAGCATTTTGGATAAGTGGTGGATACGTTTTTTTTCCAAGTTGGTTTTCCAATAAAGACTGGAGAGCTGTATTTCAAGCTAATGGTTCGAGTAAGGCAAGTCCTACAGTATATAGTGCAAAATGTGAAAATGATAGGGTGCGGTTTACTGACAACAACCACACTGGAAATAAAAAAAGGGCTTGGCCAATACAAAGAAGAGTTTTTCTTTGAACTTGTTTGTCGCAACCAACGTTTGATCCTTGAATTCAGAAAGTGTCAAACGCCATTTGCCAATATTTATGAAGTCTGCAGGTGAAGGCAAATGATAAGTCTTCCCTGCAAAATAAGATCCTTCAAGGTTGGCTTTTGTTCATAAGCAGAAATATCAGAAAAGTTTTTTTACAGTCAAATCCATTATAACGACAGTGTGATCAAAATCCAATCAGAAATCACAGAAGTGATCATTAAATAAAGAGAACATTCCTGCGCTACCTGGATAATAATAAATAATGGAACACTAGTTGCAGCAGACACCTGATTGGTCAATCCGTACCAACAATAAATATCTAAAAATCAATATGTTATGATCCCCTGTGGTGCTCAAGGATTGCCCCCGTTGACCTCCACACCATTACACGACACAGTTGTGGTGAAGAAGTCCGTGGAGGAGGAACCACTAAGTGCAAAGGAGACAAGAAGATCAACACTCCTTGAAGTATTGCTTTCTTTTACAAAGTAGAAATATGTTTATGAAATGTTTACTGAGAAGTAGCAATAATGTTGCAAGTTGTACAGTCCGAGATATGATAGGTTAGGGCCCCCGTTTTAGATTAGGTACCTGATTGGATATGGAGAGCAGTGTCATGGTAGGCATCCAGGTATAGCTAAGGGTACAGATATAAGAAACAATAAGGATTATTTCGAGAATATACAGAGAGAAGGTTGTAGATCTGAAATTAGAGGGTGTTGGAGCTGCCAAAGTGGACCTTGGGGTGGAAAAAAAAGGAAAGGAAAGGGGGACCAAGGGCCAGCTCACTATGAAATCAAATAGAGCAGGGATCCTCAAACTACGGCCCTCCAGCTGTTGCAGAACTACACGTCCCAGGAGGCATTGCAAAACTCTGACATTCACAGACATGACTAGGCATGATGGGAATTGTAGTACCTGAACAACTGGAGGGCCGTAGTTTGAAGACCCCTGAAATAGAGAATGATCAAATCATGGAGGTTGGGAGTAAGATATCCAAGGCTGCCATATGAGGTGGAATTGAGCATACCCTGTTTCCCCGAAAATAAGACCTAGTGTGATTGTCGGTGATGGCTGCAATATAGGCCCTACCCCCCAAATAAACCCTACCCCATTTCCCCGAAAATAAGCCCTACCCTGAAAATAATACCTACAAGGACTTTACCTAGGACTTATTTGGGGGGTAGGGCTTATATTGCAGCCATCACCGACAATCACGCTAGGTCTTATTTTCGGGGAAACAGGGTAGGTATCAGCTAAAATTGCTGTTAGTTTTTAATTAATAAGGATATAAGTCCATCTGTTTTTTACTGCTTTAAAATCTAGAATGGAAAAAGTAAGGGAGGAGTACCTGGTGTCCAAAAGGAGAACATCATTTTGCCAAAACCTTGCAGACAAATATCAGGCTTGGGAACCTTTCCAATTTATTAGCTGGCAGCAACAGCCCTAAAGAGGAGGGAATCCTATCCCCCGAAACGCATTGGCTTAATGTACCTGTCATTAGTTTTATTAAACACCTTTTGAATTCGTATTCCTTTGGACACCGAGCGCTCCTTCCTTCTTACTTTTCCGATCTACATGCAGAAATGACCATAAGGTCGTACAAAATGGCAGCAGCCTACGCCCCAAGAGGGTTCACCGCCATTATTCAACATTGGGCAAAATTTACTGGAGGAACTCTCCCCATCCTCTCATACTATCACCCATCCAGGACTAGTGATTGATCTAGTCAGTCCAGCGTGGTCTCCAGCACAAACGAGGTTAAAACTTACGGTGGGAGGTCTGCAGGCCCTAGCTATTGTGAGTCTGGAGGCCATGAAAAATATGGAGGACCAATGCCTGTTCTGTATAAAAAAGGTCAGGAATAGGTTTATTGGGCAATGCTCCATATGGGTTTTAGAGAGATTAGAGTGGTGCACTGTACAAATGAGATACAAAAAAAAACCCATATCCAGAATCTGCTCACTATTGGGCAAGTCCAGCACAAGTGAGTCATTGCACCGTCGTAGAAACAGCCAACGAAGCCTGTAGAGGGATTTGTCGGTATAAAATTAGCCAGGCTGGTCAGAGTGCAATAATAATACCTATATAGGAATTTATAGGCGTTTTCAAGAATGAGAACGTTCCTGGAAGTGCTGGTTTCCAAAGAGACCTCAGGCCATGATTTATCTTCATTAGAGCAGCATTTGGCGGCACAGGCAGTGAGCATCTTCTTTGCAGGAAGCCTTTTTATTGCCGCTTTCATTTTAGCAACAGTGCGGATTCGTTGTTTATAATTATTTAGAACATTGCCTAAAAAGGAAAAGCTTTGTGAACTTGTGATATTATAAAAAATGAATAAGCAGCATTTAATATACATCAAAATGATCAATAGATTCAGAGGTATAGGCAGCTGTTATATGCCAATTCTCCTGTATGAGATGAGTTTGGCAATGTAGCCTGCTCCTTCCCAGCCAACTAATGGGTCCTTATAATTGGCAGCATCAGACTGCTATGGGAGGTAGAAATAGAAGGTGCCAACTCCATCCTTTACAAAAAAAAAAAAAAGATGAGATGTGCAAATAAAGTTGGTCTTCCTTATCTCTGCATCTGCCCACAATTTTTACATACAATTTTCAAGGACCCCAATCTCTACCCACGTATTTTTTCTCACATGCTCAGTATGAATTGCCCAGGATTGGTACCTTTATTTTAAAACAGAACTACATTGCATCTGAGCACCACAAAGCAAAAACACTATTTCATTCAGGTTTACCATTCAAAGCAAACTCACCCATTCATCAATGTGTCCATGTCCCCTCTCTCCCTGCCCACAACCTTCTGGGCAGTGGCGGCTGGTGGTTTTTTTTATTTGGGGGGGTGGCAAACAGCGACACACACACCCCCAGTCCGGCCAGCAGGCGGCGGCAACCCCCCTCCCCGGAGGACAGTCAGGACATCGAAGCCCCGCACTCACCCCATCTAGGAAGTGGGTGGGCAACATGTCCGGCAGCTTTCTCCCTCCTCCTTTGGTATGGATCACGTCGGCTTCCGCCATGCATCCCCCTCCTCCTAGGCGTCCAATAGGATTGCCTGGCCTTTCAGCCAATTGGGAAACAGGTATCAGACCCGCGCTTCCTGATTGGCGGAGAGGCGATTCAGTGTTAGAAAAGCAAATATTCATTTGCTCTTCTAACACACCTGGGTGGGCTCCGAGCGCAATGCTCTACGCCACGAGTCCACCCTATTTTGGAGCCTATTAGAGGCTATGGCTCTATACAGGTGCTTCAAAAAAACACCCCCACTGCTGTAATTCATGCGCCCCGTGTCCTGAAAGGGGCCAGGCGCATTAATAGGGGGTGGCTGCGGCAGCTATGCATGAATCTATCTATTAATCATATGGGGGGTGGCGTGGATAGAGGGGTCAGCGTCCTTAATGGATGGGCCACCCCTGCTTCTGGGACACGTCACAGGTCCCAGGAAGCTGTGGGACCATTCGCAGGGCATCGCGTGGCTCCCGCGTGAACAGTGCCAAGCCAACTGTGAAGCCTTAAGGAGTCACAGCCATCTTCCCACAGTTAAAATGTCGGCGTCAGGAACCAGAAGACCAGCGAACATCCGGCCCAGGTGAGGACAGCGCTGGATCCCTGGACAAGTAAACTTCTGTTTATTAAAAGTCAGTAGCTACAGCTTTTGTGGCTGTTGACCTGGCTAAAGCTTTTTAATGTCACTTTAAGGCTGAAATGATATGACGCTTTGGTATAGCATTTTAGAAACCTTAAACTAATCTCACATCTGTAAGGCTCCATATTAGATATCTAATGCCGGAAATACTGGAAAAACAAGGGTTAAAATAATAACACCCTGGATATTGTAGAAAGTAGTGTAATGTTGAGGCATCTACGACAGGTACCCAGAGGGGTTCAGATTCCACAAGCGACTATCTCTTTTCAGATCAGTGCATAATGTGACAAAGTAATTTGCCACAACCGCATCTGGTGACAGGTAAGTAGATCATTAATGTCTTCCTCCCACAGTTCCTGAGATCCAATTTATGTCTAGAATGTACAGTGACATCCCAGGTGACAAGGAGGACACTATAGCACTGCAATGAATGCTTTTCTCATGGAATACAATGACTCATTAGTATATTAAAAGGACATTTTGCTCATTGGTTTGAAACTCCCAGGTGCTGAAATGGGATTCCATAAATACAAATAATCCATTCTGTGCATGGATTGTGGTTTTCCAACTAACCTGAGTCTGATATATTCCAACAATGAAGATTTACCAGTTGCTTTATCAGGCTCAACCTATTAACAGTTAAAGCCTGGAGTGTATATTTCACCAATGTACTAAATCTCTATACAGGGGCATCTCAAAAAATGTGAATATCATCAAAAAAGTTAATTTATTTCGATATTTCAATTCAAAAAGTGAAACTCGTATATTATATAGATGTGTTACAGGCAGAGTGATATATTTCAAGCATTTCTTTCTTTTAATTTTGATGATTATGGCTTACAGCTAGTGAAAACCCAAAATTCAATATATCAGAAAATTAAAATATTACATAAGACCAATTTAAAAAAAGGGTTTTTAAATACAGAAATGTTGGCTTAGTGAAAAGTATGTCCATGTACAGTATAGCATGCACTCAATACTTGGTCGTGGCCCCTTTTGCATGAATTATTACATCAATGCGGCGTGGCATGAAAGCGATCAGCCTGTGGCACCGCTGAGGTGTTATGGAAGCCCAGGTTGCTTTGATAGTGGGCTTCCACTTATCGGCATTGTTGGGTCTCGTGTCTCTCATGTTCTTCTTGACAATACCCCACAAATTCTCTATGGGGTTTAGGTCAGTGAGTTTGCTGGCCAGTCAAGCACAGTGATACCATGATCATTAAACCAGGTATTGGTACTTTTGGCAGGGTGGGCAGGTGCCAAGTCCTGCTGGAAAATGAAATAAGCATCTCCATAAAGCTGGTCAGTAGAGGGTAGGGGTGCAACGGATCGCCGCCGATCCGCGATCCGTACGGATCAACCTCCGAGGATGGGCACACCCGCGATCCGCGGAGCATTCTGCGGCCTCGGCCATAGGAAAGGCCGCGGCTTCGGCCTAGCTCCGGAGCGGCGGCCATCTTGGTACACCCGGAAGCGGCCGCTGTCTCGACAGGAAGTGACGTTTCGTCGCCGCCATCTTGCTATACCCCACACTCCTGCACAGTACAGTAATATTAGAGTGAGAAGGGGGCAAGCGGACATCTTGTTACACCCACCGGAGTTTTAGATTTAAAAGCTATTTTCAACACAAAACCGAGCTTATATGCATAAATACAGTATTTGTAGATCGGACAGACTGTTGAGATGTTAGATTTTAAAAGCAACAGCAAACCTGCTGACCTTACATGGATGCTAATGTGACAGAACACCTCTGATTTTCACATTTAATGTTAAATGTGAAAATCAGAGGCGTTCTGTCACATTAGCAACCATGTAAGGTCAGCAGGTTTGCTTTTGCTTTTAAAATCTAACATCTCAACAGTCTGTCCGATCTACAAATACTGTATTTATGCATATAAGCTCGGTTTTGTGTTGAAAAAAGCTTTTAAATCTAAAACTCCGCTGGGTGTAACAAGATGTGTGTGGGTTTTTTTTTTTGGTTTTCTTTTGCTGATCCGAAAATGATCCGATCCGTGACTCTGATCCGAGGATCGATCCGATCCGTGAGTTTTATGATCCGTTGCACCCATAGTAGAGGGAAGCATGAAGTGCTCTAGAATTTCCTGGTAGAGGGCTGCGCTGACTTGGGACTTGGTAAAACACAGAGGACCAACACCAGCAGATGACATGGCTCCCCAAATCATCACTGACTGTGGAAACTTCACACTGGACCTCATGTAACTTGGGTTCTGTGCCTCTCCACCCTTCTTCCAGTCTCTGGGACCTTGATTTCCAAATGAAATGGAAAATAAACTTGTATTCACTAAGCAACAATCCAGTCCTTTTTCTCCTTAGCCCAGGTAAGACGCTTCTGACATTGCTGGTTCAGGAGTGGCTTGACACAAGGAATGCGACAGTTGTAGCCCATATACTGGATATGTCTGTGTGTGGTGGCTCTTGAAGCACTGACACCAACCGTAGTCCACTCCTTGTGAATCTCACCCAAATTCTTGAATGGCCTTTGCTTCGCATTCCTCTTAGAGCCCTTGCACACTGGGGCGGGGGGCGGCGTCGGCGGTAAAACGCTGCTATTATTAGCGGCGTTTTACCGTCGGTATGCGGCCGCTAGCGGGCGGTTTTACCCCCCGCTAGCGGCCGAGAAAGGGTTAAATACCACCGCAAAGCGCCTCTGCAGAGGCGCTTTGCCGGCGGTATAGCCGCGCCGTCCCATTGATTTCAATGGGCAGGGGCGGTAAAGGAGCGGTATACACACCGCTCCTTCACCGCTCCGAAGATGCGGCTGGCAGGACTTTTTTTTACCGTCCTGCCAGCGCATCGCTCCAGTGTGCAAGCCCTCGGGGCTTTCACACTGGAATGAAAGTAGCGGCACTTTCGGGGCGGTTTGCAGGCGCTATTATTAGCGCAATAGCGCCTGCAAACCGCCCCAGTGTGCAAGGGCTCTTATGGAGGGTGTCAATGACTGTCTTCTGGACAACTTTCAGGTCGGCAGTCTTCCCCATGATTGCGTAACCTACTGAACCAGATTGAGAGACCATTTAAAGGCTCAGGAAACCTTTACAGGTGGTTTGAGTTAATTAGCTGATTAGTGTGACACCGTGGGGTTGATTTACTATGGACTGTGCCCATTGTGAAGTCCAGTTGCACTCTTCAAGTGCAGTTGCTTCAGAGCTTAGTAAATCAGCAGAAGCTCTGCTGACTTCCATCATCCAATCATGTGCAAGCAAAGAAAGCTGTTTTTTTTATTTTTCTTGCATGTGATTGGATATTCTTTGCAAAGTGACCAATCTCATTTACTAAGCTCTGGAACAATTGCACTTGCAGAGTGAAACTGCACTTTGCAAGGTGCACAGTCTGTTTGCCTTTAGTAAATCAACCCCCACAAGTCTACAATATTGAACTTTATCACAATATTCTAATTTTCTGGGATACTGAATTTGGGGTTTTCACTAGCTGTAAGCCATAATCATCAAAATTAAAAGAAAAAGAAATGCTTGAAATATAACACTCTGTGCGTAACGAATCTATATAATATAGGAGTTTCACTTTTTGAATTGAATTACTGAAATAAATTAACTTTTTGATGATATTCTATTTTTTTTTAGATGCACCTGTGCCTGTGTGGAAGTGACCAGGTTTTTTGTACTTTATTAATTTTGTAATTAAAGCTGAACTCCCCAAAAAAAACAAAACAAAAAAAAAATTTGACATTTGTTAATGTTAATTTGTTAAAAATAAATAGCCTCTAATGCTGGGAGTCCTATGTGTGGATGCTGCAATAGCTAAAACTCTTCTCTTTTTTTGTTGTTTTCAGCCAAGGAAGCTGCCATCTTTGACTCTGTTTAATCTACAACTGTCATGATGCTGCACTTGTGATCAATTATGACACCAGCCATTGGATGGTTTGACAGTTTGGTTGAGAGCACAACCAATGGAAGTGCTGCATTTCCGGCACGTGCCGGAAATGAAACTGTAAACACAGAACTTCTGGCACTGAAATGTACCAAGCTGGCTCTAGTACAACTGTTCATTCACAAACCATCTTGTATCCTACAAGATATTCTGTGAATGGGCGAGGGGAGACTGTGCAGTTCACCCGCCTCTCCTGTCCCCTCATCCATTCATAGAATGCCTTGTAATACCTCTTAAAAAAATACAAGGTGTTTTGTGAATGAATAAGGTGGAGAGTGAGCATCCAACTACAATCACTGTACTACAGCTTGATCTGCCAGCACTTATAGTAATGTAAAGTAATGAAGATATAATGTAAAGTAAAGTAATGAAAATATGAATTTTAGCTAACACAGCACCAGTCACACGTAGAGCACCCAGCATTAGATGTCTTTTTTTTTTTTTTTTACAATGTAAAAAAAAACAAAAGTATTTTTACTAGAAATCCGCTTTAAACATGTCTGCCTAAACAATCATAAAAGCATCTGATGCAAATCTGTAAGTAACGGTGCTTCTTCAGCCATATAAGAACTTCCAGCTACGAATTTGGAACTCCAGCATTCATCCTTCCAGGGCTTGGAGTCTCAGGAAGGCAATAAAAAACCATCAGGAGACCTCTCAGCATCTGATCTTCTGTGGTTATGCAGACATGATAAGATTTATCTTGCTATTGCTCACTTAATGGCCCTTTTCATGTAGCTGTTCATAGATAGCCATGCATCTCATGCATTATCCACAGCCATGCCTTTTCATGTAATGTCATTGTCACCAATGCAGAGAGAAGCATTGTCCTGTTCATGTCAGCCTCGTTCTCTGCATTATAGAGGGACATCTGAAAAAACGTATAGCAAAATATACAGCGGAGGGGTCCTCTGGGGGGGGGGGGGGTGATAGGCTGGAAGGAATCACTTGATGTAAACACCACCTTCATAATTTGTAAATCAGGTTCAAAGCAATAAGGGGTAATTATTGAGACTTCTCTCTAAGGCCCCATTCACTTGAGCAGCAGACTTTGCTACCCCTCTGAAAAGTAGAGCTGGGCAATTTTCTCCAAAAAAAGAATCTGCGATTTTTAAAAAAAAAAACTCGATTCACGATTCACATTGAGTTTTTTTTTTTTTTTTTGATGGACACCGCGTTGGTCCTGGGGAGCTGCGGGCAAGAGTTTTTAGGCGAGGCCGCGGCTTCAGCCTAGTCCTCGGCGTCCGGCCTCGCGGACTTGGCCGAAGCCGCGGCCTTACCTAAAAACAGCTCCTCAGGACCGGCGCGGTGTCAGCGCCAGTCCTGGTGAAAAAAAAAAAAATCTAAAAAAAACGATTTGCTGAAAATTTGAATCGATTTGACCTTTCAACTCGATTCAAGATTCAAATCGATTTTTTCCCCAGCCCTACCATAGTTGCCAATAGTCCCGAATTTCCCGGGACATTCACGAATTTTGGAGCCTCGTCCCGATTTTATTGTTTCCCGCTATTTGTCCCGAATTTTGCCGCTTGTCCTGAGCATCGGAAAAAAAATTTGGGCAATAAAGAGTTAATTATTATTTAGCCGCAGCCTGGTATCCTCCGCTACTCCAGAGCGTCCCCCCTTGCCTCATTTTGTCCTCATTGTCTTCTATTGGACAAGGAGGACACATGCTCTTTCTGCCTGCCTTGATTTGCTAAGTATGGTATGCAGGGGCGTGGCTATTTCGCAGTCGGAGCACATGGATGGATGGGGGAGGAGGTGCGCACTGCTGTGTTGACTGCTGCTGCTGTGTCAGTGCCAGGACGCCAGGACTCTCACTCGGAGGAGGAAGTTTGCCTCCTCCTGTTTACACAGCACCTGAGGCTCAGCCTGGGAGGGACCCCGAGGAGGAGAACGTGAAAGGTCCGAGGGAGCCCGAGGCCAGGACCACCAGGGAACAGTTGGCGCCATGTGGGGGGAGTTTCGCGCGCCGCACTTGTATTTTTTGATAAACCATGCCTACAAATGAATGCCCCGCCCCCTAATTATTGTACGGCTCCGCCTACAGCCAAAAAAGTGTCCTACATTTTTTTTTTGCAATGTTGGCAACTATGCCCTACTGAAAAGTGATCCATGTACCAAGCCTATGGCACTCAGTTGAGGCACTGATGTGAGTATATTTCGGCTAATGGCATCACCTGCCAAAAGGTGATATGCCAAGGTAAATTTGCTGCACTACAATGTGGACTGTAGTAAAAAAAGTACATCAACTGCCCATTTGCCACCTAAAAATGCTAATTACCTGGCTGTGTTCACAGTTTAAAACACTTCCAGACCGCCGCACGACGCTATACGTCCTAAATTTGAAGTGGAATATCGTTGTTATGGCAGCAGCTAGCTGCCATAACCCCCGTATCCTCTTATTCGGTCGGCAGTCCGGTTTCCGATAATGGTGGTCTCTGCAGCGGATTCGCAGCGAGGTCACTTTTATCGACAGCAGGAGAGGGCCCCCCCTCCCGGCATGCTCTGGTGCCCTCCGCCGCTTAGCGGAGCCATTGGTAGCGACGGAGGCGATTGGATCCTCTTCCTGGGTATGGAGACGAATGAGGGGAAGATGGCTCCCACCCGTTTCAATATCATTACAGGGCGGAAGCGACGTCAAAATGTCACTTCCGCCCACAGCTCTTAAAGGGCCTTTTTTTTTTTTTTTATTGCATTTTAGTGTAAATATGAGATCTTAAGTCTTTCGACCCCAGATCTCATATTTAAGAGGACCTGTCATGCTTTTTTCTATTACAAGGAATGTGTACATTCCTTGTAATAGGAATAAAAGTGACACCATTTTTTTGACGCCATTTTTTTTTAAAGAACAGTGTAAAAATAAAAAATTAAAGGTAAAATAAAAAAACGAACGCATACGTGAGCAGTGCCCGCATATGAAAACGGTGTTCAAACCACACATGTGAGGTATTGCCACGATCGGTAGAGCGAGAGCAATAATTCTAGCCCTAGACCTCCTCTGTAACTCAAAACATGCAACCTGTAGAATTTTTTAAACGTCGCCTATGGAGATTTTTAAGGGTAAAAGTTTGTCACCATTCCACGAGCGGGCGCAATTTTGAAGCGTGACATGTTGGGTATCAATTTATTCTGCATAACATTATCTTTCACAATATAAAAAAAAATTGGGCTAACTTTACTGTTGTCTTAGTTTTTAATTCAAAAAAGCGTATTTTTTCCAATTTTGCGCAAATACAGTATGACAGAAAGTATTGCAACAACCGCCATTTTATTCTCCAGGGTGTTAGAAAAAAAATTTATAATGTTTGGGGGTTCTAAGTAATTTTCTAGCAAAAAAAAAAAAAAATTTTAAACAATGAATCTCAAAAAAAGGCTTGGTCCTTAAAGAGGAGGGCCCATTAAAAAAAAAAAAAAATTAAAAGTCAGCAGCTACAAATACTGCAGCTGCTGACTTTTAATTGGACACTTACCTGTCCCAGGGTCCAGCAATGCGGTGGATCGAAGCCCCGCTCGCCTCCCCCTCCTTTCGGCAGCGCCGGCATTGCAACTGTGGGCGCCGGGCTGTGGCTTCACAGCCGGGCACCCACTGCACATGCGCGAGCGGTGCCGCGCGCCGTGATTGGCCGCTCAGTCACCTGGGACCTGTAATGGGTCCCAGGTGATTGACAAGAGGGAGGGAGCAGAGCCGAGTCCTTCCTGTGCCGAGGGGGAAGTGATGTCACCAGCCCAGGCACTGAAGGAGGCAGACTACGAGAGACCCCCTAGCAACAGGCATTTAGCGGTGAGTTAAAAAAAAAAATTCCAAATGTTTTTTTTTATTTTTTTTTAGGAATTTTAATGTATTTTTTGGGTGGAACACCACTTTAAGTGGTTAAGCATGCAGTGAGAAAACGTAGAACAACTGAACTGAATACTTCTTATTAGTCATTGTCTCAAAGTACTGAAGACATTGGGGTTGATTTTACCTTGCCATACCTGGCCGACCCCCCCCCCATGATGCTGGAAATCACTGAAGTAAACATCCCTGCAGCAGTGCCATCGCTGGGACCCAGAAGCTGGAGCAGTGGTGTCTACTTCAGTGATTTCCAGCTTCCAGGCATTGGCCAGGTATGGTATATATATATATATATATATATAGTAACATTAGTCCTAGCTGGAACAAGGCATATAATAATCAGTTTGTAAATGGATAGAAAACTGGCTAAAAGATCGTAATCAGAGAGTAGTGGTTATTGATTCTTACTCTGAATGCTCTAAGGTTATCAGTGGTGTACCCCAAGGTTCAGTGTTGGGACCCTTATTATTATTATTATACAGGATTTATATAGTGCTGACAGTTTACGCAGCACTTTACAACATGAGGGCAGACAGTACAATTACAATACAATTCAATACAGGGGGGAATCAGAGAACCCTGCTCGTTAGAGCTTACAATCTAGGAGGGAGGGTCAAGTTATACAAAAGGGTAATAGCTGTGGGGGATGAGCTAATGGAGAAAATAGTGCAGTTGTTAGATGGAGGCAGGATAGGCTTCTCTGAAGAGGAAAGTTTTCAGGGATCTCCTAAAAGTGGATAAATTTGGAGACAGTCTGACAGATTGGGGTAGGGAATTCCAGAGGATGTGCGAGGCTCGGGAGAAGTCCTGGAGGCGGATATGGGAGGAGGTGATGAGGGAGCTAGAGAGCAGGAGGTCCTGGGAGGAACGAAGAGGGCGATTAGGTTGGTATTTTGAGATTAGGTTAGTGATGTAGCTGGGGGCAGAGTTGTGGATGGCCTTTGTAACTTATTGTTAGTATTTTGAATTTAATTTGTTGGGCGAGTGGCAGCCAATGGAGGGATTGGCAGAGAGGGGTAGCAGACACTGAGCGGTTTGTAAGGTGGATGAGTCTGGCAGCAGCATTCATTATGGACGGAAGGGGGGATAGTCTATTTAAAGGTAAGCCAATGAGGAGTGAGTTGCAGTAGTCGAGGTGAGAGATGACCAGGGAGTGAATCAGGAGCTTTGTGGTTTCATTGGTTAGAAAGGGACGTAGTTTGGAGATGTTGCGGAGGTTGAGGTGGCAAGCTTTGGAAAGTGATTGGATGTGGGGCCGAAAGGAGAGATCAGAGCCAGTGTTGCCAACCGTCAGTATTTTTACTGGCAGGCCGGTAAAAAACAGGCAATTTTCTCCTGCCAGTAAATGCCAGTAAAAGGAAAAAGTTGCCAGTAAAAAATATGGCTGTGATGTTCAGCTCGGTCCAGAGCCGGCTGAGACCATCTGAGTCCCTGCTACAGTGTGTTCGGGCAGCTCTGATGGAGGCGGTGTATGGGCATGTCGTGTGATGTCATGGTGCAAGGGAGCCAAGCAGAGCGGCCAGACCCCTGTGCAGGTCTGGAGGACAGGAGCAGGGCAGGTCGGGAGAGGGACTGTCAGTGTTGTTTAGACTGGAGTGGACTGAAGGGACCAAGAGTCAACTTCATGTGTGTGTGCCTTCCTATTCTAATTTCTTGCCCTCCTGAATCCTGTCCCTGAGCTACTTGCTTACTGTATTGAAAATAAAATAAGAAATATGTTTTTTGCCCTAATACTGTATCTATCTTAAATCACATTGCTAATTGCATATTGTACTTGTTTGTAGCCTAAATACTAAAATTTGCACTTAAAACTGTAATTTTGAAACTTTTGGAAATGCCAGTAAAAACGTGCCTGTGCCAGGAAATTTTGGGTGTTGTGTCAGTAAATTTCAATCTTGTAGGTTGGCAACACTGATCAGAGCCCAGGATAACACCTAGTACCCTGACATGTGGGGACGGGTGGATGGTTGTGCCGTTGTGAGGGGAAGAGGCACATGGGGGAGGAAATATTATAAGTTCGGTTTTGGACAAGTTGAGTTTGAGGAAATGGTGTGACATCCATACAGATTTGTCTGTTTTTTTTTAACAAAACAAAGGTGCTTTATTGTTGTCATGTAGGAGAATTACAACAGCATATTAATTGGTACAGTACATAGCATTGCATGATGAAGTCTATTGTGCACATACAGGTCAAGAATCAGTGTACAGCGAAACATGCAGCAAAAGTTCACAATCATTAGAACAGAATTACACAGTAGTTATACCGTATATACTCGAGTATAAGTCGAGTTTTTCAGCACATTTTTTTGTGCTGAAAGTGCCCCCCTCGACTTATACTCGAGTCAAGCACTATTCTGCAGCAAAAAATTTCATTTTTCGAACCGACTTTGGGGCCCCGTATCTCAGGGCCACTTAGTGCTAGTGCCAAATTTGGTGTGCAAACCCAGTGGAACTGGTCCCACAACATATCCAAAGCTGGAGTTCCTAGCACCAAGTGGCCCCGAGATACGGGGCCCCAAAATCGGTTTGGAAAATGTAATTCTCTGCTGCAGAAAAGTGCTTGACATTTTCTGAACTGATTTTTGGGGCCCTGTATCTCGGGGCCACTTGGTGCAAACCCCAGCTTTGGATATTTTTAATGGTGCTAGTTCCACTGGGTTTGCACACCAAATTTGAGGTTCCTAGCACTAAGTGGCCCCAAGATATGCCCCAAAGTCGGTCAACTGTGTCCATCTACAGCAATGTCATTTCGGGACCCTTTGGGTTCAGAGACCCCGAATTTTGGCTGCAGCTAGGGGGCATCTAGGAACCCTTAACTACCGAGTTTGAAGTTCGGGGGGACCTATGGCTGCAAATGGGCACAGTGAGGCATGAAAATGGGCACAGTGAGGCTGCAAATGGGCATTGTTGACCCTCTTTTCCACTTACAGTAGCTGTGCATTTCTCACCCTCGTCTTATACTCGGGTCACTAAGTTTTTCCCATTTTTTTGTGGTAAATTAGGGCTTCAACTTATACTCGGAACGACTTATACTCGAGTATATACGGTAATCCAAACAGTTGTCTAGCAGCATAAAGAACCTAGTATCTGTGCTAGGACGTGTAGTCCTCTCTAGTATACTAGTCAGAAGTCCAGGGGGCCCAAACTTTTTCGTATTTCCATTGACAACCTCTGTTTATATATATGTAATTCTATACATAGGCAGGGCAGCTCTAATCTGTGCCTTCCATGAGGAGGGGGGGGGGGGGGTTGGCATAATCCACTTGAGGAGTATTTCTTTTTTAGCATAAAAGAGAAGGTATGAAATCAGTAGTTTGGAGTGATGAGAGCGTTGCTCATCATCTTGAACCCCCAATAAGGCCAGCTCAGGTATCATTGGAAGGGAGAGTTGCAGTCTTGAGTTTATTTCCCCAAATACCTTCGTCCAGTAAGCCGAGATGATAGGACAGTCCCAGAACATATGGAAAATGTATACCGGCTGACAGGCACAGGGAACGTTTATGACAGAAGAGACCTCTAGGATCTCTTCCGTAATACATACCCTGCCTATCAGCAGATCATGTAATTCTTCAGTTTACTACCACTTTAAAGGGGGGATATAATCAACATGTATAAATACATTAGAGGAAAAAGGATAGTAAAAAAAAAATAATAATAATAATAAAAAAAAAAAAGGTACAGCGTTCACAAATACATTTAAATATAAAAAATAACCACATTTTTGTTTAATTTTAAAGCGCCCCCAACACCTGGTGCTCATGAGAAGGGACGGGCGTGTTCGGATCCTATCCGATCCAATCATAGGCAGTGAGCAGTGTTGCCAACAGTCAGTATTTTTACTGGCAGCCAGTAAAAAATGGGCACTTGTCTCCTGCCAGTAAATGCCAGTGACAGGAAAAGGTTGCCAGTAAAAAAAAATGGCTGTGAAGCACAGCTCGAAACTGCCTGCTACAGTGTGTTTGGGCGGGTCTGGCGGAAGCGGTGCCTGAGCGTGTCGTGTGATGTCATAGTGCAAGGGAGTTGAGCTGAGCGGCCAGAGCCTCATGTGTGGGTCTGTGGGATGGGAGCAAGGCAAGCAGGGAGCAGGACTGTCAGTGCGGTTTGGACTGAAGGGACCACCTGGCATAGAGAGAGACTGTCACTGTGACTCAGGAGGGGACATGTCATGTCAGTGAGGTGTCATCATCATCTGTGCTGCTGCACACTGCTGTCAGTGTCACTGTGAGAGTCAATTTTATGTGTGTGTCTGACCAATTTCTTCCCCTCCTGAGTCCTGTCCCTGAGATACTTACTTACTATATTTTTTTTTCTTAAAGCAGTGGTGGTGTTGTGGTATTCAAGCACAGGGCTTCAATGGCCTGCCTGTTTCTATCTTATGCACAATCACTCAGTCACCACACTCTTTATAGTTCCATACTCTACACAACACTTTTTCTGAGGTCTCCCTCTACTGGCAGCACTAAGTTTGTCACAGCTTTCTTCCCCCACTGACTTGGATCTATACTGGCTGCATTGTACCCTGCGCCACAAGGCTTGACTTCCTTAGGCCCCTTTCACACTGGGGCGGTGGGGACGTTGGCGGTAAAACGCCGCTATTTTTAGCGGTGGTGTTCGGCCGCTGGCAGGGCAGTTTTAACGCCCGCTAGGGGCCAAAAAATGGTAAAAACCGCCCGCAAAGCGCCGCTACAGCGGCGCTATGCCGGCGGTATAGCCGCGCTGCCCCACTGATTTCAATGGTCAGGAGCGGTGTATACACCGTTCCTTCACCGCTCCCAAGATGCTGTTTGCAGGAGATTTTTTTCCCTCCTGCCAGCGCACCGCCCAAGTGTGAAAGCCCTCAGGGCCTTCACACAGGAGACACAGCAGCGGCAGTTTCAGGTCGGTTTGCAGGCGCTATTTTTAGCGCGATAGCGCCTGCAAACCGCCTCAGTGTGAAAGGGGTCTTACCGAAGATGGCGGCGCCTCCACCCAAGAACCGAGGGACAGATTGGCTTCGGGTGAGGACATCGCGGGCGCCCTGGACAGGTAAGTGTCCTTATTTTAAAAGTCAGCAGCTTCAGTATTTGTAGCTGCTGACTTTTTAAAAAAAATTTTTTTGGCAGAACTCCGCTTTAATATCTACCTTAAATCGCATTGTGAATGGCATATTGTACTTGTTTGTAGCCTAAATACTGAAATTTGCACTTAAAACTGTAATTCTGTAACTTTTGGGAATGCCAGTAAAAACTTGGCCGTGCCAGTAAATTCGATGTGTTGTGTCAGTAAACTTCAATCTGGTAGCTTGGCAACACTGGCAGTGAGGCATGACATACACACGCCCTGACTCGGCTGCTCATGATTGGCGATGTGCAGTGAGGGCTTCCTGGCGGGATTGGCTCGGGTGGGTTGGTACCAAAATCTGAACATGTCTGAGCCCATCCCTACTCATGGGCAAATGCAAACTCGCACGTAGGTCCCGCATGCAAATGTAAACGGTGATTGCACTACACATGTACGGTTTTACCACAAACATTACAGCAAGAGGAATCATTTTAGTGCCAGACCTCTTGTGTAACTCTAAAGACTTTTAAATGGAGATTTTCAGGTACTGTAGTTTGCCGCCACTCCATAGACGCACGCAATTTTAACCCTTTCGTGCCTAAGCCCATTTCTGACATTTGTTGCATACAAGTTAAATATCTGTATTTTTTGCAAGAAAATTACTTTAGAACCCCCAAACATTATATATATATATATATATATATATATATATATATATATATATTTAGCAAAGACCCTAGAGAATTAAATGGCGATTGTTGCAAATTGTTGTGTTTCAAACACAATTTTTGGGGAAAAATTACACTTTCTTGAATTAAAAAAAAAAACAAAACAGTAAAGTTAGCCCAATTGTTTTGTATAATGTGAAAGATAATGTTACGTTGAGTAAATAGATAATGAACATGTCATGCTTTGAAATTGCGCACACTCGTGGAATGGCAACAAACGACGGTATATAAAAATCTCCATATGCTTTAAATTTCTTTTTTTTTTACGTTTACCAGGTTAGAGTTACAGAGGAGTTCTTTTTCTAGAATTATTGCTCTCACTCTAACGATCGTGGTGATAACTCACCTGTGTGATTTGAACACCGTTTACATTTGCAGGTGCGACTTACGTATGCGTTTTGTTTGCACGGGGACGGAGGCGCTTAAAAAAAAAAAAAAAAAAATCTTATTTTTTTAACATTGTCCCTTTAAAAAAAAAAAATTCTGATCACTTTTATTGCTATCACAAGGAATGTAAACATCCCTTGTGACAGTAATAGGTGGTGACAGTTACTCTTTACGGAGGGATCGGGGGTCTAAAAGACCCCAAATCCCTCGTTTGCACTTAAAAGTATTCAGATCGGCAAAATCGGCGACTCTAAATACTGTCATTTTTTTTAAATCAGCGCCACTGGCAGCCGAGTAAACCGGAAGTGACATTGTGACATCGCTTCTGGGATTTTACATGGAGACCCGATTAAAGCCGAATCGATGTTTGGGTCTCAGTCTAGCCAGTGGACACGCCGGCTGGTGGCTCGGGTCTTCCGGTGTGACGGGAGGCCCGGGAAGAGTGGCCGAAGGCGGCGGGAGGATAACACACGAGCGGCTTTTAGCCGCATAGATTGTTACCACTAAAAAGCCAACCGCTGGCTCTAAAAACTGGCAGCGGGGTGATGCATCACCTCAGTATAACCCCTTCAAGCCATGAACGCATATTTGCACACGGTCGGCGTGAAGGGGTTAAAGTGTGACATGTTAGGTATCTATTTATTCGGCCTAACATCATCTTTTATTGTTACCAAACAATTGGGTTATACATATAACCCAATTGTTTGGTAACAATAAAAGATGATGTTAGGCCGAATGATGTTGGTTATATAAAAAAATTGCTACACCCACCATTTCATTCTCTAGGGGCCTCTGCTAAAAAACGATATAATGTTTGAGGGTTCTAAGTACCTTCACAGCTAAAAAAAACAAAATGCATATTTTTGCATGTGTGTATATATATGTGTATGTATGTGTATATCTATATATATATCTAGATAGATATATGTCTATATATATATAGATATATATCTATATATCTATATCTAGATATCTATCTATCTATCTATCTATCTATCTATCTATCTATCTATCTATCTATATCTATATCTATCTATCTATATATATGTATGCATGTGTATATATGTATGTATATATGTATGTATGTATATATGTATGTATGTATGTATCTATGTATGTATGTATATATATATGTATGTATGTGTAACAAAGTTAAGAACATTTTTTCATTGTATAAGAAAATGTTTTGTTTCCATTTTCTTCTTCCAGGTCGCTCTTTGTTTCCAATCTTGGTCACTCGATTTTTAATGGACAAATACTGTACTAATTAAAAGAAAATCATTCTGGTAACTAATGAGAAACGATTTCCAATGTGTCCCTTTGGAACTTTTTGTCTGAATGGTCTAGAATCGGTTCTCAAAAGCAGTGTGCTAATGAACAGAATACCAAACGATCGCTCCGAATGCAGATACTTTTGTCCTATTTTATTATACTGTGTACAAGGCATTAGGAATTCTTTCTGCAGCTGGAGGAGTGAGACTCCACGACTTTGGACAAAAGGTACTGAATCCCTCACATTGCAAAGAAGCATTTTTTTCTGTCCCCCTGAGTTAAGCTTTACCTTAAAGCCCAATTCTAAGATATTTAAACACTCTCCCCCACCAATCAGATGGCTGGAGAACACGAGTCGGAGTGTTGATGATCCGTCTCTCCCCAGACAACTCCTGATTTCCATGGTGACACGATTATCAAGCTTTAGGACAAATATAACACGGGGTCACCACACTGACAGTCTATATTTAGTTGCCCGGCATGGATGGAAACATGAAATTAGATTGTAAGCTCTTCTGAGCAGGGCCCTCTTAATCCTCTTGTGTTTTATTGTATTATAACGGTATTGTCTCCCTTTTATATTGTAAAGCGCTGAGTAAACTGTTGGCACTATACAAATCCTGTATAATAATAATAATGAAATCTACACACAGTGAACTTCCATCATCACTACATTAGAGGAATGAACGGCGTTCTATCAGAATCATTGCCGGGGATCTGGTGACAGTTTAATTGCCGGTGATGGTTACAATCGGCTCCGATGTAGAAGAATCCATGGAGCCTCCCAGGGGGGCACAATACGATCGTCCTCCTGGGGGCTTTACATCTGATCCTCATCTAAACAAGCGAGGCCGGCCAATGCTGCGGCAGCAATTATATACGGAGGGGACTAATTCAAGGAACATCAGAAATGAGTATCTTTTGCTGGCACATAGGATGCCAAAAAGTGATCAATTCCCAAACCTATACCTGTCCTAATAACCTTTATTTCTACAATATATGACAATGATCGGTAATGAGATGTATAGCAGTGCTGCGATGTATACTGTCCTGTATGTAAAGCAGGGATCTCAAACTGGTGGCCCTCCAGCTGTTGCGGAACTACAAGTCCCATCATGCATCTGCCTGTGGGAGTCATGCTTGTAACTGTCAGCCTTGCAATGCCTCATGGGACTTGTAGTTTCACAACAGCTGGAGGGCCGTCCGTTTGAGACCCCTGATGTAAAGGGTTAATCTGCCCAAAGCGACCCCACATACTAATGGACAGGAGTGGGCCGCAGCCCCCCCCCCCCCCCCTTTTCTCTCTGTGGCTTCAGAAGCTCTCCCCCAGCGGTGGAGTCTCACTCCTCCTGCTGCAAAAAAAGGAGTGCCAACCCTGCTTGCATTCTTCCAAAGTACATAGAAACCCAATCACTGGAGCTGGGTATTCAAAAATTTTCATTTTTAAGAACATTCATTCTATTTACTTATTGTCGCTGGGGTAAAATTGATGTTCGTTTTCGCACTGCAGTGACAAGAAGATCTTAAGAAGAAGGATAGGAAAATCTAGGACCCCGTTCGCATCATCGCATAGCGGTAATGAGCGTTCCTGCTACGCAATTTTGTGGAGCGATTTGCATTGTGATTTTGCGTGTCACGTAGGGTCAGCCCAATCACTTGAATGTCATGTGCCACGCGCTTTTGTCGCCCGAGAATAAGATCCTGCTCCTTTTCAGGTGACCAGCCTCACACTATTTTGAAAGGCACAGTTGGTGACTCTGCCAACTGCGGCAGAATCACATTGCGTTTAGGGTGCCATCAGGGGAGAAAGGCACCCAAATGCACATTGCGCGTTGTGCAGTGATCACCACATTATTTGGAACTGCGGGTAGAATTGTGGCAATTCTTCCTGCGATTCCAAATTGTGAAATGTGAATGGAGCCTGGCAGTGTGTTTGGTTTTCATTCACTAAGGTCCATTCACTCCAAAATCAATTCCGGACCGCCCACCGTCGTTATACGTCAGTACTTTGAAGCGGAATATCGTTGTTATGGCAGCAGCTAGCTACCATAACCCCGGTATCCTCTTCTTCAGCAGGCGGTCGGCTTCAAGATAAAATTGGTTTCTGCGGCTGACTCGCTTTGAGATCACATTTATCGGTGGCGGAAGCGGGCCCCCCACTCCCGCCACGCTCCAGTGCCCTCCGCCGCTTACCGGAGCCATCGGCAGCAGCGGAGGCGATCGGATCGTCACTCTTGTGTGACATGGAGACGAGTGAGGGGAAGATGGCCCCCACCCGTCTCCATATCAATGCAGGCGGAAAACGTCACTTCCGACCATAGCTCTTAAAGGGACATTTTTTTTTTTTGTATTTCTTTAAATGACTTTTTTTTTTGTATTTTTTTTTTTTTAAATGACTTTTTTTTTTTTTTTTTTGCATTTTAGTGTAAATATGAGATCTGAGGTCTTTTTGACCCCAGATCTCATATTTAAGAGATCCTGTCATGCTTTTTTTTCTAATACAAGGGATGTTTACATTCCTTGTAATTGGAATAAAAGTGACACAATTTTTTTTTAAAGAACAGAGTAAAAATAAAAAATAAAAGGTAAAATAAATAAGAAAAAAAAAATTTTAAACACGCCCTGTCCCGGCGAGCTCGCGTGCAGAAGCAAACGCGAGTAGCTCCCGCATATGAAAACAATGTTCAAACCACACATGTGAGGTATCGCCACGATCGGTAGAGCGAGAGCAATAATTCTAGCCCTAGACCTCCTCTGTAACTGAAAAGATGCAACCTGTAGAATTTTTTAAACGTCGCCTATGGAGATTTTTAAGGGTAAAAGTTTGTCGCCATTCCACGAGCAGGCGCAATTTTGAAGCGTGACATGTTGGGTATCAATTTACTTGGTATAACATTATCTTTCACAATATAAAAAAAAATTGGGCTAACTTTACTGTTGTCTTACTTTTTAATTAAAAAAAGTGTATTATTTCCAAAAAAAGTGCATTGTAAGATCGCTGCACAAATACAGTGTGACAGAAAGTATTGCAACAACCGCCATTTTCTTCTCTAGGGTGTTAGAAAAAAAAAGTATAATGTTTGAGGGTTGTAAGTAATTTTCTAGCAAAAAAAACAATTTTTAACTTGTAAATAACAAATCTCAGAAAGAGGCTCAGTCCTTAAGTGGTTAAACTCTCAATGTTACAATGTGTTATTGAAATACTCTACACTATAATTGTTGGAATGTATCAATATTAAAAAAAAAAAAAATAAAAAAAATCAATTGTTAAAAGCAAAGAAGTTTTGAAGTACTTTAGAACAATAATTGTCAAGCTGTCGACTGTACTGTTTGGTATGATTGTTCAAAACAATATTCAGATGAATGTTCGCTCAAAAAAATCTACTAGTGTACATGTAGCTTTAGGCTCCTAGTGGTTGCATTTGCCACTCCCCCTCCTGAAAAGCAATGCACAATGGATTGCTTTTCAGAGGGTGATAAAAGTAGGTTTGCAGGCATTCAGGAGGTGAAACTATTGTTTTTTTTTTTTATTTAATTGCCAAGTGGCAATTTTGCATTTCCGGACACAAATGGCTTGCGGTTGTGGCGCAGCCCCACTTACACTGGAGAGTTTGGCAGGGGGGTCTGGCTATCAAGCTCTGCATGGAGTGTCTAAACTGGCCTGCAAAGCATCGCAGCCACGGCAATCTGTGCGCACTTGAGCGGCACCATGTCAGCTTGCAGATTTGCAGTAAAAAAAAAAAACTGCCTGTTTTTACCGCCCCTCTGGACATCTGTGTGAAAGGAGCCCAAAATCTCATCTAATCTTTAGCCTTCTAATGTTATTTGAAAAGTCCTTTTCAATCTTTTTAAATTGTCTTTTTATGTAAAAAACAATACCTGGTGATCCTGCCATTGAGGTCCCTACCCTTACTGGGTGACAACGCCCTTTCCTTGTATGCCAACTGCATTGTCACCCTGTTACATGGCCATCTCAACACACATTACACAGGTCTGGTGCCCGGCTGTCACCATCAGACAGACATTCTTAAAGCTGAACGCTGGGAGAACAAAAAGTGGCACTGCAAGGGTTAAGTGCTCATTACGATCGAGGAGGATAAAAAAAACCCCCTTTCACTTGTCTCATCCTCAATACTGCCAGACCGGTCCCTGCAGCCTCTTCTCCTCTACACTCTGGGGGTCCTCTGACCTCTCTGACCTCATCCAGTCCAATAGACACCAAGGGACAGTCCACACCATGGGGGGGGGGGGGGGATCAGGTAAGTAAAAGTGCGTTTTCTGCTCCCCTAGACCTTTAACCCCTGCAGTGCCAGGAAAGCCCCACTAAAAAGGGAGGATTTTCATCCTCCCTGGAGACCCCATACAGCCATCACTGAAGGGCATGTAGACAGGATGTGGCTGCAAAGAGGCTGCAGAAGATCAGCAGTTTTTAGATATGAAAAAGGACAAGGAAAAGGTGAAAACAAGGGCTTGAGGCATCTTTCAGACGGAGGTGAGGATGTCCTGCGATTTCTAGCAGCAAGAATCTGCAGATTCCTGTGGCAGAAATGACGGGTATAGGTGAATAGCTGCAGCCGCTCGGTCCATACAAAACAATGACAGGCTGACAGTGGCTGCAGCTATTCTGTGTGAACGCTCACCGATTGCTGGAGCCGCTGTCAGCCTGTCATTGTTTTGTATGGGCTGAGCAGCCGCAGCTATTGGTGGCTGTTCACTCAGCTTCGGATCGCTTGTAGTGATGGTAGGTGGATGCATTCCGTGTGCGTCCAGCTAGGATTACTGCGGGCGATCGCTGGCTGAATAGTCACGAGTTGCTGCAGCCGCTGTCAGCCTGTCATTGCATTGTACAGGCTCAGCCCTGATGATTTCTGTGGCTGGATGTGCTAATCACCCGTGTGAATGCACCTTAGGGTAGATTCAGACATACGTCTCCATCTCCTTTGCCTCTGAAGCCCAATCCGCGTTCGTATCGCACTCTGGTGGCTACTGAGAGGTGATAAGAAAGTGATTGGACGCCTCCTCACTGCCTGTTTTAACACCGTTTACGTCGCAGCCGCAGTTGCGGGGCATATTTTTGCCATCCCCCAATGAGGTTACAGTTACATCTATTGTAATATTACTACATTAAGAAAAAAAAAAAAGTCACCCCCCCCCCCCCACACTTTTCCATAATGCTTATACAAGGATATGCAATTAGCGGACCTCCAGTTGTTGCAAAACTACAAGTCCCATCATGCCTCTGCCTCTGGGTGTCATGCTTGTGGCTGTCAGAGTCTTGCTATGCATGATGGGACTTGTAGTTCTGCAACAGCTGAAGGTCCGCTAATTGCATATCCCTGAAGGTAGATGGACACGGAAGTACTAGAACCTCAGCATTGGAGTCCCTGAGAGAGCCAGAGACGTGGCCCCATCCGCACTGACAATGACATACCTGCGTTTATAGGACACTTCCACACACATATCAATACATGGAATGATTTGCAGGACTCATTGTCATCATATGTAGTGACCTGCGTTGTTGGTAGTGTGACCCTCCCTGGGACCTGTCAGTTCACAAATGCCAACGTCTGTAAAAACGCAGCATAATGCAACACGCATGAAAGTGTATGGTACATGCACATCAGAACACATGTATATTCCATGCGTTGCGGTGAGTTTTTCTATGCAGTGAAAGGACCCTATAGGCCAGTGATGGCGAACCTTGGCACCCCAGATGTTTTGGAACTACATTTCCCATGATGCTCATGCACTCTGCTGTGTAGTGGAGCATCATGGGAAATGTAGTTCCAAAACATCTGGGGTGCCAAGGTTCACCATCACTGGTCTAGGGGCTCATTCATGGTGACTGGCAGTTTTTTCATGCACTGGATAAATGGCAGTCGCTGCAAATCCATAGGAAACAAATTGTATTCTGTGCACCCCGGGAGGTGCGGTGATCTGCGGTAAAATGTAGGCATGTTGCAATTCGAGGCACCGCATGTCGCTGTATGTCACTGCATGTCACTGCATGTCACCACATGTCACCGCATGTCACCGCATGTCACCACATGTCACTGCATGTCACCGCATGTCACTGCATGTCACCACATGTCACCGCATGTCACTGCATGTCACTGCATGTCACCACATGTCACTGCATGTCACCACATGTCACTGCATGTCACCACATGTCTCCGCATGTCACCGCATGTCACCGCATGTCACTGCATGTCACCACATGTCACTGCATGTCACCACATGTCTCCGCATGTCACCACATGTCACCACATGTCACCGCATGTCACCGCATGTCACTGCATGTCACCGCATGTCTCCGCATGTCACCACATGTCACTGTATGTCACTGCATGTCACTGCATGTCACCACATGTCACTGTATGTCACCACATGTCACTGCATGTCACCACATGTCACCGCATGTCACCACATGTCACATGTCACCGCATGTCACTGCATGTCACTGCATGTCACCACATGTCACTGCATGTCACCGCATGTCACCACATGTCACTGTATGTCACTGCATGTCACTGCATGTCACCACATGTCACCACATGTCACTGCATGTCACCGCATGTCACCGCATGTCACCACATGTCACTGCATGTCACCACATGTCACCACATGTCACTGCATGTCACTGCATGTCACCACATGTCACTGCATGTCACCGCATGTCACCACATGTCACTGTATGTCACTGCATGTCACTGCATGTCACCACATGTCACCACATGCCACTGTATGTCACTGCATGTCACTGCATGTCACCACATGTCACCACATGTCACTGCATGTCACCGCATGTCACCGCATGTCACCACATGTCACTGCATGTCACCGCATGTCACCGCATGTCACCACATGTCACTGCATGTCACCGCATGTCACTGCATGTCACCGCATGTCTCCGCATGTCACTGCATGTCACCGCATGTCTCCGCATGTCTCCGCATGTCACATGTCACCACATGCCACTGCATGTCACCGCACTGCTGAGTGACAACATCAATCAACTGTTACTTTCTGACTTTCAAAAAAGTTTAAAAAAATAAAGAATAAAAGAAGTAAACAATGCAATGTGCTGAAATGCTTTTCACCCAATCATTCACCGCAGTCCTCTACGAATAAAATCTATCCGCCCACTAAAACAGTGTATGTGAGGGTGAATGAGCCCCGGGGGTCACCATACACATTACAATCTCTGTACAATCAGCTTTGGATTGACCAAAATGATATTTTAAATAGCAGATACATATATAAAGGGGCAGATATACTAAATCTGGAGCAGAATCAGGTGCAGCTTTGGATAGTATTAGTAACCAATCAGCTTCCAGGTTTTCTTTGAACAAGCTGAAGATAGAAGCTGATTGGCCACCATGCACAGTTGTCCCAGATTCCGAGTGCTCCAGTTTTAGTAAATTAAATCAGCAAATTTAGCAAATCAGTAAAAGTATCTTTCCCACATCCCCTATGTCTTCCATACCTATATAATCCCATTATTTATAATGTCTGTCTATGTAATAGGAGCCCCGATCTCATCCCTCCAATCAGGAACTGCCCCCCCCCCCCCCCCCGTAGCTGTCAGTAGATCTAACGCCGGCCACACACACTTCAATCTTATTATCTGATCGATATGCAGTTCAATAAAACAATGAAGTTAGCAAACTCTCCAATAGCCAGAACTTCCCTTCCAATCAATTCAGGTATGATTTAGACCAGTTTTGATCAAAGTCGATCGGGCAGAGTGGAAAATGATTGATCGTTTTGCATTGACTGGCAGCTCTCATCCAATCAAATTTTAATGGATCAGATTATGAGCTTAAATGGTGGAAACAGAGATGTGAGCGATCATTTACAATCCTATCTTCCAACGATCAATGATCAATTGTGTTGCCTACCAGAGATTGATTGAAAATGAAATAGATCTTTTACTGACGTGTGTATGCCCACCATGGAGGAGATTGTACAATCAGACTGTACAGTAAAATCAATCGGTCACACTTTGTATGAAGTTCGGTTTGGCTGTGCTTAGAAATCTAGAGACCGATCGGATACTCGGAACGTGTCAGACAAGTGATGTTTTTATGTATAAATTACATTATGACTCCCCAGATACAATCTGTGTGTTAGGAGCGGACAGAGGAGACCTTGGGAACCCTCCACCCAGAACTGACCTATCAGCTGCCTGCACTGACCCTCCCAGACCATCCCGTCCTATCAGATCGGGGATCGTCCCGTCCTATCAGATCGGGGATCGTCCCGTCCTATCAGATCGGGGATCGTCCCGTCCTATCAGATCGGGGATTGTCCTGTCCTATCAGATCGGGGATCGTCCTGTCCTATCAGATCGGGGATCGTCCTGTCCTATCAGATCGGGGATCGTCCCGTCCTATCAGATCGGGGATTGTCCTGTCCTATCAGATCGGGGATCGTCCCATCCTATCAGATCGGGGATTGTCCTGTCCTATCAGATTGGGGATCATTCTGTCCTATCAGATCGGGGATTGTCCTGTCCTATCAGATTGGGGATCATTCTGTCCTATCAGATCGGGGATCATTCTGTCCTATCAGATCGGTGATCGTCTTGTCCCATCAGATCGGGGATCATTCTGTCCTATCAGATCGGGGATCGTCCTGTCCTATCAGATCGGGGATCATTCTGTCCTATCAGATCGGGGATCGTCCTGTCCTATCAGATCGGGGATCGTCCCGTCCTATCAGATCAGGGATCGTCCTGTCCTATCAGATCGGGGATCGTCCTGTCCTATCAGATCGGGGATCTTTCTGTCCTATCAGATCGGGGATCATTCTGTCCTATCAGATTGGGGATCTTTCTGTCCTATCAGATCAGGGATCTTTCTGTCCTATCAGATCGGGGATTGTCCTGTCCTATCAGATCGGGGATCTTTCTGTCCTATCAGATCGGGGATCTTTCTGTCCTATCAGATCGGGGATCGTCCCGTCCTATCAGATCAGGGATCGTCCTGTCCTATCAGATCGGGGATCGTCCTGTCCTATCAGATCGGGGATCTTTCTGTCCTATCAGATCGGGGATCTTTCTGTCCTATCAGATCGGGGATCGTCCCGTCCTATCAGATCGGGGATCGTCCTGTCCTATCAGATCGGGGATCTTTCTGTCCTATCAGATCGGGGATTGTCCTGTCCTATCAGATCGGGGATCTTTCTGTCCTATCAGATCGGTGATCGTCCTGTCCTATCAGATCAGGGATCGTCCTGTCCTATCAGATCGGGGATCGTCCTGTCCTATCAGATCGGGGATCTTTCTGTCCTATCAGATCGGGGATCGTTCTGTCCTATCAGATCGGGGATCATTCTGTCCTATCAGATCGGGGATCGTCCTGTCCTATCAGATCGGGGATCTTTCTGTCCTATCAGATCGGGGATCGTCCCGTCCTATCAGATCGGGGATCGTCCCGTCCTATCAGATCGGGGATCGTCCCGTCCTATCAGATCGGGGATTGTCCTGTCCTATCAGATCGGGGATCGTCCTGTCCTATCAGATCGGGGATCGTCCTGTCCTATCAGATCGGGGATTGTCCTGTCCTATCAGATCGGGGATTGTCCCATCCTATCAGATCGGGGATTGTCCTGTCCTATCAGATTGGGGATCATTCTGTCCTATCAGATCGGGGATTGTCCTGTCCTATCAGATTGGGGATCATTCTGTCCTATCAGATCGGGGATCATTCTGTCCTATCAGATCGGTGATCGTCTTGTCCCATCAGATCGGGGATCATTCTGTCCTATCAGATCGGGGATCGTCCTGTCCTATCAGATCGGGGATCGTCCTGTCCTATCAGATCGGGGATCATTCTGTCCTATCAGATCGGGGATCGTCCTGTCCTATCAGATCGGGGATCGTCCCGTCCTATCAGATCAGGGATCGTCCTGTCCTATCAGATCGGGGATCGTCCTGTCCTATCAGATCGGGGATCTTTCTGTCCTATCAGATCGGGGATCTTTCTGTCCTATCAGATCGGGGATCATTCTGTCCTATCAGATTGGGGATCTTTCTGTCCTATCAGATCAGGGATCTTTCTGTCCTATCAGATCGGGGATTGTCCTGTCCTATCAGATCGGGGATCTTTCTGTCCTATCAGATCGGGGATCTTTCTGTCCTATCAGATCGGGGATCGTCCCGTCCTATCAGATCAGGGATCGTCCTGTCCTATCAGATCGGGGATCGTCCTGTCCTATCAGATCGGGGATCTTTCTGTCCTATCAGATCGGGGATCTTTCTGTCCTATCAGATCGGGGATCGTCCCGTCCTATCAGATCGGGGATCGTCCTGTCCTATCAGATCGGGGATCTTTCTGTCCTATCAGATCGGGGATTGTCCTGTCCTATCAGATCGGGGATCTTTCTGTCCTATCAGATCGGTGATCGTCCTGTCCTATCAGATCAGGGATCGTCCTGTCCTATCAGATCGGGGATCGTCCTGTCCTATCAGATCGGGGATCTTTCTGTCCTATCAGATCGGGGATCGTTCTGTCCTATCAGATCGGGGATCATTCTGTCCTATCAGATCGGGGATCGTCCTGTCCTATCAGATCGGGGATCTTTCTGTCCTATCAGATCGGGGATCTTTCTGTCCTATCAGATCGGGGATCTTTCTGTCCTATCAGATCGGGGATCATTCTGTCCTATCAGATCGGGGATTGTCCTGTCCTATCAGATCGGGGATCGTCCTGTCCTATCAGATCGGGGATCGTTCTGTCCTATCAGATCGGGGATCTTTCTGTCCTATCAGATCGGGGATCTTTCTGTCCTATCAGATCGGGGATCGTCCTGTCCTATCAGATCGGGGATTGTCCTGTCCTATCAGATCGGGGATCTTTCTGTCCTATCAGATCGGGGATCTTTCTGTCCTATCAGATCGGGGATTGTCCTGTCCTATCAGATCGGGGATCGTCCCGTCCTATCAGATCGGGAATTGTCCTGTCCTATCAGATCGGTGATCGTTCTGTCCTATCAGATCGGTGATCGTTCTGTCCTATCAGATCGGGGATCGTCCCGTCCTATCAGATCGGGGATCGTTCTGTCCTATCAGATCGGGAATTGTCCTGTCCTATCAGATCGGTGATCGTTCTGTCCTATCAGATCGGTGATCGTTCTGTCCTATCAGATCGGGGATCGTCCTGTCCTATCAGATCGGGGATCATTCTGTCCTATCAGATCGGGAATTGTCCTGTCCTATCAGATCGGGGATCGTCCTGTCCTATCAGATCGGGGATCATTCTGTCCTATCAGATCGGGAATTGTCCTGTCCTATCAGATCGGGGATCGTCCTGTCCTATCAGATCGGGGATCGTCCTGTCCTATCAGATCGGGGATCGTTCTGTCCTATCAGATCGGGGATCGTCCTGTCCTATCAGATCGGTGATCGTTCTGTCCTATCAGATCGGGGATTGTCCTGTCCTATCAGATCGGGGATCGTCCTGTCCTATCAGATCGGGGATCGTCCTGTCCTATCAGATCGGGGATCGTTCTGTCCTATCAGATCGGGGATCGTCCTGTCCTATCAGATCGGGGATCGTCCTGTCCTATCAGATCGGTGATCGTTCTGTCCTATCAGATCGGGAATTGTCCTGTCCTATCAGATCGGGGATCGTCCTGTCCTATCAGATCGGGGATCGTTCTGTCCTATCAGATCGGGGATTGTCCTGTCCTATCAGATCGGGGATCGTCCTGTCCTATCAGATCGGGGATCGTTCTGTCCTATCAGATCGGGGATCTTTCTGTCCTATCAGATCGGTGATCGTTCTGTCCTATCAGATCGGGGATTGTCCTGTCCTATCAGATCGGTGATCGTTCTGTCCTATCAGATCGGGGATCGTCCTGTCCTATCAGATCGGGGATCGTCCTGTCCTATCAGATCGGGGATCTTTCTGTCCTATCAGATCGGTGATCGTTCTGTCCTATCAGATCGGGAATTGTCCTGTCCTATCAGATCGGTGATCGTTCTGTCCTATCAGATCGGGGATCGTCCCGTCCTATCAGATCGGGGATCGTTCTGTCCTATCAGATCGGGGATCGTCCTGTTCTATCAGATCGGGGATCATTCTGTCCTATCAGATCGGGGATCATTCTGTCCTATCAGATCGGGAATTGTCCTGTCCTATCAGATCGGGGATCGTCCTGTCCTATCAGATCGGGGATCGTCCTGTCCTATCAGATCGGGGATCGTTCTGTCCTATCAGATCGGGGATCGTCCTGTCCTATCAGATCGGGGATCGTCCTGTCCTATCAGATCGGGGATCTTTCTGTCCTATCAGATCGGGGATCGTCCTGTCCTATCAGATCGGGGATCTTTCTGTCCTATCAGATCGGGGATCTTTCTGTCCTATCAGATCGGGGATCTTTCTGTCCTATCAGATCGGGGATCATTCTGTCCTATCAGATCGGGAATTGTCCTGTCCTATCAGATCGGTGATCGTTCTGTCCTATCAGATCGGGGATCGTCCTGTTCTATCAGATCGGGGATCATTCTGTCCTATCAGATCGGGGATCATTCTGTCCTATCAGATCGGGAATTGTCCTGTCCTATCAGATCGGGGATCGTCCTGTCCTATCAGATCGGGGATCATTCTGTCCTATCAGATCGGGAATTGTCCTGTCCTATCAGATCGGGGATCGTCCTGTCCTATCAGATCGGGGATCGTCCTGTCCTATCAGATCGGGGATCGTTCTGTCCTATCAGATCGGGGATCGTCCTGTCCTATCAGATCGGGGATCGTCATGTCCTATCAGATCGGGGATCGTCCTGTCCTATCAGATCGGTGATCGTTCTGTCCTATCAGATCGGGGATCGTCCTGTCCTATCAGATCGGGGATCGTCCTGTCCTATCAGATCGGGGATCGTTCTGTCCTATCAGATCGGGGATCGTCCTGTCCTATCAGATCGGGGATCTTTCTGTCCTATCAGATCGGTGATCGTTCTGTCCTATCAGATCGGGGATTGTCCTGTCCTATCAGATCGGTGATCGTTCTGTCCTATCAGATCGGGGATCGTCCTGTCCTATCAGATCGGGGATCGTCCTGTCCTATCAGATCGGGGATCTTTCTGTCCTATCAGATCGGTGATCGTTCTGTCCTATCAGATCGGGAATTGTCCTGTCCTATCAGATCGGTGATCGTTCTGTCCTATCAGATCGGGGATCGTCCCGTCCTATCAGATCGGGGATCGTCCCGTCCTATCAGATCGGGGATCGTTCTGTCCTATCAGATCGGGAATTGTCCTGTCCTATCAGATCGGGGATCGTCCTGTTCTATCAGATCGGGGATCATTCTGTCCTATCAGATCGGGGATCATTCTGTCCTATCAGATCGGGGATCGTCCTGTCCTATCAGATCGGGGATCGTCCTGTCCTATCAGATCGGGGATCGTCCTGTCCTATCAGATCGGGGATCGTCCTGTCCTATCAGATCGGGGATCATTCTGTCCTATCAGATCGGGAATTGTCCTGTCCTATCAGATCGGGGATCGTCCTGTCCTATCAGATCGGGGATCGTCCTGTCCTATCAGATCGGGGATCGTCCTGTCCTATCAGATCGGGGATCGTCCTGTCCTATCAGATCGGGGATCGTCCTGTCCTATCAGATCGGGGATCGTCCTGTCCTATCAGATCGGGGATCTTTCTGTCCTATCAGATCGGTGATCGTTCTGTCCTATCAGATCGGGGATTGTCCTGTCCTATCAGATCGGGGATCGTCTTGTCCTATCAGATCGGGTATCGTCCTGTCCTATCAGATTGGGGATTGTCCCGTCCTATCAGATCGGGGATCGTTCTGTCCTATCAGATCGGGGATCATTCTGTCCTATCAGATCGGGGATTGTCCTGTCCTATCAGATCGGGGATAAGTTTGGACACACACACACTGCGATCTGTCAGCGATCAGCGCCGACAAACTCCATCCATCCATCAGTTGTACTCACATCCAGGATGACGGAGATGCCCCTCCTGGTGCCCTGGTTGGCCATTCCCTGCACCCCGCTCAGCGCCTCCTCTCCCCGCAGCTCTCGCTCAGTCTTGTCGGTCATCTTGGTGACGATCCAGCGGAGAAGTCCGTCCAGTGCCCGGCTCTGAGAGTGCTGCTGCTGCAGGAGCTTGTGGACGCTGGACCTGCAGTACCGGGCTGCCTGCTCACACATGTCTGACACTGGGGAGGGGGAGCGCAGCCCGCCCCCTGCACCGAGCCACGCCCCGACAGACACAAAACACGCCCGCGACACGCCCCCTGCAGTAACGCTGTCCAACGGGGACGAAGGAGGCTGCAGGGGAGCGAAGAGCTTGGCAGGTGCGATGTGAGTGACCACGCCTTTATTTAGGCAAACCCCGCCCATGCCGGTCTCGGGAGAACGGGCTTCACGGCGGGAGCGCGCATTCGCCTAGTTAACCCAGAAGAGTTATGTGAGGGGGGAGGGGAGCGATGAGGGGACCATGGAAGACGATGTGTGTCTCACCTGCTTTGTCATTCTTATAATGACAGGAGAGAAAATAAAGTGCATGGAAGGAAAAAAGAAAAATCTTTTTATTTATTAATAAAAACTACATTTCTACAACCCTCGGACCTGTCCCGGGATTTATCTCTGATATGAGGAATGGGGGGGGGGGGGGTGCTTAATATTTTGGGGGGTCGGCAAACAAACCTGCGCCCCTCATTCCTCTCCACACAGACACTGGGATCTATTTATAAAAACATCATGTGAGATGCATTACCCAACCTTGATTGATTCTGACTTAAAGTGTTTGTAAAGTCTCATTTTTTAAAATAAAAAATAACAAACATGTAATATTTACCTCCTCTTTGTAATGGTTGTGCACAGAGCAGCCCAGATCCTCCTCTTCTCAGGTCCCCCTTCGGCTCTCCAGGCCCCTCCTTCCTGTAGGGTGCCCCCACAACAAGCAGCTTCCTATGGGGGCACCCGAGCCGAGTTACAGCTCCCTGTGTCCATTCAGACAGTGAGCTGCGGCCAGGCCCCACCCCCTTTCTCTTCTCATTGGCTGACTGACTTTGATTGACAGCAGCGGGAGCCAATGGCGCCACACTGCTGTCTCAGCCAATAAGGAGGGGAGTCCCAGATGGCCGAGATATTCCTACAACTTTGCTGGGGCTAGAGGGACCTCAGGTAGGTATTAGGGGGGCTGAAGGGGGCTGCTGGACACAGAAGGATTTTTACCTTAATGCATTAAGAAAAAAATAACCTTCTGGCTTTACAATCACTTTAATCAAAACATTGATTTCCTATGATCATCAGCGCCATCTAGTGGCCACATTGCGGTAGTTTATTATGATTGAAGTGTTTCCAGAAAAATACTGCATTATGGCCACTAGGTGGAGATGACGATCATGGTAAATCGTTTTAATTAAAGTGACACTAAAGGTTCGGGGTTTTTGTAAAAAAAATAACAAACATATCATACTTACCTCCACTGTGCAGCTCATTTTGCACAGAGTGGCCCCAAACCTGCTCTTCTGGGGTCCCTCGGCGTCTCTCTCAGCTCCTCCCAACAAGCGATCTCCCGGGGGGTTACCTTGCGGGCACGCTCCCGAGTCCAGCATTCAGCGTCCATAGACGCCGAATGCAGGACTCGGCCCCGCCCCCCAGCACTCGCGTCATTGGATTTGATTGACAGCAGCGGGAGCCAATGGCTGCACTGATATCAATCTATCCAATCAACAGGCGAGAACCCCAGGCAGAGAGATAGCGCGTCCCCCTGGGACAAGTTCGAGGGCTCAGGTAAGTAAAACGGAGGGGGCTGGGGGGCCGGTCACTGACAGGTGTTTTTTTACCTTAATGTAGAGGATGCATCAAGGTGAAAAAACACAAACCTTTACAACCCCTTTAACTACTTAAAGGGGTTGTAAAGGTTTGTTTTTTGTTTTTAATAACAAACATGTCATACTTACCTCCTCTGTGCAAGAGCTTTGAACAAAGCAGCCCCGATCCCCCTCTTCTGGGTTCCCTCAGTGGCACTCCTGGCTCCTCCCCACATTTAGAGCCCCTACGGAGAGTCACTTTCCATTTGGGCACTTGTGCGGGCGCGCTCCCGAGTCCTGCTGCTGTGTCCATTGACTTTGACAGCAGGACTCAGCCCCACCCCTTGGCTCCCGTGTCATTGGATTTGATTGACAGCAGTGGAAGCCAATGGTTTCTGCTGCTATCAATCTATCCAATGAGGACCCGAGACAGCGGCTGGAGCTGCAGTGCTCGTCCCCGTCGCTGGAACGGGTAAGTAAAAGGGGGGCTCTGGGGGGCTGCTGCACTACAAAAGGTTTTCCACCCTAATGCATAGAATGCATTAAAGCGGGGGTCCACCTAAACCGCCAAAAAAAAAAATATTAAAAGCCAGCAGCTACAAATACTGCAGCTGCTGACTTTTAATACATGGCCACTTACCTGTCCCAGGGTCCAGCGATGTCGGCAGGGGACGCCGAGAACCCGCTCGGTTCTCGGCAGCTGCCGCCGCCATCCTAGGTGCGGGAATCAGGAAGTGAAGCGTTGCGGCTACACTTCCCGGTTCCCTACTGCGCATGCGTGAGTCGCGCTGCGCGTCCCAAGTGGTCCCCGCTCTCTCCTGGGAGCTGTGTGTTTCCCAGCAGACAGCGCAAAGGGACGGGAAGAGGCATAGACTCCCATGGGAATCTATGCCGGAAGTGGGTGCAAATACCTGTCTTAGACAGGTATCTGCACCCCCCTCCCCCCTGAAAGGGGCCAAATGTGACACCGGAGGGGGGGAGGGTTCCGAAAAGTGGAAGTTCCATTTTTGTGTGTAACTCCGCTTTAAGGTGAAAAACCACGAGGGTTTACAACCCCTTTAACCACTTGCCGCACCGCCCCGCCGTCAAATGAGGGCGGGGCAGTGCGGCTCTCGTTCTGGGTGGACGTCATATGACGGCTTACCAGAATGGCCACTCTCACGCGCGCGGTGGCGCGCTGCATGGCGATCGCGTCCACCGCCGCCCCCAGAGCCGCACTTCTGCCCTATACCCACAGGGTCCCAGAACTTCTCCAGCACTGTGAGCACCTTCAGGGGCCCTGATTTGCTGTCATCTGCGTACTGGGACACCTATGTAGATTATTTTGCATGTGGCCAGTTAAGTATTGTGAGTTCTAACATTTTGTAAACTGCCCACTAGATGGCGATTTTCCCTTTCTATACACACACACAGAAGCTGTGGGGGAAATCGCATGTGATTCGGACAGGAATTGCACCGCATTCCTGTTCAAAACGTATGCGATTCTTTTCAGTGCAATTTGCACCCATTCATTTTGTATTGACGCAAATCAGACCACAAAGTATCGGTATCAGGAGCATGCGGGCGAGTACCGATACTCACACAAATGCTTGATATTATCACTAATACTGTTATCGGTGCATCCCTAATTCTCTGCTTTCATTTTAAAATCCTTCCAGCATCGGCTCCCCCAGTCCCCCTGAATACAAATTTCCGCACTTTTTTTTAAACTAAGTTATATATATAAAAGTGCGGAAACTTTTTGAAGACCCCCTCGTACTTACCCTCTTTCCAGTGCTGTGCCTTAGGGCAACATAGTCGATCTCTTTCTCCTTACAGAGGCAGCAGTGGGATCCATTGGCTCTTGCTGCCATCAATCAAATTCTGTGAAGAGGGAGATGGAGGCGGGGTGAGCCAGGCTGTGCGTGCCTATTGACACAAAAGTGCCCCCATAGCAAGAGGCTTGCTATGGGGACAGACACCGAAGGGGAGGAGCCAAGAGCACTGGTGGGGGACCCCATAAGAGGAGGTTTGGTAAGGATAAGACTTGTCACATTCATCCAGCAATTATGTTTTTTATAACTAGAACGCATATTCTGTAGTCTGAGATAAGAACTAGGAGGGCTAATTACTGTCCCTGAGATAATCCGGGAAATGTGCCCATTCCTGACAGATATTTTTGCACTTTTTGAACAGATATAACAAATTCTTTCAATGGTATATAAATATTAGACCAATAGGGAGCAAATAAGAGAATTCATTGTGAGAGTTTACATTTACTTTAATCAAACACTGGTGATGAGGTCTTCAACCAGAGAGGGACGCACACTTAAAGCCCAACTCTGGGTACCTATTCCAGCACTGCAAGGGATAATTGCTAATTTAGGTCAGTGGTCTCCAAACTGCTGCCCTGGGGCCGAATGTGGCCCTTTGCTTCCCTTTATCTGGCCCTCGGGGCACCATTCCATCTACTGACACCAAAGATGAGGCATAATTTCTGTCACTGACATCAACAATGGGGCACTATTCCTCCCACTGACACCATCAAAAGGGCACAATTCTTCACACTGACACCATAAAAAGGGCACACTTTTTCCCACTGACACCAACGATGGGGCACTATTCCTCCCACTGACACCAACAATGGGGCACAATTCCTCCCACTGACACCAACGATGGGGCACAATTCTTCCCACTGACACCATCAAAAGGGCACACTTTTTCCCACTGACACCAACGATGGGGCACTATTCCTCCCACTGACACCAACAATGGGGCACAATTCCTCCCACTGACACCAACGATGGGGCACAATTCTTCCCACTGACACCATCAAAAGGGCACACTTTTTCCCACTGACACCATCAATGGGGCACTATTCCTCCCAATGACACCATCAATGGGGCATAATTCCTTCCATTGATACCAACTACTGGGCACTAGTCCTCTCACTGACACCAAAGATAGGGCATTATTTACTCCTACTGAAGGCCAGGGCATTTTCTACTCCCACTGGCCACAGTCCGGCCCCCCTAAAGTCTAAAGGGCAGTAAACTGGCCCTTTGTTTAGAAAGTTTGGAGACCCCTGTATTAGGTCCTCCACCCCTCCCTGCAGCTAGACCCGCCCCCGCTGTGTCTTCTCCCCCCATGCTGTAGTGGTCTAAAATCCTGAAGTCATCAAGAACGGAGCAGGGTCCACAGCCCTGCATTGAATGTTACAATGCTGAGGGATACTCTACTGCCAGAGCCTTTGGGAGCGCTGTCTGCTGGGGGAGGGGAGGAACGGGTAAGTAAAACCGTTTCTTCTCAAAACGGGCCATGAACCCTCTGAAGTGCAGGCGCAGCCCTCTGCAAGGGATCCTTCACAATGTCTCCAGCTTTAAATTCAGTGATTTATTTATTTATTTCATATTCAGCACCAGGGACAGCGCTTACATTGAATGAGAATTGTCCTGCGTGCTTGTGGCTGCTCTGATCATTGAAATCTTCATTTATCTGCCCCCCCCCCTTTTCAATACATTCATAGCTGTGATCTTCCAGTGCTATGGGGGTTAATATGAGCCGCTTCATCTGTCATAGGAACTCATCAATAGTGCCGACTATGCCTGTCCTTTCCATCCCCGCCTCCATTCCCGCAATAAAAAGCCCTCTATGATTGGAGGAGACGGACCTTTCATGCATATGCCCCTCCTCCATTCATAGCTTCTATGAATGGAGGAGGGGGGCGGAAAGTTGACACATTTGAAGAGCACCAGTGATCGGTGAAGCGCACGTTTTAACCCCCCTCAGAACCAGAACATAACACAAAAAAAAATGTGAAAACTTCCCTTACCTCCCAGCTGCTGCTTACCTTACACCCCGGCTTCTACCCACAGCGCCTAGGCAAGGGGGACGTCACAAGACCTTCCAGAAAAATTCCAAAGATGAGAATCCCATCTCTCATGAGAAGACACGCCAACATGTGACAACAGCAGGAGCAAAGACTGACATAATGTTTTCCAGAATCCTCGCAATGTTACTGCCATGGAATTTTTTTTTTTTTTTTTTTTTATGGTAGCAAAAGTATAATAAACTATTCAATGAATTAAAGTTACTTAAAAGAGATGTATGGATTTTTTTTTTTGTGGAACCATACTTAGGTGGATGCAGCATCTGTCCCCCACTGGCTCTAACACTGAGAACCGAGTGATCAAACACTGCCGATCGCTCAGTTCTCACAGCTCCGTGAGTAGAGAGCTGCAGACTGTCAGTCACCGGTTCTTTACTCTGCCCCCCCCCCTGCGCGCTGGGCTGTGGAGAGGGCGGGAGCAGCCGGCTCAGGCTCGCAGCGTTTTGTTGAGAGGTTGAGTCAGGTGACGGTCCAGGCATGTGGGCGGATCCCAACCAATATGGTCACAATTTTTCCTGGGCCTGGACTGGCCGAGTGATGTTAGCTGACAGCAGGTTTTAGCCCAATGTCTGCTGAAAATGGATCACAAGAGTGCAGAACAAACTGCACTCCTGCGATCCACAGGAGAAGTACAACCAAACAAGCGTTGGCTGTACTTCTCCTTTAAAGGGGAGTTCCACTCACTTTTTTTTACCAAAAATATATAGCAGACTACATATTGGCCTAAAGTGATGAAGAAATTCGTTTTTTTTTTTTAATTCTTTTATTGGATATATTTTATAGCAGAAAGTAAAAAAATATATATATTTTTCAAAATTGTCTTTTTTTTTTTTTTTTTTATAGTGCAAACAATAAAAACTGCCAAGGTGATCACATACCACTAAAAGAAAGCTCTATTTGTGGGGAAAAAGGGACAAAAATGTTATTTGGGTACAGCAATTGTCCGCGCAATTGTCAGTTAAAGTAACGCAGTGCCGAAACACAAAACATGGCCTAGTCATGAAGGAGGCTGCCTTTGAGAACATCAATGACGAAACGCGTAAGCCGGACCCACGCACTCATGCTACTTCCGGTACGCTAGCAGGGAGCTGGAACGCAGTTGGAGCGCACGCTGCGATACGGCCCCTGTACACACTGAACTGATTTAGGTAGTACTTTTACGGGCTTACCCACTTGCTGGGAAGCTTACTGTTTGATTTTAACCTCAATTTTTTAAATAAACCAACTTTTAGTACACTATGGGAGCCCTATCTCTTTTTTTTGAGGATCGATCCCTGGAATTTCATTGAACATTCTCTGGAAACTGTGATTGGAAAGTTCTGAATAGGAGATTTTTGGACATCCTGATCTGCAGAATTGACTAGATGAGCCATTAGAGGATACCACGCCAGGCTATCGGTGAATCTGCTGAAGGACCTATCAAGGGACACCTAACCACCCGGGTATCTATACATGCTATTTACCCCTGCAGGGGTAGTGGAAGCTGGTGAGTGAGGACCCTTAAGGGGGAGTACAAGAGTCACCTGATTTACTGAGCACTGTGGTCACCTTGGAGCCGTTGGCATTTTGTACAGCAATTTTGCACATCACTTATGTGGGACTATTGTATAGCATTTTTTTGCCAATGATTTTTGTTTACACATTTTTTCATGAACTGATGTTTTTTTACATATAAGTTATAATATCAATTTTTTCAGTATATATATATATATATATTTTTTTTGGTGTTGCATCTTACGGTTGGGATGTAGGCATATTTTGAATACTTAGTTTTATGTCACAGATGGTTTCATCATATCATCTTTTGATGTGTGTACCTACACTATTTATATCATCATCACCATTATGATATAAATCACTATTAATATCACTTGTTTATATCTAGGTGTGGGTGGTAAACCACTGTGGGTTACAGAGTATTACCACCCGCATTATATTAGGGTTACGCCACTCGCCCCATTTCTTTTTACCACTTTCATGAAGGAAGGTAAAACCTTCCGGGGCTGAAGTGGTTAAAGAACAATGTAATAGGAAAAACTACACCTAGTACAAATGCCGAAATGTATTAGATAAGATGAGACCATTGTGGGGGTATTTTTTAGTAAAAAACACAAAAAGGCTGGAACTCCGCTTTAATAAAAGGATGTCACGCTACGGTTGAAAAATGAAAAGCAATTTCCCCGTTATCTCTGCTGTACATCATTGTGATTTTGCATCATATGTTGCAGATTATCTTTAATGAGTAAATTCATATTTGCAGATCATTTGATTGTAAAGCATTTAGAACACAAGAAATACATTGTTGTATCTTTTTTCAGAAATAAAGGGTTAAAGTAGAAGTCCACCCTTACACTAAAATCTGTAACTCTACAGGCATCCACAATCTAAGACTAATCCATAAGGTCAATAAGGGGCGCAGGGGTGCCACCCCTCTAGTCTCCATGCGCCGACCCCCAATCTCCATGCGGGCACCAGACGCATTTAATTTCTACAGGGCTTTTTTTTTTTTTTTTTTTTAGCACATGTTTAGAGCCTGAGGCTCCAATTGGCTTCAAAAAGGTTGGGCTCAGGGCGTAGAGCACTGCGCTCCGAGCCCACCCACTTGTAACATTAGTGAATCAACATTCGCTATTGTCTTCCTTCTCCTCCTCCCGGCCAATCAGGACAGGAAGTGGGTCCTAAGACCGGATTGGCCGGAAGGAGAAGTGACTGGATTGACCTGGAGGAGAAGCCAGGGAAGCTGGGGAAACCGCCGCGACTTGGATGGGGTAAGTTCAGGTGGGCGAGGAAGTGGGTGGGCAAGCAAGCAAACGGGCAAGCAAGCAGGCAGGCAGGGGGGTTTGTTTGCCCCCCTCCCAAATAAATTAAGCACTGGCCGCCACTGTTATCTAGCTCTGTAAAGAGGAAATCGCTATACATACCTTTTTTGAAGCCGCTCCAATCCGGTCTCTAGCGGAAGAAGCTTTGCAGAAGAGACAGCCGGCTGGGAATTGCCTGGGAGGTGACATCACCTATAGCAGTGATGGCAAACCTTGGCAACCCAGAAGTTTTGGAACTACATTTCCCATGATGCTCAAGCACTCTGCAGTGTAGTGGAGCATCATGGGAAATGTAGTTCCAAAACATCTGGGGTGCCAAGGTTTGCCACCATTTACCTATAGAGTTACTATGTGGCTTCGGTTGTCGGCTGCCTCCTCTGCACCCGCCTCCACAGCAAAGCCACCGCTGACAGCTCAGCGTGGAACCGGACCGGCTTCAAAAAAGGTATGTATAGTGATTTCTTATTTACAGGGCTAGATAGGTTAGTCATATGCTATGTACACACGATCGGACATTCCGACAACAAAACCGTGGATTTTATTCTGACGGATGTTGGCTCAAACTTGCATCTTGCATACACACGGTCACACAAATGTTGTTGGAAATTCCGAACGTCAAGAACGCGGTGATGTACAACACGTACGATGAGCCGAGCAAATCGAAGTTCAATAGCCAGTGTGGCTCTTCTGCTTGATTCCGAGCATGCGTGGACTTTTGTGCGTCAGACTTATGTACACACTATCGGAATTTCCGGCAACAAGTTTTGTTGTCGGAAAATTTGAGAACCTGCTCTCAAACAGTTGTTGGAAATTCCAACAGCAAATGTCCGATGGAGCATGCACACACAGTCGGAATTTCTGACAATCCGATAGTGTGTACGGGCCATTAGATTGTGGATGTCTGTAGATTTAGAGATTTCAGTGTAATGCCGCGTACACACGGTCGAAATTTCCAATAACAAATGTTCGATGTGAGCTTGTTGTCGGAAATTTCCGACCGTGTGTAGGCTCATTGAACATTTGTTGTCGGAATTTCCGACAACAAAAATTTGAGAGCTGGATCTCAAATTTTCCGACAACAAAATCCGTTGTCGTAAATTCCGATCGCGTGTACACAATTCCGACGCACAAAATTCCACGCATGCTCGGAATCAAGCAGAAGAGCCGCACTGCCTACTGAACTTCATTTTTCTCGGCTCGTCGTATGTGTGGTACGTCACCGCGTTCTTGACGTTCGGAATTTCCGACAAGTTTGAGCCAACATCCGTCGGAAATAAATCCAGGATTTTGTTGTCGGAATGTCCGATCGTCTGTAGGCAGCATTAGGGTGAACTTCTACTTTAAATAAATCCAGGCAAGAGAAATCCCTGGAGGGGGACAAGGTGAGTATATTGTACATCACACTCATCTCAGTGTCCCCAATCCAGACATTTCCTTCTGACAATCTCAGGCCCAGCACACTTCCATCCTTTGCTGGCAGCCTCTATAGCCAACCATAATGAGTTGATAGCCGTATTGAATTTTCAGAGGATTTTTCTGGGAACCATCAACCACAGAGCAAAGAATGGAGGGTGGAAGTATTCAGCTTTCAGAATAAGAATTCTAGATAAGTGGCATAGAGGTAAATTTAGCCATACGTAGAAAATCAGAGAAAATCAAATGGAGCCACCATCCACACTAAATAGCATGGATGGAGGAACCATTTGATTTTCTCCGATTTTCTGCGTATGGCTAAATTTACCTCTATGCCACTTATCTAGAAATCTTATTCTGAAAGCTGAATACTTCCACGCTCCGTTCATTGCTCTGCGGTTGATGGTTCCCAGAAAAAAACATCATGGAGGAATCTGCACCGCCGGTTATGGTATTCATATAGCAGCACCCACGGGTGCTAAATACCCAACAGTGACCTCATCTGATAGGAGGCAGCACTGTTCAGCTGACAGTTTTCCACCCGAATCAAATTTTGCCAACTGGACCAAACACAGCTTGGCCTTAGTTGACTCGGTAAGCGTGTATGGCCAGCTTTCTTGTGACGTCCGTCATTTCCCGGAAGTTCGGCCCTCTCCTCCTTCCTCTGCTGCCGGACCAATTAGAAAGTGCAGCAGAAGGGAACCGGCTGTGAAGCCTAAAGGCTTCACTGCCGGGTTCCCTTACCAGGAATGGCCGCGGCTGCGCCCGACAGCCGATCCGGTAGATTGGCTGCGGTGCCGACATTGCGGGCTCCCTGGACAGGTAAGTGTCCAAATATTAAAAGTCAGCAGCTGCAGTATTTGTAGCTGCTGACATTTAATTTTTCTTGGGGGAGCTGGACCTTCTCTTTAAATTACTACTCCACCTAAGCTTCATATTACACTTGCAGTTGGAGAGCGGTAAAAACAGGCTGTTGAGCCATGTTTTTAACAACCCCCTCTAAAGCAGACCTTTACTCTAAAGTAAAAGTGCTTGTGGGCGGGGCTTAAAAAGGTTGTAAAGTGAGAAGGTTATTTATCTTAATGCATTCTATGCATTAGAATAAAAAGCCTTTTGTGTGCAGCAGCCGCCCCAGCACCCCCCTAATACTTACCTGAGCCCCATCTCTGTCCAGCGATGTCCACGAGTGACTCGGCAATCTGAGACTCTCCTCCTGATTGGCTGAGACACAGCAGTGGCGCCTTTGGCTTCTGCTGCTGTCAATCAAAGTAGGTTAGCCAATGAGGAGGGGGGGCGGGGTCGAACCGGGCTCCATGTCTGAATGGACACAGGGAGCTGTAACTCAGCTCGGGTGCCCCCACAGCAAGCTGCTTGTTGTGGGGGCACTAGACAGGAGGGAGGAGCCAGGAGAGCTGAAGAGGGACTCCGAGAAGAGGAGGATCTGGGCTGCTCTGTGCAAATCCACTCCACAGGGCAGGAAATTACAACATGTTTGTTATTTTTATGGGGAAAAAAACGAGACTTTACAATCACTTTAAGGCACCCTAGTGAGGACTCTGCAACTGCACCTGCTAATGCCTACAACCTTAGGCAGGAGTTGCAGTCATGTGAAATCAACATTAAGGCAGGACTCCAGACTTAGAAGCGAACAGTACACTTGCACAGTTAAAGGGTAACTCCACTTTCATGGGGAAAAAAATAGCAAAAAAAAATAATATAGCATATACAATTGCAACACAAGCCATATTTTATTTGAATGTTATTAAAAATGACCTTTCCTTTTCAATCTGCAGCTCTGTAATTTTCTGAAAATGCAATATGGCTACTTGGAGGCGATCTGTACACAGAATGTGTACAGAACGCCCCACCCCCCCAGAAATATAATTTCCTACTTGTGTGATTGGCTCACTGATTTTCCCAGAAGTCTTCACTAAGACACAAGTCAGATTTTTGGTATCCCCTGCAACAAAATTTTAATTTTTGGTGAGATACTTCCAAAGATAAATCCCTTCTAAAGGAATGCAGACCCTGCATTTTTCCTCATTAGAGCCCTGCAGGTGCAGCAGCTGGTTGATAATTATGAAACCACTCCCATTAGACTCACTTCGCAGAGGGGCACAGAGAAACACACACGGATTTCTTCAGAATACCAAAAGGGAGGAATCTGCAACAAAGTTTGGTAAAATCCTTGCAATGTACATAGATCACCCAGAGGGGAATGTTTTTTTCTCAACAAAAAATGGAGTTACTCTTTAACTTTTTGTAATCTGTGGCCATACTCTTCACACTGTTGACACTAAGCACTCCGGACACAACTTCTGATAGAAAACCCATCCCAAGGTGTGCAGCATTTCCGAGCCGCCACTGAGGAGCATGTACCGGTCTCCGCCAACGCAGTGGTTCCATCAACCAACTCCCAATGACAGTGTTCTGTATGTTACTATTGGACACAGGAAAACATTTCTCCATAACTTCATCACTCCATGCCCTTTCTCATACCAGGGCCTCGATCACATCTCTCTCTCTGGGCTATACTGAACCCCTATTTATATGTGTAGCCAAGTCCCGGGCCTCTCCAGGCCTAATGGTGACCTCCAGAGTTAGGGACAGCCAGGGGCGGACTGACAACTCATGGGTCCCCTGGGCAATAGGAGATTATGGGGCCCCCGGGCAATAGGAGATTATGGGGCCCCCAGGCAATAGGAGATTATGGGGCCCCCAGGCAATAGATTATGGGGCCACACAGTACACACACACACATACAGTATACACACACAGACACACAATATACACACACACACATACAGTATACACACACAGACACACAATATACACACACACACACATACAGTATACACATACAGACACACAATATACACACACAGTATACACACACACACACACTGAAAAGGTACTTGAGAGGCGGGGCAGCTATAACCTTGGGATTTTTTGAAAAAACACAGATTTTTACATACTGTCCCTGGTTTTATTGAGGCTGGCAACCCTGATGGGGCCCCTTAGTGGCATGGGGCCCTCGGGCAGTGCACAAGTGCCCGAATGGTCAGTCCGCCCCTGGGGAAAGCTGACATCCTTCTATGTAGAGTGGGTTACGAGGCATAGTGGGTGTAATGCAAGGTAGGTTCATGGGTGCCAGACACTTCTTGAATGCAAAAGAGATTTATTTTTTTTTGAACAGAACTGGTGGAAAGAGGGTTAGGGCCAGGACACCCTTTAGTAGTTGCAATGTTAATTTGCAGACTCCAAGACTTCTATAAGTAGACAGCCATGCAGGGAAAGGCACCCAGCCGGCACCACATCTGCATGTGTAGACACGCTGTCTCCTATGGCAACAATCTACAACAGTTTCTAACAAAGGCTGCAATGAACTCTTCCTCCACAATCTCGTTGTTAGATCTTCACTCAACTGAGCTCCCAGGTTATCACTTAGACCCGCTGATCCACTGCCACTGGATCTCCTGAGCTCTTCCAATCTTCTCACTGAGTATCTTCCTCAAGCGTCACCCCTGTGTCCCTGCTGGGTCCCTAGCTTGGCACTCACAGATACTCCTCAAGCGTCACCGCACTGGCCGGTTCGGTCCCTGGCTTGGCACACAAGACTGCTCTGCAAGCGTCACCTCCGCTGGCTGGGTCCCCGCTGCTCCTTTCTTTCTTATCTCAGTACATTTACTGCAGACATGCGGCAGCTCCAGACATACGGGTATGTCACGGCTTACTTCCTGGCTTTCAGGTGTGCAATGTACACCCCCTGCTGATCTGTGCTGTGATTGGCCACAGCATGAGTCTGTCAGCAGGTTACAGTCAATGATTTTGGCTGTATACCTGCTGATTTGTTGTGGCCAATCACAGCACAGACCCCCCGTGTGTTTGCAAACAGAACACACAGGATCTGCCCGGTTTCTTCCTCCCTGAGCTCTTTTCATTCAAGAGAGAAACCAGACAGATTCTGTGTGATTACAATCAGCGCACCTATACTTGCATATGTTTGTTAGGGACATTTAACCCCTTGATTGCCCTTCACACATAACTCTTGGTTGCTCTGTCACCCAGCCAGTGTCATTAGTACAGTGACAGTGTACAGTATTTTCACTGATCACCGTGTTAGTTAGGCATGTGCAATTCGTTTCGTTCCGAATTCGTTTTTTAACTAATTTCGACAAATTCGTTAATTCGGGAATATCCGAATTAACGAAAACCTGTTTAACGAATTTTTTCCGAATATTCGTAAATTCGATAAAATTGGACATTCGTACATTCGTACATTCGTACATTCGTACATTAGTAAATTAGTGAATTCGTAAATTTGTAAATTCGAAAATTCGGAAATCTGAAATAATAGTTAACTAATAATAACTTAACTATTAGTAATTACTAGTAACTTTTAAATTATAGGTATCGTAATTTCCTTTCAAATTTGGCTGTTAGTGAACGTAACACATACAAATTTATCCGAAGTTATGAATGATCCGAAAAAACGGAATGGAACGTAATGAATTAATAGTAATAAATAACAATAATAATAATAACAACGTTTTATTATTATTATTTATTATTAATTTGTTCCTTTTCATTTGTTTAGATGCAGCATTCGTTTTGGATAATTCGTAACTACGGATAAATTCGTATTTGTTACGTTCACTGACAGTCAAATTTGAAAGGAAATTACAATACCTATAATTTAATAGTTAGTTACTATTTCAGATTTTTGAATTTTCGAGTTTTTGGATTTTCAAACTTCAAATTTACAAATTTCCGAATTTTCTAATTTACAAATGCACGATTTTACGAATTTACGAATGTACGAATTTACAAATGTACAAATGTAAAAATGTACGAATGAACGAATGTTCGAATTTACGAATGTACGAATGTACAAATGAACGCATTTACGAATTTACGAATCGCGATCATAATGAATGACCCGAAAAACGAAAAAAATAATAAACGAAAGAAACGAAAACGAAAATGAACAAATTTTTTGGCTGTGCACATGTCTTGTGTTAGTGACATCAGAGACATCAGTGTCAGTTAGTCAGTGTGCCCAGATTGCCTGCCACACTATCGCAGTCACACTATAAGTCGCTGATCACCACCATTACTAGTATTTATGTACGGATCAGTATCTTGATCGCGATCAGAACTATACCAGTGTCCCCAATAGTATAGTGTTCTCAAAAATTCAGTGCTAGATGTGTGTTTTTTTGTTTTTTTTTTTTTACTAAAGACATGTAGCAGAATAAATGTTGGCCTAAATTTATGAAGAAATTTGATTTTATTGGACATGTTTTATAACAGAAAGTAGAAATTATTGGGTTTTTTTCTGAATTTTTGATCGTTTTTTTAATATAATAATAAAAAATACCACCAAAAGAAAGCTCTATTTGTGTGAAAAAAATGATAAAAATGTAATTTGGGTACAGTATTGCATGGCAGTGCAATTGCCAGTTAAAGTAGCACATAGCAAAAAAATGCCCTGGTCATGAAGGGGTAAAACCTTCTGGAGGTCAAGTGGTTAACACAAGTAATATATTTCTGCATGTTACTTATATATTACAGATAACAATACAAATCAGATTATTCTATTAAGATGTATTTTTATTGTTCAAAGTCCGTTTTATGGTGCCAGGGAGCATGGGCTTCTACTGATTACAATAAAAATATCAGCACCTGGCTCTTGAAAATTTTCATGCTCTGTTTTACATGCATTTATTAAATACCACCCCGCTCAGCAAATAATCCCCTTATGTGCTCATTTCTTGGCATAAATTGCCTTTTTTTTCTTCTTCCCATATGGGCAGGGTTCCAGGCTACAATCAAAAAACACACTAATAGCCCAATTGGCTTCTACCCAGAACTGGCCGCAGTCCATTTAACCATCTATCCATATGATCATGTTATGGACATCTCCCATAAGCTTCTTCAGGGGCCATGACTGAATGCTGCAGAGTTCTGTAAAGTCCTACAGTATGTAATTAGGTTTGATAAATTATTACAATAACTAGATTTTGTGCAAACAAATTAATCAGTTTTAGGAAGCAATAGGAAAAAACAGATGGAGATGAGTGTTATAATGGTTATTGCTTATAATAATGGTCTATGTCTCTTGATGGTAACAATATACTTATTGGACTCAGGCCCAGCCAAACAACACATGTCATACTGCATACCGTAAACACATTTTATTAATGATCATACGGGTTACATTTCATAAAGATTAACTCTGCATAAAGCAAAATATCAATCTCATCTCACATCACTTGCAGGACCTTAACAGATTTGGAAGTGGACTACCTTAAGATATATCTCGGAGCCTGACTACCCCAATATATACATTGGAGTCTGACTACCCTGATATACACATTGGAGCCTGGCTACACTAATGGATACTTTGGACCCTGACTGCCTAATATACAGTATCTCACAAAAGTGAGTACACCCCTCACATTTTTGTAAATATTTTATTATATCCTTTCATGTGACAACACTGAAGAAATGACACTTTGCTACAATGTAAAGTAGTGAGTGTACAGCTTGTATAACAGTGTACATTTGCTGTTCCCTCAAAATAAATCAACACACAGCCATTAATGTCTAAACCGCTGGCAACAAAAGTGAGTACACCCCTAAGGAAAAATGTCCAAATTGGGCCCAAAGTGTCAATATTTTGTGTGGCCACCATTATTTTCCAGCACTGCCTTAACCCTCTTGGGCATGGAGCTCACCAGAGCTCCACAGGTTGCCACTGGAGTCCTCTTCCACTCCTCCATGACGACATCACGGAGCTGGTGGATGTTAAAGACCTTGCGCTCCTCCACCTTCCGTTTGAGGATGCCCCACAGATACTCAATAGGGTTTAGGTCTGGAGACATGCTTGGCCAGTCCATCACCTTTACCCTCAGCTTCTTTAGCAAGGCAGTGGTCATCTTGGAGGTGTGTTTGGGGTCGCTATCATGTTGGAATACTGCCTTGCAGGCCAATCTCCGAAGGGAGGGGATCATGCTCTGCTTCAGTATGTCACAGTACATGTTGGCATTCATGGTTCCCTCAATGAACTGTAGCTCCCCAGTGCCGGCAGCACTCATGCAGCCCCAGACTATGACACTCCCACCACCATGCTTGACTGTAGGCAAGACACACTTGTCTTTGTACTCCTCACCTGGTTGCCGCCCCACACGCTTGACGCCATTTGAACCAAATGAGTTTATCTTGGTCTCATCAGACCACAGGACATGGTTCTAGTAATCCATGTCCTTGGTCTGCTTGTCTTCAAACTGTTTGCTGGCTTTCTTGTGCATTATCTTTAGAAGAGGCTTCCTTCTGGGACGACAGCCATGCAGACCAATTTGATGCAGTGTGTGGCGTATGGTCTGAGCACTGACAGGCTGATCCCCCACCCCTTCAACCTCTGCAGCAATGCTGGCAGCACTCATACGTCTATTTCCCAAAGACAACCTCTGAATATGACACTGAGCATGTGCACTCAGCTTCTTTGAGAAAAGGAATGTCACCGCTCCAGGAGGGTCATCTGATAACAATGATCTTCACCTAGTTGAAGAAGCCACAGGTGCTGGCAATGCATATAGCAATGAATATGATTAAGCACTGTGTGTAGTGTAAAAAGCGTCAGCTTTCCTGTTCTGCTGTGACATGTAATTTTGGATTTCGTGTTTTTTGAATAAAAGGTTTTTTTTCGGAGTGCGGCTGTCCAGAACCATTTTCCATTCTCCACTCAGCTTCTTTGGTCGACCTGTTCTGAGTGGAACCTGTCCTATTAAACCACTGTATGGTCTTGGTCACCGTGCTGTGGCTCAGTTTCAGGGTCTTGTAAATCTTCTAATAGCCTAGGCCATCTTTATGTAGAGCAACAATTCTTGTTTTCAGATCCTGAGAGAGTGCCATGAGGTGCCATGTTGAACTTCCAGTGACCAATATGAGAGAGTGAAAGCGATAACACCAAATTTAACACACCTGCTCCCCATTCACACCTGAGATCTTGTAACACTAGCGAGTCACATGACACCGGGGAGGGAAAATGGCTAATTGGCCCTAATTTGGACATTTTCACTTAGGGGTGTACTCACTTTTGTTGCCACACAATGTTTAGACATTAATGGCTGTGTGTTGAGTTATTTTTGAGGGGACAGCAAATTTACACTGTTATACAAGCTGTACACTCACTACTTTACATTGTAGCAAAGTGTCATTTCTTCAGTGTTGTCACATGAAAAGATAGAATAAAATATTTACAATGATGTAAGGGGTGTACTCACTTTTGTGAGATACTGTATATATCTTAGAGCTTGAATACTCTAATATATACCTTGGAGCCTGACTACCTTAATATATACCTTGGAGCTTTACTACACTAATGTATACTTTAGAGTTGGAGAACTCTCATATATACCTTGAAGCCTGACTACCTTAAAGTATAACTAAAAGCAAAACTTTTTTTTAGTTTTGTACAGAGTAGTGATGGATTAGAACACCTGTCAGTTTTTTTTGCTATCTGTGCCCCCTTTAGGGAGATTTACCCTCTCTATATGTCTTGTTTACCATTAGCTTTAAAAGTGAAAGTTAAAAAAATCCCAAATTTTGGGTTGTCCCCAGAAAAGTAACAGAGAGGAAATCTTCCAATTGGGACACTAGTTCTGGTGATCTGGGGCTCCCCAAGGAATTCCCTTAATTTGCAGGGATTTCCTCCAATGCCCCGTACACATGGTCGGACATTGATCGGACATTCCGACAACAAAATCCATGAATTTTTTCCTGACGGATGTTGGCTCAAACTTGTCTTGCATACACACGGTCGCACAAAGTTGTCGGAAAATCCGATCGTTCTGAATTCGGTGACGTAAAACATGTACGTCGGGACTATAAACAGGGCAGTAGCCAATAGCTTTCATCTCTTAATTTATTCTGAGCATGCGTGGCACTTTGTGCGTCGGAATTGTCCACACACGAACGGATTTTGTTGTCGGAAAATTTTATAGCCTGCTCTCAAACTTTGTGTGTCGGAAATTCTGATGGAAAAAGTCCGATGGAGCCCACACACGGTCGGAATTTCCGACAACAAGCTCCGATCGCACATATTCCGTCGGTAAGTCAGACCGTGTGTATAGGGCATAACTTTATGTGTTAGCTATGGTATGGGAAGTAAAGGAAAATCTCCCCAATGGGACACAGATGGCGGAAAGAAAAATCTGACAGTGGTTATGACCCTCCCTTATGCCGCGTACACACGAGCGGACTTTACGGTTGGACTTTGCCCGGCGGACTGGATTTCGTCGGACAATTCGATGTGTGTGGGCTCCAGCGGACTTTGTTTTCTCAAAAGTTGGACGGACTTAGATTTGAAACTTGTTTAAAATTTATCCGTTGAAATCGAGTCCGGTCGAAAAGTCCGCTCGTCTGTATGCTAGTTCGACGGACTAAAAAGCCACGATAGGGCAGCTATTGGCTACTGGCTATGAACTTCCTTGTTTTAGTCCGGTCGTACGTCATCACGTACGAATTCGACGGACTTTGGTGGATTGTGTGTAGGCAAGTCCGTTCATTCAGAAAGTCCGTCGTAAAGTACGTAGAAAAATCCGCCGGGCAAAGTCCGCCGTAAAGTCCGCTCGTGTGTACGCGGCATTACTCTATCCAAAAAAAAAAAGAAGTATTGCCTAGAGTTCTACTTTAATATATACCATAGAGCTTTACTACCATAATATATACAGTAGCTTGGAGCCTGACTACCTCAATATATACTTTGGAGCCTGACTACCCTAATACATATCTTGGATGTTAATTACCATGCATTATACCTTTGATGCAGGAGCAGCCAGTCCATAAGGGGCACAGGGGCGCCATCCCCCTAGTTTGCATGCGGGGCGCCAGACTCATAGGTTTCTTTGAGTTTTTTTTTTTTTTCAAACCACATTATTTGAGCCCGAGGCTCTAATTGGCTTAAAAAAAGGTTGGGCTCGGGGGCAGAGCACTACGCCCCGAACCCACCCACTTGGGACACTAGCTAATCAATATTCGCTAATGTCTTCTTGCTTCTCCTCCTGGCCAATCAGGACAGGAGGAGGATTGGGTTGGACAGGAGGAGAAGCAGAGGAAGTCGCGGCACTGCGACCATGGAAGGGTGAGTGCTGACCTGGGGGGAGTTTGTTTGCCACCCCCCCCCCCCCCCCCAAAAAAAGTTTAGCTGCCACTGCCTTGGTGTATATAATTAAAACAAATTGGAAATAAAAATAAATTGGAGCTTATTTGGAATTAACGTTCAACTTATCACCAAATCTTCTAACATACTTACAACATTTTTCTTCCAAACAGTGCTTCCCAAAGGAACCTTACTAAAAGTCCAAATTCAACCAAAGTACTGAAAAAATGTAAAAGTCTACCTTACTAAATATGCCCAAGCTATGCAAATGAGTTTCCTTGACAAACCCAACAATCACAATCATTAATAGTCTGTATATGAATCTTTGCATTCTTCAAGAATGAGCAAGGGAGGGAGTTAGGTAATCTGTGGCATCCAGAACATTTTTATTACAAAGTCTTCTTCTACTGGTACTGTGGATCACATATACTATATTACCAAAAGTATTGGGACACCTGCCTTTACAAGCATATGAACTTTAATGGCATCCCAGTCTTATGCCGCGCACACACGGTCGGACTTTCCTGCGTAAAATGTGCGATCGGAGCTTGTTGTCGGAAATTCCAACCGTGTGTAGGCTCCATCGGACAGTTTCCATCTGAATTTCCGTCGCACAAAATTTGAGATCTGGTTCTCAAATTTTCCGACAACAAAATCCGTTCGCGCAAATTCCGATCGTGTGTACACAATTCCGAGGTACAAAGTGCCACGCATGCTCGGAATCAAGCAGAAGAGCCACACTGGCTATTGAACTTCATTTTCTCGGCTCGTCATACGTGTTGTACTTCACCGCGTTCTTGACGTTCGGAAATTCCGACAACTTTGTGTGACCATGTGTGTGCAAGACAAGTTTGAGCCAACATCCGTCGGAAAAAATCCATGGATTTTGTTGTCGGAATATCCGATCAATGTCTGATCGTTTGTATGGGGCATCAGTCTGTAGGGTTCAATATTGAGCTGGCTCACCCTTTGCAGCTATAACAGCTTCAACTCTTTTGGGAAAGCTGTCCACAAGGTTTAGGAGTGTGTCTATGGGAATGTTTGATCATTCTTTTAGAAGCACATTTATAAGGTCAGGTACTGATGTTGGACGAGAAGGCCTGGCTTGCAGTCTCCGCTCTAATTCATCCCAAAGGTGTTCTATCAGGTTGAGGTCAGGACTCTGTGCAGGCCAGTCAGGTTCCTTCACCCCAAACTCGCTCATCCATGACTTTATGGACCTTGCTTTGTGCACAATGATTGGAATAAGCAGGTCTGTGTCCACTCCACATATGCAGAGCAGACAGGGACACAGCCCGCTCTACTCTATGTGCCCTCCAATCCCATTCTCTCAGATGGAAGGGGACAGATCCCCTTCTGGGTTCTTTTTTGTGGATTGGAGGTAGGCGGGTGTAAACAGACACAAACCCATTTACATCTGCCGCTCCATAGAGGTGCATGGAGGGTCCAATCGGGTCTGCCTGAAAAACAGTTAGGTGGACCCGATTGGACTGATAGTGTGAAAGGGGCCTAAGGCTGCCTTCACACTGATGTGCCGCAGTTTAACCGCACCGGGAATGCAGCGCAGTGCACCTGTGGCTTTCCTGTGGGTTAGCTGAACTTTGCCATAAATTCTATTATATCTTGTAGGTATGGTGCACTTTCTGAAAGCACACCGATTCCGCAGGTAATAACAGAAGTCTATGACTCAGTGCAGGTAACCCGCAGGTGAACTGCACCTGCGGATCAGTTTGAAAGCAGCCCAGTGTAGCTAGTGTACCAGTGTAGAGAACAGATATTCCCACTGCTGTTTGATTTTAATTAAAAACTGACCTCAATCTTCACTTCTTCCTCAGGATTCCTGCAGGTATCGATGGCTGCTGCTGTCCCCAAAGTGGGTATGACTGCCTGGCTGCTGCTGTCCCCAAGGCGAGTATGGCTACCTGTCTGGCTGCTATCCCCCAGGTGGGTATGGCTGCCTGTCTGGCTGCTGCTGTCCCCCAGGTGGGTAGGGTTGCCTCTCTGGCTGCTGCTGTCCCCCAGGTATGGTTGCCTGTCTGGCTGCTGCTGTCTCCTAAGTGGGTATGGCTTCCTGCCTGGCTGCTGCTGTCCCCCAGGTGGGTATGACTGCTTGGCTGCTGCTGTCCCCCAGGTGGGTATGGCTGTGCGGCTGCTGCTGTCCCCCAGGTGGGTATGGCTGCCTGGCTGCTGCTGTCCCATAAGCGGGTACGACTGTCTGGCTGCTGCTGTCCCCCAGGTGGGTATGGCTGCTTGTCTGGCTGCTGCTGTCCCCCAGGTATGGTTGCCTGTCTGGCTGTTGCTGTCTCCTAAGTGGGTATGGCTTCCTGCCTGGCTGCTGCTGTCCCCCAGGTGGGTATGACTGCTTGGCTGCTGCTGTCCCCCAGGTGGGTATGGCTGTGCGGCTGCTGCTGTCCCCCAGGTGGGTATGGCTGCTTGACTGCTGTTGTCCCCCAGGCGGGTATGGCTGCCTGGCTGCTGCTGTCCCATAAGCGGGTACGACTGTCTGGCTGCTGCTGTCCCCCAGGTGGGTATGGCTGCTTGTCTGGCTGCTGCTGTCCCCTAAGCAGGTACGACTGTCTGGCTGCTGCTGTCCCCCAGGTGGGTATGGCTGCTTGTCTGGCTGCTGCTCTCCCCCAGGTATGGTTGCCTGTCTGGCTGCTGCTGTCTCCTAAGTGGGTATGGCTTCCTGCCTGGCTGCTGCTGTCCCCCAGGTGGGTATGGCTGTGCGGCTGCTGCTGTTCCCCAGGTGGGTATGGCTGCCTGACTGCTGTTGTCCCCCAGGCGGGTATGGCTGCCTGGCTGCTGCTGTCCCATAAGCGGGTACGACTGTCTGGCTGCTGCTGTCCCCCAGGTATGGTTGCCTGTCTGGCTGCTGCTGTCCCCCAGGCGGGTATGGCTGCCTGGCTGCTGTTGTCCCAGGCAGAGTGCAATTAGCATCACTCTGCTTGTGACCAGAACCAGCGCTATACCGGAAGCATCAACTCTGCTCTGTACTGCAGCCGGCTCCATTCTTCACACTGATGCTCTGGGCTGGCAGGTTAATCTGGGCTTTCCGCCATGGCAGAGCAGGAGGTTGCGGGGCCACATCAGAGGGCGCTGCAAGCTACATGTGGCCCGTGAGCCAGCGGTTGGGCACCTGCTTGATGAAGTCAGCCTAAAAATGTTCTATTTATTTCCATACTTGATTTCTGCACAACCTCATAATACCCAGAGGTAAAGGCAGTTATTCATACCATATTACCCTAGAACTGTCCTCAACAGAGGCTTGTCTTCTCATGAGCATTGATTGTGAGTTTCGGGGGTCAGTTTTATAGGCCAATAAAGTCCAAACCACATGAAGTCCATCCATGTGTTGCAAAACATAAATACCAACCAGCGTTGTCAGTTTATGCTTCAAACTTTGTCCCTAGGCAATTACAATATATTTAAAAAGTAGCCAAGAGCTGGTATAGGATGTAGTCTACCATGTTTCATACAGTATACTGCAATACCCACCTTAAAGTTCTGCAGTGGGCCCTTTTGGGCCACTTTGTTTTGCTGCATGTTAATATGGAATCTCAGTTATTAAACAGTCGATCTATCCATAAATCATATTTCATCCATAAGTGTAGTTTGGTGTGCTTAGTCAGTTCTGGGCTTGTTACATGTCTTGGATGCTCCAATAGAAAAAATCTGTTTCTGCCACTAAAGAGTTGGGTTCATCCCATCCATCTTTGAATGGTCCCTCTCCTTCCACTGGAATAAAATAAATAAATAAATGTAGCACCCTGATGTTTAGGCAGGGCTGCTATTAAATTTAGTCTACAGGTGATAGTTGCCTTGGCCAATGGTTAGGAGATCAATTGATTTCCCCCCTAAATTTGGAATTGCTGCGCTTCTCTCTTCTGTCATTGGATGGTCTTGTAGCTGGTGACATTGGAAAAGACAAGGACATAACAAGGACAGATTATGAACGAATGGGGTATCTCAGCCAATGGGCAGGGATTTTCTTGGGTCTCTTGGCCTGCTGGGAGAGCATATTTATTTGGGTGGAGTCAGGTGATCGGGGTTCTGTGCCACCTGGATGGCTGTCTGGGTGGACGTGTGTCGTATTGCCCCGGGCTGCTAGGCCAGAAACCTAAGGCCTATCCCAGGGGACATCTGGCTGCTAGGCTATCTAAGAGCCTATCCAGAAGTAGTGCAGGGTTGAGACTGCGGGCTTGTAGTTCCACCAGAAGTAACAGTTCCGCTGGCCAAGGAACCAGTCATGGTCGGAGGTAGAGGGGAAGCTGTCGCCACTAAGGGACCATCCACCTTGTTACCGGAGACCATTGTGAATAAGCTGAGGCCAGTACCAGAGCAGACTTTTCACCAGCCGGGGACGGTGAAGAAGTGGGAAAGCATCAGCAAGTACCAAGTCAGGGACCCAGCGGGACAGCAGAGGTGACGCTTGTGGAGCATCAATGAGTGCCAAGCCAGGGACCTAACGTGTCAGTGGGGGTGAAGCTTGAGAAGTATCAGTGAGTGCCAAGCCAGGGACCTAACGTGTCAGTGGGGGTGAAGCTTGAGAAGTATCAGTGAGTGCCAAGCCAGGGACCTAACGTGTCAGTGGGGGTGAAGCTTGAGAAGTATCTGTGAGTGCCAAGCCAGGGACCCAGCAAGGAAGTGGGGGTGATGCTCGAGGAAGAAACTGAGTGCTAAAGTAGAAGAGCTCAGGGGATCCAGTGGCTTGTGGATCTGAAGTCTAGTGAGAGAGACTGGGAGCTCGTTGAGTGAAGACCCACAGTGAGTGAGTGTGGGGAAAGCTGAGAACTGTTCGTGTTGCAAATAGTTGAATACAATTGTTGTTGGTAACAAGCTACAAGGTTGTTGCCATAGGAGACAGCGATCCTACATATACAGAAGTGGTGTCTGGCTGGAGGCCTTCACTTGTATAGCTGTCTACCTGTAGAAGTCTCGTAGTCTGCCAACTAACACTGCATCTACCTAAGGGTGTCCTGGCTCTAACCCTCTCTCTTACAGTTCTGTTTAAGAGAAAATAAATCTCTTTTTGCATTCTAAAAGTGTCTGGCGCCCACCCTTTCATCTTGCATTACACCCACCATGCCTTGCAACCCACTCTACATTGAAGGATGTCAGCTGTCCCTAACTCTGGAGGTCACCATTAGGCCTCGAGGGGCCCCCGGGACTTTGCTACATAAAGAAAAATAATGAATTAAAGAGAGTGGCCCTACATCATTATAGTACCAGTGGCTGTGCACACCCAGAAACTCAAGCACAGAGATCTCCCTGAAAAATATACAAATTGATATATGATTCAACTCTTCAACATATAACAAAAACTTGAATATCGATTTTAGATGAACTGATGTAAATACTGTATATTTTTGGATTGAACCCTCTTGTCTTGCGATCGCAGGAAAATATAAAACCATTTTTCTTATACCGAAGTGAGACCTCTGCTGGTGGCCATGTGTAATAAGCTTTGTATAGCAAAGAAAGGTGGGAGCTGTAGCTGTAACCACCAGAGCTCATTGTATAGTATCTGTAGTCTTCTACACTGCAAGTTTTTGTCTTTACTTATGCAGAATTTTAAACCCAAACAGTGAGCAGGTCATTTCTTGTTATTCTCGAGAAAATCAGAGGACTGAAAATAATCCTTACTATGAAATGGTCAGAGGCAGATCTTTTGCAGGAAAATATTTGCTGCAGTTGCTTTTCAGTTTTCATTCCCGGACCTAATTTGCTTTAGTGTTCGTTGAATCTGTCATTTTTCTTGTAAACATTTGTCAGCAATCTTTACACTAACATGTAACCTAGGCAGTGCCGGGGTCAGGTCATCCAGCTCCCAGGGCAAAGATGCCAAACAAGCTCACCTGCTGGTTGCTGCCTGGCTTACCAGTGCCTATCAATGCTGACCACTACAAACTGACCTACCTGACTATTACACTGACCTACCTGACCCACACTGATCTACCTGACCATTACACTGACCTACCTGACCCACACTGATCTGCCTGACCTACCTGACCATTACACTGACCTACCTGACCCACACTGACCTAACTGACCCACACTGATCTACCTGACCTACCTGACCATTACACTGACCTACCTGACCCACACTGACCTACCTGACCCACACTGATCTACCTGACCTACCTGACCATTACACTGACCTACCTGACCCACACTGACCTACCTGACACACACTGACCCACACTGACCTACCTGACCATTACACTGACCTACCTGACCCACACTGACCTACCTGACCCACACTGATCTACCTGACCTACCTGACCATTACACTGACCTACTTGACCCACACTGACCTACCTGACCCACACTGACCTACCTGTCTATTACACTGACCTACCTGACCCACACTGACCTACCTGTCCATTACACTGACCTACCTGACCCACACTGACACACACTGACCTACCTGACCCACACTGACCTACCTGACCATAACACTGACCTACCTGACCATAACACTAACCTACCTGACCCACACTGATTTACCTGACACACACTAACCTACCTGACCCACACTGATCTTTACACTGACTCACACTGACCTGCCTGACCAACACTGAACTACCTGACCCACACTGACCCATCTGACCCACACTGACCTACCTGACCATTACACTGACCTACCTGACCCACACTGACCCACACTGACCTACCTGACCCACCTGACACACACTGTCCCACACTGACCTGCCTGACCCACACTGACCTACCTGACCATTACACTGACCTACCTGACCCACACTCACCTACCTGACACACACTGACCATTACACTGACCTACCTGACACACACTGACCCACACTGACCTGCCTGACCCACACTGATCATTACACTGACCCACACTGACCTACCTGACACACACTGACCCACACTGACCTACCTGACCCACACTGACCTACCTGACCCACACTGACCTACCTGACCATTACACTGACCTACTTGACCCGCAATGACCTACCTGACACACACTGACCTACCTGACCCACACTGACCTTTACACTGACCTACCTGACGCACACTGATCTACCTGACCCACACTGATCATTACACTGACCCACACTGACCTACCTAACACACACAGACCCACACTGACCTACCTGACCCACACTGACCTACCTGACCCACACTGACCTACCTGACACACACTGACCCACACTGACCTACCTGACCAACACTGACCTACCTGACGCCCACTGACCTACCTGATGCACACTGATCTACCTGACGCACACTGACTTACCTGACACACTTACCTGTTGCATTAAGCAGCACATTAACTAATAAATTGTCCAACGACACACCTATTGCACTGAAAACAACACCTGACAATATTTTTCCTGATGCAGCGCTCCTCGACGCCATGGTTTGCAGTATGCTGAAACGCATTTCTGTTGCCTTAGTAAGTTGAGATTGAATTACACTGAAACACGTACATGCTTCAGTACTGTGCATTGTTGTAACTGCAAGGCAATGTTGTGAAGCTGGTCTTTATTTATTTATTCCATTTTTTTGTCTCATTTGACACTTTGGGAGTCTAAGCTACGAGAGAGCTCAATGACAGGTTGATTTAATTAGATCTAATTTAATAACTCTGCTGGATCTGGACTGTTGGGTATCTAAGTGACAAGAAATTAAACAGGCATGTGGGAAGGTGGAACCAATTAGATTCATTGAGTGGTTTTGTCCAGTTTGGACTTTAAATGCCTGTGGGACAAGGACAGAAATCTTGCAATCATGACTTTGTGTGGAGCTAACAAACAGGTTCCTTAAACCAAATGAAACAAAAAAAAAAATCAATAGTATATAATATTTATTTAGGGTCCCTGTCCAAAGCTGGAGTATCCCTAATAAAATTTTGTGTGTTTTGCAGCTAAGCTGTAATCAGCCTGTAATCAGCCTGTTTAAGTTTTTTCTTGACTGCTGTTTCTCTTAAGCTTAGTATATTGATTGCTTCTGCCTGTTACCAGTGTAGCACCCTCTAGTGTGCTACTAGTGTTATGCCGCGTACACACGGTCGGACTTTTCGGCTACAAAAGTCCGACAGCCTGTCCGACAGACTTTCGACGGACTTTTGTCAGACTTTTGGCGGACTTTTGGCGGACTTGCGGCAGACTTTCTTACGAACGGACTTGCCTACATACGATCACACAAAAGTCTGACGGATTCGTATGTGATGACGTACACCGGACTAAAATAAGGAAGTTGATAGCCAGTAGCCAATAGCTGCCCTAGCGTGGGTTTTTGTCCATCGGACTAGCACACAGACGAGCGGATTTCTGGGTCCGGCGTAGTTACGACGTAAAGATTTGAAGCATGCTTCAAATCTAAAGTCCGTCAGATTTGCAGCTGGAAAAGTCCGCTAAAAGTCCGCTGAAAGTCCGGGGAAGCCCACACACGATCGGATTGTCAGCCAGCTTTAGTCCGTCGGCGTCCGTCGGACTTTTGTAGACGAAAAGTCTGACCGTGTGTTACGCGGCATTAGTGTAGGGAAATTTAAGTTATGTGAGTCTGAAATTGGGTTTGGTTACTGCAGGTCAGACTGGATGGCTTCACAGATGCAGGTTTCTGGTACCTCCCCCTGGATCTAGAACCTTGTAGAAGTTTCTGGAAGTTAGTGGACAGAGGCCAGGAGGTCCTGATCTGCATACTTGGGGGAACCTGGCCAATCCCCAGGCAGAATGTCCTGGCAGGGTGGCTAGACCAGCCCTTAAATTTGGTGGGGCAATGCTAGCAGGGGATTAGGGTGGAAGAGAAGTTGGCTGCTGAGGAGGCTGTTGGTGGCCTAGAATGGGTCCCCTAGGTCTAGGGGGGACTCTGTCTCCAGGCTGGGCTCGGGCTGGCTCGGGAAGATTCTATCAGCAGAATGGTTTGGGAAGGAATCTTGCCTAAAGAACAGGGAGCAAGAAGGACAGAGAACATCAGCACACCCGGGGATTCATAAGGGGAGAGACTGCCACACGTACTAAGCAAAAAAACAGCTTAAACTTTTTATCCCTTGTCCTGGGAGATCTTCCGAGCAGCCAGGTGGGCTTGTAGTACCTGCAGGTGGTAGAGCTGGGAGCAGTTCTACAGAGGAGTTTGGCAACATTTTGTGGTATTTTTCCAAGGGTGACTAATGCCGCGTACACACGAGCGGACTTTACGGCAGACTTTGCCCGGCGGACTTTTCGACGGACTTTATGACGGACTTTCCGAATGAACGGACTTGCTTACACACAATCCACCAAAGTCTGTCGAATTCGAACGTGATGACGTACGACCGGACTAAAACAAGGAAGTTCATAGCCAGTAGCCAATAGCTGCCCTAGCGTGGCTTTTTGTCCGTCGAACTAGCATACAGACGAGCGGACTTTTCGACCGGACTCGAGTTCAACGGATAGATTTAAAACATGTTTCAAATCTAAGTCCGTCCAACTTTTGAGAAAACAAAGTCCGCTGGAGCCCACACACGATCGAATTGTCCGACGAAATCTCATCCGCCGGGCAAAGTCTGCCGTAAAGTCCGCTCGGCATAAGAGCTCCTAGTCCGCAGGGGACTTTTGCCACTGATCCTAAAAGACTGATTGTGTCCAGGATCTTTTCTCTGTACATAAGAAGGAAGCTGTCCCCATCTGTTGTTTAAGTCAAGTTGGGCATCCCCATAACCCCTCAACTCCATCCAAGTTGTTATCCCTAATAAAAACAAGCCCAGGGACTGATTTCTTGTGTCCAGATGCAAGTGGAAAATACAGGTTGCCTGGTTGTGCAGGAATAGGGGAGCCAGTTACCAGCAGCCCTTGTGGGGGTAGTGCTACATTATTGAGAAGGTTGCAATAATCAGTGTTGGAAGGACAATAACTGAATTGTGAATATATGTCTGGCCCGATCAATCCCTGAGGTTTTTGCTTGTTCTTTCCCTCTTGGGCTTCTGCCTGGAAAAGAGATCAGTATGGATTGTGTCTCTATTTAGGTGCTTCCCTAGCTAGGGGCATGTGCTGGAGTCCCAGGACTTTAGTTGCCCTGCTATAGGGTGTTTGTTCAGAGGGAGCTGAACAAGAAGATGGCCGCCTGGAGGGAGCATCTATAGGCAATCTTCTTTGTTGAAGAGTGTTATTTATGCTGGCCATAGACGGTTCAAATTTTGGCCTGTTCAGCAGGAATTGGCCGAGATTGAACCATGTATGGGCAGGCTGAATGTACCAAGTTGATCGATCAATCAACTTGGGTACAACCAGCCTGCTGGATTTACTAGTGCTGGACATTGCAAGAGGGATTCATTGTCCATACATAAAAGCAGTGGCGTTGCTAGGCGGTGGCTTTCGGGGCTATAGCCCCAAGTCTCTGCAGGAGTCCCCAAGGGGAGGAAAGGCTCTCTGGGGACCCTGAATTTAAGGGGGAGGCTGTCTGGGGACCCTGATGTAAGGGGGAGGCTCTCTGGGGACCCTGATGTAAGGGGGAGGCTCTCTGGGGACCCTGATGTAAGGGGGAGGCTCTCTGGGGACCCTGATGTAAGGATGAGGCTCTCTGGGGACTCTGATGTAAAGGGGGGTCTCTGGGGACCCTGATGTAAAGGGGGGCTCTCTGGGGACCCTGATGTAAGGGGGGCTCTCTGGGGACCCTGATTAAAGGGGGGGCTCTCCGGGGACCCTGATGTAAAGGGAGGGCTCTCTGGGGACCCTGACATAAAGGGGGGCTCTCTGGGGACCCTGACGTAAGTGGGGGGCTCTCTGGGGACCCTGATGTAAGTGGGGGGGCTCTCTGGAGATATATGCACACACGCACATGTATATTACTGTATATACATGTGTATGCCCACCCAAGCTTATGACTTTCTTTACTACACTGCTATGGGCTCTAGCCCCAGATCTTTTGTAGACCTAGCAACGCCCCTGCATAAAAGTATATTTACAGGTATCAAAGGGTCAGGGGCCAGATTTCATTAGAGAGAGATCCACTACAAATTAAAGCAGAACTCAATGTGTATCTGAGCACCACAATCTAAAAATGCTACAACATGTAATAGCAGCTTGAGAATTCTAGGTATTGTCAGGCATGCTATGTTTCTTTCCAAGGTCTTGGCCGATTGCTTGATATGTATTCGACCCTAGCTGATTTTGCTACGATTACTTTAAATGTGCCCACTGTTCTAATCGATATTTGTATAAGAAAATGTTCCCTCCCTGCAGGGAGATTTATGATTATTGTGCCTTTGCCTCTTGTACTCTTTCTGAAAAAAATAAATGAAAAAAATTGAAATATTAATGTCAGGCATGTTGATGTCAATCATAAGTGTTAAGGCTGGAGTGTAGCTTTAAAGTCTAAAAGTCCTTTAAAGTGATAATAAAACTTTGGGTTTTTTTTAACTAAAATAACAAATATGTTATACTTTCCTGCTCTGTACAGTGGTTTTGCACAGAGCAGCCCAGATCCTGCTTTTCTGGGGTCCCCCGCCTGCACTCCAGGCCCCTCCTCTTTGGCGAAAGCCACTTTACTTGGGGGCACCTGTGCATGCTCGTTCCCAAGCCCCCCAGCCCCCCACTCCCTCGTCACAGCATTTAATTGACAGCAGCGGGAGCCAATGGCTGCTGTTGCTATCAATCTGCCCAATGAGGAGGGAGACGGCGGCGAGAGCCGCTGCTCTCGTGCACATTGCTGGATCGGATCAAGCTCAGGTAATAAAGAAGGGGGTGGGTGACTGGGGGGCTCCTAAAGCGCAGAAGGTTTTTTACCTTAATGCATAGAATGCAGGACTTTGTAATCTGACAGCTGACTGTCCCCCTGGCTACGTCATCTGTCATGAAGCACGTAGGGTGGGGCCTTTCGAGAGTGATGTCATCATGCATGCCGAATGGATAAATGGACAGGATCGCACCGCTTGTCCATAAGAATGCTACCAAATGAGATATGCTCGGATGTTTTTAACTTTTGTAAGTGTGCACCTTGTCTTTTTAAAAAAAATTGTTCATATAGCATTACACTATGGGATTGTCCTGTATCTTCTTTCTTTGAGAGTTACTTTGGTTGTATACCCTGGCATTTGGTCCGTGGAGGAGACATGTAAACCACTGGGAGATATTACCCATCATGTGCTGATTGACCATTTATATTCATAATGGTCAATAGGATCTGGTAAGAAGCTGAAGTGTGGCCCTATCTCTGGAAGCACTTATTAACTTTGAAGAGTAACTCCACTTTTGTTGAAAGAAAACATTCCCCTCTGGGTGATCTGTGTACATTACAAGGATTTTTAACAAACTTTGTTGCAGATTCCTACCTTTAGTTATTATGAAGAAACCACTGTGTTTTTGTCCATGTGAAAAGTGAAAAAATGGGAGTGGTTTCATAATTCTAAATCAGCTGCTGCACCTGCAGGGCTCTAATGAGAAAAATTGCAGAGTCTGCATCACTTTAGATGTGAACGGGGGTCAGTCTGCCCCCGGTGCCAAGCATTGGGGAGGGTGGATGTCATCCCAGCGACCCCATCCTCCCCTCACTTGGTCCTCCTCCTTCAGCCGCCCCTGTAACAAGGTCCCGCCTCCTACAGTTCAGTGATAGGCGGAACAATGCCGGTGTCACAGTGTGTAATATAGGAGGCGGGACCTTGTTACAACGGCCGCTGGAGGAGGAGGACCGAGGGAGGGGAGGACGGGCATGCTGGGATGACACCCCCCTCCCCAATGTGTGGCACCTGGGGCCGACTGACCCCCATTGGCACTGGTAAGGCTGCTGTGATGGGGCCACTGATCAGGCTGCATTGATGGGGACACTGATCAGGCTGCATTGCTAAGGATACTGATGAGGCTGCACTGATGGGGACACTGATCAGGCTGCACTGATGGGGGGACACTGATCAGGCTGCACTGACGGGGACAAGGTCAGGCTGCACTGACGGGGACACTGATCAGGCTGCACTGATGGGGGCACTGATCAGGCTGCAATGATCAGGCTGCACTGATGAGGGGACACGGATCAGGCTGAATTGCTGGGGACACTGATCAGGCTGCACTGATGGGGGCACTAATCAGGCTGCACTGATGGGGGCACTAATCAGGCTGCACTGATGGGGGGGCACTGATCAGGCTGCACTGATGGGGACACTGATCAGGCTGCACTGATGGGGGCACTGATCAGGCTGCACTGATGGGGGCACTGATCAGGCTGCACTGATGGGGGCACTGATCAGGCTGCATTGATGGGGGCACTGATCAGGCTGCATTGATGGGGGCACTGATCAGGCTGCATTGATGGGGGCACTGATCAGGCTGCATTGATGGGGGCACTGATCAGGCTGCATTGATGGGGACACTGGTCAGGCTGCATTGCTGGGGGCACTGATCAGGCTGCATTGTTGGGGGGCACTGATCAGGCTGCATTGCTGGGCACTGGTGAGGCTGCATATCTGGGCACTGATAAGGCTGCATTGCTTGGCACTGATCAGGCTGCATTGCTGGGCACTGATCAGGCTGCATTGCTGGGCACTGGTGAGGCCGCATTGCTGGGCACTGGTAAGGCCACATTGATGGGCACTGGTAAAGCTGCATTTGATGGTCACAGGTAAGGCTGCATTTGATGGGCACTGATCAGGCTGCAGTTGATGGGCACTGATCAGGCTGCAGTTGATGGGCACTGATCAGGCTGCATTGATGGGGACACTGATCAGGCTGCATTGCTGGGGGCACTGGTGAGGCTGCATTTCTGTGCACTGTCGAGGCTGCATTGCTGGACACTGATCAGGCTGCATTGCTGGGCACTGGTAAGGCTACATTGATAGGGACACTGATCAGGCTGCATTGCTGGGGGCAGTGATCAGGCTGCATTTCTGGGCACTGGTAAGGCTGCATTGCTGGGCACTGATCAGGCTGATTAGGCTGCATTGCTGGGCACTGGTAAGGCCACATTGCTGGGCACTGGTAAAGCTGCATTTGATGGGCACTGGTAAGGCTGCATTTGATGGGCACTGAGGAGTGAGCAGCCTGGGGCCTGGGCCCCACTTTGCACAATCAACACAGACGGCCTGAGGACATTGTATATATATATATATATATATATATATATATATATATATACACACACACACACACACACACACACTTTTTTATTTTTGAGGTGGGGGCGGGAATCTTGGGTGAGTTCCCACACTTTTTTTTCCCCCAGGACTTGACCCCTGGGCATTCTGTAAGGATTTTGTGTACAGAACACCTCCAGGTAGCCATATTGCATTTTACAGAAAATGACAGTGGCTGCAAATTAAAAAGGAAAGGTAATTTTTAATAACATTCAATTACAATATGACTTGTGTCGCAATTGAATATGCTACAGTATGTAATTTTTTTTTTATTTGCTATTTTTTACGAAAAAAGTGGAGTTGCCCTTTTAGTTTGCACACTGGTGTTTACAGTTTGGAGGACCTGATTAACACATTTATTTATTTTTTTGTGGACTTTATATAGACACTGGATGATGAGCAGTAGGTTGCTACATGTGCCACATGTGCAATATTATAAATGATGTTATAGCGCTGTATTGTTCTTTATAATTTGAGAGCTGCATCTGCCACGCTGCACCCGATGCAGTCAGAATACACTGCAGTGGTGGCTGGTGCTCCATTTTTTTTGTGGGGGGGGGGGGAGTGGCAAACAAACCACATGCCAACCCCCCCCCCCCCAGTTCAGTCAGTCAAACCCTCCCCCATTGCTCAGTCGATCGGCAAACCAAACAACATCACCCCCACCCGTCGCTCACCCATCCGCCCACCAGCCCCACACTTATGCCATCTAGATCGTGGACAGCTTCGGCGGCTTACCCCTGCGACTTCTCCTCAGTGCCTTCCCCCTGCATCTCCTCCTTGGCTGCCAATACGGTCGCTTCTCCTCTCGGTCCATCGGGTCTTAAGACCCGCTTCCTGATTAGCCAGGAGGAGAAGCAGGAAGACAATAGCGAATAATAATTCGCTATTGTCACACAACTGGGTGGGCTCAGGGCGCAGTGCCCTTCCAAAGTGTCCCAAACGTTGACCAAATGATTGACTTCTGTCAACAAGGATATCAACACTCAACTGGTCCCTGCCAAAATGACTACATTTCAATTAGTGTATGGCCAGCTTTATTTGTCTGCAGATTACGGCAACTCCAAACTGATAAGCAGTAACATGAAAGGATGACATTTGTGTCACTTCTTTCTGGCTTTTTGCATCTTTCACAGATTTGAATAAATGTTGCTTTCAAGTAAGGTGCTCCAATTTACTAATCTTAACCCATCAAAACTCTGGAGGTTGAATATGTTAAAATAATTAATACCAAATAATTATCCGCTTTGATTTCTACAGGGAAACAAATTAAGTGCCTTAGTTACTTGACTGTTACGGTTTTACGAGAAGGAATAAGAATAATTCATTTGAGTTTTCTTAAAAGAGAAGTATTGGTTTGGGATTTTTCCCCCATCATACTTACCTAGGTGCAGTGGCGTCGCTAGAGGGTGGCTTTTGGGGCTATAGCCCCGAAACTGAGGCCCATAGCCCCAAGAGGAGGGGAGGCTCTCTGGGGACCCCGATTTAAGGGGGATGCTCTCTGGGGAACCTAATGTAAGGGGGGCTCTCTGGGGACCCTGATGTAAGGGGGGGGCTCTCTGGGGTTATATACGCACACACGTATATTATATAAATGTGTATGCCCGCCCAAGCGTATGACTTTCTTTACTACGCTGCTATGGGCTCTAGCCCCAGATCTTTTGTAGACCTAGCAACGCCCCTGCCTAGGTGGATGCAGCATCGGTCCGAAGTACTTTTTTTTTTTTTACCCAAACAATCATTAGTCAAGATATTTTCAGTTGACAATTCAACATAGTAACAAACAGATACACATACCTATCAGAGTTCGAACCATGTGGAAAAGACAAAAATCAGGATCCATAATCAGTGAATCTTAAACGTGTAGAGACAAGGATCTTACATGTATAAGTTCATACCAATAGTTCTTTCCTTTTTTAAAGCCTCAGTAATGCGAATGCTTTAAAAAAATTGAGCCCTTAGGGCTCTTTTACACCATTTGCACCATTACCATGCATTGTCTTAAGGCAGCCTATTCATTTAAAAGGCAGCCTGAAGCACCAAAGTGCACCAAAAGTATGCATGCAGCATTTTTGCAAGTTAGTGCATTGGTGCATATTGTGCTGCAGCATGTTGCATTGGGATGTGAAATGTGCGTTACTACAGCACAATAGTGTAAATGGGCCCTAAGACAGGCATGTAAAATATATTCTGTACAATATTAAAAAAAAAAAAAAAAGGTATTCTACTTTCTGCATTTCAGAGTAAATCATAGCTATTTTGTGAAAGAATATGTTGAATACTTACCTTTCTGGCAAGCAGTGAGTGAAATCTTTGCTTCCTTAAACAGCTATGGTTGAAACTCCAGAGTGTATCAGATATTGGAGTTGACTTACTAAAGGTAAATCCCCTCTGCACTACACGTGCGCTGCAAGCACTTGGTAGTGCAGTCGCTGTAGATCTGAGGAGAAGATCAAAATGAGGGGAAGCTCTGCTGATTTCTATCATCCAATCATGTACAAGCAAAAATGCTTTTTTTTATTTTCCTTGCATGTTCCCCTCAGATCTACAGCGACTGCAATTGGAAGTGCACAGTGGATTTTTCTTTAGTAAATAACCCCCGGTGTGTCCCTCACTGGGCTCTGCAGTTTTGCCTGTCGGAACCAGGGCTTTTTTTCAGCGGGAACACGGGGGAATGAAGTTCCGGCACCTCCAGCACTGAATGTATGTAATAGAATGGGGAGTGGGGTGTGCTGGAGGGTCTATTGATGTTGGCTGCTGGGTGATCTATTGTCACTGGTGGGAATCTGATTTTGTGTGAGGGTCTATTGTTGCTGATGGGGAATCTGTTGTTGCTGGGGGGTCTTATGTTCCTGGAAGGGATCTACTGTTGAGGGAGAGGTCTATTTTTACTGGCTTTTACTGGCTGCTGGAGGATCTATTAATGCTGGCTGCTGGGAGATCTGTTGTTGCTGCTGGGGGGGGGGGGGGGTTCTAATGTTGCTTGGGTGGATATTTTGTTACTGAGTGTGATATTTTGTTGTGGGTGGTTCACTGTTGCTGCAGGGAATCTATTGTTGTTGGGGTGGAGTCCATTGTTGCTGGTGGAGTCTATTGTTGTGTGGGGATCTATTGCTGGGATTCTATTGTTGCTGGCTGCAGGGGATCTATTTTACTGCTTTTCTTTTTATCATTACCATGTTCCATACAGATGATTTAGCACCACAAAATGATACTTGGTTCTGGATTCTCTAAAAGGAGTAGTAGGTGGTGGGTAGGGGGTGGAATCAAGGGACGGTGGTCAGAGGTGGGTAGGGGGCAGAGACAAGGGGTGACTCAGACGGGGGGAGTTCCTGCACCTATTCTTCGAGAAAAAAAGCCCTGGTCTGAACCAATGGTTGTTGATTTACTTAAGGAAAATAGGTTGTTCACTCTACAAGGGAATTTGGCACATAACTTAGTGAATGTGGTGAAATATCACTTTGCAAAGAATACCCACTTACGCGCAAGAAAAATAAAAAAACATTTTTGCTTACACGTGATTGGATGATAAAAGCCATGGGGAAAACTCCCTTGCATAGCGCAAATTGTGTTGTAAAGGAAACTGTCTATTTGCATTTAGTAAATGAACTCGAAACTACAGAAGCAATAGTAGCTTCCATGTTTCTCAAAACAAAGGTTTTCCTTTAAGATTCCTTTACATGCTGTGTTGTGGAAGACCAGTAAAGCATGAATCTTATTGCATTATGTCCCCCAAATATCTTAATTTCCTCTTGGCTCTGGACACTTAGAGCTGGTGATGGCCTTGTGCACGCATACTATTCTGTGCACTTCAAATTAATCAGTACATTACGGCCGCTTGATATGAAAAAAAATTGCATTAAATAAAAAAAGTCCCGCTCTGCCTCATTTATTATCTGAGAACACTTTCTTAATATCTAACTGCTGTATAATGCATTGCACTTAGAGGTTCTGCAAACATACAAATCACAGGCCCATTAACTCAGGCTGAAGCATATTCATTTTAGTTCATATTTATCTGTAATTTGAATTTCTTGTTCTCTTGTTAAATTTCTGTAGCAGTGGCACAAAGCAATTAAAAAGTGACAAATTGGCCTGGCTTCCGTATCTTTGTTATAAGAGGGCACTTCAGCTACCAACCCGCTATCTAACATGCTGGGAAATTAGTTTCAGAGGGTGGGACTTGTTTTGTGAGATTTAGGTTTCTGCATGGTGGGGATGGTTAACCATCTTGTTACTGAAGTCCTTGATGAAACGCTGAAATTATTGACAGATTGATACACCTAAATGTGAGTTACCTGCCCAAATATTTCGTCATTCTTGTTGCACCACCAGCACAGTGACCTCTCTTTTCTCTGTTAAGATAAGAAATGGAGTTTGGTCACTTCCTTGCCCCAAGCCTTGAATGGACATTGAGCCGAACTCCAGGAAACCAAACAACGTCTTCCCTTGCAGTGGGACTGCACCTGCCCTGCAAGGGTTAACTGAACATTTCTGTCTAGTATAGGGGGTCTCCAAACTTCAGTACAAAGGCCATATTATATAATTTACAAATATTCACAGGCTGAAAAAAAAATAAATCCTTTTATATATGAATGAAAATGAGCCTTTAGAGCAGGGATATGCAATAAGTGGACCTCCAGCTGTTGCAGAACTACAAGTCCCATGAGGCATAGCAAGACTCTGACAGCCACAAGCATGACACCCAGAGGCAGAGGCATGATGGGACTTGTAGTTTTGCAACAGCTAGAGGTCCGCTAATTGCATATCCCTGCTTTAGAGTTTAGTAACAGAAACACCAACTAATAATCATGTTACCACTCACACACCAGTACTGCAAATCTGTGACTAACCTTTAGGCCTCATCAGTTACGGGACACGGTCATCTAGAGCCCAGGGTGAACATGCCAAACTGGGCTCCCCCCAAGATTGATGAGCTTTATTTGTCAGCAAAAATTCCCCCACAAAAACACTGAGCACTAATGCATGCTTTACCCCCCAAGTATAAATTCCCGTTTCTCCCAGTACAAATCCACCCATGCTTAAATCCCCCACTCTCAGCACAAACGTTTGCCCCCCCCCCCCCAATCCCTCAAATCCCCCCACCAAAATAAAAAAATGTTCATCCCAAATCCTCTACCCCTAAAATTTCCCTTCCTAGTACACATCCCCCCCACTTCAAATCCCCCCTCCTAGCACTAATTCCCCCCTACTATGACAAATCTTTCCCCAACCCCCCTCCCAACACAAATCCCCCTAAATCACCACTCTTGGCACCCCACCCCAAATTTCCCCTTATAGAAAGATACTTACACCTTGCCTCCCCCCCAGAAAGGCTTAAACAGCAAATTTAGCTCATGGCAATGAATGTGTAGTCACTGAGACAGGAAATGAAGAGACACCTCCCCAACACAGATAACACAATAATCTGACAGTAATTGGTAATCCTTTCCTACTCTGTCCAAAACTAAATAGAAACACATTTTGGACTTTTAAAAACATAATTGCTGCAAATTCCTTGACTGTAAAGAATAGGAAGGTTAAGTTCCACTTTAAAGCCCAATTATTGGATAAAATTGTTATTTAAAAAAAAAAGTAAACTCTTTAACCACTTTCGGACCACCCGCCTGCAATGTACTGTGGATGGGCGGCTCGTGCAGGCAAAGAGATGTAGCTGCCTGCTTCCGGGTTTAGGGAAGAGGACCTGCCAACAAGGGTTACCACGCATGGATTGGAGGTTGCTGCAGGCAGAAATGGTGTCAGCAAGGGACCTGGATAGGGAAATTCAGGTCAGTATAACTGATTTCACCAGGTAAGCAAAACACAACACTTGCCAAGATGGATTAGAGGGGGGCGGGAGAGATGAATGGGTAGAAAAAAGGATTTTGCCCAGATTTGGGCTTTAAGATAAAATTCTTCTGCCTCTACAACAGACTCTTGGCAGCATCATCTCAATGGAGTGTTATGCCGCGTACACACGGTGGGACTTTTCAGCTACAAAAGTCCGACAGCCCGTCCGACAGACTTTCGACTGACTTTTGTCGGACTTTCAACACACTTTCTAATGAACGGACTTGCCTACATACGATCACACCAAAGTCCGTCGGATTCGTACGTGATGACGTACACCGGTCTAAATAAGGAGGTTGATAGCCAATAGCTGCCCTAGCGTGGGTTTTTGTCCGTCGGACTAGCATACAAACAAGCGGATTTCTGGGTCCGGCGGAGTTACGACATAAAGATTTGAAGCATGTTCCAAATCTAAAGTCAGATTTGCGACTGGAAAAGTCCGCTGAAGGTCCGGTGAAGCCCACACACGATCGGATTGTCCACCGGATTTGGTCCGTCGGCGTCCGTTGGACAAGTTCGACCGTGTGTATGCGGCATAACCGGATGTTTACATACAGTCCTTCTTGCCAGGATGCTGCTTGAACAGCTCTCTTTTCTTCTACTCCATGGCATGTGCCACCAAAAGCAGACCCACATGCGTCCCATGTTGCCTTACTGACATCACATATAAATACTCCTCACAGTACAATGCCAACAGATCTGCTCCTGGAATCTTGAAAAGCTAATTATTCTCATTTAGGATTTAGGCCGGCCATACATGGAGCAAATTTCTTTACTGCAACCTGGGTTGCAGGAAAGAAATTAGCTTGATTTCCCCAATAACACAGACATTGTTGGTGCAGGAATCCCTCCTGCCAGGCCATTGTCTTCTCCCCACCGGGTACATTCAGCCTGCTCATTAACCACTTACGGACCGCCCGCGTCTTTATACGGCGGCTGTTTGAACGAGGATATCGTTGTTATGGCAGAAGCTAGCTGCCATAACCCCGGTATCCTCCTTTTCAGCAGGTGGTCTGCTACAAGATAAAAGTGGTCTCTGCGGCGGATTCGCCACGAGATCACTTATCGGTGGCGGGAGAGGGGTCCCCCCCTCCCGCCGCAATCCAGTGCCCCGCTTACTGGAGCCGTCGGCAGAGGCGATTGCGCCCTCTCACTTGCTGTGCATGGAGACGAGTGAGGGTAAGATGGCCCCCACCCGTCTCCATACAATTGCTGGGTGGAAGCGATGTCAAAACGTCACTTCCGCCCATACGTCTTAAAAGCACATTTTTTTGTTGTCATTTTTTCAAAATGACAAAGTTGTTTTTTTTTTATTGCATTTAAGTCCAAATATGAGATCTGAGGTCTTTTTGACCCTCAGATCTCATATTTAAGAGGTCCTGTCATGCTTTTTTCTATTACAAGGGATGTTTACATTCCTTGTAATAGGAATAAAAGTGACAATTTTTTTTTTTTTTAAAACAGTGTAAAAATAAAAGGTAAAATAAATAATAATAAAACATTTTTTTAAACGCGTCCCATCCCGACGAGCTCGCATGCAGAAGCGAAAGGCATAGGCGAGTAGCGCCCGCATATGAAAACAGTGTTCAAACCACACATGTGAGGTATTGCCGCGATCGGTAGAGTGAGAGCAATAACTCTAGTCCTAGACCTCCTCTGTAACTTAAAACATGCAACCTGTAGAATTTTTTAAACGTTCCCTATGGAGATTTTTAAGGGTAAAAGTTTGTCGCCATTCCACGAGCGGGCACAATTTTGAAGCGTGACATGTTGGGTATCAATTTACTCGGCGTAACATTATTTTTCACATTATAAAAAAAAATTGGGCTAAGTTTACTGTCTTATTTTCTAATTCAAAAAAATTTATTTTTACCAAAAAAAGTGCGCTCATAAGACAGCTGCGCAAATACGGTGTGACAGAAAGTATTGCAACGATTGCTATTTTATTCTCTAGGGTGTTAGAAAAAAATATATATAATGTTTGGGGGTTCTAAGTAATTTTCTAGCAAAAAAAAATGTTTTTAACTTGTAAACACCACATCTAAAAAAGAGGCCCGGTCTTAAAGTGGTTAACGGTTCTAATCTCGGCTGGTTCCTGCTGAACCAGTCAAGATTCGAAACGTGTATGGCCGGCCTTAGTCACTCTTTTACTACAATTGATAAAGCTATCAGAGGAGCTTTATTTGTGCTTCTCTGATAGAAGCCCTGATTTTCCTAAGAGCTTATTATACTGGTAATAGAGGCTACGGTGGCATTACATCAGCCTCTGAGCTTACTAGTACAAATTGGAAGAGACAATAGAGAAAGTATTGCAATAAAGAAGGAGCATGGTCAATTTGATATATGTAAGTAGTGAGAGCATAATGACATAAGGCAAATGCATAATTTTAAATAGAATGTGATTTTTCTATCTATGTAAATATACCTGGTGATCCTGTAAGTACCTGGCACTTCCTTCAATGGGGTGACAACACAGATTTCCCTGCAGTAAAATCACTGTCACCTTGTTCAGTGCTACGAAGAGGGTTTGCTGAACCCCTGGACCAAGTAGGTTAAAAAATACTTATAATATCAAAAGGGGCAGAGGGAGTTGGATGTTTAAAACCCTTTTTAACATATTGTATAAAGAGAGAAGTCAGTGCTAAAGGAGTAAGAGACTGCTGGCACCTTAAGTTAATATACCTTACCTACTATAGAAAAATATATTTTACGTGCAATGCCCAAAAAAAGCAATGTAATTATCACCAAATCAATTTATTAAACTGTGTAACCAATAAATATAATAAAAACAAAAAAATGAATCAATAACGTGCAAAGTGCATGTAACTACCCTGTTTCTCCGAAAATAAGACCTAGCGTGATTGTCAGTAATGGCTGCAATATAAACCCTACCCCCCAAATAAGCCCTACCCTGTTTCCCCGAAAATAAACCCTACCCTGAAAATAAGACCTACAAGGACTTTAACTAGGGCTTATTTGGGGAGTAGGGCTTATATTGCAGCCATCACCGACAATCACGCTAGGTCTTATTTTCAGGGAAACAGGGTAAGTGTAGATAAATCAATAAAGTCATTCAAAAGTTAATCTAAATATCCTTATATTACATCTTCCACCACTTTAAGTGAGTCAGCAAATTTCGCCTTCCCAGAGTGAGGCCACACCTCCACCACTATGCACTCACCAGATTGTATTGCTGCCCATATTTGCAGCCTATATGCTCAAGCTGTTATTAGAATCACACTCTCCCTTCTCCACAGCTGTGCTGCAAACACCACCGTCACCTCTCTCTCTTCTCCACTGGGAGGCAGCAGGCAACTGTAATGTGCTGTATGGGGAAATTGCTCACCACACAGAGCCAGAGATACCTGACATAGTGTAGTATTTATTGTATTTGATAAAAGATAATAAACAAACGATCAACCTGAAAATGCAATAGACTGGAAATAAAAGGAAAGATCTCAGCCAAACTTACAATTGTGGCTGCAGTTCCTGATTGGAAGGGGCGGCGTGACTTCAGCACCTAAGTTTGACCTACCCGTTTCGTGGGAAGGCACATCCTCAGGGGTTTCTTGTGCTGACTTTCTATCTGCCATATTTATGTAGCCTGGGACATTCGGCCTACCCTGGAAGGAAGGAAATGGAATCAAAGCCATTTTCTTAAAGCCCAACTTAACATGCATATATGCAGGGCACCATGTGCCATATTACCAATGATCGGCATATTAATGAACAGCGGCCATATTAATGAAGCATGAGACCAAATAAATTTTATAGATAGCTACAAAAAGAATATTAATGGGCACTGCAAAACAGTAGTACCCTGTAAGGCAATAATAATAAAACAGACCCAAACCCGATTATCTTATTCATAATCTGAACAAGCAATAACCCTTGCCTGCAGCTTCTTCTAATGTTCCTTCTTTTCTTGTTTTTTTTCTTTTCTTTTCTTTTCTTTCAGTCCTCTGTCGCTGTTCTAAATTTCCATTGTAAGAGTGGCTCCTTGGCTTGCAAGGTGTTTTTTTGGAGGCCCAATGGATCCACCCTTTCATGTGTGCTCTAAGGAAAAGGTCCAAGGGATAATGTAATGACCCTAGATCCATAGTCACACCTTTAGAAAGCGGCTTGCAAGGGCCATGCATGCAAATTTATAAGACACATAGTCCCTAGAAAAGGGGGAGAAGGGTATTTTGATAGCAGCAGAAGTTTGGGGAAGCAGCAAAGTGGGTACAAATAGGCTGTGCCTGTATCAACATTAAAAAGTATGTTTTTCTGGACATTTTTGGCAACAATAATTTAATGTGTTGTACTCAATTTGGCAATACAGATGTACTGGTGAAAAAACAAAGCTTAAGTACTACTTTTGGTCTGTATATAAATATTTTGTGACTACTAAAATACAGAGTATGTCTTAAAGCAATGTCTTTTGTTGCACATAACTAATGTCAAGTGTTGACGTGTTTTGTGAACAGGTCCACTTGTTCTGGACTGAGTAAGAATAAATATGCTGACACTTGGCATAAACAAACACACTGGTCCCCACTATATATATAATAGTAATAGTGATATCAAATATATAAAAAAGTAATCATAAGTGAGTCAGCATTCCAACATTTCCAACTAACGAAACGCATCAGTGCATGATCATACAGAAACCGGAAGTCACGTGTGCAGACAGAGAGGGACACCCAACGCAGCTAGCATGGTGGATGGTGGATTACCCTACTGATCGGTAATAACATTTTTATCAACGTTTTTACTAAAATGCTTGAATTGTTTTACTGATTGTGAGTGCGTTTTCAAAGGGGATTTTGTACTAATAAATGTGGTTAAACGGGATCATGCTATGTGGAGTTTTTCTTTAGCATGATTGATCATCCCCGGAGTGACCTGTACCTCTAGCCATTCCCGGAAAATGGATGCTTCTGATTACTAAAGGCTTGTGATATCGCTCATGATGGTGAGCGTGAACCCCTAAGGGGAGTGTGACTCACGTGGTGTAGATCTTGGTGTATGGTGCACGTTTTTCAACATTGATAAGGATCAACCACCTTTTAAAGAGACTTTTTTCACAAAGTACTAGTTATTAACTCCCTTTCTGGTCAACAAATAAATGCCAGTTAAAGACTGACAGGAGCGCTGCTATAGTATTGAAGGCTCTTTAAGACTGTGCTCTTGGATTTTATTCATTACTTTTGTATGTTATTATTTCCATTTTGTGCTTAAACTATATAAAAAATACAGTGCATGAGGTTGCAATAAAAGTATCAATAATATCTGTCCCCATAACATAGGGTATTTGAAAGTACAAGAACATAGAGTTCCTTTAAAAACCAAAGCAACAGGATGGTAGGTGGGCCTGTGAGGAGTGGGGGTTGGACAAAAAATGGCCCATCAAAGCACAGGAAAATAGAAACAGGGTGACAGGCCTGTGCAGGGTAGGGTGGTAAAAAAAGGGGGCCCATTAGAGAAAATATGGCCAAAATGACCACAAGACAGACATTAAAACCTTCAATGACTAATGCCGCGTACACACAATCGGACTTTACGGCAGACTTGGTCCGGCGGACTTTTCGACAGACTTTCCAACGGACTTTCCGAATGAACGGACTTGCTACACACGATCAACCAAAGTCCAACGGATTCGTACGTGATGACGTACGACCGTATTAAAACAAGGAAGTTCATAGCCAGTAGCCAATAGCTGACCTAGCGTCGGTTTTTGTCTGTCGGACTAGCATACAGACGAGCGGACTTTTCGACCGGACTCGAGTCCGTCGGAAAGATTTGAAACATGTTTCATTTCTAGGTCCGTCGAACTTTTGGGAGAAAAAAGTCAAAAGTCAAAAAAAAGCCAGCTGGAGTCCACACACGATTGAATTGTCCGACGGACTCAGCTCCGTCGGACCAAGTATGCCGTAAAGTCCGGTCGTATGTACGCGGCATTAGTTTGTTTTAAGCGATGAATTGATTATTCCTAATTGATGGGAGCTGACAATCTCAAACAAACTCTATATAGGCTAAACGTTATCTAACTGTACAATAGAAACAACTTACATAGCTCAACCTGTAATTCTTTACAGATAAGAAAAATGTGTTAAAGTTTAAAGGGCTAAATGTCAAGGTTTACACACCTACTGCTATTTACTGGAATAGCAATAAACTTGTATTTGTTAGCAGGGCTGTTGCCACCTGAGGAATGTTTAAAGAATAATTCCAGGTATTGATATGTTTACATAGTTATATTGCTCCAGCTTGGTGTAAATATGTACAGTATCTCACAAAAGTGGGTACACCCCTCACTATTTTGTAAATATTTTATTATATCTTTTCATGTGACAACACTAAAGAAATGACACTTTGCTACAATGTAAAATAGTGAGTGTACAGCTTGTAGAACAGTGTAACAGTTGCATTTTTCTCAAAATAACTCAATACACAGCCATTAATGTCTAAGCTGCTAGCAATAAAAGTGAGTACACCCCTAAATGAGGATGTCCAAATTGGGCCCAATTAGCCATTTTCCCTTCCTGGTGTCATGTGACTCGTTAGTGTTACAAGGTCTCAGGTGTGAATGGGAAGCAGGTGTGTTAAATTTGGTGTTATCACTTTCACTCTCTCATACTGGTCATTGGAAGGTCAACATGGCACCTCATGGCAAAGAACTCTCTGAGGATCTGAAAAAAAGAATTGTTGCTCTACATAAAGTTGGCCTAGGCTTTAAGAAGATTGCCAAGACCCTTAAACTGAGCTGCAGCACTGTGGCCAAGACCATACAGTGGTTTAACAGGACAGGTTCCACTCAGAACAAGCCTCGCCATGGTTGACCAAAGAAGTTGAGTGCACATGCTCAGCGTCATATTCAGAGGTTGTCTTTGGGAAATAGACGTATGAGTGCTGCCAGCATTGCTGCAAAGATTGAAGCGGTGGGGGGTCAGCCTGTCAGTTTCATATGCCACACACTTTATCAAATTGGTCTCCATGGCTGTCGTCCCAGAAGGAAGCCTCTTCTAAAGATGATGCACAAGAAAGCCTACAAACAGTTTACTGAAGACAAGCAGACTAAGGACATGGATGACTGGAACCATGTCCTGTGGTCTGATGAGATCAAGATAAACTTATTTGGTTCAGATGGTGTCAAGTGTGTGTGGCATCAACCAGGTGAGCAGTACAAAGACAAGTGTGTCTTCCCTACAGTCAAGTATGGTGGTGGGAGTGTCATGGTCTGGTGCTCCATGAGTGCTGCTGGCTCAGGAGAGCTACAGTTCATTGAGGGAACCATGAATGCCAACATGTACTGTGACATACTGAGGCAGAGCATGAACCCCTCGCTTTGGAGACCTGGCCACAGGGCAGTATTCCAACATGATAACAACCCCAAACACACATCTAAGATGACCACAGCCTTGCTAAAAAAGCTGAGGGTAAAGGTGATGGACCGGCCAAGCATGTCTCCAGACCTCAGCCCTATTGAGCATCTATGTGGCATCCTCAAACAGAAGGTGGAGGAGCGCAAGATCTCTAACATCCACCAGCTCCATGATGTCGTCTTGGAGGAGTTTGAAGAGGACTCCAGTGGCAACCTGTGAAGCTCTGGTGAACTCCATGCCCAAGAGGGTTAAGGCAGTGCTGGAAAATAATGGTGGCCACACAAAATATTGACACTTTGGGCCCAATTTGGACATTTTCACTTAGGGGTGTACTCACTTTTGTTGCCAGCGGTTTAGACATTAATGGCTGTGTGTTGAGCTATTTTGAGGGGACAGAAAATTTACACTTTTATACAAGCTGTACACTCACTGCTTTACATTGTAGCAAAGTGTATTTTTTTCAGTGTTAGTCACATGAAAAGATATAATAAAATATTTACAAAAATGTGAGGGGTGTACTCACTTTTGTGAGATACTGTATATATCATACCTCTGGGATTCCTCTCAAATCTGGAATCACTGTATTAGGCACTGCTACTCCAGTCATCTTCACCTGTTTCCGGCTTCCGTGCCAAGTGGCTGCTTTATTCATTAGATGTGTCATTACATTAAAATGACAATAAATGATATCCTTATTCTCCAAAAATTATCCATACACATCCACTATTTAAATAGCCCTGTAATCATTTTTTTAAAAAAGTTTGTGTCACTTTAAATACACTGTTAGAAAGTAACATTCCTGCCTTAATCCTTTCATTTTGTTCTATTATTGGCCATTTCTATCTTTAGCACTACATTTTTCAACCTCTTTACCTCAGAGGAATATTTGAAATAATATTTAGGACTCAGGGAACCCCTGCTAAGTTTAATTCATTGGAGATCAGCGAGAAGAATGTCCTTTACATCGGTGGTCAATGGGAAGAATATTCCTTACAAACAGCTAAAAAGATGTTAGAAAATATGTATATAGCCCTACAGAACAGACAGTGCACACTCCACATGGGCTTTGCTGCTGCTTAATTGCAGACAGGAAACAGGAACTTTTTTTTGAGAGAAAAGACAGAGTTTTACCACAGATATCTGCTACAAATTTATAAACACTGCCATCTACTGGTTGAAGAATATATCTCTACTAAATTCAGTGCCTTGAAAAAGTATTCATAGCCCATGGTGGTGGCAGCATTATGTTGTGGGGAGGCTTTTCATTAAAAGAGTATGGCACAACTGCAAACCTACCACGACATGGCTGTCCACCTAAACTGACAGGCCATGCAAAGAAAGCAATAGTCAGAGAAGCAGCCAAGAGGCCCATGGTAACTCTGGAGGAGCTGCAGAGATCCACAGCTCAGGTGGAAGAATCTGTGCACAGGACAATTATTAGTCGTGCACTCCACAAATCTGGCCTTTATGGAAGAGTGGCAAGAAGAAAGCCATTGTTAAAAGAAAGCCATAAGAAGTCCCATTTGCAGTTTGCAAGAAGCCATGTGGGGGACACAGCAAACATGTGGAAGAAGGTGCTCTGGTCAGATGAGACCAAAATTTTACTTTTTGGTCGAAAAACAAAACGCTGTGTGTGCCGGAAAACTAACACTGCACATAACCCTGTACACACCATCCCTACCTTGAAACATGGTGGAGGCAGCATCATGTTGTAGGGATGTTTTTCTTCAGTAGGGACAGGGAAGCTGATCAGAGTTGATGTGAACGTGAAAGGAGCCAAATACAGGGCAATCATAGAAGATTACCTGTTAGAGTCTGCAAAAGACTTGAGATTGGGGCGGAGGTTCACCTTCCTGCAGGACAACGACCCTAAATATACCGCCAGAGCTACAATGGAATGGTATAGATCAAAGCATATTCATGTGTTAGAATGGCCCAGTCAAAGTCCAGGCCTAAATCCAATTGAGAATCTGTGGCAAAACTTGAAAATTGCTGTTCACAGACACTCTCCATCCAATCTGACAGAGCTTGAGTTATTTGGCAAAGAAGAATGGGCAAAAATTTCACTCTCTAGATGTGCAAAGCTGGCAGAGACATCCCCAAAAAGACTTGCCGCTGTAATTGCAGAGAAAGGTGGTTCTACGAAGTATTGACTTGGGGGGCTGAATACAAATCCACCCCACACTTTTCAGATATTTATTTGTAAAAAATTTTGAAAACCATTTATTATTTTCCTTCCACTTTACAATTATGTGCCACTATCACATACAAACCCAATTAAAAACATTTACATTTTTGGTTGTAAGATGACAAAATGTGCAAAAATGTCAAGGGGTATGAATACTTTTTCAAGGCACTGCACAAAATACAATTCTGTATTCCAACAAAAGATCATTAGCGTCATGCTGCTGCCTCTGCCAAGTGGCATTGGACACAGAATTTTGCAAGCACCATCATATGGTAGGTGAGCCACAGCTAAAGGAACCCTTATAAATTTCTGAGCAGCATTGGTTGAAAATTTAAATCCATACTTACCATATTATCGCTGTGCCTGAACAAGCAGAACTGATGTCTGGCACCGAAAGCAATTCTATGTAGATGATCAATAAAAGTATAATTGTAGTTTTGGCAAACTTGGAGGTCATAAAGAAGGTAAAGTATTTAAAGAGCTATGTGTAAAATCAAAAGTGACAAAAAATGGCGCCAAAAAGAATTTTATAAATGAGTGAAGCTGCCCCTTTTAAAAGTGGATATCCTCTCAGATAGATAGAAAGTGTAAAAAAGTGTGGCGCTACCTCAGAAAACAACCAATTGGTTAATACCAGGGGCGTTGCTAGGGGGTGGCTTTTGGGGCTATAGCCCCGAATCTGAGGCCAATAGCCCCGAGTCTCTGCAGGGGTCCCCAAGGGGAGGGGAGGCTCTCTGGGGACCCTTATGTAAGTGGGGGGCTCTCTGGGGACCCTGATGTAAGGGAGAGGCTCTCTGGGGACCCTGATTTTAAGGCCTAGGCTCTCTAGGGACCCAGATTTAAGGGGGAGGCTCTCTGGGGACCCTAATGTAAGGGGGCCTCTCTGGGAACCCTGATGTAAGTGGGGGGGGCCCTCTGGGTACCCTGATGGAAGAGGGAGGCTCTCTGAGGACTCTGATGTAAGGAGGAGGCTCTCTGGGGACCCTGATGTAAGGTGATGTAAGGGGGGGCTCTCTGGGGACCCTGATGTAAGTGGGGGCTCTCTGGGGATATATATACACCCACACGTATATTACTGTATATACATGTGTATGCCCGCCCAAGCGTATGACTTTCTTTACTACGCTGCTATGGGCTCTAGCCCCAGATCTTTTGTAGACCTAGCAACGCCCCTGGTTAATACAGTGACCTAGTGCACTCAACACTCAAATCTAATACCTCTAATAATAGAACAAAAAATACACAGCAATAAAAATAGTGAATGAAGAAAATTAAATCGCTGTGATAATCTGTGAAAGACTCAAAGTCTCATGACAATATAATTAACAAAATAATAAACGTGACAGTCCACCTAGCAGGGTGTGTGGAACGTTCGCACTCACCACTACTTAGGTGCTGAGAAACCCCAAATTGGTAGGTTCTCTGTAACCAGCGATGCAGACGATAATTGTTCCTTATTCTTTAATAGACTTCAGGTACTCGTGCTCGGAAAAGAGAACATGGAAAACACAATGAAGGGACGATCATAGTGTAGCAAGCTAAGATGTCAGATACAGATATAGATCAACTAACAAACAGCTTTCAGGTACCTCTCCATGCATTCCTAACGGCCGTGGCATGCGTTCCAAGACCAAGGAATGTAAAAAAAAACAGCAAACACGGAAGTGACGTCAGTGAGGTACCTGAAAGCTGTTTATGCCGGTGCTAGCACATAGCACTTTCAGATGTGAGTGGGCATTTGTTTGTTGATCTATATCTGTTCCTGACATCTTATCTTGCAAAAGTATGATCGCCCCTTCAGCGATAATGACCAGGCCTCACTTATCAATGTTCTAGTAATGTCATGTCCTATTCTGTACAGGCTTCAGGAGGTTCTTAAATGTTCTACACTTATAACAAGGGCATGATCCAACTTTAGTCAGAGATCTGCAGTTTGGTTTTAGCTACAGGGTTTTAGCCCCTTATCTGCCTAGACTGTTTTTTTTTGGCCAAAGGGAACTAACCCTATAAAGTGACATAGTAATTACAATCCTTAAGCGGGGTTCCACCCAAATTTTGAACATTATCTCTATGCTTTCTCTTCCTTGCCTAGATGCTGACAGGGACATACTAAAAGGAATGACAGAATGGAATGCCCATAGACTTTAACAGGGAGATGGAATGCCCATAGAGAGTAATGGAACAAAGTGGAATGCCCATAGAGAATAATGGAAAAAAAAATTCTATTTCTGACAGACTCTTTAGACATATCATCAATTTCTTTTTTTAAAACCTACTTTTAAATATCAGTGGCCATGTTTAATATTGGGTTTAGGTGGGATTATTGTTGTTTTTTATGGCATAACAAAGGTGAATGACAGAAGGGAATGTCCATAGAGTATAATGGGAAGTAAACTGGGAAGTAAAATCTAAACTCATTTGCAGGCAAATCTGAGAGACATAGCAATTTATCCTTTACCACAGCTGTTCTTCAAGTAGAGTAGCAGATTATAAGATTGAGATTATTTGGGATTACAGCTGTTTTCTATGGAATGACAAACATATGACAGAATGGAATGCCCATAGAGTATAATGGGAAGCAAGATGTGACCTGGAGTCAGAACCATTGGTCACATCAGATCAATCTTTAGCAGACATACTCTCTATGTCCAGTGATGATGTTCAAATTTGACATTAAGTGGGAATATTAATGTTTTCTATGGAATGACCAACAAATGACAGAATGGAATGCCCATAGAGTATAATGGGAAGTAAAATCTAAACTCATTTGCAGGCAAATCTGAGAGACATAGCAATTTATCCTTTACCACAGCTGTTCTTCAAGTAGAGTAGCAGATTATAAGATTGAGATTATTTGGGATTACAGCTGTTTTCTATGGAATGACAAACATATGACAGAATGGAATGCCCATAGAGTATAATGGGAAGCAAGATGTGACCTGGAGTCAGAACCATTGGTCACATCAGATCAATCTTTAGCAGACATACTCTCTATGTCCAGTGATGATGTTCAAATTTGACATTAAGTGGGAATATTAATGTTTTCTATGGAATGACCAACAAATGACAGAATGGAATGCCCATAGAGTATAATGGGAAGTAAAATCTAAACTCATTTGCAGGCAAATCTGAGAGACATAGCAATTTATCCTTTACCACAGCTGTTCTTCAAGTAGAGTAGCAGATTGTAAGATTGAGATTATTTGGGATTACAGCTGTTTTCTACGGAATGAAAGATAAATAATAGAAAGGAATGCCCATAGAGTATAATGGGAAGCAAGATGTGACCTGGAGTCAGAACCATTGGTTATATCAGATCAATCTTTAGCAGACATATTCTCTATGTTCAGAGGTGATGTCCAAATTTCACATTAAGTGGGATTATTATTGTTTTCTATGGAATGACAAACATATGACAGAATGGAATGCCCATAGAGTATAATGGGAAGCAAGATGTGACCTGGAGTCAGAACCATTGGTCATATCAGATCAATCTTTAGCAGACATATTCTCTATGTTCAGTGATGATGTTCAAAATTGAGATGAAGCAGGATTATTATTGTTTTCTATGGAATGACAAACATATGACAGAATGGAATGCCCATAGAGTATAATGGGAATTAAAAGATAAACTCATTTGTAGGCAAATCTGAGAGACATAGCAATGTATCCTTTACCACAGCTGTTCTTCAAGTAGAGTAGCAGATTATAAGATTGAGATTATTTGGGATTACAGCTGTTTTCTATGGAATGACAAACATATGACAGAGTGGAATGCCCATAGAGTATAATGGGAAGCAAGATGTGATCTGGAGTCAGAACCATTGGTCATATCAGATCAATCTTTAGCAGACATAATCTCTATGTCCAGTGATGATGTTCATATTTGACATTAAGTGGGAATATTAATGTTTTCTATGGAATGGCCAACATATGACAGAAGGGAATGCCCATAGAGTATAATGGGAAGTAAAATCTAAACTCATTTGCAGGCAAATCTGAGGAACATAGCAATTTATCCTTTACCACAGCTGTTCTTCAAGTAGAGTAGCAGATTATAAGATTGAGATTATTTGGGATTACAGCTGTTTTCTATGGAATGACAAACATATGACAGAATGGAATGCCCATAGAGTATAATGGGAAGCAAGATGTGACCTGGAGTCAGAACCATTGGTCATATCAGATCAATCTTTAGCAGACATACTCTCTATGTTCAAAGGTGATGTCCAAATTTCACATTAAATGGGATTATTATTGTTTTCTATGGAATGACAAACATATGACAGAATGGAATGCCCATAGAGTATAATGGGAAGCAAGATGTGACCTGGAGTCAGAACCATTGGTCATATCAGATCAATCTTTAGCAGACATACTCCCTATGTCCAGTGATGATGTTCAAATTTGACATTAAGTGGGAATATTAATGTTTTCTATGGAATGACCAACATATGACAGAATGGAATGCCCATAGAGTATAATGGGAAGCAAGATGTGACCTGGAGTCAGAACCATTGGTCATATCAGATCAGTCTTTAGCAGACATACTCTCTATGTTCAGAGGTGATGTCCAAATTTCACATTAAGTGGGATTATTATTGTTTTCTATGGAATGACAAACATATGACAGAATGGAATGCCCATAGAGTATAATGGGAAGTAAAAGCTAAACTCATTTGCAGGCAAATCTGAGAGACATAGCAATGTATCCTTTACCACGGCTGTTCTTCAAGTAGAGTAGCAGATTATAAGATTGAGATTATTTGGGATTACAGCTGTTTTCTATGGAATGACAGATAAATAACAGAATGGAATGCCCATAGAGTATAATGGGAAGCAAGATGTGACCTGGAGTCAGAACCATTGGTCATATCAGATCAATCTTTAGCAGACATATTCTCTATGTTCAGTGATGATGTTCAAAATTGAGATGAAGCAGGATTATTATTGTTTTCTATGGAATGAAAAAATATGGCAGAATGGAATGCCCATAGAGTATAATGGGAAGCAAGATGTGACCTGGAGTCAGAACCATTGGTCATATCAGATCAATCTTTAGCAGACATACTCTCCATGTTCAGAGGTGATGTCCAAATTTCACATTAAGTGGGATTATTATTGTTTTCTATGGAATGACAAACATATGACAGAATGGAATGCCCATAGAGTATAATGGGAAGTAAAAGCTAAACTCATTTGCAGGCAAATCTGAGAGACATAGCAATGTATCCTTTACCACGGCTGTTCTTCAAGTAGAGTAGCAGATTATAAGATTGAGATTATTTGGGATTACAGCTGTTTTCTATGGAATGACAGATAAATAACAGAATGGAATGCCCATAGAGTATAATGGGAAGCAAGATGTGACCTGGAGTCAGAACCATTGGTCATATCAGATCAATCTTTAGCAGACATACTCCCTATGTCCAGTGATGATGTTCAAATTTGACATTAAGTGGGAATATTTATGTTTTCTATGGAATGACCAACATATGACAGAATGGAATGCCCATAGAGTATAATGGGAAGTAAAATCTAAACTCATTTGCAGTTAAATCTGAGAGACATAGCAATTTATCCTTTACCACGGCTGTTCTTCAAGTAGAGTAGCAGATTATAAGATTGAGATTATTTGGGATTACAGCTGTTTTCTATGGAATGACAGATAAATAATAGAAAGGAATGCCCATAGAGTATAATGGGAAGCAAGATGTGACCTGGAGTCAGAACTATTGGTCATATCAGATCAATCTTTAGCAGACATACTCTCTATGTTCAGAGGTGATGTCCAAATTTCACATTAAGTGGGATTATTATTGTTTTCTATGGAATGACAAACATATGACAGAATGGAATGCCCATAGAGTATAATGGGAAGCAAGATGTGACCTGGAGTCAGAACCATTGGTCATATCAGATCAATCGTTAGCAGACATATTCTCTATGTTCAGTGATGATGTTCAAAATTGAGATGAAGCAGGATTATTATTGTTTTCTATGGAATGACAAACATATGACAGAATGGAATGCCCATAGAGTATAATGGGAAGTAAAAGCTAAACTCATTTGCAGGCAAATCTGAGAGACATAGCAATGTATCCTTTACCACAGCTGTTCTTCAAGTAGAGTAGCAGATTATAAGATTGAGATTATTTGGGATTACAGCTGTTTTCTATGGAATGACAAACATATGACAGAATGGAATGCCCATAGAGTATAATGGGAAGCAAGATGTGACCTGGAGTCAGAACCATTGGTCATATCAGATCAATCTTTAGCAGCCATACTCTCCATGTTCAGAGGTGATGTCCAAATTTCACATTAAGAGGGATTATTATTGTTTTCTATGGAATGACAAACATATGACAGAATGGAATGCCCATAGAGTATAATGGGAAGCAAGATGTGACCTGGAGTCAGAACCATTGGTCATATCAGATCAATCTTTAGCAGACATATTCTCTATGTTCAGTGATGATGTTCAAAATTGAGATGAAGCAGGATTATTATTGTTTTCTATGGAATGACAAACATATGGCAGAATGGAATGCCCATAGAGTATAATGGGAAGCAAGATGTGACCTGGAGTTAGAACCATTGGTCATATCAGATCAATCTTTAGCATATATATATGTGTGTGCGTTAACCACTTACCCATTGGGCACTTAACACCTAAACCCCCTTCCTAACCAGACTAATTTTCATCTTTCGGTGCTCTCAAATATTGAATGACAATTACTCAGTCATGCAACACTGTACTGTACACATATGAAATTGTTATTTTTTTTTACACACAGATGAAGCTTTCTTTTAGTGGTATTTAATCACCACTGGGTTTTTCTATTTTTTGCACTATAAAATAGAAAAAAAAGATAGAAAATTCTATAAAAAAATGTATTTTTTTTTGTTTCTGTTATAAAATTTTGATAGCAATTTTTCTTCATAAATTTTGGCACAAATTTATACTGCTGCATATCTTTGGTAAAAATAAACCTAATCGGTGTATATAATTAGGTCTGTGTGAAAGTTATGGAGTACACAAGCTATGGTACCAATCTCTAAAAATTTATCACACCTAATGTACTGATAGCCTATCTCATTTCTTGAGAACCTAACAAGCCAAGACAGTATCAATACCCCCGAAATGGCCCATTTTTGGAAAATAGACAGTCCAAGATATTTAGTAAAAGGCATGGTGAGTTTTTAGAAGTTGTAAATTTTTCCCAAAATTCTTTGTAAAATCAAGGTTGGTTTTTTTTTTAGTTTTTTTTTCACAAAATTACACTGTTAGCAGGTTATTTATCAAACACAGCATATGCATACCACAAATCACACACCAAAAATAAATTCTGCTACTCTTTCTGAGTATGATGATACCACATGTGTGAGACTTTTACACAGCGTGACCACATACAGAGGCCCAACATGCAGGGAGCACCTTCAGGCATTATAGGAGCATAAATTACTGATAATTTCCTGACTACCTATTGCACTTTTAGTGTCAAATATATTTTTATTGTTAACAATATCAAAGAATATTTATACACAAACATTGGTAGTCAGTTATTGATGACAAAGACATCATTGAATATTTCTTAGTCCAGCGTACAGTGTTTGGTTAAATCTTGCGTGGAAGGGGACTATCATCAACCGGTAATACAATATAGTAATAGACTGTCTATAAAGACTTATAAATTAGTCTAGGAGAGACTGTAATCACTGACTATAAGGTCATAACAGAGTTCAGAAAAGCAAGGAGAGGGAAAAGAGAAACGAAAGGAAAAGGAAAAAGAGGGATAGGATATGGGGGAAGGGAAGGGGCGTGGAGCAGACCTGGAGCAGACCTCGGCACGGCAGTATATGCAAAAAGTATTAAAGATGAACAAATGTGTCTAATCTCAGGTAGTCAATAAAGTTTTCAAGGCGTCTGATGTTGAGTATTCAATCCAGATAAGCCATAAAGTTTTGAATTTATCAAAAGTATCGTTATCCAAGGCCAACCTTTCCTCCATGCGCATAATGTCATTCATTGTCGTCACCCACAAAGTAAGTGGGGGTCTAGTGGGGGTTTTCCAAAATAAGGGTATGATTTGCCTGGCAGCCGATAAAAAAAAGCGTAAAATGGAACGTTTCTGTGAAGTGATGGAACCAGGGAGCATGGACAGTAATGCTATTTCTGGGGAGGGTGGCAGGGGTTGATCATAGAGACTACTGTAAATGGAGAAAATCTGGGACCAAAGCGGTTGAATAGATGAGCAGTTCCACCATATATGTAGGTAACTTCCATCTTCTGAGCCACATCTCCAACAGGAGGATGGGACCGAGGGGAAAATTTTGTTGAGGGATTGGGGGTCCTTGTACCATCGGGAAAGAATCTTAAAATTTTTTTCCTGTGTATAACAGGAAATTGAGGATTTATGTGTAAAGTAATATGATTTTTGCCAATCCTCTGAATGAAGTTCCCTTCCCAGTTCCGTGGCCCACTTCTTGGTGTATGAGGGGGGTCGGTTATGGAGTAGTGTAATTTGTATCGTGTATAGGGTGGAAAGTAAATGTCTGGGGGTTTCCGCTAGGGAACACAGTTGTTCAAATTCCGTTAAGGGTCTGTGGATTTTGGATGTGGAGAACAGGTCAGAGCAATAGGAAGATATACGGAGGGCTGTGAGCCAATTACCTTGTGTATTTGGAAGGATGGGTGCCCCAGAGGTAGGGTTTACAAATGATCTCGCTACAGGCCATATAGAGCGTAAATATGGGCCGATTGTGGTAGAGCCTTCATCCTGAGGGAGTGCGGGGTGGTCAAATAGGGAAGTGAGTGGAGAAGGGTCTGAGGATAGGAGGGTCTGTATGCCTTTCTTATACCAATAGTGTAAAGCTGCAATCGTCAGTGGGGAAGTAGAGGAGAGTAAATGTAAATGTCGTCCGTATCCCCAAAGCAAGGCCCTGAGATCCAAAGTGGTTAGATCCTGTTCCACCATGGTGGATGCTTTGGGGAAAGGGCGAGGGAACCATTCTAAGACCCGGGATAACAGTGCAGCTCTATGGTACTGCTCATAGTCAGGTAGGCCTACTCCGCCTTGTATTTTGGGATATGTGAGTAAGTTGTGGCGAATGCGGGACATGCCATTTTGCCATATGAATCTTATGGACATAGAGCGAAGAGACGTGAAAAATTGTTTAGGGACCAGAATAGGAACGGTTTGAAATAAATATAGCAATTTTGGTAGGGTGTCCATTTTCAATGTATTAATGCGCCCAAACCAAGGTAATGTGGAGGGGTTCCATGAGTCTAATTCCTTTCTAATCTTGGTTAGAAGGGGTATATAATTTAAAGTATAGAGATCAGAGAGATTGGCAGGAATCGTGATCCCTAGGTAGGAGATGCCTCTGGAACCCCATTGGAAGGGAAAATTAGTCTGTAGTTGGGTAAGGGTGGTACTGGGTAATGATATGTTTAAGGCCTCAGTCTTAGACATGTTCAGTTTGAAGTTGCTAAACTGTCCAAATCTACGAAATTCGTACATCAAGGAGGGCAGAGCAGTGTGAGGGTGTTGTATGTAGACTAATATATCATCTGCGTAAAGCGAGAGTTTGTGTTGAGATGAGGGTGTCTGAATTCCTACTATAGATGTATTTTGTCTAATGGCTTGGGCTAGGTGTTCGATCACTAAAACAAAAAGGAGGGGAGACAGGGGGCAGCCCTGTCATGTGCCATTTGAAATCTGGAATGAAGCGGAGGAGGAACCATTGACCAGAACTGACGCTGAGGGACGTGAGTATAGGGCCATGACCCTAGAGACAAAAGTGGAGCCAAGTCCAATCTGTTGCAAAGAGAGGCGTAAAAAGTCCCAATTGACCCGGTCAAAGGCCTTCTCGGCATCAAACGAGAGCAGGCAAGCTTTTAAGTTGTGTTTTCGGATATAGGAAATGAGGTGAATAGTTTTTGTGGTATTGTCCCTGGCTTCTCGGCCAGGGACAAATCCCACCTGGTCTCTATGTATTAGTGATGGTAGAATAGGGGATAGGCGGTTAGCTAGGACCTTGGCGTAAAGTTTAATATCCAGGTTAAGGAGTGAAATGGGGCGATAACTACTGCATTGAGCGGGGTCTTTACCAGGTTTGGGTATTACTGAAATATTAGCTGCTAGGAGGTCTCTAGAGGGAAGATGGTTATCGTCTATAGAGTTAAACGCGCTAGTTAGTAACGGGGTCAGATGTTGAGCAAAGTATTTGTAGAATCTCGGGGAGAACCCATCGGGGCCAGGGCATTTACCATTTTTCAGGTTTTTAATAGCGGCAGTGAATTCCTCTGTTGTAAGGGGGTCGTCCATGGTAGCTGTCTGTTCAGGGTTTAGATGTGGTAGAGCTGTGTCAGAGATGTAGTCTTGCATGGAGGATAGGTGTGTGTCGTTAGTAGGGGTCGTCCCGTTTGGAGTGTGGAGATTGTATAAGTTTGAGTAGTATTGTTTAAATGCGTCAGAAATGCCACTGGGACTATTAATTTTTCGTTGGTCAGATGTACAGATTTGTGGAATAGGTCGGCGTGGGGGGCGAGGATGGAGAACTCTCGCAAGGTGTTGTCCACATTTGTTGGCTAGAGTGTAATGTCGGTTGCGTCCTTGGTCTCTGGCTATAAGGGAATTAGCATCGAGTAAACGGAGCAGGTCTCTGCGTGCATTAGATAGGTCAGTATATGTTGCAGGGTCTAAGTCTCGTTTATGTGTGACTTCAAGCGTTTTAATCAGAGATAAGAGACGTGAGATATCGGCCATTCTGGCTTTTTTTAGCCGAGAGCCATGCTGGATTAGTGTCCCTCTGATTACACATTTCAGAGCTTCCCATTTGGTGAGGGGATTAGTATCATCTTGGCGGTGATCTGTAATGAAGTCACTAATCGTTTTTTTAACTGCTGCAACACATACCGAGTCAGTCAATAAATTGTCATTAAGTCGCCATGAGGACCTAGTGCGGGGTTTTGGTGGATGTGCTAGGTTGAGGTGTACGGGAGCGTGGTCCGACCAAAGGATATTTCCTATGGAGGCCTTGAGTGGTATGTCTAGTAAGGATTGGGAGATTAAAAAGTAATCGATACGGCTATAGGATTTATGGGCTACTGAGTAACAACTGTAGTCTCTCTCTAGGGGATGTTGTATCCTCCATATGTCTACGAGCTGTGCCGAGTGTAGAAGGGATTTGATGTGTGTAAGGGTCGTGTGGGACATGGCTGACTTACCCGAAGAAGTGTCCACGGCTGGAGAAAGAGTTGTGTTGAGGTCACCACCTAGAATGACACAAGGACCCCCAAATGATAGCAATTTGTTTAGAACCTTGGACAGAAAGTTCCCCTGCTCCTGGTTTGGTCCATAGACATTAGCCACTGTAAAGATAGAAGAATTAAATTTAAGTTTGAGGAATAAATAACGCCCTAGCGGGTCTATCAGGGAGTCTAAGACTTCTGGGTGGAATGATTTATGAAAAGCTATAGACACCCCTTTGGATTTTGTATGGGGGTTCGTACTGTGGAACCATTGGGGAAAGTGAGGGTTTTTGAGGGATGGAATCTCTGAACCCCGGAAATGCGTTTCTTGTAGAAGAAGGATTTTAGTTTTAGTCTTATGAAAGTGGTATAACACCTGGCTTCTTTTTTCGGGGGTATTGAAGCCTCTACAATTATAGGACGATAGAGTTAGATGCTCAAGTGACGACATAGTGGGAATGAGGAGAGGTAACAGCATATGTTAATAGCAGCCGCGCCGAGGTCCATCCAGCCCAAGGATAGAGGAGTGAAGTAAGTGGGTAGGTAGGGAAAGAAGAAGAAGTGGAAAAGGAAAGAGGTAAAGAGAGGGATAAAGTGAGAAAGAGAAATAGGTAAAAAGGTAAGCCACTGGGTGGTAGCATTAGGTAATCTTTTAAATGTAGAAATATTTCTGTAAAGTGCTTATAAACTAGCATCAATAAAGTGCGCAAACAGGCACTACAAGTCCTAAGGGGGGGAATGTGGTGAGCACATAGAGCGCCTCCCGGTCCCGGGGTCCACGGGGAGAGTAGAAGCTGGTGAAAACATTATATAACCATCAATTTGTTGTCATAAGGTAACATGGTAAAAACATATAAATAACAACCTGTCACATATAACGGGTGTGCTCCCACATCCTCCCTAACAAAACAAAACAAAAAAAAAAAAAAAAAAAAAGAAGAAAAAAACCATGTAAACGCTGCTATAAGACTTTCACATATTAAGTCGTAGTTAGGAGCGAGTTCCTATATGGGTGGGGGGGATAAGTCATAATTAAAGGACCCATCCACCCCAGCCTTGTCCCCACAAAAGAGAAAAAATATATATTAAAAAAAAAATAAAATAAACAGTAGATAATAATAGAGAAAAAATGGTGAAAGGATCGTCTTGAAAAGGACATCCAATTAGGATAATGTGGGGGGACAGATAGGCATCTGCAAAAATGTTGATGCAAAAAAAGGAACAAAAAAAAAAAAAAAAAAAAAAAAAAAGAAAAAAAAGAGGGGGGGGGAGGGGGGGTGTTGGATCTGTAGCACTACTAATGTAGTAGACAGGTAGGTAGTCCAGGGAGTTTTTTGCCACTTAAAAGTGGTTCAAGGGTATGCGGCCTGCACCGCTTTCCTCTTCTTTCCTTCTTTGAGGGGAAGGAAAAAAAAAAGGGGAAAAAAGGGAGAAGAGATCAAAAAGAACAATATAATAGTCACGGTGGTAAGGTAAAGATGTGGTGTCTGCAGGATCTAGAGACCGGTCAGCCGTCTGGAGACTTCTGAGGAGAGCTTCTTGGTCGCTTGTTCTTGTTCGTCTTCTGCCATTGTGTGTGGAATGGAAGTCCCGGAGTAGCAGAGGGAAGGGGCCAGTCTGGCAGGGAGATCTGGGGTAGCTCCAGGGTGCTCAGGAACCTTGGTAGATCTCCTAATGTGTGGAAAAGGGCCGTTTTGCCTTCATGATGAACCCGTAATTGGAAAGGGAACCGCCATTGATATTTGATTTTTCTTTCCTGGAGGACAGATGTAATCGGTTTAAGTGCGCGTCGCATGGCCAGAGTTTGGCGTGATAGGTCAGGCAGCAGCATTACTGGGGTGTCATTCAGTCGAATGGAGTCCTGTGTGCTGGCTGCTTTCATGATCTCCTCTTTAACTTTATAAAAGTGCACCCTGCATAGTGTGTCCCGAACAAAAGAGGAATCAGTATTACGCGGGCCTGAGGTTCTATGAACTCTGTCCAGCTCAATAGGGGTATCTTTGGGTTGCTGTAGGATTTGGTTAAATATGGCAGTGACTGCTCCATGTAAATCGTTGTGATCTATAGCTTCTGGTATGCCACGGATTCTAATATTGTTCCGTCTGCTACGGTTTTCGATGTCATCCTGGTGGTACATGAGTTGTTGTAGTATGTTAGTGTGGGTATTAAGGATCTCTTCATGGGACTGTAAAGTGTTGCACATGCCGTCAGTGGTATTTTCTACATCTTCCATTCTAGTCCCTAGATCCCTCTTAAGCTCAGCAATCTCTTTCCTGTATGACTTCTCCATGCGGGAGATATAATGTTCAAAGTCAGTTTTAGTGGGTAAAGAGCGGAGGTAGGCATGCATGGATCGCATCTGCGACTCCATGTCCCATCCGTCCCCGGAGCACAGGGAGGCCTGTGAGAGGCTTTGGGGGCTGTGTGGGTGGTATAGTGGGGGCTCCAGGTCTGTGAGGGAGGCTGAGCGGCCTCTAGATCGTACCTGTTCGGCGTCTGCATGTGAGGAGCGGGCCGGAGACGGAGGCGCCGCCGCCATCTTGGAGGCTCTCTGGTTCTGGTAGGCCGCGGAGGAACGGGTCACAAAGTTCCCCAAATCGCTCTGTGTCCGGTCACCGGCGGGCTTCGAGTGGTCCCTGGGCTTTCCTTTACCCATCTGGGCAGTCTTGGTAGCTGGATGGGTGATGGTAGAGGAGATAGGGCCCCGTGGAGATCGTCAGGACCGGGAGCTGCCGCGATGTGCGTCCTACAGCTCCATGCGCTAAGCCACGCCCCCCTCTTGCACTTTTAAAGGCCCTGGAGCACCAGGACAATGGAAATGCCCCAAAAATAACCCCAATTTTGAAAGAAAACACCGCAATGTATATTCTAGGAGGCATAATAAGTCTTTTGACCATGCCATTTTTTTTTGAAAATTTGGAAAGAACATGAAAACACATTTTTTAATTTTTTTTTAACAAAGTTGTCCATTTATACAATATTTTTAACACATAGCATGTACATAGCAAAAATAACGCCACAGATTGTCCTACTCCTCCTGAGTATGGCGATACCACATGTGGGAGATTTTTCCACAGCCTGGCCACATACAGAGGCCCAACATGCAGGGAGCACTGTCAGGTGTTCTAGGGGCATACATTTCAAATCTAATTTGACTATCTATTACACTTTTGGGAGGCACTGTAGTGGCATGGATAAGAACTGATGTGGCATGGATGAGCATGAATGGGGATGGATGAGCCGTGGATGGGGATGACTGAGCATGGTTGAGCCATGAATGTGGATGCCTGAGCATGGATGGGATGACTGGGCATGAATGGGTATGGCTGGTTAGGGCTGTGTATGGCTGAGTGTGGATGGGATGGCTTAGTAAGGCTGAGTATGGTTGGGTATTGCTGGGTATGGCTGAGTATGTATGGGGGTGGATGGGATGCCTGAGCGTGGATGGGTGGCTGAATGCTGCTGCAATGGGCACAGAGCAGCGCTGTGGGAACTACAGATCCAGCCCACAGCGCTGCTGCACCCGATCTCTCCCCTCTCCGTTCACACTGTGCCGATCGGTACATAGAGGGGATACAGAAACCGGACATGACGCCGGTTTGTTTACAAGTTATTGCTCTGTCATTTGTCGGAGCAATCACGTGGTAAACGGCTGCTGTCAGCCGTGATCCGTGATGCGCCGGGCCCGGTCATGGATACTCCTGTGTGTGCACCTGCGATTCTGGGAGGACATCATAGTAGGCCCTCCCTGAGTTGTTGAGCCACACTGTAGCCATCATTTTGCAATAGTGAGTTTGTTAAAGGGTTATACTCTATTATACATTATACTCTATGGGCATTCCATTCTGTCATATGTTTGTCATTCCACAGAAAACAGTAATAATCCCACTTAATGTCAAATTTGAACATCATCACTGGACATAGAGAGTATGTCTGCTAAAGATTGATCTGATATGACCAATGGTTCTGACTCCAGGTGACATCTTGCTTCCCATTATACTCTATGGACATTCCATTCTGTCATATGTTTGTCATTCCATAGAAAATAGCTGTAATCCCAAATAATCTCAATTTTATAATCTGCTACTCTACTTGAAGAACAGCTTTGGTAAAGGATAAATTGCTATGTCTCTCAGATTTGCCTGCAAATGAGTTTAGATTTTATTTCCCATTATACTCTATGGGCATTCCATTCTGTCATATGTTTGTCATTCCATAGAAAACAATAATAATCCTGCTTCATCTCAAATTTGAACATCATCACTGAACATAGAGAGTATGTCTGCTAAAGATTGATCTAAATTGACCAATGGTTCTGACTCCAGGTCACATCTTGCTTCCCATTATACTCTATGGGCATTCCATTCTGTCATATGTTGGTCATTCCATAGAAAACATTAATATTCCCACATAATGTCAAATTTGAACATCATCACTGGACATAGAGAGTATGTCTGCTAAAGATTGATCTGATATGACCAATGGTTCTTACTCCAGGTCACATCTTGCTTCCCATAATACTCTATGGGCATTCCATTCTGTCATATGTTTGTCATTCCATAGAAAACAGCTGTAATCCCAAATAATCTCAATCTTATAATCTGCTACTCTACTTGAAGAACAGCTGTGGTAAAGGATACATTGCTATGTCTCTCAGATTTGCCTGCAAATGAGTTTAGCTTTTACTTCCCATTATATTCTATGGGCATTCCATTCTGTCATATGTTTGTCATTCCATAGAAAACAATAATAATCCTGCTTCATCTCAAATTTGAACATCATCACTGAACATAGAGAGTATGTCTGCTCAAGATTGATCTGATATGATCAAAGGTTCTGACTCCAGGTCACATCTTGCTTCCCATTATACTCTATGGGCATTCCATTCTGTCATATGTTTGTCATTCCATAGAAAACAATAATAATCCCTCTTAATGTGAAATTTGGACATCACCTCTGAACATGGAGAGTATGGCTGCTAAAGATTGATCTGATATGACCAATGGTTCTGACTCCAGGTCACATCTTGCTTCCCATTATACTCTATGGGCATTCCATTCTGTCATATGTTTGTCATTCCATAGAAAACAATAATAATCCTGCTTCATCTCAAATTTGAACATCATCACTGAACATAGAGAGTATGTCTGCTAAAGATTGATCTGATATGACCAATGGTTTTGACTCCAGGTCACATCTTGCTTCCCATTATACTCTATGGGCATTCCATTCTGCCATATGTTTGTCATTGCATAGAAAACAATAATAATCCTGCTTCATCTCAAATTTGAACATCATCACTGAACATAGAGAGTATGTCTGCTCAAGATTGATCTGATATGATCAAAGGTTCTGACTCCAGGTCACATCTTGCTTCCCATTATACTCTATGGGCATTCCATTCTGTCATATGTTTGTCATTCCATAGAAAACAGCTGTAATCCCAAATAATCTCAATCTTATAATCTGCTACTCTACTTGAAGAACAGCTGTGGTAAAGGATAGATTGCTATGTTCCTCAGATTTGCCTGCAAATGAGTTTAGCTTTTACTTCCCATTATACTCTATGGGCATTCCATTCTGTCATATGTTTGTCATTCCATAGAAAACAATAATAATCCTGCTTCATCTCAAATTTGAACATCATCACTGAACATGGAGAGTATGTCTGCTAAAGATTGATCTGATATGATCAATGGTTCTGACTCCAGGTCACATCTTGCTTCCCATTATACTCTATGGGCATTCCCTTCTGTCATATATTGGTCATTCCATAGAAAACATTAATATTCCCACCTAATATAACATTTGAACATCATCACTGAACATAGAGAGTATGCCTGTTAAATATTGATCTGATATGACCAATGGTTCTGACTCTAGGTCACATCTTGCTTCCCATTATACTCTATGGGCATTCCATTCTGCCATATGTTTGTCATTCCATAGAAAACAATAATAATCCTGCTTCATCTCAATTTTGAACATCACCTCTGAACATAGAGAGTATGTCTGCTAAAGATTGATCTGATATAACCAATGGTTCTGACTCCAGGTCACATCTTGCTTCCCATTATACTCTATGGGCATTCCTTTCTATTATTTATCTGTCATTCTGTAGAAAACAGCTGTATTCCCAAATAATCTCAATCTTATAATCTGCTACTCTACTTGAAGAACAGCTGTGGTAAAGGATAAATTGCTATGTCTCTCAGATTTGCCTGCAAATGAGTTTAGATTTTACTTCCCATTATACTCTATGGGCATTCCATTCTGTCATTTGTTGGTCATTCCATAGAAAACATTAATATTCCCACTTAATGTCAAATTTGAACATCATCACTGGACATAGAGAGTATGTCTGCTAAAGATTGATCTGATATGACCAATGGTTCTGACTCCAGGTCACATCTTGCTTCCCATTATACTCTATGGGCCTTCCATTCTGTCATATGTTTGTCATTCCATAGAAAACAATAATAATCCCACTTAATGTGAAATTTGGACATCACCTCTGAACATAGAGAGTATGTCTGCTAAAGATTGATCTGATATGACCAATGGTTCTGACTCCAGGTCACATCTTGCTTCCCATTATACTCTATGGGCATTCCATTCTGCCATATGTTTGTCATTCCATAGAAAACAATAATAATCCTGCTTCATCTCAATTTTGAACATCACCTCTGAACATAGAGAGTATGTCTGCTAAAGATTGATCTGATATAACCAATGGTTCTGACTCCAGGTCACATCTTGCTTCCCATTATACTCTATGGGCATTCCTTTCTATTATTTATCTGTCATTCTGTAGAAAACAGCTGTATTCCCAAATAATCTCAATCTTATAATCTGCTACTCTACTTGAAGAACAGCTGTGGTAAAGGATAAATTGCTATGTCTCTCAGATTTGCCTGCAAATGAGTTTAGATTTTACTTCCCATTATACTCTATGGGCATTCCATTCTGTCATTTGTTGGTCATTCCATAGAAAACATTAATATTCCCACTTAATGTCAAATTTGAACATCATCACTGGACATAGAGAGTATGTCTGCTAAAGATTGATCTGATATGACCAATGGTTCTGACTCCAGGTCACATCTTGCTTCCCATTATACTCTATGGGCCTTCCATTCTGTCATATGTTTGTCATTCCATAGAAAACAATAATAATCCCACTTAATGTGAAATTTGGACATCACCTCTGAACATAGAGAGTATGTCTGCTAAAGATTGATCTGATATGACCAATGGTTCTGACTCCAGGTCACATCTTGCTTCCCATTATACTCTATGGGCATTCCATTCTGCCATATGTTTGTCATTCCATAGAAAACATTAATAATCCTGCTTCATCTCAATTTTGAACATCATCACTGAACATAGAGAATATGTCTGCTAAAGATTGATCTGATATGACCAATGGTTCTGACTCCAGGTCACATCTAGCTTCCCATTATACTCTAATCTGCTACTCTACTTGAAGAACAGCTGTGGGAAAGGTGGATTTGCTATGTCTCTCAGATTTGCCTGCAAATGAGTTTAGATTTTACTTCCCAGTTTACTTCCCATTATACTCTATGGACATTCCCTTCTGTCATTCACCTTTGTTATGCCATAAAAAACAACAATAATCCCACCTAATCTCAATATTAAACATGGCCACTGATATTTAAAAGTAGGTTTTAAAAAAATAAATTGATGATATGTCTAAAGAGTCTGTCAGAAATAGATTTTTTTTTCCTTTATTTTCTATGGGCATTCCACTTTGTTCCATTACTCTCTATGGGCATTCCATCTCCCTGTTAAAGTCTATGGGCATTCCATTCTGTCATTCCTTTTAGTATGTCCCTGCTGACATGCTGTGTAAAAAAATTTAAATCGCCGTAATTACCTTTTTTTTTCTAATCTTCTTAGCACTTCCTGGTTTTCCTCCCATGGGAGTAGGCGTGTTTCTAGCCTCTCCCAGACCTCCCACAGTCCCCTGGGAGCTAGTCACAGGCTTCCCAGCATGCATTGTGCAACAGCGTCATCACAACATCTCAGTGAATGCTGGGAGCACAGCATTCACCGCATCCAGGAAATACATGCTTGTGGGCTTCAACTGCCCACAATGAAGATGGAAACCACCTTCAGTGAATTTTATAAGTTATTCTTTACAACGAAATTGGACACAGGCGGACTTATTACACAGAACATGTGAGTAGATAATCATGAGAAGAAAAGTTTGTGAATGAACTCCAAAAAAAAAAAAAACGATAGATAGGTGGACCCCCGCTTTAACCATTATTTTTAGACCAAGTCACTTTAAAACTAGAAGGCATTCATTGGGCCAGTTCTGTGCTCACAAGATAGGGTTCTTGTCACTTGTGCAGTAACTTTGTTGAAGATTTTAAAAACGCAATAATTAAAAAACTAACAAATTCTAGTAGTTAAGTTTGAGTGATAGTGAGCCCTTGTAGATGGCCAATCTGGGGTTACCCAGGGAGCAGAGTCTAACCCCCAGTCTGCTTCTTTACAAGAGACCCAGATGGTGGGGATGGACTTGCAGCAAGCAGGAACCACGTTGCGGCCAACAGGTACGCCCACTGAAGATGTGGAGACCACTTGCATGTGCAGAGTACAAATAGCAAGAGACAGAAGGAAAAGCTGGAAACAAGCTGAGGTCAGGGCAAGTGGCATGAACTCACAAACAGAAGACAAAGCCGAGGTCAGTACATGGAAAGTCAGACACTGAATACACATAATGGTAAGCAACCAGGAGCTCAGAGAACTAGGAAGTTTCTCAGGCAATATGGGCTGCACTGATCATGTCCTATATAAAGAACAAACAGGGAGTCGGACCAGAAAGTGCTAGAAGAAAAAGTAAATATAAACCCACAGAATAGCAGGCAATGGCAATAGGTGAGACAGGAGCCAAACAACACATGTGAAACACAGGTCTAGGAGAACCACTGCAGCAAGGAGGTAAGAATTACACAGGCAGAAAAACTGCAGGCTAAATCATGACACTGGTGCCCTTCTTTGAACCCAGTAAGCTAGCGCCGTCATTGGAGGGAACACTGCTCAACCTGCTTCACACTGGGTGTGAGTGTGTGTTCCCCTGAGCGGGAGTGTTGCAACTGTCCCTAGCCCCGTTCAACGCGTTTCATCTAGAGTATGCCTATAGGAAGCCACAGCATGGACCCACAAATTGAGCACTATAGCCACTTCATTAATAATTTATTTATATTGTTTCTTTTGATTTTATCACATGTTTTTGCATAAATTTATAATGCTGCACCATTGTTTTATAGTTTTATGATTTAGGTATATTTATTAAACACTGAGGAGCAGCTGCTGGATTAGAGGGTAGAAATATTTAGCACGGAGTGTTGATATAAAATTATCTGATTATACGTGAATTTAGACTCACTAAGCCCCAGAAGTCACTGGTTCTGTGTACAGCCAGCCATAGGAACCAATGTCTGTACACAGGTATACACTGCTACATGCACAGGGCTTTTTTTCAGCAGGAACTAGGGGGAACTGAGTTCCACCACCTCTGGCTCAGGTCTTCTGCTCCCTGCTCACCACTATCACTTGGTAACACTGAAGTCCAGCTTCTGCGTTTACAAGTGATAGCTTATGTCCCAGTAGCTCCCACAGGTCAGATCTCCTGCGCAGATCCCACTGAGTGCCGGACAGGGACAAGGGAGATACAGAACAGGTGCCCAGGGTTCAGTGCAGTCATGGGGAGGAGAGGGTGAGTGGTAGGCCGCACCCTCTGTGGTCTCCATTTTTCCCTGGTGACCAGTTGTTGGTGCTCCTATTGCATGATCTCCCTTGCAAGTGACTGTAGTATAGTATAGTATGCTGGGAGGTACTACAACCAGATAGGTGCTTCAACTTAATATTGCAACAAAGCTAAGAAATACGACAGATGATGGAGCTTTTAAGGAGGGGGGGAGAAGATGAGGGCAGTGGAAGGAGGGGTTGTATGCACTATTTGATGTCATTTGGCAGGTATGTGTGTGTGGCGGGCATGGTTGAGTTCCTGCACCTATTCTCTGGGAAAATAAGCCCTGTACATGCATAAACACATGTATGCATACCTACATACACCCCTGGATGCAGACAGCCTGCATGAATGTGTTGCACAGTTCCCATGTGGAGAAATATGCCAAATTTTATGTTGTATAGCCCCTAGGTGCTCATGTGCACAAGGCCTGTTGCAGCAACCTGGAAAAACCAAAGCCTGCCCATTGCCTCATCTTGGGAAATCCATATCCAAGTACTGAAATCCCATTTCAGTGCAACTAGGCTGGTGATAATTCAGTAGGTTCTACATTATTGGCTGATAAACTACAGTATATCATAGAGAAGAGAAATATGATCTGTAAATTATGCCTGCCACCTCTCGGGTCTTTTCCTGGTCTGACAATATCATACTGAAATACAATTATCCCTTTAATAAGGTCACATATTATTCTGACACCAGTCAATACATCCAATTTAACGGTGAGAAAATGATCGAATGACAATATAGAAGAGCTATGGCTTAAAGATGAGGACATTTTTCTGAAGAGGTGTCAGCTGATGTAAGTTCTGAAAAACATGAAGAAAAAATTATGTTCTAATTTGTATAACAACGAGTACAGCAGGCTTATGCAAAGCAATTCCATAGTTATCAATAACTTTTCAGCTGCCTTCTTGAACCTTTTAAAGCAGCTTCAGCTCCAGTTTGGGGATGGTAACGGCTTCTGTATCATGGGACCGCTGTAACTGGCTCTCACAGAAGTCACATGATCAGAAGCCTGTCCCATTGGCTCCCTATAATAACATGCCGTTATCAAGAGCTGTCAATGATAGCTCGGTCAGGGTGCTGGGAGTGTGCTCTAAGCCCACAAGGACCTGCCATCATAGGTGCATATGTGCAGCACCTAGTGATCGAGTAGTATTCTGTAGGGATCTAATGCTCTGCTGCACATACTGGAACCCACACCACCATCTTCTTCTGATGTCATCAGGGGCTGGCTCTCTGTTCTGGGTTCTTGCGCCTGGTCCCCTGATGATGTGCATGAGCAGTGGCATGTCATCAGGAGATTGTCTGCAAGTACCAGAAAAAGACAGCCAGCCCTCTGACGCGCCATGGGGCACAGTTGGATACCCTGAGGCCTTCTGGTATGCATGATGTGAGTATACCAGGAGGCTGCAGGCAAGTAAAAAGTCAAGATTTGGAGGTCCGGTACTTATTTCAGATGATTACAAAATGGGCAAACAGTGTGATCAGGCAATAGGGAAAGCAAATAGAATTCTAGGATGCATCACTAAAGGGATCATTAGCAGGAGGAAGGAGATTCTGATTCCCCTATATAGATCTTTAGTGAGACCTCATTTAGAGTACTGTGTCCAGTTCTGGAGACCTCACTTACAAAAAGATATTGATCAGATAGAACGAGTCCAGAGATGGGCAGCAAAAATGGTGAAAGGTCTGGGGGTTAAAACATATCGAGAGCGACTTCAGGAACTTAATATGTACAGTCTGGAGGAAAGAAGGGAAAGGAGAGATTGAATCCTTTAAATACATGAAGGGGGTAAATGAGGTTTGGGAGGGTAGTTTTTTCAATAACACGGGGACATGACCTCAAACTAACTGGAGGAAAGTTTAAAAAAAATTTAAATTAATTAAAAAAATACGATAGGTTGCTTTTACCAGTTATAGCGACCACTGCTGAAACAAATGTTTTCCTAAATTGCACACAATGTGCTTTTTAGAGTACGCAGATGGTTATAGCATAGTGTAGTCACATGGTGGTGCTGTTATTTCTTTGTTACTGAACATGTTTAAAGGAACTCTAGCTGGAGCCTGCTATCTGCCAGTATCTGAAGAATGATAGTCCTAGTACAAAAAAATATGTGATTTAAAAACAAATACTTTTAACTTGTTTCTGAATGAAAGAAGTCTAAATCATGCAAGAATTTTGAGTACACAATCTGAATAATGGAAGGCATTTCTTAATCTAGGACTGGACTACATTCATTTGGTACCGCTTGGGGTCATTGGTGTTAGAACATGAACTGATTACAACATCAAATAATTTACCGCCCAGGTCCAACAAAGCTTTTTTTTGTTGCTTTAAATAGAATAGGGAAGGGTCAGAGTCAATGTCAGGTTTTTATCTCTAATTATATCCCCACTGAGGATATTTTGAGGATGATTTACTAAAGGCTAATGGGCTGTTACTTTTGCAAGGGAAGTTTCACTTTTCTTAGTGAATGAGGTAAAGCTCTGCAGACTTCTACCACCCAATCATGTGCAAGGGAAAATACAGTTGTTTTTTTATTATTATTATTATTATTCTTTGCAAAGTGAATTTTTTACCACATTCACTAAGCTAAGGGAAAATTCCGTTGCAAAGTAAACAGTCTTTTTGTAATTCAGTCCTGTCCCAAAGATCATAAAAGATGTAAACGGAAAGCTGCCCAATAGGGTCACAGATAGCAGTGGAAATCTTCAAACACAAGACAAAAAGAGAGTGCACTGGCCAACCAGCCACCCCCCCCCCCCCCCCACTCCCCAGGCAGTCAACCAGCCAACAAATCTACCACACACACCCCCCCGGTGCTCGCTTGATCGATCATGGCTCCTCCCCCCATTGCTCCATCGCCGCATTGCTCCCCCATCGCCCACCAGGCCCCCTGGCAGCCCCGCACTTACTTCATTCTGGCTGCGGCTTCGGCAGCTTTCCCCCCGTGTCTCCTCCCAAGTCCCGGTGGTCGCATCTCCTCCCGGCCAATGAGGACTTAGGACTCACGGCCAATCGGGTCTTAGGACTCCCGACCAATCGGGTCTCAGGACCCACTTCCTGATAGGCCAGAAGGTGAAACAGGAAGACATTAGCGGGGCAGCACAGTGGTGTAGTGGGTAGCACTTTCTCCTAGCAGTAAGAAGGGTCGCTGGTTCGAATCCCAACCATGACACTACCTGCCTGGAGTTTGCATGTTCTCCCTGTGTCTGGTTTCCTCCGGGTACCTCCCACACTCCAAAGACATGCTGGTAGGCTAATTGGACCCTGTCTAAATTGTCCCTAGTATGTATGAATGTGAGTTAGTGACCTTAGATTGTAAGCTCCTTGAGGGTAGGGACTGATGTGAATGTACAATGTATATGTAAAGCGCTGCGTAAATTGACGGCATTATATAAGTACCTGAATAAATAATAAATAAATAAAATATTAATTTGCTAATGTCACGCAACTGGGTGGGCTTTGGGCTCAGTGCTCTGCGCCCCAAGCCCACCCTTTTTGAAGCCAATAAGAGCCTTAGGCTCTAATCATGTGCTTCAAAGAAAAAAACCATTGGAATCCATGCGTCCGGCATGTAGATTAGGGGCCGGGTGCATAGATTAGGGGGGGCGGTACTCCTGTGTCCTGCATGAACGGCTGCCACTGATGCAAGGTCTGCTGAATAAAGTACACCTTTAAATAATTGTAGGGATAGAACCTGAGAAAGGTTCTAACCCTCTACTAAAAATTAAAAGGTTTTTGTCCGGAATTGGGCTTTGAAACAAAATACATTTTTCTATTTTAGGTAAAGAGAGACAGGATTTGAACCATGGCCATGTCATGGCCCAGCTGCATTCTGGGCATGGCCTAATCAAAACTGCGGCATTGGACCCCAATAGCAGCCTCACCCAGCACAAGTTTATTTTTTAGAAAACTTTCCCATCTTAAGGTTAAGAGAAGGAAGATAGCCTTTGAACTCTTTACAGTTTAGTAACATTTTTGTTTAGTTATCCCACAGCACATTTCTGAAAGCGGAGTTCCACCCAAATTTTGAACAATATCTGTATGTATTCTCTTCCTTGCCTAGATGCTGACATGCCGTTTAAAAAAATTTAAATCGCCGTAATTACCTTTTATTTTTCTATTCTTCTTTGCACTTCCTGGTTCTCCTCCCGTGGGAGTAGGCGGGTTTCTAGCCTCTCCCAGACTCCTGGGAGCTAGTCTCAGGCTTCCCAGGATGCCACTGAGCATGTGCGGGAACGAGCGGTGAATGCTGGGAGCACAGCATTCACCACATCCAGGAAATAAATGCTTGTGGGCTTCAAATGCCCACAATGAAGATGGAAACCGCCTGCAGTGAATAATATAAGTTATTCTTTCCGACGAAATCTGACACAGGCGGACATATTACACACAATATGTGAGTATGTAATGCTGAGAAGAAAAGTTTGTGAATGAACTAAAAAAAACAAAACGATAGATAGGTGGACCCCCGCTTTAAGTTGCAAACAGAAAACAGATAACAGCAGAGATGGGAACCAAGCGGAGGAGTTGCCCTTGTCTATAGGGGTTTATCAGAGCCCTACATCCCATGACAAAGGGGTGTTAGTACCACTTTAGTCTTGTGCCTCTCCTTCCTGCTTCCGCCTTAAGATGAAGCTCCCTGAAGCTAGATCCTTAAAAATTACATCTTTGCATGCCTTGGTCCTTGCACTGCTTCCCATTACCAACAACCCAGACAGACTCCTGCCAGACTATATATATATATACAAAGCCCTCGTTTTTGGCAGGGACATGGCTGGCACTTCCTGATTATCTCTGGGACATCCCATCAGCTACCTAGGCATTTACACTACCTACTCTTCACTACAGGGTTCCCAACTCTAGCTATAATGATATCTATCAGCCAATTGGGGACACTGCACTGGGAACTATTGTGCCTCTTCCCTACACCACCACTGGGTTATAACAGCTACTTAGGACCCTGGCAGAGAGACCCAATTTTCATGACACCGGCTCTACTGGATTCTCCAGAGGAATATATGATGAATTTTTGGACAGCAATATACTGTGTGTGCAGAAAGGATTGTTGCTTTTCTGTATGGGAAAATGGTAGCAGGTTTTAACCAATATACAAGATTGGTATGGGCAGAAGGGGTTTTAAATGTCACCTAGTGGTTGCTCATTTATGTGTAGCGATTACCCCCGAAGGAGCGGCTGATTAATTATTATATCCGTAATTCACATTTACCACCTGACTCATCGCAGGCCATAAAATCAGAAACAGTCCATATTGCATTTTTCTCTTGCTTTATTAAGTAACATGAACTAGGATAGGAGAAGTGTTTCTTTTGAGATGCTCTTTTGTTGCTTTGTAATCTTTTCTTTGCCTCAAATGCAAAGATCTAGCATCATTGCGGATGATAGGAAATCACTCTATGTGATTTCTTCATCAGGGAAGATGGAAGTAGATTTGACAGAGAATAATTGATAAAGAGTCACTCTGAATAATTTCTTCATCTGCAGAACTTTTTAAGAACAGTCTGTATCTCTATATGTGTACTAGTAGCTTTACCACCACCTCTTTACCACTACTTCCCATCTGCATGGTACTTCCAAGTTGAGCTAAAGAAAAGTCACTCTGAATAACTCCTCCCGCTTGACTGATTGGAATCCTGGGGCATTGCTGAACCCAAAGTCACAGGCCATCACCACCTGTCTCACTGACTTGCGTACCAACATCCCTCAGCCACTGGCAGTACCCTTCCCTTGGGCTTTCACTCACGTGATCAATAGTCCATGTGCCACTCATAAACGATCGATCGCCCAGTTTCCTTCCGCTTTGTTGCTACTTCTTCTGCAATGATTCTTTGTTCCCTTTCCGCTTTTCTGGCACGCTCCCTTCCCCGCAGAAGCAGCCAACAACACCAGCGACTACATGCTGTACGGTGTCCTCTACGGATGCCGATTCCCCACCCTCCTTGCAAGGGGGGGCTCCGTTGGCTCCCCAGAGGGCATAGTTGCCAACTGTCCCGGATTTCCCGGGACATTCCTGGGACTGGGACTCCATTCCCGAATTTGTGGTGTCCCGGCAAATGTCCCGAAAAATCCGGCTCCCGTTTTTAAAACAGCCGCCGCCGCCGCTAGAGGTCGGCGGCCGGCGGAGACATTGTCTCCGCCGGCCGCCATTTTGTGGAAGTTCAGGAAGACGGCTGGGGGGGGGCTAGACGAAGCTTCTGCGTCGCCGCCCACCCCCTGCCCCGCTCCGCCTCGGCCTGCCCCGCTCCACCTCGCCCCGCTCCGCCTCGGCCCGCCTACCCCCCGCCCTGCTGCCAGTCTGATATGGAAAGGGGCGGGGGTTCTAGCCATGCTGCGGACACACCTCTAGGACACCTCTGAGGTGGGGGGAGCGCGCGCACCGCTGTGGGACACCTGATGTGAGTGGGGGGGGCACTGGGGACACCTGATGTGAGTGGGGGGGGCACTGGGGACACCTGATGTGAAGGGGGGACACCTAATGTGAGGGGGGGGCACTGGGGACACCTGATGTGAGTGGGGGGGGCACTGGGGACACCTGATGTGAGGGGGGGGCACTGGGGACACCTGATGTGAGTGGGGGGGCACTGGGGACACCTGATGTGAGTGGGGGGGGCACTGGGGACACCTGATGTGAAGGGGGACACCTGATGTGAGGCGGGGGGGCACTGGGGACACCTGATGTGAAGGGGGACACCTGATGTGAGGGGGGGGCACTGGGGACACCTGATGTGAGTGGGGGGGGGCACTGGGGACACCTGATGTGAGGGGGGGACACCTGATGTGAGGGGGGGCACTGGGGACACCTGATGTGAGGGGGGGGCACTGGGGACACCTGATGTGAGTGGGGGGGGGCACTGGGGACACCTGATGTGAGGGGGGGACACCTGATGTGAGGGGGGGGCACTGGGGACACCTGATGTGAGGGGGGGACACCTGATGTGAGGGGGGGGGCACTGGGGACACCTGATGTGAGGGGGGGCACTGGGGACACCTGATGTGAGGGGGGGCACTGGGGACACCTGATGTGAGGGGGGGGCACTGTGACTGGGGACTCCTGATGTGAGGGGGGGCTCCGCCAGGGACACCTGATGTGAGGGAAAGCTCCGCCGGGGACACCTGATGTGAGGGGGGCTCCGCCGGGGATACCTAATGTGAGGGGGGGCTCCGCCGGGGACTCCTGATGTGAGGGGGGGCTCCGCCGGGGACACCTAATGTGAGGGGGGGCTCCGCCGGGGACTCCTGATGTGAGGGGGGACTCCTGATTGTGAGGGGGGGCTCCGCCGGGGACACCTTATGTGAGGGGGGGCTCTGCCGGGGACACCTTATGTGAGGGGGGGCTCCGCCGGGGACACCTTATGTGAGGGGGGGCTCCGCCGGGGACACCTTATGTGAGGGGGGGCTCCGCCGGGGACTCCTGATGTGAGGGGGGGCTCCGCCGGGGACTCCTGATGTGAGGGGGGGCTCCACCGGGGACTCCTGATGTGAGGGGGGCTCCACCGGCGACTCCTGATGTGAGGGGGGCTCCACCGGGGACTCCTGATGTGAGGGGGGGCTCCACCGGGGACTCCTGATGTGAGGGGGGGCTCCGCCGGGGACTCCTGATGTGAGGGGGGGCTCCGCCGGGGACTCCTGATGTGAGGGGGGCTCCGCCGGGGACTCCTGATGTGAGGGGGGCTCCGCCGGGGACTCCTGGTGTGAGGGGGGGCTCCGCTGGGGACATCTGATGTAAGGGGGGCTCTGCTGGGAACATCTGATGCAAGGACGGACTCTGCTCGGACATCTGAAGCAAGGACGGATGGCTGGTGACACGCACAGGGATCCCACTGATTCTGCATTATGGTAAGTTGAATGATTTCATGTTATATTACAATGTAATAATAGAAATAATGCACTTCAATCATCCTGACACCATAACAACCATGGTGCCGGGATGATTGAAGTGCTAACACCAGGTGTTTGGAGTATCTTTATCTGCTGATTGTTAAACTTTCTAGAATACACATATTTCTATTGTGTAGGATCTGGGGCTGCTGTCCCGTCATTTCCCCCTCTCTCCCCCTCTCTCCCCGTCTCCATCCCTCATTCATCTCAGACTCTAACCACACCCTCTAGAGCCACGCCCATTTAAGCCACGCCCACCATTTTGCGTAAACCACGCCCATTTTTCACTGCGACACGCTTCGCGCGACGCACTTGTCTGTTTTTACTAGGCCACGCCTGCTGACGAATGCCCCGCCCCCTAATTATTTGACAGCCCCGCCTACAGCCACAAAAGTGTCCCACATTTTTTTTTTACAATGTTGGCAACTATGAGAGGGGGAACCTCTCCCCTTCGGGAACCAGGCTGGGCTTCTCTCCAAACTCGAACTCCTGACTCACCATGTGACCTGGCTTTTTAGATGAGAGTCCCGCCTCCTGCCAAACAAATTAATGATTGGCCAGAACTCGCATACAAACTACCTGTCACTCAGATCCCAAATAAACAAACAGGCCTGCTATAATGGTACAAGCCTGCCTAAATTTACCTGGAATTGTAAATTAGCAAAGAGGTCACCTACTTAAAAGTAGGTGCCCGCTACATATGAAATTCTACAATGGCTACATTTTTGTACAGAAAATATAGAACAGATGATTATTTTATTTAGTTAGCTTAGTTCCAGGGTATAGCTAAAACAACAGGTATTGGAATGTACCATATACAAATGAAACTATAGACTCTAATGCCGCGTACACACGAGCGGACTTTACGGCGGACTTTGCCCGGCGGATATTTCGACGTACTTTACGACGGACTTTCTGAATGAACGGACTTGCCTACACACAATCCACCAAAGTCCGTCGAATTCGTACGTGATGACGTACGACCGGACTAAAACAAGGAAGTTCATAGCCAGTAGCCAATAGCTGCCCTAGCGTGGCTTTTTAGTCCGTCGAACTAGCATACAGACGAGCGGACTTTTCGACCGGACTCGATTTCAACGGATAAATTTTAAACAAGTTTCAAATCTAAGTCCGTCCAACTTTTGAGAAAACAAAGTCCGCTGGAGCCCACACACATCGAATTGTCCGACGAAATCCAGTCCGCCGGGCAAAGTCCGCCGTAAAGTCCGCTCGTGTGTACGCGGCATTAGTTGTACTTTGTGTAGGTTAGCTCTGTAGCTCAGTATCATGTATGATAAGTATATATAGAAGATCGCCAGATAGCACAATACACCAAAGTTTTCAGAAAAATGTTCACTGGATTTCAGGCCATAGTATGGTACTCTGATTGCAGCCTACAGTGTTAAGCGGTGTTGAAGTTGCAGTTATCATTGTTCTTAACCACTTCAGCCCCAGAAGAATTTGCCCCCTTAAAGACCAGGCCATTTTTTGCGATACTGCACTGCGTCGCTTTAACTGACAATTGCGCAGTCATGCGACGCTGTACCCAAACAAAATTTACATCCTTTTTTTCCCACAAATAGAGCTTTCTTTTGGTGGTATTTGATCACCTCTGCGGTTTTTATTTTTTGCACTATAAACAAAAAAAAGCGACAATTTTGAAAAAAAAAACAAAACAATATTTTCTATTTTTTGCTGTAATAAATATCCCCCAATTTAAAAAAAAAAAAAAAACTAATTTCTTTATCAGTTTAGGCCAATATATACTCTTCTACACATTTTTGGTAAAACAGATAGGCGGAACTGATGGGCGGCATTGATGGGCATTGATGGATGGCATTGATGGGCAGCAGTGATGGACATTGATGTGCAGCAGTGATAGCCAGCACTGACTGGCATCATTAATGGCCACTGATTGCTGGCACTTGTAGGCACTGATTTCTGGCACATGTGGGCAAAGGTGGGCACTGATTGCTGGCAGTGGTGGGCACACATTGCTGGCACTGTTGGGCACTTAATTGTAATCAGGGCACTGTTGACATCCCTAGATGTCCTCTGTAAGGAGATGCCGCTGATCGCTTCTCCTCTGTCAGTGTGAGGTGAGGAGCGCCGATTACCAGTATCTCCGTGTTTACATGTGACCGATTGTGATTGTACACAGCCGATCACATTGTTAAAGAGCCGCGTCCGAGTATGACTTTTCCTACTCTGCTGTTAATCATTAATTAGTATGTATTGAAGTAAATGTGATTGAGGAATAAAAATTCCAAGCTCCCTAAACCTATCTTGAACGATTAGACTGTCATGAATGCAGACAGCATAAACTGTAAACAGCGCTATCAGCAAATGAGGGTTCACAGTTATTTATTGTTTTACAGCACGCAGCATCGAAAAGCAACCGTCAACAGAAAATAAATGGAATTTTAACTAAATTTATAGATAGCGGTTAAAAGAGCTGTTCACCTATTGACAGGAGGCCCCCTTCCCTCATCATTATATTACAGGGAACTACACCCAGCTACCTAGTGTAACTTGCATCTGTGATAGACTACGTTTGTGAAGACATTATAGCAAGTATCTGATGACATCCTAATGCTGTCCCATTTAAGGAAGTTTCCACTAATTTTGTACAAGGAGAGGGTCATAGAGGTAGGGTTGCCACTTGTGTTCTGGTAAAGTAGGGAAAATGGGATAGAGTAGGGATGGAACTAATAGCATTCGTTCTAGCAAAATAGGGGACAGGGAGCAAAATTATTTTACTAAGTTGCATTTAATAAAAAAAGAACAATTTAAATTACTGCACCACAAGCAAGACTGTCACAGACCTAACCCTAATTTCAGCATCTGGAATCTGAAAAGGAAAAACATGAGTGTGGCATCAGTGGGTGAGGCTAACTTGCACCGGACATAGGGCATGGCCTAACTGATAAAATACAATCTAAGCCTACTTGCAGAACACATATTGTACACATATGCCACAATATACTCCCTAACTACTGTACCACAAGAACACACAAACCCAGGGCTGCTGATAGAAATCACATGGCCCGTAAAGCCTACCTGACAGGGCCCCCCTCCTCCGAAAATATCAAATGATATTTTTGCTAAAATGCAACGCTCACGATGCTATGCTTCGCAGCCATGGCAGAAATTTTACCCCCTTCAAACAATACCCATTTAGGTAAATAGCGGCATGGAGGCAATATCTGCACTACCAAAGTGAGCGATCGGTACTGATCGCTCACTGTGTTCATTCAGGGTGATGTGTTCATTCAGGACAGTAAGCCCCCCCCCCCGTTCACCATCCTAAAATAACGCGCCTGTGTGCCCTCAGCAGCAGAGGAGGGAAAATGGCAGCACTGTGGAGGAAAGGGGCACACAGGGGTCCCAGACTGCAGGGAGAATGGGGTGCAGATACTAGAACTGATCCTCCTGCAGTGCAGCCAGGCTAATGCCCTGTACACACGAGCGGAAATTCCGCCAGCAAAAGTCCGATGAGAGCTTTTGGTCCAAAAATGCGACAATGTGTGTATGCTCCATCAGACTTTTGCTGGCGGAATTCCAGCCAGCAAAAGATTGAGAGCATGTTCTCAATTTTTCGGTCGGAAAAAGTTCTGATCTGAAATTCTGATCGTCTGTACCAATTCCAACACGCAAAATTCCTACACATGCTCGGAAACAATTTGACGCATGCTCGGAAGCATTGAACTTCCTTTTCTCGGCTCATCGTAGTGTTGTACGTCACCGCGTTCTTAATGGTCGAAAGTTCAGCAAACTTTTGTGTGACCGTGTGTATGCAAGCCAAGCTTGAGCGTAATTCTGTCGAAAAAAACACCAGATTTTTATAACGGAAATTCCGCTTGTGTGTACGCGGCATAAGAAAAGAAAAGTAGAAGCCAGAAGCACTGCACAAGAGTCACAAGTGTCAGCAATAAGGCAGTACAGCTGACCCTCCTGCTTGGCTGGCGCCCTTTTTGAACTGATAAGGCTTGGGCCCAGTATAGGAGGGCTGGCTGTACTGCCTTATCAGCGGCCCTGCACAAATCTAAAGGATCATCCTTAAAAAAAATTTTGCAAATAGCTAACACTTTACCTGAGTCTACTGAGAACTTTAGTAGAATAGTAGAAAAGGACTTAGCAAACAGCTACTGTTGGGGCAAAAAACACTTTGATCAGGAGTATGTAATGTACAGTGGTAAGCACTTTGTTATGTGCAGCACAATGTAAATGGTGCAATGGTCAGCAGTATATGTCATAGGGCTTCTTATATTGTTGGTCAGTGTCTGTGGTCAATAGATGGAAAAAATAGCCAGCATTGGTGATCAGAGAAAGAAAACATTCCTGGCATTTATGGATGGGGAAGAAAACAATACCCAATGTTAGTGGTCAGGGGGAGAGAAGATATCCTATATCTGTGATCAGTGGGGGGGGGGGAAGTGGCCAGAGTTGGTGGTCTATGGAAAGAAAATTTAGTGGAGTCAGCCAGTATCTGTTCCCCTATACATTGCTGGTCAATGTCTCTGCTTCCCTTACATTGACAGTGTCTGTATCCCTTACACTGGTGGTCAGTGTCTTTCAGATATGGTAATAACAGGGTTAGTATATTGTAGTTTCTGTTTCTATGATTATGTTGTATGTTTTTTTCATATTGCCCACATGTTTATCAGATAAGCTACATTTGTTCTTGGCATCTGTTCATGCCCACTTCAGCTTCCCACATGTCCACCTAAACAGTGTCTTTGTTCAAATTCTTGTAAAATACAAGGTTTACTTTGAAAAAGAAAATAACATATATGATGTTGCCTTGCTCTCCTTTGCATGAAATGACTACATTTGGTATAGTGTAGTTTTATACTAAATAATCTGCACAACACTGTATATTATAACAAACAGGCACAAATGTACTTCTTATCTGAAAAAAAGTATAAACCAATGGCAGAATGAATATTGTAGTCTTGTAAAATGAATATAAAGCTAAATAGGAGTTGAAGTAAATAATCATGAAAGAATAAGGCTGGGTTCACACTGTGTGCAGAAGCGGCGTCCAGCAGGGGTCCGGTGCATCCTTGTTCTCCGTTTCAGGGACGAATCTGGCCCAAATTTTTGTCTGAATTCTGACCCGAAACGGAGCCAAAGACACACAGGACCCCTGTGCAATCTGCTCTGTGGCCGCCCTGGAGATGTGTGAACTGGCTCCATTGAGAGCCGGTCACACTCTCCTGTCATGCAAATTGGATGCAGGGAAACCCACATCCAGTTTGCATTAGTGTGAGCCCAGCCTTGAAGGAGTAAAATTGCTGAAAATACTAGTGTCCAGCTGTTACAACTATCCACTGGTAGACATGTGCAGAATGGAAAAATTAGTTTTGTTTTGGATAAATTTGTTATGTTTATTAATTTTCTAACAAATTCCAAATTTTCCGAATGTTTCGAATTAAAATCGTGGACCCCACGCTGTTTTTTTCCTTTATTTTTCATTGCCAGCATTCTTTTGTTTACATTCAACTGTCAATGGGGAAACCCACTGACAGCTGATGAGTCATCGGTTGTGAAGGCCGCGGCAGCCGGCTTCTGGGCCTGCTCCTTAACAATCAGCTATTCTTCACACAGAATTTGGATCGGACGATCTTCAAATTATTAGAATTTGAATTGTTTGGAAAATTTGGATTTCTTTGGAAAACGAACAAACAAAACTAAACAAAACACATTTTAATGAAATTCATTACTATTGTTATTCGAAAATTCGGATACATCCGAATCTCTGAATAACCAAAAAAAAATGAGTTGCACATGTCTATCCACTGGCTTCAATATTTTCTGAGGTCCTGACTTGAACAAATATGCAAATTGTTGGGTCAACTCTGCTTCCTCAGGACATCAAAGGGCCACCTCCAACTAGACTATAAAGTTGCAAGAATTCTGCCCCCTCTGTGTTTCATAACCAGACTTGTGACATGTTACCAAGTATGGTAAGGAAAATTTTCTGCCATGTAGAAAGACCAGGAAAGGAAAATGTTAGTTTCTTAAAATAATTTTCAATCTTAATGGCCTCCTTAAGTGAGCATACAATAGGATGTAGCTAGCAAAGACTATCGATGAATGCTTAAAAAGCTATCATTGGTTGATCTGCAGAACTGCAGATCCAAAAACTCAAAGCCAACCAGCTGACATGTCCACCAATATTGCCTAATTGGATGATCGCCACTTGGAAGCTCCTCATGTTAGACACCTACAACGTAGCCACACGTATAGATCCCATGAAACCTTTCCTTGGACCTTTCAGAAGGACAAAGATATTGATAACTGGCCAGAAGCTGCTGGTATTTCCATATGAATCAAGGTGTTTCAATATGGGGTGAACCATATCCATTGAAGGGTTTTTGTCCACCTGGTAATTTGTGGCAGAAAAAATGGAAAGGCATCAAGACCCCTTGAATTATTTGATCCTGGAATTATTTGATCCTGGAAAAGACTACAGAATGGCTTTTTGCACTAGAAACCTTTCAGCACCAAAACCCTCATGGCTGAGGTTATGATGATGAAGACCACTTTAGTGCTTCAATGAAAGGGGGTCCTTTCTAGATTTGGAAGACCTTCTTTGGAAAAAAAGCATTTTATCTATGTAGTGATACCAGGAACTGCCAAAAATATCTGAGGAGGAAGGAGAGAAATGGTCGTAACATTTCTCACCCCCATAATTAAAAGGGATAGCTAGCCAAAGGAACACATAATGCCCCCGTAGAAATACCTATCAGTAGCTACCCCACGAGTGAACAGAAACTATATACAAAAATATAGCAGCCAACTTAAGTTCAGCATGCAACAGCCCTGGCACCACAGGATGCCCATAATCAGGAAGCTTTACAGCGCTTGTAAACCTTGGATGTTGTTTAAAAAAAAAAGAAACACCTGCAAAGCAATGGCATAATGTGCTAGTATGCATTGCATACTAGCATTTTATGAAATACTCACCTTGGAACGAAGCCCCTCAGCGATGTACTGCTGTACTGTCACCACTGAGAGGGCTGAAATGTTCCCCCTGTCTTTCTTCCGGGTTCGCCTGCTTCGGATATGTGATTGGCCGGAGCCACGATGACGCCACTCCCACGCATGCTCCCTCAGTTCTGGCCCGAAGCTCTGAAGTTACGGCAAGGTATGCCAGACCTTCAGAGCACATGCGCCAGTGATGTTACTGGCTGCATGTAGGGTAAATATCTCCTAAACGGTGCATGTTTAGGAGATATTCATTTTAACTACAGGTAAGCCTTATTATAGGCTTACCTGTAGGTAAAAATGACCAAGCAGGGTTTACTACTGCTTTAACATTAATATAGGTACCCTTCATCCCTGGGAATTGTCAAGAGGGCAGGTAAGAGATAAAACAGTAATTCTGGAGTGAAGTCAAAAAGACAAACACAAGAATTGGGAAATGCGCACAATTGTATGGTCTAGTTAGAAGTGATCCTGTAAGGTCAGGCTGACCTGACACCATATGAGAAGGATAGGAAAGTCATTTTAAAGTCACAAAATAAACCTATTTTTTTGTTTCAGATCAGTGATTGAAATAATGGTCAGCTTGATATTCAGGCAACTAGCATTAGAGTTGCCACCTCATCCCTTTAAACCCGAACACATGTTAATTACACAGGTTCTGTGGCTGATTAAGGTGGTAATTAAACTCACTTGTTGCCTTATCTGGATTTAATTAGCCCCAGAACCTGTGTAATTCATATGTGTTCGGGTTTAAAGGGATGAGGTGGCAACCCTAACTAGCATTTTCAGGAAACGTCAGAAATGGTGGTCTCTTAGTTTTCCTTTAATCCTAGAACTAAGGATAAGGATACATTGACAGCTCGCTCTTGCATTTTACGTAAATTTGACATGCATTTTGATGCAGCAAGCAGTATTTTTTTAACACACTATAAACACTATTTGAGTCTGAAAAGTCTACATGATATAACTCCTATCCTATACGATCTCTATGAAATCTTATCTAGGAATGTCATCAGCTTTTCATTTTAAATCTGTAACCTCGATTTTTATAAGGGTAGTGCTCTTTAACTGCTGCTAAGAAATATTTTCTTTACAAATAGTATAAAATTATAAATAGTTTTGATAGCACACATTAACATGTACTGTGCTGTGCTGTTTTGTCTGTGAATAGTTAAATTTTGGCAGAGCAAAAGCATTTTTTTAAATGAGGAACACAAGTCAATGCAGCAGACAATTGGTAAGCGGAATCGATCCAGCCTTCCGAGGATGAAGTATATTGTGGTGAATCAGCAATAACTAGTGGTGGGGTGACCAGTCAGACAATTCGCTTCATCAAGAAGGAAATAAAACATGTTTGCAATTCAGAGTTTGGCTTTCTTCCAAACTCATCTGTTTTGGGTCTCATTAATTAAGCAGAGTAATTCAAGCAACAGAACTTCTAGGAAACACCAACTGAAATGAGATTTGTCTTGATTAGGTGCGGGTGAGGTGGATAATGCAATTGCTAGAGCAAGTGGAAACTACAGATAGCATAGAAAGGTCTTTCCTTGTCTTCAGTCTGGCCATTGACTTTATTTTGTTGCTATTTTTTTGTTTAGGCCATAAAGAAGGTAACTTACACAGTCTGTCTTTGAGGCTCACCTCAGACCATACATGGCTCAGGATTCGGAACAAATTTTATAGAAAAACAATGCTTATATATCTAAAAATAGGGATGAGGTTTGGATTTGTCCAACCATGGTTTCCTAATAAATCCACAGTATTAGAATATAGGCGAACAGGCCAATTTTTGTGCAAATTCACCTGGGCAAATTTTGTGGCAGTACGCAAAGCCTTGACTTCCGACCAGCAGACTCAAAAGAGCCAATAATTGGGGGGACTGGATAACGCAGCTCTCTTGGTATTAAAGGGTAGTCTCGCAGCAGCCATAGTGGGTGATTTACTAAGAAGAAGGCACTGCACCAGTTCATATAATAATTGGTGCGCCGGAAAAGTAATTAATTGAACATGCGAACCGGCGCACATTGATACGCAAATAACGATAATAAATACCCGCATATGTAAACTGCAACTGGCGGTAGGGTAACTGTGGTTTTCTCATTGATAATAACGCACGCCCAGTACAATTGCTTAATTTCATCTCATTGGATGTGTCTTGTTAGGCAATTAGTAGGTGTACTCAGTTAATTAACCTTTTTGATGCTAATCTCATTCCTATCACTTCTAATATATCTTTGAAATGTGTTTTATTATTTTTTTACCCAAATCTTTCAATACATTACAAAGAACAGAGAAGTGTTTCTAAACCCAATAAATTAATATTTTCAGATCTTGATCTTTAAAAGTGACCATACACTGCAATCAGTTAGATCTTAAATATCGAGTTGCACAGAGATTGGCCAATCAGATTGCATAGTGCATGACCATCTTAAGTGCCAAATTTGGAATGCAGATGTGCAATGACCCACTTGTATTTTCCTAATGCTATTTCTTAGGCATTATACAAGGCACACGAAAAACCATCTTTTTTTAAGACACGCTAAAGTGATCAGGAACTACGGCTCTCCAGCTGTTGCGGAACTACACCCACATGACATTCACAGACATGACTAAGCATGATGGGAATTGTAGTCATCTCTTCCTCAGAGAACAGTGAGCGGGGCATGGTGGTGGGAAGAAATTATCAGCAGTACAAGAAACTTCCTGTAGGGGCGTGATGTCATTCCTGTGTGCTGGCCACCGCTTCTGGGAACCAGATATACTCCATGGGGTACATACCTCCGTGCACACAGCAGTTGCGCATCTCACATACACAGCGGTCGCGCATCTAGCTTCAGGAACCCATTTTTTATGGAAATTAATAGTAAAGCAGGTGCAGATTTCCAGGACTGGACTAACAAATGTTTACAGCGAAAAGCAACTGGTGTTTTCTATTAAAAAAGGTCTAAATGGGCCATTGACATGCATCACAGTTGAACTTAGGAATGTGTCTTGGCAAAGTTAAACTAAATGAAATACTTTCTTATTTTTGCTTGGGGATAGAGTGTAGAGGGATAAGAAGTCTTGTGAGTTTTTGGGGATGTCTGCACCCCTTATTGGGTGAAGACACCTCCCAAATTTTGCCAGTTTCTCCTTCAAATTTATTCACTTCCTGTCACATAGCAAAATAGGAAGTGAGGGTAAAACCCTACCAATGTCTTTCCTTGGGGACACACAAGTCAATCTAAATAGTTTCCCCATTACGTAAATTGCAGTCCAGCATTTTGCTCTGTACACCCCAAATTATTAGGTATCTTGGACTTTGGGGTTTATTTACTAAAGGCAAATCCACTTTGCACTACAAGTGCATTTAGAAGCGCAGTTGCTGGAGCTCCTAGAACAGTGGTTCTCAACCTGGGGGTCGGGACCCCCCTGGGGGTCAAATGACGATTTGCCAGGGGTCACTGAATCCTGGGCTGTTCCTGAAGCCTGCACCGCTCTCCCAGCCTTTTTGTGGCCACCCGGCTGGGCTGTTCCTGGAGCCCGTGGCTGCCCACTCAGCCCCTTTGCAGCCGTCAATTTAGTTCACAAGATGGCTGGGGGGGCAGAGACTAGAGGTCAACTGACTGGTGAGGAATGGGAAGTGGGAGGGGCTGGAGGAGACCCTATCTCCTGATTTCGGCATAGGTGTCACTGCTACAAGACACCACAGGGCTGGAGTCACAGTGAAGCCGGAAACACAATGAGTAACACTACCTCTGATTAGAGTTGCCATTAGAAGTCCTGACTACAGTTCTCAGATCAGCAGATGACCTTGATCAAGAGCACCTAAGTTGGCTGATCAGAACTCCCCCCAGCGTTGCAATTCATCCCACCCCCCACCAGCACTGCCACTCATCCCATACCCCCCCCCCCCCCCCCCACCACCACCACCACCACCACCACCACCACCACCAAGGAGTAAGAGAAAGAAAAAAAACAGAAAATACATGGAAGGGAGAGGAAAAGAGGGGGAGGAACAAAGAAAAAGGGAGAGAAAGAATAAGAGTAAGAACAAGAAGGATGGCTAGAGAGAGGGATGGGGGAAAAAAACAAGAAATTAGGACAGAGACAGATAAAAGGGAAAGAAAGGAGAACAAAGAGAGAGTGGTACATCCACAAATGTACCATAAGGGGTTTTAATAATGTAGGAGTGGAAGGGACTCAGAGAGCGCTAAATGTCCATGGGTTAGGGGCGCAAATTACTTGTCTTGCCTTGGGTGCTGAAAACCCATGAAAATTTACAAAATTTTTACTGTTAGGGGTCCCCACAACTTGGGAAATTTTATCAAGGGGTCACGGCACTAGAGTGGTTCTAGAAGGACATGCAAGGAAAATTAAAAAAAACAGCATCTTTGCTTCTACATGATTGTATGATAAAATCACCAGTTCTTCCCCTCAGATTTACAGCGAGTACACTTTTATTGCAGAGTGGATGCCTTTAATAAACCCCAAAATACCTAATAATTTGAGGTGTACACAACAAAGTTCTAGAGTGTAATTTGCCTAATGGGGACACTAGTTTGATTGACCTGTGTGTCCCCAAGGAAAGATATTGGTAGGGTTTTATCCTCACTTCCTGTTTGGCTATGTGACAGGAAGTGAAGCCAATTTTCAGAAAAGGGACACAAAGCCCAACCTAAAAAAGACAAGCAGGGGTTCCAACACTCACTTGGTTTCCCTCAAATGCCTACAATTAGAATAGGATTGTCTTGAGCTAGATTTTAGCTCAGTGCACTAAATCAGTGGTTCTCAATCCTGTCCTCAAGTACCCCCAACAGGTCATGTTTGCAGGTTTAACTTCATCTTGCACAGGTGCTTTAAATCAGAGTCAATGGATTGGTATTTTGGACAGCTATTTAGCTAAGATAAATTCCCAAAACATGTCCTGTCGGGGGAACTTGAGGACTGAGGCTGAGAACCACTGCGATAACATGGAAAATTGAATACTTACCTCTCTGTAAATTTCCTTTCCTGGTGCCTATCCTTGGCAGCATACGCATGCATATGCTACTATGAAGGCACCAGGAAAGTAGCTTTTAGACAAATCACGCTTTTTTTGTTTTGCGATGCCAATCAGCCTAGTTAAGCTGCAGCTGGGAAATCTGTTGCATGAAAATTGTTTAGGGGGGTGTAAAATGCATTACTTGGATTGAGCATTCATCTGCAAAACAAATTATTAACAAAACACATAAAACATAAAAATTTGCTACAAATTGTATTGGTCAACAAAACATGACTTGGAAAAGAGCAGGGAAAGCAAAAAACACATGTATGTTAATTTGAGACACTAACAAAATATGGTTTTGAGGTCTGACCATTTTACAGAGGAAATTAACAGGAGTTAAAAGGACTGCGCCCACAAACGGACGGTCTCTTAAGGATTTAAAAATTTAGTAGTCACAACAGCTTGAGGAAGATTTTGCAAAATAATGCAGCACAGAGAATTAAATCAAAGTGAAACTAACAACCTACAAACAACACACACTGACAACATCAAAAATATTTCAGTGAAAAATACCCCCCCCCCCCAAAAAAAAGTTATAAATACTTGCTCTAACACACATCTGTTTTTCAAAGACATAACAAACAAAATACAAAGAGAAAATACACGTGTTACACACTCTATAAGGACACCCAAATGTACTCTCTTGACACACACACCTTAAACTAGTGGGCACAAGGTGCTTTGTGGTTGGTATTGGGCTGAGCCCAACATGCCCCAAAGACAGCCAGCTATACTGAGTGCATGTGGCCGTGTATGGTTCAGGAGGGGGTTGGGCCATCACTCTTCATGCCCCTTTCCTAGCTGGCCCTGTTGTATGCTCTGAGAAAAGATGTGGTTTGGATTGGTGAAGGCAACTCACAGCCTTTGGAGAATAGAGTGGAGTATGGAGTTCCCCTTTAACCATCTGGCATCCGCGCTATAGCCGAATGACGGCTACAGCGCGGACCTACATTCCCGGGAGGCTGTCATATGACGGCCTCCCCTGTGCACGCTCCCTGCGCGCGCCCTGCAGGGCGCGCGCCGGGCGCGTTGTGATCACCGAGTCACTGAGACTCGGCTGATCACCGATCTGTGTAAGGGGCCGGTCCCGGCCCCTTACCATGTGATCAGCTGTCAGCCAATGACAGCTGATCACATGATGTAAACAAAAGATCGGTAATCGTTTTTTTTTTTTACTCACGCTGACAGCGCGAGTAGAAAAAAAAGCCGATCACCGGATCGGATGTGAGGGACATCGGTCCCCAAGTGGAAGAGGCACATCTGCCTCATCAGTGCCCAATAAAAGTGCCACCTAATAGTGCCCACAGTGCCACCTAATAGTGCCCACAGTGCCACCTAACAGTGCCCACAGTGCCACCTAACAGTGCCCACAAGTGCCACCTATCAATGCCCACAAGTACCACCTATCAATGCCCACCTGTAGTGCCAATCAGTGCCACCTGCCAGTGCTGCCCATCACTGCCACCCATCAGTGCCCATCACTGCCACCCATCAGTGCCCATCACTGCCGCCTATCAGTGCCCATCACTGCCGCCTCATCAGCGTACATCAATGAAGGAGAAAAATTACACGTTTAAAATTTTTTATAACAAAATATAAAAAAATAAACTTTTTTTTAAAAAAAAATTCAGTTTTTTACATTTTTTTAATAAAAAGTAAAAACCGCAGAGGTGATCAAATACCACCAAAAGAAAGCTCTATTTGTGATGAAAAAATGATAAAAATTTCATTTGGGTACAGTGTTGTATGACCGCGCAATTGTCATTCAAAGTGCGTCAGCGCCGAAAGCTGAAAATTGGTCTGGATAGGAGGGGGGTTTAAGTGCCTAGTAAGCAAGTGGTTAAAAGCAAAAGCTAGCCCAAGGAAATCATATGCATTAGAGGGGGAAGGTTAAATGCCCTTTTAGGAGGAGCTAGAGGAGTGAGAGTCTTTTTACATCATTTTAACAAGGTGCATGTCACATGTTGGCACTGTAACATGCTAACATGACCCGTGTGCAAATCTACTTAAAAAAATACATACAGTAAAGGTGAACCAGCGTAAAAAAAAAATTGTCAAGTTTAGAGGTGCGCCCGTTCAACCCATGCAATTGCATGCACGTTGCTTAAAATTTACTAAGATTTTGGCCGTGCAGTGAACAAACGCATTTGAACGAGCCCAACAGCCGCTTACATTGCTTACATTGATCTCACGTAGTTCTAAACTTACTCGCAGGCACATCAGGCTTTCTCTGAAAAAGTTACTTTCTCATTCTATTTTGGGTATATTTGTTACTTGGGCAGTTGTTACTAAACTTCCTCACATCACCCCATAATATTGGCACCTCCATCTTCTGTCAATATTAAATTGGAGGTGCCGTGTGCCATGTCCATAGTTGTGCACAGATTGCATTCTCCCGTGTGCCAAGATCGCTGTAGTAAATGGGGGATTTGCGCTCTGTTACCGGCGCACCATTTCGTAAAAATGGAAATGTGCGTTGCACCTCGCCGTGTGCCTCTACTGATTGCACACGGCTTTCGTAAATCACCCCCATAGTGTCCATGAGTTGAGTTGGAGCTGTTGCTGTTGTAGGGAGTTCTGCTGATCTGCATAGGGAGAGGTTAGGGGATCTGTTGCTTCTTTTTACTATAGTTCTGTGGATTGCAATGGTGGACTGTGTGCCACCCCAGTGTTCAAAGTTCGGATAATTTCAAAAGTTCTTTATAGGACCACTATCCATATCATCAAGTGCAAATGCCTACCCCCCTACCTACCTTCCTGTTGTCTTTTTTCTGTTCCCATTAATGGGTGATTTTTTTATCTTTAGGCTGGGTTCACACCTTCGACGGATGCGGCTTGCAGCAGGGGTCTGGTGCGTCCCTGTTCTCCGTTTCAGTGCCCTATAGAGAGTCGGTCACAATCTCCTGTCATGCTAATTGGATGCAGGGAAAACCGCATCCAATTCGCATAGGTGTGAACCCAGCCTAAACGTATATATCTAGCCAGAACTTTTTCTTAGTTTTGTATAGTCGAAAAGGGTTAAGGGTTAGACCCTCTGTTAAGTTTTTATTGCTTTCTGTAGCCCCATTGGGGAGATTAGTCCTCATATTTATACCATTGTCACCAAGAAAGAAAATCTAAAATTTTAGAGTCATTCCCAAATCAGAAATAGAAGGGAATCTTCCAATGTGGACACCTGTTCGGTGGCCAAGTGTCCTCTAACTTCAAGTTTCTACTTTGGGGCAGGAAGTGAAGGGAAAAAAATCAGCAAGTGTTTTAACCCTTCCCTATTCTATACAAGACTTAAAGGTTTTTTACTATTTAAGTTTAGTTTGTGCTTGATTTGGGGGAAACAGCCCTGAATTTGCCGTTGGTATTTTCTTTTGGGGATTTTTTGTTGATAGGGTCTTTTTTCATTTTTGTGCTCAAAGCAAAGCATTCACTTGATGCTGAGTTGTTTTGGTAGATGCCTTTTGTAAACTACTACATTGTTGTAGAAAAAATTGTGCCCACCAAAAGAACCTCACATCACTCAAATTTATCTTAGCACTCTATCATGTAATAATCCTTTTGGCAGCCAGGAAAAATGCAGCAAAGGACACACCCCTGGACTTTGTAATGATGCCTGGTTTTGTGGGAGATTCCAGCAGCTCTCTCAACTCTACCCCCTCCTCATTGGCCTCATTTTATATGTGCTTCAGGGACACCTCCTCTAGAGCATCTGAACCACCAGACCCCCAAACAACCCCAAAGACTTTACCACATTCTAAGCAAAACACTGCCATGCAGTGCCTTACCTTGTGTGTCTGGGGTAAAGGAGAAACAGTGAGCCAAAGCTGCTTGCAGCTCTCTATGCCCAGGTAAGAGATGCCATCTCTAGCCTAGCAAGGCTGTGTGTGATATTGGCACAGTTTTGCTGGCTGCCCTTCACCTGGGAGGATCATGCATGTGCCTTCCCTGACCCAAGTCCTAAACATTATGGTACAGAAATCAGGATTCCAGGACCTGCTACACCATGGTAGGAGGGTTTTTGGAAAATTTCACTTATCCTACTTGCCTGGCCATGGCTTGCCTAGCAGAAATGCAATGCTAAAACAGGCTGATTTGCAACAGATATAGCATTCCCATACTCTGAATTGCGGAATTCCATAGGAATTCCACCTTGCACATGCTGCAGAAGCTGTACCATCAGCAGCAAGCAAGTGATGCTCTACTGTGTGAATATGGGAAGAAGACAGGCTTTAAGCAGATTGTTTTTTTTTTTTTCACAGCACTAGTTGCTGATCATGGATGCTTGCATCATTTTGGCCTCCTTTAGGAGTTGACAAAAAGGGTCAACCAGGAACTAGCAAGCAAGCATAAGCAACACAATCCCCCTAGTGTTTCTGCTGGAACACATGCCATGTCGGCTCATAGACAGAGCACTGGAGGCAAAGACAGATGACTTTACACCAGTATTCCACAGCAGCCAACAAGCTCTCTTTCTGTCCACTATTTCTGTCACTGGGTAACAGAGACCGAAGCAAGAGTACAAGAAGGAAGATTGGGGAGCCATACGGAAAGAGGGAAAGGAGAAGAGGCTTCATGGGGGATTTGAACCCTTCACAACCGCTTCGCATTTTTACCTGGGTGGAATAAGGAGTCAGAGGACACATTATGCTCAATGACATAGAGGACTCTGACTCCTCATATGCAAATGTAGCACCCTGTAGCTTAGGCAGGGAGCTCCTCACAAATTTACTTGCCAGGAGTAGTTATCCTGGTTGATTGATAGAGATCCATTGATTTCTCCCTAAGTTTGGCCTTGGTGCACTTTTCTCTTCTACCACTAGGTGGCCAAGCACTTGGTGGTACTAGATATGAGAAGGGCAGCCCAAGGTTAGTTTATGGGTATATGGGGTATCTCAGCCAATGGGCAAGGGTTTCTTGAATCCCTTGGCCTGCTGGGAGCACCTATATTTGGGTTGAGGCGGGTGATCTATGTTCTGTGCCACCTGGACGGCTGTCTGGGTGGACGTGTGTCGTACGTGACATTTTAGGTATCTTTTTACTTGGCCTAACATCATCTTTCACATTATACAAAAAAAAAAAAAGAAAAGAAAATCGGGCTAACTTTAGTGTTTATTTTTATTTTTTACTTTCATGAAACATTTTATAGAGTTTTATATACAGTTTTTATATTCATGAAAAAAAAACGTGTTTGAAAAATTGCTGCGCTAATACCGTGTGACATAAGAAGTTACAATGACCACCATTTTATTCCCTAGGGTGTCTGCTAAAAAATATATATAATGTTTGGGGGTTTTGAGGAATTTTCTAGCAAAAAAGTTATGATTATTACATGTAGGAGAGAAGTGTCAGAATTGGCCTGGGTGGCAAGTGGTTAATTACCATAAGGAAATATACAAATAATTTTTATATATTGTTTTTAAGGTAATTTACTATATTTTCAAAAACTGTACTCATGCAGGTGGCTTAACAGACAAATTACTGAAGTTTGAAGTTATAACTTCAAACCAGTAATTTCACAGTAATTAGATAATTAATAAATTATTATGTTATAACAAATAGCATAATATATGATTTAGCTTGATTAAAACAGTACCTTTTCAGCAGGCACCAGATTCTCATTCTCCCTCTTAACTATGTGAGAAAAACATTGGATTATGGGCAAATCTTATACCCATAAATCCATGCCTTTTCCTTCTAGTTAAGAGGGCTGGGCTGGAAGGGAGCATGTGTCTTTTAGACACATGCCCCCTTTTATGACACTGCATTGAGAGGACAGCCTCCACTGCAGCATTTTTATTGGACAGCTTGTTCCAATGGTGCTTTACCATTGGTCCAAGGCACCAAGCTGTCCATTAGGCTCAGTGCTTCTGACAAGTAGTGAGAGGCACTGTGAGCTCATCCTCTCAGTCTGCTGCAAACAGAGTGCGCCAGCTTGTATATAAACTCTGTATTTCAAGCTGGAGTGGCCAACCTTGGCCACAGGCACCAGTCACAGGCAGCGCCTGAACTTGATGTCCAATGATTATGTGGGCTCTAGGGCTGACACTGACATGCTTAAAATAACGAGGCTGTGTAGCTTCACTGCAATTCCATTTCAGCAGCAGGTTCTGCTTGAGATGAAATGTATAATAATAGCTCCTGGTCCCACTGAACCTCAGGAACTGAAGAACTGGGAAGAGCGGAGGTCCACACAAATTACTCACTAAGCTTAGTTAGTGCATTAGTGCATTGCACAGATGTGCCAATGAGCAAAAAAAAATTTTTTTTGGTGCTGTATTTACCTTATTATCGGTCTTTTTAGTGGCACTTCCTGCTTGTCACCCCCGCGGGAGTAGGCATGCCTATCCCTTTTCCCCGGCCGCGCACTGTCTCCTGGGAGCTAAGTGTCAGCATTCCCAGGAGTCAGTGCGGATCGCCGCCGAGAGAGATTGTAAAACAGGAAGTGACGCGTGACGCTGCTCTCTCCCCGTACTGAGCTTTGCATCATCTGTGTTTGTTTTTGTTGCCATCACAACGGGGCGGGAACTTCCGATGACACCCATTGTAATGGCAACCTCGAAGTTTACGGCGCATCCTCCGTCAACACTGAGCATGCGCGGGAACGAGCGGTGAATGCTGGGAGCTCAGCATTCACCGCATCCAGGAAATAAATGCTTGTGGACTTCACAAGCCCACAAGGAAGATGAGTGTAATATTGTAACTATGAAAGTGTATGAATGGCTGAAAAAAAAATAATGAATGGTCGGTGGACCTCCGCTTTCATCCTTCATCATCAGTCCCCGGAACACTGTCACCCCTGCCCATACACATATCATATCTTTATTTCAGGTGTTCCTGCCCAGATCTTTATGGGTGGTCCTGCCCCTAATTATGCATGAACTGCTTACTTATGACTGTGATTTAGTCCATATAACCCTCATTTGGGTTATTGCACATGCTCAGTAACTCAAACAAGGGTAAGGCTATGATCTCTGGATGCATCCTAGGAGACAGCATCATCTGGACAGAACACCTAGATGTGTACATGTCCCAGCAAATCCAGGACAGTTGGCATCTTCACAATACCAAGCAAGAAATTTTCAGTGTAAATCCTAGCCATGTCCAGTTCAGCGTGCAGGAAAACCTTCATGGAGATCTGGGTTTTTGTAAGTCTTTTCTCCAAAACAGATTCCTCCTCTCTCAGAAATGCATTTTGTGTGCCAATATAATTCCTGATACAACGGGCTGAAATTTTGCATCACTGTGCACATAGTTTAAACATCAATACACTTATTTTAAAGGAAATACAAGGCTTGGGGTAGTGTTTACCAAACCTGTCATGTCAAAGTAAAGTGCCACCATCATAACTTTAGTACTAGTGGCTCTGCTCAACTATATACCACTGTGCCATCCAAACAAATAATTCATCCACAGACTCACCCTTCATCCCTCATTGCTGAGGGCTCCTCAGGGTCATCTCTTTCATTCTCAAACCAACATTCTGACAGGTGATAATAATCATACTGCCATTTCCAAAATGCCCCTGAAGCCCATAGAAGCCGACACATGTAGTGCATTAATTAAAATAACAAGCTCCATCTGGTGCCTGCCCCTGGTAGATCTTAATGGGAGCACTGGCTGTAGCCTTGAACAGTATTTCGTAGGGTTCAGTATGTATTGGCAAGCTCTGGAAGACTACTGGGCTGAAATCTATAGGGCTTAGTAAGTAATGGTTGAAGCTCCCAAATGTCCTTCAGACTAGTGATTAATGCAGAAAGCTAAACATGCTTTAATGAAATGCTAATGCTCATACTTACTACAAAGTGAGATTAAAAATGCCCATGTGTAATCGGTAATTAGATCACCCTAAAGCCCTAAAGGTCAATTTCAGACAACAATTGAAACCAGTTCAGAAAACTACTAATGCACACTCTGCTAAAAAGGTAGTTCACACCTGCTGGATCCATGCTTAGAGTTTTAGTAAATAACCAACTGTCCTGTACCATATTTGAGGATCAGCCTAAGAATATTCTTTAGAAAAAGAAAATCGATGTAAATATATACTGTTCTTTTCACACAATACATTGGAGTGAAAACTAATTGTAATGCACAAAATACATAAGTTTGAACCCCTTGAGGTGCCCGCCTGGTCCCGTCATTGGTGAGGGCACACGCGGCAAAAGATACCCCCATATGCAGGTTGAGTTGCCCCACCCACACGTGCAATGAGTGCTATTACTGATAGCTCTTGGTCATGGATTTTTATTCGAAGGCCAGCAGGACAGAGGGCATGCGGCCTGGTATGGTTGGGGGGGGGGGGGGGGCGCTCGCTCGTTCCTTCCCTTTCCTGACCTGCTGGGCTGCATGCTCGGATAAGGGTCCAGTATGGATTGCGGGGGGGGCCCACGCCATTTTTTATTTTTTTTTGGCGTGGGGTTCTTTTCACACAATACATTGGAGTGAAAACTAATGATAATCTACAAAATACATAAGTTTGAACCCCTTGAAGTGGGATTTTCCAAGGCAACCATACAAATGCTTATGTTTAAAATTCTTTACATTTTATTTCTTCATATTAAAAAATACCATCACAACTTCAATTTACAGCACACATAAAGCTTAAAAACATTTTTCAAAAACTAATTTCCAACTTAGTATGATACTCATTGGCCATAGTGGTTTTCCGAAATGCTGATTTTTGAGGCCCACACAATCATGGAACTTTGACTACGTGGTCCATTCAGCCAGTGGGTATTCAATGAGTTTCAAGCATTTTCAGGACAAACTCTTCCTCAGGGATTTATTACCACTCTGTGAAATACAGATATTAATTTACAGTCAAATTTGTCACACATATTTAGTATACACCATAAAAAAGAGACAATTAGCAGACAATTAACCGATTGATCAATACACTTACATATTATGCAATGTACAGTGGAACCTTGGATTACGAGCATAATCCGTTCCAGGAGAATGCTTGTAATCCAAAGCACTCGCATATCAAAGCGAGTTTCCACATAGAAGTCAATGGAAACGAAGATAATTCGTTCCACATTGACTTCTATTGTATGCAGTACAGCATGTGGCCAGAGGTGGGGGGGGCGCTGTAGAGACTCGGAAATACTCGGAGACAGCTCTGAGCCGCTCGGATGCACTGGGAAACCCTCGGAAAGGCTCGGAAACACTTGGGAACTGAGTGTTTCTGAGTATTTCTGAGTGTTCCAGAGTGCATCCGAACATCTCCGAGTGTCACCGGCACCCCCGCATCTCTGGCCAAATGCGGTACTGCACACCGCAAAGGCTTGAATCTTGCTCATTTTGCAAAACAACACTCGCAAACCGAGTGAGGATTTAAAAAAAAAAAATAGCTCGTATTGCGAAACGCTCGTTAACCGCGTTACCCGCAATCCGAGGTATTACTGTATGTTTGAAATGGACATTATCCAAACTGCTCACCAGGTGGGCCACTCCCAGTGTCAGGGGACCATGTGAGTTGTCCAGAGACCACCAGGCCAATAACAATATTTGGGTTGACACTAAACAAAATATAAAATATATTTGGGATGACCTTGTATTTATTAGGGAATACAAAATCCCACATTGCCTAAGATTGTACCTGTTTTGAGCATCCCCAGTACAATCTCCGGCAATGTGGGATTTTGTGGAAACACCTCCCCAATACCTGCACCATCTATCCAGTCACTCTGTATCGAATTAAGAAGGCCCTTGCACTACATAGTTGATGTTAGATCTAAAGGAGATTGTACAATCAGATTGTTAAGTATATGGTGAGCTTTACAGAACTTGGGACACACTTCTCATTTATTCAATACTACAGCTATACAGTCCACATAGGCTGTTATCTGATATTGCACAAAGTGGCCCCAAACCTTCTCTTCTGGGGTCCCCAGCTGATGCTCTTGGCCCCTCCTCTTTTGTGTTTGCCCTCATAGCAAGGGCTTGCTATAGAGGCAGGCATATAGGCTTGCTCCTGACTCGGGCTCTGTGTGTCCATACCATAGACACACACAGCGCTGCTCAGCACACCCCCTGCTCCCTCCTCACAGAATTTGATTGACAGCAGCCGGAGCCAGTGGCTTCTTTCCATTGGAAGGGGAGCCGGGTAAGTATTTAGGAGGAGCTGAGAAGGAGCAGATACTTGAAGGTTTTTTACCTTACTGCATAGAAAGTGGTGTTCCACCGAAAAAAAAAAAAAAAGCACGAATGTTCCTAAAAAAAAATAAACAAAAACATTTGGAAATTTTTTTTTTACTCACCTCTAAATGGCTGTTGCTAGGGGGTCCCTCGTAGTCTGCCTCCTTTAGTGCCTGGGTTGGTGACATCACTTCTCCTCGGCGCAGGAATGGCTCAGCTCTGCCCCCTCCCTCTTGTCAATCATCTGGGACACATTACAGGTCCCAGATGACTGAGCGGCCAATCACGGCGCACGACGCCACTCGCGCATGCGCAGTGGGTGCCCGGCTGTGAAGCTTCGCAGCCGGCGCCCACAGTTCCAATGCCGGCACTGCAGTATTTGTAGCTGCTGACTTTTAATTTTGTTTTTAAAATAGGAACTCCTCTTTAAGCCTTTTGAACACTTTAAACTATCTGCATACTGCAATTAGACACATCTCTATATAAAGAGACACTCTCTGAGATTCTAATCCTCATTATTTTATTATCTGAAAGGTAAGTGAACATAACTTTTCATCTATGCACACTAAATTTATACACAGTAAAAGCAAATTGTATTATCTAACACAACAATGTCATAAAATACTAAAAGGCTTATAAAACCGATGAGAAGATAGACATCGAACCAAACAGAATATGTTGTAAATTAGAATGAAAACACTGTACTATTCAAGTTCACATTCACTTTGATAAAACTACACGACATGCGTCATTTTGAGCAGTGCGTCCATAAAGGGCGTAGGAGCACCACCCCTCTCTCCTGGCACCGCTCTATCACCATAGATAGATTCATGCATTGCATGAATCTATCTATGGTCGCTGCTGACACCCCCTATTCAGGTATCCGGCCCCTTTTCGTGCATCGGGCACCTGAATTACAGCGGCGGGGGTGTTTTTTGGAAGCACCTGATTAGAGCCGTGGGCTCTAATAGGTGACCAAAAAGGTGAACAGCGGGCGCAATGCTGTGCGTTCGATGTTCACTTAGCTGTGTGTTAGCAAAGCGAAGATATTCGCTTTGCTAACACTGAACCGCCTCTCAGCCAATCAGGTGCTCGGGTTTGTTACCTGTCACCTGATTGGCTGAAACGTCAGACGCTGTGATTGGATGCCTGATAGAGAGGATGGAAGAAGGCATCGAGGAGCGTGCAGGACACCGTCGCTGACCCGCTGCGAGACAGGTAAGTGCCGGGCGATGCACACTGGCAGCATTTGATGGGGCACAGTAGCGGCTATTGATGGGCACACTGGCAGCATTTGATGGGGCACAGTAGCGGCTATTGATGGGCACACTGGCAGCATTTAATGGAGCACAGTAGCGGCAATTGATGGGCACACTGGCAGAAATTGATGGGGCACAGTAGCAGCAATTGATGGGCACACTGGCAGCAATTGATGGGCACACCGGCAGCAATTGGTGGGTACAGTAGCTCTGTTTGATGGCACAGTGGCTGCGCTTGATGGGCACAGTGGCTGCTTTTGATGGCACAGTGGCTGCGATTGATGGGCACAGTGGCTGCATTTGATGGGCACAGTGGCTGCTTTTGATGGGCACAGTGACTGCGTTTGATGGACACAGTGGGTGCGTGTGATAGGCACAGTGGCTGCATTTGATGGGCACAGTGGCTGCGTTTGATGGCACAGTGGCTGCATTTGATGGGCACAGTGGCTGCGTTTGATGGGCACAGTGGCTGCGTTTGATGGGCACAGTGGCTGCGTTTGATGGGCACAGTGGCTGCGTTTGATGGGCACAGTGGCTGCGTTTGATGGGCACAGTGGCTGCGTTTGATGGCACAGTGGCTGCGTTTGATGGGCACAGTGGCTGCGTTTGATGGCACAGTGGCTGCGTTTGATGGGCACAGTGGCTGCGTTTGAGGGCCCAGTTGATGCGTTTGAGGACACAGTGGCTGCGTTTGATTGCACAGTGGCTGCATTTGATGGGCACAGTGGCTGCATTTGATGGGCACAGTGGCTGTGTTTGATGGCACAGTGGCGGCAATTGATGGGCACAGTAGCTGCGTTTGATGGCACAGTGGCTGCAATTGAAGTTTTTTTTTTCAGTTTGTTTGCGCCCCGCCAAAAATTTTCAGCACCAGCCGCCACTGGTTATACTGCATATTTCATAGTTACACATTGGGGTTGATTGCCCAAAGGCAAATAGACTGTTCACAAGTGGAGTTAAACATTGCAAGGGAATTTTCCCTTATGTTATCCTTAGCAAAAAAGGTGAAGCTCTGCCGACGTTCATCATCCAATGATGTGCAAAACAAAGAGTTTTTGTTTTTTCATTTTTACCTTGCACAGGATTGGGTATTCTTCGAAAAGTGAAATTTCCCTGCATCCACTAAGATCTGTGGAAAATTCTCTTGCAAAGTGAGCAGTCTATTTGTCTTTAGTAAATCAATTTCACTAAGATGCAGCCACTCAGCAGGCCTAATAGATTATGCTGTAACAGGAACATTAAGCAATTCATACTGAAGATTAACAATTGTATGCCAAAGAAACAGATGCCTACATTTACATCTATGCACTGTTTGTGTATTTTCTGTGTTGCAGAAACGCACTACAGTTCATTTAACATGGTTTCCTATGCTACACATTCACATCTATGCGTTTTTCAGCCGGTGCATTTTTGGAAAGGGTCAGGGACTTTTTTCCTGCAGCAGATTGCGTTTTGCAGGTAATAGACTTTAATCGAGTCGCACCAGAAATGCAACAGTTTTTTTTTCCTCTTTAGAAACACTGTATATAGCTGGTTGCTAAGGAGCAGGCCGGGAAGCCGACTGTCGCGTCTTTAACAACTGATGAGCCATGTAAAAAAAAGAATTGCCGGCTAAAAAATTTGAGAAAAAAACGGCGCGGGGTCCCTCCAGATCCATACCAGGCCCTTCTGGTCTGATATGGATTTGGAGGGGAACCCCACACCATTTTTTTTTTTTAAATGGCGTGGGGCCCCCTCCAAATCCATACTGGACCCTAATCTGAGTATGCAGCCCGGCAGGTCAGGAAAGGGAGGGAGGGGACGAGCGAGCACCTCCCCCAAACCATACCAGGCTGCATGCCCTCTGTTCTGCTGGCTCCTGACTATAAAGCCATGACCAAGAGCTGTCAGTAATATCGCTCACTGCACGCATGGGCAGGGACACTCACCCTGCATATGGGGGTATCTTTTGCCACGTGTGTGCTCACCAATACCCGGGACCACGTTCATGTAAAAGTGCTGTCCCATGTTCTTACAAAGCTTACTCAATGTGTGTTGCATTTAGGAGGGACACTGCTGAGCCCATGCTCTCTCCACCAGTCCAGCTTGCCTCTGCCACCCCACTTCCAGTGACAGAATGGGATCCCGCCATGCACTTAGCACAGACCTCATGCGAGTTCTTAACTCTTTCACACCGCCATACCATGTGGCTAAGCTATGGGTCTCCATAATGCGGGTTCCTTCCAGATACCTTCAGGGAACCGAACGCTTGAAAGTAAAACAGATCACGACCCCCTCGCTACCTCAGAGGACCCTCCGCCATGCCACACTGCATAACCGGCTGCCTTGTACTTTGCACTAGTCACTAGTTACCCATAGCAACTAAATTTCTCCTCCACTTGTCTTGCCGCGTACACCCTCTTGTAATGGCCTTGCTTTATACCCCACATGTGACCCTGTTCTTTCATATGCCAGAGACCATCATGCACCCCTTTGAATGACTTCAGACCAGGCTTAAAACAGTTTGACAACTTTTACTGTAACTTCTCATGGCAGAACAGACAACGACCATGACAAAGTCCAGACCCTGAACTGACTAACAGAGGTGCTGCCCAAGCATACCTTTGCAGTTGTTAGTCTGTAGTTGGCTATCTCTAATGACTGGTATTGTCCACCAGAACACCATCATCACGTGCTGATTACATGCTGGTTCTTGGGTTCCCGAGTTTCATGTACTGGTGTATTGTGTTCCCTTGTTCTCAAGCTCCTGTAGGCCCCTACAACTGGACCTTCCCCCTTTTTATGTATCACACAGGGTGGAAGGCTGGCCCAAGGCCAAAAGCCCAGGAACTAAGTTACTGAAAGTCAACCCTTCCCATCCTGGGTGAGCCAACTACCTTGCTATTGCAGTACACTGTTGGCAACCTGCCTACACACGCTCTCAGCTCACAACCTCATGTTTTATTGGTTTTTTTTCCTTCCTCTGGACTATAGGATAGTGTATGTGGAGATTTTCTATCTGTGTGTGGGTATGTTTTTTTTTCTGTGTTTTTTTCTGTGTTGGTTGAACTGGATGGACTTTTTTTGCGGCTACATATACACAAGAAGTTAAACATAATTTCTTGCCTCCTCCTTTTCTGTGTTGTTACAGGTCATTGCTCCGCTTTTGGTCACAGCCTCTGATTGGGATTCAGTGGGACAGGGTCCCAATCATCTAACTGATGTGAAAGGCAATCACAACGGTCATCTGATACAAAAGTCACGTAGGGGGGGGGGGGGGGGGTTTAACACATGGTGCTTTCTATTTATCTTTATATTGCCAGAAAAGCTTCTTCTTTGCACTCCTGTGGTCTTGGTCTTCCTCATATTTCGAAAGGGTAAATGGTTTAATTTTAGTTTTTCTTTTCTATTTCTGTGGGAGCACTATATATCACAGTGCTGGGGGCCTCCTTTGGCTTCATACCTGAAGACAGATGCAGTCATATAGAGGACAGTCTAATTTGGTATGGATGTGCATGCCAATATCTATAGAAGATGGAGGGTAAAGCTTGGTATAGGTGGACGGTTTTTTCATTCAACCAGCAGGTTGAAAAACAGACAGTGACAAGGTTTGGCAAGAACAGGCATTTTCTTTACTTGCGTAAAATGTTCTTAGCCTAAAAAAAGAAAACGAATACAGCCACAATAACAAAAGATGCAATATATCAATTTTTTGTTCTTGAGCTTAGTTAACTTTAAGAATATATAAGAGTGCCTCATACAATCTATCCATCAAGAAGGACTTGATATTTCTGTTATAGTATGGCTAATGTACTGTTTGACATGCTAATGCCCTGTACACACGGTCGGACATTGATCGGACATTCCGACAACAAAATCCTAGGATTTTTTCCGACAGATGTTGGCTCAAACTTGTCTTGCATACACACGGTCACACAAAGTTGTCGGAAAATCCGATCATTCTGAACGTGGTGACGTAAAACACATACGTCGGGACTATAAACGGGGCAGTGGCCAATAGCTTTCATCTCTTTATTTATTCTGAGCATGCGTGGCACTTTGTCCGTCGGATTTGTGTACACACGATCGGAATTTCCGACAACGGATTTTGTTGTCGGAAAATTTTATAGCCTGCTCTCAAACTTTGTGTGTCGGAAAATCCGATGGAAAATGTGTGATGGAGCCCACACACGGTCGGAATTTTTACGACAACAAGGTCCTATCACACATTTTCCGTCGGAAAATCCGGCCGTGTGTACGGGGCATAAGTGTTTCTTATTTGCTACAATTTCTCTACTTGTATAACTGCTACCGATTTGCAAGTCATTGACATTATGCTCCATCCTGCATATTTGATTGCATCGCACGCTGTACTCTTTAAAACTTTTCAATAAAAATGTATTGCAAGAGAAGGACTTGATATTTAGAGGGTATTATCAATAAGTCTAAATTGCTCTAAAGAGGCCCAGTTATAGAACAGCTAGACCTTTTACAGGCTGGATTGGACATTGAGTAGACATGTCCTCTTGTATAGGCTTCTCATATATGAAATAATTGACAGGCGACAGAAGTTAAATTCTGCCCCATGCCATAGCAGCGAAACAAAAATAGAATAATCAGTATTGAGTTACTTGGCATTTTTTGAACAAGAAACATGGATAGCCTCATATACACACTCATCTCATTATATTTGATCACCTCCTTGCTTCTTTGAATGGCATGCCATTAACAACAATGGGTGCAAGCAAGGGTTACTCAGACAATTACTGTCACAGCCACCAGTGGAAGACATGCTGTCACTGGGGAAAGGCTGGATAAAGGTCACCATAGCCATCATCGCCTGGCATCTCTACCTCTTCCTGTGATCTGTAAATGCTGTTTGATCATATTCTAGAAAGTGCTGCCAACCCAGAGAAAGGGAGAGAGATTTCTAAATTAGCAGCAAACAAAACAAAGTCCAGAAGTGTTTGATCCGAGGACTGGAAAATGATGGATTTTCCACTGAGTGCTGAGGGTGAGACCCAAAAAAAAAAATCTATTTCTTGTAAACCCTTTAGTGCCGCTTAATGAATTGTATCCACAAATAGGCTGATTCAGTAATGCGGCAATGTGCACTCCTTAAAATAATTTATTATCGTTTCCTCTTTCATTTATATGGCAGACCAGCGTATTCCACAACATGGTACAAAGAACAATAAATGAACTATTTAGATCAATCCCTTTTCCCTATAAATTGGTATTACACCTAAAATTCAATATATTGCAGCTTACCATTTCTTACAGTAAATGTGGTGGCTACATTAGTTTTCTTTTTTAGACATTTTCCATTTATTTTCACTTAGTGATCCAGCCAGTAGCATACTTCCTCTCTTGGGGAAAAGGTAGCATTAAACTACCAGATTTAGTGTCAAATATATTTTTATTATTAACAATATCAAAGAATATTTATACACAAACATTGGTAGTCAGTTATTGATGACAAAGACATCATTGAATATTTCTTAGTCCAGCGTACAGTGTTTGGTTAAATCTTGCGTGAAAGGGGACTATCATCAACCGGTAATACGATATAGTAATAAACTGTCTATAAAGACCTATAAATTAGTCTAGGAGAGACTGTAATCACTGACTATAAGGTCATATCAGAGTTCAGAAAAGCAAGGAGAAAGAAAAGAAAAGTGGAAGGAAAAAGAAAAAGAGGGATAGGATATGGGGGAAGGGAAGGGGCGTGGAGCAGACCTCGGCACGGCAGTATATGCAAGAAGTATTAAAGATGAACAATTGTGTCTAATCTCAAGTAGTCAATAAAGTTTTCAAGGCGTCTGATGTTGAGTATTCAATCCAGATAAGCCATAAAGTTTTGAATTTATCAAAAGTATCGTTATCCAAGGCCAACCTTTCCTCCATGCGCATGATGTCATTCATTGTCGTCACCCACAATGTAAGTGGGGGTCTAGTGGGGGTTTTCCAAAATAAGGGTATGATCTGCCTGGCAGCCGATAAAAAAAAGCGTAAAAGGGAACGTTTCTGTGAAGTGATGGAACCAGGGAGCATGGACAGTAATGCTATTTCTGGGGAGGGTGGCAGGGGTTGATCATAGAGACTACTGTAAATGGAGAAAATCTGGGACCAAAGTGGTTGAATAGATGAGCAGTCCCACCATATATGTAGGTAGCTTCCATCTTCTGAGCCACATCTCCAACAGGAGGATGGGACCGAGGGGAAAATTTTGTTGAGGGATTGGGGGTCCTTGTACCATCGGGAAAGAATCTTAAAATTTTTTTCCTGTGTATAACAGGAAATTGAGGATTTATGCGTAAAGTAATATGATTTTTGCCAATCCTCTGAATGAAGTTCCCTTCCCAGTTCCGTGGCCCACTTCTTGGTGTATGAGGGGGGTCGGTTATGGAGTAGTGTAATTTGTATAGTGTATAGGGTGGAAAGTAAATGTCTGGGGGTTTCCGCGAGGGAACACAGTTGTTCAAATTCCGTTAAGGGTCTGTGGATTTTAGATGTTGAGAACAGGTCGGAGCAATAGGAAGATATACGGAGGGCTGTGAGCCAATTACCTTGTGTATTTGGGAGGATGGGTGCACCAGAGGTAGGGTTTACAAATGATCTCGCTACAGGCCATATAGAGCGTAAATATGGGCCGATTGTGGTAGAGCCTTCATCCTGAGGGAGTGCGGGGTGGTCAAATAGGGAAGTGAGTGGAGAAGGGTCTGAGGATAGGAGGGTCTGTATGCCTTTCTTGTACCAATAGTGTAAAGCTGCAATCGTCAGTGGGGAAGTAGAGGAGAGTAGATGTAAATGTCGTCCGTATCCCCAAAGCAAGGCCCTGAGATCTAAAGTGGTTAGATCCTGTTCCACCATGGTGGATGCTTTGGGGAAAGGGCGAGGGAACCATTCTAGGACCCGGGATAACAGTGCAGCTCTATGGTACTGCTCATAGTCAGGTAGGCCTACTCCGCCTTGTATTTTGGGATATGTGAGTAAGTTGTGGCGAATGCGGAACATGCCATTTTGCCATATGAATTTTATGGACATAGAGCGAAGAGACGTGAAAAATTGTTTAGGGATCAGAATAGGAACGGTTTGAAATAAATATAGTAATTTTGGTAGGGTGTCCATTTTCAATGTATTAATGCGTCCAAACCAAGGTAATGTGGAGGGGTTCCATGAGTCTAATTCCTTTCTAATCCTGGTTAGAAGGGGTATATAATTTAAAGTATAGAGATCAGAGAGATTGGCAGGGATCGTGATCCCTAGGTAAGAGATGCCTCTGGAACCCCATTGGAAGGGAAAATTAGTCTGTAGTTGGGTAAAGGTGGTACTGGGTAATGATATGTTTAAGGCCTCAGTCTTAGACATGTTCAGTTTGAAGTTGCTAAACTGTCCAAATCTACGAAATTCGTACATCAAGGAGGGCAGAGTAGTATGAGTGTGTTGTATGTAGACTAGTAAATCATCTGCGTAAAGCGAGAGTTTGTGTTGAGATGAGGGTGTCTGAATTCCTACTATAGATGTATTTTGTCTAATGGCTTGGGCTAGGTGTTCGATCACTAAAACAAAAAGAAGGGGAGACAGGGGGCAGCCCTGTTGTGTGCCGTTTGAAATCTGGAATGAAGCGGAGGAGGAACCATTGACCAGGACTGATGCCGAGGGACGTGAGTATAGGGCCATGACCCTAGAGACAAAAGTGGAGCCAAGTCCTATCTGTTGCAAAGCGAGGCGTAAAAAGTCCCAATTGACCCGGTCAAAGGCCTTCTCGGCATCAAACGAGAGCAGGCAAGCTTTTAAGTTGTGTTTTCGGATATAGGAAATGAGGTGAATAGTTTTCGTGGTATTGTCCCTAGCTTCTCGGCCAGGGACAAATCCCACCTGGTCTCTATGTATTAGTGATGGTAGAATAGGAGATAGGCGGTTAGCCAAGACCTTGGCGTAGAGTTTAATATCCAGGTTAAGGAGTGAAATGGGGCGATAACTGCTGCATTGAGAGGGGTCTTTACCAGGTTTGGGTATTACTGAAATATTAGCTGCTAGGAGGTCTCTAGAGGGAAGATGGTTATCGTCTATAGAGTTAAACGCGCTAGTTAGTAATGGGGTCAGATGTTGAGCAAAGTATTTATAGAATCTCGGGGAGAACCCATCGGGGCCAGGGCATTTACCATTTTTCAGGTTTTTAATAGCGGCAGTGAATTCCTCTGTTGTAAGGGGGTCGTCCATGGTAGCTGTCTGTTCAGGGTTTAGATGTGGTAGAGCTGTGTCAGAGATGTAGTCTTGCATGGAGGACAGGTGTGTGTCGTTAGTAGGGGTCGTCCCGTTTGGAGTGTGGAGATTGTATAAGTTTGAGTAGTATTGTTTGAATGTGTCAGAAATGCCACTGGGATTATTAATTTTTCGTTGGTCAGATGTACAGATTTGTGGGATAGGTCGGCGTGGGGGGCGAGGATGGAGAACTCTCGCGAGGTGTTGTCCACATTTGTTGGCTAGAGTGTAATGTCGGTTGCGTCCTTGATCTCTGGCTATAAGGGAATTAGCATCGAGTAAACGGAGCAGGTCTCTGCGTGCATTAGATAGGTCGGTATATGTTGCAGGGTCTAAGTCTCGCTTATGTGTAACTTCAAGCGTTTTAATCAGAGATAAGAGACGTGAGATATCGGCCATTCTGGCTTTTTTTAGCCGAGAGCCATGCTGGATTAGTGTCCCTCTGATTACACATTTCAGAGCTTCCCATTTAATAAGGGGATTAGTATCATCTTGGCGGTGATCTGTAATGAAGTCACTAATCGTTTTTTCAACGGCTGCAACACATACCGAGTCAGTCAGTAGATTGTCATTAAGTCGCCATGAGGACCGGGTACGGGATTTTGGTGGATGTGCTAGGTTGAGGTGTACGGATGCGTGGTCCGACCAAAGGATATTTCCTATGGAGGCCTTGAGTGGTATGTCTAGTAATGATTGGGAGATTAAAAAGTAATCGATACGGCTATAGGATTTATGGGCTACTGAGTAACAACTGTAGTCTCTCTCTAGGGGATGTTGTATCCTCCATATGTCTACGAGCTGTGCCGAGTGTATAAGGGATTTGATGTGTGTCGTGTGGGACATAGCTGACTTACCCGAAGAAGTGTCCACGGCTGGAGAAAGAGTTGTGTTGAGGTCACCACCTAGAATGACACAAGGACCCCCAAATGATAGCAATTTGTTTAGAACCTTGGACAGAAAGTTCCCCTGATCCTGGTTTGGTCCATAGACATTAGCCACTGTAAAGATAGAAGAATTAAATTTAAGTTTGAGGAATAAATAACGCCCTAGCGGGTCTATCAGGGAATCTAAGACTTCTGGGTGGAATGATTTATGAAAAGCTATAGACACCCCTTTGGATTTTGCATGAGGGTTCGTACTGTGGAACCATTGGGGAAAGTGAGGGTTTTTGAGGGATGGAATCTCTGAACCCCGGAAATGCGTTTCTTGTAGAAGAAGGATTTTAGTTTTAGTCTTATGAAAGTGGTATAACACCTGGCTTCTTTTTTCGGGGGTATTGAAGCCTCTACAATTATAGGACGATAGAGTTAGATGCTCAAGTGAAGGCATAGTGGAAATGAGGAGAGGTAACAGCATATGTTAATAGCATCCGCGCCGAGGTCCATCCAGCCCAAGGATAGGGGAGTGAAGTAAGTGGGTAGGTAGGGGAAGAAGAAGAAGTGGAAAAGGAGAGAGGAAAAGGGAGGGATAAAGTGAGAAAGAGAAATAGGTAAAAAAGTAAGCCACTAGGTGGCAGCATTAGGTAATCTTTTAAATGTAGAAACATTTCTGTAAAGTGCTTATAAACTAGCATCAATAAAGTGCGCAAACAGGCACTACAAGTCCTAAGGGGGGGAATGTGGTGAGCACCTAGAGCGCCTCCCGGTCCCGGGGTCCACGGGGGGAGTAAAAGCTGGTGAAAACATTATATAACCATCAATTTGTTGTCATAAGGTAACATGGTAAAAACATATAAGTAACGACCTGTCACATATAACGGGTGTGCCCCCACATCCTCCCAAACATAAAAAAAAAAAAAAAAAAAAAAAAACATGTGAGCACTGCTATAAGACTTTCGCATATTAAATCGTAGTTAGGAGCGAGTTCCTATATGGGTGGGGGGGGATAAGTCATAATTATAGGACCCATCCGCCCCAGCCTTGTCCCCACAAAAGAGAAAAAAAATAGAAATAAATAAAGAGGAACATACAAAAAAAAACAAAAAAACAGTAGATAATAATAGAGAAAAAATGGTGAAAGGATCATCCTGAAAAGGACATCCAACTAGGATAATGTGGGGGGACAAAAAGGCATCTGCAAAAATGCTGATGCGAAAAAAAAGTAACAAAAAAGGAAGGAATAAAAAAAAAAAAAAAAGGAGGGGGGGGGAGGGGGGGTGTTGGATCTGTAACACTGCTAATGTAGTAGACAGGTAGGTCGTCCAGGGAGTTCTTTGCCACTTAAAAGTGGTTCAAGGGTAGACGGCCTGCACCACTTTCCTATTCTTTCCTTCTTTGAGGGGAAGGAAAAAAAAAGAAAAAAGGGGAGAAGAGATCAAAAAGAAAACGGGAGAACAATATAATAGTCACGGTGGCAGGGTAAAGATGTGGTGTCTGCAGGGTCTAGAGACCGGTCAGCCGTCTGGAGACTTCTGAGGCGAGCTTCTTGGTCGCTTGTTCTTGTTCGCCTTCTGCCATTGTGTGTGGAATGGAAGTCCCGGAGTAGCAGAGGGAAGGGGCCAGTCTGGCAGGGAGATCTGGGGTAGCTCCAGGGTGCTCAGGAACCTTGGTAGATCTCCTAATGTGCGGAAAAGGGCCGTTTTGCCTTCATGATGAACCCGTAATTGAAAAGGGAACCGCCATTGATATTTGACTTTTCTTTCCTGGAGGACAGATGTAATCGGTTTAAGTGCGCGCCGCATGGCCAGAGTTTGGCGTGATAGGTCAGGCAGCAGCATTACTGGGGTGTCATTCAGCCGAATGGAGTCCTGTGTGCTGGCTGCTTTCATGATCTCCTCTTTAACTTTATAAAAGTGCACCCTGCATAGTGTGTCCCGAACAAAAGAGGAATCAGTAATACGCGGGCCTGAGGTTCTATGAACTCTGTCCAGCTCAATAGGGGTATCTTTGGGTTGCTGTAGGATTTGGTTAAATATGGCAGTGACTGCTCCATGTAAATCATTGTGATCTATAGCTTCTGGTATGCCACGGATTCTAATATTGTTCCGTCTGCTACGGTTTTCGATGTCATCCTGGTGGTACATGAGCTGTTGCAGTATGTTAGTGTGGGTATTAAGGATCTCTTCATGGGACTGTAAAGTATTGCACATGCCGTCAGTGGTATTTTCTACATCTTCCATTCTAGTCCCTAGATCCCTCTTAAGCTCAGCAATCTCTTTCCTGTATGACTTCTCCATGCGGGAGACAGTGTTCAAAGTCAGTTTTAGTGGGTAAAGAGCGGAGGTAGGCATGCATGGATCGCATCTGCGACTCCATGTCCCATCCGTCCCCGGAGCACAGGGAGGCCTGGGAGAGGCTTTGGGGGCTGTGTGGGTGGTATAGTGGGGGTTCCAGATCCGTGAGGGAGACTGAGCGGCCTCTGGATCGTACCTGTTCGGCGTCTGCATGTGAGGAGCGGGCCGGAGACTGAGGCGCCGCCGCCATCTTGGAGGCTCTCTGGCTCTGGTAGGCCGCGGAGGAACGGGTCACAAAGTTCCCCAAATCGCTCTGTGTCCGGTCACCGGCGGGCTTCGAGTGGTCCCTGGGCTTTCCTTTACCCATCTGGACAGTCTTGGTAGCTGGATGGGTGATGGTAGAGGAGATAGGGCCCCGTGGAGATCGTCAGGACCGGGAGCTGCCGCGATGTGCGTCCTACAGCTCCATGCGCCAAGCCACGCCCCAAACTAGCAGATTTAAATGGGTGTGAATAACTAATTAAATTAAGCTAACACTTTTTAACCTCCCTGGCGGTATGATTATTTTGGATTTTAGGTGCTAAAAGCGGTACAATTATTTTGCATGGAAATTTGGCGTTTTATATTGTAGGTCTGTAATTCTTAAAAATAACACACTTAAATCTGTCCAAACAAGAGTCTAGTAGATATCCCGGGTATGATAAAGTTTGAAACACAGAAACATAAATTATAATATAATAAATAAAAAAAAATAATTAAAAAAATATATATAATAATAATAAAATAAATTTCCCCACGATTCACTATCGCTCAATTCTGCAAGTGTTCTAATTTACTATCGCTGTTTTCTAGCTGGTCTAAAGCCACTTTTGATGTAAATGGACACTTTTTGGTTGCTATGGACAATCTCAAGTTTCCAGGCAGAAAGAACAGTATATATCACATAAAACTGCATGCAGGGCATAGGACAAAGCACTGGGGACAAAAGGGATGTGAAATAATTTCATACAGTACTGTAATCTGTAAGATTACAGTACTGTATGTGTTATGATTTTTGCAATTTTTTGAATTTGCCGCCAGGCTCCGCCCCCGTGCATCGCGACGTTCGCAGGGAACGGAGCCTGGCACAGAGAGGCTTCGGAGGAGGACGGAGCCCACGGACACTGCGGGGGACATCGCAGGATCCCGGGGACAAGGTAAGTAAAGCCACACCACGATCCTGCGATGTAATCCCGAGTGTGGCTCGGGGTTACCGCTAATGGTCCTGAATTTTAACCCCGAGCCACACTCGGGAAAACCGCCAGGGAGGCTACGCTATTACAGCAGCTTTTCCTTTTGGGATAAAGGTTTTACATAAATGAATTGTAGTGCACCCCCTAGGGAGCCGCAAGCGTGTACAGCCAGGCACACAAATCTTTACAGGCACACTTGAGTCACAGAACAGTCCATGACTTTGTTTTTTTGTTTTATTGAAGGTAATAACTTGAATAGGGATGGGAGGTTAAGTGATGCCCATTTGACTTCAACAATAGCTTCAGGGACAACTTTTCCTATACACAGTCTCTATATACAGCTCCTCTTCTTCCTCCAGCACACACTTTGCTTGCAGCACCTATCTGGAACACTGTGAATACCTGACAGTCACTCAGTCAGATGACGCAATGGCCCTTTACACGCAGGAACCCAAGGCCCCTTAGTTGTGTAGCAGATTGTCAGTGTCCAGCTTGTACCATGCCTGTGGCTACTGATCCCAACACCACCTCTTCAGGCACTACCAACCCACCTGGCTGCGGCTGCCCCTTTCACTAGCCCTCCAGGCTAACTTCCCCCCTCCAGACTGACACTCACCAGCCCACCCGGCTGACTCTCAGGAGATCTCCCAGACATGCTAAATTGATAAATTAAAGTAAGAAAACGGAATTACACTATTGGAGCCTTTTTTTCTACTCTGAGAACCGATGGATTTGCTGTGATACTGTCCCTGTTGCTGAGGAAAGCTGTGGTTTATCAATCCACGCCTGATACATACAACCCTCTGGTCAGTGTCAACCCCAAAGGGGAGTGTGGTGCACAGATTGTGGTGTGGTGTGTTTTATGATAAAACATAGCAAGACTTCCATCTGAGGTTTCTGGGACTGTCTTCTCACATCATCTGCCAATTACCTACTACTCAGGGCTTTTTTTCAGCTGGAACTTGGTGGAACTCAGTTTCACCACCTCTGACTCGGGCCCTCTGCTCCCTGCTCACCACTATCACTTGTAAACACAGGAGTCTGGCTTCTGTGTTTACCAGTGATAGCTTGTCTCCCAATGGCTCCCACAGATCTTATCTCCTGAGCAGCTCACTGAGTGCAGAATGGAAACAAGGGAGATGCAGGTGCCCGGTGTGCATGGCGGATGCAGACACGGTGTGGCTGAGTTCCTGCACCTATTTTCTGAGAATAAAAGCCCTGCTACTTCTTATGTGTACTATATACACATGAAAGCTGATCATAAACTTTATGATAATAGCGCTGCTATAATAATTACAGGCACTTGTTTTGGATCTGTGCAATTGTTATTATTATTATTTTTTAGTTCTGATACTGTATTTATGTGTTTGCATTTTAAAGGGCAGCTGTTTATTATTATTATTACACAGTGTGGAAGTTCTATTTATTATATGAAACCTGACATATCTTTAGCGCCGAGATAGTGGAAGGAGGCCTTATATTCACTGTATTTTATTGATACAATATAGTATGATCTCTATCTAGATGATTGGTTGGATATGATGGAGGATTGTTTCTCGATTAGGGGAAAATGGAGTTATAAATTCAAAACTAACCTATAACAAATCTGGTCGTATCTATGCAAATAGTGAAGTTTGATGGGATGTTTTGCTAAATTCAGTTCTATCAATTCGAATGCCCCGTACACACGGTCGGACTTTGTTCGGACATTCCGACAACAAAATCCTAGGATTTTTTCCGACAGATGTTGGCTCAAACTTGTCTTGCATACACACGGTCACACAAAGTTGTTGGAAAATCCGATCATTCTGAACGCGGTGACGTAAAACACGTACGTCGGGACTATAAACGGGGCAGTAGCCAATAGCTTTCATCTCTTTATTTATTCTGAGCATGCGTGGCACTTTGTCCGTCGGATTTGTGTACACACGATCGGAATTTCCGACAATGGATTTTGTTGTCGGAAAATTTAATATCCTGCTCTCAAACTTTGTGTGTCGGAAAATCCGATGGAAAATGTGTGATGGAGCCTACACACGGTCGGAATGTCCGACAACAAGGTGCTATCACACATTTTCCGTCAGAAAATCCGACCGTGTGTACGGGGCATTAGTGTTTTGTAGTCAAGGTAAAATTTGGTTACCCAGGCTCATACACTGTAGCCCACATGTGTCAAAGCCCACCACGGAGTAAAATATGGCATAACATAAACATTTTTGCTAATTTTTGGAACAGAACTGAGAACAATCTACAGCTTACAGTGGCCTACTCTCTTACAGGACAGTAAAGGGTGTCGTAGAGCAAGGTGAAAAGCTAAGTGATAGTTGGAGGACTATAGGTCACACATGGCACCAAGGACTAGCAAGTGATAGGTACTCCTTTGTCATTCAGTTAATCAGTTTGTGTAACAGATGGATAGTTAACAGACTAAGCAGTGTGGACACTGCAAGTGGAATTTTCCAGCTATCTCTGTTCTTTTCACCTTTGATTCAGAAGCCAAGCCGATCACTGGTGTAGTCTGATGATCTGAGACACAGAGATTAGAATGTGCATTCTTTATGCTTTTCTAGCAGTGACTGGTATTTTTAATGCAGGTGCATCTGAGCTATAGTGGTATGGTTGTAGCTATAAACATATTTAATACGTTACATGATATATCTTTGGAAAAAGTACTTTAGTTTAGCAGCCAAGCTCCTCTAACTGATGAATCTCTTTGTTTTAGTTATTTAGAACTATGTTTGCATAATTAGTAGTATAATTACCATATTATATTCACTGTATTTTATAATTATCATGACATTCTATTTTTGTGGAATGCATTGTTTTTTTTATTTTAACCTTACGGAAGAGAATGGAGACATATGTTCCTAAATTTTCCACCTGGGGTGGAAAAAAATTAAAAAAGAACAGATGTTAGATGTAACAATATTCACAAATCCTATAACTGTAATAAAGAAGAATCAGTGATATGATTAGTACTATGGCATAACAGGTTGAAATTTGAAGGGATATAGAATTTTGGGGACCTGGGAAGTGGCTTATGAAAACAATCCATTGTTGCCAGACCATAATAAAACAACCTTTGCTAATGTATTCACTTATAACAAAATTAGCTTTAGAACTGCCTTGATATTAAGGCTGGGCTTCAAACAGTGGCCTCGGGAGGGGGCCCAAGTGGGCCCCCAAAAACCCCCGGGTCTTGGGCATTCACAATTCTATTATCAGCCCCGAGCCTGAGCGGGGACCGATCTGACTCCAAGCGCGGCCGAGTGACATAGCAGGTCCTGTCTTTTGGAGCCTCCCAGTGCCTATGATGGATGTCCCACCGGTCCAATGCCGGGACCGTGGGATGTGTGACGTCCATCATAGGCACTGCAGGCTCCAGAAGGCGGGAATTACAATGCAGCCGCATCGAGCACTATGAGCTCCCCCTCGGCGCTTGGGCAGGTGGCTCTCTTCTCCTCTCCTGTCTCTGGCTGCCTGCCTGCTGTCTACTGGGATGGGCGCGCCGCATTCAGAGAAGGATTGGGAGAAGGTGCTGTAGTCAGATGAGACCAAAATTGAGCTCTTTGGCATTAACCCGACTCGCCGTGTTTGGAGAAAGAAAAATGCTGACTATGACCCTAAGAACACCATCTCTAGAGTCAAGCACTGAGGTGGAAACATTATGCTTTGGGGCTATTTCTTTGCTAAAGGTACAGACCGACTTTGCCGCATTGAGGGGCCAATGGATGGGTCAATGTATTGTAAAATCTTGAATGAGAACCTTCTTCCCTCAGCCAGTACACTGAAGATGGATTTTTCAACATGGCAATGACCCAAAACATACCGCCAAGGCAACAAAGGAGTGGCTTAAGAAGAAGCACATTAAGGTCATGGAGTGGCCTAGCCAGTCCCCAGACCTTAATCCTATCGAAAATGTATGAAGGGAGCCGAAACTTCGAGTTGCCAAGCGACAGCCAAGAAACCTTATGCATTTAGAGAAGATCTGTAAAGAAGAGTGGACCAAAATTCCTCCTGAGATGTGTGCAAATCTGGTCACCAACTACAAGAAACGTCTTACCTCTGTACTTGCCAACAAGGGTTTTTACACCAAGTACTAAGTCATGTTTTTGCTTGGGGATCAAACACTTATTTTACTCACTGAATTGCAACTCAATCTATAATATTTGTATAATGTGTTATTTCTGGATTTTTGATGGCTATTCTGTCTCTATCATTTAAAATACATGATAAAAAATTATAGACCCTTAATTTATTTGTAAGTGGGTAAACTTACAAAATCTGCAGGGGATCAAATAATTATTTTCCCGACTGTATATCAGTATAAGAGATTTTAATATTAGTAAGAAAATTCTGCAATCACAATATACTGTATCTTTCAGTAACACAAAGACTTACCACATACACTGTACACTGTACAGAAGGAGAAGTTGTTATGATAGACTGACATCTTGGAAACGAAACCGCCATTAAAATTTTCTATATAGTAATAAAGAGGGTCTATAGATTACAGCAAGGAGACATATTTCAGTGCATGTGTAATCAGTAACATACAACAAGGAAAAAGAGGGTGCATTACCAGATCTTTACATCAATGTGTCCAGGGTTTTTTTTCTCGGAGAATAGGTGCAGGAACTCCCCCCGTCTGAGTCACCCCTTGTCTCTGCCCCCTACCCACCTCTGACCACCGTCCCTTGATTCCACCCCCTACCCACCTACCAGTACTGCCCCTTTTAGAGAATACAGAACCAAGTATCATTTTGTGGTGCTAAATCATTTGTATGGAACATGTTGATGATAAAAAGAAAAGCAGTAAAATAGATCCCCTGCAGTCAGCAACAATAGAATCCCAGCAAAAGATCCCCACACAACAATAGACTCCCCCAGCAACAATAGATTCCCTGCAGCAACAGTCAATTGCCCACAACAAAATATCACACTCAGTAACAAAATATCCACCCAAGCAACATTAGACCCCCCCCCCCCCCCCCCGCAACAACAACAGATCTCCCAGCAGCCAGCATCAATAGATCCTCCAGCAGCCAGTAAAAATAGAATTCCCCTCAACAGTAGATTCCTTCCAGCAACATAAGACCCCCCGGCAACAATAGATTACCCATCAGCAACAATAGACCCTCACACAAAATCAGATCCCCACCAGTGACAATATCCCCCAGTAGCCAACATCAATAGACCCTCCAGCACACCCCACACCCCATGCTATTACATACATTCAGTGCTGGAGGTGCCAGGACTGCGTTCCCCCGCCTTCCCGCTGAAAAAAAGCCCTGACTGTGTCCATTTACCAATTTTATAGAAAAGCTGTTGTAATGGAGAAATGTAGGCTGACATCAAACTGCATGTAACAGCTGTACCTAATTATAAGGTAATAAAATGTTATGTTTGTTTTTTTTAATCATTGCGGTTATCACTGAAACTGGAGCTGTTTTCAGTGGCTTTTTCTATGCACGTGGGTAGTTCTACGAGATGTACTAGGTATGTCTTGAGTCACTACAGTCCTTCAGGACATACATAGTATTTATTTGGTCCACAAGTGTGTTGAGAGTGCATACAATATTGTCCAGAGACTAAAACTGCTCATAGATGGGTCTTTTTTTTCAGCCTACTGAACGAATAAAAAGGATTCCCCCATCTACATAAGCTTTTTAGATGGAGCAATCCTACATGCTGTGCTATTGTATTCTGACAGCAGGGACTCCTCCCATTGGCTGCAGCTGCTGATTGAATGAACATTTTCTAACTTTCCTGCTCGATAGAAGTCAGTTGTTAATTTGGGGGAGTGGGAACAGCCATACATGGATCAAAATTCACCCAGTCCCTGCTGAATTTCGACCAATCTATAGTCAGATTAAGCCAATCAATTTTAATTAATTAATTAAATAATTAATTAGCCATATCTATTTAGGCTTACTGATAAAATAAATTATAATATAAACTATAATGCAGTGTTATTTTGTTTTAAATGCAGAACCATGGTATCTTGGGGTTTTAGGCCCTGTTCACATATGGTCGATTCCAAATTGCGGCAAAAGGCTTGCTTTGGTGCCATTCATCCTGAATGAAAAGAAGGGGGGAACTAATGTGCAAAACCAAAGCGAGCTATAACAGAAATAAATTTAAGGGCAAGAGAAGTGGCCAAACATAAAAAAGTGTTCCCACACAGAAAAAACAAATATAAATATAAGAAATATGTGGCGCTAACTAGAGTGCATAAATAATATAGACAATTATCACAAATAATTTGGCTGAAACATGTAACTAGTAGTAATTCTGCAATGTGACATCAAAAAACGAACAAAATAATATTGATGTAAAGGTCCAATCGTGCAAAAATAACAATAGATTAAGATAAATAAATCCAAAAAAAAAAACTAATAAAGTGCATAAGAGTGAAAAAAATCAAAAAACAGAAAAAAATAGTATAAAGTGCAAAAAAAATAAAAAAAATATGTATAGTCCAACAGGTGCAATATGGTTCCAACATAAATGGAACAAATCTTCACATAACAGTTCATGCAAAAAAACAAAAGTGCATATGCAAAAAATGATCGGTTTCAGATTCCTCCAATCATCAGCAATCCGTGGTGCGCCACACAATTCCCCCAGCCTCTCACCTCTAATAAATACCCCTATGGGTCAAATCAAGCCTGCAGTCTGGAAGCAGATGAGAACCAGCAATCGATCGATCTCCTCCGATCGTCACAGCTTTGGCGGGTCTCTGATGGAAGGCTTCAAAAAATGTCGGCTGACCTTTCTCCTGTCTGAACACGTATAGCAACCAGGCACATCTCATTCCTCCTGAATGGCACCCCAAATGCGACTCGATTTTGCCATGATTGTTGCTCGACCAAAACACACAAGAATCACGGCAAACTGCGAGTGCAAGATTGCTCTTGGCTTAGGGCCAAAATATGGTCCCCAAGCTTCTTTTGGAGTGACAATCACACATAGGGCAGACAATTCAAGTGAATGGGCTGCCTTATGCGCAACACGTGTTTCCGCATGTGGATTGCGCTATGAAATCCTTAGTGGGAACCTGTGTTTCCGCTTGAGCGATGTCAGTCGCTAGTGGTAGCGCTGGCCCTGCATTCAATGTGTTCCTGCTGAAAAAGCCCTGGCTTTAACCACAGTAGCCGAAGTGCAGAGAATTCTCCCTGTCATTTTCAGTGTTACAGGCTGCTTCTCACAAGTGCTCAAGCCAAGTGACTGCTGTCAGCAGCAACCCTCCTCTACGGGCCAAGACAGGTCATATGCAGGCCCAAATGGCTGTACAGTACAAACAGGTGCAATGTATAGATTCAACACTGACACGGTAAAAAATAGGGAATAATGCCCTATACACACGAGCAGACTTTTCGACCATTCTGGTCCGACGGACTGAATCCGTTGGACAATCCGTGTGGGCTTCATCGGACCTCTGATTGACCTTTTCGGTCGAAAATCCGATGGACTTTAGATCTGAAACATGTTTCAAATCTTTCCGCCGGAACTCTGCCGGACCCAATTCCTATCGGGAAGCCCATTCTTTGTATGCTGGTCCGATGGACCAAATACGACGCAAGGGCAGCTACAGCACCTGCCCGCGAGAGTCGTTGTGCACCGTGAACACAGCATTACAGCGGGAGAGAGTGTCGTGTCAACGTCGGAAGAAGAGAGGAGGGAAGAAGACGCTGGAGAAGACCGGGCCACCGCTAGCAAGAGAGCGGCAAAAGAGCAGAACATAGTGGAGGAACCCCGGCAGAAGAACCGGAGAGCGGGAGAAGAACCGGAGAGCGGAGATAAGGCGAGAGAGCGGGAGAAGAACCGGACACAGGGAGAAGAGGCCAGAGAGAGCGGAGAAGTCGGAAGAGACCCCCAAAGTCGGAAGAAAACCCCCAGAGCTGCCTAAAAAATTACTTTAAAAACCTGTCTAGTGTGTTTTTTTATTGCCACTTTTTTCCCCAAGTTAATGGGTAGGGGTACGATGTACCCCATACTCATTCACATAGGGCGGGGGGCCGGGATCTGGGGGCCCCTTATTAAAGGGGTCTCTCAGATTCTGATAAGCCCCCCGCCCGCAGACCCCGACAACCAATGGCCAGGGTTGTCGGGAAGAGACCCTTGTCCTCATTAACATCGGGACAAGGTGCTTTGGGGTGGGGGAGGCTGCAGGGTGCCCCCCTTCCCCAAAGCACCCACCCCCCCATGTTGAGGGCATGCGGCCTGGTACAGATCAGGAGGGGGGGCGCTCGCTTGTCCCCACCCCATTTCCTGACCGGCCGGGCTGCGTGCTCGGATAAGGGTCTGGTATGGATTTTGGGGGGACCCCCATGCTGTTTTTTTGGCTTAGGGGGTTCCCCTTAAAATCCATACCAGACCTGAGGGTCTGGTATGCTCTGCGATGGGGCTCGCAAGGTGTTAATCTCGCCGATAAAAGCGGCGAGATTGACTTCCTTTTCCAGTCTGATCACGTTCAAAATGAACGGACTTTAGTCCGTGTGTGGGCAAGTCCGTTCGTTCGGAAGTCCCCGATAACTCCGTCGAAAGTCGGTCGGGAAGACCATCGGACCTATTCTGCCGGAAAGTCAGGTCGTGTGTGCGCAAGTCCGTTAGTTTGGAAGGTCCGCCGAAAGTCCGTCGGGAAGACCGTCGGACCTAGTCTGCTGGAAAGTCCGGTCGTGTGTACAGGGCATAAGGAAGCAGATATCCCCTGATCATCTAAAACTTGATCATGTGATTTAAAAAATTGCAGGTGATAATCTCTTGTTTTCTGCAAATTATGTACAGGTACAAGTTTTCAGGTTTACTCGTGGTGCTGCACTTATTCTTGCCTTATTTACAAAATTGTACTCTTTAATGGTGCCTTTGTTAAATGGTATTTTTATGTGTTTATGCAAAAACCTAAATAAACACCTATAAAGAAAAATGATGTAGGGGTAAGAGATAGCATAACTCCAATAAAATAACAAAAACAAAAAAAAAACAAAAAAAACAACAACAACAAAAAAGGTAAAGTAAAATAAAAGAACAGCTTTTGCTACAATACTTTCTAAATGCTGCAGGGGAATGTATTTATTGGCTTAAATTTACTAAAGAAATTAAAGGATCACTCATCCCACTGAAGCTGTGTTTACTTCCAATATACCCAATCTTGTGCAGGAGATAAAAATAAGAATCTTCCTTTCCACATTTATGAAAGTGTAAGTAAGTTACAAATATTTACGCAACCTTTTTTAGTCTACACGCTAAAGAAAATTCTTAGACATATTTCTTTGATTACTTGAAGTAGAACATTTCTTAAAATTTACATAATAGCTCCTCTGAGGGGGTCCCTCTGTGCAAAATGAACATTTATTAACTGAAAATCAATTCTTCTAAGTAAAATAAATAAAACAATACAGTGGACTGAGAGCAAGTTAATATATCTCTTACGGTATGCCAAGAAGGTTTTTTTTTTAGCTAATTAAGAGGATGGAACTTTGGAAGATTAATGATTCATCTACCAATTAAAATAAAACCGTCAGGCAGAGGGATATCGGTGTAATGGCCCGGGTAACCACAAACTTCAGTAATCTTGAAATATTTGACAGCAGTAATTTTCCATAAGATTCTCAGAGTAGAAAAAAAATCAGCACGTGTACACACACAGCTTGTATTATTCCCAGAAAGAAATTTTATTTATCTACAATCTTTATTGCACAGCTAAAGCTGTCTGAGATAACTTGCATTTCAGATCTCCTTGAAACTGCCATAAAAATACTACAGGTTAATAAGAAAATATAGCAGTCACGTCAAGTGGATCCCCCCCCCCCCCCCCCCCCATTTTATTATCTTCTCACAAACAAAAGAAAATCATCTTAAAGGAAAATACTAAAAAAATATTGAAGGAAGAGGATGATAGTCAAGCAAATAAGGATTTTTAGAAGGAGGTCATTAACTAATTAATTAATTGACAGCCTGCTTATCCCTTTCCTTAAAAAGAAAATGATAAAGGTTTTAAGAAATACAAACTTCCTTAATAGGTAACTCCACTTTCATGGGGGAAAAAAATAGCAAATAAAGAAAAAATAATATAGCGTATACAATTGCGACAAAAGTCATATTGTAATTGAATGTTATTAAAAATGACCTTTCCTTTTTAATCTGCAGCCACTTTAATTTTCTGAGAATGCATTGCAATATGGCTACCTGGAGTTGTTCTGTACACAGAGTGTGTACTGATCACTCCCCCAGAAACATCATTTCCTGCTTGTGTGACTGGCTCACCTATTTTCCCAGAAGTCTGCCTAAGATCAAATTTCAGGCATCCTCTGCAACAAAAATGTCATTTTAGGTGAGACACTCCCAATAGGAACACATCTAAAGGGATGCAGGCCCAGCAGATTTCCTCATTAGAGCCCTGCAGGTGCACACCTGATAGATAATTATGAAACCACTCCTATTAGACCCACTCATCACTGAGGCTCAGAGGAACATACAAGGATTACTTCAGACTAACAAAAGGTAGGAATCTGCAACAAAGGTTGTTATAATCCTTGCAATGTACATAGATCATCCAGAGGGGGATGTTTTTTTTTCCCAACAAAAGTGGAGTTACTCTTTAACTGTGTTTTTGTGCAGAACTACAAACTGAAAAAGACACCGTAATCATGCAGGGTTAATTTCAGTGCTGGCTGGGGTGACCATAGGGTAATACATCTACATTTCTAACACTACTAAACAAATATCCCCTACTGCATAGCCTGCAAAGGGGGATCTGTAACTAGAAGCAATGATTCTGAAATCTTATGGAGTATATCTGTCTAGCGTTAGCTATTCTTGATTGACAATGTCACAGGGGTAAAGTGTCAATGTCAACAACAACCTCTGAAATCCCTAACCTCTTGCTGCCATCACCCAGCAGCCCTTTAGGAGGTGTGACCTACGTTGTGATGGAGTCTGATGTGGAGAGAAAGGCTAACTCTTATATCTCTGGCTCGGTACCCCTGATAAGGTAACAGGAGGTACAAAAGCCTGGAGTGGCGCTAGTGCCTGGCAGTTCTGGTGAAAGCGGTTGCAAGTGAGAGGTCTGTGTGCACTTGGATACAGGCTAGGACGTGACGCAGGGCAACAGCTGCAGTAGGCTGGAAGACAGTCAGCTGGCACTTCACAGCTGGCAGGACACAAGCAAGCACTCGGCAGGCCAGCAGGTGGCAGACAGCAGGTATTTAGCAGGCTGCAGGGATGGCCTCCTTGGGCTGGACACAGAGCAGAGTCAGGCAAGCCAGGTCAGTAAACATAAGGTACAGAAACAAAATAAAGGTGTGTTGCGCTACAGTGATTGATATTAAAAATACTGAAAAAAATTATAAATAAATAAACAGTCTAGAAAATTCAGTCTCTCAAACGGACCGTAATGATCAAATGGTAAACTCTATTATTCAGGTTATCCATTCCCTTCACCAAGTGAATACGCCACCACCACAATAGGTTGGACTCTTACCAGAGAGCTTGGAGCCTTTATTACAAAGTGTCAAACAGACTTAGGAGGAGTTGACGTGCTGACGTCACCGCGTGCTAGTGTTTCCAGTGGACGGGCGTCCATGCACGGCCGGCTGGCCGGCCTTATACTGCTATTCTGTTATTAACATATTGTAAGTGTTATTCTTTTATTCTCTATTAAACCTTTGTAACGCTATGACGCTATGGTGAGCTTTTTTTCTGGGTCCTGTATGACCGCCTGGTGGAGGTCCCCGGCATAGGAGAGCCTGCTGATTACCCTCATTATTCAATGGAGCGTTGATCCCCCTGAGACACCTGCCTTGTCTCTAGGATACCAGCCCGAGATTAGAGTTACCTGTTAGCTTGGGATAAAGGCCCTGACCGGGTTGGAGGTCACAAGCTCCTTTTGCTTGCTATTTGGTAAGCTTGCATTTCTTATGGTGGTCACTTTTTTGATGCGGTGGTGGATTTGTCACAAAATTATCATTTATTCAATTTTTGTGAACATTTTTTCCTTTTTGAACACTTGATTTTCTTTTTTTTTTTTTTACAAGAAAGAACACTTGATTTTCAATATGAACTGTTATTATTAAGGGGGAATCAATTCACATCCTCTCAATTAAGGACTTTATATTTACTTGATTTACTATGATTATTCACGTTATGATTGCTCAATTAATTTTATATATAATTAATCTATGTACATAATTTTTTTCCTTTCTAGCACTTGGTTTAAGATTGAATTCTTTACCAGGTCTTATTATTGTCATACAACCAATTTTATGTCAGTACATTATTATTTTTTCATTATTTAGCACTAGTGATATTTATTTATCACTCATCCCTCATCCTTAGCGCTGCTACATTTCTTTTTTCAAACAGGCTTGATGAATATGTCCCGATAGAGGTCATCAGCAGGGGATATACAAAGGATCCAAGTTTTATCCTTATAAAACATAAAAAGCTGGATAGTATAAAACCTCTTAATGGTTGCATTTAATATAAAGTATTGTACTTACTAAGTAGTGTACTTGTAAAGTACTTACACGTATCCATAGTAAAAACTGCATTGCATGGTAAAAAAGGAAGGCGGCCGTCACAGAACATCTAAACATGTAACATGTGCAATAACAGGAACATATAGCTCAGCTCATACATACCCCACATCAGTTACAGAGCAGCAGGCAGAAGATCAGGCAGGGACGTGGTCAAAGAGCAAGCCAGGGGTTGGATCAGGCAGAGTTCAAGCATGGTCAGACGAAATAGCAAAACGGCTACAGGAGATCAAGCACAGGAACCGGTACAGGTAGCCGAACATTGTAGACCATAAGGCAAGGTCCTAGTGCAGCAGATGTGTTTAAATAGCCCACTTAGCGCCAATCTAGTGGCGGGCATGCACACTGACATGCACATGCATTTGCGCAAGCGCAGTATCAGGAGTGCCTTTTTGGCTAAGAGGAATTTGCTGTTGGTGCATATTGATGCACCTATGCACATTGGTTCTTTGCTGACAATAGGTTTGGCTAATAGATATTCTCCGTCTGTGCATAACTATGCGCCTGGGTATATTTTGTCTTTCCTGACAGGAGGCTCCTAACAACTGAAGACAGAGGCAGGCTTCCCGTTCATGTAACCGCTGTTAGTGGATGTCATAGTGACTGCCAGATTTAGACCTTGGGGGCCCTGGGGCACTTCAAGTTTGGGGGCCCCTCAACACAGAAATTTAATTATATGAAAAATAAAAAAAGTGAGCTGAAATGAATGATAAACCACATTAGTTCACAAAATATATATATGTAGCAATGTGGATTACAATTGCAAAGTGCGGTGATCATAGGCGTGCGCACAGGGTGTGCCAGGTGTGCCTGGGCACACCCTAATCACCCTGTATGGTACAGATTTCCCCTGTTTAAACCCCTAATATTTCACCAAAGCCCCCTAACATGGCTCCTAAAATTTTTTTTAAAAAATACAAAAAATAAAATTGTAAAAAATAAAAATAAAAACTACTGACACCATCCACTGCCCTAGTGATACCAATCTCTGCCCTACTGACACCGTCCGCTGCTCTACTGACTGTTTGAGCTTTGGGGTGCACACCCTAATGTATTAGGCTGCGCACACCTATGGCGGTGATCCTCCATTGTTTCTGTATATCTTGTTGTCCCTCTAGTGCCCAGCATCACTAACTGACCTCATATTTGTGAGCCAAACCAAAGGAATTGTGGGATTAGTAGTTCCTCAGAATGGCAATTGCCCATGACTATACACCTGGACTACCTATTCCAGGGAAACAGAAAGAAGTCCGCAGGCCAAGGGAGTACGGTGGATGATCGACAACAGGTATGCCGTGCTAAGCCAAGAAATGGCGCACACAGATTGAACTGTTAGTACCAGGTCTCATCCTGTGTTCTGATGGTTCACAGAAAGGATGGATCCTGGTCATACATGGAAATGAAATCTCCAGAGGTTTCTAACTATTTTGCTTTATGTTTGTCTATCAGCTTGTGCAGCACAAACCTGGAACTGATCCTCGACTTACCCAAATCCTAATGGACGATGGTGCGCACCGTGTCCTTGCTAATGCCCAATTCCTCCGCCATCAATCGTAACGTCAATCGCCAATCTCGTACAAGTATTTGTTGCACTCGCTTGATCATGTCTGGTGTTCTGCTTGACGATGGCCAACTCGAACGTGGCTCATCCTCAGTTGTTTCATTCCTGCGTTTGAACCAGTTGTAACCACATTTTCTGCTTATGGCTTCCGTCCTGTATACTTGCACCAACATTTCATTGGTGTCCGTCCCCATTTTCCTTAATTTATAGCAGAAAATGATGTTCACTCATTGCTCCATTGCACTGTGACCCTACCTCTCTCTCACACTGACTACGTTCGACTGCCCTCAGCAGGTTTACCTTTACAGTCACGTGTACTCCACGCTAGGTGGCGCTTCTCGGTGTGACTCTAGATAGCCAAGTGTATGTGCGCACCTGGCCCATGTTACTATTGAGATATAGGACCACTCACCAAACTTTTTAGACACACCTCGTATACCACAGCCAAAACTGGAATAAGTTAGTCTCATACCAAGGCTGCTATACACACGTGCCTAGTTTGATCACCTGCCAAATCTTTGGAAAGCAGGCGAGAACTCCTTGGTAAAAAGGCATCTATAGCTACGTTTCTGATTATATTTTTCCAACATTATTACATTTTGTTACTTCTATCTGTCATTACTTAATTAAATGTTAAATGTAGTTTGATTTTACCTGCAAGTGTTCTTTTTGTGAAATAAACCCCAAAAACATATACTATTACATAACCATGGAAAAATATTTACATGGTTATGTGCTGTCTTCAAATGCACACATATTTTCTATGTATAAATTACCTTAACGCCCCCCTAATAAGGCACCCTTCCACCTCTAGGCCCCAAGGGGATCAAGTGGCAGAGGCGGCTCTATAATTAGGCAAATTAGGCAGTTGCCTAAGGCCTCGCACTCACAGGGGCCTCGCGGCTGCCTAATTTGTCTGTGATCAAACACGATTACGGCGCACCCTACCTCCGGTGGAACTCTGTGGCCCAGGGGCTGACTGACCAATTGGGTACTGGCCAATAGCGGCCTCGTCACGGCACCCGACTCCAGGTGCCATCTCCAGAAGAAGTAGAAGTGCGGGCAGCATGTCCATGTGGGGCCCTAATGCAGCTGGGGCTGCTCCTTCAGCCCGCGCCGCTCATCCGGCCACCTATTCGAGCAGTCCCCAAGACTGTGAAGAGGAAGGACGGAGCTCCAATCTCTTGATGCTGCCTGGCTGAACCCCACGACTGGAGAGAAAGTAAGTTTCCGTGCAGCGCCCCCTGTGTGCCTGGATAGGAGGAGTAGCGGGGCGGCTGCATATAGTGGAATTGATCTTTCCATATTCCTCCATGCAGCTGCTGAATGCTTGCAGGAGGGAGAGGAGGAGAATCAAGCATTCAGCGGCTACATGGAGGAATATGGAAAGCTCAATTCCTCTATATGCAGCCGCTTCTCCTATCCAACTTCTTTTGCTGTTCCCCCTGTGCTCTCCAGCCACTCCTTGTGCTCCCTGGCTCCTCCGCCCCCATGCCCTCCCCTCACAGTGCTCTTCAGCCCCCATTCTCTCCACCCCAGTTCTTTCTGCCCCCCAGTGCTCTCCAGCTCTCCCCATCACTCTCCAGCCCACACCCCTGTGCTCTCCGCCCCCCCCCCAGTGTTCTCCAGACCCCTGTGCTCTCCTCCCCTGTTCTTTCTGGCCCCCCCAGTGCTCTCCGCCCCCCAAGTGCTCTCCACTCCGTCCCCCCATGCTCTCCAACCCCTCCGTGCTCTCCACCCCTGTTCTTTCTGGCCTCCCCAGTGCTCTCCAGCTATCCCCATCACTCTCCAGTCCCCACCCCTTTGCTCAACACTCCCTCCCAGTGCTTTCCAGCCCCCGTGCTCTCCACCCCTGTTCTTTCCGGCCCCCCCAATGCTCTCAAGCTCTCCCCATCACTCTCCAACCCCCACCCCGTGCTCTAAACTCCCCCCAGTGCTCTCAAGCCCCCTATGCTCTCCACCCCTGTTCTTTCTGACCCCCCCAATGCTCTCCAGCCCCCCAGTGCTCTCCAGCCCCCACCCCTGTGCTCTCCACCCCCTCCAGTGCTCTCCAGCCCCCACACCTGTGCTCTCCACCCTCAGTACTCTCTGCTCCGCCGTGCTCTCCAGCCCCTCGTGCTCACCACCCATGTTCTTTCCGCCCCCCAGTGCTCTCCAGCTCTCCCCAGTTCTCTCCACCCCCCATCCCAGTGCTCTCCACCCCCCTGTGCTCTCCACTCCGGTTCTTTCTGGTCCCTCCAGTGTTCTCCAGCCCCCACCCCTGTGCTCTTAACCGCCCCCCTTCTCTCCTGGCAAGCAGCAGAGGGACCAATCAGGAAAGGCTGAAGAAGGATGATGGGACATGTAGTCCCCAAGAGGAAGCTGCCCATTGTAAGTAATGGTGCATGAACTACAGCCTCCACTAAGCCCTGCAAGAGAGAAGGAGGAGAGAGCAGGACTTTCCCAGGCAAATCTAGTAGTGAGAGAGCAGAGCAGGACTGGGCAATCGAGCAAAAGGACCGACAGCAGTTCTCCGTGCCTACATCCAGGTAGAACCATCAGGACCTGTGTGCTGAGGGACTGAGCTATAACCAGGATACTGTCCATGCTGCGCTGAGGACCACATTTACCCCAGGCAAACCAGAGTGATCATATATCTAGCTGGAGGAACCACTGCTGATGTGTTGCTGGGTTTGATGAGAGGGCCTTGCAGCCTGGACCATTGCCACTAAAGACTGAGATTTTCGGACCTAACTACACAGCGGTCTTATAGCTCCACTACTGCTTTCAGGCCTTATTGTAATATTTCTTATGCATGCCAATGGTATCATTTGGCCCCAACGTTAGTCGGCTTAAGACTCAGGACTAAAGACTGCCCATTTATCGTTGCCGCCAAGAGACCCTTGCATTTGCTTAGTTTAGAGGTACCGCTCAGGGGATATTACACAGAACTTAGCATTTATATTAGAGTGCACTTAAAGCCAGTCACAGTACCATTATGCACAATACAGTTAACATTTTATATGCACTGTTTAATACGGATCTTGCTGTTTTCTGAGTGATTCCAGTTTAGTAGTAAAGAACTCTATTCAAAGTTACTTTGGCATAGAGATTGCATTGGCTAGTAAAATAAGGTCTGGGGTGTGGTGGTAGATTGCAGACCAAAGGATCATGTGGAGCTTGCCAGGGGTTTCTGATAAAGCTCAGATTTTCCACCAAAAAAGGAAAGAAAGGAAGGTGGGAGAGCGCTTATAGTGTAGTAGATTAATTCCAAAACAAGGATACAGTGCTTCTACAATAAAAGGAAAAAGGTCAAAATGGACTTACAACTGTTGAGGCTGAGGTCACCCATCTAGGGGGGACACACGGCCTTCCTAGTGCGTGGGTGGAGAAAACCTGTCTCCACTTTCTATGTCTCGGGCATTCCCATTCTGGGTGCTCTTTGGGGGTTCTAAGGTGGGTGAACGAAATGGTAGAAAGAGGAAAAGCACCCTTAGGTAGTTCGATTGGCAGAGGCGCCTCAAGTGCTTGTTCAAAGCATAGGCACAAGTCGCTTACTTTTGTGCTCTTCCTGACCCCCTCACTCCCTGCAGCTCTGCTAGGTTACCCCCTCCTTTCTTACGCCAGCTGCTGCAGGGGATCTGTCAGGATGAAGAGCGGGTAAGGGACCAGTATCACGGGCTGCTCAGTGTAAAAAGCTGGGCCTATTTTTTTTCCCAGTACGGGCCTGGCAAGGAAGATGAGCAGCGAGGGCAGCAAGCACCGATAGCCTTGGAGGGAGAAGGGCTCTGAAGACCTCCCAGGACAGGTTGACTGGGGCCAGAAAATGAGGACCGGCAGGAGGTGCAGGTGGCCAGGGACCACTCCATCTCACACCAAACAGATCCTCTGGAACGAGCAGAACACTGTCCCCATCCAGAATGAGAACAGACCCTACCTGCTGCTGGCCATCATGGATATCCTGCTGGCATGGAAGGTACCATACATACATACCTTCCCACAGACAGGGACTGCAGACTGGGACATGGGGCACAGGAGGGGCTGTAGACAAGGACAGAGCTAGGGATCTCTCTCTCCCTTACCCCTCTCTCTTTCTCATCCCCCTCTCTCTCTCTCTCCCTCCCACTCTCTCGCCCCTCTCTCCCTGCGCTGTCCTGGGATCCCCCCACTCTCCTTTCCCTGTGGATGTAGAATGACTCAGGGACACCCCTCCTCATTCTCTCAAGGCACAGGGAAAATTCCTGGAGGGGTTTTCACCTTGTTGGGTCCCAGATGTTTTATCAGCTGCATATGTCTGATGGGTGAGAAGGGTGCCCTGGAAGTGGTGCTGATGAACTGTGTCCTAGATCCGTGCATCTTTCTGCAGCCATTTTTTTTTGCTTGATTTTTTTCCCATTATGGGAGTGAGTGGGGCCTCATGTCTAAGTTTTGCCTAAGGTCACAAAGCCTAGAGCCGCCTCTGCCGAGTGGGTATTGTTACACTACTGATAGCATCTCAGCTGACAGCCTATATTTAGATAGCTAGACAGGCTAAAGAAGGTGTAAGTTCAGCAAGTTCATGTGTTTGCTTTCTAATAATAAAAGCTCTGTTGCTCCTCTTCAGTAGTGTCAAAACTTTTCAGTAAACCTTACATGACTCATGGCCTAAAACATTGAAGTTCATCAAGTTCAGCAACTTGCTTACTTACTTTTTTTCTCCTGGTACAGAGATAAACAGAGATAAACCTGGTTCCCCTCATTTTATATATTTAATGTTCCAAGGAAATGAGCAGACCATTCAGTTAAGCACTTATTGTTATTTTTTTTAATTCACAGCAGATTTGTGATTTGGATAGTTTATTTTTTCATTGAAATTCTGTTGAATATTCAGATATTTACTTATATGTTGTAACTTGCTGCTGAGTACTTTCAGCTTGCATTCAATTCATTGGGCACTGTTGTAGAATTACTGTTCATGTACTGTAACCAATATTGGGTTCTGTATTGAATCTTCCCCTCCCTTTAGCAAGGTACAACTGCAACCCTGTCTGTATTGGAATGGTGTATAAGTAACATTAAACCTTAATTTAAAAAAAAATAAAAATAAACGTGTTATACTTACCTGCTCTGTGCAATGGTTTTACACAGAGCAGCACCGATCCTTGTCTTCTGGTGTCCCCCAGTGCTCCAGGCTCCTTCTCTTCGGTGAGTGCCCCCATAGAAATCTACTTTTTATGGGGGCACTCATGTAGGCTCCATTGACACAGACTGGGTGACTCCGCCTGCCCCTCGCTCCCTCTTCACATCATTTGATTGACAGCAGCGGGAGCCATTGCTATCAATCTGCCCAATGAGGAGGAAGACAGCGGCGAGAGCCACTGCACTCGTTCACATTGCTAGGTCGGGATCGGGCTCAAGTAAGTATAAGGGGGGGGGGGGGGGCTGAGGAGATCCTGCAGCTCCGAAGATTTTTTTTGCCTTACAGGAGTTGTAAACCCTTAAGGTTTTTCACCGTAATGCATTCTATGCATTACGGTGAAAAACCTTCTGTGGTGCAGCTGCCCCCCAGAGCTCCCCTTTTTCTTGCCTGAACCCAATCGTTCCAGTGACGGGAACAAGCACAGCAGCTCCAGCCATTGTCTCGGGTCTTCATTGGATAGATTGATTGCAGCGCAGGCATTGGCTCCTGCTGTTAGCAATCAATTCCAGTGACACGGGAGCCGAGGAGGCGTGGGCCGAGTCCTGCTGTCTGTATCAATGGACGCGGCAGCAGGACTTGGGAGTGCGCCTGCACAAAAGCCCCCATGGAATGCAGCTCTCCGTGAGGGCACTCGATGAGGAGGAGGAGGAGCCAGGAGCGCCACCGGAGGACCCCCAGAAATGGAGGATCGGGCCAGCTTTGTGCAAAACCCTTGCACAGAGCAGGTAAGTATAGGTATGTCTGTTATTTAAAAAAAAAACAGCCTTTACAATCACTTTAATCCATAGAATGCATTAAGGTAAAAAACCTTAAGGCTTTAGAACAACTTTAAGATGATAAATGTGGCACAGAGTTCTTTTACTTGGACTCCTTGAGCTGGACTTTCTGATAGACCACTGAAGTTCAGGTCAATAATTATTTTATTTATGGTTTGTTTTTAATAACTGAAGCTTCACATTAAAGCTTACCTGAACCTAAAAAAAAAATAAAATTAATATATTGCAGCTTCTTATCCTTATATGTTCTCAGTGCATTAGTTTTCTATTTTTTCTGGCTTTTTTTATCACTTGAAAAGTCTGTGAACAACACAGCCTGTCCTTGGGTGGCTATGCACACCGCTCTACTGTATTTATGGAGGGAGGGAACTAGTAATACGAAAAGTAAGTCTAATGCCGTGTACACACGGGTGGACTTTTTGACCGGAGTGGTCCGACGGGATGAATCCGTCAGACAATCCGACCGTGTGTGGGCTTCATCGGACCTGCAGCAGACTTTTTCAGTCAAAAATCAGACGGACTTTAGATTTGGAACATGTTTCAAATCTTTCCAACGGACTAGAGTCCGGTCGAAAAATCCGTTCGTGTGTATGCTAGTCCGACGGACAAAAACCGACGCTAGGGCAGCTATTGGCTACTGGCTAAGAACTTCCTTATTTTAGTCCGGTCGTATGTCATCACGTACGAATCCGTCGGTGTGATCGTGTGTAGCCAAGTCTGTTCGTTCGAAAGTCTGTCGGAAGTCTGTCAAAAGTCTGTTGAAAGTCCGTCGGAAAGACTGTCGGACCTTGGTTGCCGAAAAGTCTGCCCGTGTGTACAGGGCATTATTGGTTGAAGTGAGTGACAGGTCCACTTTTGGGTCTGGTTTCTTTGCTCCACATATCACAAATACTCCCATATGTGATTCGCTGGCTAACCACCTGCATTGCTTTGGTAGAATTTATAGGAAATAACCAAATTTTTCTGAAATAAATTAAAAAATTGTGCATATTGTAATGAAACTTGGTTGATGTGCCTAGAATTCGATTCAAATAGCAGGTCTGGATGATTTTTTTTTTTTATAAATTTGTATTCATTTACTTACATTTTCAAAATTAAGTTTGACAAGCATGACATTACACAAGGAAAAAGATGAACATGCACACTTGAAAAATTGTGTTAATGAAAATTGGTATCGCACAAGCAAAGCACAAGTGGACCAGAGCTTTATAAACTAAAACATAATAAGGAATGATACTTGGGTAGGAGGTGTACCCCACATTCCAGCAGGTAAGAGAAGGAATACATTGGATGACTGCAAAAAAAGGGGAAAAAGCTCAGACTACAACACCTGCATCCAAAACGGAGGCCTCCACACCCTCACAAAAGAACCAACAAGGTGGAGGGAAAAGGGGAGGGGATAGGAAAAAAGGATAGGGAGGAATGAGACCTATTACAGGAGCAAAGAGTCTGGATCAAAAGAGGGCAGCATATTGAATTCAATCCACAGTTCCCATATTTTACGAAATTTAGCCATCTTGTCATTTTGCCTAGCAGTCATTTTTTCACAGACCATTACTTGTGAAAGGTCATGCTTGACTTCAGCAAAGGAGACAATCTAAGGCTTCCATGCTTTTGCTATAACCATCTTTGCTGCCAAGAATAAATGTGACAAGTTTGAATGATTGAGTATTGGTGCATTCTTCGGTTTGTCGGTTCAAGAAAGCTTCATAAGGGTCCTTACAAAGATCCTACCCGTAACCGTGTACAGCATTTGGTAGACCCTAATTCAGAACCTTTAGTCTTACTAAGGCCCCCTTCACCCTTGCGTGACTTGTCCTGCGACTGCAAAGTCGCATGACAAGTGGTACCCCATGATTTCCAATGAGTACTGTTCATATCTGTGTGACTTCAAAGTAGTCCCTGCACTACTTTGGTCTGACTTTGATGCAACTTGAGGTCCATAGACCTCAAAGATACACAGGCATTGCTCCAAGTCACGTCAAAGTCACTGCAAAATCGTGGCAAAGTTGTGCGACTTTCAGGTCGCACAAATGTGAAAGGGGCCTAAAAGTTGAAAACACTAGAAAACTACATTGGCACTTGACATTCTCAATGGTTCAAAGTACCACCGAAGAAGAACCTTATAGTTTGCCTCTAAAGCTAGCAAATGAGCGAAGCACTTGGCTGTGTTTGCCCACACTAAGGATCAGTCCTCCTTTGATGTGTGGTTTCCCAACTTGTCATCCCTCTTAGACGCATAAGAGGGGAGGGGGCGTCAGCTGGTGAATCAGACAGAAAAAAAATATAACAGTGATATGAGGCCATCAGTGCCGGGACAAGGTCATCTAGAGCACAGGGTGAACATGCCAAACTTCGTCCCCAACCCCCCAAGAGGCATGAGCATTAAGTGTCAGCAAAAATCCCCCCACAAAAACACTGAGCACTAATTTTCATGCTTACCCTCTAAGCATAAAATCCCCCCTCTTCCCAGTACAAATCTACCCCCCTGCTGAAATCCCTCCTCTCAGTGCAAATCTTTGCCCCCTCCCTCCCATCCCCCAACCCAAAAAAAATTCAGTTCTCCTAGCTCAAATACTCTACCCCTAAAATTTCCCCTCCTAGTACACATCTCCCCCCCCCACTTCAATTCCCCAATTACCCCAGTTACCCCATTTGTTCTCGCTCCCCTTCTCTCTTGGCAAGCAGCAGAGGGACCAATCAGGAAAGACTGAAGGAGGATGATGGGACATGTAGTCCCCAAGAGGAAGCTGCCCATTGTAAGTAATGATGCATGAACTACAGCGTCCACTAAGCCCTGCAAGAGAGAAGGAGGAGAGAGCAGGACTTATCCAGGCAAATCTAGTAGTGAGAGAGCAGAGCAGGACTGGGCAATTGAGCAAAAGGACCGACAGAAGTTCTCCGTGCCCACATCCAGGTAGAACCATCAGGACCTGTGTGCTGAGGGACTGAGCTATAACCAGGATACTGTCCATGCTGCGCTGAGGACCACAGTCACCCCACGCAAACCAGAGTGATCGTATATCTAACTGGAGGAACCACTGCTGATGTGTTGCTGGGTTTGATGAGAGGGCCTTGCAGCCTGGACCGTTGCCACTAGAGACTGAGCCCTTTGGACCTAATTACACAGCGGTCTTATAGCTCCACTACTGCTTTCAGGCCTTATTGTAATATTTCTTATGCATGCCAACGGTATCATTTGGCCCCAACGTTAGTCGGCTTAAGACTCAGGACTAAAGACTGCCCATTTATAGTTGCCGCCAAGAGACCCTTGCATTTGCTTAGTTTAGAGGTACCGCTCAGGGAATATTACACAGGACTTAGCATTTCTATTAGAGTGCACTTTAAGCCAGTCACAGTACCCTTATCCACAATACAGTTAACATTTTATATGCACTGTTTAATATGGATCTTGCTGTTTTCTGAGTGATTCCAGTTTAGTAGTAAAGAACTCTATTCAAAGTTACTTTGGCATAGAGATTGCATTGGCTAGTAAAATAAGGTCTGGGGTGTGATGGTAGATTGCAGACCGAAGGATCATGTGGAGCTTGCCAGGGGTTTCTGATAAAGCTCAGATTTTCCACCAAAAAAGGAAAGAAAGGAAGGTGGGAGAGCCCTTATAGTGTAGTAGATTAATTCCAAAACAAGGATACAGTGCTTCTACAATAAAAGGAAAAAGGTCAAAATGGACTTACAACTGTTGAGGCTGAGGTCACCCGTCTAGGGGGGACACACGGCCTTCCTAGTGCGTGGGTGGAGAAAACCTGTCTCCACTCTCTATGTCTCGGGCATTCCCATTCTGGGTGCTCTTTGGGGGTTCTAAAGTGGGTGAACGAAATGGTAGAAAGAGGAAAAGCACCCTTAGGTAGTTCGATTGGCAGAGGCGCCTCAAGTGCTTGTTCAAAGGATAGGCACAAGTTGTCTACTTTTGTAAAACATCCAATTACTTTATTTCACTAAATAAAACACGTTTCGTTGCTTTAAATTGCCACTTCCTTATGTTCAAGGTAATAAAATTGGTGTAGAGTTTGTGGCAATGATGTCATCTAGGTGGATCACATGTAGCATACCATAATTTATACTAATCTATACCAATACAGTTCATCCACTAAACGATCTTGTGTCTACTTTCTAGTATTAGCCCACAACCAAGTTAAAGGTATTTATGCTCATATCTCTATAAGTGCATTCAGGGGCTTTCGTTCAACCAGGAGTGTCAGAGAAGCTAAGGCTGTTCTTGAAGTCGAGGTGTGGAAAAGAGAACCCACATTACCAAGCGGCTCCTTCCAGTGTAGCGCTACAGATTTTCTGCGAAAACATGTTACTTCTTTAAATTAATAAACTGCTGCAATTTCACGTTTTTCTACCTTAATGTCCTATTATTTTAGAAGGTTAATATATGATCACTGCAAATTTGGTGAAACTACTGTATTTCCTGTCTTGGGTAAAAATTTGCAAATGCAGTCTCTGTAATCAAAATAATGGGAATTTATTTAAAGTGGTTTGTAAATGATTAGAGCATTCATTCACTATGTTTGAAAGCAGTTTTTAGTTGAGTGAAAATTATTGATGCACTTAGCTGTCCAAGTTTGTGGAAAGAATATATTGACTAAAGCTTATCAAGCAACTTGATGCTAATTGTGTAAATGGGCTAAAGCCTACGGCAAGCAAATATTTGCTTTTAATTTGGCAATACTCCAGTTTTACTAAAACTTGTATATTTGCTGAAGGAGCATGACTAGAAATCACAGGGCACTATAATGAAAATTGTAATGGGCCTCCAATAAGAAAAACAAATGTAATTGTATAACACCCTCATTACCATGGCAGGCCACAATGGACCGAAGAGGTTTTATCAGTGTGGACTAGGGAATGTATGGCACATTGTACATGGCACACTGTGAATAGGGAATGTACAGCACAGTGTATAGAATGGGACAGTATGGCATAGGAAATGTACAGCACAGTGTACATAATTGGATAGTGTGAAAAAGAGAATGTATAGCATAGTGCGGAATAGGGAATGTGCAGAATGGGACCGTGTGGAATAGGGAATGTACAGTACAGTGTAGAGAATTGGACAGTGTGAAATAGGGAAAGTACAGCATAGTGCACAGAATGGGACAGTGTGGAATAGGGAATGTACAGCACAGTATACAGAATGGGGCAGTATGGAATAGGTAATGTGCAGCACAGTGTACATAAAAGGATAGTGTGGAACAAGGGGTGTACAGCACAGTGTACAGAATGGGACAGCGTGGAACAGGGAATATACAGCACAGTGTACAGAATTAGACTGTATGGAATAGGGAATGTACAGCAGCGAGTAGATAATTGGACAGTGTGAAATAGGGAATGTAAAGCATAGTGTACAGAATTGGACAGTGTGGAATAAGGAATGTAAAGCATAGTGTCACAGTGCACAGTGATTACAGAACACCTCACATTGGCTTACTAATAAAAACAAATACTGCGAATATCACTTTTTATTAAAACAAAGAAAAACAAGATATAAAACTGCTCACACCAGAGTGTCAGTGTGGTGTTGATGTCGCAAGACCAGAATCCCCGCCCAACAGGTTTCACCCTAAAAGGCATCATCAGGGCCCAGTTGAACTACTTATATGTGGAAGGGGCAGGTAAGTATAAGAGATCTTTCTAAAATTATTGAAAAATAGAAAATGGAAAATAGGCCTTGTACACAGTATTCAAGGCATGTGATAGGCCTTGTAACTCAAGTACCCAGATCTTTAACGCTGTTGACTTCTAAAGATATGCAAAGCTACTGGAGAATCATCTCACCAGCAACTACTGTGCTAGCACTAAGCACCTTATGCATGTGCCCTGGGTCTCCTCTTTACTGCCCCCCTGGCTAGCCATGTATGCAGTTTGACAGTATATAGGCACTCCTGTAGTGCTACAGGTTCTGTCACCCAAAAAATTTAGACCTCGGTTACAGAGCAGCTCAGAGAGGAAGAGGACTCCTAAGCCTCTTTTCATTTAGTGGAATGACTGAAGGGAAACTTAGGACTTCCCATAACTGTATCTCAGTAGTCTGTATGGGAAAGGTCTGTATTGAGGGAGATCTGTGCTTTCAGAGGTGGGGGAGTTCTTTGCTTGGAAGTGGATGAGATGGGGAGGATATTTGTTCTTTTATTCGGGGAGGCGATTTTTGCATAGGGGAGATGGGGTTTGTGTGTTTTTTTTTCTTTTTGGGGGGGGGGGTGTATTTTGCTGGGAGTGGGATAAGAGTGGAGAGTTTTGCTTGGGGGAAGATTTGTCGTAAGGAGATTTTTCTGTGGGAGGTGGGACGTTTTTGCTTGGGAAATTTGTGCTTGAAGAGGAGGTGGGGGGAGTTGCCTGAGTATGAGGAAGAGTCTTTTTACTCTTGTGGGATGGATTTATAAATTGGTACTGTACTCTCATGAAGAAGAACTATATGTTCTATACACCTGAACACTGCTCCTCTGCGCTATTTGTGTAAATGCTCCTAACCACCACTCTGTACAATGGGAGTACAACAATCAGATGTATACAATATATAGCAGGAGCAAACAGAGTGTGGCAGTTAGGAGTATGCAATGTACTGCACAACATTCAGTCAGGAGTATGAAATGTATGAAATATTGTCAGGACCTAGATCTGAACCAGCGATCTCTGCTGTGTCTGGCGTGTCTCTTCTTGCTGAGCCTCCTGAGATGCTGGACAGCACTCTGCCTGATTCCTTATAGAACCTTAGCTTGTGTCTTGTTTCTCTTGAACCTTGAACCCTTTGCTCCTACCATGAACTTCCATTTTAGCCATGCCTTTGCACTTCCTGTTTACTAGATTATTGTGATCTCTCCAGGCAATATCTCACTCTTGTCACTACTGCTGCCATCCGTATCTTCACTACCACTCCTTAACTGACCTTTGGCATGTTCCTTGACTAAGCTTCAGCTTGATCCCAACCTGCAGCCATTTGTTACTGACCTTTGGTTTGTTCCTCTACTACACTTCTAATTGACCCCACCTGCTATATTTACTACTGGACCCCGGCTTGCTCACCTGCTGGTGGGGCGATCCTGGGGACTGCGACCTGGTACTAACACACAGCAAAACCTCCATCATCAGGAGTACTGGTGAATACTGGTTAGTGCTTGGACCCCACACCTCGGGTGAGCCCACATAATGTGCCAGGGTAACCAGCTTGTATTCCTATCCTGCAGATTGGTTGTAGCCTTTCTGACCTCATATTTTTGACCTCTACACTCTGTGCTTTACATACTCCTGATCCCTGCACTATGTGCATTATACATTTGTGCACCCTGAGCGTGACATATTCCTGACCCCTGCACTCCTTACTTTACATACTCATGAACCCTGCATATGTCATGGATGCCTTCTTTTAATAATAATTGTTTATTTGTGTCTGTGACATGGTAGTTAAGGAATATAATGGGAGTGCAAGAACTGAGTCATATGTGTAACATGTCTAATGTGAGTAAACCCCCCCCCCATCCTACTTTAAGCCACATCCACCATTTTTTAATGGCGCACCATAATATTTATCTCTACTGGGTCCCCTAGGTCTTTCACAACTCTAGCAACACCTCTAAACTACTGAAAACTGCATTTGGGGGACCAACCCTTTAACGTTCAACTTGAAAATGCTTTGGAATCTGTATTATAATGTACTGTATATTAGGGCTGTTGAAATTAATCGTAACATCGATGCATCGCGATTTGACTACACATGATGCGGCATCGATGTTACGACGTCATCCTCACGCCGCGTTATGCCCCTCCATGACCGAACGGAGCCGAAAGCCGCTGCAGAGCCGCGGGAGTAAGCCACGCCGGCTTTTCCCGCTTGCTGCCCCTGACTGACATCATCCCCCTGCTGCCCTGCGAGGAGCGATGCTGTGTGCAGTGCACGTTGGCGGGGGCATGGAGCTGCTGGCGGCGGCGGCCGGCTTGTGGAGCACAGAGCTCCGAGGAGGAGAGTGGAGCCGCGGCATATCAAGCCAGGTGAGGGGGCCGCATGGAGGACACCTCTGCTCTCCCCCCACTTCTACACAGTGAGCATACAGATAGGGCAATAAAACAAAAAATTGTGTGCAGTGCATTGTGCTGATAATAAATGCACAAAAAAAGTCTTATTAAGTAGTGAATAAATATAGCTCTGAAATATATAATCTGTGATCTGATTAAAATAAATCTTTTGTGTATTGAAAGTAATTCCAGTGCTGAGTGTCATTCCTGATTTCTGGTGAATGATTTGAACACAGCAGAGAACACTCAGCACTGGAATTACTTTCAATACACAAAAGATTTCTTTTAATCTGATCACAGATTATTTATTTCAGGTCTATATTTATTCACTATTTAATAAGACTTTTTTTGTGTGCATTTATTATCACCACAAAGCACTGCACACAATGTTTTGTTTTATTGCCCTATCTGTATGCTCACTGTGTAGAGGTGGGGGGAAGAGCAGAGGACTGTGTGGATGCTGGTCGAGAAGGATGGTAATTGGTCCGTAGTGACACTGGGCAGGGGAGCGCTATGGTAATAGTATTATGGGAACAGGTTAGTGGTGAGGGGGGCGGGGTATTGGTCATCTTGGATAGGACAGTCTGGCACGTCCCTTACCACGTCTAGCAGGTCTGCAGTCTCTGACCCTCTCCTGTATCATGTTTGCAGTCTCTGACCATCTTCTGTGGTATGTCTGCAGTCTCTGACCCTCTCCTGTATCATGTCTGCAGTCTCTGATCATCTCCTGTATCATGTCTGCAGTCTTTGATCATCTCCTGTATCATGTCTACAGTCTCTGATCATCTCCTGTATCATGTCTGCAGTCTCTGATCATCTCCTGTAGTCATTTGGGGGCAGTCTGGAGCTGCTGTGTTTACACTTTTCTACATGCAGGGATTGTTGTCTTTTTTTTAAGAACAGATAAAATTTAAAAAATGGAGTTCTTCTGACTACTTACATTTTTTGGATGAAAACCGTGCGCAGTAATCGTGATGCATCGTGAATCGTGGACCTGATAATCGTAATCAAATCGAATTGTGAGGCCAGTGAAGATGCGCACCCCTACTGTATATACAGTTGTGCTCATAAGTTTACATACCCTGGCAGAATTTATGATTTCTTGGCCATTTTTTAGAGAATATGAATAACACAAAAACTTTTCTTTCACTCATGGTTAGTGTTTGGCTGAAGCCATTTATTATTAATCAACTGTGTTTACTCTTTTTAAATCATAATGACAACAGAAACTACCCAAATGACCCTGATCAAAAGTTTACATACCCTTGTGATTTTGGCCTGATAACATGCACACAAGTTTACACAAAGGGGTTTGAATGGCTAGTAACCACTATGCGCCCGCGGTATAGCCGAAAGACGGCTACAGCGCGACGCTCAATTGCCGGAAGGGTGTCTCTGGAGGTCCTCCTGTTTACTTCCTCCCTGCGCGCCGCCGCGGGTGTGCATCAGGGGAAATCTGTGTTGGCCATGTCCGTTGGACACAGCCAATCACAGATCGTGCTAAATGGCCAATCACAGCGGCCATTTAGCACTCGATCGAAGTGTCCAATGAGAGATGATCTCATATGTAAACATATGAGATCATCTCTCATTGACGGTGTTCTGCCGAGAAAGTTCCCCATGGCCGATAAGGACCCCCCTGTACTTGCGCAGTACGAGCCGGAGGAAATAGCCGAAGCCAAATAGTTGTAAATCAGCTGTACACGGCGCCTGTAAGAGGGCCGCTCGCCACGCTTCGCTCACCACGCTTCGGGCACGGCCTCGCTTCGCTTGGCACTTTTTTATTCTACCTCTAGGTCCACTTGCATGGTGGGGCTTGAACCTGGACTCAGGGCGCAGGCGCCGTGTACAGCTGATTGAAGGTTTTCAGCTTCGGCTATTTTTGGTGGCTCCTTGGTCGTACGTACTGTGCAAGCGCTGCGCCTGCACATTACAGGGGGGTCCTTATCCGCCGGGGGAACTTTCTCGGCAAGACACTGACTCTCCCTCCTCACACAGAGACCGCGTGTGAGGAGGGAGAGCGACCTGCAGCAGCAGCGTGAGTGTTTGAACACTAACACAGTGCCACACACACAAACACACATGCCCACCTGTGCCCAGTGCCACCTATCAGTGCCCTCTGTCCCCAGTGCCACCTATCAGTGCCATCTGTCCCCAGTGCCACCTATCAGTGCCATCTGTCCCCAGTGCCACCTGTCCCCAGTGCCAACTATCAGTGCCACCTGTCCCCAGTGCCACGTATCAGTGCCATCTGTCCCCAGTGCCACCTGTCAGTGCCATCTCTCCCCAGTGCCACCTATCAGTGCCATCTCTCCCCAGTGCCACCTGTCAGTGTCACGTGCCATCTGTTATCAGTGTCACATGTCATCAGTGCAACGTATCAGTGCCATCTGTCATCAGTGCCACATCAGTGTCACGTGTCATCAGTGCCACGTATTAGTGCCATCTGTCATCAGTGCCACGTATTAGTGCCATCTGTCATCAGTGCCATGTATTAGTGCCATCTATCATCAGTGCCACATATTAGTGCCATCAGTGCCACGTATCAGTGCCATCTGTCATCAGTGCCACATCAGTGTCACGTGTCATTGTCCTGGTGCTCTAGGGCCTTCAAAAGTGTAATAGGTAGTCAACAAGTTAGATGTGTAATTTATGCTCCTAGAACACGTGTTGGTGCTCCCTGCATGTTGGGCCTCTCTATGTGGCTAGGCTGTGAAAAAGTCTCATACATGTGGTATCATAATACTCAGGAGGAGTAGCAGAATGTATTTTGGGGCATCATTTGTGGTATACACATGCCATGTGAGAGAAATAACCTATTACAATGACAATTTTGTGGAAAAAAAATCTTCATTTTGCAAAGAATTGTGGGAAAAAATGACAACATCAAATACCTCACCATGCATCTTACTAAATACCTTGGAATGTCTACTTTCAAAAAAGGGATCATTTGGGGGGTATTTGTACTCTCCTGGCTTGTTAGGGTCCCAAGACCAGTACATCAGGTGTGATCATTTTTTTATGATTTGCACCACAGTTTGTAGACTCTCTAACTTTTACAAAGACCAAATAATATCCACTAATTTGGGTTATTTTTACCAAAGATATGTAGCAGTATAAATTGTGGCCAAAATTTATGAAGAAAAATTAATAATTTGCAAATTTTTATCAGAGAAACAAAGAAAAATGCGTTTTTTTCAAAATTTTCGGTCTTTTTTCATTTATAGCGCAAAAAATAAAAAACCCAGAGGTGATCAAATACCACCAAAAGAAAGCTCTATTTGTATGAAACAAAGGACAAAAATATAATTTGGGTACAGTATTACATAACTGAGTAATTGTCATTCAAATGTGAGAGCACTGAAAGCTGAAAATTGGTCTGGGCAGGAGGGGGGTTTAAGTGCCCAGTAGGCAAGTGGTTAAAGGTAACCATCCTCACCTGTGATCTGTTTGCTTGTAATTAGTGTGTGTATAAAAGGTCAATGAGTTTCTGGACTCCTGGCAGACCCTTGCATCTTTCATCCAGTGCTGCACTGACATTTCTGGATTCATGGGGAAAGGAAAAGAATTGACAAAGGATTTGCGGGAAAAGGTAGTTGAACTGTATAAAACAGGAAAGGGATATAAAAAGATATCCAAGGAATTGAGAATGCCAATCAGCAGCGTTCAAACTCTAATCAAGAAGTGGAAAATGAGGGGTTCTGTTGAAACCAAACCACGGTCAGGTAGACCAACTGAAATTTCAGCCACAACTGCCAGGAAAATTGTTCAAGATGCAAAAAACCCACAAATAATTTCAGGTGAAATACAGGACTCTCTGAAAATGTGGTGTGGATGTTTCAAGATGCACAATAAGGAGGCACTTGAAGAAAGATGGGCCGCATGGTCGAGTCGCCAGAAGAAAGCCATTACTATGCAAATGCCACAAAGTATCCTGTTTACAATACGCCAAACAGTACAGAGGCAAGCCTCAAACCTTCTGGCACAAAGTCATTTGGAGTGATGAGACCAAAATTTAGCTTTTTGGCCACAACTATAAACGCTTCATTTGGAGAGGAGTCAACAAGGCCTATGATGAAAGGTACATCATTCCTACTATGAAACACAGAGGTGGATCGCTGATGTTTTGGGGATGTGTGAGCTACAAAGGCACAGGAAATTTGGTCAAAATTGATGGCAAGATGAATGCAGTATGTTATCAAAAAATACTGGAGGAACATTTGCATTCATCAACCAGGACATACTTGGACATTCTAACATGACAATGATCCAAAACAGTTGACCTGTCATTGGCTACAGCAGAATAAAGTGAAGGTTCCTGAGTGCCCATCTCAGTCTCCTGACCTAAATATCATTGAGTCACTCTGGGGAGATCTCAAACGTGCAGTTCATGCAAGTTAGCCCAAGAATTTCGAGGAACTGGAGGCTTTTTGCTAAGAGGAATGGGCAGCTTTACCATCTGAGAAGCCTCATCCAAAAATACCACATAAAATAATACCACATAAAATAATGACCACATCCCTAATAGATTGAGAGAAAAAAAATTGTATGTATAGACGTATACATACAATGCACACATATATATATATATATATATATATATATATATATATATATATATACTATATTTTTTATTCAGAGCCCTTTAACCAAACAACCAGTGTCTGGATACTGTCCATGTTTGGACACCCCACACCATAGAGGACCTCCTCATTGAGGGTAATTCAAAAATATTCTTCGGCTACTGATATAGGAGTTCAACTAAGATTCCTTAAGCTACTTTTGAGGCTGAGGTTTTCCCGGTCCTTGAAGGGTGAATTCTCTTTATGATAAGGTATGAATTAATACATTCCCACCTTATTTAAATAATTACACACATATACATTTACGTCCCTCTTTTCTTTTTTCCCCCTGTCTATATTAGGTGATCCCTTTGTACCCTACGTGGTTGTCTAGTAGCCAAGAGGGCCTTGTACACCTTCTCTCTTTTTTGTTTTAATTTTGGTTAGTTGGAATCATTACAAACATTAATCTTACCATTGGTCAATTCGGCGCTTTGTTTCTCCGCTCAGGCATAGTGAGTAGCTGCTGTCATGTATTTTCCTTAAAGTCCCATATGTGTGGGGAGTTTTTCTTTTTCTCTTAAGAACTGGGGTGTGTAAAATTTTGATCGGGGTCATTTGGGTAGTTGTCATAATAATTTAAAAAGAGTAAACACAGTTTATTGATAATAAATGGCTTCAGCCAAACACTAACCATGAGTGAAAGAAACGTTTTTGTGTTATCATTCATATTCTCTGAAAAATGGCCAAGAAATCATAAATTCTGCCAGGGTATGTAAACTTATGAGCACAACTGTAATCATTATACGTTCTTTTGTAAATTTGAGACTTACATTTAAACTACCTTCCGAGAAAGACTAAACCTCCACACTGATTCCTGTTGTCAGGGCTAGCCTGATTGTTTCAGGGATTCTGTGGCTGTGATCTACCTCATTATATTGACAGAAAATTATACAATTACTCTAAAATTAACATAATATTCTTTTGTTTTTGGGAGAGATAGCTAAATCTCACGTATGTAAACATTACTAGCGTGCATAGGAGAATATATTAAAATCCATTCATTAGAGGATTTTCCATAAGGATTCAGTATATTTTGCTTCAGGATGCCTTTGTGCTTATGTTATTCATTCTAATAAATATAGGAGGTTAGGTTCTCGTAAACTCCAATCTACAGATCTCAACCTGCTTGAAATGTGTTCTACCAAGAACACATGAAACTTCACTTCTCTGCTGCTATATAACTCATCTGTGGAGACATGTACAGTATGTTTCAGTCTGTTCCAAAGGCATTCCCTACACTAAGCTTGTTTTTACTTTAAAGGGAACCTGTTGGCCATTTTAAACTTTTGAAATAAAAGTTTTGCCAAGGAACAAATACTACAAGTGCCCGCTTTACCTTTGTTAGCTAGGAAAGCCTTTTTTTGTGTGCCTCTTTAAAACTGCCATTCTTCTCTTTAGTAAGGTTGCCCTGATTGGTCTTCGAGACTTTTCCACTGGACAGGTGAATGTCAGCTGCTGGAGTTTAGGAGGTTAGAACCCAAGGTAAGTTACGACCCAGTAACAAAGTTAATATTTTTTCAAACACTTATGCAGAAGAGGAGTTTTTTGGCTGGAGAAGCCACCTTGTGATATGTTCACATAGTGTAAAACCATAAAAACTTTTATTCTAAAACTTATAAAATGAACACTTACAATGTTTCCAGAAAAAAGAGCCTTAAGTCCGGTCCGTTGGCCGTGTGGACTCGGACAAACCTGTCCTACTGGAGTGGAGCACAGATTGGAGGTGACGTCAGCACATCGTCTAGCTCCGCCCTACACGTTTCGTGACATCATCACATCTTCCAGGGGCCGTGATGATTTGCCTTTAAAAATTTAACATGGCTTGGTATTTCTGTCCCCCTCTCCATAGTAGTGTGTTTACTAAGCCTGGTTGATTCGCTCGCCACTACTTAAGCTATACACACCCTCCTTATGTTTTTATTTTATGCCAGGTAGTTAATTAACTATCCTGGAAGAAAATGTCAGCACCTTCTGTGACAGCATGGAAATGATTGTTGAACAAAGCTGTCCCCCTGTATAAAGCCACATATGCAAGTAGGGGTGCATTTACTAAATTTCATAAAGTGTGGGGCGGATTTTTTTTTTTCCATGGACACTGCTTCTGACTGTGGCTGAATGAACTAAATAGCTCAGTTGTGGGCTTGTGATGTTTTCCCCTGATGTTCTGCATTGTTACACATACAGTATAATTGAATGTAGATACCTTGTTTGCTTGGTAAGAATTGGGTGGGGTAAGAGTTGCCATGTTATGTGCATCCTAAAATGATTGTTATGAGGGGGTGGCACTTCACTTGTCTAAGGTCTGTCACCCTGTTGGGTGACCTCAGCACTGGCAACATTGATGAGGCTATTGTTTTGCTATTACTTTTAAAACATTTTTTGTCTTGTTGTTTTCTTTTTCGAATTTTGTGTTTGTTGCTTGTCAGCTTTGTATGCTGCAGTTTTGTACATCTTAAAAATTTCAATAAAAAGAAATTTACAAAAAAACAAATGTACCATGGCTGACAAATACACTTTAAGATACTCTTACCAGTGATTAGACGAGCGTAGTTGCAGTACAGAAACACATCTGTAGCAGCATAGGCCAATAATATTTTTATGAGGCAATGGCTAAACCTACTGAGATCAAAAACTATGACATTGGGAAAACCATTCACTGCACAAATTATGGATTTATGAATTATCACCTCTTGACTGACTGAATTTAAGGCAGTATGGTTACTCGTGAGCTCTGAGCACCTATAATTTATATCAATGCTTAAATGAATCTGAATAATCTGTGCAGACAGACATCTGATTACACCACAGATTTTCAGGTGCAAAACAGACAAAATCATAAATGTCTTCCGAGAAGGAAAAGCCACTGAATCACTATGGGGAGATACCTCTACGCACTTTTTTTCGCTGTGGCTAGCATTACCATCTTGTATTGCTGGGTCCTGTGTTCAGTGCTCACCATCTTCATTACTTTTATATCGTACAATATGCATGCATTTATGTGGGTTTCCTTCCTTGACACAAGAACATAGTTTGTGGTTAATTTGCCTTTAAAATATTCAAAATGGGGATAAGGTTGTGCAGGGGTTCTTAACCTTTTTATGATTATACTCCGCCTCCAAAACAATGGTCAGCCCAATATGTCCCTATACCCCCTTTGTCAGACTATTGAGACCATTATCATTGCTTTTAGATAAATCAGTGGTGCTTCAGATGAGAAGAAACAAGGAGGAAAAAAAAAAAGGGGGGGGGGGATAAAAGCCACATGAGAGATCCTTTTAATGGAAGTATTCAGTTGAATGTATGGGAGAAATAAGTCAAAAAGTGTAGTAAGCGTATAGTCACAATAATAAGGTTTCTGGATACCCGTCCTAGGGTCAGGCAAACTATTTAGCACATGTGGAGAATATGACTATCTCCACGCAGTTAGAGGAGACAAGATTTGGGACAGATCCTGTTTATTCAGGAACATTTTGGCCATGGTTCAAATGAGAAACAAGTTTGGATGAGATTTGAAATTTTGCAGATACGGTAGATTACAACACAGCATAATTTTGGGAGAAGGAGTGAAGAATCGCTTATCCTCTAGCCACACTTTGGTGCTGCAGTGTTTGAACCAGTCAATAATATGATTCAGATGAAAGGTAACATAATACAGCTTTGCATCAGGGACAGATAGTCCCCCTTCGGTTTTTGGGCATTGCAGCTAAAAACCAGATACCAACACTCATCAACAAGACTACAATAGAGCTCCTCACCTGAAATTTTCATCAAGGGTTCTGAAAATGGATTTTCATTTTTTAGAGGGCTGATGGAAGGGAGAATAAAATAAGGAAAAAATATGACATTTTTTAACCATGAAAAGTGACAAGCATGCCTGTTTCACCTAAAGGAATGCCCCTTTCTGATAAAATGAATGTTAATGATTACTTATAACAGGTCTTTTAACATTAGAGGCCCATCATGTAACAAGTTACACTGAGCAGACTGTTATCAACTCCTACAACTGCATCTGTTGGCCTCTGTCAAAGGAAAGCTGTATGTGGTGTTTTAGAAGTTTTCATCTGATCCTCATCTTTTTATGGTAACCCTACAGATATAGGCATTGGTGTCAGGAGACATATCTCTTGCATACTTGTAGGATATGAACATGAACAGCTCTGTTATGCCCCGTACACACGGTCGGATTTTCCGATGGAAAATGTCCGATCGGAGCGTGTTGTCGGAAATTCCGACCGTGAGTGGGCTCCATCGGACATTTTCCATCGGATTTTCCGACACACAAAGTTGGAGAGCAGGATATAAAATTTTCCGACAACAAAATCCGTTGTCGGAAATTCCGATCGTGTGTACACAAATCCGACGGACAAAGTGCCACGCATGCTCAGAATAAATAAAGAGATGAAAGCTATTGGCCACTGCCCCGTTTATAGTCCCGACGTACGTGTTTTACGTCACCGCGTTCAGAACGATCGGATTTTCCGACAACTTTGTGTGACCGTGTGTATGCAAGACAAGTTTGAGCCAACATCCGTCGGAAAAAATCCTAGGATTTTGTTGTCGGAATGTCCGAACAAAGTCCGACCGTGTGTACGGGGCATTAGAGTTGTTGGGGAAATATCTATTGGCAGTTGACTAAAGCTGGGTTCACACTTCAGCATGGGGCGGCTCACAGCAGGGGTCCGGCACGTCCCTGTGCACCAGGTCCAATTTCAGTCTGAATTTTTGGCTGAATTCAGATTCACACCGGAGCTTCTCTGGAGACGTGTGAACTGGCTCCATAGAGATCAGGTCACAATCTCTTGACATGCGAATTGGATATGGGGGAACCCAACCTAAAGGTGGTCAGGTCACATGTGGCTCAATAACTACAAGTAATTCACTAGATAGCAAGCATCATTTAGGATGGTTAGAGGCACTTACTGGCATACAGGATTGTGTTTTGAGCTATCAGGGTCTAAACCTTTTGTTGGTTATAAAGGAGCGCAGGTATGAGTATTGGCAGATCCCCACCTATCGCTCTTTAGGAAATACACCATACGGTCAAAAGTTTTTTGACACCTATATGAGCTTCTTGAACCCATTCCAAAACAATTGGTATTAGGGTGAAAGTAACACCAACTTTGTGGCTATAGCAACCTTTACTCTTATGAGAAGACTTTCTACAAGTGTTTGGAGCGTATCTGTGGGAATTTGTGTCCATTAAGCCAAAGAGCATTTGCGAGATATTCTGATGTTGAACAAGAAAACCACATTCACAATTGACATTTCAATTAATCCAAAAATTCCTCTACACCAAACTCGTCAACCCATGTCTGTATGGACCTGGCTTTGTTACAATTGAGAAGTCAACCCTTTTCCGTCAACATGAACAAGTTTATTTTAAAAATATAGTTAAGTACAAAAACAAGTACAATAACCATCTTAAATACAAAATATAAAATTAAAAAGAAAAATGACAATATTATGTAGTATAATTTAGGTGTGCTTTACATGTTAATATAACAGATTAAAAACACATTTAAACAGAATTGGCCATACAATGTGAGTTAAGTTTAGCACATTACCAGTGCAAGTTAACAAGTGGTCATATTTGAGTTTGTTGCTATCAATTTCTTCAACACATCATCTGGAACCATGCAGTTCTCCATGTGCAAAAAGCAATTCATTTCAAAGATTGTATATATCAAGTACGGAAAGGTACACTTAGGATTCAAGTAGTCTTATATTAAAATGCAACATTCAGAAATGCATGTGCATGCATGTGGAATGTCAGTTTTGTTTATTACATATATTATATACTGCTTTATATCACTGAGGATTGGGGTCAAATTTATTAGACCCACCAAATCTACTAAACATTACATTTTGAAAGTGATTCTACTATTTAAAAGAACATGTTAGACGCTAATACAGCTGCTAATAAGACCACACTAGTCCAATAAAAAAAAATAAAGGCAACTGCATATAATATATTTGCGTTTCAACACTTGGCCATACCTCCAGATCAAGACATATCCAGGCCAAGAACTGTGACTGGCTGGGACAGAAGTTGATCATTAAATGTTGTACTTGGCAGGTGGAAATTATCGGAATTTCCATTTTGAAAGATTTTTAAAGATAGTGTATTGTAAAATGATTATAAGCCTCATAAGGAAGGAACATCTTTGACTAAGAAGAAATCACAATTCAACCAATGTTTGAGGCTGTAAAGTTATTCTATTCAGCTTAATTGTGAGCGTTTTCACAGAACAAAATTTAGAATGTTGTCTGATAAACTAGCGAGTGTCCTCTATCTATAAAGAACGGAAATGGCTTTTCAGATAGGCAGCCTTCCTAGTGAAAGATCCCTTTTAAGCTAGCCTCACCTATGCTAGATAATAAGGCAATGTTTATCATTTAGCCTGCCCTCTCCTCTGCATACATACATACCAAATTGGGCAAATTACATCTCACCAATCATGTATGGGCCCAGTGTAATGCCGCGTACACACGAGCGGACTTTACAGCAGACTTTGCCCGGCGGACTGGATTTTGTCAGACAATTCGATCGTGTGTGGGCTCCAGCGGACTTTGTTTTCTCAAAAGTTGGACGGACTTAGATTTGAAACATGTTTTAAATCAATCCGTCGAAATCAAGTCCGGTCCAAAAGTCCGCTCGTCTGTATGCTAGTTCGACAAACAAAAAGACACGTTAGGGCAGCTATTGGCTACTGGCTATGAACTTCCTTGTTTTAGTCCGGTCGTACGTCATCACGTACGAATTCGACGGACTTTGGTGGATTGTGTGTAGGCAAGTCCGTTCATTCGGAAAGTCCGTCGTAAAGTCCGTCGAAAAGTCCGCCGGGCAAAGTCTGCCATAAAGTCCGCTCGTGTGTACGCGGCATTAGGCCTAACTAATTAATACCATAACAGGGGATAATAGCTGGTATTCTGAACCAGATATTTTAAATGGCATAAGGTAAATAATTTGTTTCAGACTGGAAACTATACAATTTTTATCAGTATTTTAAAACAAGTAGCACTCAAATCACACACTTCTTTAAGAAACAATAATATATATACTGAAATTCAGTATTAAAAGTGTATATATCAATACATACAATAAAATACAGACTTTTCTATAAAATCTTTAACAGTTTCACCAGTATGAAAATATTCCATGTAACTAAAATAAAGACATATTTTCAGGGTTTTTTCAAACTGCAAAGTGTATATAAAAATAATTGCTTATATGTCTTTATATGTATAAAATATGCATTATATTGCATTACTGAATCAAAGAAAGAAGACAACAGCACCATAAGTGTCTTCATCTAAGATGGAATGATCTGGATTTGGCTGGCCAGGACATTCTGGTTGTGTGTTATACCACACTAAAATGTCTTCTTAGCGAGAGGTATGGCTGAGATGTGATACAGCTTATTACAGAATAACATGTTTTATAATATTAAGGAGGTTTCTTTAGAGATTTCTGTACTGAGCTGGCGACAGCTAAAGCTCCTCCTTGAACAAAGCGTACAAAATAGTCACCAGTCAGGGGTCCAACTGCGTACAAGCCTTTCTCCTGTAAGCACTCATAGGTGAATGGATCAATCTCCAGAGGGTTCCTTTTGGAGCTGACTGGCTTCTCTGTGTCCAGAGTCAGATGCTTGCCATTTTTTGGAAGGAAAGACAAGTTAGGGTTAGAACCAATAAGAATTAGGGTCATTGAGACATTGAATGCCTTGTGCTGTCCATATTTATCCCTGAAAATACATTTTTTGTTGTCACTAAAGTGAACTGCATGGTGCTCAGGAAGGCTCATGTAACCTTCATAGGGTCCACCTTTAAAGACAGATTGTTCTTTCATCATTTGGTACACCTTGTGGTACTCTGGGTACATGACCTGTGGTAATTGGTTGAAAATGAGTGCTGGGTCATTAACCCGTCTTCTAAAGGCATGAATTACAGGGATGTTGTAGTGATGCGCTAACAGAATGGCATCTGCAGCTGTCAAACCTGCACCTATGATCAGTACTGGGTCTGAGTCGTGATGAACTTTTTTTGTCTTCACAGCCTCTTCAAGAGCAGAGATCTGGTGGTACACAAATGGAAGATCTTCTCCTTGGATACCCAGTCTCAAAGGACTATCATATGTCCCTGTGGCCAAAACCACATTCTTTGCATAGACACAGAAATTCTGCTTGATTCCTGAATTGTTTTCGATGAAGCCGCTCACTTGGAAGATGCTCTTGTCCTCTGGTCTATCCACGTTAAACTTGGGCCTGTCCCAGAGGTTTTCCTTCTCAGGTACATTTTCCTCACTTCTGTTCAGTTTTACAATTGAGGTGACAACAGCTCCTGAGACAAAGTTGTCCTGAAGGCTTTTGTTCCTTACATAGTATTGGTAATAATTCAAGATGTCACCTGCAGTGGACCTATCATTTCTGAGGTTCCTAAAATATAAAAGTAGGTGGTTAGTTAAACAAATGCTATGTTTTCACACATTTTGAAAATTAATATTTTTGGATATTGGTGAATGGGTTCCTCTAGAGTTCAAATGACTGCTCTCTTAACTTCCACGTCTTTCACATGTAACCACAACAAAGCTGTGAAAGTGCAAACGGAGACAGTAGCCCTACTCCAAACAATAGTAAAGTATGTGTAGGTTGAATTTTTACATTTTTAATTTCAGCAGAATGAGTGCACTGATGAAATTTTCAGATAAGCTTTAGAGCTGAACTTTGGTATTTTCGTAAAAAAACACTCTTGCAGAACACAGGGATGGTAAAACTCTCTCTTTATGGTCCCTTCTTTAAAGTGAACCTTTTCACCAGTATGGACAAAGTGCTGGATCACTTAAATTTAAAGTGATATTAAATACTTTTTAAACACTTTTAGCAGTTGATATAATCACTTATGTACTTCTTTATCTTTTTAGTCTTCGAATATGTTTCAGCTTGTTACTGCTTGCTATCACTGCTGTCCCAGGTTTCCTGTTTCAGGGTGGCTCTTTTCCTTGCAGTATCCAATAAAGAAACCCTTGCAACCAGGGACCAAAGTTGTGTCATCCAACACGGTGTGCATCAACAGAACACACAACTCCATAGCAGTCCCTTGCTCCTACCCTCTCCCTTCTCCAAGTTAACAGAAAATGGTATCAAATAGTTTACTGGGGAATGTTTATTTCAATGTATTAAGCTAAAAAAAAACACTAAGGGTCTAATACTATAAATGCTAGAATTAGAACTCAAAATAAGTGCAGTTCATTTGCCACAGTAGAAAGACCCCCAAAGTAGAAGTCCGGTCAAAAGCTAACTAAGCTTAAACCTACTTCCACTCTCATTCTAAGCCCTATGCCACCTACCCTGTAAAGGAAAGATGTGTATGCCTACCTAATCTAAGGGCGCTCCGGTCCGGTCATGCGGCTTCAGTGTAGAGGTGGGATAGCGGACAACGGATGCCCCATAGTAAGTTTGTGGGTGACATCACTACCCTGACTCTGAAAGCAAAGTTGTTGCTCCCTTCCCCAAATCCGGCCGCTGGGGAGATCATGTGACTGGACCACAGTGCCCTTAGATTAGGTAAGTATACACATCTTTCTTTTACAGGGTAGTTAGCGCTTAGAATGGGGGTTGGAGGAGATTTAAGCTTAGTTAGCTTTCGACTGGATTTCCACTTTAACATCCGATAAGATAACTATTTCCAGAATGCCATAGGTAGCTGTGTGTGACATGAATTCATCCATGTTCAGAATGCAAGCTATGTGCAGTATGAATAAATGAGATAAATAGAGATTATCCTTTCTGTAGACGGCACATTATTAGTACTATTTATCTGCTTTAGAGTGTGTTCTTGTATTGTAAATTGAAGCTTTCTGCAAATGTTCTTATCAGGTAAACCCAGAGCATGTCCTTTCTCCAAGATGTCCTAGTACGGAGATACAGTACATGATGATAGACAGAAATACTCTATATGCTTTACATCAAATGAACGGGACCGAGGAAAAATCTACCCAATAAGGGGATGGTTGGGTTGATTGTCCCTACAGATGTACAGACAGTCTGTTTAAAGGAAATTTCATCCATTTTTTTGGTAAGGAAAGTATAGTTAAAGTGAACAAAATAAATGAGCAGTGCAGCGCTATATGTACAACCAGAAGACTCAAATGTCACTCATAGTAAATGTAATAAAGTCCCCTTTAAATGTGGAAATAGGAAGGTTGATAGAAAAAAGGTCTCCTCTGCGGTGGTCTAGGTGCTCATAACAGTTCATATAACAGTTCATATAGTGCAATGCAATCCGTGATTCCACCACCAGTTAGCCAAACCGCTCACCCCAGCAAATGAATCTGGAGGAAGTCCAGATTCGGACGATACGCGTGCGGGAGTTCCTTTGGACATCACTGCAGCCACCTTTTCTATTTTTGATATTATCTTATGATGTCATATACACCTTTATCCCAGCACTAGGGTTGTAGTGCTTATTATGTGAGCACCTGACTTAGTAAATGTGATTGTTTTAGCCACACAGTGTGCACTATATATTCATTTTTATATTACATGTGAATATGATCACCAACTGAGAACTACTGAGTGTGGTCTTCTATTATCGTGTGACTGTCGGCCCATGCAAGTTCCCATCTATGTCCACTGAGAGTGGTAAATGCCTTCTTGACCCATCTGTTAGCTCAGGGGTCCATTTGCTGAGGTGAGCAGTTTGGCTAACTGGTGGTGGAATCACGGATTGCATTGTACTATATGAACTGTTATATGAACTGTTATGAGCACCTAGACCACCGCAGAGGAGACCTTTTTTCTATCAACCTTCCTATTTCCACATTTAAAGGGGACTTTATTACATTTACTATGAGTGACATTTGAGTCTTCTGGTTGTACATATAGCGCTGCACTGCTCAATTATTTTGTATACTTTAAGGTTTTATATGTTTGCCTTCAGTGTTCAGCTGCTTTTATTTTACAGTTAGGATTTAGTATTTGCGCTGACTGAATTTTCATTTATAGTTAAAGTGAACCTTCACCCAGGAATCTGACTTTCTCTCTTCTGACTCCTCCCTGTTCTCTCTTATAATAGGAAAAAACTATTTTTTACACATGAAATACTTTTAAACATCTTTAGTCCTTGCTTCCTGAATCCTCACCTAGGGAAGAATAACGAAAATAGCGCAATCTTGCGCATGTACAGACACGCTGTGGAATCTAAAGGAACTGGCAGAGACCCATGCTGTGTCTGCTAATGCACAAAATCACACTGAACCCCTGCGCATGCACAGAAAGCTTTAGAAAATATGAAATTCCTCTTTATAATCACCTGCTGAGGTCTGCGGCTTTGGATGTAAAGTTTCGGCTGCCATGCTAGGGCTATCCTTTGAAAACCAGAGACCATTTCATTTAATCCCCCCTAAAGCAGGCAGAATTCTGAAGATTGTTGTAGTAAAGGAAAAATTTAATCAATTTTCAGTGGGTTCATATTTTATTGATTATAGCAATGTTTACCTTGATAAAAAATTTCTATGACTTTCACAGACTTTGAAGTATGGTGATTAATATTTTTGTTATATAGTTTTACAGCACTGGGGTCATCGGTTCAAGTTCCATCCTAGTCACTTCCTGCATCACATATGACTGTTCTCCCTGTGCTTGCATGGGTTTCCTCCCAGTACTTCCATCTCCCACATTCCAAAGGCATGCTTATTAGTTAATTGACTCCTGTCTATATTGGCTCTAGTATGTGTTATATGCATGTGACATAGGGACCTTACATTGTGAACGGCTGCATGAATTGTCAGCACTATATAAATATCTGTAATAATAATAATTTGTAGATTGGCCATGGCAGGAAGCACCCAGTGGTTCAGTGCAATTATTCTGCCTCCCGCTGAAAAACATATGCAGTGTAGCCCCTTAGTCCCCCCTGCAAAGTCTTACAAATACCTGTTCAGTTTGTCATTTTGTAACATGGTGACAACACTCCTGCATTTTTACTGAATTCAGAGCAGAGTTGTCACCCTTTTGTATACTGTTCCTGCTTATACTACAGTTAGATGAGAAGATGTTGCAGGGGACGTAGCTATCAGCATTGCCTCTGGTGATTCCCAGGCCTATAGCTTGTCAACCAACATTTTGCCATGCCTAGTCCTGCCCACTTTCTGGATTGACAGCTCTGCATCTGCTGCTGATACCCTCCCACTGTGAGCTGCAGTGTCTAGGAGGGGGAGCGTGTGATACAAATGATGGAGAATTTGGATCAGTCAGGGGAGGAAAGGGAAGTTTTAGGTCAAGAGGCTTGTGCATTATATCATAGCTGGATTTACGCCAAGCTGTTCTGCTTACACATTTATCTAAAACCACCCAAAAATATATATTCCATACACAATAATCACCATACTCTAAAGATTGATTGTGAGTTTGGTTTCTTACCTCCTTTTCTTCCTCATCCAGTCTTTAAATGATAAATCGGGCAGGCCCATCCAGTCCCCACGGCTAAGAGTAATCATGGAACCCTCAATGGCCTAAAATAGAAAATACTTGTGGTCACATAACTTACAGAGCACAGAAAAATACTTACTTTCCCTGAAGACATTAAGACAGAAAACATCTTTTAATATTGGGCGTTGTTCACACCAGCCCATGGCGTTTTTCTATGCGGGCTGGTGTTTGTTGTGCGCAAGCTGCGAGGGGCGGTACATTGTGCTGTTTCAGTGCATCAAACCATTTACATTTTTTTAAACCCTATTGAAGTGCCACAAAATGACACTGCAGCTTAGTTGTAGTGTAATGAGTGGGGCTGTTTGATTATTGTGTGGCCAGCTTTTGTCTACTTTAAATGTACACAGCAGTCACGTGTACAAATTAATACTCTGAATCTATTTCACAAATAGCAGCTATAGCATTTGGTTACTCCTTATGTGTTCTGCAGCTGTCTCTTCCGTCTCTAATGCAGGGGTCTCAAACTGGTGGCCCTTCAGCTGTTGCAGAACTGCAAGTCCCATCATTCCTCTGCCTGAGGGAGTCATGCTTATAACTGTCAGCCTTGCAATGCCTCATGGGACTCGCAGTTTCGGAACAGCTGGAGGGCCGCCAGTTTGAGATTCCTGCTCTAATGGGATCCAATGATAAATTACATGTGAACCACTCACATTCCAAGCGCCCCCTGGTGGTCCTCTCCCCAGCACCAAGTGAGGAATGGCTCTCTCTGGTTCTAGAGTCCAGCCCAGTACAGATTCCACGTCTCCGAGAAAATCAGTGTCAGGTCTGAGCAGAGTGTCAAACAGCAAAGCAGCTGGGCTGTTGGAGCGTCCTTCCAAGCCCTCAGACAAATACTCCAAATCCTGGAAAGATAAAAAATGTAAAGTTTTTCATTTGCGAATTGTGATCTATCAATAATCAATATAAATTTAACTCCCATTACTAAGTGCAAATGGGAACTCAGGTGGAAAGTTCTCATTGCTTGTTGAAAGACAGAAAGCAGGTGGGTGAGTCAGCCCGCTGGCATCTACCCCTACCTGCTGATTTAGTGCGCAAATCTGCATTACCAAAATAAAGCAGAGTTCCAGGTATGAAATAAAACTAGATACCCCTTACTGTGAATGTCCATTGAAATTACTTGAATGCCAAGCTTCTAGGTTCATTAGTCACAGGGGGGGTTCAAGGAGTGGATGCTTCTTGGTCACCTCCTTGTGTGAATGTTACAGCACTTTACTGCCGTCCTGTGCTTCCTGAAGGAATGGGAGAGCCGCACCTTCAGAGCCCCATAAACATGATTGAACAGCTCTAGAGTCAACTGGATTTTCTAAAAGCCCATCACCATCTCTAAAAATCAATACCAAGCTTCATGGTTGCAACAGCAGCTGTGATCTAGCTGTAATCTTTTGAATACCAGGACGTTTATAAACGCACCTTGTTAGACAAGGATTTAAACATCACTAGTTTGTTCTGCTTTGTGCTCTGGAAGGAGGCCATCTTAGCCTCTGTTTGATCTGCTGCACATTTGATCAGTTACGACACCAGTCATTTGATGGCTTGACGTTCGCTTGAAAGCGCAAGAAACTGACAGTTATTGTTCACGGCATGCCTTGAATGTAACTGCTTTGGGAAACTGTTAAAATTGATGGTTTTGTTCCGCATTCAAGCTTTGTGTAGGTCATGACATGATGTGTGATTATTGTGAGAAGCAGCAAAAAGCTTTACTGCTCATCACAAGAAGTCTACATATAAGATATATTTAACACTGTTACAGAAAGCTATTGGCATTTAATTAAGTAAGGTATGCTATCCCTTCCCCCACCCACGAAGAAAGGCCTGCAGCTAACAAAACGACACACTAGGTGCTATATAAAAGGCATAGGGTTTCAACATATATCTGTTTTACAGATATACATATAACTCAGAAGCCTCTATTAGCTTTTTTCCCATTATAAATTTTTTGAAGACAAGTACATATAACTTTATTTTGACTTCCCATATACCAACACGATGACCTAGAATGGTTATATATGTTAGCTAATAATTAGGAAAACAGTATTTCCATGCTGTAGCTCCCTAAGGCAACTGCCTTTATGGCCTCACGGTGATAATCTACTCGTAGCTAGAAGAGACACCTGTAGGCACCTCTCTACCAAGTATTAGTATTTGCTAGAAAAACTAGGTTTTTCTATTCCAAAAGTGTGTTCTAATGAAACCAAAAGCCATGGGGGACATTTCCAGAATGATTATTCACAGCAAAGCTTATCAAATGTGCCGCATTTCACATGTCTTCAGGTCATAGTGACCTTTTCACAGGGCCAATCACCTCTGGTGTCATCAGCTAGCTGGTTGTCAAAAGTCCCCATATATTGAAGTGTTGCTTGAAAGACCCGATTTTTGTTATTCGGTGCTCTTTTGTCCCCCTTTCCCTTACATTGACAAAAGTATGGGATCAAATGAATGCCAGCATAGCTCAAATATTAGATTGCCATGAAAGCAATTTGCTTGTCACAGATGCTATCTTTGTCTTCTCTGAGATCAATCTGCTGGAGTTTTAGCCATTTTTTAGGTATTGCTTCTGTCTTAATGGAAAAGCTTCAAAATCAACATGATAGCCAATTCTAACCACTGTAACAAGACAATATATATGTTGCAGATATAGCAATGATCATGTGACTGCGTAATTTCATATATAAAAGTACACAAACCTGTTCTGTGATAGGAACACCAGGGAATTCTTCTAGTTTCCTTTGTAACAATGGATTGGGATGTACAGCTCCTTCTTTCACATATGGAGTATATCCAGACAATAAGTAGGACAGACAAATCCCTGCTGGACCATTACCTAAAAGCAAGCAAACATTAATCATTAAATAGATATATCTATATGTTCTGTAAAGCAACCCATAAAACATGCAAACATCTGTAAATACACTTTCTGTGACCTTTTGGCCATGAATTTTCATCTTCTCCAGTTGCCTGGACCCAAAAATGAAAGTAAGACAATGCAACATGACTACTAAAAATGCACAGCTCCCACAGGGAGAACAGCAGGCAGAAGAAAGCTATATGTATTATAATAGAGGTAATATATATATATATATATTAATGAATGGGAGAAAGATATGCCATCTATTGTGCCTTCTACTGTAAGTCTTGGGATAGCAGCTCTGAAGCATGAGTTTTTTTGGCCAGGGTTGGAATATTGAGCCAAACGTCAATTGTTTTTGTAATCTCAGTAGTGAGAATATTAAGGTGCCCTTGTATATTTCCCATTACACAGTTACAGTACATCAGAAAAGTTATACAGTGAAATCCACTTTGTTGGTATTTACAGTTGAACGAGCTTAAAAAAATCCTGACTACTAGAATCAAAGCATGGATGAATCCATTCATTCACATGAACACACAGCTTAAAGCTGAAATCCCGGCCTACAGAGGCGACCATAATTGAATCCAGTTAGTCTAAAGCTGGCCATAGACGGATCAAAAATTGACCGGTTTAGCAGGGACCAAACAAATTTAGATCCATGTGTGTCAATGCCTGTTGGACTGAAGTCGATCGTTAGAATTTATCAAATAGGCTTGTTGGAAGTTTTTTCACGATTAGCTGGCTGCGGGCCGCTGTCAGAATACAATGTTTTAGTGGGAGGGATTCCTCCATCTACCTCGTTTGTGTGGATGGAGGAATCCATTTTTTTTTTCATTCAGCCCACTGGCTGATCAAGAAAAAAAAAAAAGAGTAATCTACGGCAGCTACAAATACTGTATACTGCTGCCGCCGCCATTCATGTTGTAGGAAACCGGCAATGAAGCCTTCTGGCTTCACAGCCAGTTCCCTACTGTGCATGCGCGAAGTGCGCTGCACTTTCTAACTGGCCCGGCGGTGGAGGAAGGAGGCCGAACTTCCCAGGATCGGCGCCGCGGCGCAGTCTTCCTGAAGTGTGGAAGGGTACCTATCAAAAACAGGTACCCATTTCCCCCCCTCCCCCCTGAGAGGTGCCAAATGTGGCACCGGAGGGGGGAGGAAGCACATAAGCGGAGGTTCCACTTTTTGGTGGAACTCCGCTTTAAGTGCTTGAATTTGCAGTAACAGACTGGAAGACGGCGTAAGAGCAATATGCAGCTATCTAGCTTTAAGCTGGCCATACATTGATAATGTTGGATTTTCCCCACACAGTCAGGGCCACAGGCTATAGCCAGCAGTGCTGATCTGTATATTCTCATGGTGGGGATGTCTCCCTACTGTCAGAATACAAAGGCTCAGTGGGGGGATTCCTCCATCTACATAGAGTGTGTGGATAGGGGAATAGAGTCATTTTTTTTTTTCAACCTACTGGTTGAGTGAAAAAAAAAAAGACTCATCTACGGGCTGCTTTACAGTTTTGCACAGCTCTGTAAACCCAACACTGGGTGCTTGTTCATAAGAGCAGAGGGATAACTTGATCAGTGCTCTTCATTTCTGTTCTATCTGCAGGCTGGGGGAAGGTTAGACCAGGTGTATGGATTCATCATATTAAGAGCCTGCAAGGATTAGCAACTTCTCACCCAATACAAGTCAATGGGAATGCAAAAGCAAATTGAAGCACATTGATGCAGTTTTAGACAGGCGCAAAAGCAGATCAGAAGGAGGTCAACTGCAGATCAAATGCACCTGACAATGAACTCTGAATGATCTCAGATGGAAGCTGAATGCACCCAAAACATTCTGCAAATGCCCATCAGGCCCTAGACTGGCTGAACTGAATTACTAATCTTTAGGCAGGTAAGGCAGTTTACATATTTGTATTTAACTGTGGAATAAGCTGTTTGCCTGGTGTTCAGCTTTAAGGCAAAGTATTCCAGTTGGTTTTGTTGGTACATTATTGTATTTCCCATTCAATTCATGTTTTCCCTGCTCTGAGTGAATATGTAAGAACATAAAACATATCTGTGCCCTTTATGATGGTCATTGAGATATGATTACATTTGGAACAATAATGTATTGCTCCCCTACAGAGAACCTGCTGAGCAGCTTTCAGCGTTGGCTGGCAGGGACTTCAGTGGGTATGGGCATGGTGTACTTATATAATGTAATACAAGTTACAGCTGGCCCTTGTGTGCCTGTAAACTAAAGGTAATGCTAACTGGGACACAATGTAGGTCTCTGCCAACATAGATCAAGGTTAAAAACCAGGACACATCACCGAAGTTAAATGCATATGAAAATCTCATGCAAAGCATGTCTGATTAAATGGTTTCTTGTTATATCTTGCACCTCCGCTTTGTTCTCACTCTAAATAATATATAATTACACTATTGGAACTAGGTAGATAGTTTTGGCCTGTAGAAGACAATTTTCTACTTGCCAGATTGCTAACATGGTAATGTAAATGTAACAGGTATGAGGTATGCAAACAGGTCCTTTTGTACTTCTAGATTAAAGACATTTCTTATTGCCAAACAAAAGAACCAATATTGCCATAACAAGCCTATCGGCTCTGGCCTCTGATTAGTAGCATACTATGGCCACTTGCCAGCCAATCTGAGTTGTATGCATAGCCAAACGTTTTTTTAGTTTTGGATACAGTGGGGAAGAGTTTACCCCGCCAGATTATTTTTTTGCGGACTGTGTAACATTGAGGAAACTGCCATATGCTAGCCAATCAGAATTCTGCAATCAAGGGCGCATGGTTGCAGTTGGTTGTAAGACATTATTTAGTGACCACTGACTGGTCTGCATCAATGGGCTTTTGCAATAACATTGAAGCAAAATAACTACCCAAAGCAGCCAATCAGGATGCATCTTGTACTGGTCTCCCTTCATTATAATGTAGTTGCAATGGTTTACTGTGGTTTGTGCTCTTTTGAGTATTCATTTAACACATCTTAAAGACTAATAGGTGGTCACACTTAACAAGGAACTAAACCCTCCTATCCTTTACAGCCAAGGCCTCTGTTTGATCTGCAGTTGCAATGGTGCTTCACGTGATCAGTTATGAGCACAAGCAACTGTGAGTGTTATTCACAGCATGCCTCAAATATAACTGTTGGGGAAACAGTTAAATTGATGGATTTGGTTCCACTTTAAAATCAACATGGTTCAAAAAAATATGGCAGTAAAAGTGTAAAAACGAGTAAGAACTGAGCAAGGACGGATGTGGAAGCGCTCCTACTCACGTAGCTCTCTTCAGACTAGGAGTGGTTATTGCTAAAGTGGAAGTGGCTTAAATGGAAGTCAGCAGAGAAACTTCTCTGTTTCAGTTTTATAAGAATTATTATGCCATGACTAAGCAGTATGAAAATCCCACAAGCACTTACCGATAATAACCACGGGAAGGGGCGACCATTCACTTGTCTGAAATTCTGCTAATTCTTTAGACATTTTGGTCTATTGAGTGACACAGAGCAGAGTACCTGTAATTTAGAAAATATGCATTTAAATTATCTATATCTAGAGATCGATCTAATTAAACACAGTTATATATTTTGGCACTGAAGGTCTGGTGGTGTTAATTTTGGTGCTGAAAAGAAGTGAAAGTATCAGTGCTGTCCATGGTACCCCAAAATTCCCAACTATGCCCTACGCTAAAGTACACCCCATAACTTAAACTGTATACATAGCCAAAAAGTTTTTTTTTTTTTGTTTTTTTTTATAGAGTTTATGGGTTTTTTTTGCAATCTGTGTACCATTGTGGAAGTTTCCCTTCAATTCTTGTCCCGTAGACGCAACAGGAAGTTGGAGAAAATGTCCCAAAGTGAAGGTAATTCCCCTTTTAGACAGAAGTCCTGGAAAAGGTGCCCCCATTGGATGATTTTACCTTACATCTTGTTCTGTACAGTAGACATCTCCAAAATTATATATTGTTCCTAACAGTCACTGGCACAAATAGAGGGGGAAATCTCCCCATCAGGGACTAGCCCGTAACATTTGCCTTGCTCCAGCACTTAGCGTTCATCTAACAATTTAAGTGACTTAAAGGGGTTGTAAAGGCAGAACTTTTTTTATCTTAATGCATTCTAAGCATTAAGATAAAAAGCCTTCTTTGTGCAGCAGCCCTCCGCAGCCCCCCTAACACTTACCTGAGGTCCCTCACTGTCCAGTGATGTCCACGAGTGTCTCAGCCATCCAGATTCTACTTCCTGATTGGCTGAGACACAGCAGCGGCGCCTTTGGCTCCTGCTGCTGTCAATCAAAGCCAGCTAGCTAATCAGGGGAGAGAGGGGGTGGGGCCAGGTTAGGGCTCCATGTATGATTGGACACAGGGAGCTGTGACTCAGCTCACGTGGCACTATAGCAAGCTGCTTACTGTGGGGGCACCGAACAGGAGGGAGGGGCCAGGAGTGCAGAAGAGGGACCTGAGAAGAGGAGGATACAGCCTGCTCTGTGCAAATCCACTGCACAGAGCAGGTAAGTATACCATTTGTTGTTATTTTTATAGGAAAAAAAAACGAGCCTTTACAATCACTTTAAACCCAACCTCCCTCTCAATTAGCTCTTACCTTAACCACTTACGGACCGCCCACCGTCATTATACAGTGGCTCTTTGAAGTGTAATATCGTTGTTTTGGCAGCAGCTAGCTGCCATAATCCCAGTATCCATTTCTTCAGTGGGAGGTCCGTTTTAAGATAAAAGTGGTCTCAGTGGCAGATTCCCTGCAAGATCACTTTTATCGGTGGCGGGAGAGGCCCCCCCTCCCGCCGCGCTCCGGTGCCCTCCGTCGCTTACCACAGCCACTGGCCGCGGCGGAGGTGATCGGAACCTGTCCCCTGCTTGGCATGGAGCTGAGTGAGGGGAAGATGGCCCCCACTTGGCTCCATACCATTGCAGGGTGGAAGCAACGTCAAAACGTCACTTTGGCCCATAGCTCTTAAAGGGACTTTTTTTTATTTGTTTTTTTTCAAACTACTTTTTTTTTTTTTGGATACTAGTGCAAATATGAGATCTGAAGTCTTTTTGACCCCAGATCTCATAATTAAGAGGTCATGTCATGCTTTTTTTCTATTACAAGGGATGTTTACATTCCTTGTAATAGGAATAAAAGTGCCAATTTTTTTCAAAAGAACAGTGTAAAAACAAAAAATAAAAAGTAAAATAAGGAAAAGAAAAAAAATGTTTTAACGCGCCCCGTCCTGCCGAGCTCACATGCAGAAGCGAACGCATACGTGAGTAGCACCTGCATATGAAAACGATGTTCAAATCACACATGTGAGGTACCACCGCGATCATTAGAGCGAGTGCAATAATTCTTGCCCTAGACCTTCTCTGTAACTCAAAACATGCAACCTGTAGAATTTTTTAAACGTCGCCTGTGGAGATTTTTAAAGGTAAAAGTTTGTCGCCATTCCACGAGCGGGCGCAATTTTGAAGCATGACATGTTGGGTATCAGTCGTCTTATTTTTTAATTCAAAAAATATTTTTTCCAAAAATAGTGCGCTTATAAGACTGCTGCACAAATACGATGTGAGAGAAAGTATTGCAACAACTGCCATTTTATTCTCTAAGGTGTTAGAAAAAAAAAAAGATTTAATGTTTGGGGGTTCTAAGTAAATTTTTAGACAAGTTTGAAAAATAGGCCTGCTCCTTAAGTGGTTAAAACCTCACACTAGAAAACAAATCTAACCTCCTAAAACGTAACACTTGAACTAACGCCTCATATTTACCCCCCATGTATTAAGTCTAATGGTGGCCATACACGCTTTGACTTTATTATTAGCTTGATGTGCAATTTGATCAAAACAATTGAATCAGAAAACGATCAAATAGGCATAACTCTTCTGATCAATTCAGACTCAGATTTGATCAAACTGAGTTGATCAGCCAGGGTGCAAATGTATCGACAGCTTTGCATTTACTGGTAGCTATGAGTTGATTTGGCTATAAATTTGATTGTAGTTAGATTGAATTATGAGGTTGCATAGTGGAGATACAATCAATAACTTAAAGTAATTGTAAAACTTGAATTTTTTTTCTTTTTAAAAACAACAAACATGTCCTACTTACCTACTGGGCAAAGGGTTTGCACAAAGCAGCACGGATCCTCCTCTTCTTGGGTCCGCACTGGTGCTTCTGGCTTATCTCCCCCAACACAACCCCCCCCCCCCCCCTGCAAGTGTCCCCATAGGAATCTACTCCCTGTGGGGGCATTTGTGCATGCTCAATTCCGATCCGGACACACAGCCTGGCTCGTCCCCACTCACAGGTTTCAATTGGCAGTAGCGGGAGCCAATGGCTCCTGCTGCTCTAAGCCAAGGCTGCGAGAGCCGGGAAAGGAGAGAAGAGCTGCTGCAGATGCGCATAGCTGGATCGAGATCTGGTTCAGGTGAATATTTAATCATTTTTTTACCTTAATGCAGAGAATGTATTAAAGTAAAAAAACTTTTACCTTTAGAACCACTTTAAAATCGTAAAGGTACAGTTGTATCTTCCAATTATCAATTGAATTCCACTTCTCTGTGTGTGGAATACCAAGTAATTGTGTTGATTATCGATCGATTATTCCTATGAGAAGAAATTGATTGGAGAAAAAAAATGGATAATTTATTATTAATGGTATATGGCCACTATATGGTTAACTTATTCACAAACTGACTTAACCCTTTCTGTATATTACCTTGTCCTGCACTGAACACACAACAGTGACATCCTAGTGTTTTGAAGTTCACTTAATACTATGTAGTCATCATATATTAATTACAATGTGTCTGTTTACTGTAAGTAGTACTGATAACATGATAGCTTATGTCTGCAGTATCTAATGTTTCATATCATCACAAAGACTAATTTATCTTGTTTGATTAGACCCCTGGGAAATTACTAAAAAGAAATAAAATTTTTTAAAATCAAATGCAATGACATTTGAGATTTAGGATTGTTTAGAAAACCTAAAACAAAAAGTTACATTATATAAAAGAGAGAATAGAACTCATTGTTGTAGCTCTAAAGTCCACAATGCCGGCACAGAAAAGCCGGCTGACATTTACATAACTTTCTTCTATTGCTTATTGTTTGTTTGCGGTCTATTAATCTGAAAGGAGGCTTCAAATTGACAGACAGCAGTATTCTTCTACGAACCACTTCACAGGAAGTCAGGAAAATATTCTTCCCTGCTGTAACGCTTTCACTGTAAAGAGCACTTCCAAGCAATCAATGTGATGATTAGTAAATCACTGCATGCTGCTTTTTTGGTATATTATATACCGTATATACTCGAGTATAAGTCGAATTTTTCAGCACATTTTTTTGTGCTGAAAGTGCCCCCCTGGACTTATACTCGAGTCAAGCACTTTTCCGCAGCAAAAAATTTCATTTTCCGAAACCGACTTTGGGGCCCCGTATCTCAGGGCCACTTAGTGCTAGGTACCCCAAATTTGGTGTGCAAACCCAGTGGAACTGGTACCACAACATATCCAAAGCTGGGGTTCCTAGCACCAAGTGGCCCTGAGATACAGGGCCCCAAAACCGGTTCGGAAAATGTCATTCTCTGCTGCAAAAAAATGCTTGACATTTTCTGAACTAATTTTTGGGGCCCTGTATCTCAGGGCCACTTGATGCTAGAAACCCCAGCTTTGGAAATTTTATGGTGCTCGTTCCACTGGGTTTGCACACCAAATTTGGGGTTCCTAGCACTAAGTGGCCCCGAGATACGGGGCCCCAAATTCGGTCAACTGTGTCCATCTGCAGCAATGTCATTTCGGGACCCTTTGGGTTCCCCAAATTTGGGACCCCAAATTTTGGCTGCAGCTAGGGGGCATCTAGGAACCCTTAACTACCGAGTTTGAAGTTCAGGGGACCTATGGCTGCAAATGGGCACAGTGAGGCATGCAAATGGGAACAGTGATGCTGCAAATGGGCATTGTTGACCCTCTTTTCCACTTACAGTAGCTGTGCATTTCTCACCCTCGTCTTATACTCGGGTCAATAAGTTTTTCCCATTTTTTTTGTGGTAAATTAGGGCCTCGACTTATACTCGGAACGACTTATACTCGAGTATATACGGTATTTTAATCTATGATAGAACACTAGAATGAATTCTGGCACCATACAACAAGGTTTCATTTTTCCGTTGTGAAAATTCCTTTAGACTGGCCATAAGCGGTTCGAATCTCAGCCAGTTCAGCAGGAACCGGCCGAGATTCAAACCGTTAATGGGCAGGCTGAATGTACCAATTTGATCGAGCAGGACGTGATCGGGGAACATGCATTCCCCAATTTGCTCTGTCACTAATGAACTTGGAAGGAACGCGTACTTCCAGGTTCACAGCTGTCATTAGACAGCTACTGTAGCTGAGGATCCAGATAATCAACACAATCTGTGATCAGTGAAGACATTGGGGGTCTGTTAGACATGTCACCTGCCCAATGCTATCACATAGGGGGCTTGTTAGCAAGAGTAAAATGCTCATTAAGTCTAGAGGTTGAGAAATTAGGTGTAATATTTACCTTTTTCCTCGCTCTGGTAGGCTCCCTCCATCTTCTTGACCCATATCCTGAAGCCTCTTCACTAAGATGCTCCGTTCAGCGGTCACACTCTGACATCATCATATACAATGTAGGACTTTAAGCCCTGCATTGTAGGTGAGGATGGCAAGGACCCGCCCAGAGTTTCGGAGAGAAGAGCAGAGCGCCGAAGCGAGGAATAATGGAAATATTACGCCTTATTTTTCTACCCCTACATTTAAAAATTGTCTAATGCTTGAATCCACACCAAAAGGGTGTTTTTTTGTAAATCTAATGCCCCGTACACACGATCGGACTTTCCGACAACAAAACCGTGGAATTTTGTTTGAAGGTTGTTGGCTTCAACTGGTCTTGCATACACATGGTCACACAAATGGTGGCCACCAACTACGAACGTGAGAACGTGGTGAAGTACAAGACGCACGACTAGAGGAGAAACAGGAAGTTCAGTAGCCAGTGCGGCTCCTTTTGCTTGATTCCGAGCATACGTAAACTTTTATGCGTCGGACTTGTGTACACATGATCGGAAATTCCAACAACAAAGTTTTGTTGGCAGAAAATTTGAGAACCTGCTAGACAACATTTGTTGGCTGAAAGTCCAACAACAAATGTTGGATGGAGCATACATACGGTCAAACTTTCAGCCAACAAGCTCACATTCAACATTTGTTGTCGGAAAATCCGATCGTGTGTACGACGCATCAGAGTTCAACTTTTATGTTCACTTCTGAAAAAAAGTGTTTAAATTTAAAAGAAGCTTTTTTTAAAAAAAAATATAGCAAGGCGGTAGTGGTGTTATAACCCTGTCATATTATTTTTTCCATCTGTGTCCCCATGGGGAGATTTCCCTACATTTCATTCCCATACCAACAACAGGAAGTGAGAGGAAATCCCTCCAAAGTGAGGGAATCTCTGGCTGACACCATAGCTAGTGTCCCCATTGGACAAAATGTACCCTCCATTCCTGTTCTGGTGACAACACAAAATTTTTTGATTTCCTTTGATAAGCGGGCGAATCTTCCAGGGGCACAAACAGCAATAAAAACTGACGGTTTCTAATCCCTCTCCCTTCTACCCAAATAAAAATGTTTTGCTTTTATATATACTTTAAATGTGTAAAAGTTTCCTAACATATCAATTATATAGTTAAGTATAAAATAAATGCACTTAAGTCATTTCACAGAATCTAACCAGCAATTAGCATTTAGTGGCACTTTCAGCACAGGCAGGCACCGTTTTGAACATCTTATTTCTGGAATCTATAATAAAAATCTAGGTGGTATAGAAAGTTCCCGGTACTCAGATTGAAGGTCTGCATGCAAAAAATGAAAGACTGGAATGAAGCAATCTTCCCCACGCCCGCAGATGTTCCCTGCCTTGTCTGTGTAATGAATCAGCCTGGCTCTGGATGTACAGCTGGCAGCCGGTGAAAGGATTCTGTGCCCTCAGATATGGGCACAATTTGATCTTTGTGTCACGCAGGCTGTTCTGCCTGTCAATATCCCGGCTTGTCCTTCTGTTGGCAGCTCACCTCAGATCAACTATGATAAAACCGATTGTAAATGTGCCATGTGTGAGCGCCCACCACAAAATCAATGACTGCCTCGCTTAACCTGCTCACTGCCAAACATCTACAAAAGACTGGCATTTCTATAGTGCAGGTAGGGCCACACGCCAAAATCTCAGGAACTGCATACATTTAGGCCTCGTACACACGGTACGATTGATGGCCAACCGGGCGTCTGATTTTTGTCGAAAGGGCGTGTGCCAGGATCTTGTCTTGCATACTAATGGTACACAATTGTCGTGCCACAAAACACAAACGTAGTGACGTACTACGAGGAATTTCAGCTCTTGAGCGCCACCCTTTGGGCCCCTTCTGCTAATTTCGTGCTTGGTGAGCATTGATTCCAAGCATGCGTGTTTGTATATTCAACTTTTGTGTGACAGATTTGTGTACTGACCATACGAAAATCTGACGTCAAACCGTTGTCCGCTGAAAGTTTACTAGCCTGTCATGCAACATTTGTTGGCCAAAAGTTGGACAACAATTGTCAAAAGGAGCGTACTAACGGTAAGGACAACAGTCTGTCAACAGACAATACCCAGCTAACAATCGTACCGTGTGTATGAGGCTTTAGTCTAAACACAATCACTGGAATTCATAAAGAATGTCCCTCATGAGTGACATGTTCAGCCCCCAGGCCGCATGACATTCTTGGTTGTTAAGACGCTGTCAACTGTGTAACCAATAGCATCCTAGCAACCAATGACGCATCCCTGCCCCATTCAACTGCTGGTTGGGAAAACCCCATCATTGACCAAACGCGGCCATTGCAATCTTTGGGTAATGAGATCAGTCAGCATCCCTGGCCCCTTTATTTACATTCAGCTGTAGGGGGGGGCCTGGGGAGGCTGGCTAACCTCATTACCCAAATATTGCAATGGCCGCGTTTGGTCAACGATGAGGTTTTCCCAACCAGCAGTTGAATGGGGCAGGGATGAGTCATTGGTTGCTAGGATGCTATTTAGGTCTGGACTTTGACTGGGCCATTCTAACACATGAATATGCTTTGATCTAAACCATTCCATTGTAGCTCTGGCTGTATGTTTAGGGTCCTTGTCCTGCTGGAAGGTGAACCTCTGCCACGGTCTCAAGTCTTTTGCAGACTTTAACAGGTTTTCTTCTAAGATTGCCCTGTATTTGGCTCCATCCATCTTCCCATCAACTCTGACCAGCTTCTCTGTCCCTGCTGAAGAAAAACATCCCCACAACATGATGCTGCCACCACCATGTTTCACAGTGGGGATGGTGTGTTTAGGGTGATGTGCAGTGTAAGTTTTCCACCACACATAGCGTTTTGCTTTTAGGCCAAAATGTTCAATTTTAGTCTCATCTGAGCAGAGCACCTTCTACCAAACAGCCAATGGGACTTGACTTCTTATGGCTTTCTTTCAAGAATGGCTTTCTTCTTGCCACTCTTCCATAAAGGCTTTGTAGAGTGCACGACTAATAGTTGTCCTGTGGACAGATTCTCCCACCTGAGCTGTGAATCTCTGCAGCTCCTCCAGAGTTACCATGGGCCTCTTGGCTGCTTCACTGTTTAATGCTCTCCTTGCAGTTTCAATGGAAAGCCATGTCTTGGTAGGTTTGCAGTTGTGCCATACTCTTTCCATTTACTGATGATGGATTGAACAGTGCTCCGTGAGATGTTCAAAGCTTGGGATATTTTTGTATAACCCGACCCTGCTTTAAACCTCTCCCCAACTTTTTCCCTGACCTGTCTGGTGTGTTAGGTTTAGAACAGGAAAATCTGGATGCCGCACACCGGATAAAGTTGAAAAATCTTCTTTATTGTAAAACTTGGATCATCAAAAATACAGGACAATCAGGCAGATAGTACAGACACCGCTGACGCGTTTCGCACTCTAATTTGAGTGCTTACTCATAGCTGTCTGGTGTGTTCCTTGGCCTTTATGATGCTTTGTTCACTAAGGTTCTCTAACAAACCTCTGAGGGCTTCACAGAACAGCTGTATTTATACTGAGATTAAATTACACACAGGTGAACTCTATTTACTAATTAGGTGACTTCTGAAGGCAATTAGTTCCACTAGATTTTAGTTAGGGGTATCAGAGTAAAGGGGGCTGAATATAAATGCACATCACACTTTTCAGATATTTATTTGTAAAAACATTTAAAAAACATTTATCATTTCCCTTCTACTTCACAATTATGTGTCACTTTGTGTTGGTCTATCACATTAAATTCCAATAAAATACATTTACGATTTTGGTTGTAACAAGACAAAATGTTGAAAATTTCAAGGGGTGTGAATACTTTTTCAAGGCACTGTACATACGTGTCTGGGACAAGAAACTGCTTTTATTGCCCTTAGCAGCCAATCACATTTTTCCTCCATGTATTGCACTATGCGAGGCTGACAGACACTGATTAGATTTCAGAACAGAAATATGATAGCTGCTTCATTATATTCTTACTACAGTACAAGCCAGAACAAGCATGCAACCAGTGAAGTGTCAGCACCCTTGATATGTATAGTACATATGTTTCTGGGTTTGTGACTTGCTAAATAGTGAAGCAAAAAAAAAACCTTTAAAAACAAGTCAGAAATGGCCGTTGCTGTTCATTCTAATGTATGATAAAGAGGAGTGTACAGTTAACTGCTTGGCAGATGAATGGGAACACAGAGATAAGCAGAGAGGTCACCCCACCCAGCCAGCTGTACAGTGCTGTTCATGAATGTCCCCTAAGGTGCCCCTGCACTATACTAACTTCTACAACTCCGCCGGCTCCCGATTCATAAACCACAAGAACTGATTGTCTGAATTCGTTTAAGAATGCAGCTGTCATATTTCACAAATAGATCTGACACTGCCGTCCTGCTATGGTTTAGATCTGATCCCCAACAAATCTGAATGCCTTCATTTACTGTCACTCCCTGGAGTCCTTATAGTGACATTATACTCTGGTCTAAGTATGTTTTCTTAAACAGGAACGTCAGTGCCTTTAATTGTGGCTCTGCCCCCTCCACCGATGACTGTAAGGTGATAGAATTTTCATCTGGTCCCACTAGAGAGACCGTAACAAGGGTTTGATTCCCTGCCGCACACGCCAAATCCCTCAGGTAGATGATTATGTTACCACATCGACTCCAGGATAAGCAGTCAGGTCTCTATGAAATATTGCATATGAATAATTTGTATTTACAATTTCCAGCCAGTAGATGGAGCTCTAGGCTCCTTTTCATGTGTTTACCAGGCATTGTTGAAAAAGCCTGCTTACAAAGTAATTAGGGATTAGCATTGAAGTGATTATTTTTTGGCTAAACGATATACAGTGCAACCTTGGTTTACGAGTAACGCGGTTAATGAGCATTTTGAAAGACGAGCAACTTTTTTAAAAAAATCCTGACTCGGCTTGCGAGTGTTGTTTTGTAAAACGAGCAGGATTCAAGCCAATGGGGTGTGCAGTACTGCATTTGGCCAGAGGTGCGGGGTGACACTCGGAACGGTTCTGAGCCGTTTGGAAAGGCCCGGAAACACTTGGGAACGGAGTATTTCCGAGTTCAGCCAAGCTGTCCCCGAGTATTTCCGGCGCCCCCCCCCCCACCCCTGGCCACATGCGGTATTACATGCAATAGAAGTCAATGTGGAAGTTCCCAAGTGTTTCAAGCCTTTCTGAGGGTTTCCGAGTGCATCCGAGCGACTCAGAGCTGTCTCCGAGTATTTCCGAGTCTCTATAGCACCCCCCACCTCTGGCCACATGCTGTACTGCATGCAATAGAAGTCAATGTGGAACAAATTATCTTCGTTTCCATTGACTTCTATGGGGAAACTCGCTTTGATATGCGAGTGCTTTGGATTACAAGCATTCTCCTGGAACATATTATGCTCGTAATCCAAGGTTCCACTGTATACAATGTTCTTTCGATTTTTTTTCCTTTCCAACACTATATAATACAAGGTCAAACCTAAACACTTTCAATTTGTATGCAATTAGGCAGGCGCTTACATTACATAGTTAAAGGTAAAGCTAAAGGGAATCGAACAACAAAATGTGTATCCAGCTTAATGAGGGCAAAGGGGTCTTTTTTATAAAGCATTTGTTGGATGACTTTTTATGGTTGTCAGCTCCATCTGGTGGCCAACAAAGAGGTATATTTTCTGATTGAGATATTTTAGAAAAATATACTGCATTTAAAACACTAGATGGAGCTCAAGATCATAGGTGGTCATAGTAGAGAAAATATAGAGAAAGTTTGAGCAGCCTGGACGAATGCTTGTGGCGTTCATCCAATGAATGATTTATAAATAAACCCCTAAATGATTGAAATGACTGGCATGCTCATATTAAACTGATATATAGCTCGGGGCACACCAAGTGTTGACCAAACAGTAAAAGTTGTGTAAAAAAATAGACAGTGGCCATGACAGGTGCTTGAAAATACTTTGTGTTTAAATCCTTATTTCCAATCAACATTTCAGTTCCATGTAAACATGGTAGTTAATCTGCCCGATATAGTATTTGTGATAAGATCAAGTCAATGTGCTGTAAAGATAAAATACATTACATGTCACAAAGCTTTAATTATCAGACATTATAAAAGTGGAAAATTAATGTTTGACAAAGAAAACCTCCAGTTCTAATACTGTACCTAAAGATAGTGACGGCACACTGAACAATGAACTTTGGCTGTATATGTCCCATTACCCAACTGTGTCTGCTGGTCATTACCACATACATTCCATAACGAAGACAGTCACGTTATCGCTCTGGAATATTCCCGACTTTTATCTCGTCTCCTGTAATCTATTACAAAGCCCCGATGCTCCTTTATCTGCGCAGAATATACTAGACTACATTTTGTTTCATATTAATGAAAGTGCGGAGGAATATAAATAGCGCTGCATTACAATGACCCTTTCCCGAAGGTCTCTCTGATCTAGAATACATACAGCCTTATTAAATGTGGCCATATACATTCTAATTTACTGACACTTCTTTTTATGCCCCATAAAAGTTACTGAAGAGCTCACATTAGCTTTACAAGCATACCCAGCGGCTGGATGGGCGGCTTTTAGAGTGACACAGACCTCCATTATTTATTCATATAATTCCACTTGATGTTCTGGAGATTGGTTGCTGCTGCTACTGCTCTTCTAATGCGATAACACAGACTTTATGGGCCTGATTTACTAAAGGCTGATCACTTTGCAAGGGAATTTGCCTAAGCTTAGAGAACGATGTGGAGCTCTGCTGACTTCCATCATCCAATCTAAAGCCTCATACACACGATCGGACTTCCATCGGACTTTTACGTTGACTTTTGTCTGAATGGGCGTTGGCCATGAACTTGTTCTGCATACACAGGGCAGAACATTTTCAGCCAACTTTCACCAAATCACATGGTTTTTCAGCTCTTTACCGCCACCCTTTGGGCAACTTCTGCTATTGTTGGCTGATGTTTAGCATTGTTTCTGAGCATGCGTGTTTGTACTTTGGACTTTAGTCCAATGGACTTGTGTACAAACGATCAAATTATCCTCCATCAGGGATTTGTTGTAGAAAAGTTTGAGAGCATGCTTGAAAAAGCAACAACAATTGTCTGATGGAGCATACAGATGGTCGGATTGTTCGATAAAGCAGGTCCATCGGACCGTTGTTGTCAAAAAGTCAGATCGCGTGTATGGGCCTTAATATACTGGTTTTTTTTCCTTGCATGTGATTGGGTATCCTTTGCAAAGTAAATTTTCCCTCCATTTACTAAATCAAGGGAAAATCTTTGCAAAGTGACTATTTGCCATTAGTAAATCAGCTCTTACCCGTCACATATACACAGAACAGATAGAATAAATCTCATGTAATAAGGGGAAAAAAAATTATTTAGTGACGTATGTGACCCGGAGTAATTAGAAAACACTTTTGCCTGTTCTGGATGAAATGTGATTGGTTGCTGTGAGTTGATGCATTTTGTACATCATTCCTCTACATCAGGCTCAACCAAGATGTGTATTTTGTGGGTTGTGCACATTTGCAGCTAGGGGGCAGTAAAACCAGGTGGTTGAGTTGTGGAACCCCCCCCATCCCCCAACTGCCACCCGAACCAGGATAGGCAGCCTCCCTGGGATGTACACATGCTGTATTTTGCAGCCGCAACAAAAATTAAACAGCATGTTGCATTTGGTGGGCATTACTGTCGCCAGACACTACACGAGTCTATGTGCCACAGCCCCCAACTGCCAATCAAATCAGGGCATGTGCTGTACATATGCTGTGTTACGCAACCGTGGCAAATATTAAGCAGCATGCAAGTGTAGGGGACTGCACACAGCTGTGGTGTGGTGGGTTGGCATTTACAGGGTTTACTCAGGCAGTGAAATACACGTAAATAAAGGTCAAAATACATTTGAAAAATGATCCACCACAGGTTGCTTTTTAGATGGGTGGCAATGGCTGCTGAACACATATGAACGAGCCATTACTGTTTTACCTGCAGCTCTACTAGGGACAGTTCTTAAAGTAGATAAAATAGAGAAATATCCGGCAACTTCAATCCGTAAAAAATATTTATTGACACATAAAGGAAAACAAAAGAGCAAACACGTTTCGGCTGAAGAGCCTTGGTCACCGCAGTAACCAAGGCTCTTCAGCCGAAACGCGTCTGCTCTTTTGTTTTCCTTTATGTGCCAATAAATATTTCTTACGGATTGGAGTTGCCGGCTATTTTTCTATTTTATCTACCTATCTGGGTGTTGTTTGGAGGACACCACTGCCTGAGCGCCCACCTGTGGACTCCGCCCTTCCTGTTGGTATTCCAGTGTTCAGAGCGCTGCGCCTTTCTGTTTGTAGTTCTTAAAGTGGTACTAAACGCTAAAGGTTTTTTAACTTGATGCATTTGATCAGTAGGGTAAAAAATCACCGCTGGCCCAGGGATCATCCAATTATCTGCAGACAGCAGGGCCAGTGGCAAGAATAAGCAGATTCTTTCAGCTAGGATCACCAGTGTATGCGAACAGCTCAGAAGAAATGACAGGCTCAGGGCTACATCGCACTAGTGCATTGATCTGCGTTTTAGAGCACCTGTAAAATGCGGGTCATCGCAAGGACACCTAAAAAAAAACCAAAACAGTTTTATGTGTCCTGTTCACACTACAATGTTGCGTTCACCTGCATTGCATTAAAATGCAACATGCATGCATTCTACGCAATGCAGGTCAACACGTGTAAAACACAGGTCAACGCAGCGCAATACAAGAAAAAAAAAGTTCGCTTTGTGATTTGTATTTTGTGACTCATAGGATGTGATGTCACGGGAAATCATTAAAAATACAGCGCATTTAACGCACACTAAAATGCGCATCTAAACACACTTCACCGCAAGCCAACAAGCGTTATAACAAGCATAAAATGGATGGAAATGTTCATACATTTTCCCTGCATTGTATTGCAAGTCAGTGTGAGTTCAGCCTAAGAGGAGTCGTCGCTGTTGGTTTGTATCCGCACACCCCGCGGTTACCTGTGGTTAGGGATGGATGAGCGGCCTGGACACAGACAGATGCGATCAGGGTTGTACATTTGTAAATCGGCCCCAATGCATGCATAACTTTTCTATTCTTTATCAATACTGCTCCCAGATTATAACAATTACCGTTTTACCGTTTTTTTTTTATTTTCCAATTGTTTAAAGTCTAATAAAAGCGCGAAAAGTGGTCCATTACACAATTATTTTTTTAGATATACTAATGAAGCAACCTCTGCATATCAACCTCCTTCTGTTAATCATTAGGCTGCACACAAAGATGTGACGCCACACCCAATCACATGACCCGCACGTGTTCAGGAGAGCACGCTACTGCACAGAGTTTGTAAATACAGCGTACTGTACATATATATACGTGCCACCTGATAAGATATGATGCAATGTGCTTCAAAGATAGCATGTCATTATAGAACTGTATTGCTGGATTATCATGCTGCAATCAGTAATGAGTAATAATTATATGATATAATATTACACTGATCACATATTATTTGTCATTAGGTTACATCGCTCCAACCACGCCAATACTCCACAATGGGTGTACACAAACCGATGCATGCGCACTGCGCTCTCAAAGTGTGCCGTCCATTGAGCATGTTGTGTCGTAATCAAGGCTCCTGTGCGCATACGCTGGATTGACACTAGGACTGGGAGATTTTCTGAAAAAAAAAATCTGAGATTTTCTTAAAAAAAACTCGATACATGATTCAAATCGTTTTTTTTTTGTTTTTTTTTCACCGCGCCGGTCCTGGGGAGCTGTAGGCAGGAGGAGTTTTTAGGCAAGGCCGAGGCTTCGGCCTAGTCCGCGGCGTCCGGCCTTGCGGACTAGGCCGAAGCCGCGGCCTCACCTAAAAACTCCTGCCCGCAGCTCCTCAGGACCGGCTCGGTGTTAGCGCCGGTCCTGGGGAGCTGCAGGCAGGAGTTTTTAGGCGAGGCCGCGGCTTTGGCCTAGTCCGCGGCGTCCGGCCTCACAGACTAGGCCAAAGCCGCGGACTAGGCCGTAGCCGCGGCCTCGCCTAAAAACTCCTGCCCGCAGCTCCTCAGGACTGGTGGGGGTGAACATGGAATCCCTGTCAGTGGTAACAGCGCACCCCTGGAGGCATATCTTTAAGGCTTCATGTACACGGGACGTTTTTACAACCTCTCCTGAACGATTTAACTTGACAGATAGTAACCCACGTTTAAAACATCCGTTTTGCCACGTTTACATGCCACGTTTACATGCCACATTTAGCGGCGTTTTGCCATGTTTGCGTTTAGAAGTGTTTTTTTTTTTAAATAGCCAAAAAATGAAAAATGCCTGTAAACGAAAACGTGGCTAAACACGAGTTATTGCGATTAGCCGCGTTTAGAAGCGTTTGGCGCTTGAAATGCCTCTAAGGCTATATTTCCACTATTGTGTCCCCAAAGTCGTGCGATTTTGCCGCAATTTGTTTGCCGCAATTTTACCGTGATTTTTTTGCCGCGACTTGAAGCAACGCCTGTATATTCTTGAGGTCTATGGACCTAAAGTCGCATCAAAGTGGGACCAAAGTAGTGCAGGGGCTACTTTGAAGTCGCTGCGTCTTGAAGTCGCACAGATATGAACAGTACTCATTGGAAATCGTGGGGTACGACTTGTCATGCGACTTTTCAGTCCCAAATCGCATGAAAAGTCGATTTGGGACTTTTGTAAATACAGCCTTAACTCAGCGTCTGAACTCATTTTTTTCCTTTCCAAAAAAGACCTCGAAACTCAACTGCCTAAAAACAACATTAAACAAACCTGTGTACATGTACACATAAGATAACATAGGATGAGTTCAGGGGCAGCTGAAAAAAGCATCCAACTGGCTCTGAACATCCGTTTACCAGCAGCAGTGTACATGAAGCCTAAAAGATAAGCCTTTCCCAATGTGCTAGTATGTGGTGCATACTAGCACATTATGCCCTAATTTGCAGAGGGATTTTTTTTCTTTTTTTAAGTGAGACTTTACAACTGCATTAAAGGTAATGGGGTCGTACTGCAACAACCCTGCAACCCGGTGCAATGCATGCAGCTGCTTACCCTTTTTTAGGGTTAAAACAGGTGGTGAGAAGTTGACTTATCACCTATATCAGCATGTCATGGTTGATTGCTTTTTAGGGGGGCAGCAAGGGCTGCTGTATGTAAAAACAAGCATTAATCATATGAAATTATAATCCAATACCCTCTCAGCAAATGTTTATTCTTATGAAAGCCATAACTAGACTGCATATTACTGAAATGAAAGCTTTTAGGCCTAGTAGAGCTGTGTGCCCTGAACTCCCATCCTGATTGCAGATATCAGAATTCACCATGGACCAAGGCGGGTAACTTACACTGTTGCCTGCCTGTCGTGTTAACACTACAGCACCGTGACATAGCAAAATGATAATTATAGTATGTCAGTGATCCGTGACCAGATATTCCCTCATCACTGCTTGATTGTAAATTCAGATCATACCTTAAAGGAATACTACACGGTCATTTTAAACAGATGAAATGAACCAAGGCAGTATTTATTCTCACACACCCATGACTCCATCAATCATACTCAGTTCTTTCTCTCCTGCATACTTTAGACATGTGTGATCTAGAGGAGTGTATGAAAAGTACGATCGCTGCTTAGCTCTGTATGTTTTTGAATTTTTGGACACATTTTTGGATCCTCATTTCTTGCGCATAAAAGGAACACTGATTTAAAGCCATATCTATTGAGGCCATAAAAAAAACAAAAAACAAAAAAAAAAAACACACACACAGGTGCCCCCATGGTAGGCGGCTTTTCATGGGGACCCCAGAAGAAGAGGATCGGGACCGCTCTGTGCAAAACCATTGCACAGAGCAGGTAAGTATACCATGTTTGTTATTTTAATTTAGAAAATCTAAGCTTTAATGTCGCTTTCAGCCAACCACACATGGATGGAAATTCGGCCAGTTCAGCAGGGACCAGCCAAATTTTGATCCATGTATGTACAGGGTGGTTGTACAGAAGTCAATCTACAACCATATTTCTCGGCGTATAACACGCACTTTTTCCCCCCTTAAAATAGGAGGAAAATCGTGTGTGCGTGTTATACGTCGATATAGGTTGCCACCGAGGGGAAGGAGGGGACGAGCGCTGCCGAAATAAAGCCAGATCTCCTGTTTACTCGACTCGGCGCTCAGTCCCGCCCCCTGGACATCTCCTAGCATTGACGTCCCGGCATTGGACCGGCGTTATGTCCATCATAGGATCGGGGCCAAGGTGGCGGGACTGGGAGGGACGCCAAGCCGAGTACACAGGAGATCCGGCTCTTTTTCGGCAGCGCTCGTCCCCTCCTTCCCCTCAGTGGCAGCCTATATTTTGGCAAGGCTGCAGATGGACACTGAGAAATGCTGCAGATGGGCTCTGATTAGGCTGCAGATGGGCACTGATTAGACTGCAAATGGGCACAGATTAGGCTGCAGATGGGCACAGATTAGGCTGCAGATGGGCACTGATTAGGCTGCAGATGGGCACTGATTAGGCTGCAGATGGGCACTGATTAGGCTGCAGATGGGCACTGATTAGGCTGCAGATGGGCACTGATTAGGCTGCAGATGGGCACTGATTAGGCTGCAGATGGGCACCGATTAGGCTGCAGATGGGCACCGATTAGGCTGCAGATGGGCACCGATTAGGCTGCAGGTGGGCACCGATTAGGCTGCAGATGGGCACTGATTAGGCTGCACTGAAGCTGCAGATGGGCACTAACCAGGCTGCATTGATGTTCACTGACCATTATTTTGCTTCAAAGTGGTTTATTTTTTTAAAGAAGTTTTTTTTCCTGAAACTTCCATTTTAAATTGGGGTGCGTGTTATATGCTGGTGCATATTATACACCAATAAATACGGTAATTAACTGATTTTTGCTGCCCGATCAGCAACCCTGGCTATAGCCTGCAGCGCTGATCAGTGTATTCTGATGGCAGGGAAGCCATTGTCAGAATATAAAGTCACAGCGGGAGGATTCTTCCATCCACCTCAAATGCTTGGATGGTAAAATCGAGTCATTTATTTATTATTTTTTGTTTAATCTGCTGGCTGGATGAAGAAAAAAAAAAAAAAAGAATCATCTATGGACTGCCTTAGACTCCTTTCAGTTTGACCCTCCCACATAATAAGCCCGACTACCGAAATACATTCTACTAACTAAAACTAATAAAGTTAGAGTACTTACCTGCCTCCTCACAGTATTTCCCCAGTCTCACTACTCCTAGTCCCCCGTCGGTCTGAAACTCTTACCACCATAACCAGCATGATATGACGCATGTGCAAGATGAGGCGCCTGACATCATCGGTGGGCTAGTAGAAGAGAAATAAGTATCTGACTACTGATGACATTATGCTCCTCATCTTGTTCATGCGTCATAACCTTTTACCCTGCTGGGAAAAAAAACCTTTTCCCTGAGATCTTCAATACAGATCATTTGGATATCATACAATGCATGTGCAGTGCGAGATGAGGTGTATGATGTCATCATCGGCTTCTTCCTTCATTTCTGCCAGCCCATAGATGATGTTGGGTGCCTCATTTCGCACATGCACTCTACAACATTGCACTAATCTGTAAAAAAAAAAAAAGTCCCCCCCCCCCTTGTGATCTCAGTTAGGACTGTTTGGAGGGCACTGGTGACGTAGCCTACCCAGGGGGCATCTGTGAGGTTTTGGCTATGTCACCAATGCCTAAGAACACCAGAAAGTGGGAACGCAGTAAAGTAATAGAAAAAAAAAATGGAATGTTTGAAATCACTGTGGGATAATTTCACATCAGCATGCAGAGCTGCGATACTGATGTGAATTTTTGTGAAAGGGGGTAAATAAACTATAATGTCCATGCTGTATGTATATGGTATGCACCAAAATCAATGAAAACTATTTTTTTCTCTTTTAAAGTGGAGTTCCACCCACTTTTACAACTCTTCAGCATCTCTCACTAAACTGTGCACTGTAAACAAATTGGATATTTTTTTTATTTTTTTCTCAGCACCTACTGTATATCTGCTGTATTCATTTTTCACTTCCTCCTCCCTGGCCGCGGCCCATCGCATCATTTCCTGTTTGCAATGCCTTCTGGGAAGGGGCGGCAACTTCCTCTGAAACTGCCATTGCTATGGAAACCTGACCTGAAACCTATTACACTGCTTGTGCTGCACTGAGCATGTGGGGCGGCAACTTCTTCTGAAACTGCCGTTGCTATGGAAATCTGACCTGAAACCTATTACACTGCTTGTGCTGCACTGAGCATGTGTGAGATCTGCAAGGATGAGATCCAGGAAGAAATACAGTCTGGCTTCAGATGCCCACACTTAAGATGGCCACGGCCTGCTGTAAGTTTATAAAATAACAAACTACTGCTATAAACTAACAAAACAGACCTTAGTTTACAGACTAACTTTACTAGAATACATTAAGCTTGTGTATTATAGGGGTATTTTTATTTAAAAAGTATCATTTCGGCCGGAACACCACTTTAAGAAGCTATGGGAAACATTGTCTATTTTGTAATGTATGCTCTACTTCCTCCTTTGGAGTCAGCATCTTTACATGCATTGTGTAAAAGTTCACACACTTATGATGTATGATCATTATAAAACTGGCAGGCTGAACCATTAACAGGCAGAAATGATTCAGCAATATTGAAGTATACACGAACCCTCACCTTGTAAAAACAACCCATTCAGTTTACAATAGAAATGAAAGGTAAAACATTTATGTATAGATATAAAAAACATTATAAATACCCTTTCTCGTTTTTTATAAGTGACTCCCTCGGTTCTCAGCTGCAAGAGCTGGGGGAGGAGAAACAGCAGCACCCTGGTTATTCCCGCGAATGTCTGTGTAAGGGGGGTGTGTCGGGACAAGTCTGATCATTGGAGAGCAGACTGAGTTCCCAGCACAGCTAGAGAACTGACCACGATGTGCTCCCCAGCCCAGTGTGGTCAGTTTTTAATAGGAAAGCAGAGGGACTGGTAGGGACACCAGGGATTTCCCACAAAGGAAGCAATACAAAGAGAACAGGATACTTTTTCATGCAAGTACATGGTACAGCAGACACATATCAGGAATATGAAATGTGGGATTTACATATTCTTTAATGATGACACTTTCCAATCATAAGGCAGCTTTCACCAGCCATATGTACAGTCTAATAAAGCTCACTTGTTTGCAGCTGTGGTCCCCTGCCATCCTCTCACAGTATCAAGATAGTATATAGACAGCCCCTCATTGAACCTGGAACTTTCTGACTTTTTTGTAATTTCACTGACTTTACTTCTGTTGCTTGGGGATCCCATGTGTTACCCAAATTAGGGACAGCAGTGCAATGCATTCCAGAAGCTTCTCACAGACTCAAGCAGGAAGCTGGCGGAACATCATAGCATATGTACTCCAGGATATACAATGATCCTGTACTATGATTTACAATGATCCCGTACTATGATATACTATGATTCTCTACTATGATATACTATGATCCCGTACTATGATATACAATGATCCCGTACTATGATATACAATGATCCCGTACTATGATATACAATGATCCTGTACTATGATATACAATGATCCCGTACTATGATATACTATGATCCTGTACTATGATATACTATGATCCTGTACTATGATATACAATGATCCCGTACTATGATATACAATGATCCCGTACTATGATATACTATGATTCTCTACTATGATATACAATGATCCCGTACTATGATATACAATGATCCTGTACTATGATATACAATGATCCCGTACTATGATATACAATGATCCTGTACTATGATATACAATGATCCTGTACTATGATATACTATGATTCTCTACTATGATATACTATGATCCCGTACTATGATATACAATGATCCTGTACTATGATATACTATGATTCTCTACTATGATATACTATGATCCCGTACTATGATATACAATGATCCCGTACTATGATATACAATGATCCTGTACTATGATATACAATGATCCTGTACTATGATATACTATGATCCCGTACTATGATATACAATGATCCTGTACTATGATATACTATGATTCTCTACTATGATATACTATGATCCCGTACTATGATATACAATGATCCCGTACTATGATATACAATGATCCTGTACTATGATATACAATGATCCTGTACTATGATATACAATGATCCTGTACTATGATATACTATGATTCTCTACTATGATATACTATGATCCCGTACTATGATATACAATGATCCCGTACTATGATATATACAATGATCCCGTACTATGATATACAATGATCCTGTACTATGATATACAATGATCCTGTACTATGATATACAATGATCCTGTACTATGATATACAATGATCCTGTACTATGATATACTATGATCCCGTACTATGATATACAATGATCCTGTACTATGATATACTATGATCCCGTACTATGATATACAATGATCCTGTACTATGATATACAATGATCCCGTACTATGATATACTATGATTCTCTACTATGATATACTATGATCCCGTACTATGATATACAATGATCCTGTACTATTATATACTATGATTCTGTACTATGATATACAATGATCCTGTACTATGATATACAATGATCCTTTACTATGATATACAATGATCCTGTACTATGATATACTATGATCCCGTACTATGATATACAATGATCCTGTACTATGATATACAATGATCCCGTACTATGATATACTATGATTCTCTACTATGATATACTATGATCCCGTACTATGATATACAATGATCCCATACTATGATATACAATGATCCTGTACTATGATATACAATGATCCTGTACTATGATATACAATGATCCTGTACTATGATATACAATGATCCCGTACTATGATATACTATGATCCCGTACTATGATATACAATGATCCTGTACTATGATATACAATGATCCTGTACTATGATATACAATGATCCCGTACTATGATATACAATGATCCTGTACTATGATATACAATGATCCTGTACTATGATATACAATGATCCTGTACTATGATATACAATGATCCCGTACTATGATATACTATGATCCTGTACTATGATATACTATGATCCCGTACTATGATATACAATGATCCCGTACTATGATATACAACGATCCTGTACTATGATATACAATGATCCCGTACTATGATATACTATTATCCCGTACTATGATATACTATTATCCCGTACTATGATATACTATTATCCCGTACTATGATATACAATGATCCCGTACTATGATATACTATTATCCCGTACTATGATATACTATTATCCCGTACTATGATATACAATGATCCCGTACTATGATATACTATTATCCCGTACTATGATATACTATTATCCCGTACTATGATATACAATGATCCCGTACTATGATATACTATGATCCCGTACTATGATATACTATGATCCCGTACTATGATATACTATGATCCCGTACTATGATATACAATGATCCCGTACTATGATATACTATGATCCCGTACTATGATATACTATGATCCCGTACTATGATATACAATGATCCCGTACTATGATATACAATGATCCCGTACTATGATATAATATGATCCCGTACTATGATATACAATGATCCCGTACTATGATATACAATGATCCCGTACTATGATATACTATGATTCTGTACTATGATATACTATTATCCCGTACTATGATATACAATGATCCTGTACTATGATATACTATGATCCCGTACTATGATATACTATTATCCCGTACTATGATATACTATGATTCTGTACTATGATATACTATGATCCCGTACTATGATATACTATTATCCCGTACTATGATATACTATGATTCTGTACTATGATATACTATGATCCCGTACTATGATATACTATGATCCCGTACTATGATATACTATTATCCCGTACTATGATATACAATGATCCCGTACTATGATATACTATTATCCCGTACTATGATATACTATGATCCTGTACTATGATATACTATGATCCCGTACTATGATATACTATGATCCTGTACTATGATATACTATGATCCCGTACTATGATATACTATGATTCTGTACTATGATATACTATGATCCCGTACTATGATATACTATGATTCTGTACTATGATATACTATGATCCTGTACTACTATGATATACTATGAGTAGTGTACTACTATTGTATCATACCTCCCAACATTTTGAGATGGGAATGAGGGACACCTACTAGCAAATGTACGTAGGCATAGGACACACCCCCTGGTGACCCCCTTAAAGGAGAATTAACCAAAAAAAAGGTTCATTAAATCCACAAGTGCTTTTTTTACCACTACTATTCCTTTATATTGGCTTTTAAAATTGACAAATGCAGCAATTTAGAATTTATAAGTTTTATAAATAAAGGTTTAGCACTGGGAACACTTTTTAAAAGATAACAAGTGTATTTTATATAAAACTATAGAGATGAGACCAGAAAGAGGGACAAATGATGGGGGGGGGGGGGGGGGGGAGGGACAGAGGGACATTGCTCCTCATCAGGGACAGTTGGGGTCAATGTTGTATAACATGATGAGTGCAGAGTGTTAGGTAAGGGGGGAGTTAGCAGGCTGCTGCAGTTGCTGGTTACATCACACAGGATGAGATGACAGCTCGGATAGACAGAGGAGCACATGGAGGACAGGGATACCAATCTATATTCTTACCAGTCTATGGAATGATCGGAGATGATCGGAGATGATGACAGCTCGGCTCTCCTCTATCCATGTGTGCACAGCTCCTCTCCGTGTTATATAGAGCGGCAGGTATCTTGTAGAAGGGGCGGGACGAGCGATGAGGGGGCGGGGTCTCTCTTTTTATCCGATAAGCATGAGTCAGCAGGCTCCGGAGTCCGTAGATTATGAATGGGATCCCGTGACGTCACCGGCAGCCTGGCAGAGGATGGAGGAGAGGAGAAGAGAGGGAAGTTTTTAGGAGAAGAGGGAACACACACAGGAGATCTATACTGATCTCTTCTCCATGTCTGATGCTGAGCTGTGTGCAGGAGATCAGTGAGAGACAGAAGACATCTGCAGACAAGGAGGGCTAAACCTAAAATATATTACATTACAGATTTCCAATCATTAGATGTGTGGCTGCTTCAGTTTTCTTTTTTTACACTTTTCCCTTCATTTTCACCCGGTGATCTGGCCAGTAATCTGGGCTGCTGTTAGTAACCGCTGGACCCCATACAGCCAACCTGACAGCCCCCTTCAAAATATCAAAGCACACCGATTAGGATTACTATGCTTCAGTAATGAATGAACACAGTGAGGGATCGGTAATGATCACTCATTGTGTTCTTTTAGGGAAGGAAGGGGCTGGTAAATATGACATGTTTACAGGTCCCTTCCCCCACTCTCTATCCTAAAGGATCCCATTGTGTGCTTGCAGCTTCCGGCGGGAAGGAGAGGAGGGAAGTTGGCGGTGGGGTGGGGGGGGAGGGCACACAGGGGGGGGCCTGGGCAGCAGGGGGAGCATATGGTGCACAGGGAGGGTGATCAGTGCTGTGTGGCAGAGAGGGGGAGCAATTACTGGAACCGATTCCCTGTATGTCTTTCTCTACAGCAGCTGAAACCCAGCAGGTGTGGGAGGAGGAGAAGCCAGCTTTCAGCTGCTACAGAGAGAGCCGTACAGGGGATCGGTTCCAGTAATTGCCCCCCCCCACCCCCTTCAATCCCCCTCCATGCCCACATCTGTTTCACCCTGCTGGTCTGAGCCTCGTATAGGAGGACTGGTAGTACCCCCTTATCCATGGCCCTGACAGTAACACACCTCGTGTATTAGAGTGCTTCTACTCTGGATGAAGGAGCACAGGGGGCAGCTTTGGACAACAGCATTGTCAATCTGGGGGGAGGGGTATTAGATGCAGATTTAAATACAATAACAAACTGAAGCCAAATTCCAGCTCACACTTTATAATCCATCATAGCAAACAGTTTTGTTCCTTTTTTTGTGATAAAGGTTTTACATAAATAAAAGCTGATCATTGTAAGCGCCCCTGTCTGGTAAATTGCTTGTCTCGACACTCTCTGATACGGTTTATAGGAGAGCTTCAGCTTGTTCTGTTGAAAAACATCAGACCAGGGGCGTTGCTAGGTCTACAAAAGATCTGGGGCTAGAGCCCATAGCAGCGTAGTAAAGAAAGTCATACGCTTGGGCGGGCATACACATGTATATACAGTAATATACGTGTGTGTGTATATATATCCCCAGAGAGCCCCCCCGCTTACATCAGGGTCCCCAGAGAGCCCCCCCTTACATCACCTTACATCAGGGTCCCCAGAGAGCCTCCTCCTTACATCAGAGTCCTCAGAGAGCCTCCCCCTTCCATCAGGGTACCCAGAGGGCCCCCCCCACTTACATCAGGGTTCCCAGAGAGGCCCCCTTACATTAGGGTCCCCAGAGAGCCTCCCCCTTAAATCTGGGTCCCTAGAGAGCCTAGGCCTTAAAATCAGGGTCCCCAGAGAGCCTCTCCCTTACATCAGGGTCCCCAGAGAGCCCCTCCCACTTACATAAGGGTCCCCAGAGAGCCTCCCCTCCCCTTGGGGACCCCTGCAGAGACTCGGGGCTATTAGCCTCAGATTCGGGGCTATAGCCCCAAAAGCCACCCCCTAGCAACGCCCCTGCATCAGACTTACTGGCAGGATCACCAGATGAAAATAAGAGAAAGCCTAAGCCCCGGTTTATATATGTGGTGCAGGAAATGCAACAAATCCTGAGCGTTTCCTGCACCGCATTGAAATCTCTCTCTGTTCATGTGAACTGCCACTGGTGTCAATGTTAAAATAATGACACCCCAAAACAAGTCGCAAAATGCAGTGCGATTGCAAGAATCGCACCAGTGTGAACGCAGACTAAAAAAGATAACGAATGCAACCATCACATCTAAGAATTGGTAAGTTGTAATAAAATAAATATTTGCTTTTGCTATACTCTATTAAGCTGGATACACACTGTACAATTTTCTGTAGATTTTTTTTCCTTCAGATTTATCAAAACCATATAATATGAGGTCAAACCTTAATGCCCCGTACACACGGTCGGACTTTCCGATGGAAAATGTGTGATAGGACCTTGTTGTCGGAAATTCCAATCGTGTGTTGGCTCCATCTCACATTTTCCATCGGAATTTCCGACACACAAAGTTTGAGAGCAGGCTATAAAATTTTCCGACAACAAAATCCGTTGTCGGAAATTCCGACCGTGTGTACACAAATCCGACGGACAAAGTGCCACGCATGCTCAGAATAAATAAAGAGATGAAAGCTATTGGCTACTGCCCCGTTTATAGTCCCGACGTACGTGTTTTACGTCACCGCGTTCAGAACGATCGGATTTTCCGACAACTTTGTGTGACCGTGTGTATGCAAGACGAGTTTGAGCCAACATCCGTCGGAAAAAATCCATGGATTTTGTTGTCGGAATGTCCGATCAATGTCCGACCGTGTGTACGGGGCATTAGAGTTTCAATTTGTATGCAATCAGGCAGGCTACATGGCTTTGGTAAATCTAACAACAAAAGTTGTATATGTATATATATATATATGTATATATATATATAGTGTGTATTAGAGCTGCACGATTAATCGTATAAAGATCGCAATCTCGATTCATCCCCCCCTCCCCCGCAATCTCCAGGCTGGATTAGCTCGATTCTCCAGATCTCCCCATCGGAGCCACGGAACCAGCGTGGAACGCAAATGGCGCCGATATCGGAACTGACGTCAGCAACCGGAACTGTCAGCAGAGAGCATAGTGCACGGCCTGGACTGTGCAAGCGCAATCAAAATGCCGCTCGCTCGCTCGCTCCCGATGCTCGGGGGTGATTATTCATTTAATAACAGCAAGGGGCGGATGTTTTTCTCAAAGGGGCGGATGTATGGTTATACATTGAACACAATCAACATGATGCTCGGGGCTGGTTATTTTCTCAAAGGGGCGGACGTTGCTGTCTTTATAACCATACATCCTTCCCTTTGAGAAAAGCATCCACCCCTTGCTGTATTAAATGAATAACCAGCCCCAAGCATCGGGAGCGAGCGGCGTGTGGATTGCGCATGCGTTGTCTACAGCTGATTTTTCTTTTTTAAATGAACCATTTTAAAGAATCGCGAGAGAATCGTGATCTTTATTCTAAGCAAAAGAATCGCGATTCTCATTTTTCCCAGAATCGTGCAGCTCTAGTGTGTATGGGGTCTTAGGCTTTCTTTTTATTTTCATCTGGTGATCCAGCCAGTAGGTCTGTTGTTTTTCAACAGAAAAAAGCTGTCCTGCAGCTCTACTATCTAATAAATGATTCACATCTAAAAAAAAAAAAAAAAAAAACAAAAAAAAAAAACACTGTAAATTGTTAAAAGAAAAAAAATAATTAAAAAGTAATATTAAAAAAAAATATATATATAATGCAAAATGAATGAAAATCAATATCCATCCATTCATTTGCTGCAAAATGTGAAGAATCGAACTGTGATGTCTTAACATACATAAACAAATAAATTACCGTATATACTCGAGTATAAGTCGAATTTTTCAGCACATTTTTTTGTGCTGAAAGTGCCCCCCTCGACTTATACTCGAGTCAAGCACTTTTCTGCAGCAAAAAATTTCATTTTCCGAACCGACTTTGAGGCCCCGTATCTCAGGGCCACTTAGTGCTAGGAACCCCAAATTTGGTGTGCAAACCCAGTGGAACTGGTACCATAACATATCCAAAGCTGGGGTTCCTAGCACTAAGTAGCCCTGAGATACTGGGCCCCAAATCCAGTTCGGAAAATGTCATTCTCTGCTGCAGAAAACTGCTTGACATTTTCTGAATTGATTTTTGGGGCCCTGTATCTCGGGGCCACTTGGTGCTAGAAACCCCAGCTTTGGAAATTTTTTGGTACTAGTTCCACTGGGTTTGCACACTAAATTTGGGGTTCCTAGCACTAAGTGGCCCCAAGATACGGGGCCCCAAATTCGGTCAACTGTGTCCATCTGCAGCAATGTCATTTCTGGACCCTTTGGGTTCAGAGACCCCAAATTTTGGCTGCAGCTAGGGGGCATCTAGGAACCCTTAATTACTGAGTTTGAAGTTCAGGGGACCTATGGCTGCAAAAGGGCACAGTGAGGAATGCAAATGGGCACAGTGATGCTGCAAATTGGCATTGTTGACCCTCTTTTCCACTTACAGTAGCTGTGCATTTCTCACCCTCGTCTTATACTCGGGTCAATACGTTTTTCCCATTTTTTTGTGGTAAATTAGGGCCTCGACTTATACTCGGAACGACTTATACTCGAGTATATACGGTAGCTTAAATTAACGATCAGCCTGTTCTGGTTTGTGTAACCTTAACACTACTACAGACTCAGACAAAGGTCACTATACTGTATATTGAATGTTTGATGAAAGTATTGTGGTTACATTGTAGCAGTAATCAGACTCAGAAATAACATGATACGTTGTTGTGTCTAATTGATTGAATTGCTGCATCTCCAAGGTTTTGTTTTTGTGTTGTGGAAGATAAACAGGTTCCCTTTAACTTTATGAAAACTGAAGTCTTATCTAGTTCATGGTGCAGATGAAAAAAACACGAGTTATTTTAGGAAGTGATTCTGTATACACAGATTTATAGAAGTTTATACAGGACTGAACCAACAATGACCACTTTAATATTTAACCACTTCAGCTCCGGAAGGATTCCCTCCGTCCTGACCAGAGCACTTTTTGCGATTCGGCACTGCGTCGTTTTAACTGACAATTGCGCGGTCATGTGACGTTGCACCCAAACAAAATTGACATCCTTTTTTCCCCCACAAATAAAGATTTCTTTTGGTGGTATTTGATCACCTCTGCGGTTTTTATTTTTTGTGCTATAAACAAGAAAAGAACGACCATTTTGAAAAAAAAGCAATATTTTTTACTTTTTTGCTATAATAAATATCCCCCAAAAATATATAAAAAAACAAATTTCTTTCTCGGTTTAGGCCGATATGTATTCTTCTACATATTCTTGGTAAAAAAAAATTGCAATAAGCGTATATTGATTGGTATGTGCAAAAGTTATTGTGTCTACAAAATAGGGGATAGATTTATGGCATTTTTATTATTAATTTTTTTTAAATAGTAATGGCGGCAATCTGCGATTTTTTATCGTGACTGCAACATTATGGTGGACACTTTTGACACTATTTTGGGACCATTGTCATTTATTGTCATTTATAGCGATCAGTGCTAAAAAAATGCACTGATTACTCGGTAAATGACACTGGCAGGGAAGGGGTTAAACACTAGGGGGCGATCAAGGGGTTAAGTGTGTCCTAGGGAGTGATTCTAACTGTGGGGGGATGGGCTACCACTCACTATGGGCTACTCACCACTCACATGACAGAGATCACTGCTCCTGATGACAATGAGCAGTGATCCCTGTCATGTCACTAGGCAGAACAGGGAAATGCCTTGTTTCCATAGGCATCCCCCCGTTCATCCGCTCCATAACATGGAATCCGCGGGACCCATGGGCACGGTCACGGAGCACGCGGCAGGCGCACGCTCACCAATGCGATCCGATTCCAGTGCAGGGAAAAAAAATAGGTTCACCATATTCTTCTATTTTCATCTAGTGATCCAGGCAGTAAGTTTGTTTTTCAAAAGAACAAGCTCTCCAGCATAATGTATCGGTTACAGAAATAAGACAAACCATTTAACACTAGCAGGGCTTGAATACAATGATCAGATTTCATTATTTATGTAAAATCTTTACCCCTGTTTATCTCTGTTGCTCCTTCATCCAGAATGGAGGCACTCTAAATGAAGGAGGTGTGTTAATGGCTAGATTACCAGGTGAAAACAGAGGTAAAAAGCCTAAAAAAGAAAACAGTCACCACATCTAATGATTAGTAAGCTGCAATATATTACATTTTTGGTTTTGGGTATAATACTGCTTTACACAATGAAAATCTGTGGAAAAAAACCAAGGGAACATACCAGTTGATGTGCACACCTACGATAAGATATGATACAATGTGCTCCAAAGATACAGTATGATGTCATATTTTCATTGCCGGTTTATTTTGCTGCAATCAATGAATCAACAGAATTTTGTATGAGTAATACTTTTATAATATAACATTTCACCGATCACAAGGGATGTATACAAACATTTATTATGATCTTATTTGATACCATTGAGGCTGTGTACAGTTTATCATCATCTTCCTTCAAAATGACTGTTTAGTTGTACTTTCTACTTTGGACATATCTAACTGTAGATAGTGATCAAAAGCTGACAGACAGACCTGCAACACAGGTCTGTCATAGGGATGGGTGAACGGTTCGGCCTGAGCATAAGTTTGGGCCGAACTTTCGTTGTGCAGTTGTTCGGCGAACAGCCGAACAAACGGGTCGTTTTACCGTTTGTTCGGTCCCCTTGCGACGCTGAACAGTGCATTGCAAGCCCTGATTGTCTGAAGCAGTGAAAGCTTCAGCCAATCAGGGCACAGAGCACTGTCAGAGTCATGATTGGACACTGTCATCATGACTTTATCCAATCATGGCTCATTCCCGCCCCACATTATAAAAGTGTTCTTTCAATAGCAGCCATTTTCAGTGCGATTTTTGCGTGGAGAGAGATAGAACAGGGCTCTGTTCAGTGCTATTAGTTAGTTAGTGTACTATACTATGCTATTTTGTTGCCATATAGTTCTGTGTGCATTACTGCCAGTTTAACGCCATATTGTTTTGTGTGCGTTATTGCCAGTTTAATGCCACATAGTTTTGTGCGTTACTGCCAGTTTAACGCCATTTACTTCTGTGTGCGTTACTGCCAGTTTAACGCCATATAGTTTTGTGTGCGTTACTGCCAGTTTAACGCCATATTGTTTTGTGTGCATTACTTCCAGTTTAGCGCCATATCGTTTTGAGTACGTTACTGCCAGTTTAACGCCATATCGTTTTGCGTGCGTTACTGACAGTTTAACGTCATATAGTTCTGTGTGCATTACTGCCAGTTTAACGCCATATAGATTTGTGTGCGTTGCTGCCAGTTTAATGCCATATCGTTTTGTGTGTGTTACTGCCAGTTTAACGTCATATAGTTCTGTGTGCATTACTGCCAGTTTAACGCCATATAGATTTGTGTGCGTTGCTGCCAGTTTAATGCCATATCGTTTTGTGTGTGTTACTGCCAGTTTAACACCATATAGTTCTGTGCATCACTGTACGTTTGGCGCATTATATTGCAGTATATTATAGTGTATCCGTGGAGTGTGTCTGTGTAGTGTGAGTACTCAAATTAAAGTGCACCAAACACCTCTTTACATTGATTGAAGTGCATCTACGTACAGATTTCAACTTCTTCTTTACATTTGCTTATAAGCACCGCCCCCTCCCTCCCAATAATGTCTGGGGGGACAACAAGGAGAGGCAGACGTTCCCTTGGCACTGTAAGGGGGCCAGCAACAAATGTGTCCACAGGCAAAGGTGGACGTGGTGGTCAGTCCTCAGGCAGGGCATCATTTCCTCTTTTTAGTGAGTTTGCCCGTGCTATCCAGCCACGGCATGCAGAGGAGGTGGTGGACTGGCTTACTAAACCTTCCTCATCCTCCTCATCCTCTGTCAGGCAAGCAGAGACAAGTGTGTAGTCCCCTGCAGTTGCCAGAGTGGATAAACCTGCCTCCTTGTCCACATCTATTCCTGCCATAGCTCCAACATCAGCCATTGAGGAGTCAGCTGAGTTTTTTGACCACAGCATTAGCCACTTGCGCCTTGATGATGCTCAGCCATTACTGGATTCAGATGTTGGTTCTGAGATTGAGGATGACAGGAACATGAGCCTAGAGAGAGGGAGGAACACTGGTAGACAAATTGACATTCATGTTCCCCAAGCTGCAGCGTCTTGCCAAGTTGTCTCCAGTGATAATGATGAAGATGGAGGAGATGGAGATGATGATGATGATGAGGTCACTGATGTAACTTGGGTGCCAGATAGAGCAGAGGAGGAAACTTAAGGTGAGGCGGCACAACCCCAAGGAGGTCGACATCAACAAAGAGTAGAGAGCAGCCACCCTATTCCATCACATTTTGCAGCTGTTATCTCGCAGCCCACTCTCCAAAGCTCAGCTGTCTGGGCCTTCTTCAGCATATCTGCAGCAGATCGCACTGTTGCTATCTGCAAACTGTGTCCCAGGCACATCAAACGTGGCAAAAACACCAGCTATTAGGGTACCACATGCTTAACAAGGAATTTAACGTCCAACCACTCAGCCCGTTGGCAAGAGCACCTAAAAGCCACACAAAAGGGACAGAAAACTGTCCCTCCACCTCCTCCTCCTCCTTACCCACTTCAGTCTGCCCCTGCGATACCAAGTCATTACCTCTCAGCAGCCTCCACTGACAGGGATGATGGTATAGCACAGGTGTCTCATGTCCTAGCAGCAAATCTGCCAGCTGCACACCACCAGCTGTAGACTGTAGCTTGCAAATTTCTCTGCCCCATCTGCTGCAGCGGAAAAAAAAATACAGTCCATGCCACCCACATGCCCAGCGTCTGAATGCAAGCTTGTCAAAGCTGTTGGCTCTCCAACTTCTGCCTTTCAGCCTGGCGGATTCTGCCCCCTTCTGTGAATTTGCACAATGTGCTGTACCACAATGGCAGGTTCCCAGTTGCTACTACTTTTCATGTAAGGCCGTTCCATCTCTCTACCATCACGTGGAAGGGAATCATTGGGCAAGGCAGTTAGCTGTAAAATCCACCTTACTGCTGACACGTGGTCCAGCAAGCATGGGCAGGGACGATATATTTAGTTCACAGCACACTGGGTAACGCTGCTTGCAACTCGAAAGGATGCAGGACAGGGCTCAGTGCTGCAGCTTGTTGTGCCCCCACGTCTCCACACAGCTGGTGGTGATGATGCCAGACCTGTGAGCTCTACCCCCCCTCCTCCTCCGCCACCTCCATGCCCTCCTCTGCAGAATTGTCCTATGAACATAAGGTACCCCCTAAGCGTTCAAAGGGCTATTCCCAGAGTCAGGCTAAAAGGTGCCATGCAGTGCTTCAGCTGGTGTGTTTAGGGGACAGGAACCACACCACAGCAGAGATTCTTAAAGCTCTGCAGGGACAGGCCCAGAGGTGGTTCACACCAAGCCAGCTGTAGCCAGGAATGGTGGTGTCCGATAATGGCTCAAACCTCCTTTCCACCCTTAGACAGGAAAAGTTGACACATGTGCCATGCCTGGCACATGTCCTTAATTTGGTGGTGCAGCGTTTCCTAAGTACGTACCCAGGGTTGCAAGAAGTACTAAAGCAGGCCATTTCAGGAGGTCATACATAGCCAGTGCTCGGTTGGCTGAAATTCAGCAGTAATTCCACCTCCCCGAAAACCGCCTGATTTGTGACATGCCCACCAGGTGGAACTCAACTTTGGGAATGCTGCAGCGGCTATACATTCAGCAGAGGGCCGTCAACGAGTACCTGTGCCAGTACGGCACGACGATAGGCTCAGGCTGCCCCGGCTTTTTTCCCCCACGCCAATGGCTTATCATTAAGGATGCATGCACTGTATTGTCACCATTTGAGGAGGCCACAAGGATGGTGAGCAATGACAGTGCATGCATCAGTGACACAATCCGTGTTGTGTTCCTGCTGGAGCAGACTCTGCATAGCATTATGGACAGGGCACTGGAAGCAGTGCAGCAGGAGGAAGAGGAGGACTTCCTTTCCTCTCAAGGCCCGCTTTATCCAGACACCACCATTCCTGTCACAGAACACACAGGAGGAGAGAGGGGAGGGGCTTTGAATAAGAGGAAGACATGCGTCATTCTGTAAGTGATGGCTTTCCAACCCTAGGACCCTTGGGATTAGTACGTGGCTAGGAGGAGGAAGTTCCAGATGCTGTCAACCTGAGTGACCCCAAGGAGTCTGCTTCTCAAGCCTTGGCAAATTTGAGGCGCATGGGCAACCTCATGCTTCAAAGCCTGCGAAACGACCCAAGAATACGTGGCATAAAGGGGAAGGATGATTACTGGTTGGCAACCCTCCTTGACCACCGTTATAAGGGGAAGGTCTCAGAATTCATCCCGTCCCCACAGAGAGCACAGAAGATAAAATCTCTTAAGGACACAATAAGGAGGATTTTATTAAACATTTGCCTGACTCCAGTAGATGACAGTGTCGTGGAAAACATAGTTTTGAGTCTTCTGTTGGTCAAGAGAGGAGCATTGGAGAAGGCGTCCGCCTAAGTGAGGCATTTCAGAATTTTTTTAGTCCTCGCCGCCCAGGGCTGTCAGCTTCCCCATCTCATCGGCAGCGTCTGCATCACATGGTGGATGATTACCTCGGGGCCAAAACAGAGATGGAACACGTCTGTCCACAGACTCCATGGACTGTTTGACTTTTATAAAAAATGAATCGGTTCTGGATTACCAGCTATCAAGCCCCTGATACCGATGTCACTGATTAAGTCTTTTTGGGATGTGGAATCTCTGCAGGACTTCGAGGCTGCCTAGCTTTGAGGGTGTTCAATCATTTCATTTGGAAGAATATTTTTGGTATTGGTTTCATGGGCACAATTAACACCCAAAGACCAATTTTTCAGCACCTGTTTGACAGGTGCATATTATTGCAATTTTTTACAGCAAGGCCAATTCTTGCTTTTAATCAAGAGTACCTCTATAGGGTCCATAGGTGTGCACAGCCTATTGCATTAAGGTGTACACCTCAAAGCTCAAACACATGTGCGTGTGTGTGCATGTGTATATATATACGGAAGGTATCAGTAGAGCAGTGAATGGTGTCATAAGGGCAGATATTGGTGGTGTCAGTAGGGCAGTTACAATCTTATTTTAATAGTTTTTTTGAAATTTTTTAGGAGAAAAAAAGATTTTTTATTTTATTTGGTGAAATATTAGGGGCCTAAACATTGGAAATATGCACCACACAGGGTGATTAGGGTGAGCCCAGGCACATATGGCACACCCTGTGCGCACGCCTATGATAGGGTTACGGTGGGAAGGCGCCACCAACACCCAAAGACCAATTTTTACACACCCGTTACTTCTATCCAAAGTCAAAGTGACACCAGAATGAATCCACAAAATCTCTAATCTTGTTCCCAGTGCACTATATTTTGGCCTCATCATACACGCTGGCTCCCCAGCTGTTGCTGAGCAAAATAAAGGCAGCTTGTCTTTGTTTTGGGCTTTATAAATGCAATTATTGCTGCAGCAGATTCTAGGCATGGTACAGATCTGCCACTTTATAGGTCACCATCTAGGCACTATATTGGAAGAAATTTTTCATTTTTATGCTTTCACTTTAAAAATCAAAAAATCACTGCTCATTTAAAAATTAAGTTTTTCCCAAACTTTTTTTTTTATTGACACATGTCCCCCAGGGCAGGACCCAGACCCCTATAACCATTGTATGCCCAATTACTTGCATATAAGCTATAAAAATGGGCACTTTTGATTTTTGACGTTCGGGTCCCTTTGACTTCAAAGGGGTTCGTTATTCAGGTCCGAACTTTCGCAGTGTTCGAAAGTTCTGGTGCAAACCGAACAGGGGTCCATTCGGCCCATTCCTAGTCTGTGATAGTTAGCACCATCTAGTGGCCAGATGCAGATTTTCCCATTTTAAGTAAATCAAAAACATTCAACCAGCACAGGATATAGCCTAATAACATTTGTTATTTTCCTAATTCACACAGAATGAAAGGTACATGTACTTTCACTCGGCAAAATACTACATGTTTCTACATGGAGCCGGTTCACATAACTCTGCTGCGGCTTCCGCGCAAATTTGCACAGGGGTCCTGTGCGTCTTTTGGTCCATTTCAGGTCCAAATTCAGCCAAAAATTTGGGATGAAATGGGATCTGAAACGGTGAACGGGGACGCACCGGACCCCTGCTGTGAGCCGCATGCGAAGGTAGTGTGAACCCAGCCTTAGGGCATATTTATTTTATTTAAGGTTCCTTCATAGCGCCGACAATTTACATATACCGTATTTATCGGCGTATAACACGCACCGGCGTATAACACGCACCCCAATTTAGGAGGGAATTTTAAGGAAAAAAAAACTTTTAGGAGGGAAGTTGAAGGTAAAAAAACTTACATTTAAATGCCCATCATTGCAGCCTTCTCAGTGCAGCCTTGCCCGAGTGCAGCCTTGCTCCAGTGCAGCCATGTCAGTGCAGCCTTGTCAGTGCAGCCTTGTCGGTGCAGCCTTGTCAGTGCAGCCATGTCAGTGCAGCCTTGTCAGTGCAGCCTTGACAGTGCAGCCTTGTCAGTGCAGCCTTCCCCAGTGTCCATTGCAGCCTTGCCCCAGTGCAGCCTTGCCCCAGTGCAGCCTTGCAGCTCGCAGTTTGATCCCCTGCGATCCTGAGCTTCAAAATCGCAGACCGTGATTTGAAAATGGCGCCGCCGGCGCCGAAATACACAGAGCCGGTCCTCGGCTCTTCTCGGCGGCTCTCGTTCACTTTCGGCTCCACTCGTAGTCCCGCCCGGGATGGGTGTGACTGTGAGCGGAGCTATCCGAACCTAGCCGAGTACACTCGGCTAGGTTCGGGCGGCGCTCGAGTGAAGCCGAAAGTGGCCTAGAAGAGCCGAGGACCGGCTCTGTGTATTTCGGCGCCGTCGGCGCCATTTTCAAATCGCAGTCGGCGATTTTGAACATCTGTCAGCTCAGGATCGCAGGGGATCAGCGTATAACACGCACCCGCGATTTTCCCCTGATTTTAAGGGGAAAAAAGTGCGTGTTATACGCCGATAAATACTGTATATATTGTACATTCACATCAGTCCCTCCCCTCAAGGGGTATTTAAGATCACTTACTCACATTCATGCATACACATACTAGGGCCAATTTAGACAGGAGCCAATTATCATGCCAGCATGTTATTGGAGAGTAGGAGGAAACCCATGCAGGCTCAGAGAGAACATGCAAACACAAGGTAGCGTCTTAATTGGGGTTCAAACAGATGACTCTAGTGCTGCCAGACAGAGGTGCTAACCACTTGGACACTGTGCTACCATATAGAATGATCTACACATAGTAATTCTCTGTTCTTTCATGACGAGCCATGTGTCCGACATTATGCTCCTAGGCATCAATGATACTCTCTGTTCTAGTTCATGATATAAAGCATTATAATAATATGTACATATAGGTGTAACAGTAGTAGCAGGGATAGCGACTGTTGCCAGGGGGCCCTAACTCTGACCTCAGCTCTAGAAGTGTTGCCTTCTCCCACCCCACTGCACCAATGGAAGCATCCTCATCCCATGATGTGTGTCCAAAGCTGGCCATTGATGGATCGAAACTGAGCCAGTTCAACGGGAACCAGCCAAATTTTGATCCATGTGTGGCCATGCCTGTTTGACAGGAGTTGATTGCTAGATCAAATTTTTTCGAACAGGCTTGTTGGAAAAACGATTAGCATTCTGCATCAGCTTCACAGTGTATTTTAAGAGCGAAGGGTCCTGGTGTTAGAATACAATGTCCCACTGTGGGACACCACTATCCACCTTGCTGTGTGTAGCGCTGCCCCCTAAGGAGCCATTTGGCAGTTTGGATGCTTTTGCCTCAGCTCTATGAATAACCTTAGCCCCTCTGACACACCAGGATAGCAGCTGCTGTACAACAGAGAGCATAAGGATATGTACTTGACATACAGTTATAATTTAGTGTAGCGGGCACCTACTTTTAAGCAGGTGACCTTTCTTGTTAATTTCTGTTGCAGGTAAATTTAGACAGGCTGATGCTATTACAGCAGGCCTGTTTCGTTTGACTCCTATGTTTGAGTGACAGGTGGTTTATGTGTTGGTCTCGGCCAATCATTAACTTGCTTGGTAATCCCAGGACTCTCATATAAAAAGGGGGTCACGTGGTGTCCGGAGAGGTTTGGGGTTCAGTCCAGTCCTGCTCTGAGGAGCGTGAGAGCCAGCCTGGCTCCCAGAGGGGAATTTGGAGCTTTTCCCCTCCAGGGAGCCAACAGAGCTTTACCTTAGCGAGAAGGGTGGAGATCCGGTCCTCATGGAGGAACAGATGACATCCTGCTGCGTGTAGTCGTGGATGTCGTAGGCTGCCCCTGCGGGGAGGGGAGCGGGCCACAAAGAGAAAGAGAAAGCTGAGGATCTTTGCGGATGAAATAGCAACAAATCGGAAGGAAACTGAGCGATTGATCGTTTATGAGTGGCACATGGACTATCGATCACGTGAGTGAAAGCCCAAGGAAAAGGTACTGCCAGAGATTGAGGGTTGTTGGTGCACAAGTCAGTGAGATGGGCAGTAATGGCCTATGACTTTGAGTTCAGCATTGCCCCGGGATTCCAATCATTCAAGTGGGAGGAGTTATTCAGATTTGCTCTCCTTTAGCCAAATTTGGAAGTACCATGTCGGTGGGAAGTAGTGGTAAAGAGGTAGCGGTGAAGCTGCAAGCACACACATAGAGATATGGATCGTTCTTTTCAAAGTTATCCAGATGAAGAAGTTATTCAGATTGACTCTTTTTCAAAGTATTCTCTATTAAATCTACTTCCCTTGTCCCTGATTAAAGAGATCATTGGAAAACGATTTCTTGACTACCCGCGATTGTACTCAGATTTTCTTGTATGATTCATTAAAAGATGGCAATGTAACAGAAGAGCATCTAAAAGGAAGTCCTTCTCCTATCCCAGTTCATGTTGATGAATAAAGCATTAAGAAAAAGCATTAAGGACTGTGACTTTTAAATCTATGGGCTCCGAGGGTTGAGTAGTAAACGTGAATTACAGATATAGCAAATATTCAGCCGCTCCTTCGGGGGGTAAGTGCTACATGAGTATGTGAAGATAAACACCTGTCTGGTTAGGAGTAAAGAAGTACATAATATTGTAAGGAATTGAAGATAGTGTCAATATGCACATATAGAGATGGGCAGAATGTACAGTACGTTTAATACAACTCTCAAGACAGAAAAGTTACCTTATGGTAGTTGTTTAAAGTAATGGTTAAAGTAAAGTAAATGGTTAGATGACTTTATATCAGATAAACTGCAAATCAGTGTTAAGCAAAGGCACAAACCACAACAACAGTAATGGTAATCAGTATTGGTATAACTTTCCTGCTTCCAGTATTCTATATAACTAGAGTGCACTCTATGGGGTGACTAGGCTATAACCTAGATCTACTGCAGCAGTGCCTCTACTTCTACATGCAATGAATGGAGTCCTTGTAGAGCGGCTTATCTAAAGAGACAGTCCTAAGCCCTAGATCTTCAGCCAGCTAACGTTGGGGCCTGTATTGGCAAAGGTGCACATGAATATAGTCCCAGGGGAAATCTGCATGCAGTGGTATAAGCTGTTGGTTAAGCGTATAATCCCAAGAAACTCAGTCTCTGATAGCAGCAAACAGGTTATGGCACGCTCACTAATCCAGCAATACTGCTGCAAAGGTCCCACTGTGCAGATGCCCTCTGGGTTGACCAAGTGTGACTCTGGTCCTCAATTCACCAGATTACAATACTCCAGTAAATGTGCAGCAAAAGATTGTACCGGACTCAACCTGCTGTGCACCCCAGTCTGTTCTCCTTCACACTCTCTGTCTCCCAGCTGTGTAATGCCTACATTTTTGCTCATGTCACTGGTTTGTGTGTAGCAGGAGAAAGCCCAGACAGGCAGATGTGCTTCCTCCAGTTCCCCATGGCAAGAAAGTGCTATTCAGACTGCAGCCCAGGCAATACAGCTCCTTTTCCCGCCCCAGACTGTCTCCTTGTGGATTGCTGTAGTCAAACCTTGGATTACGAGCATAATCCGTTCCAGGAGAATGCTTGTAATCCAAAGCACTCGCCTATCAAAGCGAGTTTCCCCATAGAAGTCAATGGAATGGAATGGACTTCTATCACATGCAATACCGCATGTGGGCAGAGGTGGGGGGACACCGGAGAGCCTCGGAAATACTCAGGGACAGCTCAGTTGAACTCGGAAAGGCTCGGAAACACTTGGGGACGGAGTATTTACGAGTGTTTCCGAGTATTTAGGAGTGATTTCGAGTATTTCCAAACGGCTCTGAACCGTTCCGAGTGTCCCCGGCGTCCCCATACCTCTGGCCAAATGCGATACTGCACACCCCATTAACTTGAATTCTGCTCGTTTAACACTCGCAAACTGAGTCAGAATAAAAAAAAATTGTTGCTCATCTTTCAAAACGCTTGTTAACCGCGTTACTCGTAAACCTAGGTTCCACTGTAGTCCATAGGATTCCACAGCATGGCTCCCATTCAGGACTTCAGTTCCCACAGTCCAATGCAGCAGCATATAAATCCATGGAGCTCCTTCTGCTTGTATGCTCCCCCTGCTGGTCGGAGTCAGGTACTGTTACTATGTCACATGTCAGCTCAGTTCAGTGAGAGTAAGGGAGAGTGAGAGCAGCTGCAGCACAATGTCCTAACTTGCTCTCTATCTAGAAATGCACCTGGCTACATGTGGATGGAGGAACCAGTTTGTTTTTTTAATTCAGCCCCCTTGCTAAAAAAAAATAAAAATAAAAAAAATCTATGGCCAGCTTTAGTTACAGAAGGACAGCATGTCATCATATACTGTACATGCAATAATATACAAAGCATAGCCTTGACATTGTAGAAGCAGCAAATGTATGAAACTATAATCCAGAACCCTCCCAGCAAATATTTATTCTTGTGAAAGCCATAACTAAACCCAGACTGATTGCAGCTACCATAATCCACCATAGACAAAAACTGTTTACTGACACCCTTTCCTGACTGCCATATTAACACTACAACATCGTGACACAGCAAAATGATAATTATAATATGTCAGTGATCTATGACCCGACCAGATATATTTCCTCATCACTGCTTGTTTGTAAACTCAGATTATACCTTGAAGCAGAGGCGTAACTAGAAACTTCAGAGCCCCGTGCAAGAAATCATGAAGGCATCACCCCCCCCCCCCCCCCGAAAAGCATGGTTTTGATACTTTAAATTTTTTTCCACTGTACAACAAAGTAAAACATTTCTGTTTCTGATTTCAACTGGAGGGGGGTGGTAGCGGTGGTAATGGAGGGGGGGTGGTGTCGGTGGTAATAGAGGGGGGTGGTGACGGTGGTAGTGGAGGGGGGGTGGTGGCGGTGGTACTGGAGGGGGGGTGATAGCGGTGGTAATGGAGGGGGGGTGGTAGCCGTTGTACTGGAAGGGGGGTGGTAGCGGTTGTACTAGAAGGGGGTGGTGGCTGTGGTACTGGAGGGGGGTGGTGGCGGTGGTAATGGAGGGGGGGTGGTACTGGAGGGAGGGTGGTAGCAGTGGTAATGGAGGGGGGGTGGTGGCGGTGGTACTGGAGGGGGTGTGGTGGCGGTGGTAATGGAGGGGTGATGGTGGCGGTGGTACTGGAAGGGGGTGGTGGCGGTGGTAATGGAGGGGGGATGGTAGCGGTGGTAATGGAGGGGGGGTGGTGGCGGTGGTACTGGAGGGGGGGTGGTACTGGAGGGGGGGTGGTAGCCGTGGTAATGGAGGGGGAGTGGTAGCTGTTGTACTGGAGGGGGGTGGTAGCGGTTGTACTGGAGGGGGGGTGGTGACGGTGGTACTGGAGGGGGGTGGTGGCGGTGGTACTGGAGGGGGGGTGGTGACCGTGGTACTGGAGGGGGGTGGTGGCGGTGGTACTGGAGGGGGGGTGGTGGCAGTGGTAATAGAGGGGGTGGTGGCGGTGGGTGGTAATGGAGGGGGGGTTGTGGCGGTGGTACTGGAGAGGGGGTGGTGGCGGTGGTACTGGAGGGGGGGTGATGGCTGTGGTAATGGAGGGGGTGGTGGCGGTGGTAATGGAGGGGGGTGGTGGCGGTGGAAATGGAGGGGGGGTGGTGGCAGTGGTACTGGAGGGGGGGGTGGTGGCTGTGGTAATGGAGGGGGTGGTGGCGGTGGTAATGGAGGGGGGTGGTGCCGGTGGTAATGGAGGGGGGGTGGTGGCGGTAGTAATGGAGCGGGGGTGGTGGCAGTGGTAATAGGGGGGGGTGGTGGTACTGGAGGAGGGCTGGTGGTACTGGAGGGGGTGGTGGTGGTGGCAGTGTGGCAGTGGTGGTGCCATCCTCTGCCACCACCACCTCTGCCTCTTACTGATCCCACAGCCCCACCACTGATCTCATCCCTATCCCCCCCATCATCACCTCTGTTGTAGTGGTGATGGATGGGGGATAGGGGTGAGATCTGCAGTGGTGGGATCAGTAAGGGGGGATGGGATCAGTAAGAGGCAGAGCCACAGAAGTGGTGGAGGTTGGGATGGGATCGATTGCAGTGCAAAATTCTGACTTACCGCCAGGAATGCCTTGCCTCACATGAGAAGACAGCAGGTACTCCATGCAGTCGCAGAGGGGAGAGCTCCTCACCTGCCTATACTCAATTGGTCTGCTGACTTTATTTTTCAGTGTCCGCCCCGCCTCCCTACATTCTCTCTGTCTCTGGATAGGCAGGGGCGGGGCGGTCCACACAAACAGTCTCTCAGCACTGCGCTGCCTCTGTCTTCTTTCTTGTTTCTCCCCTCAGCGGGTGAAAGCCCCCATTGGCTCCCGCGGCTGTCAATCAAAGTCAGTCAGCCAATTAGGGAAGAGAGGGAACGGGGCTGGGTCGGGCTCCGTTTCTGAATGGATACACGGAGCTCTGACTCGGCTCGGGTGCCACCATAGATAGCTGCTGGCTGAGGGGACACTAGATAGGAGGGAGGGGCCAGGAGCAGCAAAAAGGGACCCAAGAAGCGGAGGATCTGGGCTGTTCTGTGCAAAACCAACTACACAGAGGAGGCAAGTGTAACATGTTTGTTATTTAAAAAAAAAAAGAGAGACTTTACAATCACTTTAAGGAGGTGAGGGTCCCAGATATCATAGCAGATCATTTACAGACTCTCCAGATTAATGTCCAGCTTCACAGTGTCAGAATCGTTAGGCTGACCCGGCAACACTGTAAGCACATTCCAAAGTTTCAGTTGGGTTTACTAAAGCTGGAGAGTGCAAAATCAGTCACACTTCTGCAGTGAAACCAATCAGCTTCCAAGTTTCATTTTCACAGCTTTATTGAACAAGCTGAGGTTAGACGCTAATTGGTTTCTCTGCAGAAGTGAGACTGATTTTGCACTCTACAGTTTTAGTAAATAAACCCCATTGTGCCCTCAATGTGATTTACCAGGCCTTTCTGAGAGACGAACCTTCTTCCTGGATCTCTCCAGCAAGGGGCCTCCCCGGAGTGTTTTACATGTTAGACCCCAAACCAGGGTATTGGGCCTAACAGCAGAGCTTCATCCAGCAGCACCTCCCTAAGCCACAGCCCAGGGGAAGAGAGTGAACACATGGCCTGTCCCACATATGTATATCCTCCCCCAGCATGCACCAGTGGCCTAAACCTCCTACTGGATTGGCTGAAGGAAATATAAATATTCATAATTTTTGTTGGTGAAATCTCATTATAGGACCAGTGATACCTGGGACATCTACTGGCGACAGCGAGAAATCATCACAAACCTTTTTAGGCTTCAGGAAAAACCAGGTGGAATTACAACCACTACAATCAGTCTGTAATAACTACATCCCAGCCGAAAACTAAGTTGCCACAATCCTGTTTAAGACAAGAGGGCTATAGTGATATCATCCCAAAATCACAAAAAGAGCCTGGCTGAGAAAAATACATGGGCTGCCATTGCCTTCTGCAAATGCTGGCTGCCTTGTTGAATCTTTGATTTCAAACCCAACTGAACCTTCAGTTTAACCGAGACTTGGGTGATCACAGATCCGAGTAAGGGGCCGATCGTGGCCCCTTACCACGTGATCAGCTGTCAGCCAATGACAGCTGATCACGTGTGTAAACAAAAGCTCGGTAATCTTTTTTTTTTTCTCCTCACGCTGACAGCGTGAGGACAAAAATAAGCCGATCACCAGCTTATGTGCAAGGGACATCGGTCTCGAAGAGGATGCCAATCAGTACCCTCATCTGTGCCAATCATCTGTGCCAATCAGTACCCCCTGCCAGTGCCACCTGCCATTGCCACCTGCCAGTACCCACAGTGCCCACCAGTGCCACCTATCAATGCCCATGAGTGCCACCCATCAATGCCCACAAGTGCCACCTATCAATGCCCACCAGTGGTGCCAATCAGTGCCTCATCAGTGCCACCTAGCAGTGCTGCCTATCAGTGTAACCTACCAGTGCCGATCAGTGCCCATCACTATTGTCACCCATCAGTGCCCATCACTGCCACCTATCAGTGCCCATCTCTGCCAGCTATCAGTGCCACCTATTAGTGCCACTTCTCAGTGCCCACCAGTGCCACCTATCAATGCCCTTCAGTGCCACCCATTAGTGCCACCTCTCAGTGTCACCTCTCAGTGCACACCAGTGCAGCCTATCAGTGCCCACCAGTGCCGCCTTATCGGTGCCCATCAGTGCAGCCCATCATTGTCTATCAGTGCAGCCCATCAGTGCAGCCCATCAGTGCAGCCTATCAGTGCCCATAAGTGCAGCCTCATCAGCGTACATCAATGAAGGAGAAAAATTACCTGTTTGCAAAATTTTATAACAAAATATAAAAAATATATAATTTTATTTTTTTTTAAATTTGGTCTTTTTCAATTTTTTTAACAAAAATTAAAATATCACAGAGTGGATCAAATACCACCAAAAGAAATCTGTATTTGTGGGAAAAAATGATAAAAATTTCATTTGGGTACAGTGTTGTATGACCGCGCAATTGTCATTCAAAGTGCGACAGCGCTGAAAGCTGCAAATTGGTCTGGACAGGAGGGGGGTTTAAGTGCCCAGTAAGCAAGTGGGTAAACAATTTTACATTCCAGATTTATTAAAACAAAAAGGTGTGCAAAGCCTTACAGTTTTCTTTGCTAAAGTAGAAAAGCTTGTTCTGAAACTATCTGTCATTTTTGCTTGGGGATCTGTTACCAAGTTATGTAATTACAAACCGCACAGTACATTCCAGAAAGTTCTCACAGACTCGTGCGGGAGACTGGTATAACTTCAAAGCATTTGTGGTACAGGAATAGCAGAAAAGTCCCTGAATTGCTACCCTGTTTCCCCGAAAATAAGACCTAGCGTGATTGTCAGTAATGGCTGCAATATAAGCCCTACCCCCCAAATAAGCCCTATTTAAAGTCCTTGTAGGTCTTCTTTTCAGGGTAGGGCTTATTTTCGGGGAAACAGGGTAGGGTTTATTTGGGGGGTAGGGCTTATATTGCAGCCATCACCGACAATCACGCTAGGTCTTATTTTCGGGGAAACAGGGTAATAGCATCGGGATTGATTTACTAAAACTAGAGAGTGCAAAATCTGGCGCAACTCTGCAATGAATCCTTCAGGGGTGTTGCTAGGACTGCAAAAGATCTGAGGCTAGAGCCCATAGCAGTGGTCACCAACCTGGGGGGGCACGCCGGTGGTGAGCAATTTTTCGCGGGCAAAGGAAGGCTGGTGTTGGCGTTTCAATCATCATGGCACCATGGTTGATATGATGTCAGGGTGATCGAAGCGCATTGTTTTTATCAATAGATTGTAATATATAATGAAGTGGTTCAACTCACCATAATGCAGAATCAGTGGAAGCCCGGCGGGCATGTAACTTGCCACCGTCGCCTGTCACCAGATGCAGCTTTTTAACTTGCCACCGTCACCTGCCACAAGATGTGGATTGTCACATCACCTGCCACCATTTGCAGATTGTCACTTGCCACATCACTTGCCACCATTTGCAGATTGTCACTTGCCATGCCAGCCAGTGCCACCAAATGTGCATTGTCGCTGCATTGGTGGCAGGCTGGCAGCACTGGTCTATTTAGTGAGGGCAGGAGAGCGGAGATGCGGGGCGGGCAGTGAGAGATGATGTCATCTCTCTGCTCCCCGCCGCACATCGCTCCCACCTTGAAGTGGCCCGGCTGTGAGGGTGGAAGAGTGGTGACGAGCCGACGGAGAGAGATGATGTCATCTCTGCTCGTCCGCCCGCTCGTCACTCCTCCACCTCCAATGCCGCCCACCACAGCCACGACCCGCTGAGACTCTGGGCTATGGGCTCCACATTCAGGGCTCCAGCCTCAATAGCCACCCCCTGGCGACGCCTATGGAATCCACTCAGCTTCCAGGTTTTTTTTTTGTCAAAGCTTAATTTAATAAGCTGAAGTTAGAAGCTGATTGACTACCACGCACAGCTGCACCAGATTTTGCACTCTCCAGTTTTAGTAAATCAAACCCTATATCAACTTACAGTCAAATTGTCTTGTCTAAGTATAAGTCCAGCTAAAACTCTTTTTTTTTACATGATCGATCTTGAAGTGGAGGTCCACCCTAAAAAAAAAAAAAATTGCATTAAAAAATTTCTAAAAAATTGGAGGAAAAAAAAAAAAATTAACTCACCTGAAATGGCTGTTGCTAGGCAGTTTTCCTAATCTGCCTCTTCCTACGCCGCGGTGATGTTCAGTCTTCTCCTCCCCGCGTTGTCTTCTAGGGAATGGGGTGCAGTGTGTTATGGGAACTGTGTGTGTCCCACAACACATCGCGTCCCATTCACAAAGCGCTGCGCAACTCGCGCATGTGCAGTAGGAAATGGGCAGTGAAGCCGCAAGGCTCCACTGCCTGTTTCCCTTAGTTGGAATGGCGGTGCCAGGACCCAAGCGCCGAGGGACGGGTCGGCCTCGGGCGGCCGACATCGCGGCACACAGGACAGGTAAGTGTGCTTATTAAAAGTCAGCAGCTACAGTGTTTGTAGCTGCTGACTTTTAATTTTTTTTTCCCCGGCTGGAAATCCCCCTTTAAAGTACAACTAAAGGCAAAACTTTTGTTGTTTTTAAGTGTTGGGTAGAATAGATGGATGGATTAGAACGCTTGTCAGTTTTTATTGCTGTCTGTGCCCCCAATTAGGGAGATTCACCCTCTTTATTTGTCCTGTTTACCATTATCATTGAAAGTGAAAGTAAAAGAAAATCCCAAATTTTAGATTGTTCCCAGAAAAGTAATAAAGGGGAAATCTTCCAAAGGAGACATTAGTTCTGGTGACCCGGGGCCCCCAATCGATTCCCTTAATTTGCAATACAGTGCACTGGGGCCCTGTCTACACAATCACGCACGAGAATAAAAATGCAAATTATCAATAAGGCTATACTTACTGGTACTTCCAACAAAATCAGTGTTTTGTACCTTTATACAAAGATTATGTATGTGTATGTACAGTACTACAAAATATAACATCAAAGATAAATTTTCAATATTATTCAAAAAACTATATTGATTCAAAAAGTGTAAACATTGTACTTCTTGCATTTTAAAAAGTAACTGAAACATTTTCCCTCCCCTCCCAGCCCTGCACTGACCCCAACCTGTGCGGGCATACTTCCCAAACAAAACTGAACTTGAAATCCGGGAAAAAACAGTCAGCTTCATCTGAAATAAAAGAAAAAACCAGGGTAGCCGTTGGGTTTTAGAACCCGGGGTAAACATATCCCACAAAATCATGTATAAAGAAAATAGTTGCGTGCATTCTCTTGGAAATGTAAATGAGTGTAATTGTAGTTGAACGTCTTCATTCCAGGTTCGATGACTGATTTCCCTAAAGGTGCGTGGGGCAAAGTCACGCTGCACCATACTTGTGTTCTGTAGGACTATTACTGACCCGAGGCTCCGGTCGTCAAAATAATAAGTGGTAGTACATAGTTTCTCCTGAGGTATTTAAGGCAAGGTCCCTCATGTTGTAAGAAAAGAGGCTTGCGGTCCCCTGTCGCAATACACGTCCATGTGCTATATGTGTTGGGTTATTCATTCTCTTTCCTGTTATCTCAGCGATCCAGCCAGGCGATGGTATCTTCAGGGGTTTCAAAGAAAACGGCTCGGCCATCATCCTCCACACGAAGGCGTGCGGGGAATAAGATTGAGTATTTAAGATTTTTGATGCGCAGGTGCCTCTTGGCTTCGGTGAAATTTTGCCTACGTTTCTGTACTTCAGTGGAAAAATCAGGGAAGATGGCTACCTTGACGTTGTCAACGGGTATATTACCTTTCAACCTTGCCATGCGCAGCGTTGCGTCGCGGTCTTTGTAATTTAGCAATTTGGCGATAAATGTTCGGGGTGGGGCACCCTGTGGTGGTGGCCTAGCGGGCATACGATACGCTCTTTCGACAGCAAATGTTAACGAAAAGGCCTCTCTGCCATACGTTGTAATTAGTAATTGTTCCAGGAATGTGGTGGGGTCTTTCCCTTCCGTCCCTTCTGGTAGGCCAATGAAGCGGAGGTTACACCTGCAAAGTCTGTTCTCCATATCATCCTGCTTTGCCAGGAGTTGATTGATCTGGTATTGCATGCGTTCAGAAGTAGTTCAGAAGTAATGGCGGGATCGCATCCTCCACCTCTCCCAATCTGGTCTCAGATGTCTTAACTCGCTCCTTAAGCTTATGCAGGTCTTGTCGAACCAGGGAGACATCTACCTTCACCTCCTCAATTTTGGTTGTGAGGGCAGCTTGTAGCGCAGAGATGGCTTCTAGCACTCTATCTGTGTCTGCGCCCGCCCCCTCCTTCCCCTCTGACGCGGTGCCGCCATCTTCCCCCAAACTATCTTTATCCTGACGGCGGTATTTATCAAGTTTGGCAGCCGTGTCGGTCTTGGGTTTCGGCGGGGCCATGGCTGTTAGTAAGAGGTGGCAGACGCAGCTGACCGAGCGGTTGCAGAGTTGGTGCAGAGGGTGAGTTGGGGGAGTCTAGGACAGGTCTTGAGTCCCCGTTCGCCCCCAATGGGCCCGAATACCCCCAGCAGATTTGAGTAGGGACAATGCTTTAGCGAGCAAGGGCACTAGGATTATCAGCCGGGGTTCAGATCAGGCAGAGGAAAGATAGGAGGGTCAGGAGTGTCCAATACAGAGTAGCAAAGTGGGTGCCATTTACCTGGAGGATGCAGAGGTCATCTGTAGAGCTGAGTACTTTGATGTCCCTGGAGGAGTTGCAGGGAACAGTGGGTGGGTTAAATGATCCACTGTACTGTGTGCAGAGTCCAGGAAGGGGGGATGTGGTGCTGGTAGTGAGATTGGGAGCACCAAGATGGCCGCCGAGACTAGGCCGAAATCACTGATTTGGGGTGGTCACTGTGTGGGGGGGCACTGTTCAGTGTGTGGGGGGCTCCCATTCAGCATCCGGTGTAGCAAGATCGGCTTTTGGTGGGGGAGCTAGGCATCAGTGGGGCCAGAACACAGCACTTTTACAGAGGCCGGGAGGAGCAAGATGGCCGCCGGAGCCCAGGACCAGGCCGAAGCCGCGGCCTGGATTTGAGGCCGCCGCCGCACCGAGGGGTACCGCTCCACCTGACCCCCTAATCGGAAGCCTGCAGGGCCGGGTGCGCTTGTGGCAGGAGATCCAGACACCAGGGAGGCCAGGAAGGGGTATAGATGAGGTGAGGAGGGTGAGTGGAGCAAGATGGCCGCCGGCATCGACTAGGCCGAAGCCGCGGCCTGTATTTGTGGCTGCCGCCGCGGAGGAGCGCCGTGCCGCTCGGAGCTCTCGGCCGATCAGAAGACCACCAACACAGGTCCGGATATGAGTAAGATCCTCAGGAGGTATGTCAATCTGCTTCGGAAGATTACTGATAGGCAGGATTAATGTGGATTCAGGAGTATTGGACGGAGCTCGGGTCTTCCACGGCCTACTCCATGCTGTAGCAGGCCACGCCCCCCCCAACAAAATCAGTGTTTAAACATTAACACAACGCTTGGACAATATAACTTTGGATGGGCACAGTGGCAGCGTTTGATGGGCACAGTGGCAGCGTTTGATGGGCATAGTGGCTGCGTTTTATGGGCACAGTGGCAGCTTTGATGGGAACAGTGGCAGCTTTGATGGGCACAGTGGCTGTGTTTGATGGGCACAGTGGCTGTTTGATGGGCACAGTGGCTGTGTTTGATGGGCACAGTGGCTGTGTTTGGGCACAGTGGCAGCTTTGATGGGCACAGTGGCAGCTTTTGAGGGGCACAGACAGTGGCTGTGTTTGATGCACAACTTGAACTTACTTAAGTAGACAGTGTTAGACTTACTTGAGGCCGGTGCAGTACAGTGTGTCACTCAGAGCAGCAAGGCAGCGCCAGCTATCAATCAGGGCCATCTTTCCACTCTGCTCCCTCTCCACACTGTCTGAAAAACATGGCAGAGGTGGGCGGAGCTTGTTCACTAGCCGCTAGGGGCGGCCGTGGCGCGCTATGAATGCTGGGGCGGCCGCGGCCTCTGACTGACGTCACTGGTTGCTAGCTAGACGCCGGGCGGCCGTCGATTCTAGCAAGTGAGCAACCAGTGCAGTCAGTCAACTTAAGCAGCAGATTGCAGCGCTGAGGATCGGCCCTGGATGGGGCCCTCCAGGCAAGTGGGGCCCCCGGGCAACTGACCAGCGTGCCCAGTGGAAAAAACTGCCCTGCTTCCTGTTTTGGCTATGGGACAGGAAGTGAAGGGAAATCTCCACAATGGGATACAGATGGCAAAAAATAAACTGACAGAGGTTATGGACCTCCCTTACTCTATCTAAAATGAAAAAAAAAAAAAATAGATTTGCCTTTAGTTCTTCAAGATTTAGCGGGGGGTTTATTTATTAGAAACTTTGGAAAATAGGATTGTTGCCCAACCAATCGGGTATTACCTTTCATGTCATTACCTGCACTAGAAAATTCATATGGCATCTAATTGGTTGATATAACATTAAGCAGTCATTAGGGCAAGCTACAATTGACTGTTGCTATGTAATAATTCAAAAAGCAAAACTCACAACAGCCAAATGAATTAGAGAACTCGCAGACAAAGATTGATTTGGTCTAATTTAATCTAATTTTCCATCAGGACCAATCATTCCCATTTTTCTAAAACAATAATTTAATGATCATGATGATTATTCAGCCTAACTGAGTTCTAAAAAATACAATTATTTCATCAACACTGGCAGAAAAATCGATCTGTAGAGCTGGAAGTACGCATTGTAGTGTTTTTTTTTTTTTTGTTAATCAAATAAACAATCATTTTGCATGCCTATTTTTCCATCTTGAATCTGAACTCTGGAAATTATCCAAGTCCTGTGCCCGCACTGCAACAGTTAAATGCTTGTTTATGCCCAGGGAACCAGGCAAAGTAGTTTTACCTGATCCTTCTCACCCACAGACTCTCCCATGCTGCTAGACTGGTCCCAGCAGCCTATTCTTCCCTGCACTCCAGTGGTCCACCACGTTCCTCTGATGTCATCAGGACTGATGAGAAGCTCATAGTCTGCATTGGATGTGAGAATACCAAACTACAGTCCACTGCCAGAGTGGAGGGGAGCAATTTGAGTTTACCATCCCTTAGGGCTTGTTCACACTTGACTAAATTTCTAACGCGCAATAAATGCTCCTATAGCATTTGTATGGCATTAGTATGGGCGTCAGACAGGCGTCAATGAGCTTTAGTATGGGCATTAGACAGGTGTTTTACAAGCATTAAAGCGGAGGGCCACCCTAAAATAAAAAATGACATTAAAATTCTACAAAAAAATATATGATAAAACATTTGAAAAAAAATTTTTTTTTTACTTACTAGAAACCCCTGTTGCTAGGCAGTCTTCCTAACCTGCCTCTTTCTATTCCGCGGCGCTGTTCTGTCACTTCCTCCTCTTCGGTGAGCTGCCCCATTGTATTCTGGGACATGTGTGTGTCTCAGAAAACATCAGGGCCATTCACAAAGCGCCGTGCGACTCGCGCATGCGCAGTAGGAAACGGGCAGTGAAGCTTCAAGGCTCCACTGCCTGTTTCCCTTAATTAGGATGGCGGCGCCAGCACCCGATCCGATGGATGGATCGGCCTTGGGGGCCCGACATCACGGGCTCGCTGGACAGGTAAGTGCCCTTATGAAAAGTCAGCAGCTACAGTGTTTGTAGTTGCTGACTTTTTTTTTTTTTTTTTAAACGGCCGGACCTCCGCTTTAATGAGGAGTTAAAAATGCTCCCTAAACACCCTATGGGCAGTTTTGAAGCGTTTGACGAGTGTTAAGACTGCTCCACAAACACCTATTCCATTACAGTAAATTACCTAATCTTAACGCCCCGCAACTGCCTGCCAGAGCATTTGCGAGGCGTTACCATAGACTTGAATGGGAGCTGTTGAAAGGCTTTAAATGCCTACTGACTTACATAGTTACATAGTAGGTGAGGTTGAAAAGACACAAGTCCATCAAGTCCAACTTATGTGTGTGATTATATGTCATTATTACATTGTATATCCCTGTATGTTGCAGTCGTTCAGGTGCTTATCTAATAGTTTTTTTTAAACTATCGATGCTCCCCGCTGAGATCACCGCCTGTGGAAGGGAATTCCACATACTTGCCGCTCTTACAGTAAAGAACCCTCTACATAGTTTACCTCTTTTCTTCTAATTTTAATGAGTGGCCACGTGTCTTATAAAACTCCCTTCCACAAAAAAGTTTTGTCCCTATGGTGGGGTCACCAGTACGGTATTTGTAAGTTGAAATCATATCCTCTCTCAAGCGTCTCTTCTCCAGAGAGAGTAAGTTCAGTGCTCGCAACCTTTCTTCATAACCAATATCCTCCAGATTCTTTATTAGCTTAGTTGCCCTCTTTGTACTTGCTCCATTTCCAGTACATCCTTCCTGAGGACTGGTGCCTAGAAATGGACAGCATACTCTAGGTGCGGCCGGACCAGAGTTTTGTAGAGTGGGAGAATTATCGTTTTATCTCTGGAGTTGATCCCCTTTTTAATGCATGCCAATATTCTGTTTTCTTTGTTAGCAGCAGCTTGGCATTGCATGCCATTGCTATCATCTACTAGGACCCCCAGGTCCTTTTCCATCCTAGATTCCCCCAGAGGTTCTCCCCCCAGTGTATAGATTGAATTCATATTTTTGCCACCCAAATGCATTATTTTAAATTTTTCTACATTAAACCTCATTTGCCATGTAGTTGCCCACCCCATTAATGTGTTCAAATCTTTTTGCAAGGTTTCCACATCCTGCAGAGATGTTATTGCCCTGCTTAGCTTAGTGTCGTCCACAAATACAGAGATTGAACTGTTTACCCCACCCTCCAGATCGTTTATGAACAAATTAAATAGCATTGGTCCCAGCACAGAACCCTGGGGGACCCCACTACCCACCCCTGACCATTCTGAGTACTCCCCATTTATCACCACCCTCTGAACTCGCCCTTGTGGCCAGTTTTCAATCCATGTACTCACCCTATGGTCCATGCCAACGCACCTTATTTTGTACAGTAAACGTTTATGGGGAACTGTGTCAAATGCTTTTGCAAAATCCAGATACACCACGGCTACAGGCCTTCCTTTATATAGATGGCAACTCACCTCCTCATAGAAGGTTAATAGATTGGTTTGGCAAGAACGATTCTTCATGAATCCATACTGATTACTGCATGACTTGACATGAGGCTTCAATTTTGAAGTGACGCAACGCTAGCTTAGACCCCTTTCACACTGAGGAGTTTTTCAGGTGCTTTTGGGCTAAAAATAGCGCCTGTAAAGTGCCTGAAAAACCACTCCCCTGCAGTCCCAGTGTGAAAGACTGATGGTAAAAAAAAAGAATGGGCACCGCTGCCGAAGCGCCTGCAAAGTGCTTCCGCAGCGGCGCTACACGGGCACATTTAACCCTTTATTCGGCCGCTAGCGGGGATTAAAAGTACCCCGCTAGTGGCTGAATAGCGTGGCTAAAATGACGGCAAAGCTTCGCTAAAACTAGCGGCGTTTTATTGTCAGCACACGCCTGCCCCAGTGTGAAAGCAGCCTTATGCCCCGTACACACGATCGGACATTGATCGAACATTCCGACAACAAAATCCATGGATTTTTTCTGACGAATGTTGGCTCAAACTTGTTTTGCATACACACGTTCACACAAATCTTGTCGGAAATTCCGAATGTCAAGAATGAGGTGTTTGGATGTAAATACCCTCAAATTAAAGCTGAAAGTCTGCAGTTAAAGCACATCTTGTACGTTTCATTTCAAATCCATTCTGGTGGCGTATAGAGCCAAAAAGGTTAGAATTGTGTAGATGTCCCAATATTTATGGACCTGACTGTAATTCTTTATCGGTTGTAATCCTATGGTAGGAAATATGAGGTGAACATGATCTATTGCCTATGGCAAACTTAAATTACTATGATGCTGTATACTATAGCCATCACTGCTATGAGTAATGTGATATTAGTTAGGCCTGAGTTAGCAGGCAGCTGCTGCTGGTTACATCATACTAGATTATATGACAGTATTTCTACCTTCTAGTGAGTGCTAGATCAGCCTTTCCTAACCTTTTTAACTTAGAGGTACCCTTGAAATAACTTTTTGACTTCAGGGAACCTCTGCTAAAAAACGTTATATTTACAGTTCACAGTACATTATTGTGATGGTCAGTGGGAAGAATACTTCTTACATTTCTGGTCATTTATACAAATCCACCCTTACAGATAGCTAAAAATATCTTTGGGATTAGTGGGTACTCATCTGAGAAGTAGAAATCTCTTATTACTCAAGGAACCCCTAGCAACCTCTGGCGAAACCTTAGGGTTCCATGGAACCCTGGTTGAGAAGCCCTGCACTAGACTAGACTAGACAGTTAGAAAGGGCACATGAAGGAATAATGAAAAGGGTGAAAGAGGAAAGAGACTGATTGTTCTTCTATATTCTTACCAATATAGTCAGAATGCAGCTCTTGGTATTGAATGAAGCAGCAGCTATTTGTCCCAGCATCAAGGTTCTGCAGCTCCTGTAGGCTCCGGCAGCTGCCAATGACAGCCAGGTTCCAGCACTAAGCCCAAGGCCCAAAACAATCAGCTCTTGGGCTTCTGATCCTTCTACAGATCTCTCCATTACATGCTGATTATCCAAGGTGGAGATCTGGACATTATTCGCCACCTCGGCTAATAGAAGAATGCCTTGTATTCAGTGATAAAAATGCAAGGCTGGCCCTGAATGGCTGAGATGTCCTAGAAGCAACTCTTTCTCTTTCTGGAAGCTGAGGGGAAGTCACTGGTACCCAAGGAGGAAGTCAATGCCTACTTATGCAACACAAGCTACTACAGTCTGTTACACCATCCCCAGTGGCCAGTCTGTTCTGCTATTGAAAAAGAATTTGTTTGAGCCAAGCTGGCCCAAACAAGCTATTTATAGTGAAAGGGATCTTCGAGTTCTGGTTTGGGGTTAAATTAGGGTTTCTTTAAAAGGTTGTTCAAGTTATAGTATGCTTTTGTTGATAAAGTAAGTTTGTGCCAAATTGGGGGTAGTCAAAACAACTGTACCAATTTCATGCCAAACTCATAATTATCATATCGGGGCTAATTTGTACTAGTTTCCATCAGAAACTGCAGCAATGGGAGGATATTAGGTAGAATATCTGTATGAACCAAAGCTTTGTGTCTGCTCAGGGGCATAATTACAGATCTTGGCACCTGGGACCAACCATGGAATAGCACATTTTTGATGGGGCTCCCTGACAACCATCATTCACTGCCAGTTACAGTCATTGCTCTTTGCTCCTGGAAAGCCGAGAACTGAGCAATCAGTGGTCATGTGGTCGATTGGTTTTCGGTCTTAGAGCCAGCAGAGGACAGCTGCAGCATCAGACCAAGGGAGGTGATATCAGATGTTTGTTTCAATTCCAATACTGCTTCTTTAATGATAAAGCACTTGCCCCAACAGTCCTCTACTAGCCCCCCTATCTCCAGGCCCCATATGGGTATTGTTAAGCCTCTGTGTCTCACACTTCAGCAAATTCATCTATTAAGATTGCCATACTCTGTTCGTTTTTTTTTTTTTTTTTTTCAGCCAGTGGGAATAAATGAGGTGGATGGAGGAATTCCCCCACAAACAGGACACTGTATTCTGACAGCTGCATCTGCTAATGTCAGAATACGAAGATCATCAAGAAAATATTTCCCTTGGACAGCCAAACGTTGACCGAATTCCTCCGATAGCTGCTGAACCAGCCAAACTTCAATTGGTTCTAAAAATATATATATATATATATGTACAGGGAGTGGCGCTGTGCATGAGGGAAATAATAAATAATAATCTACTGGTAATAGTGCCTATAAGTCATAATAGGAAAAAAACATAGTGTGAATAAATTGGATTAGATAGATATCCCACATGAGGATTAGTGACTACCAGTGGGATGGGTGTGTCCCATACACAATAACCGCTGATAATCTCAAATAGTGTTGTATGTTGTGTATTACTAGGTGCCAAAGTGTCAAATGTAATCCAATGGAGTGTTCCAGCCTCTGCGGGAATAGACTCAGGTGATTGAAATATAAGAGGGGATGTCCACACCCTCTAAAGTGCAGTGCTAAAAAATATATATTAAATAAATATACACCCAAATATATGAACTAAATAAATATACATATGTGCAAAATATAATTCCAATAGATGAGGAATATAAATTTAAAATGGATTAGTGAATAGTAAAATTAATAAATAATGATGGGTATAACACAATTCATAAGCAGCATGAGATCATATGTGACAACACAAAGATGAAAGTGAAAAGTCCAGTTCCAAAAAAATTCATATAGTATCTTCCACCCGACAACTTCCAAACTCTCTAGACATACAATCCCCCTGTTGTGATTCCACTCACCGGAACGCTGTACCCCTGCAGGGGTATAAGCATAAGATGTTTCCACTCAGCCGATCAGATCCGGATGCCGATCGAATCCTGGTATCCTCTTGCCTCTGATTTCCCAGTCCAGATCAGCCTCTCCAACCGGACAGCAGGACGGGGGAACTGGATATTCCCCTAGTGTACTCCTATCTCCAGCCGGACATCCGCTCCAAGGAATTAGTATGTAATAAAAGGAATTATATCCACATAGCGTAACTCCTTTTTAAATGTTTATTAAATAAAAACGACATACAATCCAAAAATAAAATTGCTTCAAAGAATGGATTTAAAAACGGGGGAGAAAATTATGTATGTAAATTATGTATCTATCAATAGCTCCTCATACATAATTTTCTCCCCCGTTTTTAAATCCATTCTTTGAAGCAATTTTATTTTTGGATTGTATGTCGTTTTTTATTTAATAAACATTTAAAAAGGAGTTACGCTATGTGGATATAATTCCTTTTATTACATACTAATTCCTTGGAGCGGATGTCCGGCTGGAGATAGGAGTACACTAGGGGAATATCCAGTTCCCCCGTCCTGCTGTCCGGTTGGAGAGGCTGATCTGGACTGGGAAATCAGAGGCAAGAGGATACCAGGATTCGATCGGCATCCGGATCTGATCGGCTGAGTGGAAACATCTTATGCTTATACCCCTGCAGGGGTACAGCGTTCCGGTGAGTGGAATCACAACAGGGGGATTGTATGTCTAGAGAGTTTGGAAGTTGTCGGGTGGAAGATACTATATGAATTTTTTTGGAACTGGACTTTTCACTTTCATCTTTGTGTTGTCACATATGATCTCATGCTGCTTATGAATTGTGTTATACCCATCATTATTTATTAATTTTACTATTCACTAATCCATTTTAAATTTATATTCCTCATCTATTGGAATTATATTTTGCACATATGTATATTTATTTAGTTCATATATTTGGGTGTATATTTATTTAATATATATTTTTTAGCACTGCACTTTAGAGGGTGTGGATATCCCCTCTTATATTTCAATCACCTGAGTCTATTCCCGCAGAGGCTGGAACACTCCATTGGATTACATTTGACACTTTGGCACCTAGTAATACACAACATACAACACTATTTGAGATTATCAGCGGTTATTGTGTATGGGACACACCCATCCCACTGGTAGTCACTAATCCTCATGTGGGATATCTATCTAATCCAATTTATTCACACTATGTTTTTTTCCTATTATGACTTATAGGCACTATTACCAGTAGATTATTATTTATTATTTCCCTCATGCACAGCGCCACTCCCTGTACATATATATATATATATATTTTTAGATGTAATCTTTGAGGGTACCAGTGAGTATCCTCGGTTTATATAGGGGGGCTGCAGTTGCAAACATATCCTGGAGCGCGGATCTTCTGGCTATAACCAAACTTCAATTGGTGTATAGCCAGTTGCACTTTAATTTTCGTGTGACAGGTTTGCTTTAATGTCTTGGCACAGATGGTTCAATCCCCGGAGTACCTGTATTATGCAGTTTTCCTGAAATATATGTACAGAGCAGCGCATTCATTATGTCTGCTAAATCTATTCCAGGAGTTTTAATTCAAAAGATGTGTGTGAAACTGAGATGGTCGTTTAATCCGCCTATGCCTCCAGAGCTAAAATTAGACAGCGCGCCTCCCTGCTTCACATTACTGTGTCTTAGAGCCGTCATATTCCAGAATCCTCCTTCTCTACATTCCATGTAAGGAATAGATGAAGAGCGGTTGCATAATGCATATATGCTCTATGGTAATGTAGTAGCTGAGGTAAGACATAAAATCATAAAAAAGTTGCAACTGAACTATACAGATAAAGTGAAATTACTTGGGGTAAAGTTTAAAGCACCCTCAACTCTCTCCCCTAATTAACACCAGTGAGGTTTTCTTCCTGGAGATAACGAGGGAATGCATTATTACTCCTGGTATGCTAAGACATCATGTGACTATAGCAGACCAACCACTTAGCACGCACTTTGTAGAAGTTTCTACAACGGTCTGCCTTATTATCCACACAACAGTCTACAAAGACATTTACTAAAATCCTTCAAATGATCTGGAGAGGATTGTTTCACAAGAAAATTGAAAACTATTTAAAGCAGATGTAAACCCTGTTTCCTTTAAGCACTTCCCATCCAGGCCAATTCTGACAATTCATAATTTTTTTGCTAGAAAATTACATAAAACCCCCAAACATTATATATGTTTGTTTTTTTTTGCAACATTTTATCTCATATGGTATTTGCGCAGCAATTTTTCAAACACTTTTTTTGGAAAAAAAAAACCATTAAAGTTAGACCAATTTTTTTGCATAATGTGAAAGATGAAGTTATGCCGAGTAAATAGATACCTAACATGTCACGCTTCAAAATTGCACACAATTTTGGTACTTTTTCGGTACTTAAAAATCCCCATAGGCGACGCTTTAAAAATTTTTACTGGTTACATGTTTTGAGTTACAGAGGAGGTCTAGGGCTAGAATTATTTCTCTCACTCTAATGTTCGCGGCGACACCTCACATGTGTGGTTTGAACACCGTTTTCATATGTGGGTGAGACTTACATCAGCGTTCGCGTCTGCCTGCGAGCACATGGGGACAGGGGACAGGGGCGCTTTGCATTTTTTTTTATTGTTAATTTTACTTTGTTTTTTTAGTTTAACACATTCAAAAAAAAAAAAAATCGACCACTTTTATTCCTATTACAAGGAACGTAAACATCCCTTGTAATAGGAATATGGCATGATCGGTCCTCTTTACAGTGAGATATGGGGTCAATAAGACCCCACATCTCACCTCTAGGCTGGGAAGCCTGAAATACAAAAAAAAAAATAAAACGATCTCGGCTTCCCAGCCAAGGTGGCACCATTTGTTTGAATGCAGAGGCCGGGCGTGATGTCATGACAACGCTATGATCATTCTTATGGTGTAGGGAATCGCCAGCTGAAAAAGCCGATATCTGAATGATGCCTGTAGCTGCACCCATCATTCAGATATACCCGCACAAAGTCAAGGACGTCATTTGACATACCTTGGGCGGGAAGAGTGAGAAAATTGCATAATATCTGTCAGAAGAGCTATAAGAGTTAATCAACTTTTATTTGATACTTTTAAGTATTAAGCCCCAATTTAGGGGTAAGGTTTAATTGTTATGGTTAGGGTTGTGGGAGAGGAAACAGAGTAGTATCACCCATGAAACAACTTAGGCGGGAACCTAGGGCTCAGTGGATGTCTGGGGGGCCCAGCTATAACTTTCATGCTCCTACAGGAAACCAAGAGTTTAGCACAATAGGCTAAAGTTTTGCATCTCCCGGTCACGTCATAAAAGAGAATGCATTCGCATGCAGTTAGTATCTGATGGAGCAAGCCATGCCCTAGTGTTAAGTGTGTGTTGGCTTGCCATATATTACACCCTTCCATTACCCTTCATCAGGGTGGGAGAGGGTTTACTTTAGAGGCCATAGGTCTGGGACACTATCAAAGTTGCAACTCTATTTTATGATACACACATTGGTGATGATTATATGTGCTAGTAGTCCACAGACAGTATTAGGCTAAGTTCACACTGGCACTAAAAGCAGGCGTATGAGGGGCATTGAAAAAAAAACTTCAAATGATACAATGGACAGCACACAGTGCATGAAGCGTTGGCGTCGCTTCAAATTTGAAGCCTCATGTCGAGTCAGGAGGCGCTTTATAGCCTTTCAATAACTCCCATGCAAGTATATGGTAACACGCTGGAAATGCACTGGAATAGGGATTCGGTGTGGTTGCAGCGCATTAGTACAGTGTGAATTTTCGCTGGTTGTTGAGGAGCGGGCCAGGAAGCTGGCTGTTGTGTCCTTAACAACCGATGAGTCATCAGCTGTCAGCGGGCTTCCCTGCTGACTGCAGAATGTAAAAAAAAATAACTGCCAGAAATAAAAATAATCAGGGAAAAAATGGCATGGGGTCCCCCCAATCCATACCAGGCCCTTTGGTCTGGTATGGATTTTGAGGGGAAAGCCAAGATGTAAAAAAAAAATGGCATTGGGTCCTCCCCAAAATCCATACCAGACCCTTATCCGAGCATGCAGCCCAACAGGTAAGAAAGGGGGGGGACGAGCGAGCACCACATGCCTTCACCAAAAAAAGTGTAAATAAAATAAATAAAAACACTGACACTCACTTCGCTCACCACGCTTCGGGCACAGCCTTGTTTCGCTCACCACGCTTCGGGCACAGCCTTGCTTCGCTCACCACGCTTCGGGCACGGCCTCGCTTCGCTCACCACGCTTCGGGCATGGCCTCGCTTCGCTCACCACGCTTCGGGCACTGTCTCGCTTCGCTCACCACGCTTCGGGCACGGCCTTGCTTCCCTGGGTGGGTCGCCATATGTGACGAAACACCTGCATCATCCATCCACGCATTCCCAGGTGAACTTTTTTAAATGAAATGCAATCAACCAATGATTACCCATCTCACTAAATACACAATATACAATCAGATTGCATAGTGTATGGCCATGTGTATACACCTAAAATAACACAGAAGCAAACACACATTTTGCCATGTGAAAAACTGTTAAGGCAATTATTTCACCATCTCAGATCGCCCTCGGGAATCAAGGTAATATTTATTGCATATGCAAGAGAAATGAATTACACGTTCATGCAGCCTTTATCATTTCTAAAGAAAATACTTTGGTACATGTTTTTTATAAGCCCTGGACACCCCCCTTTCCTGTCTTAAAACATGCCCAGTCTCATGTATTTTCAACTTTATTCTAGACAGAACAGGAAAGGTGGAAGTGTCTGTTACAGACTTTATCTTACATATAACAATGCTTACAGGATACATTCAAAACTGCAGATCTAAGCATATTATATTGCTGAGTATATATTGCTGACTCCATATTATCACTATAACTTATTTCTAGGCCATGATAATCAAAATGGCGTCTTTCATAACTGACATTTAAAGTATAATTTCTCTAACATCTCCCTCCTTTTATACTAATAATGTCAATACTTCAAATATCCAGGTTTTTCATTTTACCAGGTATTATCATTTAGACAGATAAGTCCTTAGCGAGAGTTGTAAATTCATCATCAGGTTCCGAGTATAGTTCCGTGTCGCTCTGGAGTTCCATAGTTTTTGTTAAAGATGTGTCAATCAGTCTTTGAAGAATTCCCCTAATACAGGGAATGCAGCTACATCCACACAATGTAAGAACTGCGGCTGCCATGACAATAGAGATAAGCAAACTTTTTGCAAGATCACCCCATTTACCAAACCATTTTCCGAAAAGTCCTGTCAGGGGGTTCTCTACACCAGAGTTCTCAGCTAATTCTTCGGATAGCATTTGTAGGCCTTGTAAGGCTTTGGTGATACTTCCATCAGGTGCCGTATTGTTTGGAATAAAAGTGCAGCAGAAGGTGCCGAACATTTTGCATACCCCGCCCCTTTCTGCCAGCAACATATCCAACGCTATACGGTTCTGCCACGCTGTCAAAGAGGTGGCGTCCAATTGTGCTGCTATACCTTTGATAGCATCTCTGGTGTAATTCACAAACCTCTGCTGGTTGTAGTAGATGTAGTTTATCCAGTCGACGTTCTTGTTGGGCTGGACCCATATGAAGAGTGAGGTGAGTCCTGCTGTTATTTGATTCTGCGCTTTAAATTCATCTGGAACTCCTCGTGGAACACCTATATACACTTGGTTGTCAAATGATCCTTGTGGTGTTTCTCGCTTAATTCCTTTAAAAAAAAGTATTTACCTGGTAGTTTCATTGATTTATCACTCATAGGAACTATATGAAAGGGAAGCAGCAATCAGGTAAGGGCACAACTACCCTCCCATCTAGGTGGCAGTCTGGGCCTTAGTCTCTTATCTCCACACAAACACCAAACATCAGCCAATTGCTGTTTCTGTTCCTGAAACCATTTTAGTTGGTACTTAATGTCTGTAGTAAGGGTTGTAGTTGCACAGTATTCAGGGGATAGGGTGCCAACATTTGTACCATTACTGTCATTGTTAGAGAAACAAGTAAAATTTCCTGGTAATGCTTGTACTGATGGGGGTATTATTGCATCTTAGTCTTAGGGTAGCTCTTTTTCTCATTTACACATTCCGACCCAGTAATATTTTATGAAAACATTCTTATTATACAAGTCAAGTCTATTTCCTCTTCAGGGAGAGGAACGGTGGCTAGTTGTGGAATATAATAAGGTTTACAATACAACATTTCATACGGTGTTAGTCCTTTAGCAGTAGGGGTAATTCTTATACTCAACAATGCCATTGGCAAACACTAAACCCATTTATTTTTCCCTGTTTCCTTTAACAATTTTCTTAGTTTACTCTTTAAGGTACCATTGTGTCTCTCCACTGTGCCCACAGATTGTGGGTGGTAGACACAGTGGTTTTTTTAGGTCAATATTGTACCATTTACCAATTCGTTGTATTTTTCGGTTTACAAAATGGGAGCCGTTGTCACTGTAAATCACAGAGGGAATCCCATGAAGTGGAATCACCTCTTTAATAAGTACTTTGGCTACTGACTGCCCATTTGGGTGTGTCATAGGAAAAGCTTCCGCCCACTTTATAAACAACAATAATCATAAAATCCATGCATATCATGTGAAAGGGATATGAGAGTTGTGGGAAATGACCTCTTAAGGGTCTTAGGGCACCTTGAGCATGGTATCTGTTACAAAGCGGACATGTGAGGCAAAAATTTCTAGAGTCATTTGTAAACCCATATGTTGTGAACACCTTATTGATCACCTGCACCATCCCTCCTTTTGAGATATGGGCTTGCCCATGGCTCAATAACGCAGCATATCTAAACAGTGATGTAGGTAAGATGGGTTTACCTTCTGTACTTGTGTATATACCATTGACCAGCGTTGTCCCTTTAGATAACCACTTTTGTTTTTCACCTGCCGGTGATGTTTTCTGCATTTCTGATAACCATGTTTTATCAATAGCTTTCCGTACCTCACCATTTTCTTGGGGACCTGTATAGTATATGTGTTTTTTGCGGTCCTGTAGTAGCTTCCCTTGCGGTCTTTGTCTGTTAGTGCATTCCCTAGAGTAATTGGATCTGTTCCCTTTCTGTGTGCTGTACATTTACAAATAGCCACTTGTGTTGGTTTCTGTACATTTTCTAGAAGGGCAAGGATAAGATCTCTATGTGAGATTGGTTTACCTGTGGACGTAATCATACCCCTATTTTTCCATTGCTGGGCAAATATGTGTATAGTAGAAAAAGCGTATTGGCTGTCTGTATAAATATTTATTTTCTTCCCTTCCCTTAGACTACAGGCCCTGGATAGGGCAATAATTTCAGCTTGTTGTGTAGAGTAGGAACTGGGAAGGGGTCTGGCTTCAATGACCTGGTCATGCGTTACTATAGCGTATGCCATTTGATGTACCCCTTTATCGTCCTTTTTACAAGACCCATCAACACAAAAGGTAATGTCAGCATCTAGAAAGGGAACATCCGTGAGATCCTTCCTTACAATCTACAGTCTGATAAAAGGTTTTACTGTAATTAGGAAGGCTAAGTATAACCCACAATGAGGTGCTTTACCTTTGTAAATGCATCCTCTGCTTGCACATTCCACTGAATGGAATCTTTTGCAGCCATTAGTGAACCATAGATGAGATCAGAAAGAGGCTCCACCTCCATAGCATAATTTGCTATCCATGCTCTACAGACATTTGCCTTCCCAAAAAATGACATCATTTCTTTTTTGGTATGTGATTTGGGGACTTGAAGGATGGCCTCTTTTCGGATCTCATCCAAATGTCTACCTTCTTGAGATAAAATGTAACCCAGGCATTTCACATTTTCTTTCCACAGTTGTGATTAGTCTTTGCTGACCTTTTGACCTTGGTCTGCGAGGAAATGCATCAGAACCATGGTAATTTTACATACATTACTACCAGAATGTCATCCAAATACAAGAGAATTTAACACACTGGGAGGTACAAACCGAGACAAATTATTGGACATTCTTTGTGAGAAGGTAGTTGGACTTTCACAATATCCCTGGGATAACCTAGTGTATGTGTACCTCTTTTTTTTTTTTTTTTCTTTCTTGTACATAAATGCAACCCAGAACTGACTGTCTTTGTGTAAGGGAATGGAAAAGAAGGATTACTGTTATCAATAACATAAAATACCTCGTTCTCTGGGTAGAGCTCGTTCAGGAGGACATGCATGTCTGGGACCACCGGGGCCCTCGGTAATACGGCCCCATTGACTGCCTGTAAATCCTGCACGAGTCTCCACCCATCTTTCTCTCCCTTATGCCTCCTATACCTCTGAATCCCTCTGGATTTTAGTTTCTCATCTGTCAGTTGGACCCAGTTCGTGATAAGTTCTCCTAGCTCATGCCATGATACCTTGGGATTCTGGGTGACCGAAACACAAGGTACAGTATCCTGCCTGTATATTTGCAGAATAGGCTGTGGTAGGAGACAAGTAGCCACGCTATTTCCCCTCTTATCACAGTACAGACATTTTAAGAGAACTTCAGTGTTAGTGAGACTCATTAACTGTTTCTCATAGGACTTATCAGGCCCAGAGATCTTTCTGTAATACATGGTGCAATAGAGGTTTGTCTGGACCTTATACCTTTTCCTCACAGACTCTTTGTCAATTATTTCTGCCAGGGTTTTGGGTATATTTAATCCCTCAGTTTGCAAATTCCAGGCTGTACCAGTATCAGGGCTCATTATCCACAGCTGTGATTTGTTTTTCACACAGCCGATGGGCTCTGAGACCTCCCTCCACTGGTACGACAGAAATATCAAGAGCGTGCAACATGTCTCTACCCAACAAATTAACAGGACATTTAGTCATAATGACAATTTTACACTGAGCCTATTTACCTGTCTGTGGATCTTCCACAGTAAGGCCTTCAGACATGACCTCCTGGTGCATCAACCCATTTTGCAGATTTTACATATACTACACCTTTTTCTTTACCTTTTTCATATCCAGTGGGTGTATTAGGGTCCTACAAGCCCCAGTATCACAGAGAAATGTTAGCCATCTACCCTTCACAACCAAGATTATTTCTGACTTGACTTTAGCATGCAAACAAGTTTCAACAGCGTACACATCCAAAATTTCAGATTCTTTCTCATCATTTTCTTCTGTATCTCTCTCTCTGCAGACATACCAACATCTTCATGCATCTTCCTCTCTGTTTGACCTACATTCTTTTGCCAAGTGACCTCTTTTACCTCACAGGAAACACTCCCTTCTCTTTTTTTTTTTTTTTTTTTTTCATAGTCCTGAATGCGGGGCCTTGTTCAGGTGTTTCCTATCCTTCTGTTCTCCTTCTCAATGACATACACATCATTACCTTCATCTACATAAACACTTTCCCTTTCTTTACTCTCTTTTTTGATTGGAAGTGCCGCTCAGCATGCCTCGCATACTCTATCAGCCCTTGTATTCTGCAGATCCTATGGTTGATCATGTGTTTGATAACAAACTTGATATAGGGGCAAACAGCCCCTTCAAGATTGCATCCTTTGGCTGTTGCTCATATGGGCTATCGTTTACTTGATTTACTGGGACTTCTATTCCTGAGTGATTATTGAAAATCTCCCTCATCCTAACAATGAAATTGTCCACTGTTTCCTCTTCTCCCTGCACACACTGATTTATAATGGACCAGTCGGCTCGACATATCCATCTATTCTCTATCCTTGCTATAAGAGCATTCCTCCTGTTTTCTAGTGCTGCATCATCATGAGGCAACACAACTCCCTGATTGTTTAATCCTCTCCAATCTCCCACTACATGATGCCAGTCGGGACCCAGGATCTGTCTGGTGACCTGCTCTATTTCCCTCCCAATAAGATGATAGTTAGCAATCATTCCCATGATACCATCCCTGATTTAAGCTATGTTCACCTTGGGATGTGGTACCCCTTCAGTAGTTTTTTTAACATCCTCAGGGGTCCAGGGGCGATAGACCATCATAGAGTTGGGGACTACTATACCTCCTACATTTTGTCCTGCCCTAGGTTTGGGAACTTCAATTAGTGGAAATTCTTCCTCTCCACATTCTGTTTGTTCCCCAGCTGAGGGGGATATCAATTGGTTCACCAGGTCCCCGAAAAATTTGTAATAGTTGCTGTAAAGGGGGTCCCTTGTGGACTCCTCTGGACAGCAAGAGTCATTTTGGGAGGGGGTTTAGCTGCAGCCATAAGAGAATCGGTTGCATCTGCGGGTGACCCAGGTGACCACAGGGGAACAACAAACAGTGGAGAGTCAGGTTGCATTTGGTTTGTTACGTTTTGTTCAGTCAATACTTGCTGAGCTAAACGTCAGAGGACGGTCATATTATTGTCCTCCTCTTTTGTTCAAAAACATAGTCTTTTTATGGTTTTCTGAATTTAACCTATGGTTAGCCTCCTCAAGCCATTTCTTTGCCTGGGGAAGGCCTAATGTCTTCTGTTTTCTTATTTTCATGCCGGCATCATTTTTAAGCTTTCTACACAGTATTACACAATAATCCTTATTTAAAAACGCATCAAAATCATACTTTGTTTTCCACATTTAAAGAAGTGTCACATTCTCTTTGTCTAGACTACACATATACTTAACATCTTCATTCACACCAACAGATTTTCCATGGATCATACCTACTTTGTTTATCGTGCACACGGAGCTCTTTTTTTTGTTAATGTCTTCTCACAATGACACAACACACACACACAGTATCTTATCACTTGCAATCACTCACAGACTTTCTAGTCATGATATATCACTTCTAGATTACTGATCTTGTGTATTGCTAAAACACTGGTGTCTTAGAGAATTACAGAATTACGGGGAGACTGTATTCTCCCGACTGTTCTCTTATCATTACTTAATACTTCACTAACTTGTAGAGAGCATTTACAGAATTACGAGGAAACTGAATTCTCCCGACTGTTCTTTCATCTTATCAAAACATTTAATATTTCAGTCATTGATCCAAGGGTATTTATGTGCCTGCTCAGGATTAATACAACATATGAGGCTGGCATGAACACTGCGGTCCGCCAAATGTCCTCTGTTTGTTACCTGGAAATCTATCAGGCCACACCCTTGTATCAACGGAGGGGGGGGGGTTCTTTAGGTTTTGATCTAGGAGTATTTATGTGTCCCCAAGGGATTTTCTGCAGTTTACAAGGCTGTCTGGATCTAAGATCCAATCGACAAATTTCCTTTATCTGCACCCGGATATTAGTATGGGACCATACCCCTATATCAAATGACTATTAACCAGAAGAATCAAACAAGAACACACAAGAGAGAACACCCGCAGTGCTCGACTGCCGCCAGGTCGCCCTGAGCGCGTCTTCCCAAAACGCGGGCTAGTCACTAGGTCTGCCCATCCAGGATGGCCACAGACGGATCTATACGGGGAATACGTGACCACTTATTTCCCCTCAACAAGAGTAAAGCAGATAGGACAGAAACAGATAAACATTCAATCAATCTCTATATTGTATGTATATATATTCAAATCCCTTATTCATCAAATTCCTAATCAAGTCTAACACAAAAGGTTAAATAATAAAATAAAAATAAAAATCTTACCTTGTCCCGAGAGCGGTCTCTTGTGCTGATCCGGTAAGTCGCTGCCCGGGAGGCACTAGTTCAGCGGACCGGCCTCTTTTTAACATCTAATTTGAGATGGAGGACTTACAGTTTTGCCGTACGGTCATCGGTCACTGTTGGCCAGTGCGTCTCGGGGAATTGGACTTCCGGCTCTTCGAAGGACCAAATTTGTTAAGGCAATTATTTCACCATCTCAGATCGCCCTCGGGAATCAAGGTAATATTTATTGCATATGCAAGAGAAATGAATTACACGTTCATGCAGCCTTTATCATTTCTAAAGAAAATACTTTGGTACATGTTTTTTATAAGCCCTGGACACCCCCCTTTCCTGTCTTAAAACATGCCCAGTCTCATGTATTTTCAACTTTATTCTAGACAGAACAGGAAAGGTGGAAGTGTCTGTTACAGACTTTATCTTACATATAACAATGCTTACAGGATACATTCAAAACTGCAGATCTAAGCATATTATATTGCTGAGTATATATTGCTGACTCCATATTATCACTATAACTTATTTCTAGGCCATGATAATCAAAATGGCGTCTTTCATAACTGACATTTAAAGTATAATTTCTCTAACAAAAACGAGGGGCAAATGCTACAAATACGGATTTGGTGTGGTTGCAGAAAAACGCACAGTAAACAACACACAACCCACAAAATGCCAAAATGTCCCATTAACCACATGTAATGCAGCCGATTGAAATCAACAGGCTCCCCTATGCGTGTCACAGGATAAACAAGACACAAAATGTTCACTTCCACTATGCTAGATGTAAATGGGGCCTGAAAGTGAAATTGTGCGTTAACAGAAGAACAATGAGGCTCCATTCACATCTGTGCATTTCCTTGCATTTCAGAAATGAGCTGCACCAAAAATCGCAGTAAAAAACGCACCAAGCTCCGCTCTAAAAAAAAGTTTTGCAACTTCTTTGGGGCGATTTCTGTGTGTAGTGCAGCCCATTCAGGTGGATTGGCTGCCCTAGGCGTGATGAGTGAAAATGCTCCAAAATGCCTCCCCACTCTCACTAAAAAAAAAAGAAGACATGTGGGAATGCCAGTTCACGCTATGCAGAGTTGTGAACGGGGCTTGACAGCTGAGTGTTTCTGCCTACTCACTTCTATGTACTTGTATAAAGATGGCCAAAAACTATACTATCTGATTGTGTATTTAGTGAGAAGAGTGATCATTGATTGATTGCATTTCATTTAAAGAACATTCACCTGGGAATGGGTGGGTGGATGATGCAGGGTGTATGCTAATGAGGTCAGCTGGTCAACTCCTTCCTGTGTCATGACCTAAAGTCTGATCAGGAAGAAGACATTACTAATGGAAATGTTTGGAAACGTGGATTAGGACAAGAAAAGTAAGTGACTGTAGATTTTATGGAAAGCTTTGATATTTTTGCAAAAAAAATACATGAATACTATATTGGTGCATAGGGGAGCTGGGATTCAGAAAAAAAAGTGTACAATGGTGAACTTACCATTTAAGGCTGGATTCACACCTATGCAGTTTTAGTGCTTTTTGCATTTTGCAGATTTGCACTAAAGTCCATTTAACATGGTTTCCCATGGAACACGATCTGTAGTGCAAACCTGCAAAATGCAAAAAGCACAAAAAATGCATAGGTGTGAATCCAGCCTTAGGGGGCTAACACCCTGCTATACATACTTATATCTGCAGTTCCAACGATTCTGGGTGGTTTCAGATTTGCCCTTTTCTCCCTCACACGTGATGATGGACTGCTTCACTGACCAATAGGCATGCACAGAGAGCAGGAAGGGAAGGACAAGTTTCGGAAGTGGCAGAAAGTGCCAAAACTTTGCCTGTCAAAACAGACCCAGCAATTGGAAGCAAAGTCAAGGTATTAGATCTTTTACATGCCTGCACTTTATAACCACAGTAGAACTTTATCATAGAATATCTGTTCGGCAGTCACATTTATTTTTTATTATGGACGTAACTTATTTCAATATTATGGAGACCCCCAGACCAAAATCTGAGAACTTTATTAAATAGATTCAACCTCAGTATTGTAAGCCTTTTGTTGTTAAAACTTATTTTTTGAGCTCCAGGCAAGTGACATTGTCTAGGCTGAGTTGATGTCATCTGTCTGCTGCAGACAGGAGGAAACCTTTCCTCAATTTCCTCTCCCCCAGTGACCAACAGTGTAACTTTTTAGCAACTCACTAGCTGAGTAGCTACATTAAGGCGTTGTGTCAGACATTTGTCGGGTAATGCACAGGCACCATGGTTGTGTCAGCTCTGAACCAGCATCTCAATCCAGGAATTAGATGGTCACCTTGAATAATGTCTGAACAAAGATGGTTTGGTCCTTTTGAAGAGAAAGCAGAGGAAGGTATTATCAAAGGGCTGCTGTGATCTCTCTAATAAGTAATAAATATCTCTGTTATGCCGCGTACACACGATTGGATTTTCCGACAACAAATGTTGGACGTGAGCTTGTTGGTGGAAAGTCCGACCGTGTGTATGCTCCATCGGACATTTGTTGTCAGACTTTCCGCCAACAAATGTTGGCTAGCAGGTTCTCAAATTTTCCGCCAACAAATGTTTGTTGTTGGACTTTCCGATCGTGTGTACACAAGTCCGTCACACAAAAGTCCATGCATGCTCGGAATCAAGTACGAGCCGGAAGCACATGGTCTTGTAAAACTAGCGTTTTTAATGGAGATATCACATTACTATTGAACTTCCTTTTTATCGGCTCACCGTACATCTTGTACGTCACTACGTTCGTAATTGTTGGCCAACATTTGTGTGACCGTGTGTATGCAAGACAGTTGGAGCCAACACCCTTTGAACAAAAATCCACAGTTTTGTTGTCGGAAAGTCCGATCGTGTGTACAGGGCATTACACTTACATATTACAAATCATGTTTGCATGTAACAAAAAAAATAAAAAATAAAATGAAGGTATCTGATGTTTTGTCCACTACTAGGTTTGTACAGGTGAGGGTATCTAGGTGTGCTGTAGTACAGGAAAAAGAATCAGCCACATGGGTGAAATAGCAGTGGTGTTTTCCCATTCTCGGGGAACATGGCCCCACTGGCTGTGGTGTTCATACCCCCAGCCAGTAGATGTCACTATTTACAGTTGTTATATATATATATATATATATATATATATATATATATATATATATATATATATATATATATATATATATATATATATATATATATATATATGTTTTCTTTACTCTGACAAGTTAGCTCTATTTCCTGTTCTTGCTATTAGATGCTCATAAGCCTGCATATGTATTATGGATGCACTCTATAAGTACTCTGGCCTCCAGACTACAGGACACTACGTGACACAACACTGGCTATGTTCCTGCAGGGACGGCTGAATTCTTCCAGAGACAGAGATAGAAATAGAGACTTTATTCCCCCCCCCCGTAACCAAAACCTGCTGAGTGAGAATGCACCTGGCACAGAGTACTTGATGCATTTGCCAAGATATGAGTCTGCCAGAATGCTATAAGAGACTCAAAATGATACTTGAAAAATTACCGTACTTCCCAAGCTCCATCAAGTTCTAATAAAGAGGACCTGCTTAATTGTCACACCTGAAAGCCTGATCTGCTGATCACGAGTTCTGTTCTGTTTCTCAATTGCAAGAGTTCCAGTAAAAGAGAGCCTATGAAAGAAGTGTGGGGACTTACCATTGGCAGAACAGGGTGAGGTGTAAAAAACAACCACATAAAGGTGGTCCCATCAAGAGAGTTTGATGTACTTTCAAGTGTCACGATGCTTAGGTGTGAATGGGCACCATAGGATACAATGAGATTCCTCATGTTGACAAGCATTAAAGCAGTTCTAGCAAATGTCTTTAAAAATGCACTGGTGTGAACTGAGGCTAAAAGATACACCCGTGGTGTTCTATGGCCTTACGCATAGGTGTGTTCAACCTTTTGCATTAGGGTGTGCACCCCAAAGCTCAAACACACATGCATGTGTGTGTGCCTACATATATATGGTTCTGACACACTGATCTTCCTGCCGGCACAGCGAAAGAGAAGTGCGTAAGCACTTCTCTTAGGACAGAGCCGATAAGAGGACGATCGTTCCCATCTCCCTGCCTGAACATAATGCTAATGCGCACACAGTGATAAACGTGTGCCCAGGCACACCCTGTGCTCATGCCTATGGCCTCAAGTAAAAGGTAAAGTGGTTGTAAACCCTTACATATACCCAGTGAAGTGACTGGCCTCGGGTGATACACAGAGATTAAATAAATCCTCCAACATACGCTGTACCTGTTTATCTATGGCCCTTTCTTCTCTATGTCTGTTCAAAGTGCTGAATTTTTAGGCTGGTCTGGCAGTTTAGAAAAATGGGGGTGGAGAGCCGAAGTTACACTCTGTAGAGCTCAGTGAGGAGAGCTCTGTAAGCTGATTGGAGGGAATAGACACCCCCCTCTACACAGCAACAGAGCTGAGGCTGTCAATCAGCTGGAGGTCCCTCCCCTGTCACCATTTTACCCTTGGTGTCAGGAAAACTTGTCAGAAGTGATTCATGCTGATAGAAGAACTACGAGGCAGCAGAAAAAAGTGACACTAAGTGCTCTTAATTGAGACACACAATAGAGGGATATGCTGTGTTCATATTTCATGTCTGAGGTTTATAACCACTTTAAGTAACCACCACTGCTTTCAGGCCCCATTAGGTTTAGCATTACAGTTCTTAGTTCACTGCATCACTGTTCTTTCTTTTTGGCTAGCCTAAAATCCTATTAGTTGGTTGGACTTTGGCTGCAGTAGAGGTGAAGGCTGTTTTGATTCTCTTTCAGTCAACACCTCTTTCTTATCAAGAGACAATTTCTCTCACAAAACAAAACCCCCTGGCTGTATCCAACTACTCATCCCAACCATTTCATATCACATTTGTAATGTATACCCAGGAAGGCGAACTCTGAAGTTAATTGAGGACTATGAGGAAAAGAAGATGTACTCTGCTTTTGATGTCCCTTCTTGTTGTGTTGAGTAGCTACAAAATTGCATATTGTTTACCTGATGGTTAACTGCGAATGATAGCATAGCTTTGCTCACTGAGGACTCTGTTATCATGATGGGATTGCTGTAGCCACAACAATTGGACATCTCCATCTTTGCAGAGATGAAATCACCTAGAGTGTGCAATTGAGGTATTTTGATATTGTTCCTGTATTTGGGTCCAATGCCCAACACTTTTGAGGGTATATAGCAGAAGCCTCTGCAAGCATTAATCATATGGAGCTAAAAGAGGAGCCATTTATATTGTCCTTTAAAATTCAACATATTCAAATATCATGCTTTAGTGTAGGCGTGCAAATGGAAGGAATATTTTTTGGATGTTTGCTTTGGGAAAACTTTCTCAACCTTTTTCTCTATGCAATTATATGTGCAAAAGAATTTCTTCTTACTGGAAGTGAAAAGAAACTGCAGCCCCGGTCTCATCCTTATAAGGTAGAACTGAAACACTGTTTGTGCTCAAATCCAAATAGCTTACACATATACAACAGAATATATACTAGAGGGTTGTAACCACTCAGTTAATCCTCTGCAAACTGTTCTACACTTCCCTGTAGAAGAATGCAGATGCTTGCATTATAAGATTCCAGGTTTGCATATATTGCAATATATATTTAGGTTGGCCGACCTTGTCAAAGTGTTTATGGCCAATCCCTAGTCTACTTTGCAAAATGTTGCAATGACCCCTGAGGGAGCTCCTGCTATACCTACTAGTGACATGTTCTGTTCCTGCACCCAGACGCTCACCGACTCATCAATGTTCACTGACAGGCCTCCATTTTTAATTTTTTTTTGTGAAATTTTTTGGCACAATTTTCTAGGGCAGGGGTGTCCAACCTGCAGCCCAAGCATCGTAAATTTACTTAAAATGTTGATTATTTTTGTATTTTTTTTGTGGAAAAGGCATTTACACTTAGTGAACACTTGCAGCCAAAGAAAGTTTTGACTGTGTCTCTTTACTGGACTTTGGTAAGTTTTATCTTCCCAAAGAAAAATATTCCACTCTTCACAATCACTTCTTATTTATGTCATCAGTTTTCAGCACCTATATTTCTGAGCAACTATTTTCAAGGATGAAGTACACAAAGGGCAAAATTAGAATGAAAATATCTGATGAGCACCTTGAGAATGTATTGAGAATTGCCACTACATCCAATCCATCGAACTAGATATTGATGCATTACTTTATCGAAACAGTATCAAACATTGCACTAGTTCTATGTTGCCCTCTTTTATCTGCTACAAAAAAATGAAGTTTTATTACTCAGATAGGTACATAACTTGTGATCTGCCCATTTTTTTCTGCTCATCAGTTATGCTTATTGTTAGTGTATCTTCTGTGTGGCCCAAGACAATTCCTCTTCTTCCAATGTGGCCCGGGAAGGTCAAAAGGTTGGACACCCCTGGTTTAGGGAGAAGAGGCAGGGGTACAGTATATCTAAAACAGCAGCAAAAATCCCTCTGCATCAATAACATTTAGTCTATTAATCTAGTATCGTCATGCCTCTGGCACAGGCTAACAAGGAATTCTGTGGGCCCAAATGGGTAACTACCTTTAAATCTGAACTCTAGGATGCCCTACGTCTCAAACTACCCTTTCACAGCCAGAAAGTTTTTTTTCTAACTTTCTTATGTTTGCAAAAATAGGGAAGGCAATTGCATAAGCTGCCCATCAAGTTGTGCAGGTGTGGATAGGTGGGACAGGACCTCCCACTGAAGAGAACACTGACGTAATTTCATGCCGCTGATCTGATAGATCTATAGAGGGCTGTTATATGATCAACTGCCCTGCATAGTGGTGGCTGGTCTGATAAACCAGATTTGTGAGAGAATGAACCCTGAAAAGCATTACTCTACAGAGCAATTACTGAGCTGAACAAAATGAAAAATGAACGTAAGATTTTGGGAATACTGTCAAACAGGTTGCTAATTTTGACCAGATTTCAGCTTTAAGTATCTTAGGCATATACCACGGACCAAGTTAGAACATTATCTAGTTCTGTTTCCAAATCCAGGGTGCCTGGAGGAAGTTCCTGTCATGCCTTGTGAGTCTATGGAACTAGTGTAGTCTAAGGTCAGTTCTGGGTGTCAAAGAGTTAGGCATGTCAAAGCAGGGCTCGGGATGTACTGTAGGTGTCACTTGGTAGAACTGAATGCTAATTGTGATCCATTCAATCCCACCAAGCATCAGCATTGGGAGCATGTTGGATTAAATAGCTTTCTACCTCAAGGGCTACAAATATAAGTCTTACCAGCATGGCTTCTACGGGAAGTGGCTGTGCAATGCCTATTGTCACACAGCCAGAAATAGGTAAGTAAGATAAGGGAGGAAGTAATATTTATTTGTAGTAGAATTGCAAAGAGTCCTGGGGCATTAGAGGAAAATGGACTTCTGGAAAGATTTGAGAAGGTATTTATTAAAGCATTGATTATTTTAGTTATAAAGTTGCAGTTCCACTTTATGGCAAAGTCCCTGATGAGGGTTACTTGAGAATTCCCTCTATATGAGGTGCCAATGATGGTGCTACATGTGAAAGCACTTCCACTGGTCTGAATTTTACCATTAAAAGGCCTCCGCCCTATAACCTGCATTAGCCCTAGCAGATCGGGTTAAATAATTCATGAAGGAATGATCCTAGTATCTTGGCTCTACTTCTATCCCACGTTATCCCTTCTCATATTCTCTAGGTGTGTATGTGTAGAGGATTTACGCTATTATTTCTTGATTACTCAAGGATGCCATTTGCTAATGTATTCATTCCAAGATTAATATGAAGCTCAACTGCTGAATCTTGCCAAAAATAACTGTGTACAGCTTCTGGCCACCTATGTTGTACTGTGTTACGTAACTTTCCATAAGTAAGCATTTCAGAATTGTACAATAAGTAATAGCTAAATGCAAAGAACACAGTTGTTATCTTATTATCAGTGACCTAATAACCTGGGCCAAGAATTGTGTTCTTTTCATTATCAAGCCCCAAAATGTGTTGTTTGTATTTCACTATCAGCACATTCAAAATGGAATGGCCTTCATTAACTGTATGTGAAGGAAGAGAATATTCTTCATATATGATAATGCTATATCATTGCTCATACACACAATAGGGTGGGATTTCTCCAAATCTATCACTCCTAGAGGAAGGAAGTATTGGGGTCCCCCAGAGATAGAATCTGACACGTGTGACCTTTTTAACCCACATTGTTATACCATTGCACCAATTTTCAGATGTGTCCCCAGTTAGTGCCAATATTTCCATTCAAATTATTTAACTTTAGGTAGCTTTAGGTCCCCTGTGTTTTTATAATTAATACACTGTATTCTGTATTATATTATATTTTCTATGATTATTGAATCATTCTGAGTGTCAGATTCTTTGGACTATCAATTTATTGACATGTACGTTTTAAGGATACTTTATTGCTACTGGTATATAAATTTTGGGGCTTATATTACTATATAGTATACATGAGTTATTTACAGTATGTTTTACTTTTTACTGTTTTTTTTTGTACATTAGCCATAACAAATAAGGAGAAGGCTTTTTCCCTCTGAAACGTGTTGACTGTATTTGATGCTCTTAACCATTGAGTGAAATGCGTATCTCAGAAGTCTTTTCACCCATCACTGCAGGAGTATACCAGAGCGTTGATCCCAGCAGTGGCCGGCTGAGAACGATCATCCATCGATGCCTGTCGTCCCAGCGGGTGTCACGATTAGGGCGCACCAGCCTAGTGCATTATCCTTGACAGATTTATTAATTAAAAACAAGATAAAAACTATTCACAAAGGTCGAAGAAAAAATCGCATAGTATATGGCACAGAGGCAAATAGTCCAGTGGTAGCAGTTTTCCAGGTCCCAGGAAGGAGGCGTACGGACTACTGCTGGCTAACGCGTTTCGAAGGTTACCCTTCTTCATCAGAGCCTTAATAGTGTTGGTCTCCTGCTGGCTTTTTATACATGTGTCCAACTAGACAAGACTGGTCGGGTTGGTCCTAAGGCTCCTCCCTTGATTAATGGGCGGTCCTCTAGGAAGGATGGGTCTTGGCTATGTTGTCATTATTAAAGGGCCATAGTATATTCATTTTTAATTTTAGATGTTTATTAAAAAAACTTGTATGTATAATAAAATTTTAGTTATACTTGTAATTTCTAGTTCCTAGTTCTAGCTCTAATATTTAATTTTAATTATTAGTTTTTAGTTTTTAGTTTTTTGTTTTTTTTTAAAAACGCGTTAGCGTTTTTTTAAAAAAAACGCGTTAGCCAGCAGTAGTCCGTACGCCTCCTTCCTGGGACCTGGAAAACTGCTACCACTGGACTATTTGCCTCTGTGCCATATACTATGCGATTTTTTCTTCGACCTTTGTGAGTAGTTTTTATCTTGTTTTTAATTAATAAATCTGTCAAGGATAATGCACTAGGCTGGTGCGCTCTTTTTCTTTCTTTTCATTTAACACTAGGACAATCCCATCCTTAAGAGCAGCAAGGCCGAAATCCATAGTCCTTCTTGAACCTTTGGGACTCTTTAGCCAATACACCTGTGCGCAAGAGTATTTTTGCTTCTTGTCACGATTAGGGGTCTGCTCGAAGACCAGTTGCTATAGCAGTAGCTGAACTACCACCAACCAACAGGATAAGTACACAGGCAGTCACCGTAGTGAATGACGTGGGCTCATCTGAGGTGTGAAGTCTAAGTACTAACCGTTGTTCACCAGAGCTCCTGGTGGTGGAGATGGATTTTGCTGCGTGTTAGCACCAGGTCGTAGTCCTCAGGATTGCCCTACCAGCAGGTGAGCAAGCTGGGGTCCAGTAGCAGATAAGGCAGAAGCGCAGTCGAGGAACAAGCCAAGGATTGATAACAAGTGGTAGCCAAATATGGACGACAGCAGGGAAGACAGGAGCAAGATACTGGCTGAACAGAGAGCACAATAATCTGGCAAACAGGAAGTTCAGAGACAAGGCTTGAATCAAGAAGTTCATGGGAGGAGCAAAGAATTCAGAGTTCAAGACAAACCAGGTTCAAGACAGGATCATTCAAGGAATTTTCCCCAGAAGTGTCCAGCATTCCAGGTAGCTCCGCAAGAAGAGACATTGCCTGACACAGCAGAAGTTCCGGATTCAAATCCAGGCCCTGACTGTACAGCTCTCCTTCTGCTGACTTCTGGACTGTGCCTGCTTTACTTGACCCACTTTGGTCTCTCCCTTTGAGTGCAATATAGCTATTTGCTTTTATTGACAATAAAGCCAATACTACATTATCAGGCTATCTGCACCCCTTCTCTCCCTCCCTTTCTGTTTTTCAGCTTTTGGTTGCGCTGCCCATACATTGGTGGCTGCAGGGGCGTTGCTAGGTCTGCAAAAGATCTAGGGCTAGAGCCCATCGCAGCAGTCACCAACCTTTTTGCATGCCCGCGGGGGGGGGACGACCGGTGGTAAGCAATTTTTCACTGGCGATGGCTGGTGTTGGCACTTCAATCATCATGGCACCATGGTTGATATGGTGTCAGGGTGATTGAAGTGCATTATTTCTATTGTTACATTCTAATATATAATGAAGTGGTTCAATTCACCATATTGCAGAATCAGTGGGAGCCCTGGGCGTGTCACTTGCCACATCTCCTGTCACCAGATGCAGCGTGTCACTTTCCACCGTCGCCTGTCAGCAGATGTAGCGTGTTACTTGCCACCATTACCTGCCACTAGATGTGGATTGTCACTTGCCACGTCGCCTGCCACCAGATGTGGATTGTCACTTGTCACTTTCACCTGGCAGATGTGGATTGTCACTTGCCACGTTACCTGCCACCATTTGCAGATTGCCACTTGCCACGTCACCTGCCACCATTTGCAGATTGCCACTTCTCCTGCCACCATTTGCAGATTGTCACTTGCCACGTCTCCTGCCACCATTTGCAGATTTGCAGATTGTCACTTGCCACATCTCTTGCCACCATTTGTAGACTGTCACTTGCCACGTCACCTGCCACCATTTGCAGATTGTCACTTGCCACTTCTCCTGGCTCCATTTGCAGATTGCCACATCTCCTGCCACCATTTGCAGATTGTCACTTGCCACATCACCGGCCACCAGATGTGGGTTGTCACTTGCCAACTGATGTGGATTGTCACTTGCCATGCCAGCCAGTGCCACCAAATGTACATTGACGCTGCATTGGTGGCAGGCTGACAGCACTGGTCCATTTAGTGAGAGCAGGAGAGCAGTGATGGGGGGCGGGCAGTGAGAGATGATGTCATCACGCTGCTCCCTGCCGCACCTCTGACATTGAAGCAAGGGGGTCTGGCTGCAAAGTGGAGCTCCACGATGACAGGAAGCATGTGACCTCCACTCCACTGTGCTGTGAGGGCGGAAGAGTGTTGATGTGTGGTGGGCAGTGAGAGATGATTTCATCTCTCTGCTGCTCGCCGCACCTCACTCCCAAATTGAAGAGGCCCGGCTGTAAAGAGCGCTGATGTGGAGCGGGTGGAGAGAGATGTCATCTCTGCTTGTCCGCCCGCTTGCTTCTCTCTTCTTCTACGCCCCTCTCATGCAGCTAGCCCGCACGCCGCAGCAGCCGCAACCCGCTGGTTAGGCTGGGACCCTGCTGCAAGAGACTTGGGGCTATGGGCCCCAGATTCAGGGCTATAGCCCCAGTAGCCAAACCCTAGCAACACCCTTGGGTGGCTGCACAATCTAGTTAAATGACTCAACTTGTTTTTTTTCCCCTGCCTACGGGATCTATAATTGCATACCTATACTGTTTACATGTCATTTGATTCATGGGTCATTTGACTCATGCTATTCACTTAATTTGCTACCTGCTTCATTTTGGTTAAAAGAAATGTATGTTTTTGTTTTTTTTTAAATCATACTTACCTGGGCTCTGTCCCCCGCCACCTCTAACACTGAGAACCCAGCGATCTAACACCGCCGATCACTTGGTTCTCATGTCATGGATCCACAGTATGTTTGTCTGTCAGCTTACCATCTTTATGTGTTCAGCTTGAGAGACCAGCTGTCCTTCATCTGGCTGCTTAAGTAATCTCTCCTCTAAGCATGGCTCCACCCTAGGCCCTATCAGGGAACACTATATTAACCTGTGCACTGAGAGCCAGCCCTGGCTTCTGTGTGCTCCTTGCTGTGTGTTCTACGTCTGATTCTAGTTACCGATCTTAGCTTGTTCTTGACTGTCCTTGACTGCTTCATATCTCAACCTTGCCGTGTTCCTTGACTATCCTTACCTGCTTTTTGCTCTGACTTTTGGCTATCTCCTGACTATCCTTTGTTGTTGCAGTCTGCTGCTTACTCTCTACCTTCCTGTACTCTACCGTGAGCATGAGCTGGGAGGCCCTGGGGGTTGTGACCTGGAGCCAGACTGCAGCTAAATCCATCCCCACCACTAGGGGCCTCTGGTGAACATCTGCTGACTCTTAGATTCCACACCCTGGGAAATCTCATGCTGTAGCTCCCAGTGTGATTTGTGTTGGTGCTCCAGAATACCTGCTCTCCTGAATCTCTTGGAGCTCCATCCACAACAGTCAGCCGTAGGGTCCACTACCTTGCGGTGCACTCCCGACCCCAATGGGGTGCATCTGTCACCTGGACTCAGGTGACATGACCTCTCACAGCTCCGTAAGCAGAGAGCTGGTGACTGTTAGTCACCAGCTCTCTGCTCTGCCCCCCATGCTCACTGGAGTGCTGGGCTGTGGGGGGTGACTGCCTCAGGCTTTCAGCGGCTCGCTGGTAAGCTGAGCCGGGTGCTGGTCCAGGCATGTGGGTGGATCCCGACTCCATTGCCATGATTTTGCATAAGCCTGAACCGGCATTGTGAAATCAGCCTGCTTTCTGCTGAAAACGAGTCACAGGAGTGCAGAACGAACGGTGATCCACAGCAGAAGTGCTGTAGTAGCTTTGGCTGTAGTTCTCCTCATTGCATTTACCACTTTGCATCTGTGCTTCATTACCTGCAAGTGTGTAGTACTAGGGGTTCATCAATTTGTCCTTTAATGTTTTCTTTCTATTACATCTTATTTACTTTTTATCCACTTTTCTAGAGTGGATACAATCCTCTTCTCATACAAACTTTTTCTTACCAATTACCCCAGTGGTCACATGTATGCTATTTTTTGGATCCTTTCATGTGGACATTTGTTGATCAGTTACTGGGATCAGTGAGCCTCTTGCTAATTTTGCTTTGGTTGTTCTTCAAGTGAGATGGTTTTTCATACTAGGAGCTCCTCAGTACACATCCAAGAAGACTACATCTATAATAGTTTTTCCACTTTCCAGGAGTCAAAAAGACAAACAATTTTCCTACATTTGTTCTGTGACTGAGAAGCAAAACTCTAACAATTGCTGTGCAATTTTGGCCATTTAACTTTAAATCCCAGCTGAAGCTACAGAAATAAAGATTTAGTCAGATAGACATTGTACTATTAACCTCGATTTTAAAGTTGTCCTGTTTATAACAGTTGTGCAGCATCTACACATGACTGCATAGTCCAGTAGGCATCAGAATTTTACCACAATGCTAAGTGCTCACCATAATCTAACAGACCTGGCCAGATATGTCACCTTTCTTCTTTAGCAATATAAGCCCACTTGAGGACATTTGTGATCAGGAATGTAGGGCTTACACCCCCCCAACCACAGGGCACTGGATTGGGAAGCCAGGAAACACATTTCTGTTTAGAAAAGTGTATTGTGAACGCAGAGTGGTCACGCACTGTTAGAGCTCCGCTCCGTTGTAATGAAAAGCTGCTGAAATTGAATAACTTTTATTTCTCTTCTATTAATCCTCGGGATACCAGGGCATTGTGGGGGACAAAAATGGTGCTAGGAGGTAGCCGTATTCAGGCTAAGAAATCCTCTAGTAAAGAGGCACAGGCGGGGGCTGCAGCTAAAATGGCACCGTCCCCTCTGCCTCAAACACCTCAGGACGCTCACGCAAGTCACAAATATTACTGCCAGACTCTCAAGGCGAGTCTGATACAGAAATAATCCCCTTACAAGTTACTTCTCAAGATTCCTCTACTCCCCCAGCTCTCTTAAAACAATTTGAAAGAATGCTCCATAAACCATTAAAACAGACATCTGAACACATCATTAGCAGTCTGACTAAAAAAATAAAGGAGCTGGGCAATCGTTCAGCATCATTAGAGCTCAAAGTAGAAGAAATAGAAAATACCGCACAAGATTATATGACTGAACTTGAAAATATAAGGGAAGAGAATTTAACACTACAAACCAGATTAGAAGACTATGAGAACAGAGCCAGGCGCTCATATTTGCGCATCAGAGGTCTTCCAGAAACAATTACTGACATTCAATCTACTGTAACCGCTTTATTTCAAGAACTCCAACCGACTATACCAATTGAACGTCTTGAAATAGACAGAGTTCACCGTGCCCTCACACCTAAAAAAATGGATGGTCCACCATACGATATAATCGCAAAGTTTCATTATTATCGAACGAAAGAACAACTTCTGGCTGCAGCCCGTGACAAAAATACTCTGTCCTTTCAGGGCCACAACTATCAACTTTTTGCTTATCTCAATTAACCATATCCAAAAGGCGTGCGATGAAACCTCAGTTATTAGAACTGCAACGTAACAGCATCACCTACCAATGGGGTTTCCCACTCTCCATTCGTTTGGTTTATCAAGGCTCAAAATACGTATGCAGATCCTCAGGAAGAATTACGACAGACTCTACATGATCTTCGCCAGATTGATGCGGCATCCACCACACATACCTCACGCAGATCAGCCTCCTCTCCTCCTCCACACAACCCATCCTGATCCGGGGGTAAAAATGAAAATCAACACACCCATAAGAGAGGTCGATTTGGATCCCCTACTCTGGATCAAGAAGACTCAATGGACTGATTAAGTAACACTCCCCTGAACTCTCTTCCATTCTCATACTTTGTGAGAAACAAAATATTGCAATATTAATTAAGTTAATTAAGTTATAGATTTTTCAGGCAACACTGGTTGTTTTGTTTTTTTTTGCCCTTTTTGTACCCTTGTTAGAATCCCTATTACCCTGATTAGTTACTCACAGATACTTGATTGGATTGACACACCTTAAAACTGAGTATGATACCCAATACTCTTAGGTTGTCCCATAATATATTATACTCTATTCCTCAGAGTATTATGACTACTAATCCCTAAATCTTTATTCTTCCCAACCACATAGATCACCCTATTCTTATGTTTTCTCTTGTTAAACTAGTAGTCAATTATAACCTTTGAAATGTTATACAGTTTTCATTTGGTCACTTGAACAAATATACTTTATTATATATATTCAACTATTTCAAGAGACATATTTCCACACCCCCTTTACATATTGATCAAGTGTGATATATCTAAGTGAAATTTTATTTGTCTGGATAGTTATAGCTCTGAAAGTTTATACCCCCCCCCCCCCCCTGTTTCTTTTATCACATTCCCTTTTATCCCATTTTCTCCCCTCCTTTACTTCACCTTTTCCATCCTAGATAAGTTAATATTAAACTAGAAGTTTTTTCTTTGGTTTCTCATTTCCTTTTTCCCTTTAGAAATTTTTCCTGAGAATTCAGAACAACACATACTATATGCCTTGCGGTCTTTACAAATGTACATCTTAATGATGTCTCTTCAATAGGGCTTTTCTCTCGCCCACGGATATTCCTTGTGCTCCATTGCGCTCTCCTCGATCGCCCACCCATAATATGTGGGAGTTCGATGACAGCCCCTCATCCCCTGATAGGAAGCTTTCTTCCTTATCACGGGCAATTTTTGAACCATATTAGGAAGGAAGGAAGCTTATTTTATTAGAACAGTATCTTACCTCATTTGTTTTTTACTTTTTCGCCTCTCCAGACTCTCCTGGATCTTCTTCACTACTCTCCCTGTTCGGGTCCATCCGAGTCGATTCAATCAGTCACCATTTCGAGACAACTGATAAGTATTGTCTCCTAGATCATCTGCCATGGCACCTCTAAAGATTTTTTCCCTGAACGTTCAGGGTATCAACATTCCACAGAAACGCTCTAAAGCGTTACGTTTCTTTCATGCCCGTAAAGCAAATATAGTATGTCTACAAGAAATACACTTCACAATAAACTCCATTCCTAAATTCATGAGTTCTTTTTACCCACAAATATATACATCTTCAGCCAATACCAAACAACGTGAAACTCTCATAGCCTTCCATCGCTCCACCCCATTTATTCTTCAAACGGAAATGAAAGATCCCGAAGGGCGTTATTTAATTCTTATTAATTCTTTCTTTTATTTTATAAATACACAAAAAAAAAAAACATACACTACCGTTCAAAAGTTTGGGGTCACATTGAAATGTCCTTATTTTTGAAGGAAAAGCACTGTACTTTTAAATGAAGCTAACTTTAAACTAGTCCTAACTTTAAACAAATATACTCTATACATTGCTAATGTGGTAAATGACTATTCTAACTGCAAATGTCTAGTTTTTGGTGCAATATCTACATAGGTGTATAGAGGCCCATTTCCAGCAACTATCACTCCAGTGTTCTAATGGTACAATGTGTTTGCTCATTGGCTCAGAAGGCTAATTGATGATTAGCAAACCCTTGTGCAATCATGTTCACACATCTAAAAACAGTCTAGCTCCTTCCAGAAGCTACAAAACTGACCTTCCTGTGAGCAGATTGAGTTTCTGGAGCATCACATTTGTGGGGTCAATTAAACGCTCAAAATGGCCAGAAAAAGAGAACTTTCATCTGAAACTCGACAGTCTATTCTTGTTCTTAGAAATGAAGGCTATTCCATGCGAGAAATTGCAAAGAAATTAAAGATTTCCTACAACGGTGTGTACTACTCACTTCAGAGGACAGCACAAACAGGCTCTAACCAGAGTAGAAAAAGAAGTGGGAGGCCGCGTTGCACAACTAAGCAAGAAGATAAGCACATTAGAGTCTCTAGTTTGAGAAACAGACGCCTCACAGGTCCCCAACTGGCATCTTCATTAAATAGTACCCGCAAAACACCAGTGTCAACATCTACAGTGAAGAGGCGGCTGCGGGATTTTGGGCTTCAGGGCAGAGTGGCAAAGAAAAAGCCATATCTGAGACTGGCCAATAAAAGAAAAAGATTAAGATGGGCAAAAGAACACAGACATTGGACAGAGGAAGACTGGAAAAAAGTGTTGTGGACGGATGAATCCAAGTTTGAGGTGTTTGGATCACAAAGAAGAACGTTTGTGAGACGCAGAACAAATGAAAAGATGCTGGAAGAATGCCTGACGCCATCTGTTAAGCATGGTGGAGGTAATGTGATGGTCTGGGGTTGCTTTGGTGCTGGTAAGGTGGGAGCTTTGTACAGGGTAAAAGGGATTCTGAATAAGGAAGGCTATCACTCCATTTTGCAACGCCATGCCATACCCAGTGGACAGCGCTTGATTGGAGCCAATTTCATCCTACAACAGGACAATGACCCTAAACACACCTCCAAATTGTGCAAGAACTATTTACAGCAGAAGCAGGCAGCTGGTATTCTATCGGTAATGGAGTGGCCAGCACAGTCACCAGATCTGAACCCCATTGAGCTGTTGTGGGAGCAGCTTGACCGTATGGTACGCCAGAAGTGCCCATCCAACCATTCCAACTTGTGGGAGCTGCTTCTAGAAGCGTGGGGTGCAATTTCTCCAGCTTACCTCAATAAATTAACAGCTAGAATGCCAAAGGTGTGCAATGCTGTAATTGCTGCAAAAGGAGGATTCTTTGATGAAAGCAAAGTTTGATGTAAAAACAATGTTATTTCAAATACAAATCATTATTTCTAACCTTGTCAATGTCTTGACTCTATTTTCTATTCATTTCCCAACGTATGGTGGTGAATAAGTGTGACTTTTCATGGAAAACACAAAATTGTTTGGGTGACCCCAAACTTTTGAACGGTAGTGTACATCCAAGACAGCATAAAAAGCATATATCTTACAACCCATACCTGCCCCCTTAAACTGTTATTTAATTCTTACGGGACACATAATGGACACTGCAGTTACTGTAGTTTCATACAGTATTACGCTCCTAATAAGCAACCTACACCTTTCCTCTCACACCTGATGCAGGTAATTTCTTCACACAAAATAAGAACAATTATCATATGCGGTGATTCTAACCAGGTCCTTCTCCCATTTCTAGATAAATCACCTTATTAACCACCCAAACACCTTAATAAGCTATCTTTCTCACAGCTTCTCTCAAAGAACAATTTAGTTGACACTTGGAGAGAAATTAATCCGACTAAAAGAAGATACACATTTTATTCTCACCCTCTCCAAACATTTACTTTTTTTTTTTTTTATGTAATTTTTATTTTGGATATATTTTCTTGACATAACATTCAAAGAAAAACAAATAAAAGCCAAAACAAGACACAGTATAGTATACAGTATAGTAAGAATCTGCACATCATAGCCAGTTGCGCATGTGTCTTCATAACATACAAAATGGACACGCCCTATTGGCCATCTAACATAGAGGGATTAAGAGACAAAGGTGACAATTAAAAGGTGCGCAAACATATGAGTCATATCATCATGGATTAGTCTCTAATCCTACAAAATGATAAAGGCATTAAGCATGGGCACATCCTACTTAGTCTAATAGGTGATTATAGCCATTTGGCATGCAGAATCTGCAAATGAGAGTCTTGAAACCAAAAATAATAAAGAAAGAAAAGAAAAGAAAGGAAGAAAGGTGCACTCATGACACATAAGGTAATATTTCTGTAAGTCACCTCTTCGGAGGTCAATTCAAGTCTAAGTAGAGCAATTAACTATGCTAAGAGCTGTTCTTCTCCCACCGGGGTGGGTTCTCTCGGTCCTTCATCAGTGTTTGCCTTTTCAACATAATGCTTCCAAACCGCCCATACACTATACCATTTATCATATCTATCTTTGCACTTCACCATCCACTCCTCTGCAGCCATAATTTCATTCACCAAGCGGATCCAATCTGATCGGCTTGGGATAGCACTACTTTTCCAATGAATGGGAATCAATCTTCTGGCTGCGTTCAGAAGGTGAGGTAGTACTGATTTTCGGTAAAGGCCGAGAGGAATAGATGGGTCGTGCAAGAGAAAGCCCAAGGGAGAGTCCGGCAAGTCAATATCCAAAATAAGTTTTCAGTGCCAGCTGTCCTGAATTATTCAGGGCGTCCCATATCTTCAGTGCATGGACTGTCAAGGGGGAAGCGTAAGAGGAGGACAGACCTCTATGAACCTGGGGTAACCAAGGGGCATGTGATAAATTGCGGCCTGCTTTTTTTCTAGTGAAACCCAAACGCTAGTGGTCACTCCATGGTGCCAGTCCAAGATCCGTTGTAGTTCAATCGCCTCATAATACCTGCGGAGATCTGGGACTCCCAGGCCTCCCCACCGTTTTGGTCTCTGCAAGGTGCGAAGCGCCAACCCGGAACCTCGCCCCTTCCAGATGTATTTTATAAACACACTTGAGGCTCGAGAAGAAAGACCTGGGTAAAGAAATAGGCACCATCTGTAAGTAGAACAGAATACGCGGGAGCACGTTCATCTTTAACACACTGACTTGGCCCATCCATGAAAAGGTTTCCCTGTCCCAGCCATGTAAATCTGATTTTATAGTGGATAATAGTTGAGTGTAATTATTATCATATAGCTGGGAGCAATGTGGGGTGAGATACACTCCAAGGTACTTTAAACGATTACTACACCACTGAAAGGAAAAGGAAGATTGCAACCGTGTACGCAAATTTGGGGAAACATTCAGAGGTAAGATCTCTGATTTAGTATAGTTTATTTTAAAGTTGGCAATAGAGCCAAAGGTCTGTAATTCTTCCATTATATTGGGGAGAGAAATCAGCGGGTCAGCCACGTAAAACAAAACATCATCTGCGTAAGTTTATGTTCCTGAGATCCAACGTCTAAGCCCTTAATATTTGGATTAGTTCTTATCCTATTGAGCAATGGCTCCAGGGTAAGGGCAAAGATGAGAGGAGATAACTGTCACCCCTGTCTGGTCCTGTTCCTAATAGAGAAGGAGTCAGAAAGCATACCATTCACTTTGACTCGTGCTTCTGGGTGGCTATATAACGCTAATATCCATGACAACATTTTAGATCCCAGTCCCAACTTAGTCAGTACTGCTCGAAGATATATCCAATCCACCCTGTCAAATGCCTTCTCCGCATCAGTGGAGAGCAGGAGACAGGGTGGATGGTCAGCCTGCGTCTGCGCCCAGTGAATCAGCTGAAATGCCCTATTGGAATTATCTCTCGCTTCTCTGCCAGTTATAAACCCCGTTTGATCTGGATGAATGACGGATGGCATAATAGGTTGTAGGCGATTCGCTAAGACCTTTTTACAGGATTTTTATGTCCGTATTTAGGAGCGAGATCGGTCTATAATTACTGGGGACCGTGTGATCTTTCCCATCTTTGGGAAAGACTGTAATATGCGCTAGTAGGCCCTCTCTAGGCACAACAGTGCCCGAGGCTAATGCATTAAAATAAGTACACATGGGGCCAGACAGTTGAGGGAGGAAAGCACGGTAATACGAATTTGTGTATCCGTCAGGGCCTGGGCTTTTCCCTTTTGGCAGATCTTTGACTGCAGTTTCTAATTCTGTCTGAGTGATAGGGACTTCCAGATTTTTGCTGGTTTGGGCAGTGAGTTGGGGAGCCCGAGCCTCTGTCAAGTATTCCATAATATGAGCTAATTTCTGGTCAGCAATCAAATTGGGTAGCGTGTCAGGGAGCTGATATAACTGAGCATAATACTCTCTAAACGCAGCCGCTATCTTCGATGAGTGGATCACAGGTTGTCCATTCCCAGACTGAAGTTTATGTATGTGGTTAGAGGTCTGTTGTCTTTTTAGAGCTCTGGCTAACAACCGCCCACACTTATTCCCATATTCGTAAAACTTGTGGGAGACATAGCGAAGTCAGGCACGAATCCGAGTGTCCAAAAGGGTGGCTAGTTCTAAGCAAAGGGACTGGAGTTCTGATGTCAATTCTGAAGTGACACTGCGCTTATGTTTGAGTTCAGCCAAGTGAATCTTTCCCAAAAGGGGTTGAAGGTCCCCCTACCTTGCTTTCTTCAGTCTCGCTCCCTGGGAGATAAATTCCCCCCTAATCACCGCCTTGTGCCCCTCCCATATAGACCACCCTACATCTGCCGTAGAATGTTCGGCAAAATAGCGGGAGATAGTATCTGACACTCTTTTAGAGGCTATAGTATCATCCAGAATGTTCTCATTTAGACGCCAGGTCTATGATCTGGCCTCGGAGGACAATGGATGTATAGATACAGACACTGGAGCATGGTCTGACAGGGTAATCGAACCTATCGACGCCCCTGCCAGCGTCTCCAGGGAAAATTGGTCCATCATCACCATGTCAATGCGGGTGTATACGGCGTGAGTAGCCGAGTAGTAGCTGAAATCTTTGTCGGAGGGATGAAGCAATCTCCAGCAATCGACAAGGTGATGTGACTGTAAAGTTTTCCTAAAATGTTTAAGGAAGGCAAATGAGTGTGTGGAACGACCTGCAGATGTGTCTAGCTTAGGATCAGGGCTGACGTTGAAATCTCCACCCTCAAATTATTTGTCCCTCCCTAAAATGGGAGAGGGACTCTAGAAGAGAGTCCAAGAAGGTTAGTTGGTGGGTGTTTGGGGCGTACACGGTTGCAAACGTAAATTTACGGCCTAGGATGGTGCCTTTAATAAAAACATATCTGCCATTTGTGTCATTCAGCTGGTCCACCAGGATAAATGGACATTTTTTTTGTATAGCTATTGCCACACCACTCGATTTAGCTCGAGGGGAATTACTAAGAAACCATTGGGAATACAGGTGGGTGGAAAGGCGGGGAACCGAGTCAGTGCGAAAGTGTGTCTCCTGCAATAGAAGGATCTGTGCCCCCATGCGTTTGGTCTCGAGCCACAACTTACTGCTTTTTTTGGGCGAACTCAACCCTCGGACGTTGTAGGATACCACTTTCAGAGATGCCATTAGGTGGTGATGTGCAGATTTGCAGAAAGTTGAGTCATAGCTCCATGAGTGCTGAGAAAACAAAAGGTAATCATAAGAACGCAGAGAACAAAAAAACAGTTAAAACAACCAACAAGGAGGATGCCATAAGGGCCCTCCAAACTAGCCAGCCATCGCCAGTCGGGGACCTCCATCCGGTCAACCGACCAAAAAAGGGATGAAGGTCAGCGAGCAGCGAGGGATCCCAAATAGGGGACTGAACTCCTAGAAGTAAGCCTACGTGGGGGAAAATGGCGCAACACCAAGTGTGAGTCCACCCAGAGCCATCACTCCCAGCCAGCAAGAAGGGCTTAGCAGCAGCTACAATGTGCCAGCCCGGTGCGCTGTAACCGCAGCAGCTGCAATAAAAGTCGCTACATTCCACGAAGTAAGAAACAGGTGGGGGAAGAGCAACCTGTAAACAAGAACAAAGGTTAGAGAGTCACAAGAATCCTTTAGGATCTCCTCGGAAGGGAGGGTTGAAGGGGTGAATGTGAGTCATCCCGGTGAGACTCTTCTCCAGATCTGCGCCTATTCCAACCTCTGCGGCGAGAAGAGGGTTGAGGGCGTGCAGGGAGTGGTATCTCCGGAGCAGACCTCCAATCTGGGATGTCGACGGCAGGTAGTCCCAACTGTTGCAGGAACTGTGGCAAATCTTCCCTGGAGCGTAGAACAACTTGTCTGCCATCTTTAGTTACCGACAGTTGAAACGGAAATCCCCATCTGTAAATCTGCTTTGCATCTTGCAGGGCCTCCAATACCGGCTTAAGGGCCCGGCGTTGCATCAGGGTGCGCCTGGAGAGATCCGGAAAAAGGGATAGTTTTGCTCCATCAAAGTCCACGTGGCAGACACCTCTGACGTGAAGCATTATGCTTTCCTTTAAGGAATACTTGTGTAGTTTGCAAATAATGTCTCGTGGTTTATCTGGATCCTCTGAGGGCGGACGAAGGGCCCTGTGAGCCCTGTCTATCTCAATGTAATCAGGTGCAGCGTGGCCTAGGATCTGTTTAAAAAGACCTTGCAGGGATGGGATTATGTCTTTGGGTCCAGTAGCTTCAGGCATGCCTCTGACGCGGATGTTAACTCTGCGACTCCTGTTTTCAAAGTCATCCATTTGGTCAATTAGGGAGTTAATCCCGCGTTCCTGTGTCTTACAGCGTTCATGGAGAGTTTGCAGAGCAGGAGTAACAACTTCCCATTGAGCTTCCAGATCCTCCACTCTACCCCCAATGTGTGCTGTGTCTGCCTTCAAGGCCTCAATATCCTGCCTACAGGCCTTTTTCACCCTGTTAACAAACAGTTCCAAGTCTGTCTTTGTGGGGAGGGCCAAAATGTAAGCCCGGAAATCTGAGTCCCCTAGTGCATCCCTCAGAGTTGCAGGAGGAGCGGAGCTAGCTGAGCTGGCAGGAGAGGTAGGTAGAGGGAGAGAAGGAGAAGGTGGCCTTGGAGAGGGAATAGGAGATGCAACACGAGCGGCCTGATGTTTACCAGTCGGCGCCATCTTGGATGTCCCCGGAGCGTTATGGCGGGGCTCTGTAAAGTACAGATCCAGGGAGCCCGATCGGTTCCAGTGGTTCCGCTGAGGCTGCGGAGATGTCCGCCGTCTGGATGGCATAGTTGGGGTCGAAATCCTCCCAGGAAAGCTGCTGCAGGTGCGGTTTAAGCTGTATGCTGAGCGGAGCTCTCTCTCAACACGTCCTCACACGTGCATGCCGCGGCCACGCTCCCCCCACATTTACTTGTATTGATCACATCTTTTTGACTACGGAAATGTTACCAGAAATACTTAATTCTGACATAATCCCTATTGCATGGTCCGATCATAATGCAGTCTACACTACAATTGCTTCACCTATCCCTAAAGCCCATGACCCCCCTACTTGGTACCTACCAGATGCATTGCTTAAAGACCCATCCCACTGCTTCCTTATTGAACAAGCCCTGAAAGCATATTTAACACACAACACCAGCCCTGACATATCTCCACTGACACTCTGGGAGGCACACAAACCAGTAATGTATGGAGTATTCCAGAGACAGTCCGCTTTATTCAAACATGAACGCAAAAATTTAGCTCGCAAGCTGGAATCTGAGTTTAGCGCTTTCTTTGCATCTTACCAAGATAATCCCAACCAAAAATCTAAAATTCGCTTAGAAAGGGCCCGTTTAGAATATAGTTTATTCCTAACGGAATCAGCTGAAAATTCTCTTAACCGAACTAGACACACATTTTATATGAGATCCAACAAACCCGGTACTTTCCTGGCAAAAGCGCTTAAATCTAGACTTGCGCACAACGGAAAATTTAGTTTAGTTTCGGTTCGTTGTCATTCGTAAAATACATAATTTCGTTCTGTTATATTCGTTATGTTACATTAATACGTTTTAGGATAATTCGTTATTTCTATAGAGTGTCGATATTCGTTATACTGAATCTCGAATCATGTCGAATTCATTTGTTATATGCGCTATAATTTCGTTTGTATTCGTAATAGAATCACTTGCGCAATTTATCAGAACAGACTCAATGATCACAGGAATTGAGGTAGAAGAATGTCGTCACAAACTGTGTTTGTTTGCTGACGACATCTTTTTCTTTCTATCATCTCCACAAGTCTCAGGCCCCAATCTCTTAACTATTCTCAACAAGTTTGCTGCCATCTCAGGCCTCACTATAAACCTAAAGAAATGTATGGTATTAAATACAGTGGCTTGCGAAAGTATTCGGCCCCCTTGAACTTTTTAACCTTTTGCCACATTTCAGGCTTCAAACATAAAGATATAAAATTTTTATTTTTTGTGAAGAATCACCAACAAGTGGGACACAATTGTGAAGTGGAACGAAATCTTTTGGATTTTTGAAACTTTTTTAACTAATAAAAAAATGAAAAGTGGGGCGTGCAAAATTATTCGGCCCCCTTGCGTTAATACTTTGTAGAGCCACCTTTTGCTGCGATTACAGCTGCAAGTCGCTTGGGGTATGTCTCTATCCGTTTTGCACATAGAGAGACTGAAATTCTTGCCCATTCTTCCTTGCAAAACAGCTCGAGCTCAGTGAGGTTGGATGGAGAGCGTTTGTGAACAGCAGTTTTCAGCTCTTTCCACAGATTCTCGATTGGATTCCGGTCTGGACTTTGACTTGGCCATTCTAACACCTGGATACGTTTATTTGTGAACCATTCCTTTGTAGATTTTGCTGTATGTTTGGGATCATTGTCTTGTTGGAAGATAAATCTCCGTCCCAGTTTCAGGTCTTTTGCAGACTCCAACAGGTTTTCATCCAGAATGGTCCTGTATTTGGCTGCATCCATCTTCCCCTCAATTTTAACCATCTTCCCTGTCCCTGCTAAAGAAAAGCAGGCCCAAACCATGATGCTGCCACCACCATGTTTGACAGTGGGGATGGTGTGTTGAGTGTGATGAGCTGTGTTGCTTTTACACCAAACATATCATTTTGCATTGTGGCCAAAAAGTTCGATTTTGGTTTCATCGGACCAGAGCACCTTCTTCCACATGTTTGGTGTGTCTCCCAGGTGCCTTGTGGCAAGCTTTAGACGAGACTTTTTATGGATATCTTTGAGAAATGGCTTTCTTCTTGCCACTCTTCCATAAAGGCCAGATTTGTGCAGTGTACGACTGATTGTTGTCCTATGGACAGACTCTCCCACCTCAGCTGTAGTTCTCTGCAGTTCATCCAGAGTGATCATGGGCCTCTTGGCTGCATCTCTGATCAGTCTTCTCCTTGTCTGAGCTGAAAGTTTAGAGGGACAGCCAGGTCTTGGTAGATTTGCAGTGGTCTTATACTCCTTCCATTTCAAAATGATCGCTTGCACAGTGCTCCTTGGGATGTTTAAAGCTTGGGAAATCTTTTTGTATCCAAATCCGGCTTTAAACTTCTCCACAACAAGATTACGGACCTGCCTGGTGTGTTCCTTGGTCTTCATGATGCTCTGTGCGCTTTCAACAGAACCCTGAGACTATCACAGAGCAGGTGCATTTATACAGAGACTTGATTACACACAGATGGATTCTATTTATCACCTCGCTGAACTTCTGGAGTGAGTTTTCTGAACTGAAAGTAAAGGGGCCGAATAATTTTGCACGCACCACTTTTCAGTTTTTTAATTGCTAAAAAAGTTTAAAATATCCAATAGATTTCGTTCCACTTCACAATTGTGTCCCACTTGTTGGTGATTCTTCACAAAAAATTTAAATTTTATATCTTTATGTTTGAAGCCTGAAATGTGGCAAAAGGTTGAAAAGTTCAAGGGGGCCGAATACTTTCGCAAGCCACTGTATATCTCTATCCAACTTGGAACTGGAATCTGCTAAAATTGCACTTCCATTTAACTGGGCAGAGAAATCAATCCCATATTTAGGGATTAACCTTACAGCCTCTATTTCTGATCTATATTCAGCCAATTATCCACAGGCCTTGAGAAAGGTGACAGACTTGTTGAAGCAATGGTCTCACCCATCCACTATCATGGTTAGGAAGAATCAACGCAATAAAAATGACGATTTTACCCAAATTATTATACCTGTTTAGAGTTCTTCTGATTCCAATCCCTGCCTATTTCTTAGGATTAATATAGAAAAGGGCTGCCTCATTTGTCTGGGGCTCCTCCAAACCACATATACCTTTACACACATTACATCTCCCTAAAATGTATGGGGGCCTCGGATTCCCCAACTTCGCAACTTACTATAACATATATAACTTACAATAGCAGCACATATGGCTAGTCTCTCCAAATACCACACAATGCAGGAAATGCCTTTATGGGTAACGATTGAAGCTATAGATTGTGACCCTCTATCAATCTTCAATTTACTTTGGCTCCACCCCAAAGACCGCCCAAATATACGTAATCCTATCACCAAATATTATTATTAGCGGTTTTTTAGCACTTTTCCGCGTTAGCGTTTCAGCGGTTTTTTTGAAGAAGAAGAAGATTTTTTTTTTTACAATGGATCAAAAACGTTAAACGCTGGTGAGTGACGTTTTTTGAGCGTTTATCAACGTTTATCAGTGTTTATCAGTGTCAAAGCGTTTTTACAGCTGAAAAACGTCTCTCAGAACCCACTAGTTTTGGGTTTTTTTAATGCTCAAAAACATCACTGCCCAAAACTGCTGATAACAGCCTATGTGTGCATGGACACATAGGATAACATGATGGAGAGTTTAATGACTGTAGAAAAAAACGTCTACAGCCAAAAACAGCTGCTGTAAAAACGTCAAAAAATATCCAGTGTGCATGAGGCCTTATAGTTGTCCTGTGGACAGATTCTCCCACCTGAGCTGTGGATCTCTATAGCTCCTCCAGAGTTACCATTGGCCTCTAGGCTGCTTCTCTGATTAATGCTCTCCTTGCCCGGCCTGTCAGTTTAGCTGGACGGTCATGTCTTGGTAGGTTTGCAGTTGTGCCATACTCTTTCCATTTTGGATGATGGATTGAACAGTGCTCTGTGAGATGTTCAATGCTTGGGATTTTTTTTATAACATAACCCTGCTTTAAACTTCTCCACAACTTTATCCCTGACCTGTCTGGTGTGTTCCTTCGTCTTCATGATTCTGTTTGTTCACTAAGGTTCTCTAACAAACCTCTGAGGGCTTCACAGAACAGCTGTATTTAAACTGAGATTAAATGACACTATTTACTAATTAGGTGACTTCTGAAGGCAATTCGTTCCACTAGAAAATAATAACTTTCCTGAGCTCTGGTTCTGTGATTAACTAACACTGACTAAGGGAAAATGGAAGAAACAGGGAGGGCCAAGCTATGAACCTAAAGTGGTTCTAAAGCCTAAACATTTTTTTACCTTGAATTCCTTGCATTAAGGTAAAAAATGTTTAGGTGTAAGCATCCCCCCCTCACCCCCTCTTTTACTTACCTGAGCCCTCATTCCATCCAGCGCCATGCACATCTGCAGCTCTTCTTTCCCCTCACTTCTGGCTCTCACAGGCTTTGCTGGGGCACTGGGAGCCATTGGCTCCCGCTGCTGTCAATCAAAGTCAGTGACAAGGGAGTGGGAGGCGAGGCCGAGCCCCTCTGTCTGTGTCAATGGACGCAGCAGTGGGGCTCGGGAGCGAGAATGCATGAGTGCCCTCATGGGAGGCGGGTTCCCATGGGGGTCAGGACAGAGAGGAGATAACAGGAGCACCGGCCGGGGACCCGAGAAGAGGAGGTTCGGGGCTGCTCTGTGCAATTCCATTGCACAGAGCAAGCAAAAAAATTTTGTTGACCTTTACAATCTCTTTAAAGCAGAACTATAGACAAAATATTTTTTTTTCATGTGGAATAGAGAATAAGGGAGGGTTTATACCCGTATAAACCATCAAGTTTTTTTCTGCTATCTGTGTCACATTTCAGAGATTTCCCTTCACTCCCTATCCCATAGCCAAAACAGGAAGTAATAGGATATCCCTGCAAACTAAGGCAATCCCTTGGAATCCCCCCAGGTCACCAGAACTAGTGTCCCCATTGGAAGATTTTCCCCTCTATTCATTTTCTGGAGACAACCCACAATCTGGGAATTGCTTTTACTTTTCTTTTTAAAGATAATGATAAACAGTACAAACAGAGAGGGTGAATCTCAATAATGGGGGCACACACAGCAATAAAAACCTGTGTGTGTTCTAACCCATTTCCACTCTATCCAAAACTAAAACAAAGTTTTGCCTTTAGTTGTACTAAACAGGAGGGGAGGACAGAGGGAGATAGCCTATGAGCAAACAAGTTGTAGTGGGCCAAAATCACCACCAGATGTCAGCATGGTTGTTACCTTAGGAGGGAAGTGTGTTAGGTCTGTATAACACCTCCCTCTCTGCCTCTGCATGACATGGGGAGGCATTATGTAGTCAATGGAGACAGCTGGAAACATTACTTACTGATAATTGTCAGCAGAGGAAGGGAGCTCACAAGATTTCTGGTTGGGAGAATAGCGATTTTTTCAGAGATATATTTAAGGCCCTGCTCACACCTGTTCATTTTAGGTGAATGTTCATTGGAAACGAACCTGAAGCACACCACAAAGATATGAACCGGCCCTTACAGACCATAGGCAGGTGGTGAGAAAGCAACACAATGCTGTCTGCTTTAACCCCTTGTTTTCTGTATTGCACAAGGTTACAGGACATTTGCAGAGTGGCCTCATTCACTTCAATGGGTCACACTTGGCAGGCGCTACACCCACCAACCATGACAGGGCATATAACTCCTGCTGTGGCTACTTTCACACTGATGTGCTGCGGTTTACCTGCACTGCATCTGCGACCTTCCTGGGTTAGCTGCGATTTGCCATAGACTTCTATTATATCCTGCAGGTTTGGTGCACTTTCTGAAAGGACACCAAAACTCCTGCATTCAGAAAGTGCACTAAACCCACAGGATATAATTGGAGTCTATGGCTAAGTGCAGCAAACCCGCAGGAAAGCTGCAGGTACACTGCACTGCACCTGCAATGTGGGAAAACTGCATCGCTTCAGTGTGAAAGCAGCCCTATACTATTATGCCCAGTGTATTGCTTTCCACTGACCTGAAGAACTCTTCTTCCCTGCTGCTGGCACCACTCTAGAGACCGCTAGCAAGGATAAGAAATGGAGTGCAGCTGGTATCACTCTGAATAAGACAGGAGCCAGCACTACAGAGGAGACATTGGCTTATGCGGCTCTTGCTCCTTACTACAGCTCCAAGTAAACCCCCTGCATTGCACTGTGTTTGATGCTGTAGGATGGCTGGTCAGCAAGCCCAGACCGCGATCTATCTGTCGCCTGGCTGTGATCAGCTGGATTCTGACCCCCGTTCTAGATGTGTAATGGAAGTGAGAGTGGAACAGGCAGCCTGAATATTTATAAGCCTTCAGCCAATCCCTGGGGAGGTGTGCCCAGAAGGTGGGGGAGAGCCCTTAAGTAGTCTGAGGCCTGTACAGCAGGGGCAGTGCTCCTGGGTCCAGTCTTGCAAGAGAAGACCACTGTGCAGGGGATCTGCCTTTGAGGCAGGAGAGCTAGAAAAGTCACAGTGAAGACATTGAAGTCCCAGCTAGGCTTAGCTGGGTGGCCTACCGAATATCCTTTGTCCAAGTATTAAGCTGGGTCAGGAGGAGGCCCACTGCAGAGAGCCAGGAGGAATTGGTGAGAAGAAGCCCAACTGTCCTGCGGTGGTGTGAGTCTATATCTCCCTCACTAGGAAGAGTCTGTGGATATCAGCAGGAGTCAACCAGTGATCCTGTGGCTAAGTGAGTAAACTGTGTATCATTTGACCTCCTGAGTGAATACAGGTCACTATCAGTATTAGGAATCCTGTGGGACAATCTAGTGCAGCCAGCGGTGTGTGAAAAGCAGCCAGAAATACAACCAACAGTGTAAAGCACAGTCAGAAGTTGGAGTCCACACAGTGTTCTCGTTGCAGTTCACTAGGGGAATTCCATGTTTCCTATTCCCCACCCGATTTCCTGCTCCAATAAAAATTATAAAAAGAACTCCTAGGCTGTTTCCTGAGCCAGTGAATGAATAAAATGCTCTGTGCCTGGCTGTGTGTGCTACAAAGGGGGAAATAGGTGCTACAACTACAAGGGGAAGAAAGGTGTGAGACTCCAACTTGGCTTTAAAATTGCTCTCTGAGGGAATAGGTTTAGGTAAATGGAAGGATCTAGTCTAGCAGATATTGTAGTAAATCGACCATACTACAGTGTCCTGAAATGACTATTTGATGCCCATGGACTGCTGTCTGGTATTTCCAAGCAATACCAGACAGTCAATATCTTTCAGGTGACCATAGAAGAAAATGTAAAATTGCTTCAAACACAGAGCTCATACATCCATATTTAATGTTGCAAATGTATGATTATTAAGATTGATTAGCAGCATGAACTTTTTTCACTCCTAAGCATAGATTTTATTGTCACATTAACAGCCATAATAATGATTATAGTTGCACCTGGTATGCAGTAAGGATCATAGCTTAGAATAGCTAAACTCAAATTAAGTTCATCTGTTTTGAATGATTGTGAGTCTTTTCTACGCACCTGTTTCTATGTGTCACTAGTTTAAAGACCTTTTCCAACAACATTTTTTTCCACTTAAGGGGTTCTGCTTCAATGTTGCCGATACACTTCCATAATCTGGCGCTATAGGCCTGTTTAATGGCATTAGATCACTTGCTGGACCACCAGTCTCACACAATGCTGCAGAGGCAAGCCAAGTGGAAGTGGAGCAGGTACCAGTCAGAAATGGGTAAGTATAGGAGGGTATAGATGATGGTAGTCAAAAGGGAAGGGGATTTGTTTGAACAACAATGACATTCTGTAATGTTAATCATATGTACTAAATTTTATGTCAAAAAGAGGTTTTAATGATACTTTGGTACCTTGAAGGTCCACACCGGCTTTTCTAGTGGCAGTCAGTGGCTGCTGACTTTGGATGACTGTGCATTAACTATGACATACATACAACTGTCAAGCTTAACTGTATGAAGTATGTGCTGCTGACCACACAGGAAATTAGATGAATCTCCAAAGAATTACAGAGCTTCTAAGTTACTGCAATGTTATTTTTGAGCTGCATGTTTATTGTAAGGCAAGACAAATACCTTGTTGATGTAAAAGCATATTGTTCCTGATTTAGCAGAGACCACACGAGAACAGGTTTTAAGGAAATGTCACAGTAACACACTGTTGTGTAAGGAAATAATGCATTTCCTTTTAAAAATGCATTCAAAATGAATAAGCTGTTTTAAAGCAATGCACATTAAAGTGTGAAATACAGAATGCTAACGTGCATTTAGTAGTGCACTACAACACATTGGAGCAGTCTGGATGGGTCCTAATTAATTTGCACTAAATATGTACAAATTATTTGAGTCCTTTCCATGGGCAGTTTAATCAGATCTACAAGAATAAATGCAACAATTGTATGGCACAGAAGCTGAGTAAATAAAAAAAGAAAACATTGTATAAGTAGTAGTCCAATAAATAGTCCACAGAATGGATAGTCCAATATAAATATTCACTCTTATTAATGGCTGCAGCTCCTCATTCAGAATCATGGATGGATCCTCTGTGCTTGTCTACTGTAAGAGAATAATGGGACAGGGGGTGCCACCATCTAAGTGTAAATTTTATTAAGGTAAAAATTAAAATCAATATGCACTTACTTGGATTAAGTCACAGTTAGACACATCAATCAATCCTGCTGGCATCTGCAGAGTTCATCAGGGAAGCTGTCAGGTATGGTAGAATAGCATCTTGAAGCTGCTGTATGATATTGCAGAGTTTGCCAGGGAAGCGTTGCCAGGCAATGCAAAGTGTGTTGCAGGAAGAGGCTGGGTACGTGGATGGCAGTAAAACCAAACTGAAGCGCACCGCCGGGCTGGGAACTGGAAGTTCGATGCTGTCAGATGTTTGGGTGTGGAAGCAAGATGACATTAACCATTAAGGCATGGCTACAGATTCAGGGCTTCAGAACTCCCCCCCTTTTCAAGCCGGGAGGCAAAAAAGATATCACCGGGATTTATTGGGGAGGAGCATGGGCAGATCTCATAAATAGATAGACTCAATACTTGTTCTAAAACAGAAAGGTTCAAGAAACTGCGAACAAGAGACTTTTTGAATCTTTGCTTTAAACACTCTGTCTCCAACAGGGCTTAATAAAGAAATTGAAGAAATTTAGAGGAATACTAATTTTTATTTATAATTTTTTCATTGTTTTTCATTTTAATTCTTATTTTACTTATTTTATAACTTCCATCATGTTTTATATACTGTGAACAAGGCTTGTGCCGAAACGCATCTGATTGTCCTTTATACTTGTCATGATACAACAAAGATCATAGATGTTATATCCAGCAGTGCCAGCTCTTCTTTCAGTTTTTCTCATGTTTTATATACTATTCTGGTTATAATTCCCCTTAATAGATACTAGGATATTACTTTGATCATTCATCATCATTATAATTATTATTATCACCTAATTTCTTCCATTAAGCCCAGACTTATTCATTCTATTTAACAACACAGTGTATATAATACTTAACATATCTGGAATGATTCTGATATCTTTACTATTCCCATTTTTTTGGTCTCCACTCTTTTTGTTTAATTTCTACTTCCCCATTTCTAATCGCTTTCCCTTTTAACAATTCTTACTTATTCGGGTTTGTTTGTTTTTAAAGAGGAAGTAAACCCTGCTGGGTTTTACTTCCTTGCTTTGCCCCGGCAAAGTAAAAGCATAATGTGCTAGTATGCATCGCATACTAGCACATTATGTGGCACTTACCTGCAAACAAAGCCCATGCCATCCCCGCTGCAGGCCGCATCCATGCTCGCCCCTCTTCCTTCCGGGGCTGCAGACTCTGGCTCTGTGACTGGCCGGAGCCGTGTGACCTCAACTAGTGCGCATGCACGTGGGAGCCGCCAGTCATGACATTTTCTCATGAAGAAACGGCACGGGGCCATTTCTTCACAGTGCATGCATCGATGATATCATCGGCGCAAAGCACAGAAAATATCTCCTAAACGGCGCACATTTTGGAGATATTTACAGTACCTAATAGATACTGTATTAGGCTTACCTATAGGTACAACTTCCACAGAGAGGTTTACAGCCTCTTTAATTAGTACATATCCTTGCGTATTTTGTGTCTGAGTTTTATATCCAGAGCCCATATGCCATGTCCCTATGAATGTTTATGTGGAGATCAGCCCACACTCCTCTCCTATATATCCCAGTGATTCCTTAAAGCCTCTGGACTTAAAAAAGGGGCGTTCTAAAGCCCTGAAATGGGTAGTCACGCCTTAATGGTTGACATAATTCCCCCTCCATGTCCAGACTCTGACTCCATTAAACTTTTGGTTCGTGGCCCGCCGGTGGGCTCCACGCTGGTTTCACTGGTGTCCACACAGCCAGCTGTTTCCTGCAACACACTCTGCATTGGCTAGCAACGCTTTCCTGGCAAACTCTGCTATATCACACAGCAGCTACCTGGCAGCTTTCCTGATGTGTTCTGCAAATGCCCGAAGGATTGATTGATGTGTCTAACTGTGACTTATTCTAAGTGAGTGCATATTGGTTTTAATTTTTACCTTAATAAAAATTCTATTAAATGGTGGCACTCCCTGCTCCATTATTCTTTTACAGGTTTAATCAGATCTGCTTGTCAGTTTTTCAGGTGGATCTGAACAGAAGCTCAATGTTAGTCTATGGGTTAGTAGATGTAAACGGGTGCCTTTTTACATCCAATTTCCTCTGGGTCCATCCAGACATGTAGAAAAAGGGTTGTATCCTTCTCCAGTTTTGGACCTAAACATGAAAGATCAGAGATAAATGTATGTACAGGCTCATGTTCATATCACATCCACATGCTCATAGACCTAACATGGGTCAGGTTTAACCACAGTACAGGGCAATTTCATCCCCTTCCTGCCCAGGCCAATTTTCAGTTTTCAACAAAAAATTCACAGTGTGGCGCTATTGAGTGTGTACAATATGAAAAACTAAACGTTAAATACCATCAAATCATACAATGTAAACAAGGAGAATATCAAGTGGGCACTTGTGACAGTGACTAGTGAAAAAAATAAAGTAATACATATATATGTTCAAATAAATTAAACATCAAAAAGCAAAATCAGATATAAAGTCCATAACACCAAAGAAAAAAGTCTGTGATGACAGTGTATAAATAGTAATATGCAGGTGTTTTCTTGTACGTGCAGGAAAATTAATTAAACCCGGTAGCCTGGTAGATGAATGGACCATAGAAGACCAGAGGTGCACAGAAGTTTGAAAACGGTGCCAGGACCATCACCAGAAGATATTGAGGCTTACCAGAAGTAGTGGCCTGAAATAGCATATGCCAAACAGGTCAAAAAGGCTTGATGACCAACTGGTCTAGATGTATTATCTGGTCAGATGTCATCACCGCACCAACGAAGGGAAGGGGGGGAAGTGATCAGCACGACTTCCTCATTAGTAAACGTACCACCATAAGCCAAGCGAAAGATTCGTGTAACATGTGAAGGATGAAAACACTCACATAGTATAATAACGTTTTAACTTGGATTTATTAAAAATAGCAATAAAAAACAAACTCACATTTTTTGCAGATCAAAAAGGCATGTAAATCGTGTAGCGGTAGTTGTGATGGGTCCACCCGACATGTTTCAACTAAAAAAGTCGTCTTCTGGGGTGTGGAACCCTCTCACCCCACCGCTCTATTTATAGACAGAAAATGATCCCCACTGGAAGTGTCCGAAACCGGAAGTGATTAGGATGACCCTATTTCCGGTCAGAGGGGCATATATTAAAAATTCTAAAGCCACACATCTAAGGAATAGATACTGAGATCATATAATCAAGTGTGAGACCTGAACTGCAAGATAATATACATTATTATATAAATTGGCTTTGGTCCGGATGGTTAGATCCGTAACCAAGCCTCACTATCAGTAGCTCTGTCCAATGAGTGGGAGCGCATCCGCACAGCTGCGCTCCACACTCAGTGTCAAGCCTCGTTTGGGCGCGGTGGCGTGATGACATCACGCCTATAACCAGCATCAGTGCGCTCCAAAGGTGTTACCCGGGCCTCGTTTTCGATCGGCCGTCGAATAACGCGATGACGTTACGCGCATGATCGAATAACGATGGCGGTGCGCTCCAAGCCATTAACCAAGCCTCGTTCTCAATTAGTTTTTTTTTTTTTTTTTAACAATCAGGAGTGCTTTATTGAAAAGTATTAAATGCAGTACAGAAAAGAAAAGAAAAAAAAATGGCAAATAAAAACGGTACATGTGTATGCAGATACATGTAAAAATAGATCATATAATCGAGTACAGGAAAACTCTTACTTACACAAGATTTAACATGTTGTATCCAATGCAGTATAGACATATTTGGTAGTGGATTGTTGTTGAACATGCTTGGTAAGCCAATCAGGCTTATCATTACAACAATAGATAAGGAGTCATGAGAGGCGTCTACTAGACTAATTAAGGAGACGTGTAAAGGTTTAGGTGCATCTCTATTACGACATTGCCTCAGGGTCATCCATCCCCTCCCACCCATAATCCAGTGACCCGCCACCCAGCTGCAGAAAGCCAGGTGCAGTATCATCCACCAATCCATGGCAGCCAGACCTTGTCGAACTGCCAGGGGCATCCCCGACTAATATACGTTAACCTATAGAGGGGCAAAGCAGTGTTTACCCTCTTTTCCCAGGAGGAAAGGGTCGGAGGGGTAGCCGAGTTCCAGCCAGCGAGGATCTCCTTTTTAGCATAATAGAAGAGGAGTGAAATTAGAATTTTGCTATGATGTGTCCTGTGTTCATCCTCGTGTATTCCCAAGAGGGCTAACTCAGGTGTTTTTGGAACAGATAGGTCCATCCTAACATTCAAATGATCATACACTCCCAACCAGAACTTTGACAATGCAGGACAGTCCCAAAACATATGTATAAACGTGCCTATCTGAGTTCGACATCTAGGGCAATGTGGATCCCTGTCAGGGTATATTTTAGATAGTCTCGCCGGCGTAAAGTAGACCCTGTGTAGAAATTTGGTTTGTGTTAGTTTGTCTCCAGCTGATATTACCAATTTGGGGCCTTGTTCCAGACAGGTTTCCCAGTCCTCCCTCTCCAAAGTGGGAATATCTGATTTCCAGGTATTCCATAGCCTGTCCATCTTGGGTATCTCCCTAGGGAGCAGCGTGGTATAAATGGCTGACAGGGGCTTTTTTAGGTCACTGCTAGAGAGCAGATCCTCCAACGGGTCTAATTGTAGGAGAGGAGGAGTGGGAAACTGTGCCCTAGTTGCATGACGTAGCTGTGCATATCGGAAGAACATCCATCCCGGGAATCCGTACGTCCTGGACATAAGGGCAAAGGACATCAGTTCCCCATTGGGCATAATATCTTTGAGGTTTTGATTCCAAATTCCGCCCAGAGCTGAGGATCGGGTATTGTGCGGAAATGGGGCAACTGAGGGTTACCCCAGAGAGGCTGGACAGGGGCCCATCGCCCCCCAAGGGAAAACCTCCTTCTCGCCATCCTCCACACTTGAAGTGTTGCCCTGGACGGAGCAGGAAGCTCTGTGTATGCCTTTGCTCCCCTATAAGCCAGGTTTTGCAGATCTTGTGTAGATCCTAAATGTGCCGCCTCCACACATACCGCCGCGTTGGATCGTTTCCCCTCAAACCACCAGTACGCTGTCACCAGCATCGCTGCCCAATAATACAGTTTGAAGTTAGGAAGGGCGAGCCCCCCCAACTGGGTCGGTAGTTGTAGGGTGGATTTGGCTAACCTTGGAATGGCTCCATTCCAAATAAAGGAGATAATTTGTTTGTCTATATCCCGAAAAAAGGACGCAGGTAGCCAGATTGGGCTATTTCGAAAAAGATAAGTAAATTTAGGTAGGAGCATCATCTTTAGAATGTTTATACGTCCTAGTAAGTTAAGTGGCAGCTCAGACCATGCGCGACATCTTTCTTTAAGAAGACGGAGCAGAGGGATCAGATTTAGATTATAATATTGGGCAGTGTCCCTGGATACCCGGACCCCAAGGTACTTGAATTCTGAGACCCATTGTAGGGGCGTACCTCCCGCCGCATCAGGGATCCCACCATCCAGAGGGAACAGGACTGACTTAGACCAATTTATACGAATCCCCAAATCTGTCAAAGATGTCCAGGGCAGCCAGCAGAGATGATCCCGCATCATTCAGATAGACCAAGGCGTCATCCGCGTATAGGGAGATTTTCTCTTCTAGTCTACCAATCTGCAGCCCCCTGACATCCGAGGATTCTCTGACTAGTATCGCTAAGGGCTCCAAGGCGAGAGCGAATAAACTAGGTGACAGCGGGCATCCCTGGCGAGTGCCTCTGTGGAGTGGGAAGGGATCAGAGACCCTATTGTTGGTGCGTACCCTAGCTCTCGGTGCTCGGTAGAGCAACTGGATCCAGCGGAGAAAGCCAGGCCCAAAACCAAATCGCCCCAGCACTTCCCAAAGATATTCCCACTCCACAGAGTCAAACGCCTTTTCGGCATCCAAGGAGGCGATCACCCTACTCCCACAGTTTTTATGAGTAATGGACAAATTTAGGAAGAGGCGTCTAATATTGATATCTGTCCCCTTACCCGGCATAAAGCCAGTCTGGTCATCATGAACCAATGTCGATATAACTGAAGATAAGCGAGTGGCAAGGATCTTGGCCAGGACTTTCATATCCACATTAAGTAGTGAGGTGGGCCTGTATGACGCGCATTCTTGGGGGTCCTTACCCTGCTTATGAATCAATACAATGACCGCCTCCTCCATGGATTCCGGGAGAGCACCCCCACCGACCAGTCCAGCAAAAAGAGATGTAAGTTTGGTTGCAAGGAGCTCCATATTTTGCGAATAGAACTCTGTAGGGAGTCCATCCGCCCCAGGAGTCTTCCCTATCTGCAGACCCCCGATAGCAGTCTGGACCTCCTCTAAGGAGATATCCTTATCCAACATTGCCCTGTGGTCATCAGACAACGTAGGAAATGGGACACTGTTTAAGTACTCCTGCAATGACAAAGGGTTGTCACTAGCTCTAGAAGCGTATAGATCCCTGAAGTAACAGGAAAATCTATCATTAATGTCCTCTGGCAAGGTCAGCAATTCCCCACTATCACTCCGTACCCCTGCTATATGTGTAGTACCCAATTGTCCTCGTACTAGCCAGGCTAGCAGTCTACCATTTTTATTGCCGTATTCAAATATCCTCTGTGTAGAGTGTAGCATGGATTTCTTAGTTTGTTCTACATTAAATAAGGAGAGTTCCCGCAATGCCCCCTGCCATGTATAGTAGTTCGGGTCAGATGGGGCCCTTACATAGGCTGCCTCACTTTCCCTCACTGCCTCCTCCAGCCGCTCCAAGGACCGAGCAGCCTCTCTCTGCACAGAGGATATACGGGATATATATTCCCCCCTAACCCAGGCCTTGAAAGTATCCCAGAGGGTCTGTGGGTCCGCCGACTCCCTATTTCTCAACCAGAAATTACAAATAGCTTCCGGCATTGCCTCCTGCATCCTTTCATCTAGCGCCCAGAATCTGGATAGACGCCATAGCCTTGGGCCTAATGATCTACCCAGGGAGATGACAAGATTTAGGGGAGCATGGTCTGATATACCCCGTGGCAGATGTTTGACCTCTCTTGCCCAGCAGAGTGCATCTCCAGACACATATGCTAAATCTATTCGGGACAGAGCTCTGTGTGTGGCTGAATGGCAGGTGTATTCTCGATCCCTGGGGTGAAAATGTCGCCATGCTTCCGTCAGAGCAAAAGTGGTCGCCCAGCTCTGTAGCTCCGACGAGGTGCGGGCCCCAGGGTTGAGTCTATCCGCCGCCTGGGAGGGTACTAAGTTAAAATCTCCAAAAATAAAAACTTCTTGAGTATGGTATCCCATTACATTCTGCATAATCTCATATAGAAGTTGGACCCTCGCAGGAGGGGGGAGATACAAGCCCACCAATACCATCCGTTTGGAGTGAACAGACATATGTATAATCACATATCTGCCTTCGATGTCAGTTTTAACATCGAGGATCTGAGATGGGAGAGATCTGCGGACCAACACGCTCACTCCCCTGGCATAACCTGAATAAGTAGAGTGGTAATGCGCCCCCACCCAGGCCTTTTTTAACCCAAGAATTTTAGATCCCACCAGATGCGTCTCTTGTAAAATGCATATGTGAGGGACGTACTTTTGTATATATCTAAAGACAAGAGATCTCTTTATGGCTGAGTTTAAGCCTCTGACATTCCACGAAATAATAGAGATGTCAGTCATCTATCCAAATCCAAAAGTATAGCGTGTCGGATCCACAAGTCCCACCCATCCCCCAGTCTGCACAAACACCAATACCTCCACTCCATCTAGCATTCTGAAAGCATGTATACTGTACAGTAGTAAATTCAACTGCAATTCAACAATCATCTGATATAATGATAGATGGCATAAGAGCCCTGTTGTGTCAAAAGCAACTCCTTTGTTTAGTGAACTAGCATATCTGATTCCCCTATATCTGCAACGGCAGAAAACTCCCTTCCCTCCCCCACACCCCCTTGAAACTGGTGATGTGTAAATTCCCATAAATCCCAACTTATTACAACCGTAGAAGGGGCGTGAACTTAGATACGGTGAAGTTGTCTTGCCAGACAACAGAGATGCTGGAAGTCAATTAGAAATGCAGAATTCAATTCTCCTGAACTATTGCAGGGGCACATAGCTTAGTTGCAGTATAAAGGTACTGGGCTCCCACACTCCCACCCAGTTACCAGCAAAAAACATTTCCTGAGTTTATAAGCATCATTTCTCCTGAGCTGTTGCAGGGGCACATTTCTTAGTTACAAAGACTGAGGTTCTAGTCAAATTAATCATTAACCCAAACGCTTGCTAAGGTAATATACGTTATAAAAAAATAAATAAATAAATAATTTCGCCTGTGTAGCCATAGGGGCTCTTTTCTTAGTTAACCAATTGAGACTCTATACTCATACATTCAAAACCCATACAGTATCAAAAATAGAGGTGATTATAGTAGTCATTTCTCCTGAGCCATTGCAGGGGCACGTTTCTTAGTTACAAACCAAGGCTCCGGGCTCACTCGCTTTTTACCTAAACCTTAATAAAAAATAAATAACACCAACATAAGTTAAACTAAACTCTTCTCCTGGCGAGTTGCAGGGGCACATATCATGGTTACAGCACTGAAACGCTAAGCTTGTTCACTCACAGCTCACCAACCAGTCCAGCGAATTAAATTGAGGTGATCATTTCTCCTGGAATATCACAGGGGTACATAGCTTAGGTCAGGCTCTGGCGAGCTCTGATCTTTGAGCCCGGACTCAGAGGCTGGTATTAAAGGATATGCGTTCGGTGGGAGTCCTTAAGTGTAGCCAGCAGAACATCATCAGGCGTGGGTTGATGAGATGTAGAGGGCCGTCTGTGGTTTGGAAAACCCAGGTGTGGAGCAAAAGTTTTCGATCCTCCAAAGCGATCAGTAAACTGTAGTTATATAGCACCAAGATCTTGCACCAGAGTCGCTATTATAAAGAGGCAGTCCCGAAGTGAGTCCAGAGAAAGATACAAGGATCTACGGCTTTAACGGAGCTGTGGCAAGGTCTCAATCCAGGTGGCAGCCTCCCGGGGGGATGTAAAGAACTTCACCGACTCCCCGTCTTGCACCCGTAGTCTGGCCGGAAAAAGTATACTGTACTTGATGTTCCGCGCCCGCAATGAGGCTTTGACTTGGTCGAACGACCTGCGTAGTTTCTGTGTCTCCACAGAATAGTCCGGAAAAAAGAGTAAGTTGGCATTTTGAAACTTAACTTCGCCAGGCCTGCGCGCTTCCCTCAGAACAGCATCTCGGTCCCTGAAGTTGAGCATTCGGAAGATTAAGGTGCGGGGGTGAGAACCCGGTGGACCGGGAACAGGAGGAATCCGATGCGCGCGTCCCACAGTGTAGAAGGGGGAAAACTGCGCAGCTGGGAGTAGTGTTTTCAGCATCTCCTCCACAAAAACCGTGGGATTCTTTCCCTCAGCCCCCTCTGGCAGGCCTACGATCCGAAGATTGTTTCTTCTGTTCCGGTTCTCGGAGTCATCCACCTTATATTCCAAGGCGCGGACTTTAGTCTGCAATGTGCGGATAGATGCAGCATGGTCTGTAACCGCATCCTCCGCGAGGCCCACTCGCTCCTCCACTTCAGTCACCCTCGACCGGAGCTTGTCCTGGTCCTGCCGAATCAGGCTAACATCCAGCTGCACAGACTTGATCTTGCCGGTCACGGCAGCCTGACAGGAAGCAATCGCAGCCATTACCTCCGGGAAACCAATCTGTGCTGTCTCGGCCTGGTCCGCGGCCTCGGTCTGCGACGCCATATTGGATAGCCGTCGGGATGGGTTAGCCACGCGGTGGTTCACAATCGAGGCTGTAGCGTCTAGGTTCTGCGGGAAACGAAGCTTTTTGGCCCGCTGCCGTGTTCTGTATGGCATTCAGATTATTTGTGAAGAATCTCTTCCCCAAACAAGAGCCAGGAAGCAGGATCTTAGGGAGTCTTTCAGCAGAGCTCTGGAACACACGTCCTCCTAGTTTGCCATCTTGGCCACGCCCGTTCTCAATTAGTTTAACTACATCCAGCACAATCCCCAAAACACAGGAAGTGGAACCCAGCCTCCTAATGAAGGGGCGGAAGGGACAAAAAAGTGTCATCAAGGGTGGAGAGTGTAGTGCTGAAGATATGAGAACTTGTAAGAATAATAAATTTTAAAGTGCTTAAAAAAGTCTAAAAGGTTAAAACAAGTTAATGGGGCCGTGTATCTATCTATGACGAGGAACTGAGTGCCAGCAGGGTTTCTATCATGACACTCCCTATAATGCCTCGGGACAGTATGTTTGGTACTACCTGCCTTGATAAGGTTAATATGCTCTGAGACACGTACAGTAAAGGATCTAATAGTAAGGCCCACATATTGTTTGCCACAAGGGCAGGTTAGCAGGTAGACAATCCCGGTGGTAGCACATGTGCAAAATTGCTTGATTGCATATGTACGGCCAGTTACAGTAGAGGTAAATTCATGGCTCGCCCTTCTGCTACAGGTATTATATTGGCAGACCAAACATTTCTTGCAAGGAAAATAACCAGTCAGATTATGAAAAAAAGATGGTTTCTTTGGTGGATCAATAACATTGGGTGCCAACTTGTTCCTGAGAGATGGAGCACCTCTAAAAACCACCTTAGGAGTGTCAGGTAACAGTGGTCCCAATATTTTGTCCGTTTTTAAAACACCCCAATGATGTTCAAAGACCTTTTTAATATCTTTATATTGCATAGAGAAGGATGTCAGGAATGACCACTTGAATTCATCATTGGGTTGTTTGAGTTTGTCCTGTAATAGTAGCTGGCGATCTACATTGCTGGCATTCACAATCTCTCTATCTAGGTCGGACGGGTTATAGCCCTTTTCAACAAACCTATCTTTAAGTAACCCAGCCTGAACCATATAGGTGTCTTGATCAGTACAGTTCCTACGCAACCTTAAGAACTGACTCCTAGGGACTGATTTAATCCAAGAGCCATGGTGACAGCTATCAGTCGATATATAGCCATTTCTATCGGTGGACTTAAAATAAGTACTAAAACTGAATTTAGCTTCTTTTCTATCAATGGCCAGATCCAAAAAATGAACTGAAGTGGTACTGGCCTCAAATGTCAGGGCAATACCCCTATCATTAGCATTCAAAATCGTCATGAAGTCCAACAGATCAGCATGGCTACCCGTCCACAGGAGGAGGACGTCGTCTATGTACCGAGCCCACAGCAAGAGATGTGGGTTATTCATGGCATAGACGACGTCCTCCTCCCACTTGGCCATGAACAAGTTAGCAAAGCTGGGAGCAAACTTTGCTCCCGTAGCCACCCCCCTATGTTGGCGATAGTACTTGCCATTAAACCAGAAATAGTTTCGTTGTGTCGCAAACTCAATTAAATCAACAATAAAATTGATCTGGGGTGTGGCCAGGGAGACATCCCTATTCAAAAAGCATTTTACCACGTCCACACCCTCACGGTGCGGAATACAGGTGTATAGGGACGCCACGTCCGCAGTGGCCATAATGAGGTCACCAGAATGGGGAACATTTGATAGTAATCTGATCACATCCTTCGTATCCTTTAGATAGGATGGCATCTTACGTACAGAAGGCTGGAGAAAAAATTCATGTACTTCCCGATTCTAGAAGTGACTGAGTCGATGCCACTAATTATGGGTCGACCTGGGGGGTGAAGGGGGTCTTTATGGACTTTGGGCAAATAATACATAACTGGGATACGTGGGGCGAGGGGAACTAAAAATGATCTCTCTTTTTTGTTTAAAATATAAGAATCATAGCCTTTAGTTATCAGGTTCTTCAATTCTTTCTTATACTTATGTGTTGGGTTGTTTGGTAGCTCGGTATAGGTCTCTCGATCTCCTAAAATGCGATGCATTTCCTCTAGGTAATCTGTTTTGTTTAATAAGACTATGCCTCCGCCTTTATCAGCGGGGCGAATGACCAAGTTTTTATTTTCACATAGGGTTTTTAGGCCCACTGTGGGTAGAGGATTATAGAATTTACGTTTAAGTGGAATCTTCGCTAGATCTCGTATCACTAATTCTTTAAACAAGTTAATGGTGGGTGGAAGTTGCGTTGGAGGGCTGAAGAGGGAGGGGTTGGATAAATCGGAATGTACCGTGCCCGACGTTGCCGCCCTGGCTACATTTCTGGTAGGGTTCGAGATAATATATCTTTGAACATTAATTTTTCTTATGAACTTGTGAATGTCAATGAACGTATTAAATTTATTAAATCTATGTGGGGGGGCAAACTTAAGCCCCTTGTTAAGGACACCTTTCTCTTCCTGCGTGAGAACAGTGTCACTCAAGTTGAATACCCCCTGACACATTACGTTCTTTTTCGTTTTTCTTCTCTGGACCCTCCTCCCTCCTCTGGTCCCTCTCTTGTTTCCGGACCTCTTTTTCTGTTCAGAGGGTCCTCGCGAAAACCCCGGGTAGTACGTGAGTCTGGATACGGTTGTCTATAGGGAGATGAATCGTACCCAGCACTCGGAAACGGGCAAACGTTTTCATTATAATGATCACGTAGCGGGGAATATCTGTTGTAAGTAGAAATTGGTGGATGTCTATAGTGTGATGAGGAATTAGGGTAGTATGGATGGTGAGGGGAGTCATGATAGCGAGCCGGGGAATCACGATGATATGAGTTCTCCCGTTCGCGATATTGGTAATCATAACCATATTGGTCTCCCCTGTTGCCTCCTCTACCTCTACCTCTGGACTGATGCCCTCTTCCCCTATGCTGATTTCTAGGGGTATGAGTATTAGACTGTCGTCCCATATGTGGGGGAGGACCTCCACCATATGGACGCCCTTTCTCAACAGCAAGTTTTGGGCGAACTGAAGGTTGCATGGGGGGGACAATAGTGGCCTCATTGGGGGCATTAGTCTCCATTGTGGCCTGCGGGGTGGGCGCTACGATGGATTTCTGCCAACCAAACACTTTACCCGCCTTATAGTCCCCAATGTCACGAGAATATTTCTTATGTTTTTTAATTTTTTGTTCTTTATCTTCCTTTACAAGATGCGCTTGTAAATTAGAAGACAAAGTATTATATTCAACAGAATTTTTATGTGTGAGTAATTTATCTTTCAATTCCCTTATTTCTTGATCTAAAACAGAAAGGCGGATACGCTTCCTATTAATAAGGAAATCGAGGAACTTAATACCAGCATCGTTAAAGTATTTGAACCAGGAATCAAGTTCGGCCTCCCCCTGTTGGGGTTGAACGTCCCATCTAAGGCTGCGTGGGATCATGCCTTCTGTAACATATTGCTCTAAAAAGGCTAGATCCCATTGCAGATGGAGTTCCGAAACCATAACGTTCTTTAACCTCATAAACAGTCCTCCAATTTCTGTGTCATTGGTGGAAGCAACAAATACACCTTCGGTATTGACTACCCGAGATGCACGATATTCGAAAACATCCATATTGAAGTGGAATAAATGCGCTGCCGCTATATTAAGTGTCTAAACCGTGAACAAATATTAAAAGAGTATGATACAGCGCTGCGCTAAAAAAACTAAGGAAGCAGCCAACACACCCGTAGACTCAGGGGCAAAAATAACAACAAAAAATTCACAGTGTGGCGCTATTGAGTGTGTACAATATGAAAAACTAAACGTTAAATACCATCAAATCATACAATGTAAACAAGGAGAATATCAAGTGGGCACTTGTGACAGTGACTAGTGAAAAAAATAAAGTAATACATATATATGTTCAAATAAATTAAACATCAAAAAGCAAAATCAGATATAAAGTCCATAACACCAAAGAAAAAAGTCTGTGATGACAGTGTATAAATAGTAATATGCAGGTGTTTTCTTGTACGTGCAGGAAAATTAATTAAACCCGGTAGCCCAAACTTCAGTTCGCCCAAAACTTGCTGTTGAGAAAGGGCGTCCATATGGTGGAGGTCCTCCCCCACATATGGGACGACAGTCTAATACTCATAACCCTAGAAATCAGCATAGGGGAAGAGGGCATCAGTCCAGAGGTAGAGGTAGAGGAGGCAACAGGGGAGACCAATATGGTTATGATTACCAATATCGCGAACGGGAGAACTCATATCATCGTGATTCCCCGGCTCGCTATCATGACTCCCCTCACCATCCATACTACCCTAATTCCTCATCACACTATAGACATCCACCAATTTCTACTTACAACAGATATTCCCCGCTACGTGATCATTATAATGAAAACGTTTGCCCGTTTCCGAGTGCTGGGTACGATTTATCTCCCTATAGACAACCGTATCCAGACTCACGTACTACCCGGGGTTTTCGCGAGGACCCTCTGAACAGAAAAAGAGGTCCGGAAACAAGAGAGGGACCAGAGGAGGGAGGAGGGTCCAGAGAAGAAAAACGAAAAAGAACGTAATGTGTCAGGGGGTATTCAACTTGAGTGACACTGTTCTCACGCAGGAAGAGAAAGGTGTCCTTAACAAGGGGCTTAAGTTTGCCCCCCCACATAGATTTAATAAATTTAATACGTTCATTGACATTCACAAGTTCATAAGAAAAATTAATGTTCAAAGATATATTATCTCGAACCCTACCAGAAATGTAGCCAGGGCGGCAACGTCGGGCACGGTACATTCCGATTTATCCAACCCCTCCCTCTTCAGCCCTCCAACGCAACTTCCACCCACCATTAACTTGTTTAAAGAATTAGTGATACGAGATCTAGCGAAGATTCCACTTAAACGTAAATTCTATAATCCTCTACCCACAGTGGGCCTAAAAACCCTATGTGAAAATAAAAACTTGGTCATTCGCCCCGCTGATAAAGGCGGAGGCATAGTCTTATTAAACAAAACAGATTACCTAGAGGAAATGCATCGCATTTTAGGAGATCGAGAGACCTATACCGAGCTACCAAACAACCCAACACATAAGTATAAGAAAGAATTGAAGAACCTGATAACTAAAGGCTATGATTCTTATATTTTAAACAAAAAAGAGAGACAATTTTTAATTCCCCTCGCCCCAGGTATCCCAGTTATGTATTATTTGCCCAAAGTCCATAAAGACCCCCTTCACCCCCCCAGGTCGACCCATAATTAGTGGCATCGACTCAGTCACTTCTAGGATCGGGAAGTACATAGATTTTTTTCTCCAGCCTTCTGTACGTAAGATGCCATCCTATCTAAAGGATACGAAGGATGTGATCAGATTACTATCAAATGTTCCCCATTCTGGTGACCTCATTATGGCCACTGCGGACGTGGCGTCCCTATACACCCGTATTCCGCACCGTGAGGGTGTGGACGCGGTAAAATGCTTTTTGAATAGGGATGTCTCCCTGGCCACACCCCAGATCAATTTTATTGTTGATTTAATTGAGTTTGCGACACAACGAAACTATTTCTGGTTTAATGGCAAGTACTATCGCCAACATAGGGGGGTGGCTATGGGAGCAAAGTTTGCTCCCAGCTTGGCTAACTTGTTCATGGCCAAGTGGGAGGAGAACGTTGTCTATGCCATGAATAACCCACATCTCTTGCTGTGGGCTCGGTACATAGACGACGTCCTCCTCCTGTGGACGGGTAGCCATGCTGATCTGTTGGACTTCATGACGATTTTGAATGCTAATGATAGGGGTATTGCCCTGACATTTGAGGCCAGTACCACTTCAGTTCATTTTTTGGATCTGGCCATTGATAGAAAAGAAGCTAAATTCAGTTTTAGTACTTATTTTAAGTCCACCGATAGAAATGGCTATATATCGACTGATAGCTGTCACCATGGCTCTTGGATTAAATCAGTCCCTAGGAGTCAGTTCTTAAGGTTGCGTAGGAACTGTACTGATCAAGACACCTATATGGTTCGGGCTGGGTTACTTAAAGATAGGTTTGTTGAAAAGGGCTATAACCCGTCCGACCTAGATAGAGAGATTGTGAATGCCAGCAATGTAGATCGCCAGCTACTATTACAGGACAAACTCAAACAACCCAATGATGAATTCAAGTGGTCATTCCTGACATCCTTCTCTATGCAATATAAAGATATTAAAAAGGTCTTTGAACATCATTGGGGTGTTTTAAAAACGGACAAAATATTGGGACCACTGTTACCTGACACTCCTAAGGTGGTTTTTAGAGGTGCTCCATCTCTCAGGAACAAGTTGGCACCCAATGTTATTGATCCACCAAAGAAACCATCTTTTTTTCATAATCTGACTGGTTATTTTCCTTGCAAGAAATGTTTGGTCTGCCAATATAATACCTGTGGCAGAAGGGCGAGCCATGAATTTACCTCTACTGTAACTGGCCGTACATATGCAATCAAGCAATTTTGCACATGTGCTACCACCGGGATTGTCTACCTGCTAACCTGCCCTTGTGGCAAACAATATGTGGGCCGTACTATTAGATCCTTTACTGTACGTGTCTCAGAGCATATTAACCTTATCAAGGCAGGTAGTACCAAACATACTGTCCCGAGGCATTATAGGGAGTGTCATGATAGAAACCCTGCTGGCACTTAGTTCCTCGTCATAGATAGATACACGGCCCCATGGCGGGGGGGGTCGACTCTTAGTCGTGTCTCCCGTCTGGAGACCTACTGGATTTATGAATTGGGGTCTCATTTTCCGCAAGGTATTAATGTTGAATGGGACATCAATTCCTTTATTAATCAGGCGTGAATTTAGACTTGATCTCTCCTTCCTTTTTTATTTTATATATTCTCCTTTTAATTTAATTAATTTTTTAGTAAGTATGCTAGCCCGATAAGAGATGATTTCGGCATTTTTTTATGTAGCGATATGGTATTTTTGGACTCTCTATGTTTTTATTTATGCTTATATACTGTACATGCAATTTTGCCATTTTGGTTGTACATAACATTGGTATGATGCCCCCTACTGGCAGTGTCCGGTAGGTTTTTTATCTGAATTCATCATTTAGATTATATGATAAAGTTACCGTCGTTTTATGATCTATATTTCAAATAACTTGTTTTAACCTTCTAGACTTTTTTAAGTACTTTAAAATGTAATATTCTTACAAGTTCTCATATCTTCAGCACTACACTCTCCACCCTTGATGACACTTTTTTGCTCCCGTAGCCCCTTCATTAGGAGGCTGGGTTCCACTTCCTGTGTTTTGGGGATTGTGCTGGATGTAGTTAAACTAATTGAGAACGAGGCTTGGTTAATGGCTTGGAGCGCACCGCCATCGTTATTTGATCATGCGCGTAACGTCATCGCGTTATTCGACGGCCGATCGAAAACGAGGCCCGGGTAACACCTTTGGAGCGCACTGATGCTGGTTATAGGCGTGATGTCATCACGCCACCGCGCCCAAACGAGGCTTGACACTGAGTGTGGAGCGCAGCTGTGCGGATGCGCTCCCACTCATTGGACAGAGCTACTGATAGTGAGGCTTGGTTACGGATCTAACCATCCGGACCAAAGCCAATTTATATAATAATGTATATTATCTTGCAGTTCAGGTCTCACACTTGATTATATGATCTCAGTATCTATTCCTTAGATGTGTGGCTTTAGAATTTTTAATATATGACCCTCTGACCGGAAATAGGGTCATCCTAATCACTTCCGGTTTCGGACACTTCCAGTGGGGGTCATTTTCTGTCTATAAATAGAGCGGTGGGGTGAGAGGGTTCCACACCCCAGAAGACGACTTTTTTAGTTGAAACATGTCGGGTGGACCCCTCACAACTACCGCTACACGATTTACATGCCTTTTTGATCTGCAAAAAATGTGAGTTTGTTTTTTATTGCTATTTTTAATAAATCCAAGTTAAAACGTTATTATACTATGTGAGTGTTTTCATCCCTCACATGTTACACGAATCTTTCGCTTGGCTTATGGTGGTACGTTTACTAATGAGGAAGTCGTGCTGATCACTTCCCCCCCTTCCCTTCGTTGGTGCGGTGATGACATCTGACCAGATAATACATCTAGACCAGTTGGTCATCAAGCCTTTTTGACCTGTTTGGCATATGCTATTTCAGGCCACTACTTCTGGTAAGCCTCCATATCTTCTGGTGATGGTCCTGGCACCGTTTTCAAACTTCTGTGCACCTCTGGTCTTCTATGGTCCATTCATCTACCAGGCTACCGGGTTTAATTAATTTTCCTGCACGTACAAGAAAACACCTGCATATTACTATTTATACACTGTCATCACAGACTTTTTTCTTTGGTGTTATGGACTTTATATCTGATTTTGCTTTTTGATGTTTAATTTATTTGAACATATATATGTATTACTTTATTTTTTTCACTAGTCACTAGTGCCCACTTGATATTCTCCTTGTTTACATTGTATGATTTGATGGTATTTAACGTTTAGTTTTTCATATTGTACACACTCAATAGCGCCACACTGTGAATTTTTTGTTGTTATTTTTGCCCCTGAGTCTACGGGTGTGTTGGCTGCTTCCTTAGTTTTTTTAGCGCAGCGCTGTATCATACTCTTTTAATATTTGTTCACAATTTTCAGTTTTCAGCACTGTAACATTTTGAATGACAATTGTGTGGTCATACACCACTGTACCCAAATGAATATCATTTTTTTCCTTCTTTTGGTGGTATTTGATCATCTCTACGAATTGTATTTTTTGCGCTATAAACAAAAGAAGAGCGACAAGTGAAAAAAACACAATGGGGTTATTTACGAAAGGCAAATCCACTTTGCACTACAAGTGCAAAGTGCACTTGAAATTGCACTTGGGAGTGCAGTCACTGTAGATCCGAGAGGGACATGCAAGGAGGATAAAAAACAGCAATTTTGCTTGCACATGATTGGATGATAAAATCAGCAGAGCTTCCCCTCATTTCAGATCTTCCCCTCAGATCTACAGCGACTGCACTTCCAAGTGCAATTTCAAGTGCACTTTGCACTTGCAGTTTGCACTTGTAGTGCAAAGTGGATTTGCCTTTTGTAAATAACCCCCAATATTTTTTACTTTTTGCTATAATAAATATCCCAATTTTTAAAAAAAACAAAATTTTTTTTTTTCTCAGTTTAGGCCGATATGTATTCTTCTACATATTTTTGGTGAAGGAAAATCACAATAAGCTTATATTGATTGGTTTGTGCAAAAGTTATAATGCCTACAAAATAGGGGATAGATTTATGGCATTTTTATTATTATTATTTTTTTTTTTACTAGTAATGGCGATCATCTGCGATTTTTATCTTGACTGTGACATTGCGGTAGACATATCGGACACTTCTGACAGTATTTTGGGACCACTGATAGTTATACAGCGATCAGTGCTATAAAAATCCACTGATTACTATATAAATGTCACTGGCAGGGAAGGGGTTAACACTAGGGGCGATCAAGGGGTTAAATGTGTTACCTAGGGAGTGATTCTAGCTGTAGGGGGAGGGGACTGACTAGGGGAAGAGACCGATCGGTGTTCATACTTAGTATGAACACACGATCTGTTTACACACACAGATCCACGGTCCTGCTCTGTAACGAGTGATCGCAAGTGCTCGTTGGACATCACGGGCATGCGCATCGGCTCCTCGGTGACGCGGTGGGCGCGTGCGTGCGCCGCCTATACCGCTGGGAAGCCGAGGACCTCATATTACGCCCGCCCAGGATGGGAGATCCCATCTGCGGATGTCATATGACATTGGGCGGGTAGGGAAGTGGTTAAAGAAGAATTCCAGGTATGGATATTTTTTACATTGGTCCAGCATGGACCAGTGTAAGTATGCATATACCATGCCTGTGGGATCCCTAGATGCTAGAAATCATTATAGGAGACACCATTTCTTCAGGATGCCTGCATACTTAGATGTGCCTCTTTTAAACATCAACCATGTGAGTTGCTAAATGTTGGCCCTTCATTAAATGTAACCATATTTCTACACTTAGAGACGCCTCTCTTCTCTTTTATACTCAGTAGCTCCTGATGGATTTTGCTTCTAATCCCCTTATGGAGGCTTCCATTTGTGGATGGACATTTTATGGTTACACAACCTATCACATTGCTATAATATTTTTATATGGACTATAAACTGAAGAACTTATTAATAAATGGTTGTGGAACGAATCATCTGAGTTTTCCATGATTTCTTATGGGGAAATTTGCTTTGATATAAGAGTGCTTTGAATTACAAGCATGCTTCTGGAATGAATTATACTCACAATCCAAAGATTTACTGCAGATAAAAAATGGCATATCTGAAGTTATGAAAAAAGCTAAATGGATGCCAATGTCACAAAAGTGTCCTCCATTCCGTTTGGTTCCGAGAAACTGGAACGGCTGCTGCCTGTGTGAAAAAGCCCTTAGAGGTCTGTTAGAGGCTGTTTATTAAAATAATGGTGGAAAGTAAATGGGAACAAAGGTGTAGTTGTAGCTCAATCATGTTTCAGCCTTTTATTCACTAGGAAAAGGAAAAAATCCTATTTGGTTATTGTAAGCCGCAACTATACTTTAGTAACCATTTCCCTATTCTCCAGTAAGTGATTTTTTTCCCTTACAATTTGCAGATTCCTGGTTTGTATAATAAGTAAAACTCATGTCTAAAAAGATGACATATATATAAAAATCTTGCCTTCAGCAACTTGGAATCAACATCAAACATGAATGCTTTTCTGCTGACATCGCATGCAGGCAAATGTACTTCCTGACGGCTTAATTTATATTATCTTCTCATACACTATTTCACTGTGCCTCTATCAATAATAGTACAATCTCATCAAAAATATGTAATATTATGTAATAAAGTCATAATAAAATGCTGGGAATATACATTCAGTATGGGTTAAGCAAGGTTAGAAGTTGCAGTAACTATTCTGTATGAGATGTCACCCGAGAATCTTAGGAATTTCAGCGAATATATAAACAGCATTATGTTGTCACACAACCTCTCCATTCAGAATCAGAACTACTACAATGTGTCAAGTCTACTCATGGAGCTGGTTTATATAAGATGGGGCTCAATCTGGATTTTAGCTGAATTCTTCAAGTAATTACAACAATAACAAAATATACTGAGACAGCAGGCCTAGTCAATTTGACAGAGCACAGCAGTACATTTTTTTTCATTGCAGTCATCTTTGACTGCAAGGGCTTTGTTGCCATAACAAGTGAAAATTAGTACCGTATATACTCGAGTATAAGCCGAGATTTTCAGCCCTTTTTTTAGGCTGAAAGTGCCCCCCTCAGCTTATACTCGAGTCACCTCCATCTGCCTAACTGATCAGCGTGTCATGCAGACAGACGTCGGCCAGCGTGTCATAAAAACATACGGCGGCCATTTCAGTGTTCAAAAGCCGCGCCTCCTCCTCGTCTGTGATAGGCAGAACACTCAATTTCCCAGAAGTCAATGTTCAGCCTATTACGGACATCCTCTCATCCTCGTCCAATGGTATGAGGATGAGTGGATGTCCGTGATAGGCTGAACACTGACTGCTGGGAAATTGAGTGTTCTGCCTATCACAGACGAGGAGGAGGCGTGGCTTTTGAAAACTGGAATGGCCCCCGTATGTTTTTATGACACGCTGATCGGTGGATGCAGATCGGCATACGAAGGCTGTAGATCGGCACACGGAGGCTGCAGATCGGCACACGGAGGCTGCAGATCGGCACACAGAGGCTGCAGGTCGGCACACAGAGGCATGCACAGGACACAGAGAGGATGCAGATTGGCACAGGTAGGCTGCAATGGACACAGGGAGGTATACACAGGACACAGTGAGGTAGGCAGATCTGCACAGGTAGGCATGCACAGGACACAGGGAGGTATGCAATAGACACAGGGAGGCATGCAGCTGCAGATGGGCATTGTTGACCCTCTTTTCCACTTACAGTAGCTGCTGCATTTCTTACCCTTGGCTTATACTCAAGTCAATAAGTTTTCCCAGTTTTTTGTGGTAAATTAGGGCCTCGGCCTATATTCGGATCGACCTATACTCAAGTATATACGGTAAGTTCCCTTAAAGTGGTTGTAAACCTCTGATGGTGACTTTTACCTATAGGTAAGCCTAGAATAAGGCTTACCTATAGGTAGTGGAAATATCTCCTAAACGCGAGTCGTTTAGGATATATTTGCTGTACACTGCGCTGATTATGTAATCGGCCCATGCGCTGTGAAGAACCAGCCCACCGTGATGTTTCTTCCCTCGAAAATGCCGTCACTGATTGCTCCTGTGCGCGCGAGTGACGTCACGCAGTTCCGGCCAGTCACAGAGACGCCATCCGTGGCCCTAGAAGGAAGAGGGGCGAAGATGGATGTGGCCACCAGTGGGGACAGCGCGGACTTCGTTTGCAGGTAAGTGCCGCATAATAGGCTAGTATGCAATGCATACTAGCCCATTATGCCTTTACTTTGCAGGGGAACAAAGAGGTAGAAAAACGCATCAGGGTTTATTTCCTCTTTAAGTTTGAATAATGTCTAATTTTTCTGTACCTGTACCTGAAGCAGTCACACCAGTAAAACAATCTTTTAGTTTGGGGCAGAGTGGGTAATGTTTGAACCTTTGTCAGGTTTGTATTTTTTTTTCTTCCCAAGTCTGCAATGGTTGCTCAAAAAACTAAACACCACATTAAAACAAAAAAGTGCATCTTTCAAAGAGAAAAAACCTTCCCCCCCCCCCCCCCCCCCTTGGGGCACAAGGCACCTGACAGGACCAAGGGCCTGGCAGACCTCTCCCCTTGGGGCTAGTCTTAGCTGACCACTGAGTGCTAGATTAGGGTCTCTCCCACAGAAACCAGGGATTGATGGAAAAAACATAAGGGCCACACATCTTCCCCCTAGACTTCAGGGTAGGCTCGAAGACCCACACCCTACCATCCAATGCAGTGTAAAATAACACAAAAAAAAAGCAAGGTGACCCACACAATAAAAAATGCCAGTGTTTAATACAATGGATTTTCTTTCACTTTCTGTCCCAGTGACAACACTGTTACTGAGACAGGAGGTGATGATACAAAAGAGAGGATTTTTTTCTTTTCTACACTTTGATTACTGATACAATGAAGATCATTGTACCTGCAATGCTTTGAACTGCCATGAATGAGTTTCATTCATGACCGCTGTGATTACTAGTGATCTGTGATAGGCTACAGCTAATCACATGGTACAGGGTGCGGTAATTGGCCCAGGTACCATGTGATTGCCGTGGGCCAATCACAGTTGACTAGTACCGGACACAGAGCTGTTGTGAACGAGATTCATTGATAACAGCTTTGTTGACATTGCACAGCATACACATGATCCCCGGCCACTCAAAGGCAATGTGAGCGGCAATCTGCTCTGTTTAATACTTTGAGCTGCAATCCCCTTAGCCCAAGCAGGCACAATGTACATGTTTGTGCTGCCCTGTCACAGTATATGTAATGTGGTGGGTCAGCAAGTGGTTAAGGGATTGGCCCACAGCAGCCGTATTGTCAGTGTGTGCGCTGTTGTTTGGGAGAATTGACAATTCTGTATAGGGAAAGATACTGTGCTATACTGTGCTGTTTGTCTTTTTACATTTGGTATTGGTACATGTCCTCAATAGCAGTGCCTGGCTTCCCATGACTTTTGTTTGACAATAGCTTGCTTAATATTCCTACAAATGGCAAGAATTGAGTACAAAGATTTGCCCCTAGAGACTTCAGTGGTGTTTCCTGTAAAGCTTGCAATCCTTGTGCACAATTTGCAAAACTGTTTGCAAACTAAACACAGGCAGATTCTCTCATCTCTAGTCATCAGACTAAGTAGAAGGTAGAACCTCTATCTTTTACTCTCGGCAGTCCATTAGAGATCTCCTAAAGCTTCCTATCCCGGTGACAAAGTTAGAAGACGTCTTCTGAAGGTTTAGACAGAGAACTAAAAGCAGTCAAACACTGGCATCAGACACTGTCCAAACAGAGGGCAATGTATCTTTCATGTATGAACACACTACAATATCAGAAATGATAGGAACTTTCATATGTACAATAGATAACATTGGGGTAAGCCAGAATTCATTTTGGTGAAGCATTGCAGTCATTTATGGAGATATTACAGGCATTGAAACCAGGTCTGAATCAAGTTGTTTCTTCAGCCACAGCAAGATGGCCAACACTGTGATGTTGAATAAAAATTTTCTTTCTTGATGACGGATTTTCCAACATGGGAAGCTGAAGCCATTGATAGTGATATGTTGATCCCTTCCCTTCACAGAAAGAAAATGCCCCTTCAGTTCTATTAAGAAACCTGTCTACCTCTGACCAGTTTAAGATTGATATTTCCTATAAAGGTTTTCAATTGGGCCATCTCCTGTGTGTTCCCAGTTATGGGAGGGTTCTGTGTATTTTTTAGTTTGTTGCTACCCTTTAACCAGACAAATAATATATATCGTAGATGCATCTCATGCTTTAGAACCCTTGACCTTAGTTACTAGTTTAATATACTAAAAGTCCTGCTGCCAATGAACACAATACAAAAGTGTTACAATTTTCAAAGTGCAGTAACCCATAGCAAGCAAATATCAATCATCTCTAAAATAAACTAATCGCAATAATTTTAAATCTGATTGGTTGGATAATTTTGATCTTATCCTTTTTGTGGTTTACTGAATAGACCCAATAGAGTAACGGCAGATTAGACTTCAGAAATGTGATGTGAAGGATAAAAGAATGTTGCTTTATCCTGGTTTAAATGAGAACATCTGGCCAATAGAGGGACAGGCACATAAACGTGGACTATGAAAAACAAGAGAAGGGCACACCGACCTAGTGCATTTCCATTAAAAATATTTATTAAAAAGTAAAAAGTGACATGAAACATACTCACAAACATAGATGGTAGATATGCATGTCAAAGCACAATATGAACCGAATCCCTTCAGGGCTGCTGGAATACTCCAAGTGTGCTAGGGGACCAGAATGTGTCCACGATGGCTAGGCTGACACGTTTCCAGGGAGAGCCCTCTTCCTCAGAGCCAAAAGACCAAATTACCCACCACTTATATATACAAAGACAGTATGTACCGCCGCCTTTCCAAGAGTCCTGCCCCTTGACCGTCATAGGTGATGCAAGTACCTCCAGGGTCCAATCACAGATTGAGACCCACCCATTATGGCGAGAGTGACAACAGAACCCCACAGTGTATACAATATGCAAATATATATATATATATATAAAATTGAACATAACTGTGGGGTTCTGTTGTCACTCTCGCCATAATGGGTGGGTCTTAATCTGTGATTGGACCCTGGAGGCACTTGCATCCCCTATGACGGTCGAGGGGCAGGACTCTTGGAAGGGAGGCGGTACATACTGTCTGTGTATATATGAGTGGTGGGTCATTTGATCTTTTGGCTCTGAGGAAGAGGGTTCTCCCTGGAAACGCGTCAGCCTAGCCATCACGGACATATTCTGGTCCCCTTGCACATTTTGAGTATTCCAGTGGCCCTGGTGGCATTCGGTTCATATTGTGCTTTGACATGCATATATGCCATCTATGTTTGTGAGTATGTTTTGTATAACTTTACTTCTAATAAATATTTTTAACGGAATTGCACTAGGTCGATGCGTCCTTCTCTTGTTTTTCGTTGTCTTTTAGTACTTTTGGATACCCATGGTCCTGAGAGGGCAGCAAGACTCAAAGTGTGGATTAAAGGACTAAAATATACAAATTTTCTTCCCTTGAGCATAATACCTGAGCGCAGGAGAGTTACTTTACTTTACATAAACCTGGACTCCCTTACCTTATAGACTCTTGAACAGTCCCACCTCTACTTCCCCTGGAGTGTTGTCCTACTTGTAAAGTACATGTGTTGAAATTCATTTGTGAAGAAACCGATCTATTTCACGAGAGGAGATCCCGAGAAATCATATAAAAGAAAGTTAAGTACACTCTTTTTTATGCCATTATACACAAAATGCCCAAAACAAAGCCACTTAGAGGATTACACTGGAGCTATAATCGAAGGATCAGATTTAGGTATCACATCAGCTCTTTGGAAATTCTATACTTGCCAATTATGTACAAACTAAAGACATTTTAGCAGTGTGAAGCATAGTTTTCCAGATTAGAAAAATAAAGGCCATAAGAAACCAATTGTCCATTTTGTATTTCTTCAGTACCAATTAATTTTATCATGTAGAAGAGAACTGAATGTTTAGATCTTTTGGGGCAGGTAGAGCCAGTTGTGGGTAAACATTTGTTTTAATTGCTGTTAATAAATTAAAAATCTGACCATATGGTACTGCATGTACATGCCCAACATTATATTCAATGGGATTTAAGCAACAGATGCCTGATATTATAGAACCTGTATTGATTTTTTATGTTGGCATGCTATTTATACAGATATAGATTCAACAAACCTTCTCACATATTATACTGTGATTAGTAGTTCTGCAACTGGGTGGTAGTGCTGTTTAATGCCTGTACTCTAGAGCGTTTGGCAACCTGGAGAGAGAGCGAGGCAGAATCTGACAATATGCATTAGACTAATGCCCCGTACACACGGTCGGATTTTCCGACGGAAAATGTGTGATAGGACCTTGTTGTCGGAAATTCTGACCGTGTGTAGGCTCCATCACACATTTTCCATCGGATTTTCCGACCCACAAAGTTTGAGAGCAAGATATAAAATTTTCCGACAACAAAATCTATTGTAGGAAATTCCGATCGTGTGTACACAAATCCGACGGACAAAGTGCCACGCATGCTCAGAATAAATAAAGGGATGAAAGCTATTGGCCACTGCCCCGTTTATAGTCCCGACGTACGTGTTTTACGTCACCGCGTTTAGAACGATCGGATTTTCCGACAACTTTGTGTGACCGTGTGTATGCAAGACAAGTTTGAGCCAACATCCGTCTGAAAAAATCCTAGGATTTTGTTGTCGGAATGTCCGATCAATGTCCGACCGTGTGTACGGGGCATAACACTAACCACAAAGGACATGTCTAATACTTTTAAATCTGAACTCCAAGAATTACAGAAAGCGAACCTTTGCAGTGGTGCCCACCACACTGAAAAAGTTAAATGTTTGTTAAAGTGTCACTAAACCCACACCATAAAAAACAATAAATAGTGTATTACATGCTGTTCATACTCATCCAATCACTATGAGATTTGTTTTCTGTATTCTGCAAAAAAACTGGTTGATCCTGCTGCTTTCTTTATCCACCTTCTGTTCATGTCCCCAAGTCAGCTTGGGATTTTGCAGCTGTGGTGGCAACGCTGCACATGCTCATTTTTATGTGATTTTCTATGCTGAGCATTTCCTCCCTATCATATCTGAGCAGTCCATGTGCCTATAGAGTCACACATGTGGGGGTGTAGATAGTGGTAAATGACAGCCCATTCCCTCCCTCCTCCTCCATGCCCACTAACCAGCTAAACACAATGGGGGAGGGATATTACATGTAGATTGATAGAGGTTTCACCTCCCTGTTCTAAGACACAGACTGGAGGGGCGTGAAACAGTTTGTGACTGGCATAAATCCACCCACACCTTGTTATTTCCTCAAAATAATAAAAATTTGATTTTAAATATATATTTGCATGCCAATTTAAAAGAGTTTATTGATATTATTTATTTATTTTTACTCTATATTTCAAAGGCTGTTTTTTTATTTTATTTTAAACATGTGACCAGCAGCAAAGGGTTAGAAGCTCCTCCTGCTGATGTTTCCCTGCAGACAGGCTGGAAAAGATCTAGGTCATGTGACAGCTGTATATCTATTAGGAAAAAGGTACTTACATGGGTTTTGTTTGTTTTTTGTATTGGGTATTATTGGGTGCCATCACCCACATACAGAAATAGAAGGGACAATGTAAATTAAACAGCATGTGTTTAGTATCACTTTAAGTTTGGGGGTCAGAGAAAACGGCTGCAGTACTTACCCTTTCCCTTTCAGATGCTCCAGGTTGTGGGCGGACCATCGCTGTCCTCACATTCAATTTAGCACTATTATCTCCATATTGTAAGTGATGATGTCAGCATCTGACTATCAGGTTCATAGAAAACAAAGCGCTCTGTGATTGCGCAGGAGGAAAGGAGAGGCGGAAAAAGAGGTGGCATACGACTCTGCAGCTGCTGAAGCTGAAACCAGAAGGTTCAGTATAGTGATAGCTGTACTCCCAGTTCTCAATATAAATTTCATTAGTAGTTTAAAGAAATGTCCTCCAGGTGGCATGCTCCTCATTGGACTTAAAGCAGAACTTCACCCAAAAGGAGATTTAGGAGGCTTTTTAGGCTTTAGCTCCCTCTGTTTTCACCTTGTGACCTGCTCAACAAAACACCTCCTGTATTAGACTGCCTCCACTCAGGATAATTAAACACAGGGGGGGCACCTTTGGACAGCAGCATTGTCAGTCTGGGGGGGGGGGGGGGTAGATTTACTAGAAGATTTAGATACATTAACAAATTTAAAAATTTAACAGGCTAGGCACTAGGGGGTCAGAGGGAGTTAAAAAAAAGACTAGCTCCACTAACATTTTGCATTGTATATACATATATATACATTATCTCACAAAATTGAGTACACCCCTCAAATTTTAGTAAATTTTTTATTATATCTTTTCATGTGACAACACTGAAGAAATGACACTTTGCTACAATATAAAGTAGTGAGTGTACAGCTTGTATAACAGTGTAAATTCTGTCCCCTCAAAATAAATCAACACACAGCCATTAATGTCTAAACCGCTGGCAATAAAAGTGAGTACACTCCTAAGTGAAAATGTCCAAATTGGGCCCAATTAGCCATTTTCTCTCCCCGGTGTCATGTAACTTGTTAGTGTTACAAGGTCTCATGTGTGAATGGGGAGCAGGTGTGTTAAATTTGATGTTATCACTCTCTCACATACTGGTCACTGGAAGTTCAACATCGTACCTCATGGCAAAGAACTCTCTGAGGATCTGAAAAAAGAATTGTTGCTCTACATAAAGATGGTCTAGGCTATAAGAAGATTGCCAAGACCCTGAAACTGAGCTGCAGCACGGTGGCCAAGACCATACAACGGTTTAACAGAACAGGTTTTACTCAGAACAGGCCTCGCCATGGTCAACCAAAGAAGTTGGGTGCACGTGCTCAGCGTCATATCCAGAGGTCGTCTTTGGGAAATAGACGTATGAGTGCTGCCAGCATTGCTGCAGAGATTGAAGGGGTGGGGGGTCAGCCTGTCAGTGCTCAGACCATACACTGCACACTGCATCAAATTTGTCTGCATGGCTGTTGTCCCAGAAGGAAGCGTCTTCTAAAGATGATGCACAAGAAAGCCCGCAAACACTTTGCTGAAGACAAGCAGACTAAGGACATGGCTTACTGGAACCATGGTCTGTGGTCTGATGAGACCAAGATAAACTTACTTGGTTCTGATGGTGTCAAGCGTGTAAGCAACCAGGTGAGGAGTACAAAGACAAGTGTGTCTTGCCTACAGTCAAGCATGGTGGTGGGAGTGTCATAGTCTGGGACTGCATGAGTGCTGCTGGCACTGGGGAGCTACATTTCATTGAGGGAACCATGAATGCCAACATGTACTGTGACATACTGAAGCCGAGCATGATCCCCTCCCTTTGGAGACTGGGCCGCAGGGCAGTATTCCAACATGATAACGACCCCAAACACACCTCTAAGACGACCACTGTCTTGCTAAAGAAGCTGAGGGTAAAGGTGAGGGACTGGCCAAGCATGTCTCCAGACCTAAACCCTATTGCGCATCTGTGGGGCATCCTTAAATGGAAGGTGGAGGAGTGAAAGGCCTCTAACATCCTCCAGCTCTGTTATGTCATCATGGAGGAGTGGAAGAGGACTCCTGTGGCAACCTGTGAAGCTCTGGTGAACTCCATGCCCAAGAGGGTTAAGGCAGTGCTGGAAAATTATGGTGGCCACACAAAATATTGACACTTTGGGCCCAATTTGGACATTTTCACTTAGGGGTGTACTCACTTTTGTTGCCAGAGGTTTAGACATTAATGGCTGTGTTGTTATTTTGAGGGGACAGCAGATTTGCACTGTTATACAAGCTGTACACTCACTACTTTACATTGTAGCAAAGTGTCATTTCTTCAGTGTTGTCACATGAAAAGATATAATAAAATATTTACTAAAATTAGGAGTACCCAAGAATCGCACAACTTTCACACAAGATTCACATGCCTTTCAACTAAGGTTCAAATGGAAAACGTGTGAATCTTGGTTAAAAGTTGTATAAATATTGGCCTAAAACATTGATAAATAGACCCAAAAGAGTCTAATACATGGCAACAATATGTTGACGTTTCGGATCATATCACAATCTTTTATCAAGCAGGAATTATGATTTGTCTAAAAGATTACAGCTGGCGCCAGACTTCAAGCCTTTTCTGTTGCTGTCAATCAGAGCAGATGTCCACAGCTCCTTAAAGTTTCTCCTGGCTCTAAGATCAGACCAGCAGGCTCCTGAATGCTACTTTCTTTTATCCAACTCACGGTACTACTCAAGGGTCAGCACGTCCGCAATATATGAGCAGTAATTATTAATATTATTTATTATTATACCAGTCATTTCCAACCTGTAGTGAGTCACGAGACTCACTAACATCTGCTCCTATCCACCTGCAATCTAATAGCCATACACAAGTCGATAGGCAATTGACAAATATACAGTCAATAAAATATATGGATCGCATTGAGTGGCCTTGTTGATTGATGCACCATGAACGGAAATGGGGTTTTGAAGTCAAAAGAGTAATTTCGCATATAGAATAGTCAAATAAGAGTTCTGCACTATACATACCTCCCAACTTTCTGAGATGGGAAAGAGGGATGACCTTCGGTATAAACTTTGCAGGCAAAGTACACACCCTCTGTCATTCCCCCCATTTATTTGTCTCATGAATAATTAATAAGCAAAAAATGATCAGCTAAACTCAAAAGTCCTTTTTTCATCACTATGCATTCTTTATACTGGCTTTTAAAAACAATAATATGATAATTAAAAGGTTTGAGTAAAGAGTTTAGTGTAGTGTACGCGTAATGCCGTGTACACACGAGCAGGGGCGGAACTACCACCATAGCGATCCATGCGGGCGCTATGGGGCCCGCAGCCAAGTGGGGCCCGGTGAAGATGAGAGCACCGCCGGCACAGTCTCCCAGCCAGGGGAAGAGAGAGGAGAGGAAGAGGCAAGCTGTCCATGTCAGCAGAGAGCTGAATTGCCGATGTAATAGCTTTCATTAGAACTTCCAGTGTTCCCGGGGCTCACGTCACATAGCTCCACCTCTTGGCCCGGCGCCTTTGATAGACATAATGTCGATCCAATTTCTGGATGTGTGACGTCATCAAAGGCATCGGACCAAGAGGTGGGGCTATGTGACGATGAGCCCCGGGAAGACAGGAAATTCAAATGAAAGCTATTACAGCAGGCAATCCCGCTCTCTGCTGATCCGGGTGGCTTGCCTCTTCCTCTGCACAGGTGAGGCTGTATGGGGCACAGGCAGACCAGGCTGTATTGGGCACAGGCAACGCTGCATTGGGCACAGGTCACGTTGTATGGGGCACAGCTCACGCTGTACGGAGCACAGGTCACGCTGCATTGGGCACAGGTCACGCTGTATGGGGCACAGGTCATGCTGTATGGGGCACAGGTCACACTGTATGGGGCACAGGTCATGCTGTATGGGGCAAAGGTCATGCTACATTGGGCACAGGTCATGCTGCATTGGGCACAGGTCACGCTGTATGGGGCACAGGTCACGCTGCATTGGGCACAGGTCACGCTGTATGGGGCACAGGTCATGCTGTTTGGGGCACAGGTCATGCTGCATTGGGCACAGGTCACGCTGCATTGGGCACAGGTCACACTGTATGGGGCACAGGTCACGCTGTATGGCGCACAGATCACACTGCATTGTGCACAGGTCACACTGTATGTGGCACAGGTCACGCTGCATTGACACTAGGGCAGCTGTGGGAGGGTAGTTTGCAGGGGGGCCCCATACGACATTTTGCTACGGGGCCCTGCTATTTCTAGTTACGCCCCTGCACACGAGCGTGTTTTCCGTTGGAATAAACTCTGAAGGTTTCTCCGACGGAATTCCGATCAAGCTGTCTTGCATACACACGGTCACACCAAAGTTCGACCATCAAGAACGCGGTGACATACAACATGTACGACGGGACTAGAAAAGGGAAGTTCAATAGCCAGTAGCCAATAGCTTCCGTCTCGTACTTGCTTCAAAGCATGTGTCATTTTTGGTACGTCGGAACAGCATAGAGACGAGCAGTTTTCCCGATAGGAATTGGTTCCATCTGCAAAATTTAGAACATGTTCTATTTCTAGGTCCGTCAGAATTTTAGACGTAAAAAGTCCGATGGGGCATACACATGGTCAGAATATACGATGAAAAGCTCCCATCTGACTTTTTCTGTCGGAAATTCCGCTCGTGTGTACATGGCATAACACTTCTGGTAGTCAAGTATTGAATCTATTATAGAGGTCTACACATCTGTTCAAAATGAAGGACAACTGAGGAGGAAAGAGGGGCAGAGGGATTTGGTTCCAAAAGAGAGGCAGTCCCTTCAAATAAGGGAAAGTTGGGAGGTATAATCATAATAGGAAACAAACTTTTATGGAATGGCTGATAGAGCCCCAATGTGTGGAAATGTTTCTATAGGCTTATTTTTTAGTGTTGTGTCCCGACTCTGGATGCTAGAGCAACAGATACACCTTTGGGCAGCAGCATTGTTAACCTGGAGATAGGGTAATGTTAGATGTATATGCAGATTTAGATGAACTTGACTAAGAACTTAACCACTTAACCACCAGAAGGTTTTACCCTTTTCGTGACAAGGGCATTCTTTGCTATTCAGCACTGCGCTACTTTAACTGGCAATTGCTCGGTCATGCAACACTGTACTCCAGTGAAATTTATATAATTTTTTTTCACACAAATAGAGCTTTCTTCTGATGGTATTTAATCACCACTGGGGTTTTGTTTTCTATAGAAACAAACATTAGCAAAACATTTGAAAAAAAAACACATTTTTTTTTAAATGAGCATTTAACGAGTGTTTTTGGTTTATTAGGTAAATAACTCATGAGTTGATAGTGAATCGACATTTTCAGCATCTCAAGAGATAATTGGGAAAAATGGGGAGAGGGAGAGGGAGAGAGAGAGAGAGAGAGAGAGAGAGAGAGAGAGAGAGAGAGAGAGAATGAATATAATATGTATACTGTCATGTTTATATTGCTAAAACTAGGAAGTGCAGTGCAATAAAACAATATTTGTATATGTCTGGTGAACAACAAGTCCCAGAAAGATGAAAAGATGACTCCACCCGTGACGATCAGCACTATCAAACGAATGTTGACAGACCCTCCACCTTCCACGGGGGAGGAGCCATACACGGACGACAACACCTGCTGCCATCCTTGGAAACTTTCAGCACACTGTGTGCTATATTCCTGTATTCGATTCAATTCATGTGAGTAGTCCGTATTGGACCTAAATACATTTTTATTGGTTGCACAGTGAGCACTTAGATCTCCCCTTTTGTTATCTGCATACGGTTTGATGCCCCTACTGATGTTATCGATCTGGTCCATGCTCTGAGGTGAGTGTAGAACTTAGATTGAAGGTGGAGGGTCTGTCTCCATTCGTTTGATATTGCTGATCTTCACCGGCAGAGCCATTTTTTCATCTTTCTGGGACTTGTTGTTCACCAGCATATTGGACTGTGCTTTATTGTGCTGCACTTCCTAGTTTTATCATTTGTTACGGATTTTTGTGAAAGTCTTTTAGTGTTCAGCTTGCATTCTAGGGGGTATATTTTTGCGCTGATTGCACATTCTATTTACAATGTTTACATTGTTATCATTGTCCCTGCTGGCAGGGGAGGGCTGGCAGCCTTAGGTCTGCAGGGCAAGTCCAGTCAAGTGGCCCATTGAACCACCGAATCAGCTCACTATCCATGCCCACCTGTTTTTTCAATGCAGCCTCACCAGTGCCCATCAATGCAGCCTGGTCAGTGCCCATCAATGCAGCCTCACCAGTGTCCATCAATGCAGACCCAACAGTGCCCAACCTGATTAGTGCCCATCAATGCAGCCTCACCAGTGCCCATCAATGCAGCCTCACCAGTGCCCATCAATGCAGCCTGGTCAGTGCCCATCAATGCAGCCTCACCAGTGTCCATCAATGCAGACCCAACAGTGCCCAACCTGATTAGTGCCCATCAATGCAGCCTCACCAGTGCCCATCAGTGCAGCCTCACCAGTGCCCATCAATGCAGCCTGATCAATGCCCCACAAAACTGCCTCATCGGTGCCCATCAATGCAGCCTGATCAATGCCCATCAATACAGCCTCATCAGTGCCCATCAATGCAACCTGATTAGTGTCCATCAATGCAGCCTCACCAGCACCCATCAGTGCAGCCCAGTGTTGCCAACCTACCAGATTGAAATTTACTGACACGACACCCACAATTTACTGGCACAGTCAAGTTTTTACTGGCATATCCAAAAGTTACAAAATTACAGTTTTAAATGCAAGTTTCAGTATTTAGGCTACAAACAAGTACAATATGCAATTAGCAAAGTGATTTAAGGTAGATATTAAGGCAAAAACATATTTCCTTTTTTTTTTTTTTAAAAAGTAAGTAAGTCAGAACAGGAATCGAGAGGGCAAGAAAATAGAATGAGCGGCACACACACATGAAATTAACTCAGTCACACTGACAGCAGTGTGCAGCAGCACAGATGATGATGACACCTCCCCGACATGACATGTCCCCTACTGATTCACGGTGACCCTCTCTCTCCATGCCAGGTGGTCCCTTCAGTCCACTCCTGGCTTGCCTTCCGCCCATTCCACAGACCTGCACATGAGGCTCTGGTTGCTCCGTTCCCTTACACCATGATTTCACGCGACACACATTTCACGCAGCACAGTCCGAACACACTGTAGCAGGCACTCAGATGGTCTCGGTCAAGCATCACAGCCATATTTTTTACTGGCAACCTTTAACTTTCTTTCACTGGCATTTACTGGCAGGAGAAAAGTGCCCATTTTTTTACTGGCTTCCGGTAAAAATACTGACAGTTGGCAACACTGGTGCAGCCTCACCAGTGCCTATCAATGCAGTCTGATCACTGGGGCAGGGTAAATGGGGTGTATGGGGGGATTGGATGTGGGGGTCAGCTGGGGATGTCAGGGTAATCCACCTCAGTGAGGGCAGCTCAGCTCAGCAGGTCCTTGCACGCCACAAACTCCAGGGGGGGGGGGGTGATGCTCCTGGTCCTGGGGTTAAGTGGCAGCCAGCGCAAAGCCCCACAGCCCGAGCCAGTCACATGCGTCCCGACTCCCTGGTGCACCCTGCCTCTGCCTGTCTCTAAGACTCCGGTCTCCCGTTTGCAAGAAGCCATGTGGGGTGGTACAGGAGAGGAGTGTGGAGGGTATGACAGTGGGCAGTATGTACAGGAGAGGAGTGCGGAGGATTTGACAGTGGGCAGTATGTACAGGAGAGGAGTGTGGAGGTTATGACAGTGTGCGCTAGTGTGTGGTTAAATCAGGCAATGAGAATGTGATACAGAACCTCTTCACAGCCTGTCAAATGCTCTCTGAAGAGAGACCCAAAAACAGATCACTCTTCAAAGAGCACTGCTAGTGTGAAAGAGCCTCAGGGGGTGATAAGCACTTCCATCTGTCTTAAAGGACTCATTCATACTAGTGCTAGTGTCTGAAGAGCAATTTCCTTAATCCCTATGGTTGCAGGGCAACTTTCACTTGAACGGCTCATATTTGTCAGGCGCTAAACCTGCTAAAAGCTGCCGGGGCTATAGTTCGTACCATGGCCATGAAAGCAAAACATTGCAGCTTCAGCAAGTGCACACCCTTGGATGCTGCCTCCGAGGTAGTGGTTGGAGGCCTCAGTCACTAATGTAAATGAGCCCCAATTCACTGCAGGAGCCACTGGACAGTGGCATGCACAGAGCAACTGCATCAGCACTAGTTTAAAGCCCATCTGTGTATATACTTTCCTCACAAAAATTAATTCTGCTCTCAATTTTCTCCACTCTATCCCCCCGAAAAACACCCTTTGCTGAGTCAATGACACACACACACAAAATAACAACAATTTACTTTGCTGCATGCACTGCTATTCCTTGCACGGTACTCAACATACAGTAGAAGCCGTTAACATGGAACATCTGCCTCCGCCTCCATGTCCCTCTTGCAGCCAGTCAGGACAATGTCAAGATGGAGGCTCCACCTCCATGTCCCTTCTGCAGCCAGTTAGAGTTGTCGGCAACATGAAGCTCCGCCTCCATGTCCTATCTGCAGCTAGCCCTGAAGCACAGTAATCAAACACACTGAGAGTGCTGAGGGGAGACAGGGAAGGGAGAACTTTGAACCAGCCGTGCATTAATGCTGGCCATACACTATACGAAAAATCGGCCAAAATTCGGTCATTTGGCCAGTTCGTTCGTTCTTCGGCCAGTTAATGGACACAAAATCGGTAATCGGGATGTTTTGAAACGAAAAAACGAAGGACAAGTTTGGAAATTTTCTGCTGAACGAACGATAAATTGAAAGGTTAACGTGTTTCCTGTCCGAACTGTTTGCACTAGGTATATGTAAAAAAACTAAAACAAAAAATGGATTAATTTATGTCCACTGAACGATTTATCGGTCATTACATGATGTCACATGATGTCACTATCGTTTGCTCTCACGGCCGAATGTTAATTTTTTGAAAATGGGTTCAGCCGATTTTTCGTATAGTGTAATTGGGAGGCAGAAGCAAAGACACTGTACACTGTAGCTGTCATTGCGGCCCCGATCACGGGACACGGGCGGCCATGGCGGGACAGCGATCCACTCCACAGGCTGAATAATGTATCGGCCATTTTACAGTGCTTCAGAGCGGCCCAGGAGGCAATTTCCAGTCCGCCCCTGCCTGCTGGGTAGACTCACCCTTGTCCTTGAGACCATGATTTCACAAATGGAAACACCCATTCTGATGACAACTGTTTGAAAGGGGACTTCTCACTTTGTAGAGTTTCCGCTTCCTTTATGTTGTGTTCCCAGAAAAGAAAGTGAAGGAAAATATTCCCAAAGGGACACAGACAGCAAAAAAAAAATTAACTCAGTGATTTTTAACTCTTCCCTATGTTATCCAAAACTAAGAATCATTTTGGCTTTGCAAATGCTGTAAAATAAATTAAACAATTACAATTTCCTTTTAAGCGTGTTCTACTGTAGAATATTAGAATCCAAAAATTAATTGTGAGATGTTATAAACAATTCAAGTTTTATCATAAGGTGTAATGATTGAAGAATTCTGAAAACCTCTTCTGTACAGAAATGCATGCACAAAAGCAATATAAAATGAAACTATTTTTCCTAAGAGGTTTTTCCCAATCTTTCAAACTTTTTACATGTATAAAATGTATAATTAAGCCTTGTGGCTATACATCCCTTATTACAGGTACCCTCTCTTCTCTTCGTGGCACTTCTAATTTCCCAGGGGGTCCTTATTTCAAAGAATTAGACTACTTCTGGAATAATATTGTCTTAGGATAATTAACTACGTCTCAAGACAAAAGAGAACATTATGAAATGTCTTACAAAATTACATTTTTATTTTAATAAACTGCGTTATCTTCCATCTGTTTGGTGTATATTTTAAGTCTATTTAAATGAACATTTTAAAATATAAAATTGCACGAAGCAAGCCTACCAGGGGAACCTGCATATTTGTTGACTATGGTAAGTTCTAAAAGAATGGTCTTTTCTTGGATTTGTGCAGCCTGTGGGGCATTGGAGAAGGTCCTGTTATTGTTCAGAACCCGATATTCCATTAGGGCTTGGGAGCAGAATATCCTATATGTTTTTATTGTTTTAGGTTTTAATAGAGTAGGTATAGATCCTGTTTTGTTTTTATTGCCATGTGTGTTCCTGCTAAGGACATATCCCCACACTTCATGTTAAGACAGTAAGTGATGAGGAATGTCTCCAATGGGATAGACCACAGACCAAAAACTTTTTCGTAGACCAAGGAAGGGTCAAAGTTTTCAACTTTTCACTGCTGTCTGTGCTTTTCCTTTTCTGATGACAATTGTAATCCCAATTTTGTGTAGGAAGATCACATGATGAAATAAAATCCCCCAAAATGTGTCACAGCTTTAATTCCTCTCCACTCTATCCAAAACAAAACATATTGACTAGAAATAGGCTTAGATGTTTCTGAAAATAGACTTTTATTTCTAATGGAAACTCTGTATGCAGTCACCTACAACTAATCTGATTTTGAAACATCATTCATAATGCTGTTCTTCGACTGTATTTCACCAAATAAAAGCTTACTAGCTCTGGAAACAAAATTTAAAAAAAATGGAAAGTTGGCAGCACATCTTAGATCACCTGGGAAATGCAAAGTAAAATGTGTGATTTATGGATTTAACTTAGTATGTGTGTTTTACCAGTATTTGTTCTCCCTAGTAGATGCTTATGCCCTGTACACACGATCGGACATTCCAACAACAGAATCCATGGATTTTTTCCAACGGATGTTGGCTCAAACTTGTCTTGCATACACACGGTCACACAAATCTTGTTGGAAATTCCAAACGTCAAGAAAAGAAGGCCTGGTGCTCTAGACAAAGCATACCCCTCGGGATTTTGAGGACAGACCAGAGAAGTATTTAAACATTCCTTTAGTGATTAACAAAATGATTATACAGTAGAAAGGTATAAAATCTAAAATCATTGGTAATTATACAAGCATGATGGTAACTGCACTGTGACGTAGTAGCGGGCTAATACATGTGGCTGCATAGAATAACGCCTGACGTTTCAGACTAAGTGTCCTTCTTCAAAGGCTTTGTGTCATCTAGAGCATATATATTCTATAATGTAAACATAGTTGAATGTTAGTACAGTAATGCAATCAAATAGAGATCGTTTTTATACAGAGATACGACGACCATCCAAGCAGTGAACATGGCGAGGAAACGCATACACTTACATATCTGAGCTGATCGCTGCTAAACACAGGGGAAGAGGCAGAGTAGATGATCGAAAAGAAGGGGGACACCTGGGAAAGGAAAATGGCTGCACACCCCAAGATAATTCCAAAAACGGGAATTTACCCCCAATGGTAAAGGGGTTTTCTAGGCAGCGAACAACAGATGCGGATATTGTAAGTTTGAAAGGTAGCTTTATTAAACGTAGGACATTAGAGTAAAAAACATGAACTGTGTACATAAAGTTATAAAAAGCACAGGAGAATGTGTAGAGCTATACATGATTTATGCAATACACAGGCGCTTGGATAGTACTGACGCGTTTTGACCCCATCGGGTCTTCTTCAGAGGAAATGCATGCGCTGTGGGAGAATTTCGTATACATAAAAGAATAATACCAATGTAATTGTGCACACTTGTATATAATAAGAATTTTAAACATAATTACCAAAAATATGTGTATAGCCATGTCTCCTGAGTAGGGATGAGCTTCGAGTTCGAGTCGAACCCATGTTCGACTCGAACATTGGCTGTTCGCAAGTTTGCCGAACAGCGAACAATTTGGGGTGTTCGCGGCAAATTCGAATGCCGCGGAACACCCTTTAAAAGTCTATGGGAGAAATCAAAAGTGCTAATTTTAAAGGCTTATATGCAAGTTATTGTCATAAAAAGTGTTTGGGGACCCGGGTCCTGCCCCAGGGGACATGGATCAATGCAAAAAAAGTTTTAAAAGGCCGTTTTTTCAGGAGCAGTGATTTTAATAATGCTTAAAGTCAAACAATAAAAGTGTAATATCCCTTTAAATTTCGTACCTGGGGGCTGTCTATAGTAAGACCCTTCAGGTCTGGTATGGATTTTAAGGGGAACCCCGCGCCAAAAAAAAAATAATGGCATGGGTCCCCTTAAAGGAGGGGGGGACGAGAGTGCGGCCGCCCCCTCCTGAATCATACCAGGCCACATGCCCTCAACATTGGGAGGGTGCTTTGGGGTAACCCCCAAAACACCTTGTCCCCATGTTGATGAGGACAAGGGCCTCATCCCCACAACCCTGGCCGGTGGTTGTGGGGGTCTGCGGGCAGGGGGCTTATCGGAATCTGGAAGCCCCCTTTAACAAGGGGACCCCAGATCCCGGCCCCCCCCTGTGTGAAATGGTAAGGGGGTACTTACCCCTACCATTTCACTAAAAAACTGTCAAAAATGTTAAAAATGACAAGAGACAGTTTTTGACAATTCCTTTATTTAAATGCTTCTTCTTTCTTCTATCTTCCTTCATCTTCTGGTTCTTCTGGTTCTTCCTCCGGCATTCTCGTCCAGCATCTCCTCCGCGGCATCTTCTATCTTCTTTTCCTCGGGCCGCTCCGCACCCATTGCATGGGGGGAGGCTCCCGCTCTTCTCTTCATCTTCTTCTTCATCTTCTTCTCTTCTTCCTTCTTCTTCTTCTCATGCGTGGCACTTTGTGCGTCGGATTTGTGTACACACGATCGGAAATTCCGACAACGGATTTTGTTGTTGGAAAATTTTATAGCCTGCTCTCAAACTTTGTGTGTCGAAAAATCCGATGGAAAATGTGTGATGGAGCCTACACACGGTCGGAATTTCCGACAACAAGGTCCTATCACACATTTTCCGTCGGAAAATCCGACCGTGTGTACGGGCATAAAAGTGATGCTGATTGATATCCTTAGTCTTTAACAATAATCCATACACATCTACTACTTAATGGTCCTGTAATCTATTTTTCATTAAATTGTTTAGTGTGTTTTTCTGCCTCCTTGTAATGACTTCCGTGAGCCCCTGAACATTTCTGTAGCGTTCCCCCCCGGAGCAGTCACAGGGAATATGCCCAGGTCCCCTTTACAAAGGCTGCCTGCCACAGACACACATGCACACAGACAACATACTCCCAGTATAAGGCAGGGGTCGGCAACCCGTCTATCGTGGGCTAAATGTCGACCACGGACAGGTGACAGGTAGACTGCAAACAGGTCTGCACTGCCGACCCCCGCCTTCTACCAGACTGGTTCTCTCCCCGTCACCAGTCGCGACTTCGATTCTTCTCTCTCTCTCCACGTCCCCGCCTCTGCCTCCGCCCCCGCCGTCAGTGAACAGCAGGGAGTGAGTGCCAGCACAGCTCAGGACAGCGGGCAGGAGGAGGAGCTGGCCAAGTTATATTTGTAAGTTAACCCGCAGGTGGTTGGTTTCTAGGTCCTAAGCAACCAATCACCAGCTTGTTAATATGAAAAGTCACTCGGCCAGCTCCCGCCCCTATCCAGAACTGTGCTTTCTCTCGATCTTCGCTGTGTGCAGAGGTAGGATGCAATTATGGAACACTGCTATAGGAGGGAACGGGTCCAGAGGTCACTGCTTGTGTGTGTGTGTGTGTGGGGGGGGGGTGATGTAAAGGGGGCAGGTGGACACTGCTATAGGCAGGACCACCCCATAGCAGTGCCTTCTACCACCCTTCACATCACCCACCCCCCTGACTGCATTCTGAGCGCAATGCACTCCTGATCCCTGCATTCTGAGAGCAACGCACTCCTGATCTCTGCATTCTGAGCGCAATGCACTCCTGATCTCTGCATTCTGAGCACAATGCACTCCTGATCCCTGTATTTTGAGCACAACACACTCCTGATCCCTGCATTTTGAGCGCGACACACTCCTGATCCCTGCATTCTAAGTGTAACACACTCCTGATCCCTGAATTCTGGGCGTAATGCACCCCTGATCCCTGCATTCTGAGCTCAATGCACTCCTCATCCCTGCATTTTGAGCGCAACGCACTCCTGATCCCTGCATTCTAAGCGTAACGCACTCCTGATCCCTGCATTCTGGGCGTAATGTACCCCTGATCCCTGCATTCTGAGCTCAACGCACTCCTCATCCCTGCATTCTGAGCGCAGCGCACTCCTGATACCTGCATTCTGAGCATAACACACTCCTGATCCCTGCATTTTGAGCACAACGCACTACTGATCGCTGTATTTTGAGCGCAAAGCACTTATGAACCCTGCATTCTGAATTTAATGCACTCCTAAACCCTGCACTCTCTTGTAATACTTTTTTTGCTCACAAACACACTGCATTTACAATCTATGTTTGGGGTTAACAATGTTTTATCACCCGCTGTAGATCACAAAGGCACTGCGCTTTGAACACGGTGCAGAAAACACACATTGAACATGCCTTTCTGGCACCACGTTCTGATGTAAACGGGCCCTAACAACAGGACACTGTGCCCGGTGATCTTTGAATTCATCAGTGTTGTTCAAGTAAATCTCCATCTCTCTAAGGTTGCCTACCCCTGGTCTAAGAGATGACTTTTCAGAATTTATTGCTTAATATTTTGAACAAGAGAGGAGTTTGGGGATCAGGATACTCAAAACAATAGCAGAAATAACAGGAGGGTAGCTTCTCATTAATCTTCTCTAGCAGCCTTTCCTGGAGGTAACAGGGAATGGCTAGTATATCTAGGACTCTATAAGACGCAGTCCATATAGCGCCCATCCCCTAGCACTTTGTTTCCTTCTAGCACTTGCACACCCTAAGAGTACACAGGAAGATCTTTTTTTTTTACTGTCTCGGGAGCTTTCTGCCACCCAGTATCCACAGGTAGTTTCTCAGTGAGGGAGACAATTTATCTTTCTCTAGAACTGGACTCCAGGATGATGCCCTCCAGCAAATAATCCTTTAGCAATTTTCTCCAGGCCCCCAGCCCAGCACCCTCTTAGGCCCTGACTGCAATCTCTTGTCTCACTAGCTATCTCCCAGGGGCAGCAGACCCAGGAAAACTATAACCCTACCTGGAAAAGAAAGAACACTCTGGAAAAGCCACCCAAACATTTATTACCTCCCTAGCTACCTTTTGTTTTGCAAAAGATTTATTAGGGTTTTCCAAAACAATACAAACAAGTCATAAACTGGAGGCTATAGTACAATATAGGGGTAAAATTGAATCATCAAAATTTGGCATGCTTTGTATAAAACACAGTACGCCAGTACCCAAGCCAAGAACATCAGTTAGAATGAAATATGCAGAACAGCGATATGGCTAGTACGAGAAACATGTACAGGTCGAGGGCAGTGAATCATCCAGAAACAGGAATGTTCTTCATTAGCTGTAAAAAGTACCTTGCTGAAAGGAGGAACAAAAAGAAAAAAAGGAGGGAAGGTCCCTCAGCTCTTGCAACCACTAAGGCAGGAGGGGTGGGACAGGGTGAGGAGAGATAGATGCGCCCATCACCTTGAAACCTAGCCTCCTTCTGGACGCCTCCTTCCAGGGATTGGCTGGGGCATGATAAATATTCCTTTGACTCTCCCTGCCCTATATTCTGGAAGCTTCTTCCAGAAGCAGGTGAGAAAAATCAAAACATATAGCTAGGAAACCCTGTTCAGAAAAACATAGTAGATCACTGCTCCTGCTCTGACTGCAGTAAAGCCAAAAACTAAATTTAGCCTAACAACCTAACTTGAGGAGGGTGCTACGTTTCCTTTTGCCTCTCCCTTCCCTTTGTTTGCAATGAGCAGTGCAGGTTAGTTGTGGACTTGTGCATATGTCTATGCACAGTAAAAATCCAATAGTTCCTAGTCCATCCCAAGAAAATTTCCCTTCACCTCTTTCTCTGGGGATAACTTTAAAATGTTGGATTTCCCCTCACATTTTGTTTCAGTGATAATATTCATCAGGACTATTTGGTGAATCTGCAAAAAATAGGGACACAGACAGTAATAAAACCTTTATACAGGTTCTAACCCTTCTACACACCATCCAAAAAAAATAAGGTTTTGTCTAGAGATACTGTTCCTGATGTTCTAGTACAACAATACCCATCCACCTTTCTGGCAATAAGGATTGTATTCTCCTAATAGAACAGACATATAGAAGATGAGGTATTCAGTTAGACTGTCAAAACAAAATTTAACTGAAAGTAGTTGTAAAGGCAGGTTTTTTTTTTATCTTAATGCATTCTATGCATCATAAAAGAAACAGACAGATTCCAAGACCCTTCTAATTTTAAAATGAATTTGAGAAAATTGGAGATTTTGTCAATTACCATCCCAGAAGAGTATAAATTGCACTTGAAAATATTCTTCCCCTTTAAATAGCAAACCCGGGTCATTATGTACCTGGGAATAATTGGTGGGTTACCTGTTTCCACCAAACTTCCCAGCCCTCCTTCAGATCACCCAAAGAGACTTCTAAGTGTGGGACAAAATACATTTCAGCTGGCTGGATCAAATATTTATTCTAAAAATCAACATACTACCCAGAATTTTGTTTCACATTCAGATGTTCCTTATAGCAATACCAAAACTCTTAATACAGTTTGTGTAAGGTAATAAAAACCTCTTTGCTAAAGAGAATGAAGTATGCTTAAGCTAGAATTAATACTGGAATACAGGAGTGAAGGGGAAATTATGGGTATCCTAGAAAAATAACTAGTAGGGTGCAGTTTAATTGATGCCCTCTGGCTTCAGAAAACAACATAGAGGTCCTGTGGATACAAACCCCTCCTATCACTTAGCACCTTAAAAATCTGGAGGCAGAGCTAGCGCTCTGTTTTTATCTTTATTAATGCCTCTGGGAGGCTTCCCAATGTTTCGCCCAGGAAAGCATGTAGCCTTCTTCAACAAATGGTGGAGGAGAAATAGGAAAATCTTGTGTTTCCACTGGAAAAAGGGCACACATCTGAAATCACTGTCTACATTTAAAACAGAAGGGCATCTTTACCCTCTACATGATTGAAAACAACAAACGGACATTCCCTGACACATTGTTATGCAAAATTGCCAAACTGGCCCACACTTCTTCAATACATTCTAAAATGCTGAAAACCTGTTATAAATCACTTGAAAGGTGATTTGGAGTACATGAACCCCTATCTTGGATTTATCCTACCGTTTCTGCTTCTTGAAAGGGTTGTGGCCATGGGGTACCTTCTTATACTTATAGTGGGACTGTCCAGTGATAAGAACTTTTAGGAGGGATATAAGAGGTCTTTTTGAAAAAATGAACCATTAGCAACTCCTGATGACCCACTGGTGCTGCTGTTCCATCCTACCCTCAACTCTGTTGTCTCATACAGAGAGTTATCATGCCACACTGGCTGGAAACAAAGAAAAGCCTGATACCCATAATGTGGTCACACAAAGCACCCATCATGGTGGGTTGTCTGACCAAGGTGGAACACATATTGGAAGCAGAGGAATGGATACAAAAACTACATGACAAATATGACAAATTTAGAAAAATGCAAGTGGTTTGGATAGATTTATTAAAGTGGAGCATTTTAAAAGATTGTTGAAACAAGCATATGTTTTAGACACCATCACTGATACAAGGCTTTTATTATCCAGCTGGTAGGTATCGACATTGACTGGGAGTGGACACTGGGTAAGTGGAGTCTATACTTACTGCTGTTTTCTTCTTTTCCTTCCCCTTCAACCTAATTTTTTCACCCTACCGCGATTAACATTATGGTTAAATTTTGACCCATAGTAACCTGGACAAATACAGACATTGGACATGGTATTATCATGAACTTTGTAGAATTATTACTGTCCTATGAATGCACACAAGAATGTTCAAATGCCTGTTGAATTTACAGTATCTAATATCTTTCAATCTACCCTTTTTTTTGTATGGTATTGTATACATTTTATAAGGGAAATGCAAAAATGCTGTTCAAAATAAGGATTTTGAAAAAATAAATTACTTGCAATGCACATTTTGATGTGTATACAGTCATTACACAGAGATATTAGATCCACAAAAGAAACAAAAAAGATGACAAAATTTACAGAGAAGTACATAATAGAATTCCTATCCTGTCAAACATAACTGGATAATAACATTTAAAAGCAATAACCACACAGATTGTTGATCTGGGAAATATCTGATTGCATTCAGGGGATCAGGATCTTTTCCCCACTGGCACAAATTGGACCGTAGTTTTACATTTTTTTTCCTCGCATCAACTATGGTTACATATAGAGTTCTGTATATGGAAGTTTTCTTTGTAAATATTTTTTTTTCTATTGGTTGAAACTCTGAGTTTATAACTCCCTATACTCCTTTCAAAAATTCACAGCAACAAGCAATGGTGGTAAATCATTTTCTTTTGTTATTATAAAAGAAAATTTAAACTTGAATTAATCACAGTTTGTTGACTAAAGTGAAACACTCAAAATATATAATCGGGTTCCCATACAAAATCTCAAAAGAAGTTCTCATACCCATATGTTCCTCATGTTTCAATAAAGCCAAGGCAACCAGATTTTTCTGAAACCTTCAAGGACACGTCCCACTCAGATAAGTTATTTTATATGGGGGGGGACAGATTTATCAGTCATGTCTTTTCGGATGGGTGCAGCTGCAACTTTAGCAGAATACTGTTTCTAACACAACAGCAACATAACAGCTAAACCCAAGGACACTATATATTTCAGTTTAAAGCCATTTATTACAACATTGCCAGTTGGGAGAATTCCTAAGTGATATACTGCAAGACTAATTAGCCTACAGTATTGATGAAGTTATGCTTGGCTAACTTCTTCCTGGGTTTTATCTTTGTAGGATACAGGATAAGGTCTTAGCTGCAGAAACAGCACATTGTATAGAAATTCATGTTTATGACACCAAAGTACAATTGATATGTAGTCATGAAACCTGCAAAAAATGAAATCAAAAGCAGATTCTACATCACCAGCATCACTTTTTAATCCTTTTTTAGAAACTGCACTGTTCAAAATTGATATACTTTCAAGACAGCAAATGTTACATTTGTGAAAAGAAAGTTATATGAGCTTCAATCAGGAAAAACTGTGGAATTCTTTGCAAAAGATCACTGCACCATCTACAAAAAAACGATGCAGAGATAGTTGGGCTAATTTTGCAAATGTGTAAATGCACAAAATTGAACTTCCCAACATTAATCAAACTCCATGGGACTAGCGATAATTTGTAAAAAGCTCCAAGCACCGATATGCTGCATTTAGGAACCTAAAAAGAATTGACGTAAGGCATGTGAAATTGCATCAGCTACCACGTGGTAAACCAAAATTTTAAACCAACATAGTAGAAGCAAGCGTGAATTTGTTAACATACATTTGGTAACTGTTGCTGCTGTCTGTGACCTGGACAAGCAAATCTTATCTCGACTCTCATCCTACTATGAAAACCATGTCTTTGAGTTGTGCGCCCTGATTCCTTGTCTTGTGTATACTCTTGTTTAGTGTGTGAAGAAATCACTAAAGGGTTGTTAAAATTGTAATGCTTCTATCACCAGGATGATCACATTGGTTTACTATCTATGAGAATATATGGAGAAGAACATGAAAGGTCAGCTGGCAGTGGAGCCATGGCTGTTACAGTAACATTTAATTTAAAAGAGAGAGAAAGACTGATGGCAGAGAGATGTCATGGATAGATGACTGTAACCCTGAGTGTAGGAATTAACCCAAAAAATAAAGTAGGCATCTACCTACCTTATATAGGAGGGAATGAGGCAAGGGAAGGTCCTCCTAAAAGTGTCTTAGTGTCTTTGACCCTAGTAAAGCCATGGTAGTGCTTAGACGCTATTTCACTAAAACCAGAACTAAACAAAAAGGTTTCATGTTGGGTTCAACTTTAACAGTTTTGTAAAGCCTAGAAAATGAAAACTGCTGTCATTGCCTTAAATCAATACAGTATATTTCCACAGGTAGGAAACTGACAAGGTCACATTGTGACTGTACTTGGAAATGTAAAAGAGAAGGAACTATGTAACCATTTAGCAATTAGTGATTTCAGGTAGCTGCAATTACTATATCTTTTCATTCACTTTGTCAAGGTTACATTGGAACCTTGTATTGCATTATTGCAATACAAACTGAACTGAAAGATACTTTGAAAGTAAAAGGGTCCATTTATTTACTGCATAAAATGAGTTAAGCTTTTTGTAGAAGTTTCGTAGAGACTAGAGAGTGAGTTTCTACTCTATAAAATCGACTGACATGAAAATGGACTGAGCTTCAACAGAGAAGGACAGACTGTTTACTGTTGTACATGATGTGATGGATGAAGAGGTCAGTTTATTTCTCGGTGAAGGATTGGAGGACATAAAAAAAATTCAACTTGTCAAGTTCAAAGTTGACAGGGAACCTTTAAGATGTTGTTTCTGACTCTAATGCCACGTACACACGGTCAGAATTTCCGACAACAAATGTTCGATGGGAGCTTGTTGTCGGAAATTCCGACCGTGTGTAGGCTTCATCGGACATTTTCCGTCAGAGTTTCTGACAAACAAAATTTGAGAGCTGGATCTCCAATTTTCCGACAACAAAATCCGTTGTCAGAAATTTCGATTGTGTGCACACAATTCCAATGCACAAAATTCCACGCATGCTCGGAATCAAGCATTTGAGCAGCACTGCCTATTGAACTTCATTTTACTCGGCTCGTCATACGTGTTGTACATCACAGCGTTCTTGACGTTTGGAATTTCCGACAACATTTGTGTGACCGTGTGTATGCAAGACAAGTTTGAGCCAACATCCGTCAGAAAAAAAAAAGAATTTTGTTGTCGGAATGTGCGATCGTGTGTACGCGGCATTAGTGTAGTATACACACTGATCTATGATATACTGCATGAAAGTAACAGTCATGTCTAGAATTGTCTAAAAGTCTTTGGATTCAACAGTACAACATTAAAGTTGACTTCCAGATAAATAGGCAGCACAGTGGCTAAGTGGTTAGCACTTTCACCTAGAAGAACTACGGCAGTTGGTTCGAATCCCAACCATGTTACTATCTGAACAGACTTTTGTATGTTCTCCCTGTGTCTACGTGGGTTTCCTCCGGGTACTCCGGTTTACTTTCACTCACCAAAGACATGCTGGTAGGTAAATGGCTCCTGTCTAAATTGGCCCTAGTATGTGTATGTATGAATGTGAGTTAGGGACCTTAGAGTGGGAGCTCCTTGAGGGCAAGAACTGATGTACAGTGCCTTGAAAAAGTATTCATACCCCTTGAAACTTGCCACATTTTGTCATGTTACAACCAAAAACGTAAATATGTTTTATTGGGATTTTATGTGAAAGACCAACACAAAGTGGGACATAAGGAAGGAAAATGATAAATGGTTTTCAATATTTTTTACAAATAAATATGTGAAAAGTGTGGTGTGCATTTATACTCAGCCCCCTCTGATTCAATACTTTGTAGAACCACCTTCCGCTGCAATTACAGCTGCAAGTCTTTTTTGGGGATGTCTCTACCAGCTTTGCACATCTAGAGAGTGACATTTTTGCCCATTCTTTGCAAAATAGCTGAAGCTCTGTCAAATTGGATGGAGAGCGTCTGTGAACAGCAATTTTCAAGTCTTGCCACAGATTCTCAATTGGATTTAGGTTTAGGCTTTGACTGGGCCATTCTAACACATGCATATGCTTTGATCTAAGCCATTCCATTGTAGCTCTGACTGTATGTTTAGGGTCGTTGTCTAGGGTCGTTGTCCTGCTGGAAGGTGAACCTGATAGTTGTACCATGTCAAAGTGTGGAAAATTTCAAGGGGTGTGAATGCTTTTTCAAGGCACTATAAATATACAATATACTGTATATGTAAAGCACTGCATAATTGACAGCGGTACCTGCAATAAATAAATACACAGGTGAAATATATAAGTAGGAACTGTTTACCTGCCAAATGATTCATATTTCTGTCCATCCAGTCCTGAAATTTAGACAGCACCGTCCCAGCTGGCAAGGGAGGAGATGATATTTTTACTAAAGCTTCACTTTCACTTTACAGGTCTCATTCGCACCCCCCACCCTGTGAGTAGAGGTAAAAGATAGGCAGCTGACTGATGTGATAATCTCTCTCATTCTGCTCTCTCGTTCTATCAGTGTGCTCCTTGCACTGTATTGCTCTACAGAACACTGCAGTACCGGTTCCTTGACCTTCTCTGAGTTCTGCTGTGTACAGTAGACTGCAAGAGGCTGATACCAAATCAAACTCAGGTACTTACACTCCGTGCATTTAATAAAAATACATGTAATGATGTATTAAAGCAGGACTCTAGACAAAAATAACAAGATAACAATAAATAGCCCATTATACCATAAAATAGGAAAACCAGCTTTGCTGCAATATTCACTTTCAGCCCAAAGATTTTCGCTGTGGTATTTTTTTCTGCTATTAGTTCTCTTATGCCCCGTACACACGGTAGGATTTTCCGATGGAAAATGTCCGATCGGAGTGTGTTGTCGGAAATTCCGACCGTGTGTGGTCTCCATTGGACATTTTCCATCGGATTTTCCGACACACAAAGTTGGAGAGCAGGAGATAAAATTTTCCGACAACAAAATCCGATCGCACCGACCGTGTGTGGCCTGTTCCGACGCACAAAGTGCCACGCAGGCTCAGAAGAAATTCCGACACGGAACAGCTCGTTCTGGTAAACTTAGCGCTCGCAATGGATACAGCACGTTCGTCACACTGCAATGTCAAAAATGGTTTAATACAGCGCACTCTCTTCTTCTTTATAATGTGAGAAGAATGAAGTAGTTTTGCTGCTCATATTCACACACACTTCTCACAAAGTTTTAATTTTGTTTTGTTATTAGGATTGCCTGAATATATTGTTATTAGTTGTCACATCTGACAGAATGTTTTTTTTTTTATTTAATTTTTTTGGGGATTTTAAGCCTTTTTTTTTAGATTTAATGTTTGTATTTTTTCAAAGGCTGATCTTTGTTCAATGTTATTTTTATTTTTACTCCAGACTATTTTTGTGTGTGTTTTGTGTGTCAAGTTACCCCAACACCATTGATATCTTTTATTATTTAATCTCAAGGAGATTGTTTGTTGTTGGTGTCCCTTGTTAATTTCACATTGCATATTTGAAATGTACCTGAATCCTCACAAAAAAACTGTCCTTTTTGAAGTAAAACACATAGGAGAGTATAATTCAAAACAAAAATCCTTTATTAAGGGCTTAGAACCAAAAAAGAGGAAGGCAACACTGGATCAACAGGAGAAATTAGCGAAGCCTGGGACCCCCACGGCAGACATCAATTCTTGAACATCAAAATTGGTGGCCTGAGTAGTCCATATGTAAGGGAGGGCAGTCTGGTCCAGAATTCGCAGAGATCCGGATAGCAGCAGATGACATCTGTGTCCCCAGGCTGTGGTACCACAAGAGGCTGCATCTTTTGGCCGACCAGACTGGATCCAGGGTCCTCACTTTCTGGTATTCCTTCCACGCTTCCTTCCGGGCTGTGGCTGTCCTGTTGGAGATGTGGCAGGAGGAGGAGTAGGACCTGGAGGAGGAGGAGGACTGGGAGGACCTGGAGGAGAAGGAGGAGGAGGACCTGCAGGAGGAGGAGGAGGACCATCGCAAAGGTGTGTCTGAGCTGTAATTTGGCCCCTCATACCTTTGTTAAGAGCCTCCGATATGAGCGCCTCACACATGACTTGTTGTCCCTCCTCCATCCTCTGCATTTTATAGGCAATGATGGCAGCAATGTCCTCCTCCACGGTCTGTCGTGCTCCCAGGGCCTCTGTAGCCCTCCAAAAGAGTCCTCTGCCAGCCTCCTCTAGGGCACTCCTCCTACTGCCACTATCTCTTTTCAGGGGGGGTGGAGGGACCGGCATATCAGCCAGCCGGCTCGGCCCGGCCACCTCCTGGCTGAGACTTCCCTGTGTATGAAAAAGGGACATGGTTTTAGTTTTTGCTTCATCAATCACAATCCTAAATTAGTATTTCCAACTAACATCTAGTTAACATCATTGATTGGACAAGCAGAAATATTTAGAGGAATGCTATACCTGGCTCAATCTGGGCTCCTCCACATGTTGCCTGGAAGGCCCAGGTTGGGCGTCAGAAGCCTCAGCCGGGGGGGAAGGAAGCGTGGAAGGAAGACTGGAGAGGGATGGCCTGGGTTCAGTCTGGCCTGCCAGAAAATGCAGCCTGTCGTAGTACCACATCCTGGGGACATAGATGTCATCTGCTGCTCCGGATCTCTGTGAATCCAGGACTTTCTTGCGCTCCCTTATGCCGCGTACACACGGTCGGACTTTTCGTCTACAAAAGTCCAACGGACGCTGACGGACTAAAGCTGGCTGGTAATCCGATCGTGTGTGGGCTTCTCCGGACTTTCAACATACTTTTTTAGCCTCAAATCCGACGTACTTTAGATTTGAAACATGCTTCAAATCTTTACTTCGTAACTACGACGGACCCCGAAATCCGCTCGTCTGTGTGCTAGTCCGACGGACAAAAAGCCACGCTAGGGCACCTATTGGCTACTGGCTATGAACTTCCTTATTTTAGTCCGGTGTACGTCATCACGTAAGAATTCGATGGACTTTTGTGTGATCGTGTGTAGGCAAGTCTGTTCGTTAGAAAGTCCGCCGCAAGTCCGTCGAAAGTCCGCCGAAAGTCTGCCGGAAGTCTGTCGGACAGGCTGTCTGACTTTTGTAGACGAAAAGTCCGACCGTGTGTACGCGGCATAAGATATGTACTTCTCAGGCCACCAATTAATATCTTTAAATAGGTGATGTCTGCTGTGGGGATCACCTGCTTCACAATTTCACACAATTGCTCCAGTGCTGCCTTCCTCTTTGCTTGGTTCTTGTAATGGGGGTGTTTTAATCTCCCACAGACATGGCAGCTCCCTTAACATATCTATGAATACTGACATGAAGTCATTGTCTTTAACTAAGATATCCATGTTCACTGCAAGACACAACACAAGACAAAGCCTAATGTCAGACAAAACTCTCCTAATCTTGTTACAATATAGGCCTCAATGTAGAAGCAGTATAGGCACAAGTTTGTCTCTTACCTTCGTTCTTACGATCGGCGCGTCCAATGCTCCTTCCTCCGCTCACAGATCGTACGTAATACGCACGTGTGTTACGCTTTATATACACTGCGCATGCGTGTAACTCCGCCCGCCCCTGACGTTCTTTCTATTCTATTCCCCGCCCCTTTTCGTTCGGTGCAGTGGGGGAAGAGCACATGACGGAGTCACAGCAGGTGCGTGCTAATTACAGGAACGAGGAGGAGGAGGAGGAAAGCCCGGATCCGGACACGTCCCGATCCAGAAGGAGACGTTTTAAGGCCACAAATATGTCCTTTGGGGAGATGTTGGAGATGGTCGACATCATGAAGAAGGCCGACTATGACGGAAAGTATGGGCCTTGCCCCAACCCCAATATCAGAAAGGCCAAGATCATGGCGAAAGTAGTCAAAAGTCTTCACAAGAATTTCGGGGTAGGAAGATCGAAAGATCAGCTCAGGAAGCGGTGGTCGGACCTGAAATTAAGAGAGCCAGAGCAGTACCGAAAGATCCGGAGAGTGCTGCAAAAAAGTAAGTAGTTGTGCTGTGTTCCTATTCTTTCTGTCTTTATTCCGTTCGTGCTGCTCCATATGCTTTTCTTAATTGTACAGTTTAAAAGGGCAACTTTAATGTTCATGGGCCCATTCTTCGTTCGTATCAAACATTTTTCTTTCGGCCTCTAAAACACCATTGTTTAGGCCATATGCACTTTCCCACATTTTTTTGGGCCTACTTGGATGCCAAATATTTGTTTGTGTAGATGGGTTTGTTACTAGAATGAAATGCAAACTAGATTCTGTGTAAGGAGAGGACACTGAGCAGCTGTTTTCACATGTGGACACTGGAGCATTAGTGTGGAACACAAGAACACCATTTTTATTAGGGGGGCCACACAGGTGCTCCAGTGTATACTTTAGGGGGGTCTCCATCTGTGAAGCTTGTACCAAACAGGTAAAGTATTGCAGCTTGACAAAGGGCAATAAAAAAAATACATCTTGGAACTCGGCTAAAATAGACAATTGTACCCCACTTCCAAGCAATGTTTCCTATTTATAGTTCTGCCATCAAATATCTGTGTGCTAATAATACCATTTTTGTTTTACATAGGGGAGAAAAGACTCCGAGGACACCCCTCATCCGAGGAGACCACAGACCCCCCACCTATGGAAGAAGGGGAAATACCACAAACCCAAGAAGAGCAGGAGGAAGAAGAAGATGTGGTGGAAATTGGCACCACAACAGGTGAGTGTCTGCGACCACAGACTCAGGTAAGAGATGGATGGTGGCAGATTTTTGATACCTGTTTTTGTTTTGTTTCTCTCTTTTTAGGTGATCGTGATGTGAGGTATCGAGATCCTTTCACATCAGAAAGTGCCCAGATCCTGATCGGGGAGATCATGGGGTGTAATGTCGAATTGCAAAACATCCAGAAAAAAATAAATGATGTGATTCAAAAAAATAATAACATCATTGATGTTTTGGGGCGAATTTAAAACCCCACAAAATCACTTTTTTGATTGTGGTCCAATGTTTTAAATCTTTTTGCAATGTTTTGAAAAGCCAAATTTGGAGGATGCACACAGTGTGCCAACATGTGCTATCTGCCATCACGGGAGATCAAGGGACGCGTTTTGGGGGTCCAACCCCTTCCTCAATTATAAAGTAGCGGTGAGGAAGGGCTTGCTCCCCAAAAAAAGTCCCTTGACCCCCCGTGATGGCAGCTAGCACATGTTGACATTCGTAAATTGGTGTGCATCTTCCAAATTTGGCTTTTCCAGGGGTGATTTTCCCCCATCTGAACGCAATATCAAACACACTTCCAAAATACTGATGTCTGATATAGCCTTCAGGTTTTACCTAATGTGAACTTTGTAAGTTCAAGTTTTTTGGCTTTCTTGTTGGTTTTACACAGGCCTGTTTTATCTTAAATGGATATTTCGATTTTTGATAATGCTACCCCAAAAATTGTTATATAACAAACATGTTGGTTTGTTTTAAAAACCTTTGGTAAATGCACATGTGATTGTGCAGGTATAAAAAAGTTGGTTAATCAAGAGTGTGTGGATTATTGTCTCAACACTACAACACTTTTGGGGTGACGTAATTGCTGTTTTCTGCGAAAATGGGGGTTATTTCCTAAGGGCAAATCCTCTTTGCACTACAAGTGCAGGTTCAGTGAAATGTGTTTTTGCATTTAGTAAATAACACCCAACAGTGCTTTGTATAATAAGGTTACGCAATCACGACATTTTCTGGACTCAACACATTTCTGTCAGGGTCAGCTAAAACAAACACAAGCAGTAAATGTCCACAAAGAATATCTTTTTTTGTTTTATTCTAAAAAGACTTCACAGATTTACTGGCATATTGATAGCCCCCCTACCCGCAAAGAACTCCAGGTAGCGTAACCGGACATCACGGGCACTCAGGGAGGGCAAGCCAGGACGGCCGCTTTCAAGCGCCGTCAGTGTGGTTTGATATATCATTCCGGCCTCAGGCCCAACTGAGCCAGCATAGTTGGCCGAATGTTTCCTTAAAAAGTTATGGAGAACACAGCACGCAAGTATAATATGGTTCAGTTTATACTCCGCCATATGGTGGGTGTCAGAAATAGGCGGAACCGGCTGGCCAGGATTCCAAATGTGTTCTCCACCACTCTTCGGGCTCTGGCCAGCTGGTAATTAAAAACCCTCTGTTCCGGGGTGAGGGTCCTCATTGGGAATGGCGGTCCCCCAGCGCAAACGCTTCATCAGCAATGAACACAAATGGGAGTCCTTCCACATTGTCCTCTGGAGCTGGCAAGTCCAAGCTGCCATTCTGGAGACGCCTGTAAAACTCAGTCTGGGCGATGACTCCACCATCGGACATCCGGCCATTCTTCCCCACGTCCACATACAGAAAGTCGTAATTAGCCGACACCACTGCCAACATCACTATACTATTGAACCCCTTATAGTTGAAATAGTATGACCCCGAGTTGGGTGGTGGGACGATGTGGACGTGTTTCCCATCAATTGCCCCTCCACAGTTAGGAAATTTCCACCGCTTGGCAAAGTGGGAGGCCACAGTCTGCCATTCCTGTGGCGAGGAAGGAAACTGTTGAGGAAAAAACAATAAACATTACTATTTTTGATCAGAAACATGGCAAGCAGATTAGACACAAACATTATGGGGCAACCTCCAGATAGCATTTATTAAGGGGAATTTAACAACGCCAAAGTATAAGGTACACCTATCATATTCCCCCTCCCCCCCTCTCATGGGCCATTTCTAACATTATAGGGGGTGTGTGGAAATCTGGGACAGGTAACCCTCTTCACTTCATTGAGAGATGAATGCCTAAATACAGGATATTACTTGGAACAGCCCCTCCTTAGTTACACTATTGGCAGACCACTGGACAGGTAAGAAGTGTCATAATACCAAGATAGAAATACACACTGTACACATTTGAGGACATTTGGACATTCTGCTATTACCTGTCAAGATAATAATAGGATCCCAAAACTTTAAACAGTACCATTTGAAAGTATACAGGCAGGCCCTTGCACTACATGCTTTGGGGAATTCATCCATAAATCTGACCAGTAAAGAGATGGGTATAGTGTGTATGGGTTTGGCAAAGTCAGCAGATAGATGATTGAGGATAGAGAATTGGGATCAGCTGACTTAGCAGTTGGGGGTTGGGAGGGTTACTAAAAAATATTTGGGGACACCACCAAAAAAAAGCCTCTGGCACTCTGCCTGAATTTAAAGCAAAAATAACATTTCAAAACATTTTAGGGGGTGTTTGGGGTAAAGCACTACTATGGAGCAGAAAAAATACATTGTTAAGTGACTACATGAGGTGAATATAGGGCCAGGAGACACCATGCTGGGGAGGTTATTGAAGGGCAAATATGTATGAAGGACCTAAAATATTAATTACATAAAAATCCAGCATGCATGAGAACAAAGGGGACATTCACAGCATATTACAATCATGGTAATTAGGGAATGAGGAAAGAAATACAATATATTAGCAAACATTCAATACAATAAAATGTGATATAAAAGGATAAAAATCTTACCTTCATATACTCCTTCTGCAGGACCTGGATGATGGCAGAACAGGTCTCTGGGATATTGATCCCCAGAGCCTGGGGGGAGATGCCTGTCGAGAACTTGAGGTCCTGCAGGCTTCTCCCTGTCACCAAATACCGCAGGGTAGCGACCAACCTCTGCTCCGGAGTGATGGCTTGCCTCATGCAAGTATCCTGCCTGCTAATATAAGGGGGCAGCGAAGCCAACAGACGGTGAAACACGGGGTCCGTCATCCTGAGAAAGTTCCTGAAATCATCAGGATTATTCTCACGGATCTCACGGAGCAAAGGCATATGAGAGAACTGGTCACGCTGAAGCAACCAATTCTTGGTCCATGAACTCCTCCCCACCCTGTTCATGGACTGGACTTGTGTCAAGGTCAGGACACCAACACCAAGCCCCCGCACAGCACGAACTCTACGAGGAGTACGCATACGAATCATGGCTAGAAAACGGTCGGCTGCTCAGAACGAAGTAACAGAACGCACTGAAGAACAGCAAGGCCTGTGAAGAGCGACCTGAAAAACAGTAACGAACGAACAAGAATACAATGACTAATTAAAGTCACGCGGAACTTGCTGCACGCACTGAAGAGCAGATACAAACCCACAAGCACAAACTTAACGGCAGAAAACGATCTGAAAGCCACGAGTCTGAAAAAGCGCGAATCGTCTCTCACCAAACTTTTACTAACACGAGATTAGCAAAAGGAGCCCAAAGGGTGCCACGCTTGGTTCTGAACCGGCCTTTTCTAGTCTCGTTGTACGTGGTGTACGTGACCGCGTGGTTGGCGATCGGAAATTCCGACAACTTTGTGTGACCGTGTGTAGACAAAACAAGTTTGAGCCAACATCCGTCTGAAAAAATCCTAGGATTTTGTTGTCAGAATGTCCGAACAAAGTCCGACCGTGTGTACGGGGCATTAGTCTAAAGGTAGAGTTGCCACCTCATCCCTTTAAAACTGAACACATATTAATTACACAGGTTCTGTGGCTGATTAAGGTGGTAATTAAACTCACTTGGTGCCTTATCTGCAATAAACTAGCCTCAGAACCTGTGTAAATTATGTGTTAGGGTTGCCACCTCATCCCTTTAAACCCCAACTAAAGCCCAGCCTCATTCAACTAAGTCCAGGTCATCCTAGTTTTGCCCCAACCTGAGACTGGACAGTGAAAGGAGAAGCAACAGAGTGATGAGCTCTACTCTGTCAATCTCCTACTATCAGCATACTTCTTGTCAGCACATGAACTGATTGGTTCCTTATTCTGCCTCTTCCTCTTCCATTCCAGCCCAGGTCAAATTTAGGTATTTACACTGCTTGCATTAAAAATACATTTAATTTTCTACTGATGATTACTGTACAGAGCTGCGTTGATATGTGTCTTTTGTATCTGCCTGGATTTCAGCTTTAAACATGAACACAACCTTCAAGTGGGACTTTACCAAGTTTTAAACATGAAGCTTTATTAATAGTCTTGATAGGATGGACACATAAAACAATTAAAATGGTGGAAATATTTACTTTTCTTGCAGAAACTGCAAATTTACAGGCTCTCTCAGTATAAATGTTATCGTATTTAGATGTGTGATGCAGCTCTGTATTCCACTACAGTCATATATATATCTCCTTGCTTAACAATTTCCAACATAACAGTCACTTAGGGAGTGCATTGGTTTCAGTTGGCTGACTCATAGGCTTGCGTTCTGGGAGCAGTAAAGACAACCGTTGTGTAGCACTGCAAAATAGCAAGGACTAAATATATAATGAGTAAATATGATTACAAATTATACATACTGTCAAGGTTTCTAAAACATTTACACCTATCAACATGATTACTTACATTAAGCTGACCTCTTTTAAATGTATATGCTAAATTCCAATTCTACACAAGAAAAAAGACCTCTCCTGCGCTCAGGTGTCCATGAACTGGATATGTGGTGCAGCCACCTATAGAAGTAATGCCTAGCGTCTTGCAGCCCTCATTTGAACAATGGGTATTCAAGCTATAAAAAACAAAAAGCAACTGTGGGAACTGCGTGCATATGTGCCACAGAAAGAAAGAAGTCTTTGGAACAGACGGTAGGGTCCACAAGATTAAGCAGTTCATCAACTGCGGTACCCCGTATGTCATCTATGGTCTCCTGTGCCCCTGTGGCCTCCTCTATGTTGGACGGACATCAAGAGTTATGAGGATAAGAATGAACGAGCACAGGAGTAGTATCCTGACAGAAAAGGATAACTACTCAATACCGAAACATTTCAAAGAAACCCACAGTAGCAGTACAGAGGGCCTCAAAGTGTTCGGCATAGAAGCAATGCCGAGCGACCTAGATAGTGGTAAAAAATATCAAATGCTGTGTAGTAGAGAGGCCTTCTGGATATTTTCCCTAGGAACTTTGGCCCCGAAAGGTCTGAACGAGGAAATTGAACTACACAATGTAGCATAATTCCTTCAGTTCCCGTCCAAGCTTTCGAGCCATTGTTAACATCAGTTAGAGAATTCTGATGTGACTTCTCTAGTGTGTCCTTCGCCTCCACTATGTTGGTAGGGGCTCACTCTTGGGGTTTATGGGATGCACTAAGGTCAAGGACTAGGAATTGGGTAGACCATTTGGCAGGTGTAGTAATAGGTTTTAGCCGTTAGGTATTTGTCTAGAAGCTAGTTATTAGGTTTAGGTTGTGGTTGGTTTTAGATAGTTGCCTATTGGCCTATTTGACTACATGATGTACTTTTTGTAATTTTATGTAATTTACCGCCAATGTAATTTACCGCCATTGGAGTATATTGTCTATTCCCACCAGATGCTAGCGGGCAATGGTGCCTCTCTTTCTCTCTCTCTCTTGTTTATGGTATGCCGGTCCGCAGAGGTATCTTCCAGGGTATATGCTGAGGTGATGGTTACCACTGTCATTTGGCACAGTATGATGTATTATTATATGGTTTATATACATATTTGTCACTATATTTTTTTTTATATATAATTTACATCCACATGGAGTGGGGTGCAGCCTTTCAGTAGGAACACTCTATTGCTGTGTCTAATGGCGATTAATATTGGTATAGGCTGATGGGGTTCAGTATTCACGTTGAGATCTCATATGTATTTTTAGTATTTTATACTATGAACTATTTATCATTTTATAATCCTTCCTCCTCTAGACTAATATCGTGCTGATATCATGACGACTAATTGTTATGGACTTCCATGTGTTGGTTTTTTTTAACATTAAGTATATTATATGTTATATTTTAATCTATGAATTTTATGGATATATGATTTACTGTACCTTGGAGGGATACTTCTGCGGACTCCTAACAATTTTACATTATGATCAACATATAGGCTTGGATTCCATTTTCCATTATCCCCTTTTTTCCACTTCCTTATTTGGGAATCGAGATTTACATTATAATACTTTCAATTCCATTTAATTTTTTTTTTTTTTTTTATTTATTTATTTTTTTTTATTTGCATTATTAAATTTGTTCTTTACATTTTTTAATAATTTTTTTTTTATATTATTATTAATTTTTTTTTTTTTATTATTATATATTTTTTATTTTATTTTTTTAATTATTGTTTTTTTTAATTTTTTTTTTTAATTAATATTTTTTTTTTTTTTTATTATTATTATTATTATATATATATATATATATATATATATATATATATATATATATATATATATATATATATATATATATATATATATATATATATTTTTTTTTTTTCTTTAATTAATTAACTAATTACGTTTTTAAAATATAGATTCCTTTTCCCCTCCATTTCCCATCAATGTTTCTTTAGAGAAAAGTGGGTTGAGCACTGCTAGTAGTCCTCGCCAGAACGCTGCCTGTCCTGCTTTGCCAGATCGCGCCTCTGCCAATGATGATAATGTTGATAATGTTGGTAGTGGAGCGATTGGTAGAGAGCGCGCGGCCATACTGAGATGCGCGCGCATCATTCATCACAGGTTGACGGTCGGAAGCAGTGGGTGGAACGCAAACACACCCACGCTTCCGGACCGTGTTCCTGGCGCACAGTGACCTCTGATGCATGTGGAGGAGGGGGTAATGGCGCCACGATCGGCCGGAAGTTGCGGGTGGAACGCAGGTACGCCCGCACTTCCCGGCCTGTTGAATAGCGTGCGTTCCACACATGGCATGCGGCACCATTAGGGCTCCTGGGAGCCGGAGGAGCCCGGCATCATTCACCCCAGTAGATCGGGGGCATGGGAACACAATTAGAGCTGCATGAAAACGAGATGTCTTCGTTTTGGCGCACCCAATCCCTCTTCCCCTGCCCTGCTGCACATAGCATATGGTGAGAGTGGAATTGACCTACTGGTCCAGTGTTTCTATATACTTTATATCTTTTTATATCTTTTTATATCTATTTATTTTTTCAATTAATCAATTTCTTTTTATACTAGTATTACCACTACCATTATCTCTTTAGCAGATTACATTGAGTGATGTTTGCCCTCTATATTTTGGCTAACAAATGGGGAATCACACTCAGAGGGATGGGATAGAGAGGGTTAACCCGAATGGGTGGGTGGTGCCTAATACCTGTGGGAGGGGGCGTCGTCACTAATTGGGTGGGGTAGACACAGGCACATACATTTATAGAGAGAGCAATTCGAGAGACCAACCATTGCCCGCTTAGGCTCTGAAGAAAGGGGTGCTCCCCCGAAACGCGTAAGCCATCAGCCATTTGCGCTGGTCCTATCCTCTCGGCAACAGGTCCTGGGGTGTCGATCCACAGAAACAGCGCTTTTGCGCCCTTTTGAAAGCTATTTTCACTAGCTCGTTTGTGAGTATAATTTTTACTGTTTTTATGCTGCATTAAAGTTTACCAGTGGTAATGCACTAGGTTGGTGCGCCCTCTTTCTTTTCTGTTTTTTATAGCTTGAATACCCATTGTTCAAATGAGGGCTGCAAGACGCTAGGCATTACTTCTATAGGTGGCTGCACCACATATCCAGTTCATGGACACCTGAGCGCAGGAGAGGTCTTTTTTCTTGTGTTTGTCTGATTTGATTTGGGGACTCCAGCAGCTGGGTGGACAGAAAATGTGGTGCTAAGAAGGACTGAGAGTATATATCAGCCAGTATGGTATTATCCATAGAAGAAAGGCAGCTAAGGAGAGCTTTGTTGGCAAAAGGATTCCTGAACAGTATCGATAATTATGAACAGCAACCGGAAGGACCAGAGGCTATTGAGACTATTAAAGTCGCACCAAACAGAGAGGAAATTATGATATCAACATATTATAAATTGAAGCATCTCCTGGAGAATGAAATGACCCAATGGTGGGATGTTGTCTTATTGCAAAAGTACTTAGAAGTAAATAGAATTCCTAGAGGATTAAGGCTAACAAAGGTATGCGATTTTTTAGATGAAGATATTGGCCAAGATTGGATTAGGGAGATGCGGACATTCAATAAATCCTGGCTAGGAATGATTATCAAACAGAGGGAGAGGAATCTAGCAATTGTAAAGTCGGAGATTATTGATATTCAAGAACAGCTAGAGGCATTTTTAGATATAGAATCTTTTTCCACATGGGATACGAGAATTAATAAACAAACTACAAAATTCGAGGCAGATTTAATAGTCAAGAAGTCTGGGAAATTTGAGAGGGATAGGCAGGATTATGTGTCAGGGCGGGAGTTTAATTGGAAGAAAGACAAGACGCCTGGACCCTGTACCTATATACAGGATAGTGACCCCGAGATAAGAGACCGCCCTGAGGCCAGCACTTCATCCAATGCTGGTAGTAGGACGAACAACAATAGAAACAGAAACCGTAACAGAAACCAGTCTAAAAATAAGAGCAAACATTGGGGTAGAAACAATAGGACGAGAGTTAGGAACAATGGGAATAAGAAACAAAATGATTGGTTGGATTCAGGCCCCTATAGATGTAGCGTGCATGAAGATTTTCTGCCCCTTCGAGAACAAAGGGGTTCATCTGACAACCGTGATCACAATGAGAAAAGTAAGCAAGGCAATCAGAAGGCTGGAGACCTCATTGGCCATGACCTTGCTGCTGACGAGATTCGGCTACAGCAGAAGGAGATCACAACACAAGAGGTGAGGAGCGATTTAGCGATACCGATACAGCCCACGATAGATGAATTTGAGAAACATCAGGAGTCCCTTTTGAAACCAAGATGCAATGAGGCATTGGGAATAGAAAAGGTCAGTACTAATATAACCAAATCCAAGGTTGAGATTCCTTTTTTTGTGCAAGGAGCTGCGGGAAGAACAAAACCCGCAGCGCAGAAAAGCATCGCATTTCGACCTCTATCACCCCCGAACACCAGGAGGCAATTAAAACAACGAGAAGAGGGTGTAGGGGAGGGCGGAAATCCAAAGAGAGATCAAAAACATCAGAGAGCCACTCAACTATAAAAATTTTCAATTTGTCCAGATGTGAGTTCCTTGATACAGAGCTCGAATTACTTAGAAGGGGGCTCAATTATGCTCCTGAGAGCTCTCCAAACTTGTTTGAGCTCTTTATCGATCTCAACAAGTTTGTGCGGAATCTCACTGTGAAGCGCCATTTTAGGTTGAAGGAACTAAATGGAACGACAAATGAGGGTCCAGAAACGACTATTCCCATTGCCCATGATGAACCTCTTGACAAGGAGGTATTGGAGATTTTGGAGGAGCTGTACCTGGAAGGAGGTCAAGAATCTGTGGGAGTCCTTCCTCCCTCAATCCTGGAGGGTGGGACTATCAACACTAATTTTAGACCAAAATCCAGCTTCTATCCCCACTGGAACAAGGGGAACTTTATACCTACGTTCTATGAAGTAGTGATGGAGGAATTCAGGAGAATCTGTGGAAACAAGAAACGGAAGTATACTAAAGACCACGGAGCTAGCTTGGAGGGTCCTTTGGATAGTTTGAAAAAGAACTCTGAAATTGTCATAAGAAAAGCAGACAAAGGTGGAGGTCTGGTGATTCAAGATAGAGATCAATATCTGGAGGAAGCATATAGACTGATTGGTGATACCAACACCTATGGGAGACTTACTTGGGATCCCACAGTTAACTATAACATGGAATTAAAAGCGCTTCTGGATAAAGCATTATCAGATCAAGTCCTGACCAAAAACGAGTACTACTTTTTGTATTCCAAGCACCCAGTGGTCCCCCACTTCTACCATATCCCAAAGATACACAAAGATATGGAGAAGCCCCCAGGAAGACCGATTATAGCAGGGATTGACAGCCTGACTAGCAATCTGGGCAATTATATCGATTACTTTCTCCAGGGATTGGTAGTTAACCTGCCATCATACATCAAGGACTCAGGCCATGCTCTAGAGGTACTTAGTGCTTATACTTGGGAGCAGGGCTATAGATGGCTATCACTCGATGTGACATCTCTATACACCTCTATCCAGCATGAGTTCGGTCTTAGAGCTATCGAATATTATATAGCAGAAGCACACGTATTTGATCCCAGGCAAGCTCGTTTCATTTATGAATGTATCGAGTTCACTTTGACCCACAATTACTTCACTTTCTTGGACAGGCACTATAGGCAGATAAGGGGTACAGCTATGGGTGCAAGGTTTGCCCCTAGCTATGCGAACCTGTTTATGGGTTATTGGGAACTCAACCACATTTGGGCCAATAACCCCTATGGGAAGAACCTGGTGTTGTACTCGCGGTACATAGACGATATTCTTATCATCTGGAGTGGTACCGATGAGGAGCTGAAAGGATTTCTTGCACATTGTGCAGGAAACCCATATGGGATTTCCTTTACCCATGTGGTGGATGACAAGTCCCTGGTTTTCCTGGACCTAGAGCTACAGGTGGACGACACTGGGACCATCTTCTCAAAAACCCACTTTAAACCGAGCGCCGGGAATTCATATCTCCACGCCCGGAGTCACCATCACCCTAGATGGATTAGGAATGTCCCCTTTGGCCAGTTTTGCAGGCTTAGGCGAACCTGCACACTGAAGCAAGATTATGAAGAACAGAGCCTCATCCTTAAGAATAAGTTCAAGGAAAAGGGCTATGAAGAGGAGCATATTGAGGAGGCATTCCAAAAGTACCTTGTGTTGTACGACAACACTTGTGTTGGCGAAGAAGAAAAAAAGATAAACCCACATGTGGACGAACAACCACAAGTACGGTTTTGCACTAGGTACAATAACAAGGCCCCCATAATACAAAAAATCCTCAAAAAGAATTGGAGAATCCTTGAATCAGATCCCATCTTAAAGACAAGCCTTCCTTCGCATCCTAATTTGGTCTTTAGGAGACCGAAGGACCTTAGGAGCATCATTGCCCCTAGTAGGATAAGAAAACAAAGAAATGGAGGACTCAGCAGCACCTGGAGTACAATTTTTGACCAGAAGGGCAGTTACAGATGTGGGAGCAGCAACTGTGGGAACTGCGTGCATATGTGCCACAGAAAGAAAGAAGTCTTTGGAACAGACGGTAGGGTCCACAAGATTAAGCAGTTCATCAACTGCGGTACCCCGTATGTCATCTATGGTCTCCTGTGCCCCTGTGGCCTCCTCTATGTTGGACGGACATCAAGAGTTATGAGGATAAGAATGAACGAGCACAGGAGTAGTATCCTGACAGAAAAGGATAACTACTCAATACCGAAACATTTCAAAGAAACCCACAGTAGCAGTACAGAGGGCCTCAAAGTGTTCGGCATAGAAGCAATGCCGAGCGACCTAGATAGTGGTAAAAAATATCAAATGCTGTGTAGTAGAGAGGCCTTCTGGATATTTTCCCTAGGAACTTTGGCCCCGAAAGGTCTGAACGAGGAAATTGAACTACACAATGTAGCATAATTCCTTCAGTTCCCGTCCAAGCTTTCGAGCCATTGTTAGCATCAGTTAGAGAATTCTGATGTGACTTCTCTAGTGTGTCCTTCGCCTCCACTATGTTGGTAGGGGCTCACTCTTGGGGTTTATGGGATGCACTAAGGTCAAGGACTAGGAATTGGGTAGACCATTTGGCAGGTGTAGTAATAGGTTTTAGCCGTTAGGTATTTGTCTAGAAGCTAGTTATTAGGTTTAGGTTGTGGTTGGTTTTAGATAGTTGCCTATTGGCCTATTTGACTACATGATGTACTTTTTGTAATTTTATGTAATTTACCGCCAATGTAATTTACCGCCATTGGAGTATATTGTCTATTCCCACCAGATGCTAGCGGGCAATGGTGCCTCTCTTTCTCTCTCTCTCTTGTTTATGGTATGCCGGTCCGCAGAGGTATCTTCCAGGGTATATGCTGAGGTGATGGTTACCACTGTCATTTGGCACAGTATGATGTATTATTATATGGTTTATATACATATTTGTCACTATATTTTTTTTTTATATATAATTTACATCCACATGGAGTGGGGTGCAGCCTTTCAGTAGGAACACTCTATTGCTGTGTCTAATGGCGATTAATATTGGTATAGGCTGATGGGGTTCAGTATTCACGTTGAGATCTCATATGTATTTTTAGTATTTTATACTATGAACTATTTATCATTTTATAATCCTTCCTCCTCTAGACTAATATCGTGCTGATATCATGACGACTAATTGTTATGGACTTCCATGTGTTGGTTTTTTTTAACATTAAGTATATTATATGTTATATTTTAATCTATGAATTTTATGGATATATGATTTACTGTACCTTGGAGGGATACTTCTGCGGACTCCTAACAATTTTACATTATGATCAACATATAGGCTTGGATTCCATTTTCCATTATCCCCTTTTTTCCACTTCCTTATTTGGGAATCGAGATTTACATTATAATACTTTCAATTCTATTTAATTTTTTTTTTTTTTTTTTTTTTTTATTTATTTATTTTTTATTTGCATTATTAAATTTGTTCTTTACATTTTTTAATATTTTTTTTTTTATATTATTATTAATTTTTTTTTTTTTATTATTATATATTTTTTATTTTATTTTTTTAATTATTATTTTTTTTCATTTTTTTTTTAATTAATATTTTTTTTTTTTTTATTATTATTATATATATATATATATATATATATATATATATATATATATATATATATATATATTTTTTTTTTTTTTTTCTTTAATTAATTAACTAATTACGTTTTTAAAATATACATTCCTTTTCCCCTCCATTTCCCATCAATGTTTCTTTAGAGAAAAGTGGGTTGAGCACTGCTAGTAGTCCTCGCCAGAACGCTGCCTGTCCTGCTTTGCCAGATCGCGCCTCTGCCAATGATGATAATGTTGATAATGTTGGTAGTGGAGCGATTGGTAGAGAGCGCGCGGCCATACTGAGATGCGCGCGCATCATTCATCACAGGTTGACGGTCGGAAGCAGTGGGTGGAACGCAAACACACCCACGCTTCCGGACCGTGTTCCTGGCGCACAGTGACCTCTGATGCATGTGGAGGAGGGGGTAATGGCGCCACGATCGGCCGGAAGTTGCGGGTGGAACGCAGGTACGCCCGCACTTCCCGGCCTGTTGAATAGCGTGCGTTCCACACATGGCATGCGGCACCATTAGGGCTCCTGGGAGCCGGAGGAGCCCGGCATCATTCACCCCAGTAGATCGGGGGCATGGGAACACAATTAGAGCTGCATGAAAACGAGATGTCTTCGTTTTGGCGCACCCAATCCCTCTTCCCCTGCCCTGCTGCACATAGCATATGGTGAGAGTGGAATTGACCTACTGGTCCAGTGTTTCTATATACTTTATATCTTTTTATATCTTTTTATATCTATTTATTTTTTCAATTAATCAATTTCTTTTTATACTAGTATTACCACTACCATTATCTCTTTAGCAGATTACATTGAGTGATGTTTGCCCTCTATATTTTGGCTAACAAATGGGGAATCACACTCAGAGGGATGGGATAGAGAGGGTTAACCCGAATGGGTGGGTGGTGCCTAATACCTGTGGGAGGGGGCGTCGTCACTAATTGGGTGTGGTAGACACAGGCACATACATTTATAGAGAGAGCAATTCGAGAGACCAACCATTGCCCGCTTAGGCTCTGAAGAAAGGGGTGCTCCCCCGAAACGCGTAAGCCATCAGCCATTTGCGCTGGTCCTATCCTCTCGGCAACAGGTCCTGGGGTGTCGATCCACAGAAACAGCGCTTTTGCGCCCTTTTGAAAGCTATTTTCACTAGCTCGTTTGTGAGTATAATTTTTACTGTTTTTATGCTGCATTAAAGTTTACCAGTGGTAATGCACTAGGTTGGTGCGCCCTCTTTCTTTTCTGTTTTTTATAGCTTAAATTCCAATTCTAGCCATAACCTTTTTTTTTTTTAGGTTTGTACAGAGTGTTAACGTTTTAGAACCCCTGTCAGGTTGTCCTCGTTGGGAAGATTTTCAATCCTTCCCCTTCAATTACCCTTGTATCTATGGTTAAAAGCAATTCTCCGACCCCATTAATTCTTAGCATATTGAACTAGTGTACCAAGTATACATTTTTTTAAAACAAAGTTCTACTGGTGTATGACCAGCTTAATACTGTTGAACACAGCACCATGAATATGCACCCTCAGACCTGGGACTGTTTGTAACTTATGAGTGGCCTGTTAGTCACTGGTTTGTACTGGGAGAAGGAACCCCTCCTGTAGACTTTAAACATTTCTTTAATCAAACCAGACCTAAAGTCAAAAATAGAATGTATATTTTCTGATTCTCCTGTAGGAGAAGCCTGTACACATGGCTCACCTCGGTAAATTCACACCTCTGTAAAAAAAAAAACTGCTAGTTTACTTTGGGCAGAAGACACTCAAAGGTACTTCAAATTTCCTTCAGCAATCCTGCAGAGCATGCTGGGAGTGCTAGATTCAAAATGCTTTACTATACAAACCTGAAACATATTCCCAAATTTGGTACATTATCCTAACCGAGACCAAATTCCATGTCTTCATGTTGACCTTTAAGGATGCCAATCAATTTTATGGACAAATGGGGAGTTGCCGGGGGAAGGCCAAGTGTTGCTTTTAGAAGTGAAGTTGGTATTATCATTGTAGTTATTCTGGGCACTGTACAGGATTGTTGAAGGTACAGTTTGTTTTCTGTGTTCTCTTTTCTTATTAGGAAGATTTCCCCTTTTCTACCAGGACAGGATTTGATGGGGACAAAGAACACAAAACACTTTTCCAGTAAAACAGGTACGTGTTAGAACCTCTTTAAAGTTATTATTACTGTCTGTACCTTCCTGTCCCAGTGATAACCACATCTCTCATTTCTTGTCCTGCTTTCTTAGGCTGCCAGTGGAAAATAAAGTTAAAGGATATGTCCTCATCAGGGTCTAGGACAGCAATAAAAATATCATGAAAGCTTTTACTGATAGTAAAAAAGTATTATAAAAAAGCTAACACATTTTGGGGCAACACAGCTCATCCTTCATCAGGGCTACAAGAATAAACCTAAAAGTCATAATAATGAAAAGTAGGTCAAGATAAACATATGAGTATATACCAAGATCGCATAGTAACATCATGTTATGTTTACTTTTTATTGTTTTGTTAGTAATCCAGCCTCTCATTAGTTATAGTGGATCTAATACTTAGAGGAGTTCTCCACTCCCCTGGCCTATACGCTGTTTACTCACTTGGCTGCCAAATGCTTGTGGAATCTTGTACAAATTTTCGTACGTGTCTCCATGACATATTACTAGGCAACATAATAGTAACAATAACTGTCAGCGCATAATACAGTGTAATATACAATAAAATAAATTAGAGTGGTAGTGGTAAAAATACTAGTACCCAATATATATTGGATGGGGGATCATAAGTTCATAAATATGATAGTCCAAAGATACAGGTGGTGATGAGGTAATTAGGGCGGCTGCTGTCCTCTGAGAGCTGGCTCTGTATGCAGGAAAATAAGGGGGAGAGAACAAAGGAAGCGCCACCTAAGTGCAGTATTAAAGATGATTTTTAATGGCACAGCATACAAGAAACACTCACAAGAAGTAGATAAAGTATAGGTTCATCTGTATGTATTGTCCTGGAGTCTCCTCGGATCTGGAAATGATTCCTGGTGCATGGTGTTGCGGAAGCAGGTCCTCCGCACATCCTGTGGCCACAGGAGAAGAGTCGGGACTAGTGTGGAGCGCACGGAAGTGACGTCACAGGTCACGGGGACACATCCGGAGGAGCTGATCACAGGAAGAAGTGGATACTAACTGTTACACACCAGAAATTATTTCCGGATCTGAGGAGACTCCAGAACAATACATACAGATGAGCCTATACTTTATCTACTTCTTGTGAGTGTTTCTTGTGTATTGTGCCATTAAAAATCAGCTTTAAAACTGCACTTAGGTGGTGCTTCCTTTGTTCTCTCCCCTTTATTTTACTAGGGAACATGCACAGCAGCTTAAAGAATAATGTCACCTTTTAACAAAAAACAATGCATTCACATTTTTTGCAGGTAAAAAAATATGCATTTACATTTTTTTTGTTTTGGGCGTCTGGAAATTATTGCTGTATTTGATGGCATTCTTTAGTGTGTGATATGCAGGACGTGCAGACGTGCTCCGGCGGCGAGAGCAGTTGGTCTATTTGATGCCTCAGGTGCGCTGCGGCGGTGAGAGAGCAGTTGGTCTATTTGATGCCTTTTACGTGACAATCTTATGGTCAGATTGCGTGGGAAGACTCACATCCCCTGAGCTGGCAAGATAATGTACAGAACAATGTGTGGATATGTATGCAAGTGTGAACATAGTTCTGCAAATACATTGTTCCGTACATTATCTTCCCGGTTCATCATGTTCATTGCTTTGAAACTCGTATGATAAAACTCTGTATTTTTGCTTAACTGTCCATGTATCTCCTTTGGTTTATGTGTGAGACGGTTGGAAGATTTGACAGGGGATGTTAGTGTTACTGCGCAAGCGCACTGCTGCCATAAGAGTTGGAAAACTTGATGGAATGATTTTCGTGTGTTACACAAAGACCGCGCAGGCAAGAGGAGTTGGTGTAGTTTACCCCCCAGCTGTCTACTTTTGTAAGTTTATAGTGTTTTTATACAATAAAGTGTGTTTCTTGTACGGGATTACGCTATATGCGTTTTTTTTGTCTTGATACTACATCACTTATATGACGTATGACGGGTGGTGAGCTACAGGAGATGTGAGATGTTGGAGGGTCCTTCGGCCAGCGGTGTGGATTATACGAGTTCGGCACTCGTGGTTTGAGGCTTGCGCTCATCTGTCACAAGTGAGTGCAACCCCCCCCTCCCCCACCCCCTCCCTCAGCTCCCCATTTTCAAACGGTATCACACCATATGCTGTTCATGTGTTTTTTTCGCATGTGATACCACTGCATTTGTGAGCCATATCATCTGCTGCAATTTTCCGGATTCCATCTCTTACTGGGCGTCTAATATATATGCTGTATACCTTACAGCTGTAAGGTAAGGGGCCTGTATTCACTGAGGTGCCCCCATCAAAGACCACCCCTCTTCCCCTGTCATTTGTTGTTTTGATTGGACTGCGACTCAGCATCATTACACTTGGTGGTGGGACTCTTTTTTATATTCAACACCATTTTTATATATATTTTTTAGATGTTTGTAAAATATTTCCTCCTGCCATCATTATTGTATTCATTTGATATATTCTTATGTTGCACTTTGTTTTTATAATTTCATTGGTCAAGTGTCTCTGATTTATGTATAGATCATTTGTTATCCCTTTTCCACTTGTTCCTTTGTGCACCTAGTGTCATATGCATTTATTGTTTTTATATTTCATCGGCGTGATTGCCCCTTTCATCATGTGCATTGCTCACCTCCATGTGATTTAATACCACTTTGCCTCCATGCTTACACTATTTAGTGTTTTTTATTTTGTTCACTATATGCACTAAGTCAGTGTGCCTTTCCAGTCATTCACTACACACATTCATCAGTGTGCTGTTTATATATATATATATAATTTATTTTTTGTTGTTCTATTTATACATTTTCTTCTCTAGGTCACTTGGCATGTCTGTCACATGCACTTTAGTGTAGTCTCCCCCTCTCCCTATCCCCTTTCCTACCACAGCGCAACTACCACCCCCCTTAGTATTTATGCGTTTTTTTGTCTGTTTGGAGCAGTCTTATAGGTGTTGCAGCAGTGTCCCCCTGTTAGTATAGGAGTCCGCTAGCAGCGCAGGAGTTCCTCGTTTGGTGTAGTTGATGGCTTTTACGTCGCAATCCAATGTGCAGAAGAAAACCCTTCTCGTGCACGTGCTCGCGCATGCGCAGTACAAGCGGTTGGAGTTTTTGAAAAGTTGGAGATTATGACAGAACACAGGTCCTTTTATAACATGTTAGAGGTTAAACCCTGAATATGGGTGTAACATGTTACAAAAGGTGAACTTTTATTATTAAAATAATCCTTTAATTTTTACTATAATATTTTGTTTTGTTTTCTATGTGCATTAATCTTGTTTCAACATTGGGATTATGCAGAATTATGTAGAAGGAGTTTACAGCTATGGGATTTTCCAGGGTTGGTGATCCTTTTAAGTCTGAGGTTTCCATTTTACTGTTATAATGATACTGAGCACTTGAGTTTAAAGAAGAATTCCAGGATTTCAGGCATGGAATGTTTTTACATAGTTACATTGATGCAGCTTGGACCAATGAAACTATGGGGTTTATTTACTAAAGCTGGAGAGTGCAAATTCATTCTCACTTCTGCATAGAAACCAATTAGCTTCCATGTTTTATTGCCAAAGGTTAATTGAACAAGCTGAGGGTAGAAGCTGATTCTCCGCAGAAGTGAGACTAATTTTGCACTCTCCAATTTTAGTAAATAAACCCCAGTGTGTATACCAGGGATATGCAATTAGCGGACCTTCAGCTGATGCAAAACTACAAGTCCCATCATGCCTCTGCCTCTGGGTGTCATGCTTTTGGCTGCCAGAGTCTTGCTATGCCTCATGGAACTTGTAGTTCTGCAACAGCTGGAGGTCCGCTAATTGCATATCCCTGGTGTATATCATACATGGCGAATGCCCCTGGAATCTGACAACAACCAAAGTGGAAACTGCTACTCAAGTGATCTCCACTTGCTTCCGGGTCTTGTGCTGAGCAACCGACCAGATGCATTGTGGACATAGGAGGTTGGGAGCTCAGCACGGGCACCATTCAGAGAATGTCGATTCTACACTTCGTCCAACCAGAGAATGCATTGCATACATTCAAAATGCAAATCATTCTCTAAATGGAGCCCAGCATGACCAGCTGACCTCCTGTATTCACAATGCATCAGGGTAAGCACAGAACCCAGAAGCAAGTGGGGATCACTGGAGTAGTGGTGTCTATTATAGTGATTTCCAGCTTTCAGGGGCATCAGCCAGGTTTGGTATATGCATAGTTACATTGGTCCAAGTTGAACTAATGTATCTATGTAAAAATATATCATGCCTGGATTTCTTTGTTAAACCATGTTTAATAAGCACTCTAGGATGGCCCACTCACAAGGTACAAAACACTCAACTTTCATAATTCCTTTACCTTTTTGATTACTATTAGGGCAATATAGTCCACATAAGCCATTGCCTAAGGTATCATGGCTGGCGGGGGTGGCACATGGCTAGCCACACATAATTTTGCTAACAGTAAGATATTCTAGTGCATAATCAAATGTTCAAGGCTAGCCACACATAATTTTGCTAACAGTAAGATATTCTAGTACATAATCAAATGTTCAAGACTGCCAGTGCAATCCAGTCAGGTTCTTATTGCTGTTGCCTGTCCACAGACTGTGCACATCAGTTTGTGGAATTGTCCACTATGAACCTGGAGTTCCCAAACTCTGGGTCCTTACATTTAGATTCAAACTGCTAGCAGAGTAGAGTCACAGTTTGTGTTGTTCTTCTACTAATTGGTAATAAGTTGTGGGAAATATGTCTCCTTCTTCTCTATCCCCAAGCCTTAATGTGTTTATTTTGGCTATGACATCTAATCTTGTTAGTGCGGTACTAAGACTAGCCAATCAACAAGTGTACAAGACAATTAACCAAGAGGGACCAGAAAGCATAAATATGACATTAATTACCCAGTCTCCAAAATTTAGTCAATGAACTCCTGTGATGCTCAAAAAGGTCAACGTTTGAGCCCATACATGTTCTAGGAGTTTATTTATTAAAAATCATGTCGTTCAGTATACAGCAGAAAACGAATGCATTTCAGCTTACAAAGCCTTATTCATAACTAAGACTTTGTAAGCTGAAATGCATTCGTTTTCTGCTGTATACTGGACCGCTTGATTTTTAATAAACTTTGCGGATTATGTATGGACGCCAGTGTTTACTTTTTTAAGTGTCAAGTTAAAAGCGCTGACAGGAGCCCAATTGTGAGATTGACACCCACTGCATGATGATGAAAGCCAGGAGCTTGGGCTATGCTCATTTGTTTGGTGGAAATGGAATACCTGTATTGGCTTTGCTTGAACTTCAAGAGAGTACTGAATTTATTCCTGTGATGGGTTAGCTTGAATTTCAAAATGGAGGTTGTGTTTACATTGTTCTGCTACAAGCCCAGTCTAGCACCATCAGAAGCCCAGGTGCTGGTCTTTTCAGTTCTGGACTTAGCGCTAGAACCCAACTGTCACTAATGGGGCGGATCCAGCACTGGTGCTGGCAGGTGACCATAAGAGTCATTGATACAGTCTGTTATATTAAAAAGATGCACATCTCAGCACCCCTTTAAAATGGTACCTGCTGCCCATCTAGTAAGTATTTTTTCTATCTATATTGTATGTGTATATATACTTGGCATGACCAGGAGTGGTATGGTATTATCATTGTAGGCAGCATTACAGGATTACATTTCTTGCAATTGGTTCAGAAGAAAGTAGTCAAGGGTTCCAAAAATTAAAATAGAAAGTTGTGTGCATATGCTGTTGTCTTTTCAAGTGTTGATTTCAGCGGTGAAGCTGGTATTATCTTTGTAGGCAGCAGGGCTGCTGTTAGAAATCATGAGGCCTCGTACAGTCTCTAAAATCAGATGCATGTCTGGGTATTTAGACAGCCACGGCTGCCACTGTCCAAATACAATAGACACCAGAGGAGATTCCCTTATCTGTTTTGTGTGGATGGGGAGTTGAGTGAGTTCCCTCTTTTAGGATTAAACAAGAGAAATGTACATGTGTATGGCTAGCCTTAGTCTGTACAATCCGATCTAAAGTGTGGCAATCAAACAATTCTTGCAGAGAATACAGTGATAAAAACCATTTACACTGCAGACACATTTGGAATAAAATATTTAGAAAACATCATTTGACATTGACCTTTCTGCTGAGTACTGTAACATCTGTTGTGTTGCTGATGGTCTGTAGGTTTTTGAAGGTAGTAAAAATCCTGAATCATGTAGAGCAAAGCTGGAAATCTTTTGCAAGTAGGTAGTGGGGGATTCTACGCGGAATTTACCCCAATCACCAATATAAAGAGGGATTTCACCACTGGCCACCAATGTATGGGAGGGATTTACACTGACATTCAAAGTAAGGGGGACCAGCAATGTAACATGTGTATTTAGAGTAAACTCCCCCATCTCTCTGCTAATCTCTGCATTTTTATCTCCCTCTCAGTACAACTCTACCCCCAAACTCCTCCTCTGCCCCCCAAACCCCTCCACTTCTAGCCTCTGCACCCCAAATCCCACCTCTGCTAACCTCTGCCCCCCAAACCCTTCTTCTACTAACCTCTGCCCCCCAAACCCTTCTTCTACTAACCTCTGCCCCCCAAACCCCTACTCTGCTAACCTCTGCACTCCAACCCCCCCCCCCCTTCCCATTCAACTCTGCACCTCAAACACCTACTCTGCTCACCTCAAACCTCTTTGTTTACCTCTACATGCCCCCTATGCCCACCTTTACACACAAACCCCTCCCTCTGTTTATCTTTGTACCCATGGTGATCCTTTCGCTGTGTACCTCTTCAGCCTACCTGTTCTCCTTTGCTTCCCAAGCAATAACCCCTTCACTCTACTCACCTCTATTGCAGGCTGAACCCACTCTGCAATTGCCGTCTGATGGCAGACTCAATGGGCGTACAAGTGGCTGTTTACAGCCTCTAGGTGGGCAGCATGCAGAGCAGGGGGCATTATTTGCATATAAATTGTGGCGGTTGCTAACCTAATTTAAATATAAATGCCCACGCGATTTACATAAACGCCTTACAGAACAATGCCTTGTGTTTCTCTCCCTCTAGCACAGTGGTTCTCAACCTTTTAGTGCCGTGACCCCTTGATAACATTTCCTAAGTTGTGGGGACCCCTAATAGTAAAATTATTTTCGTAGCGTGGGTTGTCAGCACCCAAGGCAAGACAAGTAATTTGTGCCTCTAACCCACGGACATTTAACGCTCACTGAGTCCCTTCCACTCGTACAGTATTAAAACCCTTTATGGTACATTTTAGGATGTACCACTCTTTCTCTTTTGTTATTCTTTCTTTCCCTTTTATCTCTCTCTATCCTATTTTTCTTTTTTCCCCCATACCTCTAGCCGTTTTTCTTGTTTATTCTCTTATTCTTTCTCTCCTTTTTTCGTTGTTCCTCCCCCTTCCATGCATTTTCTATTTTTATTCCTTCTCTTACTCCTTGCTGGGGGGGAATGGGATGAGTGGCAGTACTGGGGGAGCTCTGATCAGCCAACTTAGGTGCTCTTGATCAAGGTCATCTGCTGATCTGAGAACTGTAGTGGGGACTTTTAACGGCAACTATAATCACAGGTAGTGTTACTTACTGTGTCTCCGGATTCACTGTGTCTCCGACTTTGTGGTGTCTCAGAGCAGTGGCACCTATGCTGAAACCAGGAGATGGGGTCTCCTCCAGCCCCGCCCACTTAACATTCTTCACCAGTCAGCTGACCTCTAGTCCCTGCCCCCCCCAGCCATGCCGTGAATGAATGGGTGGCTGCGAAGAAGCTGAATGGAAGCTGGGCTCCAGGAACAGCCCAGCTGCGCGGCCACAGGCTCCAGGGACAGCCCTGCTGGGCTGCTGCAAAAAGGCTGGGAGAGCTGTGTGGGCTTCAGGAACAGCCCAGGATTCGGTGACCCCTGGCAAATAGTCATTCGACCCCCGAGGGGGTCCCGAACCCAGGTTGAGAAACACTGCTCTAGCAGCTGAAAGCTGGTGGGAGAGGGTGGGAGAGGGTGAACCAGGCTTTCAGCTGCTGCAGAGAGCTACACAGGGCATGGTTCTGCTGCCGCAACAATCCCTGTCCGGGCCCCTCTGTGTGCTGGGTGCTGGGCCCCCTACAGGAGGACTGGTGGTCACCCCCCCCATCAGTGGCCCTGGTAGGCAGTCTAGGCATTGTACAGGATTACCAGAGGTATGTTTTAATTTTTAATTCTTTGTTAATATCAAATCTACATAATCATAGCCAGTACTAGAACACTGGAAATGTATCTCTATATTTAGCTCAGTGACCCTCAAATCTGCATCGTCTTTTCAAAATCCTATTAAATCCGCCATTAAAAATCTGGTGTATAATATTGCTTATTCTAGGTACCCTTCTCTCAACTGATCTGTTAAAGCATTTTGTTAACCCCCCCCCAAAAAAAATCCTGATCCTGTTCCCTTAAAGCATGTTATACAGCACAGCACTTGTGCTGTGTAATTTGGCCCCCTGTATAACCTAAAATACCTGGCTGATCCTGACTTGCTATACCCTCTGCAAACAGACCATGATAATCATGGTTGCTGATCACAAATCTGCTATTAAATGGTGCCATCTGCTCTGTATCATTATAAGAAGTTTCCCTGTGCCTGTCTTCTGTAAAAAATCTGCTCCATTGTACCTTTATGAGCTCGCTCTCCTCTCTCACCCTCCTCCCCGGCTAACGTCAGCTGAGTCATCTTGAAATAATAACAATCTTAATCCCCTAAAATTACTACTCTAGTCACCCTACAAGCAGCACATACTATATCTCCTGGTAGTTCAATATTCCATCTTTGTTGCCCACCATGGACTGTGGCAAGCCTACATGTTTGATCTTATTTTGTCTTGATCTGCTTCCCAGGTCATCAGCTTTATCTGGTAACCAAGATTTTTTTAATATTTTGTAATTTTGTAAATACACTTTTATACTGAATAATTTGATCTTCTAAGGCAGAAATTTGTGTTTCTGCCTCTGCTATTTATAAAAAAAAAAAAGAAAATTATAATGAAAAAAAATGACTAGCAAGTTTCCTTTATTTTGTCTGTCACCCTCTTGTACATTTTTACCTACTTATTTTTTTGAGAGGAAGTCTAGAAACCGTTCATCTGCATTCTAGACATACAAAAACCTTAAGAGACATCTCAAAGATATCTAAACTTAAAATGCGGGAGAGGTTTTTCGGTATTTAGAGTGCTTAATAGGGATGAGCTTCATGTTCGAGTTGAACCCATGTTCGACTCGAACATCGGCTGTTCGACCGTTCGTCGAATTGCGAACGATATGGGCCGTTCGCGCCAAATTCGTGTGGCGCGTCACGGCCCATAATTCACTGCGGCATCGCAGTGCATTGCTGGCTGATGATTGGCCAAGCATGCACTATGACCCGCATGCTTGGCCAATCACAGCGCCGCCTGAACAGAGAGCCGTAATTGGCCAAAGCCAAGGAGGCTTTGGCCAATTATGGCTCAGGGGATTTAGTACACGCCCCACACTATATAAGGCCGCCTGCACGGCGGCCCTGTGTAGTGTGTGTTCCGGTGTGCTGAGAGATAGAGAGAGAGACAGTGTCATTTGATTTGAGTTAGATAGATTAGGCAGAACAGTCAGTCAGTTAGCTGCACTTACAGTGTATTGTGTATATATATGCATCCCAGGTGTTGCATATATATATATACACTGTATTCAGTTTAGCTAGATCCGTTCCTGTTATCTTCTAGACTATTTACATTTAGTGCAGTGCGTCCTGCTCACAGTGTTCAGCTAGATCCGTTCCTGTTATCTTCTAGACTATTTACATTTAGTGCAGTGCGTCCTGCTCACAGTGTTCAGCTAGATCCGTTCCTGTTATCTTCCAGACTATTTACATTTAGTGCAGTGCGTCCTGCTCACAGTGTTCAGCTAGATCCGTTCCTGTTATCTTCTAGACTATTTACATTTAGTGCAGTGCGTCCTGCTCACAGTGTTCAGCTAGATCCATTCCTGTTATCTTCTAGACTATTTACATTTAGTGCAGTGCGTCCTGCTCACAGTGTTCAGCTAGATCCGTTTCTGTTATCTTCTAGACTATTTACATTTAGTGCAGTGCGTCCTGCTCACAGTGTTCAGCTAGATCCGTTCCTGTTATCTTCTAGACTATTTACATTTAGTGCAGTGCGTCCTGCTCACAGTGTTCAGCTAGATCCGTTCCTGTTATCTTCTAGACTATTTACATTTAGTGCAGTGCGTCCTGCTCACAGTGTTCAGCTAGATCCGTTCCTGTTATCTTCTAGACTATTTACATTTAGTGCAGTGCGTCCTGCTCACAGTGTTCAGCTAGATCCGTTCCTGTTATCTTCCTACTGACAGGCAGGCTTGTCTGGTTACAGTATATAAAGCTACCTGAAGAAAATTACAGGTGTTCTATTTCATCCTATTAGTACCACGGTCAGGCAGCTAGACTATTTACATTTAGTACAGTGCGTCCTGCTCACAGTGTTCAGCTAGATCCGTTCCTGTTATCTTCCTACTGACAGGCAGGCTTGTCTGGTTACAGTATATAAAGCTACCTGAAGAAAATTACAGGTGTTCTATTTGATCCTATTAGTACCATGGTCAGGCAGCTAGACTATTTACATTTAGTACAGTGCGTCCTGCTCACAGTGTTCAGCTAGATCCGTTCCTGTTATCTTCCTACTGACAGGCAGGCTTGTCTGGTTACAGTATATAAAGCTACCTGAAGAAAATTACTGGTGTTCTATTTGATCCTATTAGTACCACGGTCAGGCAGCTAGACTATTTACATTTAGTACAGTGCGTCCTGCTCACAGTGTTCAGCTAGATCCGTTCCTGTTATCTTCCTACTGACAGGCAGGCTTGTCTGGTTACAGTATATAAAGCTACCTGAAGAAAATTACTGGTGTTCTATTTGATCCTATTAGTACCACGGTCAGGCAGCTAGACTATTTACATTTAGTACAGTGCGTCCTGCTCATAGTGTTCAGCTAGATCCGTTCCTGTTATCTTCCTACTGACAGGCAGGCTTGTCTGGTTACAGTATATTAAGCTACCTGAAGAAAATTACTGGTGTTCTATTTGATCCTATTAGTACCACGGTCAGGCAGCTAGACTATTTACATTTAGTACAGTGCGTCCTGCTCACAGTGTTCAGCTAGATCCGTTCCTGTTATCTTCCTACTGACAGGCAGGCTTGTCTGGTTACAGTATATAAAGCTACCTGAAGAAAATTACTGGTGTTCTATCCCAGCTTAGTGCAGCTACAGGCCATTAGTATGTCTGGAAGGCCAAGAAGGAGAGGCAGACAGTCACAAGCCAATAAGAGAGGGCAAGCAGGCTCTGTGTCTAGTGCTGGTCGTGGAGACGGTGCATCCTCATCAGCACGTGGCCATGGGACACGGTTGGCTTTTTTTTCGGCAGCTGGCCGTGTTGAGCCGCAACATGCGGAAGACTTGGTCGAGTGGATGACCAAGCCGTCCTCATCCTCCTCATCCTCTCTCACCCAGGGTGCTTTGTCTGGCAAAGCAGCGGCCTCTTCCCTCAGCTCAATGTCATCAGTGACTCCTTCCCTAGCTCCACCATGTCCTCCTGAGGATTCCCTCGAACTGTTTGACCACAGTGTTGGGTACATGCTCCAGGAGGATGCCCAGCGTTTGGAAGGCTCTGATGATGATACTGAGCTCGATGAAGGCAGTAACATGAGCACGGACAGAGGGGGTGCCCAAGAAGGACAGCAATCTGGCAATCATGCTCCCCCTGCTGCAGCATACTGCCAGGTTTGCTCCAGTGATGAGGAGGGAGGGGATGATGAGGTCACTGACTCAACGTGGGTGCCTGATAGGAGAGAGGAGGAGGAGGAGGAGGAGGAGGAGGCGGCACATCACCAATGAGGCAGGATGCCCTCCAGGGGCCAGCCTAAGGGCAGCACATTGACTGCATCACACCCCAAAGCTCCACATGTGCAGGGCGCTGCAGTCTCTGTGCGTTATTCAAAAAGTTCTTTGGTGTGGGCCTTTTTTGAGACGAGTGCATCAGATCGCACCGCTGCTATTTGCAACATATGTCTCAAGCGTATCTCGCGTGGCCAAAACATCTCCCGCTTGGGTACCACATGCTTGACCAGACATATGTTGACCTGCCATGCAGTTCGTTGGCAAGCGTATCTAAAAGACCCACACCAAAGAACAAAGAGAATCTCTCCTTGCTCCTCATCAGCTGAGATTTCCAACCCCACTAGACCTCCAGTCCTCTCTGAGACCTGCAGTGAGAGGAATGAAGGTGTAGAATTAGGTGTGTCACAGCCAAGTACTTGTGGGCAATCTGCTTTTGGTACACCGACGTCAGATTGTACCAGGCAAATTTCCCTGCCCCAGCTGCTGCACCGCCGAAAAAAGTTTGCTCCCAGCCATCCACATGCCCAGCGGTTGAATGCTAGCTTGGCAAAATTGCTAGCACTTCAACTGCTGCCTTTTCAGTTGGTAGACTCTGCCCCCTTCCGTGAGTTTGTGGAATGTGCGGTTCCTCAGTGGCAGGTACCCAAACGCCACTTTTTTTCACGGAAGGCGATTCCGGCTCTCTACCGGCATGTGGAAGGCAATGTCCATGCCTCGCTGGACAGGGCGGTCAGCGGTAAGGTGCATATTACCGCTGACTCATGGTCCAGCAGGCATGGACAGGGACGTTACCTAAGTTTCACGGCGCATTGGGTGACTCTGCTGGCAGCTGGGAAGGATGCAGGACAAGGTGCAGTAGTGTTGGAGGTTGTTCCGCCACCACGCCTCCAAAATGCTGATTGTGACACACCTCTCTCCTCCACCCCCTCCTCTTCTTCTTCCTCCATGGCCTCTTCCTCGGAACCAGCGGTGCTCCGTAGTCGTTCAAGGGGCTACGCAAGTACGCAGGCCAAAAGATGCCATGCGGTGCTTGAGCTGGTGTGCTTGGGGGACAGGAGCCACACTGGGGCAAAGGTTCTGTCAGCTCTGCAGGGGCAGGTTCAGAGGTGGTTGACGCCACGCCAACTTAAGGCAGGAATGGTGGTTTGCGACAATGGCACCAACCTCCTCTCTGCCCTCCGACAGGGACAAATGACCCATGTGCCCTGTTTGGCTCACGTCCTTAACTTGGTGGTGCAGCAGTTCTTGGGCAGGTACCCGGGCTTACAGGATGTCCTGAGGCAGGCCAGGAAAGTCTGTGTGCATTTCCGCCGGTCATATAATGCCAGTGCTCGGCTGACGGACCTCCAAAAGGAGTTTAACCTGCCCAAGAACCGCCTAATCTGTGACATGCCCACCAGGTGGAACTCAACGTTGGCCATGTTGCAGCGGCTGCACACGCAGCAGAGGGCCATTAATGAGTACCTGTGCGACTATGGCACCAGGACAGGGTCAGTGGAGCTTGGTTTTTTTTCCCCACGCCAGTGGGCCATGATCAGGGATGCATGCACTGTCCTGTCACCATTCGAGGAGGCCACGAGGATGGTGAGCAGTGACAGTGCATGCATCAGTGACACTGTCCCCCTTGTCCACCTGTTGGAGCACACGCTGCGTGGAATAATGGACAGGGCACTTGAGGCAGAACAGAGGCAGGAAGAGGAGGACTTCCTTAGCTCTCAAGGCCCCCTTTATCCAGACAGTGTTCCTGCGTGCCCGCCGATCACACAGGAAGAGGACGAGGAGGAGGAGGAGGAGGAGGAAGATTGTGTCAGTATGGAGGTGGAGCCTGGCACTCAGCATCAGCAGCAGTCTTTAAGGGATCAGTCCCAAGAAACACATGGACTTGTACGTGGCTGGGAGGAGGTGGCTGCGGACGTTGTCGTCCTTAGTGACCCAGAGGACTCCGGACCGAATGCCTCAGCAAATCTACGCTGCATGGCCTCCCTGATCCTGCAAAGCCTGCGTAAGGATCCTCGTATTCGTGGTATCAAGGAGAAGGACCAATACTGGCTGGCAACCCTCCTTGATCCACATTACAAGGGTAAGGTTGCGGACCTTATCTTGCCATCGCAGAGGGAGCAGAGGATGAAACATCTTCGGGAGGCCTTGCAGAAAGGTCTGTGCAATGCGTTCCCAGAGACTGGGAGGTTACAAACTCCTGTTTCTGGACAACGTGTTGCTGAGGCTTCGGTCAGTCAAAGAAGGAGCGGTGGAGAAGGTGGCCGTCTGACCGATGCGTTCAGACAATTTTTTGGTCCGCAGCCCCAAGGTATGATCGGTTCCAGCAACCATCGCCAGCGTCTGTTTTACATGGTGCAGGAATACCTAGGGGCAAGATCAGACTTGGACACCTTTCCCACCGAAAATCCTCTGGGTTACTGGGTCTTGAGGATGGATCACTGGCCAGAGCTTGCACAGTATGCAATTGAGCTACTGGCCTGTCCTGCATCCAGCGTTCTTTCGGAACGCACATTCAGTGCTGCTGGAGGCGTGGTAACCGATCACAGGGTGCGTCTGTCCACCGACTCGGTCGATCGGCTGACCTTCATAAAAATGAATCAGTCTTGGATCACCTCCAGCTACCAAGCACCTGATGCTGATGTAACCGATTATTTTTTTTTGAAATCTCAGATCCCTTCAAAGACTGCCTATGCTGATGCTGAGTGACTATCCCTGAGTAATTATCCTCTTCCTCCTCAATCATCACGCTGATAGCTTGTAAGAACATTTTTGGTTCTGGGCACCACCACCAGTGCCTAAGGCACAATTTTTCAGCCCCTGTTTAACAGGGGCGTGTAATTACAATTTTTGATGTAATACTTTGCAGCAGGGCTCGTTCCTGCATTCCAACTAGAGTGTCTGTGAGGGGTTGCAGTGTTGTGGCACCAGTGCCTAAGGCCCAATTTTTCTGCCCCTGTCTAACAGGGGCGTGTAATTACAATTTTTGATGCAATACTTTGCAGCAGGGCTCGTTCCTGCGTTCCAACTAGAGTGTCTGTGAGGGGTTGCAGTGTTGTGGCACCAGCACCAGTGCCTAAGGCCCAATTTTTCTGCCCCTGTTTAACAGGGGCGTGTAATTACAATTTTTGATGCAATACTTTGCAGCAGGGCTCGTTCCTGCGTTCCAACTAGAGTGTCTGTGAGGGGTTGCAGTGTTGTGGCACCAGCACCAGTGCCTAAGGCCCAATTTTTCTGCCCCTGTCTAACAGGGGCGTGTAATTACAATTTTTGATGCAATACTTTGCAGCAGGGCTCGTTCCTGCGTTCCAACTAGAGTGTCTGTGAGGGGTTGCAGTGTTTGGGCACCAGCACCAGTGCCTAAGGCCTAATTTTTCAGCTCCTGTTCAACAGGGGCATGTAATTACAATTCTTGATCTAATATTTCACAGCAGGGCCCTGTGAGGGCTTACAGTGTTGTGGCCACAGCAACACCTAAGGCCCAAATTTCTGCTGAGTATATAGGGCAGGACCCTACTTTCAAACATCTAACTTACAAACGACTCCTACTTGCAAACGGAAGGAGACAACAGGAAGTGAGATGAAATCTACCCCTAGGAAGGGAAATTCTCTCCTGTAAGAGTTAATATGGGAAAACAATTTCTCCTTTCCACTGATGCTTTCCAATCCTTGTTCCACAAAAAAACCCAAATTTTCAAAAAACATTTTTCATTGGGACAAAAAGTGAGGTGAAATCTTCTGAAGAGGAGGAAAGACAGCAAAACAAATGTCACAGGGGTGATAACCCTTCCCTATGTTTTCCAAAAAGCTTAAAAAAGATTTTTTGGCTGGAGCTTTGTTCCTTTAAAAATGACATTTGGTACAGGGACTGTTCTAAACACGGGAAACACGCGCCACTTTACAGGCATACTATAGACACCCCCCAGGTACGATATTTAAAGGAATATTTCACTTTTTTTTTTTTACTTTAAGCATCATTAAAATCACTGCTCCCGAAAAAACGGCCGTTTTTAAAAGTTTTTTTTGCATTGATACATGTCCCCTGGGGTAGGACCCGGGTCCCCAAACCCTTTTTAGGACAATACCATGCAAATTAGCCTTTAAAATGAGCACTTTTGATTTCGAACGTTCGAGTCCCATAGACGTCAATGGGGTTCTAACGTTCGTGCGAACTTTCGGTCCGTTCGCAGGTTCTGGTGCGAACCGAACCGGGGGGTGTTCGGCTCATCCCTAGTGCTTAATTATATTAGTACAGATATGCATAATATTACCTGTGATAACAGGCTGAATGTACATTTAAACACTTGTAGATGCCACCTTGGCATATTAGCATTTTTGTTTTAACGCTATTCAGGCATAATTCCTTTTTTTTATATGGACTAAATGATTAATATTTATTTATTTTACAGGCAGTATTATCTCAAATGTAATTTAGACTTAATCAAAATTATTAGAAACTGGTTAATATACTTATACAAGATGGATTTTGGCAAAAAGATATACATTGAAAACCAAAGAGGTGTTGGCAGAAGCATTTAAGCATCGCCAATTGATAATTTTGGGTGCAATAATTAGTCCCCATTTTGTGAGTGCACAGTTTTGAGGCTTGACACATTTGGTATCTATTTACTCTATACTATTTCATATTGTATTTTGTACAAAAAATGCTGAATAAATTATGTTTGTGTGCAATAAAATTCATTTTGGTTAATTTTTTTCCTGCAAATTTAGATTTGATAAATATTTGTGCAAATATCATGCAACATAAAAATTGCAACTAGTATATTTTTATTCTCAGGTGCCTCTGCTTTCATAATAATATAAAACGTGGGATTTTAAGTCATTTTATAGCCAAAAATGCTGATTTTTAATGTGTGCAAAAAATTTAAACATTTCTCTAGGGGAAATAGTCAAATATTACCACACATTGATAATATTATTTATATCAAGCTGAAACCTTTGTATTTTTATATAAAAATGGGACTATAAGAGTAATCACCCAAAGATAATTTGATCATCTATGGGTGCTTTTGATCTTTGCAAAAACTGTTTCATAATAGGGTTTGTTTGTATTGCTCTCTTTCTTATCATTAAACAGACACCAGCCATTACCACGCCGGATGGTGGCAACATGTGCCACCTCTTCCCCAGTATACAGTGACCTAAATTACTACAGATTTGATGTTAAATTAAGCTATGGCCATGGAAAGTCTACCAAGCCACAGCTGAGATTTGGAACCCCTATAGCCCCCAGGAATGATTTTAAAGTTTTCAAATTGTCTCCAGCAAAGCAGAATAGAAATATATAGTTTAGAAAACAATTATTGCTGGGAATTATAGAAATAAATAGGCAGAAGTAAATCTTTCTATACATATTGCGCAAACAATTATACATACTGTATACATAAATGAAAAGAAAAAACGCCCTACTGTAATACTAAGTTAACACAGTAAATTCTGCAATAAAATGTGCAAAATATAATTATGGATGGAATATGTATATAAACCACCAATAATAATGCTTAGTGCTCAATTTCTTAAGTAACCATCAATATTTCAGTCCCCTTCAAAATATGAATGCAAGTGTGAATCAGTCCATAAAGTCTTCGTGCCATACAATCACAGACTCAGTGGGGGTTATTTACGAAAGGCAAATCCACTTTGCACTGCAAGTGCACTTGGAAGTGCAGTCACTCTAAATTTAAGAGGTAGATCTGAAATGAAGGGAAGCTCTGCTGATTTTATCATCCAATCATGTGTAAGCTAAAATGCTGTTTTTTATTTTCCTTGCATGTCCCCCTCGGATCTACAGCGACTTTACTTCCAACTGCACTTTCAATGCACTTTCAAGTGCACTTGCAGTGCAAATTGAATTTGCCTTTAATATTTTCTGAAAGCAGAGACCCTGAAGAATAAAATGGCTGTAGTTGCAGTTTTTTATGCCAAACAATATTTGCACAGTTATTTATCAAACAAATATTTTTAGGAAAAAATACACCGAAATGTATTTCAGCAAAAACAAACACAATATGATACCCAATTATTTGGTAAAATATAAAAAGGTGTGGTTGAGTCGAGTAAATAGATTCCAAACATGTCAAGTATTCAAAATTGTGTAGGCCTGTGGAATAGCAAAAACCTATTATACCCCAAATTCTCCATAGGTGACACTTTTAAACGCCTTTAAGTAGTCAAAGAAATTCAAACTGCATGATGGAGTTATAAAAATAAATATAGCGCTATATTTATTTTTATATATTTTTCAAGTGATTAGCACTTTGTGTATAGCAGCTGCAATTTTTTGTTTGTTTGATACACCATTAGCGCAAGCGTATATATTTAGTATATATATTTTTCACATTTGCATGATGGAGTTGGAAAAGCGAATCCATCCACAGGTAAGGACGACCCGCGGTTCTCTCCTCAAGATCTCGCCAATCATTTCCACCACCAGTAAAATGCATGGGTATGGTAGAGAATTAGAAATACCTTTTTCCATAAAAGCATAGGTAGCAAGGTGCTTGAGTAAGAACGAGAGTGGGAGAAACACTGATGGCAGCTGCTCTCTGTAGCTTCTGCCTGGTGGTGCTGAACTGGTTAACAGCTATTTCAGCAAAAAGAGGGAGCTGCTGAGCAGGAAGAGTTCAATGGACTGAGTCAGGTAGCAATGCACTGTGGGAACTTTAGTCTCAAGGAGAGACTTTACTGTGTAATCAAGAGCTTTGGAACTACATTTCCCAGAGAGGAGATTGCTGGGAGAAAAGGAAAGAGCTGCATTTTCCAAGGCTGTACAGGACTAAGCTTCCTGTTGCCATGAGGGAGACCATAGAGTGCACATTACTGTCCAGAGTACACCATCACTGCTGCATATCAGTGGCCTGAGCAGGATCTGGAGTGCTGAGTTCTGCAGTGCCAACAGACAGTCACCTGGGTGCAGAGCAGTGTGTGACTGGATGGAGACCTGCAATATCCTTGGGAGCAGTAAGCGGCTGCTGTGGGGATTTATGATTTGCTTCTAGAGACTCAGTTCTTTAGGAACTGACCATAAAGCCATCTAGTAGCCATTTTGCTGCTCACAGGCTATTCTGAGACTACTCCCATGTGTACCAACAGTACAACTGGGCCCCAACGCTAGCCTGCTGAAAAGTTGAGACTAAATACTGTTCCTTTACAGCTGCTATACAGAAGCCTTTACCCATTGCTTAGGCTAAGAGGTACCTCTCAGGGGAACATTGCACCATATCCTATCCATTCAGTTAAAGTGCACTGTAGACCAGTTAGAGTATTATTCACAATGCAGTTAATGCTTATATGCACTGTTTAGTGCTGACTTTGCTGATTAATGAGTTAATTCCGGTCTAGTGGTACAGAACATTATTCTGAGTTTTTTGGCATTATACTGCCTTGCAGATTGTGTTTGAACCTACCTTCTCTGTGCTCATTTATGCTCAAATCACCATTTATTTTAACCTGTACCAATACACTGAGCTAATTTACCACCAAACGGTTTTGTGTCCATTTTCTGGTACTAATTTACAGCCAAGTTAAAGGTATCTATGCTTGTGTTCTTATAAGTGCATGCAGCTAGGTGTGTCAGAGGGGCTGAGGGTGTTCTTGGAGTCAAGGCGAAGAACAGAGAACCCAGATTACTAAGTGGCTCTTGCAGAGTAAGCGCTACAAGCAGTGCTGGTACAAAATAAACTAAGATTGAAAACAAGCAGTGCTGGTACAAGGCCATCTGGTGCCCAGGGCGAAGATGGCAAACTGCGCCCCCCCCCCCCCCCGTATAAAGAAAGAGTCAGTGTCCTTTCAAAAACAGAAAACACTCAAAATAATACAAGAATACAATACTGTAGCTGCAGCCCCGTCGCAGTATATGTACTGCGGCGGTTCAGCAAATGGTTAAATTGTAAGGTGAACTTACATTGGACCCCATCCCCCCCAGTCCTGCTAACCTGGAGTCCAGCGATCCCCCGCACTGACCCCTTTACATTACACAGCACCCTGCATCTCTAGGCCCCTTTACATTACACAGCCACCTACACCTCTGGGCCCCTTTACATTACACAGCCCCCTGCACCACTGGGCCCCTTTACATTACACAACACCCTGCATCTCTTGGCCCCTTTACATTACACAGCACCCTGCATCTCTGGGCCCCTTTACATTACACAGCCACCTGCGCCTCTGGGCCCCTTTACATTACACAGCCACCTGCGCCTCTGGGCCCCTTTACATTACACAGCACCCTGCACCTCTGAACCCCTTTACATTACACAACACCCTGCACCTCTGGACCCCTTTACATTACACAGCCCCCTGCACCACTGGGCCCCTTTACCTTACACAGCCACCTGCAGCCCTTTACATTACACAGCCACCTGCAGCCCTTTACATTACACAGCCCCCTGCACCACTGAGCCCCTTTACATTACACAACACCCTGCATCTCTGGGCCCCTTTACATTACACAGCACCCTGCATCTCTGGGCCCCTTTACATTACACAGCACCCTGCATCTCTGGGCCCCTTTACATTACACAGCACCCTGCACCCCTTTACATTACACAGCCACCTGCATCTCTGGGCCCCTTTACATTACACAGCCACCTGCGCCTCTGGGCCCCTTTACATTACACAGCCACCTGCGCCTCTGGGCCCCTTTACATTACACAGCCACCTGCGCCTCTGGGCCCCTTTACATTACACAGCCACCTGCGCCTCTGGGCCCCTTTACATTACACAGCCACCTGCGCCTCTGGGCCCCTTTACATTACACAGCCACCTGCGCCTCTGGGCCCCTTTACATTACACAGCCACCTGCGCCTCTGGGCCCCTTTACATTACACAGCCACCTGCGCCTCTGGGCCCCTTTACATTACACAGCCACCTGCGCCTCTGGGCCCCTTTACAATACACAGCCACCTGCGCCTCTGGGCCCCTTTACATTACACAGCCCCCTGCACCACTGGGCCCCTTTACATTACACAGCCCCCTGCACCACTGGGCCCCTTTACATTACACAGCCCCCTGCATCTCTGGGCCTCTTTACATTACACAGCCACCTGCGCCTCTGGGCCCCTTTACATTACACAGCCACCTGCGCCTCTGGGCCCCTTTACATTACACAGCCACCTGCGCCTCTGGGCCCCTTTACATTACACAGCCACCTGCGCCTCTGGGCCCCTTTACATTACACAGCCACCTGCGCCTCTGGGCCCCTTTACATTACACAGCCACCTGCGCCTCTGGGCCCCTTTACATTACACAGCCACCTGCTCCTCTGGGCCCCTTTACATTACACAGCCACCTGCGCCTCTGGGCCCCTTTACATTACACAGCCCCCTGCACCACTGGGCCCCTTTACATTACACAGCCCCCTGCACCACTGGGCCCCTTTACATTACACAGCCCCCTGCATCTCTGGGCCTCTTTACATTACACAGCCACCTGTGCCTCTGGGCCCCTTTACATTACACAGCCACCTGCAGCCCTTTACATTACACAGCACCCTGCACCTCTGAACCCCTTTACATTACACAGCACCTCTGGGCCCCTTTGCATTACACAGCACCCTGTGCCTCTGGACCCCTTTACATTATACAGCCCCCTGCACCCCTTTACATTACAAAACACCTTGCACCTCTGGACCCCTTTACATTACACAGCCCCCTGCACCCCTTTACATTACACAGCACCCTGGACCTCTGGACTCCTTCAGTGTAGCCCCCCTTCAGTGCAGACACCCCCCCTTTCAGTGCAGACCCCCCCACTGTTCAGTGCAGACACACACCCCCGTTCAGTGCAGACACACCCCCCCTGTTCAGTGCAGACACCCCCCCCCTTCAGTGCAGACACCCCCCCTGTTCAGTGCAGACACCCCCCCCCTGTTCAGTGCAGACACACCCCCCCCCTTCAGTGCAGACACCCCCCCCCCTTCAGTGCAGACACCCCCCCCCTTCAGTGCAGACACCCCCCCCTTCAGTGCAGACACCCCCCCTGTTCAGTGCAGACACCCCCCCTGTTCAGTGCAGACACCCCCCCTGTTCAGTGAGGACACCCCCTTCAGTGTAGCCCTCGTTCAGCTCCCCCCCATTCAGTACCTCAGATCAGCGCGGCGGCACATGCTCAGCAGATCTCCTCCCCCTTTTTGCACATAAACAGAGAGGAGGGGGAGGCGGCTTCACTCTGGTCGGCTGTGCCTGTGTGACATCCGGGATCGCACAGACAGACAGCCCGCGGCCGCGAGAGGAGGGGAAGGTAGGTGCAGCGGTGCCACCCTGCACCCCCCCTCTCCCTTGCATTACAATGTAGATTGCCTCTCCCTGCCTGTGCCTGTCACTGCGCCGCTGCCTAAATCCGCAGCACTGCCACCGCTTCAGTCCCGGAGGTGCTTCAGTCCCGGAGTGTGTGGTACCCGGGCGGCCCGCCCCCTACTTAGTATGCCTCTGCACAGCTTCGCAAGCAGGCGCAGCTCTGCAGTGTGATAGTCACTTGTTGCCCACGAAGTTTAAGAACACACTGCCTGCCAGCACTGCGCCCCCTTCCTACAATTAATTGATCCGCCCAGGGCATCCGCCCCTTCCGCCCACCCCTTGTACCGGCCCTGGCTACAAGTATATTCTTTGCTAAGGGCTTGTGTAACCTTCCTTGGTTAACATTATCACTACATTCTTAGAATTCCAAAGCATTACATTATTGTCAACATTCTAACAATGAACACGTGGCATGTAATGGGAAAAAGGCAAACCTGTTTTTACTATATCAAACAAAGGCACAAAAATATTAAGACCAAACTCGTTTGCACACGTGTGTGACACATGTACGTCACGTGTAAGTTTGCTCACTATTTGGCCTGGTGACTATTGTTACCTACACAGAAAGTCAGGGAAAATCCAAAATGTTCATGTTGCGACTAGGACAAGATTAAACGGGACATCTTACAATGGGAATACTTGCCTTCGACTTGAGTTCAATTTAAACCCCTTTTCACTCAGTCCTAGCATCCCTTTAACAGAGTCTGTATGCCTGGGGGTAGGAAGGAGCAGCCAATCATATGACCACTGCGATTGGTTGTCACAGGATCAGGAGCTCCCACTGTCTCAGTCACTGTGCACTCTCAGCACAGAAAGCTCTGCCACCCATAGATGCATATGTGTGGCCTGTGGGCGTTAAAGCAGACACAGTTTTTTTTTTATCCAGTTGTATTTACTCAGTGCAATTTATAACATCCAGGTGAAAGATATAATACCAACATGTCAAAAAACAACAAAAAAAGATTAAAAAAAAGAATCACTGAGTTGGAAAAAGGAACACCCCCTCCTAAAAATGACTTGTAAACTCAGTCACATGTAGCGAATCACCTTCTCAATGGCACACAAAGCCATTTGCCTTTCAGCTGTAATCAGCTGTGGTCATTTTGATTATCTAAGCATGAAAAGGCTTTATCAATGCCTAGAAGCAGAGTGACATCTATTATTAAGAAGTGAAAGGTATTGGTACAACACAGACCCTCCCTGGATCAGGACACCGCTCCAAACTGGATGAAAGAGTCAGGAGGAAACTGGTCAGAGAGGCTACCAGTAGGCCTACAGAAACTCTGAAGCATTTGCAGGAACTTTTGACAAAGAGTGGCCATTGTGTGCATGTGACAACAATATCACAAATTTTCCACAAATGTGGCTTGTATGGGAGAGTTGGAAGAAAAAAGCCACTCCTCAGGAAAGGCCATGTTGTAGTCGTGACCGAGCTTTGCCAGAACGCAGCTTGAAGATTCTGAGGACACATGGAAAAAGGTGTTCTGGTCAGATGAGACTAAAATGTAATTATTTGGCCTCAACACCAAATGATATGTCTGGCGGAAATTCAATACAGCTCACCTTGCAAATAACACCATTCCTACAGGAAAGCATGGAGGTGTTAATATCCTGTTTTGGAGTTGTTTCTCTGCAGCAGGGACTGGAGCACTTGTCAGGATAGAAGAAAAATGTATGGAGCAAAATACCATCAAATTTTTAAGGTAAATCTGCTGCCCTCTGCCAGAAAGTTGTCATTGGGAAGAAGGTTTACCTTCCAACATGACAATGACCCAAAGCACACAGCAAAAATGACCACACAGTGGACGAAGGAGAAAAAGGTGAAGTCCTTGCATGGCCTAGTCAGAGCTCAGACTTAAACCTTATTGAAAATCTGTGGAATGACTTGAAGACTGTAGTCCACAAACAGTCACCATCAAGTTTAACTGAACTTGAGCCGTTCTGAAAAGAAAAGTGGGCAAGTATAGATGTGCAAAATTGGTAGAGACATATCCCAGCAGACTAAAGACTGTAATTAAAGCAAAAGATGGTTCAACAAAATACTGACACAATGGGGTGATCCTTTTTCCAACTTAGTGTTTCTGTTTTTGATTTTTTTGCTTTTGTTTTTTCGGATATGTTGGTGTAAGATTGGAGTGTTCGGTAGCTGCCTTTGTGTTTGGGTATGAAATGTCCTAAACGACTTTAACCCCTTTCATTCTCGGGGTGTCGTTACAGGCGGGCTGGGCCAGGGGGCAGGGATGCAGTGTCGGTGTACTGGCAGTTTTCCTGCATGTTGCCCCTGGTCCCATAGAGTTTGCACATTTTTACTGCATGTTCTGAAAGTGCACAAAACGTCTTGCATGCTGCATCTTTGGTGCAAATCCAGAAAATGCAGCAAAAATGTGCAACCTAAAAGAAGTCGGAGGGACTGCAGCTAAGGAAACCCACCAGTACACTCGCACTGCAGCCAATTCGCAGCACACCAGTGTGAGCCCAAAGGCTTGTATTCACTTGCAGCAGGCACTGCCATTTCACTGAAAAGTGACAGGCAGTGAGGAGTTGATATCTAATTTCCTCCCTGCCTATTTTAACCCCCTAAATGCCAGTTCCTCCAGGTAATGACACGGTTCACTTTGAACTCCACCTTATTTCCATTAATCTCTAAAGGTATTAGATGTGCTCTCACCTTATTGTTTGCACATCTAATACCTAAAGAGAGTTCTGGAAATAAGGAGTTCAAAGTGAATTTCTAAACCTAAGTGGAGCACCCCTTTCAGAAGATTTGAGGATAATATTAAACCCAGAGACTGGTGGACTTAGGCCACTATAGACAGACTGAATTTTCTGCTGAACTGGCAGAATTTCAATCTATCTATGTGCAGACTGGTTGTACAGAATTCGATCTATCAACTGACTTCAGTACAACCAGCCTTTTTTTTTTTTGGCGATCACTGCTGGCTACTATAGCTGCCGGCAGTGATCACTGTATATTGATGGCTTGGAAACGTTCACCTCAAAGCACACACACCAACACATGGTTCTTACAGAAGCTTGGTAAATCAAATGCCAGGCTTCTCTAGTATTACACCTGTGTGGCTGCGACCAAGTCTGGGCACAAGCCAGCACAGGCTCCTGGAAACACAGGAGGGTGGCCAGTAAGAGGAGAGCTGGAATATGACGTACTTACCTCATATCCCTGCCACTCCTAAACCTGCTCCACTGCAGCACCAAGCCCACGATGCCCTTAGCCTGGCGGGGGAGCGGCCTGTGCCTGCATGTGCTTTTCTCACTACCCGCAATTGACACAGGAGGAGCCTGCAGCCTGGGGAATCTGGTGCTTGTGCCCAGGGAGACAGCAGGACTTGTGTGTTTAGCCTTCTGCGCTCCCTGTGACTCTCGGCTACTCTGCTTGCCCAGTGGTGTGGTTCTCTCTTTCTGTACAGGCACTGCCAAGCGGTCTCTCTCTTTGTGCAGGCAGTATCAAGCGGTCTCTCTCTCTCTGTACAGGCAGTATCAAGCGGTCTCTCTCTTTGTGCAGGCAGTATCAAGCGGTCTCTCTCTCTCTGCAGGCAGTGTCAAGCGGTCTCTCGCTCTGGGCAGGCAGTGTCAACTGGTCTCTCTCTCGCTCTGGGCAGGCAGTGTCAAGCTGTCTCTCTCTCTCTCTCTGCAGGCAGTGTCAAGCAGTCTCTCTCTCTCTGGATAGACAGTGGCAAGTGGCCTCTCTCTCTGGGCAGACAGTGTCAATCGGTCTCTAGCTCTGGGCAGGCAGTGTCAAGCGGTCTCTCTTTCTCTCTCTGCAACCAGTGTCAAGTAGTCTCTCTCTCTGGATAGATAGTGGCAAGCGGTCTCTCTCTCTGTGCAGGCAATGTCAAGCGGTCTCTCTCTCTCTCTGTGCAGGCAATGTCAAGTGGTCTCTCTCTCTCTCTGTGCAGGTAATGTCAAGCAGTCGCTCTCTCTGGGCAGGCAGTGTCAAGTGGTCTCTCTCTCTCTGTGCAGGCAGTGTCAAGCGGTCTCTCTCTCTCTCTCTGGGCAGACAGTGTCAAGCGGTCTCTCTCTCTCTCTCTGGGCAGACAGTGTCAAGCGGTCTCTCTCTCTGGACAGGCAATGTCAAGCGGTCTCTCTCTCTGGGAAGGCAGTTTTAAGCAGTCTCTGTCTCTCAGGCAATGCAATGTGGAGCAGTCTCCCTCCCTCTCTCTCTCTCTCTCTCTCTCTCTCTCTCTCTGTGCGGGGGATATGTGGTGTAGATGGATGGAGAGCTGATTGGGTGGTTCAATGGGCCACTTAACTAGACTTGCCCCCCAGGCCTAAGGCTGCCAGCCCTCCCCTGGTTGGTGTAATATCTTTCACTTGGATATTATAAGACTGACTAGTAAATACAGCTGGATAAAAAAAATGTCTGTCTTCATTTCAGGCTGCAAAGCAACAAAATGTGATTTTTCGAAAGGGGGTGATTCATTTCTATACCCACTGTATATGCCATGTATGGCTAATCTCCCTGCTACTCCAGTGAAATCCAGTGATGTCAATTCTCAGAATTGCACTGCTGCTGTGCTCAAAATGCAGCAGGGCAGCCGTTGATCATGGGACCGAGAAGCAGGTGGAGATCACTGAAGAGCGGTGTAGTAGCAGCGTCTTCTTCACTGATTTCCATTTTCCAGGGACATCGGCCCGATATAATATATGCATAGTTACATTGCTCCAAGCTGGACTAATGTAACTATGTATAAAATATGCATACCTGTAATTCTTCTTTAAGGACTCTAGTCCAGCTGTGTGTTAAATGGATGGAAAGCAAAGAATATATTAACTCGTGAGCTTTGCTTTCTGAGCCTCGTGGGCCTCGTGAGCCTCATAGGCTATATTTAATTTATGCGTCCTTTATTTAAAAAAAAAAAAAAGACTCAAATATAGAACTGAACTTGCTCCTGATTTTTCAGCAGTCATCAGGACAAAAGGTCAAGTGTCTCAGAGCATCTGCAGTGAATTTTTGATCCAACAATTTCCACCTGGATGACACAGACAGATGAAAAAACAGAAATAATCTGGCTCTAGTAGGGAACCAATTCAAACATTAAACCAAAGTCCAAGCGTATAAAATATAGTCCTTTTGTATGGCTCCGCATAGGATAGCCAAACAAGTCCACAGATTCAGGGCTAGCCTTGTAGAGGGGAGTGGAAGCAGTCTCCAGTACATTCAAAGAGAGAAAGGGATCAGCCACCTTCGAGTGCAGGCTGTAATGCAATTTAATGAAAACAAGTAGGAATATAACTCACATGGTGATGATTAGAAACAGGCATGTCACAGTGACGGTGTCAACTGGATGGCAATATATAAGCCTTCACAGGTCCTTTCCAAGCCGGCTTGAGAAAGGAGCACGCGTTCTTCGGGTTCTTCCTATTGCGCATGCTCCGAAACGCGTCACTGCCTAGTGACATCATCCGTGGTGGATGCTGTGGTCCAGCCCTCGCTTTGAGCCCTTCCCTCTCTATACTATCTAGCTGGCCGGCACAGCCTTTGCAAGGGGGGGACTACTGCAGCGTGGGCTTACGAAGCCCCTACACCCACTGACGTCTTTTTGGATGTACTTTTCCTGTGACATGCCTGTTTCTAATCATCACCATGTGAGTTATATTCCTGCTAGTTTTTAATAAATTGCATTACAGTCTGCACTCAGAGGCGCCTGTTCTCTTTCTCTGAGAACTAAGAGGACTCCTCCTATGACACAAGTGGACACTAATTAGGGGTAATGACAGGGGAATGGGGTGCTCCAGCCCAAGAGATCTGGTCAGGACCCATACAATAGACAAACAAAGACTTGGGGGGCACTTTAGTTCTCCCATAAAGAGGAGTGTATTTCTCCCATGGTTGAGAAGCAGGATCTTTCATTCTATGAATAGTGTAGGACCCACTGATAATGGGGTACTTTGATGCAGTAGTGGGCTTAAGGACTATATGGCCATATGGTGTGAACAAATCCCCATATTTTTGGATATTTGCTGAATATGTTCGGGTGTTTTGAATAGCCTTGCAGGATTTAAATGTCATTTTTGTATGTGTGCGCTATAATCTTTTGTTCTGTCTCCTTTCTCTCTGATGCAGACAGATAAAGCCTTTTGATACAGGTAATAAGACTTTGCAGATTATGATGGTTGGGGCTCTTGGCAAGTCTTCCTGAGATCTCATAGTGGCCCCTGTTCAGAAAGGAATTATACACAAGCCTCCTCTTGTGTTTTCTTGTATAGCTGTTATTCTGTGATATTTAAGCCTTATTCTTTATCTCCTAAAGCTGTAAATTTATATTTTAAAGGTCACTGTGACCTTATGATCTTCAGGGGGGTATTTCTAAGAAAAAGATTATGTTTTTAATAAAATCCCCCAAAGCTGCCAAGTAACTGATGTAATAAATCAGGTGGCTGGGCATTCAGAGTATAGCTTATAGCAGGAATATGCAATTAGCGGACCTCCAGCTGTTGCAAAACTACAAGTCCCATGAGGCATAGCAAGACTCTGACAGCCACAAGCATGACACCCAGTGGCAGAGGCATGATGGGACTTGTAGTTTTGCAACAGCTGGAGGTCCGCTAATTGCATATCCCTGGCTTATAGAACGGCAAAATAGCAGATGGTGAGCACTGGTGGGTTGGAAGGGATATGGGCTCTGTGTAGTCCCTAAAAACAATTATAGTTTATAGTGGGTACTCATTCTGGTTACCCAATAGGAACATGTCAAGACAGAAATATGGCAGCTTTTACCACCCACCTGTCTTTAAAGAAACCTTGCTAACATGTCATAGTTCTTAGTTTGATCATGTATATGTATTAGGCAACCTTGATATTTACTACTGCCCCCTAGTACCAACATGCATTTCCAATATGCTTGCTCTGGGTCTGTGATTCAAAAATATGGATGCGAGACACAGCCAGGCAACTTTCATTTTCAGAAAGGGGCCAGCACTGGTAACTGCAGCACTTCATTTATGACAGGTATACTTTAAAGTCCAACTCCGGACAGATAAAAATGGATCCCTTGTAGTGGAGCTGCACAAGCTTTCTGCTTACTGTATTTAGAGGAAATGACAAACAGTTTTGCTTACCTGATCCTCTACTCTCCCCGCGGATGGCACTTCCTCACATTCCAACTTCAGGTCCAGTGCAGGGCTATGGACCCTGCTTTGGTCTTGATGGCGTCAGGACCCTAGGCCACTGAAGCACAGGGGAGAAGAAGCTGTGGGGACCAGTCTAGCTGCGTGGAGAAGTACGTAAGTGGGTACGTAAGTGGGTACGTAAAAAATAGTTTTTGATTCCCCTAGACCAAAATGAGTAATTATCCCTTGCAGTGCAGGCTCACCCCCACTACAAGGGATAATGTTTTAGTTGCCTGGACTTTAAAACGCAATGTCTGCAATGCTTATCCTTAGCTCAGAATGAATATGCAGCTGGAAAGTTCCAGACTCCTGATTTGTCCCCCTGTTCTGGTCTCTCTAAGCCTCAGTTCACACTATGAACTGCATATAAATTGCACAGGAACCGCACCACATTCCTGTTCAATTCACATGCAGCCAGTGCTGTGTGATTTGAGCCTATTCATTTTAAATGGACTCAAATCCCACCACTGCGCACCAAAGTTGTGCATACACCAAATTTGGATCCAGTGCATGCAAACACATTGTTCTTGTGACCTGTGTTTGGGGGGTCATTAAGATCGCACTGACTTCTGCTGCAGATGGCAAGGACAGTGCGATTTGTTTTAGGTTGAAGCATTAAATCCCATGGACTTCAGATTTGTAGTAAACATTTGTTTAGTGGCCGCATATTGATGACATCACTGCTTTGTAAAATCTTTATTGTATCTTACAAATATGCTCATCAGGGTACAACGTGTCAAGGAGGGGCAGTAACTGGGCAGAGACACTTTGTATGTCACGTGTGGTTCAGTAAAGATTTTTCAAAGAGGAGATGTCATCGGTGTGCAGCCAGCACTATATGGTATGCTTTTTTCTTTAGGAGGGCTCCTCAGCCAGCACCTGGAGAACCAGAGAACCAGAGAGAGGCGCTGTCTTATTTTTTAAATCAAATGAAATCTACAGCATCAGTGTCATATATTGATACAAGACAACAGCTTAAACAACAAATTAATTATACTTCTTGGTTTCTGGCATCACATATATTCATTACATCCCATAGGGAAGCTCCAGTAAGTAAAGCAAAGTGTCCATAATTTTACTTTATAGAGCTGGGGAAAACCCTTGTGCCATTGAGTCTTGATCATCTAACACCCTGGTGCCCAACCTGCAGCCCAGGGGACACGTGCGGCCATTTGGCACATTTTGTATGGCCCTTGGGGTCCCTGCAGACACTAATCTGTGTTTCCCTATTTCCCTGTTTTAGCAGTAATTGTCTCCAGTCTGTTAATGTTTCCTGAACCACATATGGTGTCAAGAGGATTGAAGCACACTATTTCTATTGTTACATTGTAATACGTATCAGTGGGAGTCACTTGGCACTAAAGTCTGACACCAGTTGCAGCATGTCACTAGCCTGCCACCACAGCCACCAGATGCAGCCTGTCACTAGCCTGCAACCACAGCCACCAGATACAGCCTGTCACTAGCCTGCCACCACAACCACCAGATGCAGCCTGTCACTAGTCTGCCACCATGGCCACCAGATGCAGCCTGTCACTAGCCTGCCACCACAGCCACCAGATGCAGCTTGTCACTAGCCTGCCACCACAACCACCAGATGCAGCCTTTCACTAGTCTGCCACCATGGCCACCAGATGCAGCTTGTCACTAGTCTGCCACCATGGCCACCAGATGCAGCCTGTCACTAGCCTGCCACCACAGCCACCAGATGCAGCCAGTCGCTAGCCTGCCACCACAGCCACCAGATGCAACCTGTCACTAGCCTGCCACCACAGCCACCAGATGCAACCTGTCACTAGCTTGCCAATATAGCCACCAGATGCATCTTGTCACTAGCCCACCACTACAGCCACCAGATGCAGTCTGTCACTAGCCTGCCACTATAGCCACTAGATGCATCTTGTCACTAGCCTGCCACCACAGCCACCAGATGCAGCTTGTCACTTTTTAAGAACCTGTAACTGCGTAGTTTTCTGATTGCAGTGAAAGACTTACAATTTCCAGCCTCTTCCCAGTGCTATGGAATCAAGCATTCAGGAGCGGGGAAACTGGCACATGCGCATTTTGGTATTACACTGTAATCACCACTTTTAAATCCGCCATCTCACATCTCATAAGACAGAACTCTGTCTTATGAGATGTGAGAAGGCGGACCCAACAGCGGATATTCAGGGTGGGCGGTTAGTGATGATTATGTCATCTCTCTGCTCTCCCGCCACACCTCCTTTAGTGCAGCCTGGCTGAAAACAGAGCACGGACCTGCACCTGTCAGCGGATCGGGGGCTGGAGACCCCTGTTGTGGACGTACATTTAAACTGCAAGCAAAGCATTTGATTAAAAGAATGCAACATGAACCCTAAACCTAACAGTTATAACTGTCAGTATTTTTTGCATCATTTCATAGCAAGTCAGTTGTGAGAAGAATATTGCTTGTGATAGTAACACTTTCAATTTAAAACATATACTTTTATCTGATGAGTTCCATGGGAGTTATGAATATTTTATGAGTTCTGTGTATGTTTACAGTTTCCAACAAATATCTCCAAGGGAGTTGACATAGTTGATCTCTGTCTATCATTCTGCTGTGTCTTGTACAGGAGCATGTATGGATCTGCCTGAATTTTGTAACATACTGTCAAATGACTGTTCAGTTTGTTGAAATAAATTCTACAAGAGTGTCATTGAAAATGAGTGCAACCTTTCCAGGTTTGGTTAAGTAAAATATGACATTAAACAACAACCTATACAAAGCCTTGAAAAAAGTATTCATACCCCTTGAAATTTTCCACATTTTTTCAGGTTACAACCAAAAATGTAAATGTATTTTATTGGGATTTTATGTGATACACTAACATAAAGTGGCACATAATTGTGAACTTGAAGAAAAATGATAAATGGTTTTCCAAATGTTTTACAAATAAATATGTGAAAAGTGTGGCATGCAGTTGTATTCATCCCACCTGAGTCAATACTTTGTAGAACCACCTTTTTGAGTATGTCTCTACCAGAATTAACATCTAGAGAATTAAATTTGCGCCCATTCTTCTTTGCAAAATAGCTCAAGCTCTGTCAGATTGGATGGAGAGCATCTGTGAAAAGCAATTTTCAAGTCTTGCCACAGATTCTCAATTGGATTTAGGTCTGGACTTTGACTGGTCCATTCTAACACATGAATATGCTTTGATCTAAACCATTCCATTGTAGCTCTGGCTCAGTGGCATTGCAAGGTGGGCGTGGGGGGTGCAGGCCGCACCCGGGTGACACCCGCCAGAGGGGTGACACCCGTGTATAGCAGAACCACTGACACCGCCCGCTGCCCTGTGCCTCTCGCTCACTCTGTGTCCCCCGTGGAGCGGACTGAAGCTGCCTCCTCCTCTGTTTACAGCCAGTGAGGAGGAGGAGCCCGAGTGACACACACCTCTGTGTGTATACGTCCGCGGCCACGCTGTTCTGAGATCTGTACACTCTAAGTAGATTAGTAGATGGACATGTGCAGGGGGGCGCTATGGGAGGGGAGAGGGGTGCTTATACTGATGGGGGGCCTGCACTAAGGGGAATTCTATACTGATGGGGGTCTGCACTAAGGGGGGGATTCTATACTGATGGGGGGTCTGCACTAAGAGGGGGTGTCTATATTGATGGGGGGTCTGCACTAAGGGGGTATTCTATACTGATGGGGGTCTGCACTAAGGGGAGGTTATATACTGATGGGGGTCTGCACTAAGGGGAGGTTATATACTGATGGGGCTCTGCACTAGGAAGGGGATTCTATACTGAAGGGGGTTTTCACTAAGTGGGTGATTCTATACTAATGGGGGTCTGCAGTGCTGGGACAAGGTCATTTGGTGCCCAGGGCGGAGATGGCAAACTGCGCCCCCCCCCCCCCGACCCCTGTTTTTCACAGATTTTCCCCGATGTGCACCTGCGGCGGCGCGCGGGGAGGAATTAAATAGGAGGACAAAAACTTTTATCTTAGATGTTTACACTTATACCCCTTTCACATTGGGGCACTTTGCAGGCGCTACTGCGCTAAAAACAGCACCTGCAAAACGCCCTGAAAGAGCCGCTACTGTGTCTCCAATGTGAAAGCCCCGAGAACTTTCACACTGGAGCGGTGCGCTGGCAGGACGGTAAAAAAAGTCCTGCTAGCAGCATCTTTGGAGTGAAGGAGTGGTGTGTAATGATGGTAAAGCAGCGCTAAAAATAGCTCAGTTTTACCACCGATGCCGCCCCTGCCCCAGTGTGAAAGGGGGCTTAAGGTTTTTAATGTAGAGCCTGGTGCAACTAATGCACAAAGGGCTTAATTAACTGTGACTGGTCACAAATGCATCAGTGAACAATGGCAATACATTAACCCCCCCCCCCCCCATGCTGCATATTACAGAAATTAAAACTAGCATTGCTAATTAACCTCCCCTCAGCCTCCCCCCCTCCCCCATTCATGTATTATTCTGCTGCAGATTAATAAATGAACTGTCTGAATACGATTGGGGGAGGGGGGGGAGGCTGAGGGGATGTTAATTACCAATGCTACCTATTTTTTAATTTCTGTAATATGCAGCATGGGGGGGGGGGGGGTAATGTATTGCCATTGGTCACTGATGCATCAGTGACCAGTGGCAGTACATTAACCCCCCCCCCCCCCCCTCCCATGCTGCATATTACAGAAATTAAAAAATAGGTAGCATTGGTAATTAACCTCTCCTCAGCCTCCTCCCCTCCCCTCATCGGATTCAGACACTTTATTTTAATATCTGCAGATGGCATTGCATTTGTTATTATCTGTTTAGTGCTTACTTTTGTGTCTTGTCTTGTGTCCGTTGTGTGATATACACACTTTGTTGCAGAGGCGTAACTATAACCTTCAGGGCCCCAGTGCAAGAAACCATGAAGGGCCCCTGACCCGCACTATGATGGGGGAGGGGGGGGGGTATTGTGAAAGAATGAGGGGCAGTATGACGGGGTATTTTGACAGGAGGGGGCAGTGTGACCAAAGAAGGGTATCTGGAAAGTGTGACCAGAGGGGGGAGTGTGATAAGAGGGGGCACTGTGAAAGAAGGGGGGCAGTGTGACAAGAAGGGGCAGTGTGACAGGAGGGGGCAGTATGACAGGGGGATATTGTGACAAGAGGGGGGCAGTGTGACAGGAAAAGGATACCTGGGAAGTATTACAAGAGGGGGGCAGTGTAATGAGGGAGCACTGTGAAAGGAGGGGGACTGTTTAACAAGAGGGGGGTAGATATGACAGAAGGGGGACAGTGTGTGGGGGGCACAGTGTGAGAGGGGACAGTGTGTGGGGGGACAGTGTGAGAGGGGACAGTGTGAGAGGGGACAGTGTGAGAGAGGACAGTGTGAGAGGGGACAGTGTGAGAGGGGACAGTGTGAGAGAGGGGACAGTGTGTGGGGGGACAGTGTGTGGGGGGACAGTGTGTGGGGGGACAGTGTGTGGGGGGACAGTGTGAGAGAGGACAGTGTGAGAGGGGACAGTGTGAGAGCGGACAGTGTGAGAGCGGACAGTGTGTGGGGGGGGGCAGTGTGTGGGGGGACAGTGTGAGAGGGGGCAGTGTGAGAGGGGACAGTGTGTGGGGGGACAGTGTGAGAGGGGACAGTGTGTGCCCCCCACACACTGTGTGTGAGAGGGGACAGTGTGTGGGGGGACAGTGTGAGAGGGGACAGTGTGTGGGGGGACAGTGTGAGAGGGGACAGTGTGAGAGGGGACAGTGTGAGAGGGGACAGTGTGTGGGGGGACAGTGTGTGGGGGGACAGTGTGAGAGGGGACAGTGTGAGAGGGGACAGTGTGAGAGGGGACAGTGTGTGGGGGGACAGTGTGTGGGGGGACAGTGTGAGAGGGGACAGTGTGTGGGGGGACAGTGTGTGGGGGGACAGTGTGTGGGGGGACAGTGTGAGAGGGGACAGTGTGTGGGGGGACAGTGTGTGGGGGGACAGTGTGAGAGGGGACAGTGTGAGAGGGGACAGTGTGAGAGGGGACAGTGTGTGGGGGGACAGTGTGTGGGGGGACAGTGTGAGAGGGGACAGTGTGAGAGGGGACAGTGTGTGGGGGGACAGTGTGTGGGGGGACAGTGTGAGAGGGGACAGTGTGTGGGGGGACAGTGTGAGAGGGGACAGTGTGAGAGGGGACAGTGTGTGGGGGGACAGTGTGTGGGGGGACAGTGTGAGAGGGGACAGTGTGTGGGGGGACAGTGTGTGGGGGGACAGTGTGAGAGGGGACAGTGTGTGGGGGGACAGTGTGAGAGGGGGCAGTGTGTGGGGGGACAGTGTGAGAGGGGACAGTGTGTGGGGGGACAGTGTGTGGGGGGACAGTGTGTGGGGGGACAGTGTGAGAGGGGACAGTGTGAGAGGGGGCAGTGTGTGGGGGGACAGTGTGAGAGGGGACAGTGTGTGGGGGGACAGTGTGAGAGGGGACAGTGTGAGAGGGGACAGTGTGTGGGGGGACAGTGTGAGAGGGGACAGTGTGTGGGGGGACAGTGTGAGAGGGGACAGTGTGTGGGGGGACAGTGTGAGAGGGGACAGTGTGTGGGGGGACAGTGTGAGAGGGGACAGTGTGAGAGGGGACAGTGTGTGGGGGGACAGTGTGTGGGGGGACAGTGTGAGAGGGGACAGTGTGAGAGGGGACAGTGTGAGAGGGGACAGTGTGTGGGGGGACAGTGTGAGGGGGGACAGTGTGTGGGGGGACAGTGTGTGGGGGGACAGTGTGAGAGGGGACAGTGTGTGAGGGGACAGTGTGTGAGGGGACAGTGTGAGAGGGGACAGTGTGAGAGGGGACAGTGTGTGGGGGGACAGTGTGAGAGGGGACAGTGTGAGAGGGGACAGTGTGTGGGGGGACAGTGTGTGGGGGGACAGTGTGAGAGGGGACAGTGTGAGAGGGGACAGTGTGTGGGGGGACAGTGTGTGGGGGGACAGTGTGAGAGGGGACAGTGTGAGAGGGGACAGTGTGTGGGGGGACAGTGTGAGAGGGGACAGTGTGTGGGGGGAGAGGTGGGTGGCCAGTGTTGTGCTTTACTTACATGAGAAGCAGCATGCTTCCTTGTCATGTCTGCACTCTGCAGGATGTCCCTCCAGGCAGCACACAGTTCACTTCCCGAATATCATTGTATCCAATGGAGAGGGGAGGGGCCTCTGACCTGAGCGTGTATTAGCAAGACTCAGAGTGTACAAGCAGAGGGAGAAACTTGTGCACTCACTCTGCTGGTCAGAGGCCCCTCCCCTCTCCATTGTACTCACTGATATTCGGGAAGTGAACTGTGTGCTGCCTGGAGGGACATCCCGCAGAGCGCAGACATCACATAGCTGCCGATCGCCCCCTTACGCCCCCCTCTCCTGTATAGTTAGATGCCAGCCAGGGGAGGTGCGGCGTCTTGGGGCCCCCCCACACTGGCAGAATTCCAGGGCCCAGTCGCAAGTGCGACTGTTGCGACCCTGAAAATTCCGCCACTGCTTTGTTGGTTCCTCCTCGGTGGCTCCTCTAGGTTGCAGCTTCTGCAGCAGCTCTCTATCTCCTCCCATCCCGCCTCTGGCCATCAGTGATGTCACGCCGCCGGGACGGGACTACGAATCGCCTTCATAGGGGGAGAGAAGCGCTGACAGGGAAGGGGCTTGTGCAGTCTGTTTAGGCTTGTGCCGGGTGCAGGAGTGCACTCGGCACATAGTTACAGTACAGCTATTAGCAGCGCCGGCTGGTGTGTATGTACTACTATGATGAAGCACACTGCCAGCACTTCATCTGCGCCCCCCTCCCTTCAGCAAATTCTATCGCCCAGGGCATCCGCCCCTTCCGCCCCTGCCTTGTACCGGCTCTGGGGGTCTGCACTAATGGGGGGTGTCTATACTGATGGCGGGTCTGCACTAAGGGGGGTGTCTAAACTGTGGGGGTCTGCACTAAGGGGGATTCTATACTGATGGGGGGTCTGCACTAAGGGGGGATTCTATGCTAATGGGGGGTCTACACTAACGGGGGATGGTATACTGATGGGGGGTCTGCACTAAGTGGGTGATTCTATACTGATGGGGGGTCTGCACTAAAGGGGGGTGTCTATACTGATGGGGGGTCTGCACTAAGGGAGGTGTCTAAACTGTGGGGGTCTGTACTAAGGGGGAGATTCTATACTGATAGGGGGGTCTGCACTAAGAGGGTGGATTCTACCCTGATGGGGGGGTCTGCACTGAGGTTGGAGGTCTATACTGATGGGGGGGTGTCTGTACTGATGGGGGGTCTGCACTGAGATTGGAGGTCTATAATGATGGGGGGGTCTGTACTGATGGGGGGGTCTGCACTGAGGGTGGAGGTCTGTTCTTAGTGAGGGTAATCTATACTGAGGGAGGGAGATCTATACTGCGGGATCTGTAGTTAGTGGAGGGGGGTCTGTACTGAGGGGGGACTATATTTATTGGAAGGCGGGGGTGAGGGGCTGACACCAAATTTTTCAGCACCGGGTGACACCAACCCTAGTGACGCCACTGCTCTGGCTGTATGTTTAGGGTTGTTGTCCTGCTGGAAGGTGATCCTCTTCCCCAGTCTCAAGTCTTTTGCAGACTCTAACAGGTTTTCTTCTAAGATTGCCCTGTATTTGGCTCCATCCATCTTCCCATCAACTCTGACCAGCTTCCCTGTCCTTGCCGAAGAAAAGCATCCTCTCAACATGATGCTGCCACCACCATGTTTCACGGTGGGGATGGTGTGTTTAGGGGGATGTGCAGTGTTTGTTTTCTGCCACACATAGCGTTTTGCTTTTAGGCCAAAAAGTTTAATTTTGGTCTCATCTGACCAGAGCACCTACTTCCATATATTTGCTCTGTCCCCCACATGGCTTCTCACAAACTGCAAACAGGACTTCTTTTGGTTTTCTTTCAACAGTGGCCTTTTTCTTGCCACTCTTCCATAAAGGACAAATTTGTGAAGTGCACGACTAATAGTTCTCCTGTGGACAGATTCTCCCACCTGAGCTGTGGATCTCCTTCAGAGTTACCATGGGTTCTGCTTCTCTGAATTATGCACTCCTTGCCCGGCCTGTCAGTTTAGGTGGACGGCCATGTCTTGGTAGGTTTGCAGTTGTGCCACACTATTTCTATTTTCGGATAATGGATTGAACATTGCTCAGTGAGATGTTCAAAGCTTGGGATATTTTTTTATAACCTAACCCTGCTTTAAACTTCTCAACAACTGTATCCCTGTCCTGTCTGGTGTGTTTCTTGGCCTTCATGATGCTGTTTATTCACTAAGGTTCTCTAACAAACCTCTGAGGGCTTCACAGAACCGCTGTATTTATACTGAGATTAAATTACACACAGGTGTACTCTATTTACTAATTAGGTGACTTCTGAAGGCAATTGGTTTCACTATATTTTAGTTAGGGGTATCAGAGAAAAAGGGGCTGAATACAAATGCACGCCACACTTTTCAGATATTTATTTGAAAAACATTTATCATTTTCCTTCCACTTAACAATTATGTGCCACTTTGTGTTGGTCTATCACATAAAATCCCTATAAAATACATTTACTTTTTTGGTTGTAACATGACAAAATGTGGAAAATTTCAAGGGGTATGAATACTTTTTCAAGGCACTGTAAAATATAAAATAGATGCAACAAGCGCATAAAATTGTGCAGACTTCAGCACAGGCACACCTACTGCCCATTTCCTCCACCCATGGTAGTAGTTTTGACAAGAATCATATGTAAATTAATGTTGTGTAAAACAATTGCCAAGAAATCACACCCATGACGTCTTGCTATCCGGGAGAGAACCTTGTTTAGTGGAGCAGGAATGAGGAGAAAGGTTGTCCTGGGAAGGTGAAACAAGGCTGTGAAAATTATCACAGGCTGCAATACCACCAGCACCTCTAGAGGGAGACTCACCTAAATCTATTTGACTAGACACACAGACAGATGTGAAGCAGCTACGTAATTTTCACAGGCTTCTGAAATTCCCACGGCTATTCTATGAGTTGGAATCCTGGTGCACATTCACCTTTTCCACTGCCCACACACCAGATACATTATTTAGGGTAGCCTGCCAGAACCTACAGTTTAACAGCTGACTGGTCTGCAAGGCAACCACACACTGATTCCTGACAACCGAGCATACAGGCACTATTAATATAATACAACTATCCCTTTAGAAGCTACAAATTATTAGCTTAGTACGCAGAAGGCCAATTTGCATTGTTATTATTCCCAGGTGGGCAGTGCATAAAAAAATATGTATAGAAGTAAACATTTAAATAGAACAAAGAAAATGACATGCATAAATCTGGCAATTTATTATATGTAAAAAAAGAGGAGAAAAAATAAAACGTTACCCTTTTGGCCAGTATGGTTCTACACTGTTGGTGGCAGACCATTGACCATTCCAGCTGTTTAACAACAAGCTCCAAATGAATTACAATATTAACTTTCCATGCAACTCAATTTACAGAGGAAGGATGTAAAGAGAAACTGAACTAATGGAGAACTAGTCTGTCATTTCCGAATCAGGCTCCCAGTTACAAGTCATTTCCCAAATATGCATATTGCCATATTTGGGTAATGAGCAAAAAGATATGTGCATGTTGTATACCCAAACCCCTTATGGACTATGGGGGCAGAACCACAAATGAAAAAAATCATTTTTATTTTGGAAACTTTAACTAAAAAACTGAATCAAGTCCTATTAAAATGAAATTACATCAAAACATCATACAGGTGTAAACATCATGGTTGGATAATGCTCAAATACCCCTTAGCACCATCAGATACATCCAAAAGGCTGCCGATACTGTAGACCAGGTTCAGCCCTTATTAATTAATTTAATGAAGCCCGACATGTTTCGGATTTGTACTACTTCCTCAGGGGTAGTGGTGGGTATTGAGACTTCTAGAGCTCAGATATATGGCAATCAATAGTTAGGAGAGAAAACGTCATTTTACAAATGTGAAATCAAAGCTTCAGTACATAATAGTAAAGGCTGTCGCTGGTAATGAATAAGCACAGTGTCACTGTGTGAAATGCGTCCACCTGTTTTATTGATCAAGAAAAACAGGGATTTTTTTGTTATCTTCGGGGTGCAGCCACCTTTTTCTTCCTTCATGTTGTTGATACTGACAATAATTAACCAAAAGGACAAAAAGAAAATACCGTACATAAAACCTAGTTGTATCCTGCTTGGTGGAGTGGCTGTGCGGTACAATTAAAAGGGGCGTAGGGTGGTGCTGGATAGGCGGTACAACGTGCGTTCACAATTACCCTAACTGATGTGTGCGCCCTGTGACACCGGCCCAGAGTAATAGTATCTGTAATAAATATATATATATAAAAAATAACAGTGAGGAAGTATATTGATACTATTTAACCCAGGGGCAGTGGTAGAGGCACTTAAGTATCAATTAGCTACACCTGGATACATGGAGGGTTATTTTGTCCAGGTGCTAGGTATTTGAAGCATGTGAATGACATCCTAAATAGGGGGAAGCAGGCCAGATGGGTTTAGCAAAAATTAAAGCACAGAGTAAAAAAAAAAGGCCCCCCTGCTGTGGAAAGAGAAAATAAAAATGTGTTATGAGGTATGCTGATCCCATTTGACCCAGAGGCAATGGTAGAAGAACTTTAAGGCTGCTTTCACACTGAGGCACTTTACAGACGCTAAAGCGCTAAAAATATTGCCTGCAAAGCACCTTTAAAGAGCCTTTCCTCTCACTCCAGCATGAAAGTCCAAGTGCTTTCACACTGGAGCGGTGCAGGACAGCAAAAAAAGTCCTGCGAGCAGCATCTTTGCAGCGCTGTAGGAGCGGTGTATACACCACTCCTAAAGCACCTCTGCTCATTGAAATCAATGAGCAGCGCCTCCGAAGTGCTGCTGCAGCGGCACTTTTAATCTTTTTTCGGCCATTAGAGGGGGTTAAAAGCTCCCTGCTAACAGCCAAAAAGCTCCGCAAAAACGATGACGCTTTACCGTCGACGTCCCCAATGCTCCAGTGTGAAAGTAGCCTAAGTGTTAATTGTTTCCTTCTATTTGTGTAATGACATCACCATTATTTTGGCCCCTTTGTTTACATTTAGCTTTCAGTTGAAGAATCTCCCGGCCAACAGCTGATTGGGGTCGGGAATACAGCACTGTGCAGGACGTTGTCACATACATGAGAGCTTCCCAGCACAGGCACCCCCGGCTCTTACCTCTGTACGCCAGCTCAAAGCTGGTCTTAATTACCGCCGGTTTGTGCATTAACCACTAAGCCACTGCCCACCGTCATATGACGGCGGGACGAGGCTTTTCTTGTTCTGGGCGGACGTCATATGACGTGATCGCCCTCCCGAGCCACTAGGCGGCGCGCGCGTGCCTGCTGCGTCGCTCGGGACCCGGTGTGCGTGCCCGGCGGCCGCGATGTCCGCCGGGCACCCGCGATTGCCAGGTAACAGAGCAGGACCGTGGATCTGTGCATGTAAACCCAGATCCACGTCCTGTCAGAGAGGAGAGGAGACCGATGGTGTGTCCCTTGTACATAGGGACACCGATCGGTCACCTCCCCCAGTCAGTCCCCTCCCCCCACAGTTAGAATCACATCCTTAGGTCATAATTAACCCCTTGAGCGCCCCCTAGTGTTAACCCCTTCCCTGCCAGTCACATTTACACAGTAATCAATGCAATTTTATAGCATTGATCGCTGTATAAATGTGAATGGTCCCAAAAATGTGTCAAAAGTGTCTGATATGTCCGCCGCAATATCGCAGTCACAATAAAAATCGCAGATCGCCGCCATTATTAGTAAAAAATAAATAAATAAATAAAAATGCTATAAATCTATCCCCTATTTTGTAGACGCTATAACTTTTGCACAAACCAATCAATATACGCTTATCGCAATTTTTTTTACCAAAAATATGTAGAAGAATACATATCAGCCTAAACTGAGAAAAAAATTTGTTAAAAAAAAAAAAAAAATGGATATTTATTATAGCAAAAAGTTAAAAATATTGTGTTTTTTCAAAATTGTCCCTCTTCTTTTGTGTATAGCGCAAAAAAAAAACAAAAACGCAGAGGTGATCAAATACCACCGAAAGAAAGCTCTATTTGTGGGGAAAAAATTATAAAAATTTCATTATGGTGCAGTGTAACATGACCGCGCAATTGTCATTCAAAGTGCGACAGCGCTGAAAACTGAAAAATGGCCTGGGCAGGAAGGGGGTGAAAGTGCCCTGTATTGAGGTGGTTAAAGTTACCTCCCTACCTGTCTGCCTCAGTACAGTGAGCTCAATGCATTGAACCCCCGCACATGCAGGGGTGTGATGTCAACTCGGTCCAGCCAATGATAGCGGCTGTGGATCGATGCCCAGAAGCTGGCTGGCCAAAGATGTTAGTAGGGAGTAGGGAGCTCCTGGATACTGCATCACTGGACTGAAGGTGAGTGTAATTCCTCTTTAGGGAACCTACCACCAGAAAAGGGTCATTATAGTTTTACTGAATTCCCCAGAATGTTTTTTCTGCTTAAACAGGAAGGTAGATGTCAAGAAGGGCATGCCCACACACAAAATATCTATGCACAGGCACAGGCTGGCACATAACCGTACATATGCGCATGGAGCTGTGCATGCGTGAAATCATGCACACGCCTGTCACTAATGCTGGTGCCAAGCAAACTATTTCAACTTAGCAGCTGTACATTATCAATGCTCTCTGGTCTGCAGTATCCCCTGTGTGACCGGTTATCTGCTCTGGTGTCTGACTACCTGTACCTGACCCGGCCTGCCTTTGGCTACTCCTGAACTCTGCATGCACTGACCCCGACTTGTCCCTGGAACACCTGGAAGGCCTCTGCCTACTCCTTGCTTCTGATTTGCTTAAGACCCCTTTCACACTGAGGCATTTTTCAGGATCTACAGCGCTAAAAAATAGCTCCTGCATAGCGCCTGAAAAAAGCCTCAGCTGCACACTTTCACACTGGGGCGCTGAGCTGGCAGGGCGTCACAAAAAGTCCTGCCAGCTGCTGCTTTGCAGCGGTGTAGGAGCAGTGAATACACCACTCCTACATTGCTCCTTCTCCGCTCCTTCACCGCTCCTGCCAATTGAAAACAATGGGCCAGCGCTGCTATACCGCCAGCAAAGCGCCATTGCAGTGGCATTTTGTGGGCGGATTCAACTCCTTTTTGGCCACTAGCAGGGGTTAAAACCGCTCCTCTAGCGGCCAAATAGCGCCAGTAAAGCGGTCTAACTGTTCTTGACTGCGACCTGAACCCTGACCACTCTTCTGTCTTCCTTGTTTATATCTTATCTGACTGCCAATTACCAACACAGCTTGCCTGACTCTGCTGATCAACTACCTGCTGCCAACCAGTACCTGCTAACCTTTTACCTGCTACAAGCCAGTGCGTGCTGATCAACTACCTGCTGCCCATCCAGTGCCTGCTGATCATCTATCTGCTGCAAGCCAGTGCCTGCTGTCAGCCAGTCTCTGCTCTTCTCCTATCTGCTGATCCTGTGGACGAACAGACTGCCTACCCACATCAGCTGCTGGAAGAACTACCAGGCACTTGTGCCACTCAATGTCCCTATGTCTCCTGTTAATTTACCAGAAGCCCTGAGACTGAGGTGTAAGGGAGGTCTTCCTCATCACATCAGGCTCCTCCACCTTGTACAGAATGTGACAGTAGGAGCACGCTATATTCCTGCCACATAAAGTTATTTTTCTGTATTTCCAGTGTGTAATATATGCTTTCAAGTGGTAGTAAACTGCCATGCTTTTTTTTTAAACCTGCAAGGTAAAGTTATGATGTGCATCGCATACTAGCACATTATGTGAAACTTACCTTAAAATGAATCCCTCCAGCAATGCGCTGTCACCGCTGACAGGGCTTCCATCTTCACCCGGTCTTCCTTCTTGGTTTGCGTCCTCAGGCCGTCTGATTGGCTGCCCCACGATGATATGACTCTCGCATATGCATGCGGGAACCGCTATTCACGACACAGGACTCTGAAGGAATGGCAGGGGCATGCTCTTCCTTCAGTGCACATGCAGCGGTGACGTCACTGGCCCATTCACAAGTAAATATCTCCTAAACAGTACATGTTTAGGAGATATTTACTGTACCTATAGGTAAGTATCAACCATGAGAGTTTATTCCCACTTTAAGGAGACTCTGTTGCCACAGCATTTATTACAACACAATTCTTCTTGTAAGTTTATATGTGCTATTAACATATTTTAGGCATGTTATTTACCTGTAAAGCAGTGGTCTCCAAACTGCGGATAAGGAGCCAGATATTTATTTGCTTATATCTGGCCCTTGGAGCACTATTTTCATCCACTAATACCAACAATGGGGCATAATACCCCCCCCCCCGGCCACTGACACCAATGAAGGGCAGAATTCTTTCCGATGACACCAAAGATAAGGTAAGGGCGGGTCATAACAGGTGCAGGGTAGACAGGACCCAATAAATCAAGCAGCTCCTTTGGGGGTAAGTGTTACATATTTTGGTACTTAAAGTATAACTAAAGGCAAAACCAAATGTTTTAGTTTAGAGAGAGAAGAGGGCTTAAAACACCTGCCAGGTTGGTATTGCTGTCTCTATTCACCATCTCTATTTGTCCTGTTTTACCAGTATTAGTGAAAGTGAAACAAAATCCCAAATTTTCGATTGTTACCACAACATGAATAGAGGGGAAATCTTCAGTGGGGGCACTTGTTCTGGTGACAACCAAGTATTTTCTCACTTTGGAGGGATTTCCTTTCACTTTCCCTTTTGGCTTTGGGAAAAGAAGTAAAGGGAAATCTCCCCAGATGGCAAAAACCCACTAAACTCTGAAGTTTTGCATTTAGTTCTTACTTTAAATTTGTAACAATTTCAGCTTACATTTTAAAAAAGGCTTAAAGAGGCAGTAAACCTTTAAATTGTCATGAAAAAGCCCCCTTGTGTTTTCTAATCTAATACACAACTGTTCCTTTAAGGTTTATCATTATACTGATTAATCACTTCAGCCCCAGAAGCATTTACCCCCTTCCTGATCAGGGCACTTTTTGCGATACGCCACTGCATTGCTTTAACTGACAATTGCGCCGTCGTGCGACGATGCACCCAAACGTCTTGACGTCTTTTTTTTCCCACAAATAGAGCTTTCTTTTGGTGGTATTTGATCACGTCTGCGGTTTTTATTTTTTGCGCTATAAACAAAAAAAGAGCATCAATTTTTTTTAAAAAAAGCTATATTTTTTACCTTTTGCTATAATAAATATCCCCCCCAAAAAATATAAAAAACGAATTTCTTCCTCAGTTTAGGCTGATATGTATTTTTCTACATATTTTTGGTAAAAAGAATCGCAATAAGCATATATTGATTGGTTTATGCAAAATTTTAAATAAGGGATAGATTTATGACATTTTTATTATTATTATTTTTTTATTAGCAATGGCGGCGATCTGCAATTTTTATCATGACTGCAACATTGCGGAGGGCACATCGGACACTTTTGACACTATTTTGGGACCACTGACATTTATACAGCAATCAGTGCTATAAAAATGCACTGATTACTGTCTAAATGACACTGGCAGGGAAGGGGTTAAACACTAGGGGGCGATCAAGGGGTTAACTGTGTTCCCTCACTATGTTCTAACTGTAGGGTTGATGGGCAATGGGCTCACTAGAACATGACAGAGATCACTGCTCCTGATCAATGGGAGCAGTAAATCTCTGTGAGGTTGCTAGGCAGAACAGGGAAATGCCTTGTTTACATAGGCATCTCCCCGTTCTGCCTCTCCGTGTCACGATCGCGGGCCACCGGCGAACATCGAGTCTGCGGGACCCACGATTTAAAGGGGACGTACAGGTACACCCATTTGCTTAGCCGTGCCATTGTGCCGACCTACAACGCCGTGCGCTAGTTAAGTAAAAAATATATTGTTGTGTAAAATGGGTCTTGTGTTGAAAACGAAACTAGACATATCTTATGAAATATGTTTCATAAGATAGTCTGTGTTTATATCTGTCTAGGTGACATAATGATATTGTGACATTGTGAGTGACATTGTGATTGACATTGTGATTTGTTGATGTAATTTGAACATGTACCCATATTGATAAAAGGTGGCTGGTAACGCTCATGTTTTACCATACTTAATATCATGCCGGGGATAATAAAAGCGGAACAGTGTATTGTAGAGCAACTTGTCTTGTGTCAATCATTGTGTCCCCTATGCATAGAGATATATATTTGGATATGAAGCAATGGAATCGGCCGATGAAAGGTAATTATAATTAGAAAATAAGATGATAGTCAGTTTAAAGGTGAAAATGCACCTTTCAGTGGTGTCAGAATTTTAAATAATCAGGTAATTAGATAATTTTTAATATAGATTACCTTTGATAGACACTTAAATAAACAAGGAGAATTGTTTTTTTTTTCTTGAGCATTTTTTGTTGGGAAGGGTGCAGGCCGCTTCAGTGACAGTTGGTTAATTACTAGCTTTCACCGGGGTTGTCCACCCTTATAGAACAAACGCCTCAGGTCAGGTACTTAGGAAGTATTTTGAAGTTTATGCATTATTATGTATTATTCCACTAGTAGCATAATTTATGATTGCTGGTTGGTATTGCTAGATTACTTGCATATTTTTATTTTGTAGCAGCTTGGAGTTTCTATGATGTTATGCCCAGGTTGGCTTTAAGCGTTCTGAGAACGCTGTGGAAAAGTGTACACACCCATTGATAGCACTGGAAGTTTGTGGGAAAGGTAAAACGATCGATCAGGTAGGGAGTTTTTAGTCAGAAATAGGGAAAAAGGAATCTCCCTTGCTTATATCCAAATATTGTGAGTAAGTACTTTTGTATGTATGTTTATATAATCTGCTAAGTTTTCTTTAAAGAATGAAAGAAGGAATGGGAAAAAATTCAAATGTGGGTAGGTCATCGCTTAAGGTGTTAAAAAGACTAAAGAAATTAAGGAAAATGTTATTGTTATTAAAGAAATTATTCCCGCGCTATCAGATATGGAGTCGGCTGGGGGTGGAAAAGCTGCTTGCACCGATTCGGGTACACACCTGACCTTGAAAATAAATATATAAATGGGTGGTGCTGCGCTAATCCTAAATATAGAAAACAGTGTATCTTAAATGGGAATCATCACCAAAAAATGGATTCAAGTGGTGCGTATACGTTTTGGTTAGTGCTACGCACCACTTGAATCCATTTTTTGGTGATGGTTCCCATTTAAGCTACACTGTTTTCTATATTTAGGATTAGCGCAGCACCACCCATTTATATATAAAATGTTATTGTTGTTATGCATGTGAGACAAAAGGTATTTTGGCTATGCGATGGAAATGAAAAGAAATGGACCAGTCGAGGTTACAGTGCAATAATATATGAGGTATATGAGGTCTCCCCTTTACTAATATTTGTTTATAAGTGCTTAAATTTCTTGCAAGAAGTGTAATTGTTTAAATACATGTTTAGATGACTCTTTGAAGGTAAAAAAAATAGAATTTTGAAGGTTGCAAAAGAATGTGTTAGGTGTGCGCGGGGGTTGTGTAAGGAGAGGGAGTGTTTTGAGAACACCCTACTTTGTGATAAGGATAAAGTAAGTGAGTTTAAAGGTGTTTTTAATGAAAACATCCTACATTTTAGAGGGTAATGTAAGTTAAGATTTGAAGGAAGAGTAAGAGAGGAGTTATTTATTAGTGAAAGTTAAACTAAATTAGGAAAAAAAGAAAACTCGGGGAGTATTAATGTCAGGTCTCTCACTTACCAGACCGGTGAGTCTGCTTGGGCAGAGGGTAGGCTCCCTTACGTATCCGACTCGCAGCCCCTGATAGAGCAGACAGGGAACCCACGAGTGCAAAGTGGTATGAGAGCCTGGTTCAGGAGTCCGGATGCCGGAAGAGAGGTGATCCTCCAACAGCAGGTAGTAATCAGGAGCACAGGCAACAGATGCTAAGCAGGAGCTGTAGACTGGTCACACACAGGCAGAGTTTGGCAACAGGAGGGCAGCAGAAGTACAAGAGGAGCATGCAGGAGCAAGGTCAAACAAGCCGGGGTCAGGTGCAGGCAGAAGTCAGGAAAGTTCAATAAGCAAGCCGGGTCGTCAACAAATCAGAACTCAGGAACACAGGAACACAGAGAAGGTAATGGGAACTTAGGTACAGGAGCTGTTGATCAGGCAGCACCGAGCAGAGAGAGTAGCAAGCCTAAATAGGCTAAATGGCGCCAAATGCCGCGCACGTGTGTGCGCCAGTACGCACAGGCGCCCGCGCACCCGCACACGCCCGAGCGCGCCCCCGATCACCGGCGCGCACACCAGCACCACCAGGCACACGCCTACCAGCGCCCATAGGCGGACGCGCGCGCGCGCCCGGGCACCACCCTGCACACCATGGCTAGCCGGATCAGCCACACCAGTGCCCACAGAACCACGCGCCCCAGCACACACAGGAAAGCGCGTACCAACGTGCACCGGTGCGCACTGACGCCCAACCAGGTACAGTAACCTCTCTGACAATTAAGATCTTAGGATTGCAATGGAAAAGTTAATAGAACTTACCACTCCTAGGGCCAGGTAGAGCTCACATACAAAAGACGCATAAATAAAGTAGTTTTAAAAAGAGAGGTAACATTACGGAGCTGTTATAGATTTAAAGGGGACATTCGAAGACATTAATGGCGAAGCATACCAGGCCTGGCGAGTGTCCATGTTTGCTGTAGCATCGTGGGAATTTTAATTTCCATGTATTTATTGATTATGAAGTATATTTGAGCTAAGGGGTGATCAGGAATGATCATCAAGGACAGTCAAGATCCAAGGTTTTAGGCAGTTAAGGTTAAACTGTTGTAAAAAAGTTTCTATTTAAAACGAGGAAGTAAAATTTCACAGCCAGTTTCAGTCTAGCAGTAGTTATTGAGAAATTTTAAGATATGTGTAAGCCTATATGTATTAATATTGAAACTAAGAAAGGGGGAACTTGCCATACAACATATAATATTGTTGGTTATTTTAAATATTTAATAATAATAATAATAATAATAATTAAGGTAGATGATGATATGATAACATTTATTCATAAAAATGTTTATTTTATGGGTCACTTCATTATCATGTGTAACTTGAGAATGCATGCATATTGCTACATTTGCATTCCATATTTAGCAAGTCTTTGCTGAAATGGAGAGTGAATGTTGAGAGGGGTTTAATTCAGAAAAGTTATCTATATAGATTTAAAATATGTTATTACATGTTTATTGTTAAAATGTTGCAACAAATGTCAGTCTATCCATGAAATGTGTTGGGCACATTTTAAGCCCATGCCCAATGCATAGTTAATTGGAATCATAAAAGGGGAATGTGACGTCACTATTAAATTCAATGTAGGTGCTGGTACCAGATTTTTTTTTGAGCAATCTGATCAGATAGTTAAGTACATTAAAAGGTTTAAGATAATTGCAAGATCCAAATATTTAAGAGTAACATTTCAGTTAGAGTCTGACTTTAAGGAATGTTTTAATTGTGTAATTGTCTATCCTTACATTGTTGAAGCTTTGTAGGGTATTTTTTCAATATCAACAAATGTACTATATTTCGAATTGATATAATTGCCCTGGGCTCCATGGTGTTCAATAAATGGGATTATAGTGTTATAGAAGAGCCTAGAAAGGTGTTATAAGATTAATTATGGAAAAAATAGATTGTGTGTTTGATGGGTAGTTGGGCCCATTTGTTGATATTGAAGTTAAATAAAAATAGGGAACTTGGCATTGTATATGGATATATTGCCTGTTACAAAACAAGAGAATGGTTATTTGTGCAGATGTCTTTAATTGTGTTTAAGCTGTTTTAATAATGATTGGGGATTTTGAAATGTTTGATTTTGACCTTTTTGGTTAATACAAGTTTAAGAATATTATAATTAAGAAGTATATATCCATGCTACGGAAAGAATAAATAAGAGGAAGTTATGTATTCCAGAGGAATTGTGGTTAAGAAAGAAAAAAGGAAGTAACTTAAGGTTGTGTAATTATATGTACTAAGCTACCACTAGGGGGAAAAAAATATACTTCGTGTGAGATATGGATTTAAAAACAAAATGGGAAAAGGTGTTCAAAGGGAAGATATGGAAAAAAAATTCTAAATGGAGAATGAATGAAATGGCCAATGGATGTGGAATGAGAAAGTGGTTGTATTGTGTTTAATGAATGCACAAAGTATTATTTGATTAGTAAAGTATCTAAGTGTTTGTTTAAAAAGTATGCAAAGAGATGGTTATCTCATGGGATATTGTGTTTTCTTGTTTGGGAGTAGAGGTTATTAGGCCCGTGTTCCTGAAAATATACAGTTGTGCTCATAAGTTTACATACCCTGGCAAAATTTTTGGTTTATTGGCCATTTTTCAGAGAATATGAATGATAACACAAAAACATTTCTTTCACTCATGGTTAGTGTTTGGCTGAAGCCATTTATTATCAATCAACTGTGTTTACTCTTTTTAAATCATAATGGCAACAGAAACTACCCAAATGACCGTGATCAAAAGTTTACATACCCCAGTTCTTAATACCATGTATTGCCCCCTTTAACTTCAATGACAGCTTGAAGTCTTTTGTGGTATTTGTGGATTAGACTTTTTATCTTCTTAGATGGTAAAGCTGCCCATTCCGCTTGGCAAAAGCCTCCAGTTCCTGTAAATTTTTGGGCTGTCTTGCATGAACTGCACGTTTGAGATCTCCCCAGAGTGGCTCAATGATATTGAGGTCAGGAGACTGAGATGGCCACTCCAGAACCTTCACTTTATTCTGCTGTAGCCAATGACAGGTCAACTTGGCCTTGTGTTTTGGATCATTGTCATGTTGGAAAGTCCAAGTACGTCCCATGCGCAGCTTCCTGGCTGATGAATGCAAAAGTTTCTCTAGTATTTTTTGATAACATACTGCATTCATCATGCCAAGAATTTTGACCAAATTTCCTGTGCCTTTGTAGCTCACACATCCCCAAAACATCAGCGATCCACCTCCGTACCTTTCATCATAGGCCTTGTTGACTCCTCTCCAACAGTACCATTTTTTGGTGTGACGAAAAAGCTAAATATTGGTCTCATCACTCCAAATGACATTGTGCCAGAAGATTTGAGGCTTGTCTCTGTGCTGTTTGGTGTATTGTAAGCTGGATACTTTGTGGCATTTGCATAGTAATGGCTTTCTTCTGGTGATTCGACCATGCAGCCCATCTTTCTTCAAGTGCCTCCTTATTGTGCATCTTGAAACCGCCACACCATATGTTTTCAGAGTCCTGTATTTCACCTGAAGTTAGTTGCGGGTTTTTCTTTGCATCCCGAACAATAATCCTGGCAGTTGGTCTACCTGAAAGTGGTTTGGTTTCACTGGAACCCCTCATTTTCCACTTCTTGATTACAGTTTGAACACTGCTGACTGGCATTCATAATTCCTTGGATATTTTTTTATATCCCTTTCCTGTTTTAAACACTTCAACTACTTTTTCCGGCAGATCCTTTGACAATACTTTTGCTTTCCCCATGACTCAGAATCCAGAAACGTCAGTGCAGCACTGGATGAAGGATGCAAGGGTCTGTCAGGAGTCCAGAAACGCATTGACTTTTTATACACGCACACACTAATTACAAGCAAACAAATCACAGGTGAGGATGGTTACCTTTAATAGCAATTCAAACCCCTTTGTGTCAACTTGTGTGCATGTTATCAGTACAAAATCACCAGGGTATCTAAACTTTTGATCAGGGTAATTTGGGTAGTTTCTGTTGCCATTATGATTTAAAAAGAGTAAACACAGTTGGTTGATAATAAATGACTTCAGCCAAACACTAACCATGAGTGAAAGAAATGTTTTTGTGTTATCATTCTCTGAAAAATGGCCAAGAAATAATAAATTCTGCCAGGGTATGTAAACTTATGAACACAACTGTATATGTGTATTTACAAAATATTTTATTTTAAAGTTTGGGGTTAAAATAAAAATTTGATAATGGGATTTTGGTAAAAAAGGGTGAAATTATAAATGTTTGAAGAGTTACTGAAATTAAGTAATCAGGACCTAAATAAATTGCTGCATGTATATTGAGTCCGTGAAATGTTAGAATTCGAGGGGAAAGTTTGGTTAGAATAACAGTCAGAGTGACTATTCTGGATATATTTACCTTTCGAATTCCCAGAATTTCAACCATAAAGTGTTGATGATGTAGTGTTGTTTATTCATCAATGTTTTGTTTGTTGCTGATGATCAGATATATTTGCAAAGTTGAGAGGCTGACTTCTGAGTCAGAATATGTGTTAGGGTAAAATGTTCTGTTCTGAGACCCTCGGGTCCACTTGGGTCCCGGGGATAGAAGGAACTAAAGGTGTTTATTCTTTGTTGAAATCCTGCTGTAATACTGGATTTGAAAGAAAAAAATGATGTTTAAAAATATTAAATCTATATAATGAAAACTTTTGCTGAGAAACATTTTTATTTCTGCATGCTTTACTTATGTTTGAATTAATGAGGAATGGTATTTTTAATACCTCCAATAGTTAAGGCCTGAATTGATCAGTTGGATTCTGTGATTATTCATGTTGGATGAGGAGTATCCTCCCCAGCCAGCCAGTCTTCACCCCTAGCCCCATGCACATGAAGAAATGCCCACCCCGTTCATACCCTATACCCTATCCGGATGTCAAGCTACTTGAAGAAATGACTACAGCTTTTACATGGAGAGCTTCGTTGTTTATCTTTGTTGTTCTACTGCCATGGGAGGTGCTGAGATGAGTAGAGGTGAACTCCTGCTGGAAGATGTTCCTGGGAATGGCACCTTGAGGGTTAGCCAAATGATGCACGCCCAAGGTCTACGAAATTCCAGTTAGCATCACAAGAGAGAGATCCAGAAGCCAGCCTGAAGACCCAAGACTAGCCCAATGCATCAGTTCCAGTCTGTCTGTTGATGTTGAGTTTTGTCCTTACAAAGAGGGAGGGTTTTTGGGGTGGAGGATCTCTGTAAAATATGTATAAGCACAGAATCTAACCAAAAGTTTGGGAAAAGTTTGATAAAAGTATTGGAAAGTGTTTAGGAGAATGAAAATTATAATGTGGACATTTTCCTTTTCCTTCCTTTTTGAATTTTATGGACATTCATAAGCCGTGCAAGAGACTTTTTTTTGTGCTTTTCTTTGGGACTATTTTTCATTTGGCCTAAAGGCTGTCATGGCCCTCCCACTTGCTTTTATGGACTGTCAAGCCCCTTCCCCCTTTGTATTGCATGGAAAATTGCTAAGCAGCCGAGATTTTGATATCTACTAATTCTGATGTGTTTGTTGTTCTCTCTTTTTACATGCTTAGGATAGTGGTACATTTATGGGAAAGTAGTCCAGGTAAATGTCGGTGGGCATATTGGGGGCAACAGGGTTTGTGATTGTCACGTTCATGACAATAGAGAGGATTTAAAGGGTCATGAAAAATCCCCCTTGTGTTTTCTAATCTAATAAGTAAAAAATATATTGTTGTGTAAAATGGGTCTTGTGTTGAAAACTAAACTAGACATAGGAAGTGACGTATGTGTCATAAGATGGTATGTGTTTATATCTGGCATAAATACAGTAGTATAAAAGTCTAGCAATCAAAAGCTGGATCATTAAATACTCAGAACAGCGCTAAAAATAAAAGCCACAAAAAATGTGTCCCAGTATGTGGCCAAAAACACAAATGTAAGTCTCTATGTAGAAGGTAATAATGAAGACAGTTCAGGGCTTTTATAGGTGTAGAATCACTGATGTCCAAGCGTGCACCTTTCACCAGAAAGAAAATGTATTCCACCACGTGATGCACACTCCCCCAGGGGGTCAAACTCACCAGAAGCCGCTAATAAAAGAGCACTGAGTAAGTTATTCAACATCCACTTCAATACTAAGTCCTCATCATCAGCAGGATCCACTGGTAAACGGGCTCCATATATACCATAAAAATACAAGAGTAACACCAACATAGCGTAATCCTGTTTATTAATGTAAAAATACCCTATACAGCAATGGTCCTCTTAATCCTAACTGCGTACATTGTAAACCAGTAAAACAAGCAGATAAATAAGACCAGAGGGCGCTGTTACTATGTCCAGCCATCCAGGATAGGATGTGTGTTTCCCTGCAGACACCACACTATCTTCCTGGTAGGTGGTAGTGGACAGTGGAGCGCAAACGTCACTTCTGGGTTGTCGTGTAGGTCATGTCCTGACCAGTTTCGTCATCACGGACTTCTACAGAGGGCGTGGCCACACAACATCTCAATGGATTTAAATAGCAGTGCCTTAAGCATCTAGCCAATCAGGCTCTCCCAGTAACAGATGACGGCCACCAGGCTTTGCAACCTGACTAGCCATGAAATCAAGTGCCTCAAATCTCTCAGACAGTCATCAGCTCCAGCGATCTGATTGGACATGAGCAGTGAAATGTCTCAAAAGCCACAGGAAAAATACAACGGCTCTCCTGGTAACAAATGACGGCCACCAGGCTTTGCAACCTGATGTGTTTATATCTGTCTAGGTGACATAATGATATTGTGACATTGTGAGTGACATTGTGATTGACATTGTGATTGGTTGATGTCATTTGAACATGTACCCTTATAACGCCCATGTTTTATCCATACTTAACATCATGCCGGAGGTAATAAAAGCGGAATAGTGTATTGTAGAGCAACTTGTCTTGTGTCAATTATTGTGTCCCCTATGCATAGAGATATATATTTGCATATGAAGCAACCGGATCGGCTGATTAAAGGTAATTATAATTAGATAATAAGATGATAGTCAGAACTAGTGTTTAAAGGTGAAAACCTCCATGGGGAAGTTGTATCTATAGGTAAAACTAGAATAAGGCTTACCTATAGGTACTGTAAATATCTCCTAAACGTGCATGCGTTGTGAAGAAATGGCCTGCCATGCCGTGTCTTCACGAGCGAGTGCCGTCACGTGGCTTCATGAGCGAGCGGCCCTGGAAGGAAGAGGGGAAAACATGGTTGCGGCCTGCAGCGGGGAAGGAGCGGGCTTCGTTTACAGTTAAGTGTCACATAATGTGCTAGTATGCAGTGCATACTAGCACATTATACTTTTACTTTGCAGTACAAAAGAAAGGAAGTAAAACCCATCAAGGTTTACTTCCTCTTTAAAAAAATTGAATTTTCAGCAGAAAAACAAATTAAAGAGAAAATTTACTCAGGAAGCTGTGCCCAGTAAAGGCAGGGAAACGGCAAAGGACTAGTCACCAGTACTGTCTGTGGTCTCCCTGCAGCTGATTGTTCCCTATTGCTGACTTACCATGTCTTGTTCTGCACTGTGTCTCTGTGCAGAGGTAGCCATATTGGTAGCAGCAGGGCTTTGCTTTCCATTGTCAGAGCCTAAAGCAAGGAGAGTGGTGATATCACCAAATATCACTTCCACTGCCTTAGATAAACTGCAAGAACCTCCAAGGCCAAAGATAGCTGACATCCTTCAATACATGGTGGGTTGTGAGGCATAGTGGGTGCAAAGATGGTGAAAGTCATTGGGCGCCAGACACTTCTTGGATGTAAAAGAGGTTTTATTTTTTTTTGACAGTCCTTTTTATATATTTTGAGGGAAAGAGGGTTTGGGCCAGGACACCCTTAGATAGCTGCAAACTCAATTGGCAGACTCTGAGACTTCAATAGGAGAACAGCCGTACAGGAAAAGGCTCCAACAAGGTGCCACTTCTGCACTTGCAGGATTGCTGTCTCCTATGGTAAAAGGCCTTTAACAGTTCCTAACTCAAAGGTATCAGTTCTTTCAGCTCCACTACAACTGCTCCTTATAGTTCTTTAATACTAAGCTCCTGGTCTCTCACTAGACCCACTGATTCACTGACTATGAATCCCTTGAGCTCCTCCAAGGTTAGCAGTGGTATCCCCTCAAGCGTCAAAGCGCTTCTCTGCTGGGTCCCTAGCTTGGCACTCCAGATACTTCTCAAGCTTCACCCCTGCTAACTGGCTCGGCCCTAGCTTGACACACAAGGCTGCTCTGCAATCGTCTCCTCCGCTGGTTAGGGCCCCGACATGATCACCGCCTGAAGTTTGCCGATTCTCCACCGTGCCCTTCGGTGAGAATATGATTCCGGTACTTGCTTCAGTTACTCACTGTGGTCCCTGGTAAAGGCGATTGGTCCCTTTGTGGGGATAGCTTCTCTTCTACCTCCGACCACTGACAGGTTCTCCAGCCGACAGAACCATCTCTTTTGGTTGGATTGCAAGCCGCAGTCCCAACCCTGCGCTGCCCTCTTACTTCTGGATAGGCCCTCACACAGCCTGGCAGCCATATGCCCCCGGGATAGGCCCAATCTCCGGCCTAGCAGCCCGGGGCAGATGACAAACTTCCACCCAGAAGGCAGTCCGGGTGGCACAGAACACAGATCACCTGACCTCACCCAAATATATAGGCTCTCCCAGCAGGCCAAAAGATTAAAGAAAACCCCTGCCCATTGGCTGGGGCACCCACATACCCATAACCTGACTTTGGGTTGCCCTTCTCGTATCTAGTACCACCAAGTACCTGGCCACCTAGAGGTAGAAGAGAAAAGTGCAACAAGACAAAGCTTAGGGAGAAATCAATAGATCCCTACCAATCGACAAAGATAACTACTCTTGGCAAGTGAACTTTTAAGGAGCTCCCTGACTAAACTCAAGGGTGCTATACAGATATACAGCTATGAAGCTGTAGTCACAGGTGTGCCTAGTCATACTCACATACCAAGAAATTAACTGCTATTTTACAGGAGCAATTTACAATAAAAGGTACTTTTTCAGGGTAGTACCTAGACACAATAAACATTTATAAAATTTCCCTAAGACATAGCAAATCCTTACTTTTTGAGTTCTGTTTCATTTACTGCAGCTTCTATCAGCTAGAGAACTTTAGATTGGGTTTAAATTCTTGAAGGGGTTGGTTTTTTCTTACCAAGCCTATGCAGGAAAAAGGTGCAGATAGATGAAAACAAATTGTGCAACTTTGACTAATGTTGGATAACACCCTTGCTAAAGGTGTAGGTCATATATGTACCTCCAAAAGCATGGCAAAAAAGACTCCCATAGATGGTATCATCCCATTCTGCCTTGTTGCTAGGACGTTGCTAAGACACTTCCAGCTGCTACTGATCACCTACACCATCACAGAAGAGAGCTCTCAAACCCCTGCACATGTGAGGCCCAGTGGTGGAACTACCAGGGTCGCAGCAGTCGCACTTGCGACTGGGCCCTGGAGTTCCGTCGCTGTGGGGGGGCGTCCGCACGTTCTCCGCTGTCAGGGGCCCGCCCGCATGTTCTCCGCTGTCCGGGAGCCCGTCCGCATGTTCTCCGCTGTCCGGGAGCCCACCCGCACGTTCTCCGCTGCTCGGGAGCCCGCCCGCACGTTCTCTGCATGATCTCCGCTGTCTGGGGGCCCGCCTGTACATTCTCCACTGTAAGGGTTGCCTGCCCGCCCACCCGTTCTCCACTGTCAGGGGCTGTCCCTTCGTTCCACAGTGGGGGGGTTTTGTTCGCCCGCTAGTCGCTGAGGAAAGGCTGCTATCTCTGGAAAGGGAAGCCATGTAAGGAGACAGACGCTGGAAGGGAAAGTCAGCTGACCAGCTGACACCAATGCAGTGAAGGGTGAGGAGCTCTCCCCTCTGCAGGAGATCCCATGACACAGGAGCATCCCTGGAGGCACGGGAGTAATGATGAAGGGGAAGGAATCGACTGACAAAGTAAGTGACAAAATAGTCAGTGCAACTGATCCGAACCTCTGCCTCTTACTGACCCCCCCTCACCACCACAGATCTTTTCCCTATCCCCCCATAGGATAGAGATGAGATCTGTGGTGGTGGTGGGGGGATGGGATCAGTAAGAGGCAGAGGTGGTGGTGGGGGAGGATGGCACTGCCACTGCCCCCCCTCACCACCACCACTGCTCCCACCCCCCCTCACCACCACCACCGATCCCACCATCCCCACCACTGATCCCATCCCCCATCACCACCACTGATCCCACCCCCCTCACCATCACCACTGCCAGTGATCTAACCCCCCTCACAGCCACCACTGATCCCATCCCCCCACCACTGCTGCCACTCATCCCATCCAACCCACCACCACTGCCGCCACTGATCCCATCCCATTCCCCCATCACTGCCACCACCGCTCGCTGCCACTTATCCCAGCCCCATGCGTCAGGGGGCCCATGTCTCACCCCTGTACACCTGGATAGGAGGGGCATTGGGCGGCATATAAAGGAACCAATACCCTCCATTTTCCTCCTGAAGTCATGGCTGCAGGAAGAAAATGGAGGGGATCGGGTCCTCTATATGCCACCCCCGCCGCTCTTCCTATCCAGGTGTACAGGGGTGACGCATGGGCCCCCTGAAGCATGGGGCTGGGTCGCCCTGGGGGTCAGGGGGGCCCTTCATGGTTTCTTGTACCGGGGCCCTGAAGGTTCTAGTTACGCCTCTGGTGAGGCCCACTATGTTTTCCGTTGCAGCATTGCTAAGCTCAGAGCTACTGCAAAGGGGACAGAAAGTGCATCCAGGGAGGCTGAATCGACTTGAAGTGTCTTAAAAACAAGGATGGGATGATGCCATCTCTGGGAATTTTTCAGCCATACTTCAGGAGGTACGTAAATGACCTATACCCATACCAAGGGCATGACTAGTGTAGTCCAGATGTACCCCATTTTATAACATACTGTTAGCCACCCATACTCCACCCTCTTACCAACTTAAATAATGAGACCACACTTTTCATCTGGAGTATAAATGGCCATAACAGCCTTTTATTAAACAGCTGTATAAAATACCTCCAATATTAACTTAAATATATAAATAACATATAACCTCAGATAAAACAACATGTCCAAAAGAGTACACTGCAGGAACATGTTTCAAAAACTGATAAGGCCTCCAGCTGTGCCACTCGGAGACAACCCCCTCCCGCAGTGCAACATACCGGTATTCCTTTCAGGAATATACAGGAGGGGCCATACTATTGCTGACCCCCCACCCCTTTTAACCTTTTATTTACCGCTACCGTCACCGACCAACAACAACAAACCAGCCAACCACGCAGCTGTCATGACGACCAACTGCTTCCGATCCTGAAAAATAAACACACACATTAACAACACTAACAACACCATTACACAGGGAGGGAGGGTGGGAAATTCTGCCTCCTCGTGTCTCCTTCCCAGCACACTGCTCCGTTTTTGCTCCTCCCCTCTTTTATATGGCTACTCCTCTCTACTTTCCTGTTATCTCCTCCCACACTTTTCCTTGAAACATTAACCCTATGTGTGTCACTAGACACACTGTCATGCCCGGCCCTGCACTATTCCTCTTCTTTCCATCATTCCGGGCCTCACTTGACTAGTGTAGTCCAGATGTACCCCATTTTATAACATACTGTTAGCCACCCATACTCCACCCTCTTACCAACTTAAATAATGAGACCACACCTTTCATCTGGAGTATAAATGGCCATAACAGCCTTTTATTAAACAACTGTACCCTTTTAATGCCTGCCGTACCCAAAATTCCTTCGTCCAATCCTCCGTCCCCTGCAACTAAAACAGAAACGACAGTGCCGCCAACTTCTTACCAATAGACGATACCGCCACCCCATTTTCCATGTTCCTGGACACAAAATAAAGGACCAATAATCTCATCTCTCCCCTGTCATCCCCTGCTCCGGCTTCCCGTACAAGTCCCAACCATTCCTGCCATACCTTCACATAGGCCGACCATGTGGACTCACTCACAGACTGTTGTATCCATCCTCCAAAGCCAGCTCCCAGATCCAATCCGGGCAAGGAATCCCCTCCTTTTCTGCAGCCGGAGCTAATTCCCTGAACTTGTCCCACTGAAAGCGAGACAGTGAATCAGTCAGCGTGTTTTCAATCCTGGGTATATGCACAGCGTATATGAAAATATTCAATTGCAAGCACCGTAATACCAACTGTCGTAATAGTCTTATGACAGGTTGAGAAGATGCTGACAAGCGATTGACTACCTGCACCACTCCCATATTATCACAGTTCAACCTCAACTTTAAATTCTGACAGGCCCTTCCCCATAATTCCATAGCCAGTACTACTGGAAACAATTCCAGTAGTACCAAGTTACGAAGGAAACCTGCTTCCACCCAGGATTTTGGCCATGTTTCCGCGCTCCATTGCCCCTTAAAAAATGCCCCATATCCAGTAGATCCCGCCGCGTCAGTAACCAACTCCACATCGAAGTTACTTACCGGACCAGACATCCACACCGACCTCCCGTTGTATTCCGACAAAAATTGATACCATACCTTTAGGTCCTCACGATGTTCCTAAGTAAGCCTAATGAAATGGGCCGGTGCTTTTACCCCAGCTGTAGCCGCCGTCAGCCGTCAGCAAAAAACCCTACCCATGGGTATGATTCTACAAGCAAAGTTCAACTTACCAAGCAAAGATTGAAGATCCCGCAGCTGTATTTTCTTCATCCCATGGATCCGCCGTATTTCCGTCTGCAAGTCCGCTAACTTTTCTTGCGGTAACCTACATTCCATTGCCATTGAATCAATAACAATGCCCAAAAAGCTAATCTCTGTGGTGGGGCCCTCAGTTTTTTCAGCGGCCAGGGGAACTCCAAACCGTTCTGCAATGTGTTGCAATGTTGACAATAAAACACACACACTGGAAGAAGGTGGGCCTATGCATAGGAAATCATCTAAATAGTGTATCATAGATTCAAGCCCGGACACCTCTCTTACCACCCACTCCAAAAAGGAACTGAAAACTTCAAACATGGCGCAGGAAATGGAGCAACCCATAGGTTAGCATTTGTCCACATAAAATTGTTCCTGCCATTGGCAACCCAACAGCCAAAAGCTATCCGGGTGTACTGGGAGCAAAGGAATGGTGGAAAAAACTTGCGCTAATGAGCAAAACACAGTGAGTCAAGAAAAAAAAAATACTTAAATTCACAAAAATGCAGCTGCAACAAAAAAACTCCAAATATCCATAAAGTACCAAAGCATATAAATTAAAAATTTTGTGTCCCGTAGAAGATGTCACGTATGACGAAACATGTAGGGCGTGGCCTCGCAGTGCTTGCCATCACGTGTTCTTGATTCTTTGTTTGCACGGGCGTTCAGCCTCTGTTTTTTATGCCGGCTTTTTAGATGTAACGTTTTCCTTACTGGAACTTTTTGTACATTTACCTGTGGTTTATTTTAACCAATAAATCCCTAATACTACTACACCATTGGAGTTTTTTTTCCCCTTCTTTTCTTAAATATGGATCCTCCCAATCCTGAGTCCCCCCTCTGATGCTGGAGCAGTTGGATCAGTCGGATCAATTCGGAGTCGGTGGTGCACGCTGACAGGACCCGGACATCAACATTCCATCTGTCCCCGCAGAGGGTTATATCTGCAAGCCCATACGACCTTGCCATAGAAGAGGTCCAACGAATGGGGTAAGGGTACATCCATTACTCCTCTTCTGCAATCAATGAGTGTTTGGAAGTGTTTTTTACAATTTACCACTTTCCTGTTTTTTGATGTGATACACCAAAGGAACGTTTTCTCTCTTTTTTTTCACTTTTTTGTGCTTAACTCGTTCATGGACTGAATATAGGTGTCCTCTAGATGATTGAGTGTCCAATCGTATTTTCAGAATATTCACATTTTTTCTGATATATATTTTTTCACATCCTTTCATTTTTTATTTTTCACTTTCATTGAGATATGATTTAATGCACTTTTTGTACTTACTGTTTTGGTATTTTCCTTTGCTGGGATTCATATATATTGTGGCTCCGGGCATTACTCTAAGGAGCTTCCCAATTATATTTTGCTAGCGCACAAAATTTTTAATTTATATGTACTGGGAGCAGCCTAAACGCCACCTCAATATCAGCTTTTGCCATCAGTGCCCCTTTTCCATAGCGCCTGACCCATCGAACCGCCACATCAAACGAAGTGTATGACACGGCGCAGACGTCCGGGTCAATGAAATCGTTAACCGATCCCCCTTTTGGAAATGATAAGTGGTGAATTAGCCGAAACTCATTTGGCTCTTTCTTTGGCACCACCCCCAGTGGAGACACCACCGAGTCTTTCAATGGTTTTGCCCCAAACGGCCCACCCATCCGTCCTAAAGCCACTTCTTTTGCCAATTTTTCCCCCACTACCCCCGGGTGTTGCAATGCAGATTTTAAATTCCGTGCTACTGGAGGAACCACCGCCAATGAGCACGGAATTTTGAACCCCTCTCTAAAACCCTCAGTGATCAGTAACGCCGCTTTCCTATCCGGATACTTACTTAGGAAAGGCTGCATCCTTTCCACCTTCACCGGCGTCCTCCCTTTTGTTAGCAGACTCTCCTGCACGCTTACCTTTTTTGAAACACCGAGCCAGGGTGTGGGCTCCCCCACATCCTGAACACTCGTGCTTGAATTTGCACGACCCCACAAACTTACAGGATCCTTCATTATACTGCCAGCATACCCCCCATTTTCTGCCGGCCGGCAGTCCTGAGGAGTTAGTACCCCCGGCCCCCCCTTGAAATAACTGAGGCGGGGCCCTAGCCGACGACATCAGTTTCATCCACAGGCTAATATCCTTATGGTCCCAACCGCTCTGCGTTGACGAAACTGCTCATCGTAACGTAACCACGCAGTTCCCCCGTACACTTTATGTGCCTCACCTATAGCATCCATATAACAAAACAACCCCGAACATTGTTTTCGCCAATGACACTAGCCATGATAGGGAACGCTTGCAACCAATTTACAAACGTCCGCGGTATCAGTCTATATCTCCTCTTCTCCTCATCCTCCTTCTTGGAATCGTCGGGTTTAACCCTATCCAGGTTAAACTTTTCCAATGGCAACAAGGAGAAAATTTCCACGTACTCACCTTTATAAATGTTTTCTCGCACTTCCGGTTTCAAGTGTGCCCCTAACGGGCCTTCGAAACAAACATATATCTCGCATTTCGCAGCATCTGCCAGCCTAACCATATCCGTCCTGCTTTTAGCTTCTGCAGCCCCCTTCTCACCTGCTGTTTCTTTGTCTGCCACCTTCTCTGGCGTTGTGGTAGCTGGCACCTCTGTGACCGCAGCCCCCCCTGTCAACCTTTGTGCGTCCCCTTGCGGAGCCTGCCCTGGTCCCTCTCCAAAGCGACCAACCAGGACCCATAAACCCTCCAATAGCTCCTGGAGCTGTCCCCTTGACCCCGAACTGGTGGGTGCCGTACTCGCCAGTTGTTGGTCAGGAGCATGACCCACACCACTCTGCGAAGGTGTCACCATCCCTCCTGCAGTCGTTGCTAGGCCCCCCAGCAAACCCTGCAAAGCATTAGTAAAGGATAAAGTTATCACTAGACTTACCGGGCTGACCAGGAGTCCTCCCAACAGCCGCCGTGCTGCTCTCCCTCGCTGGTTCCGGCTGCCGTGGCTCATCCTCCTCCTCGGACACCCCATCTTTGGACTGTTCCCCTTGCACTGGGTCTGGCGTCAGAGGTAGCCCCCCAGGAGAAGCCCTCATGGAGGCCGGAAGCCCACGCTGGTGTGAGGCTTGCACTGTGCGACGAGTCACTGCTGATCCCCGCTTCCCTGAACTTCCAGCTACCTGGCCAGCCTGGGCACTGTTTCCATCGCCATCTTGGGACACGTCCCTCCCGCCCGGTAAGCTCCGCCCACCCGCAGTGCCGCTCGATCCACGCGACCCGAACGTTGCTGCTCTCGGCGCCGTTCTCCCCCTTCTGTCCACCCTCTCACACTCGTGCAGAGCTGCTGAGGGGCTGTTCAAAACTCTCCGTGCAGTGCCGGCGTGCGGGGAAGCGGCGCCATGTTGGCCCGTGGCCCCGCCCACCGCTCCGTGACCACGGCGTGTAACTCGCTCGGGCCCCGCTGAATCAACTGTGTGGCTCCTCTTGGCCGGCGGTGTCGATTGCTCCCCCCTCGGGCTCCATGCCAGGCAGGCCCGCTCCGTGTTCTGACCCCGGCGAATAACGCGCCGGAGGCCGCGATCTCCGCGCACGCGCAGACGGCTCACCTTCTCCCCCTGCATGGCTTGCTTCTCCCCCGAGCATCGCTGCAACTTGACTGTGAAGCCAGTCGGATCCATTCGCCGCTGCCTGCCGCAAACGCGCCAAAATCGCCTCGACGTCGGCCATTGTGTCTGAGGAGCAGAGAAATTCTGCCTCCTCGTGTCTCCTTCCCAGCACACTGCTCCGTTTTTGCTCCTCCCCTCTTTTATATGGCCTCTCTCTACTTTCCTGTTTTCTCCTCCCACACTTTTCCTTGAAACATTAACCCTATGTGTGTCACTAGACACACTGTCATGCCCGGCCCTGCACTATTCCTCTTCTTTCCATCATTCCGGGCCTCACTTTATCCAGCTTTGGTCAAACTGCACACTTTGTTTTTATCTACAGAAAGCCATTATCTGCATAGGCAGTGTTTTGGTAAAAGTCAACTAACCCTTTAACTGAGGGCTGCAAAGAAGGATCAAGAGGGGCACATGCAGTCCAAAAATCCCCAATTTGGCATGTCTAGTATACAGTAAATATTGGCTCACAGAAAGGGACTTTATACAACAACATTTGTTCAACATTTAGCTCTAAAATAAAATACCAGCTTATATACAAGTTAGTGTCTGTTGAAATGTTGGTTATCATTTTCTGATAAGCCATACAGAGAACATTCACCTTTCCTCTAATTCCTAAGAGAAGAGATCACTGTGACAGGTTAGCCTGCCTACAGTATGTGACTGCTGCGCATGTGAAGGTCATTAACTATTTCACTCCAGGTGGAAATGAAAATATAATTGAAGACATTGGCACAGTAAACAGATAAACACTTTATGTGCTTTATTCTTTTTGTATAGATTACAGTTTATATAATTATATTTTTTTAGAAGGTCAGATGAAAGCCATCCTGAAGTTAATGCATCTACAGAAATCATCTCTATTGTTTTCCTCCACTATTCCAAGTTCTAGATGATTATTCCACCATTTTATATTGGTAATTACATTAATGTGCTATAAATGTCACTGTTTGAGATTTTCATTTAATGCACACCTAATAAAAGTGCCAGAGTAATTAATGTCTTATTGATCTATAATAAGTTTTCCAGTAACATTAAGTTTAAGTACACAGTGCATGCAACTGAGCGTATGTATTATACATATTAAAGTCAAAATTTGACCCAACAAATTGACTCATAGGGTTTGGTTTACTAAAGGCAAATGGGCTGTTCACTTTGTAAGGGAAGTTGCACTTTGCAATTTATTTCTCCCCATGGCTTAGTGAATACGGTGAAGTTTCACTTTGCAAAGAATACCCAATCATGTGCAAGAAAAAAAAAGCCGCATTTTTGCTTGCACATGATTGGATGATGGAAGTCAGCGTGAAGCTCTAGGGCAAATCCCCTTGCAAAGTTAACAGTCTATTTACCTTCAGTAAATTAACCCAATAGCCTTTGTTCCCACCTTTGTAATAATAATGGCCAGGGGGTAGAGATTTTGCATCATCGGGGGTTCAGGCTTCCTGAATCCTGAGAAGAGGCAACCGCCTGAAAAGGATCATGATGGGGTGCAGGGCACTGACACAGAGAGCTTAAAGGTGGATTATTGCAGGATTGCACTGTATCCACTGGGCAGGTGGGTACCTGGCATAACAGGTAAAGGGTGGATGGGAAGGCAACAAAAACAGGGGAAGAGTGAAGTTTTTTTTAATATATAATACATTTGCAGCTTGGTGGTTGTAACTACATCATTTCTAAACTGCAGATAATTATTTTCTTTTAAAAGCACATGATGGCTGCACAATCATAGCAAATACAAGCTGAAAGGTGTTCTTGGTGTGGTCAACCAGTAAATTTAGCTTTGCTGGGTTGTAGGTTACCTGGTTCATTTGTAGTTTTTGTGATCAGTTGGGTTTTTCCCTAAGTTCAGTGTAGCTGTATTTCCTCCCTTTCGTCAGTAGGTGTCACTGATTCATTTGGCATTGGTATGATGAACTGCAGTGAAACATGGTTATAAATATGCATACTTCTCTCAGCCAACCATTAGGTGTTACCTGGTGCATACTGGGGGAGAGTATAAATATTCAGGGAGGTCAAATGATCAGAGCCCTCCTAGCCAGACATTGGTCCTGAAGCCTAAGGCCTAGCTATGTGCCAGTGGCGTAACTATAATCTTCAGGGCCCCGGTGCAAGAAACCATGACCCCCAGCTAGGGCCCTTTCCTCCGAGCCTGGTGGCGGAATGCCAGGGCCTGGTAGCAAGTGTGAACTTTGTGACCCATGGAGCTGTGGGGGATGAGGGGGGGGGGGGCAAGAGAGAGCCCGGGGGGGTGGCAGAAAAGAGCACACAGGGGGGCAGCAGAAAGAAGCTGGATAGAAGGAGCAGCGGAGGCAGCTGCATATAGAGGAGCGAATCTCTGGTCCTCCTATCCAGGTGTACAGAGGGGCTGCACAGGCCCCCTGCAGCATGGGGTCGGGTTGCGATTGCAACCCCTGTACGTATGCCCCTGCCATGGGCTATGGAAGAAAAGAGCACACGGGGCAGCAGAAAGAAGATGGATAGGAGGAACAGTGGAGGCAGCTGCATATAGAGGAACCAATCTCTGCTCCTCCTATCCAGGTCTACAGGGGGGCCGCACAGGCCCCCTGCAGCATGGGGCTGGGTCGCAATTGCATAGGTACTCCCCTGCCATGTGCTTTAGGCTCTGCAATTGAGAGTCTGTTTGCGTGCATGAAGGAAAGGGTGGAGATCTGAGATGAAGTATCAGAAGTCACTCTGTCATAGACCGGTGAGCAGTGGAAAGCCTGGGAAACTGTCAAGACCTCCTCATCCAGACAATTTCTGCACATTGTTGTGCGTTGTTAGTGCTATAGGAAACAGCTGTTGCTACTGCAGAATGCTGGATACATCTGAAAGGCTCTTTTTCTGTACTGCTTGCTACCTTTCCATATTTGTTTGAGGAGCCTTCTAGTCTGTTCCCTACCCCTCTCTCGCTGAATTTTTGTTGTGTGAGCAATAAACTCACTTTTGTTCACCATTAAAAGTGACTTGCGCCCATTATTCTATGCTGTTCCCAACTCACCATGCCTAGCAACTTGCACCCTGGGGTGAAATGTCAGCCTTCTCTGATGTCGGGATCCGGGGGTGTTACAGATGCTCCAATTATTTAGCTGTGCTCTGCACTTAAATGATACAATAGACCAGATGATGGAGGAGGTACACATGGTTCTTACATACTTGCTCACAAAAAATGTCCCCCCTTTCTATACCTCACAGTCCTTGCAAACCTACTGTATTGTGTGACAGTAAAAAAGTACATCCAAAGTATTTTCTTCTATTATTATTAATTATTAACAAGGCTTTTGTTGCGTGTTAAATTCTCCACAAAGCCCTCTTTATATAGTAACAGTTTCCAAGAATTAAAGCAAACCTGTACTTTGTTCCTACTGGACAAGCTAACGTTAGCACCCTACAGGATCGTAATAAAGAAGTTTCAGTTTGCAAAGTATATTTTCTCATTGAAAAGTGAATGTCTATACTGTACCATGAAAGTCCATATCGTCTCTCCAATTGCCAATTTTTCTACGAAAAGTGGATGTCCATGAAAGTGTACACCTGATGATGGTGGGAGAACAAATATTGCCCTACCACCAACCAGGTGCTAGGTAATGTATTTCATTCCTACTGATTAACAACCCTGGGGCATTCTTTACTCTGACTGCATTCAGTAGTGAATGAGTAAGTCTGGAATCAGTGTTCACAAACCAGTCTTTTACATTTTTCTCATTTTGTTGAATTCCTCCAATCCTAAAGTCAACAGACCAGGGTTGGTGATGTCTTCTATAGTCTTTAGTGTGTACTTATCCCTACAGAGGAACTCTAGGCAATCAAGAACATTCAATACCAGATCTCTAAACTGAAATGCTATTTGTCTGTGCCTACTAGGGATGAGCCGAACACCCCCCGGTTCGGTTCGCACCAGAACCTGCGAACGGACCGAAAATTCGCACGAACGTTAGAACCCCATTGACGTCTATGGGACTCGAACGTTCGAAATCAAAAGTGCTCATTTTAAAGGCTAATTTGCATGGTATTGTCCTAAAAAGGGTTTGGGGACCCGGGTCCTACCCCAGGGGACATGTATCAATGCAAAAAAAACTTTTAAAAACAGCCGTTTTTTCGGGAGCAGTGATTTTAATGATGCTTAAAGTAAAAAAAAAAAAAAGTGAAATATTCCTTTAACCACTTGACGACCGCCTCACGCCGATGTACGTCGGCAAAGTGGCACGGACAGGCAAAATCACGTACAGGGTACGTGATTTGCCTTCTGCGGGTGGGGGGTCCGATCGGACCCCCCCCCGGTGCCCGAGGCGGTCGTCTTTTGTCCAGCGGCGATCGGTGATGAGGGGGAGACCATCCGTTCGTGGCCCCCCCCTCGCGATCGCCGCCGGCCAATGAGAACACTCCTTTGCTGCTGTATGCTAAACAGCAGCAAAGGAAGTGATGTCATCTCCCCTCGGGTCGGTATTTTCCGTTCCGGCCCGAGGAGAGACGACATGTGAGTGAGTGCACAACACTACACACACACAGTAGAACATGCCAGGCACACAAAACACCCCGATCCCCCCCCCGATCGCCCCCCGATCCCCCCCCAATCACCCCCCCCCCCCTGTCACAAACTGACACCAGCAGTTTTTTTTTTTTTTTTTTCTGATTACTGCATAGTGTCAGTTTGTGACAGTTACTGTGTTGGGACAGTGAGTATTACCCCCCTTTAGGTCTAGGGTACCCCCCTAACCCCCCCTAATAAAGTTTTAACCCCTTGATCACCCCCTGTCACCAGTGTCGCTAAGCGATCATTTTTCTGATCGCTGTATTAGTGTCGCTGGTGACGCTAGTTAGTGAGGTAAATATTTAGGTTCGCCGTCAGCGTTTTATAGCGTCAGGGACCCCCATATACTACCTAATAAATGTTTTAACCCCTTGATTGCCCCCTAGCTAACCCTTTCACCACTGATCACCGTATAACCGTTACGGTTGACGCTGGTTAGTTCGTTTATTTTTTATAGTGTCAGGGCACCCGCCGTTTATTACCGAATAAAGGTTTAGCCCCCCGATCGCCCGGCGGTGATATGCGTCGCCCCAGGCAGCGTCAGATTAGCGCCAGTACCGCTAACACCCACGCACGCAGCATGCGCCTCCCTTAGTGGTATAGTATCTGATCGGATCAATATCTGATCCGATCAGATCTATACTAGCGTCCCCAGCAGTTTAGGGTTCCCAAAAACGCAGTGTTAGCGGGATCAGCCCAGATACCTGCTAGCACCTGCGTTTTGTGCCTCCGCCCAGCCCACCCAAGTGCAGTATCGATCGATCACTGTCACTTACAAGGCACTAAACGCATAATTGCAGCGTTCGCAGAGTCAGGCCTGATCCCTGCGATCGCTAACAGTTTTTTTGGTAGCATTTTGGTGAACTGGCAAGCGCCAGCCCCAGGCAGCGTCAGGTTAGCGCCAGTACCGCTAACACCCACGCACGCACCATACACCTCCCTTAGTGGTATAGTATCTGAACGGATCAATATCTGATCCGATCAGATCTATACTAGCGTCCCCAGCAGTTTAGGGTTCCCAAAAACGCAGTGTTAGCGGAATCAGCCCAGATACCTGCTAGCACCTGCGTTTTGCCCCTCCGCCCAGCCCAGCCCACCCAAGTGCAGTATCGATCGATCACTGACACTTACAAAACACTAAACGCATAACTGCAGCGTTCGCAGAGTCAGGCCTGATCCCTGCGATCGCTAACAGTTTTTTTTGTAGCGTTTTGGTGAACTGGCAAGCACCAGCCCCAGGCAGCGTCAGATTAGCGCCAGTACCGCTAACACCCACGCACGCACTGTACACCTCCCTTAGTGGTATAGTATCTGATCGCATCAATATCTGATCCGATCAGATCTATACTAGCGTCACCAGCAGTTTAGGGTTCCCAAAAACGCAGTGTTAGCGGGATCAGCCCAGATACCTGCTAGCACCTGCGTTTTGCCCCTCCGCCCGGCCCGGCCCAGCCCACCCAAGTGCAGTATCGATCGATCACTGTCACTTACAAAACACTAAACGCATAATTGCAGCGTTCGCAGAGTCAGGCCTGATCCCTGCGATCGCTAACAGTTTTTTGGTAGCGTTTTGGTGAACTGGCAAGCGCCAGCGGCCTAGTACACCCCGGTCGTAGTCAAACCAGCACTGCAGTAACACGTGGTGACGTGGCGAGTCCCATAAGTGCAGTTCAAGCTGGTGAGGTGGCAAGCACAAGTAGTGTCCCACTGCCACCAAGAAGACAAACACAGGCCCGTCGTGCCCATAGTGCCCTTCCTGCTGCATTCGCCAATCCTAATTGGGAACCCACCGCTTCTGCAGCGCCCGTACTTCCCCCATTCACATCCCCAACCAAATGCAGTCGGCTGCATGAGAGGCATTTTCTTTATGTCCTCCCAAGTACCCCTACCCAACGAACCCCCCAAAAAAAGATGTCGTGTCTGCAGCAAGCGCGGATATAGGCGTGACACCCGCTATTATTGTCCCTCCTGTCCTGACAATCCTGGTCTTTGCATTGGTGAATGTTTTGAACGCTACCATTCACTAGTTGAGTATTAGCGTAGGGTACAGCATTGCACAGACTAGGCACACTTTCACAGGGTCTCCCAAGATGCCATCGCATTTTGAGAGACCCGAACCTGGAACCGGTTACCGTTATAAAAGTTAGTTACAAAAAAAGTGTAAAAAAAAAAAAAATAAGAAATAAAAAAAAATAGTTGTTGTTTTATTGTTCTCTCTCTCTCTATTCTCTCTCTCTATTGTTCTGCTCTTTTTTACTGTATTCTATTCTGCAATGTTTTATTGTTATTGTTATTGTTATTGTTATTATGTTTTATCATGTTTGTTTTTCAGGTGTGTAATTATTTACACTTTACTGTGCTTTATTGTTAACCATTGTTAACCATTTTTTTGTCTTCAGGTACGCCATTCACGACTTTGAGTGGTTATACCAGAATGATGCCTGCAGGTTTAGGTATCATCTTGGTATCATTCTTTTCAGCCAGCGGTCGGCTTTCATGTAAAAGCAATCCTAGCGGCTAATTAGCCTCTAGACTGCTTTTACAAGCCGTGGGAGGGAATGCCCCCCCCCCCCCACCGTCTTCCGTGTTTTTCTCTGGCTCTCCTGTCTCAACAGGGAACCTGAGAACGCAGCCGGTGATTCAGCCAGCTGACCATAGAGCTGATCAGAGACCAGAGTGGCTCCAAACATCTCTATGGCCTAAGAAACCGGAAGCTACGAGTATTTCATGACTTAGATTTCGCCGGATGTAAATAGCGCCATTGGGAAATTGGGGAAGCATTTTATCACACCGATCTTGGTGTGGTCAGATGCTTTGAGGGCAGAGGAGAGATCTAGGGTCTAATAGACCACAATTTTTTCAAAAAAGAGTACCTGTCACTACCTATTGCTATCATAGGGGATATTTACATTCCCCGAGATAACAATAAAAATGATTAAAAAAAAAAATATGAAAGGAACAGTTTAAAAGTAAGATTAAAAAAGCAAAAAAATAATAAAGAAAAAAAAAAAAAAAAACACCCCTGTCGCCCCCTGCTCTCGCGCTAAGGCGAACGCAAGCGGCGGTCTGTCGTCAAACGTAAACAGCAATTGCACCATGCATGTGAGGTATCACCGCGAAGGCCAGATCGAGTGCAGTAATTTTTCCAGTAGACCTCCTCTGTAAATCTAAAGTGGTAACCTGTAAAGGCTTTTGAAGGCTTTTAAACATGTATTTATTTTGTTGCCACTGCACGTTTGTGCGCAATTTTAAAGCATGTCATGTTTGGTATCCATGTACTCGGCCTAAGATCATCTTTTTTATTTCATCAAACATTTGGGCAATATAGCGTGTTTTAGTGCATTAAAATTAAAAAAAGTGTGTTTTTTCCCCAAAAAATGCGTTTGAAAAATCGCTGCGCAATTACTGTGTGAAAAAAAAAAATGAAACACCCACCATTTTAATCTGTAGGGCATTTGCTTTAAAAAAATATATAATGTTTGGGGGTTCAAAGTAATTTTTTTGCAAAAAAAAAAAACTTTTTCATGTAAACAATAAGTGTCAGAAAGGGCTTTGTCTTCAAGTGGTTAGAAGAGTGGGTGATGTGTGACATAAGCTTCTAAATGTTGTGCATAAAATGCCAGGACAGTTCAAAACCCCCCCAAATGACCCCATTTTGGAAAGTAGACACCCCAAGCTATTTGCTGAGAGGCATGTCGAGTCCATGGAATATTTTATATTGCGACACAAGTTGCGGGAAAGAGACAAATTTTTTTTTTTTTTTTTTTTTTTGCACAAAGTTGTCACTAAATGATATATTGCTCAAACATGCCATGGAAATATGTGAAATTACACCCCAAAATACATTCTGCTGCTTCTCCTGAGTACGGGGATACCACATGTGTGAGACTTTTTGGGAGCCTAGCCGCGTACGGGACCCCGAAAACCAAGCACCGCCTTCAGGCTTTCTAAGGGCGTGAATTTTTGATTTCACTCTTCACTGCCTATCACAGTTTCGGAGGCCATGGAATGCCCAGGTGGCACAACCCCCCCCCCAAATGACCCCATTTTGGAAAGTAGACACCCCAAGCTATTTGATGAGAGGTATAGTGAGTATTTTGCAGACCTCACTTTTTGTCACAAAGTTTTGAAAATTGAAAAAAGAAAAAAAAAAATGTTTTTTCTTGTCTTTCTTCATTTTCAAAAACAAATGAGAGCTGCAAAATACTCACCATGCCTCTCAGCAAATAGCTTGGGGTGTCTACTTTCCAAAATGGGGTCATTTGGGGGGGTTTTGTGCCACCTGGGCATTCCATGGCCTCCGAAACTGTGATAGGCAGTAAAGAGTGAAATCAAAAATTTTCACCCTTAGAAATCCTGAAGGCAGTGATTGGTTTTCGGGGTCCAGTACGCGGCTAGGCTCCCAAAAAGTCCCACACATGTGGTATCCCCATACTCAGGAGAAGCAGCTAAATGTATTTTGGGGTGCAATTCCACATATGCCCATGGCCTGTGTGAGCAATATATCATTTAGTGACAACTTTATGAAAAAAAAAAAAAAAAAAAAAAAAAAGTGTCACTTTCCCGCAACTTGTGTCAAAATATAAAATATTCCATGGACTCAATATGCCTCTCAGCAAATAGCTTGGGGTGTCTACTTTCCAAAATGGGGTCATTTTGGGGGGTTTTGTGCCACCTGGGCATTCCATGGCCTCCGAAACTGTGATAGGCAGTGAAGAGTGAAAGCAAAAATTTACACCCTTAGAAATCCTGAAGGCGGTGATTGGTTTTCGGGGCCCCGTACGCGGCTAGGCTCCCAAAAAGTCCCACACATGTGGTATCCTCATACTCAGGAGAAGCAACTAAATGTATTTTGGGGTGCAATTCCACATAGGCCCATGGCCTGTGTGAGCAATATATCATTTAGTGACGACTTTTTGTAAATATTTTTTTTTTTTTTTTTGTCATTTTTCAATCACTTGGGACAAAAAAAATAAATATTCAATGGGTTCAACATGCCTCTCAGCAATTTCCTTGGGGTGTCTACTTTCCAAAATGGGGTCATTTGGGGGGGTTTTGTACTGCCCTGCCATTTTAGCACCTCAAGAAATGACATAGGCAGTCATAAACTAAAAGCTGTGTAAATTCCAGAAAATGTACCCTAGTTTGTAGACGCTATAACTTTTGCGCAAACAAATAAATATACGCTTATTGACATTTTTTTTACCAAAGACATGTGGCCGAATACATTTTGGCCTAAATGTATGACTAAAATTTAGTTTATTGGATTTTTTTTATAACAAAAAGTAGAAAATATCATTTTTTTTCAAAATTTTCGGTCTTTTTCCGTTTATAGCGCAAAAAATAAAAACCGCAGAGGTGATCAAATACCATCAAAAGAAAGCTCTATTTGTGGGAAGAAAAGGACGCAAATTTCGTTTGGGTACAGCATTGCATGACCGCGCAATTAGCAGTTAAAGCGATGCAGTGCCAAATTGGAAAAAGACCTCTGGTCCTTAGGCAGCATAATGGTCCGGGGCTCAAGTGGTTAAATATCGTACCTGGGGGGTGTCTATACTATGCCTGTAAAGTGGCGCGTGTTTCCCGTGTTTAGAACAGTCCCTGCACCAAATGTCATTTTTTAAGGAAAAAACCTCATTTAAAACTGCTTGCGGGTTTAATGTAATGTCTGGTCCTGGCAATATGGATGAAAATCAGTAAGACAAACACCATGGGTACCCCCCAGTCCATTACCAGTCCTTTTGGGTCTTGTATGGATATTAAGGGGAACCCCGCACCCAAATTAAAATAAGGAAAGGTGTGGGGCCACCAGGCCCTATATACTCTGAATAGCAGTATACAGGCGTTGCAAACAAGACAGGGACTGTAGGTTTGTTGTTAAGTAGAATCTGTTTGTCATTTTGAACGGGTACATTTTTAACGTGTTTAGCACCAGCCAAAAAATCTTTTTTAAGCTTTTTGGAAAACATAGGGAAGGGTTATCACCCCTGTGACATTTGTTTTGCTGTCTTTCCTCCTCTTTAGAAGATTTCACCTCACTTTTTGTCCCAATGACAAATGCTTTTTGAGAATTTGGTTTTTTTTGTGGAACAAGGATTGGAAAGCATCAGTGGAAAGGAGAAATGTTTTTCCCATATTAACTCTTACAGGAGAGAATTTCCCTTCCTAGGGGTAGATTTCATCTCACTTCCTGTTGTCTCCTTCCGTTTGCAAGTAGGAGTCATTTGTAAGTTAGATGTTTGAAAGTAGGGGCCTGCCCTATATACTCAGCAGAAATTTGGGCCTTAGGTGTTGTTATGGCCACAACACTGTAAGCCCTCACAGGGCCCTGCTGTGAAATATTAGATCAAGAATTGTAATTACATGCCCCTGTTGAACAGGGGCAGAAAAACTGGGCCTTTGGTGGTGGTGGTGGTGGTGCTGGTGCCACAACACTGCGACCCCTCACAGACACTCTAGTTGGAACACAGGAACGAGCCCTGCTGCAAAGTATTGCATCAAAAATTGTAATTACACGCCCCTGTTAAACAGGGGCAGAAAAATTGGGCCTTAGGCACTGGTGCTGGTGCCACAACACTGCAACCCCTCACAGACACTCTAGTTGGAACGCAGGAATGATAACGAGCCCTGCTGCAAAGTATTGCATCAAAAATTGTAATTACACGCCCCTGTTAAACAGGGGCAGAAAAATTGAGCCTTAGGCACTGGTGCTGGTGCCACAACACTGCAACCCCTCACAGACACTCTAGTTGGAACGCAGGAACGAGAACGAGCCCTGCTGCAAAGTATTGCATCAAAAATTGTAATTACACGCCCCTGTTAAACAGGGGCAGAAAAATTGGGCCTTAGGCACTGGTGCCACAACACTGCAACCCCTCACAGACACTCTAGTTGGAACGCAGGAACGAGCCCTGCTGCAAAGTATTGCATCAAAAATTGTAATTACACGCCCCTGTTAGACAGGGGCAGAAAAATTGGGCCTTAGGCACTGGTGCTGGTGCCACAACACTGCAACCCCTCACAGACACTCTAGTTGGAACGCAGGAACGAGCCCTGCTGCAAAGTATTGCATCAAAAATTATAATTACAAGCCCCTGTTAAACAGGGGCTGAAAAATTGTGCCTTAGGCACTGGTGGTGGCGCCCAGAACCAAAAATGTTCTTACAAGCTATCAGCGTGATGATTGAGGAGGAAGAGGATAATTACTCAGGGATAGTCACTCAGCATCAGCATAGGCAGTCTTTGAAGGGATCTGAGATTTCAAAAAAAATTATTCGGTTACATCAGCATCAGGTGCTTGGTAGCTGGTGGTGATCCAAGACTGATTCATTTTTATGAAGGTCAGTCGATCGACCGAGTCGGTGGACAGACGCACCCTGTGATCGGTTACTACGCCTCCAGCAGCACTGAATGTGCGTTCCGAAAGAACGCTGGATGCAGGACAGGCCAGTAGCTCAATTGCATACTGTGCAAGCTCTGGCCAGTGATCCATCCTCAAGACCCAGTAACCCAGAGGATTTTCGGTGGGAAAGGTGTCCAAGTCTGATCTTGCCCCTAGGTATTCCTGCACCATGTAAAACAGACGCTGGCAATGGTTGCTGGAACCGATCATACCTTGGGGCTGCGGACCAAAAAATTGTCTGAACGCATCGGTCAGACGGCCACCTTCTCCACTGCTCCTTCTTTGACTAACCGAAGCCTCAGCAACACGTTGTCCAGAAACAGGAGTTTGTAACCTCCCAGTCTCTGGGAACGCGTTGCACAGACCTTTCTGCAAGGCCTCCCGAAGATGTTTCATCCTCTGCTCCCTCTGCGATGGCAAGATAAGGTCTGCAACCTTACCCTTGTAACGTGGATCAAGGAGGGTTGCCAGCCAGTATTGGTCCTTCTCCTTGATACCAAGAATACGAGGATCCTTCCGCAGGCTTTGCAGGATCAGGGAGGCCATGCAGCGTAGGTTTGCTGAGGCATTCGGTCCGGAGTCCTCTGGGTCACTAAGGACGACATGGTCTGCAGCCACCTCCTCCCAGGCACGTACAAGTCCATGTGTTTCTTGGGACTGATCCCTTAAAGACTGCTGCTGATGCTGAGTGCCAGGCTCCACCTCAATACTGACACAATCTTCCTCCTCCTCCTCCTCCTCGTCCTCTTCCTGTGCGATCGGCGGGCACGCAGGAACACTGTCTGGATAAAGGGGCCTTGAGAGCTAAGGAAGTCCTCCTCTTCCTGCCTCTGTTCTGCCTCAAGTGCCCTGTCCATTATTCCACGCAGCGTGTGCTCCAACAGGTGGACAAGGGGGACAGTGTCACTGATGCATGCACTGTCACTGCTCACCATCCTCGTGGCCTCCTCAAATGGTGACAGGACAGTGCATGCATCCCTGATCATGGCCCACTGGCGTGGGGAAAAAAAAACAAGCTCCCCTGACCCTGTCCTGGTGCCATAGTCGCACAGGTACTCATTGATGGCCCTCTGCTGCGTGTGCAGCCGCTACAGCATGGCCAACGTTGAGTTCCACCTGGTGGGCATGTCACAGATTAGGCGGTTCTTGGGCAGGTTAAACTCCTTTTGGAGGTCCGTCAGCCGAGCACTGGCATTATATGACCGGCGGAAATGCACACAGACTTTCCTGGCCTGCCTCAGGACATCCTGTAAGCCCAGGTACCTGCCCAAGAACCGCTGCACCACCAAGTTAAGGACGTGAGCCAAACAGGGCACATGGGTCATTTGTCCCTGTCGGAGGGCAGAGAGGAGGTTGGTGCCATTGTCGCAAACCACCATTCCTGCCTTAAGTTGGCGTGGCGTCAACCACCTCTGAACCTGCCCCTGCAGAGCTGACAGAACCTCTGCCCCAGTGTGGCTCCTGTCCCCCAAGCACACCAGCTCAAGCACCGCATGGCATCTTTTGGCCTGCCTACTTGCGTAGCCCCTTGAACGGCTACGGAGCACCGCTGGTTTCGAGGACAAAGCACAGGAAGAGGCCATGGAGGAAGAAGAAGAGGAGGGGTGGAGGAGAGAGGTGTGTCACAATCATTAGCATTTTGGAGGCGTGGTGGCGGAACAACCTCCAACACTACTGCACCTTGTCCTGCATCCTTCCCAGCTGCCAGCAGAGTCACCCAATGCGCCGTGAAACTTAGGTAACGTCCCTGTCCATGCCTGCTGGACCATGAGTCAGCGGTAATATGCACCTTACCGCTGACCGCCCTGTCCAGCGAGGCATGGACATTGCCTTCCACATGCCAGTAGAGAGCCGGAATCGCCTTCCGTGAGAAAAAGTGGCGTTTGGGTACCTGCCACTGAGGAACCGCACATTCCACAAACTCACGGAAGGGGGCAGAGTCTACCAACTGAAAAGGCAGCAGTTGAAGTGCTAGCAATTTTGCCAAGCTAGCATTCAACCGCTGGGCATGTGGATGGCTGGGAGCAAACTTCTTTCGGCGGTGCAGCAGCTGGGGCAGGGAAATTTGCCTGGTACAATCTGACGTCGGTGTACCAAAAGCAGATTGCCCACAAGTACTTGGCTGTGACACACCTAATTCTTCACCTTCATTCCTCTCAGTGCAGGTCTCAGAGAGGACTGAAGGTCTAGTGGGGTTGGAAATCTCAGCTGATGAGGAGCAAGGAGAGGTCCTCTTTGTTCTTTGGTGTGGGTCTTTTAGATACGCTTGCCAACGAACTGCATGGCAGGTCAACATATGTCTGGTCAAGCATGTGGTACCCAAGCGGGAGATGTTTTGGCCACGCGAGATACGCTTGAGACATATGTTGCAAATAGCAGCGGTGCGATCTGATGCACTCGTCTCAAAAAAGGCCCACACCAAAGAACTTTTTGAATAACGCGCAGAGACTGCAGCGTCCTGCACATGTGGAGCTTTGGGGTGTGATGCAGTCAATGTGCTGCCCTTAGGCTGGCCCCTGGAGGGCATCCTGCCTCGTTGGTGATGTGACGCCTCCTCCTCCTCCTCCTCCTCTCTCCTATCAGGCACCCATGTTGAGTCAGTGACCTCATCATCCCCTCCCTCCTCATCACTGGAGCAAACCTGGCAGTATGCTGCAGCAGGGGGAGCATGACTGCCAGATTGCTGTCCTTCTTGGGCACCCCCTCTGTCCGTGCTCATGTTACTGCCTTCATCGAGCTCAGTATCATCATCAGAGCCTTCCAAACGCTGGGCATCCTCCTGGAGCATGTACCCAACACTGTGGTCAAACAGTTCGAGGGACTCCTCAGGAGGACATGGCGGGGCTAGGGAAGGAGTCACTGATGACATTGAGCCGAGGGAAGAGGCCGCTGCTTTGCCAGACAAAGTACCCTGGGCATGGGTGAGAGAGGATGAGGAGGATGAGGACGGCTTGGTCATCCACTCGACCAAGTCTTCCGCATGTTGCGGCTCAGCACGGCCAGCTGCCGAAAAAAAGGCCAAGCGTGTCCCACGGCCACGTGCTGATGAGGATGCACCGTCTCCACGACCAGCACTAGACACAGAGCCTGCTTGCCCTCTCTTATTGGCTTGTGACTGTCTGCCTCCCCTTCTTGGCCTTCCAGACATACTAATGGCCTGTAGCTGCACTAAGCTGGGTATATATATATATATATATATATATATATATATATATATATATATATATATATATATATATATACAGTGCCTTGCAAAAGTATTCGGCCCCCTTGAACTTTTCAACCTTTTGCCACATTTTCAGTCTTCAAACATAAAGATATAAAATTTTTATTTTTTGTGAAGAATCACCAACAAGTGGGACACAATTGTGAAGTGGAACGAAATCTATTGGATTGTTGAAACTTTTTTAACTAATAAAAATATGAAAAGTGGGGCGTGCAAAATTATTCGGCCCCCTTGTGTTAATACTTTGTAGAGCCACCTTTTTCTGCGATTACAGCTGCAAGTCGCTTGGGGTATGTCTCTATCAGTTTTGCACATCGAGAGACTGAAATTCTTGCCCATTCTTCCTTGCAAAACAGCTCGAGCTCAGTGAGGTTGGATGGAGAGCGTTTGTGAACAGCAGTTTTCAGCTCTTTCCACAGATTCTCGATTGGATTCAGGTCTGGACTTTGACTTGGCCATTCTAACACCTGGATACATTTATTTGTGAACCATTCCTTTGTAGATTTATGTTGGGGATCATTGTCTTGTTGGAAGATAAATCTCCGTCCCAGTTTCAGGTCTTTTGCAGACTCCAACAGGTTTTCATCCAGAATGGTCCTGTATTTGGCTGCATCCATCTTCCCCTCAATTTTAACCATCTTCCCTGTCCCTGCTGAAGAAAAGCAGGCCCAAACCATGATGCTGCCACCACCATGTTTGACAGTGGGGATGGTGTGTTGAGTGTGATGAGCTGTGTTGCTTTTACGCCAAACATATCGTTTTGCATTGTGGCCAAAAAGTTTGATTTTGGTTTCATCGGACCAGAGCACCTTCTTCCACATGTTTGGTGTGTCTCCCAGGTGGCTTGTGGCAAACTTTAGACGAGACTTTTTATGGATATCTTTGAGAAATGGCTTTCTTCTTGCCACTCTTCCATAAAGGCCAGATTTGTGCAGTGTACGACTGATTGTTGTCCTATGGACAGACTCTCCCACCTCAGCTGTAGTTCTCTGCAGTTCATCCAGAGTGATCATGGGCCTCTTGGCTGCATCTCTGATCAGTCTTCTCCTTGTCTGAGCTGAAAGTTTAGAGGGACAGCCAGGTCTTGGTAGATTTGCAGTGGTCTGATACTCCTTCCATTTCAAAATGATCGCTTGCACAGTGCTCCTTGGGATGTTTAAAGCTTGGGAAATCTTTTTGTATCCAAATCCGGCTTTAAACTTCTCCACAACAGTATTACGGACCTGCCTGGTGTGTTCCTTGGTCTTCATGATGCTCTCTGCGCTTTCAACCTAACCCTGAGACTATCACAGAGCAGGTGCATTTATACAGAGACTTGATTACACACACGTGGATTCTATTTATCACCATCAGTCATTTAGGACAACATTGGATCATTCAGAGATCCTCGCTGAACTTCTGGAGTGAGTTTGCTGCACTGCAAGTAAAGGGGCCGAATAATTTTGCACGCACCACTTTTCAGTTTTTTAATTGCTAAAAAAGTTTAAAATATCCAATAGATTTTGTTCCACTTCACAATTGTGTCCCACTTGTTGGTGATTCTTCACAAAAAATTTAAATTTTATATCTTTATGTTTGAAGCCTGAAATGTGGCAAAAGGTTGAAAAGTTCAAGGGGGCCGAATACTTTTGCAAGGCACTGTATATATATATATATATATATATATATATATATATATGTATGTACTGATACTGCAGCTAGCAAAATCAACTGCCTGCCTGTAGTATGAGAACACCACCAACCTTCTACAGGTAGCTTTAGCTGAACACTGTGAGGTGGACGCACCCCACTAACTTGTAGGTTTAGCAGAACACTGTGAGCAGGACGCACTGCACTAACTGTAAAAAGTCTAGCTGCCTGACTCTGGTACTAATAGGATCAAAAGAACACCAGCAATTTTCTTCAGGTAGCTGTATTTACTGTAACAAGACAAGCCTGCCTGTCAGTAAGAAGATAACAGGAACGGATCTAGCTGAACACTGTGAGCAGGATGCACCCCACTAGCTTGTAGGTTTAGCTGAACACTGTGAGGTGGACACACCCCACTAACTTGTAGGTTTAGCTGAACACTGTGAGCAGGACGCACTCCACTAACTTGTAGTTTTAGCTGAACACTGTGAGCAGGACGCACTGCACTAACTTTAAATAGTCTAGTTGCCTAACTGTGGTACTAATAGGATCAAAAGAACACCAGCAATTTTCTTCAGGTAGCTGTATTTACTGTAACAAGACAAGCATGCCTGTCAGTAAGAAGATAACAGGAACGGATCTAGCTGAACACTGTGAGCAGGACGCACGCCACTAGCTTGTAGGTTTAGCTGAACACTGTGAGGTGGAGGCACCCCACTAACTTGTAGGTTTAGCTGAACACTGTGAGCAGGACGCACCCCACTAACTTGTAGTTTTAGCTAAACACTGTGAGCAGGACGCACTGCACTAACTGTAAATAATGTAGCTGCCTGACTGTGGTACTAATAGGATCAAAAGAACACCAGCAATTTTCTTCAGGTAGCTTTATATACTGTAACAAGACAAGCCTGCCTGTCAGTAAGAAGATAGCAGGAACGGATCTAGCTGAACACTGTGAGCAGGACGCACCCCACTAGCTTGTAGGTTTAGCTGAACACTGTGAGGTGGACGCACCCCACTAACTTGTAGGTTTAGCTGAACACTGTGAGCAGGACGCACCCCACTAACTTGTAGGTTTAGCAGAACACTGTGAGCAGGACGCACTGCACTAACTGTAAATAGTCTAGCTGCCTGACTGTGGTAATAATAGGATCAAAAGAACACCAGCAATTTTCTTCAGGTAGCTTTATATACTGTAACAAGACAAGCCTGCCTGTCAGTACGAAGATAACAGGAACGGATCTAGCTGAACACTGTGAGCAGGACGCACTGCACTAACTGTAAATAGTCTAGCTGCCTGACTGTGGTACTAATAGGATCAAAAGAACACCAGTAATTTTCTTCAGGTAGCTTTATATACTGTAACAAGACAAGCCTGCCTGTCAGTAAGAAGATAACAGGAATGGATCTAGCTGAACACTGTGAGCAGGACGCACTGCACTAACTGTAAATAGTCTAGCTGCCTGACTGTGGTACTAATAGGATCAAAAGAACACCAGTAATTTTCTTCAGGTAGCTGTAAATACTGTAACAAGACAAGCCGGCCTGTCAGTAAGAAGATAACAGGAACGGATCTAGCTGAACACTGTGAGCAGGTCGCACTGCACTAAATGTAAATAGTCTAGCTGCCTGACTGTGGTACTAATAGGATCAAAAGAACACCAGTAATTTTCTTCAGGTAGCTGTAAATACTGTAACAAGACAAGCCTGCCTGTCAGTAAGAAGATAACAGGAATGGATCTAGCTGAACACTGTGAGCAGGACGCACTGCACTAACTGTAAATAGTCTAGCTGCCTGACTGTGGTACTAATAGGATCAAAAGAACACCAGTAATTTTCTTCAGGTAGCTGTAAATACTGTAACAAGACAAGCCTGCCTGTCAGTAAGAAGATAACAGGAACGGATCTAGCTGAACACTGTGAGCAGGACGCACTGCACTAAATGTAAATAGTCTAGCTGCCTGACTGTGGTACTAATAGGATCAAAAGAACACCAGTAATTTTCTTCAGGTAGCTGTAAATACTGTAACAAGACAAGCCTGCCTGTCAGTAAGAAGATAACAGGAACGGATCTAGCTGAACACTGTGAGCAGGACGCACTGCACTAATTGTAAATAGTCTAGCTGCCTGACTGTGGTACTAATAGGATCAAAAGAACACCAGTAATTTTCTTCAGGTAGCTGTAAATACTGTAACAAGACAAGCCTGCCTGCCAGTAGGAAGATAACAGGAACGGATCTAGCTAAACTGAATACAGTGTATATATATATATATGCAACACCTGGGATGCATATATATACACAATACACTGTAAGTGCAGCTAACTGACTGACTGTCCTGCCTAATCTAGCTAACTCAAATGAAATGACACTGTCTCTCTCTCTCTCTATCTCTCAGCACACCGGAACACACTGCACAGGGCCGCCGTGCAGGCGGCCTTATATAGTGTGGGGCGTGTACTAAATCCCCTGAGCCATAATTGGCCAAAGCCTCCTTGGCTTTGGCCAATTACGGCTCTCTGTTCAGGCGGCGCTGTGATTGGCCAAGCATGCGGGTCATAGTGCATGCTTGGCCAATCATCAGCCAGCAATGCACTGCGATGCCGCAGTGAATTATGGGCCGTGACGCGCCACATGAATTTGGTGCGAACGGCCCATATCGTTCGCAATTCGGCGAACGACCGAACAGCCGATGTTCGAGTCGAACATGGGTTCGACTCGAACACGAAGCTCATCCCTAGTGTCTACAAAGCAGATTACACTCAATCAGGTTTAAACCAACATATGAGCCATTATATATTAAAAATGTAATTCTACACTGAGCTTTCCTCCAGTCACTTCTAATTGCAGAAATTACCCTCCGCTCATGTAAGGGGATTTGTAACAACAGAATTCACAATCAAAGTAAGTTTACTGATGAGTTTTATTCTGCCTGATCTTCTCTTTTAGGCTCTCCCAAATTACAAGAAAAAAGGTCGTTCCACTGTATGTTAATGATTGTGAAACAATACCAGATGAAGTTCTACAGCATTTCTGCAAATCAGTGCCACCCCACCACCAATTCATATATATATATATATATATATATATATATATATATATATATATATATATATATATATTATTTTATTTGAAAATGCACATAAAGGGAAGCAGTTACTCTGTTCAGGCAATTGCGTGGAAAAAAATAGTTTTTTCTTTCCTACACTTCATTTATAGCTGATTAGTAATGGGAATTGAACAGAATACAAAAACAAACAGTTTTATTAAAAAACTATTGCTAGTTAAAACCTCAGGCAAGAATAACGTTTTTTTCAGATGAATTCTTGTTAATAGTCATGTCGAACTTGTAGCACTCACAGGAATTGATTGTGAAAATTCATAGATCTATTGTGCCCCCTAGTGTGCAGATATGAATAGTTCAGCTTCTCAGCTTATTGTGGGGACAGTGAGTGCCTTTGAGATGGATTCAGGAATTTTCCCCACTGTATCATTATATTCCAACAGCGGGACTCCTCCATCATCAGAATACACTGATGGACAATGCAGCCAACTGGCCAACAGAAGCAACATTTTCCAGCATGCCTTTTCATGAGAGGCCATTCGTTAGATCAACATCTCCTGAATGGTAACGGCCATTCATAAGAGATAAGAACCTGTCTTTAAAATGCCTTGGCACATGCAGTTCTGCATGCAGATTTTTAAACTCCCTTGTTTAGTAAAAGATATATTTGTGTATTAACCTTTTATTACACTGCACTTTCTTGCTTCCCAGGGCACTGGTTTTGTAGCCCTGGCCTCATAGATGAAGGTTATGCCATCAGAGAGATCTTGCTTTTAAATTGTGAGATCTATCATACATTGCATATAGTGTGAGTAATGTGCGTGTTGGCTGGCGTGATGATGCTCATGTTGCTAACACCATGGCAAGGTAAAAACAAAATCAAACATTGTCAGGAGCCACCCACTATATTGAGAGGTAAAGATATGGCTTCAGCCTGAACTCCTCCTGGCTATGCTCCGCTCATATGTTTCGCCCTGCCTACAGGGCTTAATCATAGAGATGAATCTCATTCATCTTTATGATTAAGCCCCGTAGGTGGGGCAAAATATGTCAGAGGAGCATAGCCAGGAGAAGTTAGGGCTGGAGTCAAATTTTTACCTCTCTATATAGTGGATGGGTTCCGATATGCAGTGTTTCCATCTTCTGTCTCCTGATCTGTTTCAGTTAGCCTGGATGAGCTTGTTTGAACTGATCTGTGCTTTGGACTCCAGGGGGAGGTTTTGCTTTGAGCAGCGCTCCAAGTTTTTGTACAAGGGACCTTCAAGTCAAATCAGGACTTTTAAATTTACAGGTATAAAAAGAAATGCTAGCGTGGTGGTACTACATGCAGTAGTAAGTGACAAGTGTGTCCTATTACTGATAGGTGGCGCATGTGGACCAGTCCAGAAACCGTTTATTTAAGAGAGCAGACAACAGTGTTATGCCGCGTACACACGATCGCACATTCCGACAACAAAATCCATGTTTTTTTCCCGACGGATGTTGGCTCAAACTTGTCTTGCATACACACGGTCACACAAATCTTGTCGGAAATTCTGATCGCCAAGAACGCGGTGACGTACAACACATACAACGAGCCGAGAAAAAATGAAGTTCAATAGCCAGTGCAGCTCTTCTGCTTGATTCCAAGCATGCGTAGAACTTTGTGCGTCGGAATTGTGTACACACGATCGGAATTTACGACAACGGTTTTTGTTGTCGGAAAATTTGAGATCTAGATCTCAAATTTTGTTTGTCAGAAATTCCGGCGGAAAATGTCCTACACACGGTCAGAATTTCCGACAACGAGCTCCCATCGAACATTTCCCATCGGAAAATCGGACCGTGTGTACGCGGCATTAGTGTGTGAATGGAACAACGTGTGGTCGATGAAGTTTCTTATGGACAAAGGCATAAAGCCCACATATATCTACAGAAGACTTCAAGCACAGTAAGGTTATAAGATGCAGTAAGATACTTGAATGGTGTAAATGTTTCAAAGATGGCCGTGCGTCCATCAGTGATGATCCCAGCCGTGGTGGTTCCCAGCCCACAGCAGTCATTCCTGTGAAGATTCAAGGCGTGGAACGCCAGATTATGGATAATCGATGCATAACCTGTAGCGAAATTGCACAAGAGACAAATCTTTCCGTGGGAACAGCGAACACAATCATTCACGAACATCTGCATTTTCAAAAAGTTAGCACACACTGGGTACCAAGACAGCTTTTCGCTTTTGACTGGCACAGAAGTGAAAAAAAAACAAAACCACCTGGTTTGATCATTAAGGGCTCCTGTTTCTCCAGGACAATGCACAAGCTCATACTGCTCAGTGCACTACATGCACATTACAGCAACTCAGCTGGGAGGTATTGCCACATCCCCTTTACAGCCCAGGCCTTGCTCCAAGTGATTTCCACCTTTCTGGACCCATAAAAGAGTTCCTTGGAGGTCAGCATTTCAGCACTGATGACAAAGTGAAGCAGGCTGTCCTAGGATGGTTCAGGCTACTGACAAATCTTTCTATGCCAAAGCTTTCCAAGAATTATGCCCCGTACACACAGTCGGACATTGATCGGACATTCCGACAACAAAATCCTAGGATTTTCTCAGACGGATGTTTGCTCAAACTTGTCTTACATACACACAGTCACACAAAGTTGACGGAAAATCCGATCATTCTGAACGCGGTGACGTAAAACACGTACGTCGGGACTATAAACGGGGCAGTAGCCAATAGCTTTCATCTTTTTATTTATTCTAAACATGCGTGGCACTTTGTGCGTCGGATTGTGTGTACACACGATCGGAAATTCCGACAACGGATTTTGTTGTCGGAAAATTTTATAGCCTTCTCTCAAACTTTGTGTGTCGGAAAATCCGATGGAAAATGTGTGATGGAGCCCACACACGGTCAGAATTTCCGACAACAAGGTCCTATCACACATTTTTCGTCGGAAAATCCGACCGTGTGTACGGGGCATTAGTGTGCAAACGCTGGGGCCCTTGCACACTGAACGCAGTTGGATGCAGTTAGATGCATTCTGAACTGTACTCTAACTGCATAGACAACCCAAAATCAAGGTAATCCTATGGGCATAGTTCACATCATTGCAGTGCAGTTCAGCGCAGTTAAAAAAAAAGTAGAGCGTGCTGCATTTTTCTGCATCGCAAATGTAGGTAACGCACTACAAATGCACTGCACCGTGCCCCTTTAAACCAAGAAAGCTAAGCCCTAAAACGTATAAAAAAATCAAACGCAGTGATAAAAGCAGCACAAAACATATGCAAAGCATACATCCAGTGCGCTTCAAATGCGTGTAAACATGCAATCAAAAACACGTGCAGTTTTTGGTGTAAATGGGCCCTGAATGTAGCAGGGGAGTATGTTAATAAACAAATGCAGTTTCCACTCTTTTAAATTTGTTCTTTTATTATATAAACTTGAAAGTCCGGGTTTGACTTGAACTTGAACTTGGATATGGGTCAGAATGAAAAAGAAAAGTGTTGCTATATGTAAGCCTTTTTCTCTACTTACATTTAAGTGGCATTGTTTTTTTCAAGTTGGTGGGGTCTGCTTTAAACAATATGTGATGTTAAATATATACTCAGTGCTAAACAATTATTCTTGATGTATGCATTGTGTGATTTTTTTTTTTCTAAGTAGATACTTGATCAATTAATTTTGTTTAAATTGTAATTTAACGTAAATCCAAACCATTTGGTTTGCTAAAGAAATCAGATCAAATTTTTCCTGATCATGTTTCAAGGCTCTTTGCGTTTACTTCCAGTTCTTTGTGCATGAGCTTTGGCAGCAGCTGCTCATCATTGCTCAAGGCAGGCTTTCTGATAGTGACATGCCTGCACACAATATACGTGAGCAAGGTGGGTTGTAGTCCCTATTAAGAGTGTGTGTTGGGGTGAGAATGTAGGAAAGCAATTGGGGGACAAGGACACAGTGTTGTCACGGCATAACAGGAAGGGCCTGAACGATTTCCCTGCTGTGATTAAAGTGGAGCTGCATTCTCCTCTAGAAAAAAAATAAAAGTCAGCTACTACAAATGTGATGTGCACAGTGATTTCAGAAAACTGGTTTTGAAGCGCAAATTTTGCCAAAATTTCATTGAAAAAAATGGCTTTGTTTTCTAACTCCTTTCAATTTTTTTGCCATCTGTGTCCTACTGGGGAGATTTATCTTCACTTCCTGTCCCAAAGCCAAAGCAGGAAGGGAGAGGAAATCCCTGCAAAATGATAGAATCACTTGGGGCCCCCAGGTTACCAGAACTAGTGTCTTAGTGTCTTCATTGGAAGATTTCCGCTCTATTACTTTTCTGTGGACAACCCAAAATATGTGATTTTGTTTAACATTCATTTTCAATGATAACAGTAAACAGTACTAAGACCCCTTTCACACTGGGGAGATTTTCAGGCACTTTAGTGCTGGAAATAGCCTCTGCTAAGCGCCTGAAAACCGCCTCTCATTCAATAAAGTGTGACTTTTCATACTGGGGCGGTACGCCTGCAGGACGTTCCGAAAAGTCCTGCAAGCAGCATCTTTGGGGCGGTTTGGGAGCGCTGTATTTAGCACTCCCAAAATGCCCTGCCAATTGGAATGAATGAAAAGCGCTTCAGAAGCGCCGCAACACAGGAGTTTTAAACTCCTTCTTTGGGGTTAAAAGTGCCCCGCTAGCCACCGAAAAGCACCTAATAAACCCCAGCAGAAGTCTCATCAGACGAAACGCGTCGGGTCTCCTTGCTGTATCCAGCCACCCACACCACGCTTATTTTATTGTGCTTTGAATCGATTCTATTTTAACCGCGATTTTTATGGATTGTTTTGATGATGATCTAATAAATGCCAATTGAAGAAAAGCTCCTTTTTCGGATTTACACTATGTGGAGGTTCCTTGTCGTTGTTTTCTTTATGGTCCATGTATGCTGATAAAAACGGTGATCGCGCAGATCTTCAAGAACAGGTTCCAGGCTCCCCCATCCAATGAGGACGTCTTTCGGTGTACAACCCATCCCCATACTGTCACGGGTCACAAGACAGTACAAGCTCGTTTGACTCACCGCCCACGGCTTGTGAGTCCACCAAAGTCGGTAAGAGTACTCTACCTTACTTTTTTCTGGGCCTTTGTGCTGCAAAGTTATCTGCCCTGGGTCCCCCTCCCCCTGAATTGGAGTCTCCATAAAGATATCTGCCTCGGCTCTTGAGTCTTTGTACCGTAAGGATATCTGCCTTGGGTCTCGGTGTTTCAACCATACCTTGCAATACATGGACTATATTACCAAGTCTTTATCACTTATATTGGCTTAATGCTCTCATATTACTATTTTGGACAGTTTTTGTATTACATCACCAGTCAAACGTGGACTTTTAAGATTATCACTTATTGATGTATTTTCACTCTATTTTTTATTTTCATTTATATGCACACTTTTTTCAAAAGAAGGAGCACTTTAATTTGTTGGTATATTTGTGATAATATCACGTTGTTAATGTACACATACATTTGGTTTTGGCTAAGTTGAGGTTACGGGCCACCTGAGTTTGTGGTTTCACCTCTCCTTACTTCAAAACCCTCTCTTTACTATTTTCACTTTAGCGCTACACTTTTTGTTTACACCTAATAAACCACGCTAATGCGCTGCTAAAACAAGCGGCGCTGTAGCGCAGGGCGGACGCGGCCCCAGTGTGAAATAGGGAGGGGTCTAATAGAGAGGGCAAACCTCCCCAACAGGGACACAGACAGTAATAAAAACCTAATCCCTCTCCACTCTATCCAAAACTAAAAAAAAATTTTGCTTTTAGTTACTCTTGATGCTAAAACTTATGCCCTGTACACACGATAGGGTTTTCCGATGGAAAATGTGTGATAGGACCTCGTTGTCAGAAATTCCGACCGTGTGTGGGCTCCATCACACATTTTCCATAGGAATTTCCGACACACAAAGTTTGAGAGCTTGCTATAAAATTTTCCGACAACAAAATCCGTTGTTGGAAATTCCGATCGTGTGTACACAAATCCGACGCACAAAGTGCCACGCATGCTCAGAATAAATTAAGAGACGAAAGCTATTGGCCACTGCCCCTTTTATAGTCCCAACGTACGTGTTTTTACGTCACCGCTTTCAGAACGATCAGATTTTCTGACAACTTTGTGTGACCCTGTGTATGCAAGACAAGTTTGAGCCAACATCCGTCGGAAAAAATCCATAGATTTTGCTGTAGCGCCTGTAAAGTGCCTCAGTGTGAAAGTAGCCTTACTGTAACCTTAATAGGGTTGTAACAAACATGCTTATACTTACCTGCTGTATGCAATCATTTTGCACAGAGTAGCCCTTACTCTCTTATTCTGGGGTGCCCCGCCGGGGTTCCAGGCCCCCTCTTTTCATCGGGTGCCCCCACGGAAAGCCGCTTTTCCTGGGGGTACCCATGCGGATGCATTAGGGCAAAAAACCTTGAGGCTTTACAACCACTTGATTGATAACCCTAATGCTAAGTATAACCCTAACTTTGATGCCAACCTTAACTTACTTACCCTTAAAGAGGAGTTCCACCCAGGGGGTCCATAAAAAAAGAAAAAATTAAAAGTCAGCAGCTACAAATACTGCAGCTGCTGACTTTTAATTGGACACTTACCTGTCCCTGGGTCCAGCGATGCGGGGGATCGAAGCCCCGCTTGTTCCCCCCCTCCGCTCGTCGGCGCCGGCATTTCAACTGTGGGCGCCGGGCTGTGGCTTCACAGCCTGGCACCCACTGCGCATGCGCGAGCGGCGCCGCGCGCCGTGTTTGGCTGCTCAATCACCTGGGACCTGTAATGGGTCCCAGATGATTGACAGGAGGGAGGGAGAAGAGCCGAGCCATTCCTGTGCCGAGGGGGAAGTGATGTCACCAGCCCAGGCAAAGGAAGAGGCAGACTACGAGGGACCACCTAGCAACAGGCATTTAGAGGTAAGTTAAAAAAAAAAATCCAAATGTTTTTTGTTTTTTAGAATTTTTCAGGTATGTTTGTTTTTTTGGGTGGAACCCCACTTTAAGCCATGTGATTACCATATAAACTCTGACATTGTGAACATGTTGTTTTATTGATAAACAAAGTAACTAATCATCAGCACTAATATCACCAGTGTGGATTGATTCGTTTTTATCAACAAAGCCTTTTTATTACCATGTCAGCCCTGACATGGTGATCACATGACTTTGCTAGTAATAAATCTATGTCAGTGACTGCAAGCACTGTATGTATTCTAGGTGCACATCTACTTTTTTAATAGTTGTAAAAAAAATGATTACATTTAAAATAAATAAAAATTGACAAAAAAGTTTTTGGAACCCTAATGAGCCCTTTAAAGCCCATTTTAAACTTAAAAATCACGAAAAAACACCTTAAGGCCTTATGTACACTACAGCTGCTAAACTGAACTTTAGGAGCAGTTGGGCGTTTTTTTTCAACAACCCAAGAACTTGAACGTTGATGGTGGGGGCGCTAATGGTAGGGGACGCTGATGGTGGGGGCGCTAATGGTAGGGGACGCTGATGGTGGGGGCCGCTGATGGTGGGGGCACTGATGGTTGGGGATACTGATGGTTGGGGACACTGATGGGGTACACTGATGACAGGAGAGAGATGAGGGGAGACTGACGGCGGGGGATAGATGAGGGGAGACTGATGGCGGGGGACAGATGAGGGGGACACTGATACATACATCCCAACGGTCCCCTGCTGACCCCAGTACCCTGCTCTATTGACCCCCTGTCTTCCATCTTGCTGACCGCTGTACCCTGCCCTACTGACTCCTGTCCTCTGTTCCGCTGACCCCTGTACCCTGTCCAACTGACCCCCTGTCATCCATCCTGCTGACCCCTGTACCCTGCCCTATTGACCTCCCCTCTTCCGTCCTGCTGACCCCTGTACCCTGCCCTACTGACCCCCTGTCTTCCACCCTGCTGACCCTGTACCCTTCCCTACTGACCCTCTCTCCTCCATCCTGCTGACCCCTATACCCTGCCCTATTGAACCCCTCTACTCCATCCTGCTGACACCTGTACCCTGCCCTAGTGACTCCTGTCCTCTGTCCTGCTGACCCCTGTACCCTGCCCTACTTACACCCTATCTTCCATCCTGCTGACTCCTTTGCACTGCCCTATTGACCCCTTATCCTCTGTCCTGCTGCTCCCTGTCCTCTGGCATTTGTGACCCTCCTTCTCGGCTCTGCTGACCCCTGTACACTGCCCTGCAGACCCTTCTCTGCCATGCTGATTCCTGTCCTCCTCTCCACTGACCCCTGTCTTCTGCCCTGTTAACCCCCGTTCTCCACCCAGCTGACCCCTGTCTGGGTTTTGTTTAACCACAGTCCTTAAGCCCCTGCCACTGTTATGAGTTTGGCCACACCCACATTTTTCATGGCGCACTGCTAATCTCTCCCTTTCCTTCAAGTGTCCCTCATTCTCAAGTTCAAAAGTTGGAAGGTATGCTTATAGGCAGATTTATAAAGTAATGAACGTGACACTTAAAAAAACATTTACTTATGGTAAATCAATCACTGTACATTAAAACACACTGACCAGAAATATTTACTGGCTGTGAATGTTTGTGAAATGCCACATTCACTACTTTATAAATACAGTATACCCCCTAGTCCATAGAGAGATATAGCTAATATAACCGCAATGAAACCTAATGTGGGAAGAATATCTTCTAGTATCAAATGGAGTTGCGAAATCTCTTGAGCTAAAATACATAAACAAAATAAGGAGTGCATCAGCCCTATTGTGATACTTACCATATAACTTTATTAAATTATGATAACCGCCGTGTATATACTCAATGAAGTAGGATCTGGCTCCGATGTAGTAACTCCAGTGTCCTGCAAACTCTGCAGTCGAGTAGATTCTACTGATTTCCAGTATTTAGCTGCGTTGTGTCAAATTTTGGGGACACAACTCCTTTCTCAAGCCTATTTTACCTTATATGTTTCCCCATAAATGGGGACCTATTTAGGTCCCTAACATCACAGGTTAGAAATAAAGTACTTTGTATGGTTGAACAACAAAAAATATTTTCATCAAGTTTTTTTATAAGTATTTTTTTTTCTATGAAGTAAATTATAACATAAACGTATTTTATCATAAATTGACCCAAAAAAGAGAGAACACACCGGCCTAGTGCAATACCTAGTGCAATCACCACTTAAAGGATAACTAAACCTTTCTTAGTCACCACTTAAAGGATAACTAAACCTTTCTTAGTCACCACTTAAAGGATAACTAAACCTTTGTTTAAAAAAAAAATGAAAATAACAAACATGTCATACTTTCCTCCTCTGTGCAGTTGGTTTTGCACAGAGAGGTCCCAATCTTCCTCTTCTGGGGTCCCTCAGTGGCGCTCCTGGCTCCTTCTCTTTTCGAGTGCCCCGTTGGAGAAGCGCTCTCCCTCAGAGCATTCATTGACACAGACAGCAGGACTCGGCTCCACCCCCGAGCTCACGCGTCATTGGATTTAAATGACATTAGCGGGAGCCAATTGCTGCGCTGCTATCAATCTATCCAATCAGGACCCGAGACACCGGCTGGAGCAGGTGTGCTCGTCCCTGGTGCAGGAACGATCAGGTCAAGGTAAATAAAAGGGGGGCTCTGGGGGGGGGGTGCACTACAAGAGGTTGATCTCTGGTCCTCATTGGATAGATTGATAGCAGCAGGAGCCATTGGTTCCCACTGCTGTCTATCAAATCCAGTGACACGGGGAGCAGGGCCGAGTCCTGCTGTCTGTGTCAATGGACACAGCAGCAGGACATGGGAGCACACCCGACGGGGCACTCAAGAAGAGGAGGAGCCAGGAGCGCCACTGAGGGACCCCAGAAGAGGAGGATCGGGGCCTCTCTCTGCAAAACAAAATGCACAGAGGAGGAAAGTATGACATGTTTGTTATTTTTTTTTTAAACAAAGGTTTAATTATCCTTTAAGTGGTGACTAAGGTATTGCACTAGGCCGGTACGTTCTCTCTTTTTTTGGTCAATTTATGATAAAATACATTTATGTTATAATTTACTTCATAAAAAAAAAAAAAATAATACTCATAAAAAAACTTGATGAAAATATTCTTTGTTGTTCAACCATAGAATCCATTAAAATGCTCACACGAGTATTAAAATCATAGACATGTAACCATCATGTCTCAAATGCAGGGTCTCTTCACATCTCCATGTTCTGGGCGATCAATAGAAAGATCTGTTCAGCAAACTGCAGCAAAACAGAGTAGGTACAAGTCACTGATGCTTTTGGAGGGACAAGCCCTCTTCCTCAGAGCACTGAAATTTTAATATACAGTGCCTTGCAAAAGTATTCGGCCCCCTTGAACTTTTCAACTTTTTGCCACATTTCAGGCTTCAAACATAAAGATATAAAATTTTAATTTTTGGTGAAGAATCACCAACAAGTGGGACACAATTGTGAAGTGGAACGAAATCTATTGGATATTTTAAACTTTTTTAGCAAATAAAAAACTGAAAAGTGGTGCGTGCAAAATTATTCGGCCCCTTTACTTTCAGTGCAGAAAACTCACTCCAGAAGTTCAGCGAGGATCTCTGAATGATCCAATGTTGTCCTAAATGACTGATGGTGATAAATAGAATCCACCTGTGTGTAATCAAGTCTCTGTATAAATGCACCTGCTCTGTGATAGTCTCAGGGTTCTGTTGAAAGCGCAGAGAGCATCATGAAGACCAAGGAACACACCAGGCAGGTCCGTAATACTGTTGTGGAGAAGTTTAAAGCCGGATTTGGATACAAAAAGATTTCCCAAGCTTTAAACATCCCAAGGAGCACTGTGCAAGCGATCATTTTGAAATAGAAGGAGTATCAGACCACTGCAAATCTACCAAGACCTGGCTGTCCCTCTAAACTTTCAGCTCAGACAAGGAGAAGACTGATCAGAGATGCAGCCAAGAGGCCCATGATCACTCTGGATGAACTGCAGAGAACTACAGCTGAGGTGGGAGAGTCTGTCCATAGGACAACAATCAGTCGTACACTGCACAAATCTGGCCTTTATGGAAGAGTGGCAAGAAGAAAGCCATTTCTCAAAGATATCCATAAAAAGTCTCGTCTAAAGTTTGCCACAAGCCACCTGGGAGACACACCAAACATGTGGAAGAAGGTGCTCTGGTCCGATGAAACCAAAATCAAACTTTTTGGCCACAATGCAAAACGATATGTTTGGCGTAAAAGCAACACAGCTCATCACCCTCAACACACCATCCCCACTGTCAAACATGGTGGTGGCAGCATCATGGTTTGGGCCTGCTTTTCTTCAGCAGGGACAGGGAAGATGGTTAAAATTGAGGGGAAGATGGATGCAGCCAAATACAGGACCATTCTGGATGAAAACCTGTTGGAGTCTGCAAAAGACCTGAAACTGGGACGGAGATTTGTCTTCCAACAAGACAATGATCCCAAACATACAGCAAAATCTACAAAGGAATGGTTCACAAATAAACGTATCCAGGTGTTAGAATGGCCAAGTCAAAGTCCAGACCTGAATCCAATCGAGAATCTGTGGAAAGAGCTGAAAACTGCTGTTCACAAACGCTCTCCATCCAACCTCACTGAGCTCGAGCTGTTTTGCAAGGAAGAATGGGCAAGAATTTCAGTCTCTCGATGTGCAAAACTGATAGAGACATACCCCAAGCGACTTGCAGCTGTAATCGCAGCAAAAGGTGGCTCTACAAAGTATTAACGCAAGGGGGCCGAATAATTTTGCACGCCCCACTTTTCATTTTTTTATTAGTTAAAAAAGTTTCAAAAATCCAAAAGATTTCGTTCCACTTCACAATTGTGTCCCACTTGTTGGTGATTCTTCACAAAAAATAAAAATTTTATATCTTTATGTTTGAAGCCTGAAATGTGGCAAAAGGTTGAAAAGTTCAAGGGGGCCGAATACTTTCGCAAGGCACTGTATGCTTGTGGTTAATACTTCTGTAATTTTTATTAATGGTTTTTATTAATAAAGTGATTTCTAAGGTATTGCACTAGGCCGTTGCACTCTCTAATTTTTTGTAATTTTAGTATTGAAGATTTCCCCAAAGCAAAGCCAAGGATTCCAGGTATCTTTCCTATATCCTTCAGCATTTAAAGCGGTATTAAACCCAAAAGCAAATATTTATCATATTGCAGCTTACCAATTCTTAGAAGTGATGGCTGCATTTATTTAATTTTTTTAAGCTTGCCAGTAAAATGCATCAGTTATAGAGATGATACAAACCATTTAGTACTAGCCGGGGTGCTTACAATGATCAGCTTTTATTTAGTCATGTAAAAACTTTATCCCAAACGGAAAAAAAGTTTACTATAACTGGCTTCAATTTGTTAGTGTATCTAAATATGCTACTACATCTAACACCCCTCCCCCCAGACTGATAATGCTGCACTCTAATACAGGGGTGTGTTACCGGCCAGATCACCAGATGAAAACCGAGCCAAAAAAAAAAAAAAAAAGAATGCAGCCACCACATCTAATGATTGGTAAGCTGCAATACTTTACTATTTAAAGGGTTTTTTTTTTTTTAAACACAAACATGTCATACTTTCCTCCTCTGTGCAAGTGTTTTGCGCAAAGCTGCCCCAATCCTCCTCTTCTGGGGTCCCCCAGCGGCTCTCCTGGCTCCTCCTCTTCTTGAGTGCCCCCAAGGAGAGCCGCTTTCCATGGGGGTACTCAAGCGTGCGCGTTCCCAAGTCCTGCTGCTGCGTCCATTGACACAGACAGCAGGACTTGGCCCCGCCCCCAGTGTCACTCTGCTGCTATCAATCTATCCAATGAGGACCAGAGATAGCGGCTGGAGCTGCTGTGCTCGTCCCCATCGCTGGAAAGATCGGGTTCAGGTAAGTACAAGGGGGGCTTTGGGGGGCTGCTGCACTACAGAAGGTTTAAGGTGCATTGAGGTGAAAAACCTTGATGGTGTACAACCCCTTTAATACCACTGTAAGCACTGGCAGGGTGTTTGTTTTATTTTATCATAATATTACAGTTTGTGATTATACACTTCTCATTAAAATACATGAATTAATAATGGAGTACACAAGGCAATATTAACCCCCTACTCTGCCATTCTATAAAGACAGATGGTGGCATTTTGGGTGAGAGAATGGAGAGTGGAATTAAGAAGTGTGATATTAAATGAGGACACTAGATGGCTCTAGATCACCTCACAATCCTGGCTCTTCATAAATATTAAATACAGTGCATTGAAAAGGTATTCATAACCCTTGACATTTTCCACATTGTTATGTTACAACCAAAAACGTAAATGTATTCTATTGGGATTTTATGTGATAGACCAACACAAAGTGGCACATAATTGTGAAGTGGAAGGAAAATGATAAATGGTTTTCAACATTTTTTTACAAATAAATATCTGAAAAGTGTGTGTGTTTATCTGCATTTGCATTTGTATTACTTTGTAGAACCACGTTTTGCTGCAATTACAGCTGCAAGTGTTTATTGTGTCTCTACCAGCTTTGCACATCTACAGAGTGACATTTTTGCCCATTCTTCTTTGCAAAATAGCTCTTGGTCTGTCAGATTGGATGGAGAGCGTTTGTGAACAGCAATTTTCAAGTTTTGCTACAGATTCACAATTGGATTTAGGTCTGGACTTTGACTGGGCCATTCTAACACATTAATATGCTTTGATCTAAACCATTCCATTGTAGCTCTGACGGTATGTTTAGGGCCGTTGTCCTGCTGAAAGGTGAACCTCCGCCCCAGTCTCAAGTCTTTTGCAGACTCTAACAGGTTTTCTTCTAAGATTGCCCTGTATTTGGCTCCATCCATCTTCCCATCAACTCTAACCAGCTTCCCAGTGCCTGCTGAAGAAAAGCATCCCCACCACATGATGCTGCCACCACCATGTCTCACAGTGGGGATGGTGTGTTCAGGGTGATGTGCAGTGTTAGTTTTCCGCCACACACATAGCGTTTTGCTTTTAGGCCAAAAAGTAAAATTTTGGTCTCATCTGACCAGAGCACTTTCTTCCACATGTTTGCTGTGTCCCCCACATGGTTTCTCGCAAACTGCAAATGGGACTTATTATGGCTTTCTTTCAACAATGGCTTTCTTCTTGCCAGTCTTCCATAAAGGCCAGATTTGTGGAGTGCACGACTAATAGTTGTCCTGTGGACAGATTCTCCCATCAGAGCTGTGGATCTCTGCAGCTCCTCCAGAGTTACCATTGGCCTCTTGGCTGCTTCTCTGATTAATGCTCTCCTTGCCCAGCCAGTCAGTTTAGGTGGACAGCCATGTCTTGGTAGGTTTGCAGTTGTGCCATACTCTTTCCATTTTCAGATGATGGATTGAACAGTGCTCCATGAGATGTTCAAAGCTTGGGATATTTTTTATAACCTAACTCTGCTTTAAACTTCTCCACAACTTTATCCCTGACCTGTCTGGTGTGTTCCTTGGTCCTTATGATGCTTTTTGTTCACTAAGGTTCTCTAACAAACCTCTAAGGGGCTTCACAGAACAGCTGTATTTATACTGAGATTAAATTACACACCGGTGGCCTCTATATACTAATTAGGTGACTTCTGAAGGCAATTGGTTCCACTAGTTTTAAGTTAGGGGTATCAGAGTAAAGGGGGTTGAATACAAATGCACGCCACACTTTTCAGATATTTGTAAAAAAAAAAAGAAAATCATTTATCATATTTCTTCCACTTCACAATTACGTGCCACTTTGTGTTGGTCTATCACATAAAATCCCGATAAAATACATTTACGTTTTTGGTTGTAACATGACAAAATGTGGAAAATGTCAAGGGGTGTGAATACTTTTTCAAGGCACTGTATATTCTGTATATTGAATATTTTTTATATAGTAGTAAAGGCGGTGATCAGTGACTTAAAATGGGACTGTGATAGTGCCGTAGGCAATCTGATACTGACACGAGGGGGGGGGGGACGACACTGGCTAACTGCCACTGACATCACCTGTGACATGAATAGGTGATCAGTGCTAATATTATACTCCGTCACTGTACTAATTGCTGGGAAGGGGTTAACATCTTGGGCGATCAATGGGTTAAATATGTGCCTAACAGTATGTAATGTGTGCTGTTTTTACTAAAGATCTCTTTGTGTCTTATCCCTGCTTTGCAGGGATGAGAAACAGAGAGCTTGTTCCCTCTATACAGAGCCCTGTGTTGATTATACCCCACCCCCCTAGAAATAGCACAACAGCAAGCCAAAGAGAAAGAGGCCATTGTTCAGGAATTTAGTACCTCCTGCTTGTTTCCTAAATAGCTTCAAGTTCTAAATAGAAATGTCAAAAAGCATGAACACTCTTTGGTTTACAAGAAAACTAATAAGTTAGAACGGGACCTCTTTGATTATGGAAATGGCCAAGTGTTTGATTGGCGACGCCATAAACAGGAGGCCAATGAAACAGTAATACATACAACCCAAACAAAAGCTACAAATAAATCCCAATCCAAGAATACCAAGCCAAAAAAACATAACCCCAAAAAATCCAAGTATCCGTTACCTATCCCCAAAATAAGTCAACATCTGCCAGACAGGGTTGTTTTAAAACCGACCAGGCTCAGTGTTCCAGCATCGAAGCCAGTGACTCAGGGGGAAACTATACCGACTACCACTATTCTTGAACTGAATCCTTCCCCCCTTGTGTCCTCCTCCTCTCTGATGGCACCACTCATTCCATCTATAGTAAGGCATGAGGTCTCTGTCGTTTCACCACCCACCACCCAACCTCAACTGGCCTACAATATACCCATTCAGAATAGCTATAGTCCTCTGTCCCATGATTTAGAGGACTATATTCTATTGGGAGCCAGGCCAAAATCTCAGAACAATGTCGACGATCATAACTTACAGGATACCAATTGCCAAATATTGTCTCCGAATAGCCAAAATTTTCAGTTTTTCCCTCCAAAGGGAGCCATCAAAGAAAAAAGAAAACTAGAAGAGGAGGAACCACTAGGAAGAGTAAACAAGAAAGAGAGGTCAGAACCAATACAGGGGACAGTACAATAAAATTATACAATCTGTCCTCCCACGCCCTTACTCCATCTGAAGAGCTTTTACTCCAGAAGGGTTTGGGCTTTTCTCCTTCTATAGGCCCAAACAAATTTGGTCTATTTAAAGATCTACATCGCTTCGTACGCTCCTTAAAACGCCACTATGCTCCTAATCCACTGGCCATACATAAAAAAAGTAGGAAGGAGCTCAATCCCACACTGGCCCCGACACCAGGGATTATACCTCCCATGGAACTTGACGAAGAGGCACTACAGGCCCTTGAGGATCTATGGGCCGAGGGCCATATAGAGGGCTATGTTCCCACTGCTGGTTTAGAACCACCAGTGATGCATACCACCTTTAGACCTAAATCAACTTTTTTTCCAACCAATTCGAAAGGCCCCTATATAGAAACCTATTATCAAGCTGTGTATAAAGATCTTCTGCTACTTTGTGATAGATCTAAGATTCAGAAATCTCAGAACCTGAGCAAAGGGGAGAATCTGGCCCTTAAAGATCTAATGGCCAATACCAACATCACTATTAGGCAGGCGGATAAGGGGAGTAGCTTGGTGGTACAAAATCGAGCTGAATATATTAAAGAGGCAAGTCGGCTGCTAGCGGATACTAATACGTATTTGAAATTACAGTCTGACCCTCTACCGGACTTTCAATTGGAACTAAGGCTGCTGGTACAGGAGGCATGGGGAAATGGAGTGCTCACTAATAAAGAAAGACAATTTTTATTACCATCTGAGTGTAGCACCCCCTATTTCTACCACCTCCCGAAGGTCCACAAATCACTGGTCGACCCTCCAGGTAGACCCATTAGCTTCAGAAATGGTCTCTCTATATACATTGACTTTTGTCTACAGCCCCTTGTGTGTGAATTACCGTCGTACATCAAGGACTCTAACGAAGTGATCAAAGCCCTTCAAAATTACACATGGGTAGAGGGATATCGGTGGGCATCCCTTGATGTGTCTTCCTCTATACTTCTATACCCCACGAAGTAGGCTTGAGAGCCGTACAACACTTTTTCATTAAAAGGAGATTTTAATTCCTTGCAATCACAATTTTTGGTTCAAGCCACGGAATTTTGTCTTAAACATAATTATTTTACTTTTTGTGATCAATTTTATTTACAACGTAAGGGAACCGCTATGGGAGCAAATTTTGCTCCGGTTTATGCCAACCTCACCATGGGCCTTTGGGAGGAGGACAGTATCCGGGCCAACAACCCATTCGCTGAGCACATTGTCTATTTTGGGGGGTACATCGATGACATTGTGCTCATATGGAATGGGGACCCGGAGCTGTTTCCCTCCTTTGTGGCCCATTGTAATTCCAACTCCCATGGTCTGTCCTTTACCCATGTATTGTATTGGATCCCCACGAACTTGTATTCTTGGACCTAGTATTGGCTCACGACCAGAATAGGATTATTACAAAAAACCATGTCAAGCCAACTAGTGGCAATTCTTATCTTCATTTTAGAAGTTGCCATCACCCGTCATGGAAAAGTAATATCCCTAGTGGCCAATTTAATAGACTGAGACGTAATTGTTCTAGAGTGGAGGATTATGTTGAACAAGGGGCCACAATGAAAAAGAAATTTGAAGAGAAGAGATATCCATGTGATCTCATCAGTGATGCCTTTTTGTCCAATATGAATCCCCCCTCGAATGATAAGGTCCTAAGAGAGGAACTAGAAACAAACCAGACGGTCAGACTTGTTTCTATTCTTAATGATAGTTTCAAGTCTATATCTAGAATTATAAAAAAAAAATATAACATTCTATTATTGGATCAACGATTAGCTCCGGTATTACCTGAGGTTCCACAGGTTACATTTCGCAAAGCTCGTACTGTAAAAAATCTACTAGCACCTAGCAAAATATTAAATAAATCAACCAAATCCCCCTTTGACATTAGGTCATATTTTGACGACAGAAAAGGTATATTTCAGTGCAAAAAAAGGGGATATGTCAATTTATTGCCCATGGTACTAAGATAATTACAACCAACTTAGGTAATAATTATGAAATCAGACAATTTTTTTACTTGCTCTACAGATTTCGTAATTTACGTTCTACGGTGTCCTTGTGGTCTCCTCTACGTAGGTCGGACCATCCGTGCATTACGCGCTAGAGTGGGCGACCATCGTAGACTTATTTCTAAGGGGAGCGATGAACATAGTGTTCCCCGGCATTTTCTTCACTTCCACTACAAGGATATTGGACATTTAGAAGTTTTTGTGATTGAAACTATTCCCAAAGGAACATTACCAGTAATGAGAGATTCTCCTTGCTTTGCAAACGGGAAGTTTTCTGGATATATATGTTTGACTCACTTGCCCCGAAGGGGTTAAATGAAGAAATGGAGACGTGCAGTTTTGTGTAGAGTCTGTTTGTTTTGTGTGTTATAAAGATATTGTTTTATTGTATTTTATTTGATTTTAACCGTCAACGTATGTCTTTTTGAAATGGCCACGGTTTCTATTGTGAGTCCTCCGAGCAACAAGGGGTTAATATCGGAGATATAATCCTCCTTTTTTCTATCGCAATGGGTTAACCACTCCCGCCCTAATTTTTAATTTTAGTTTTTTCCCTCCTCTTCCCCCCTCCCCTTTTTTCCCTCCCCTTTATTTAATATTTTTTACTTAAACCCTGTTAGTTGCCTCCATCCTCGACTATGACAAAGCACTGATGCGCGTAATGCGTCGTCAAGGCAACCTTTCTACAGTGGTCCAATCCAGCAATATGCCAATGTGACCATCCATCCACTCTTGGGACCTCCACATTGCCTAGCAGCAGCGGCTGCTTTCATCGTTTTTTTGGCTCCTTTATTCCCTTCCCTGACTTCTTTTTATTCATTTTGCACTGCTGCATCCCCTGAGTGACACCATTTAACACAGAGGCGTTTCATCTCTGAGGGGACACAGACCGGAAAGTCAGCGGCTCAGTGTTTACTAGCTGACACTCCAGCAGCTTTCCTGTGAGAAGCCAAGCCCTTCCCTCCTCGGAACGGCCTCCCAGCTAGGCTGACGTCATCGGCTAGCTCTCCCTCCTCACGGCGGAGCGATTGTCTCCGCCCACGCCACACACACAGTGTGGATCTCTCGTTTTGGATTCTTGTTGCTCGATGGACAGTCTGTCATATATTTAGTTCCTTACAATAGTATTCTAGTACTGTGTTTCCATGGGACTGTTTTTATAAACTGCTTTTATTAAATCATTCAGTTTTTTACTTCGGGCTGTTGCAGTTTGACTTTGTGATATCCAGAGCGCTGGACAATTTTTGTTTTTACTCAGCCGTACCGGGTACGTGGGAGATGGAGATCCCCGCTCTGTAAACAGGCGGTGCTCACATCCCCCCTCTACTCCTCACACCCCCCCTCTACTCCTCACACCCCCTCCCCCTCTACTCCTCATACCCCCTACCCCCTTCTACTCCTCACTCGCCCTCTACTCCTCGCACCCCCTCCCCCCCTCTACTCCTCACACCCCCTCCCCCCACTCTACTCCTCACACCCCCTCTACTCCTCACACCCCCTCCCCCCTCTACTCCTCACACCCCTCCCCACCTCTACTCCTCACACCCCCTCCCCCCTCTACTCCTCACACCCCCTTCCCCCTCTACTCCTCACACCCCCCTCTCTTCCTCACCCCCCTCCCCCCCTCTACTCCCCACACCCCCGCCCCCCTCACTACTCCCCACACCCCCTCCCCCTCTCTAATCCCCACACCTCCCCTCTCTACTCCTCCCACACCTCCTCCACTCTACTCCTCACACTGCCCAGACCTTCCCTCTACTCCTCACACCACGCCCAGACCTTCCCCTCAGATCTCTCCACTCCTCCTCACTTATCTTGTCCCGTATGCTGGGTGTAATTCTCAGTATCTGTTCTTATTGTCTATGTATGGACTCTGCACAGTACAACTTCTCATACACTTGTTGCTCTTCTGTATTGTCTTTAGGAACGGACCGTATTGAAGTGTCCAGCACTGATGGTTCCATGTGCAGTGTGCTGATTTGAGAGAACGTGGACCAGCCTAGGGACATTGAGGTGGATCCTGTAGGAGGGTGAGAAAAGTTTGTTTTCTGATCCCATCTTTATTACATTTCATACCAGAAAGTTGTTTTCTTCCTTCTTAGTTCTTGCATTAGAAGATACAAGCTCTTTTCCAGATTCATGGACTGGACAGACTGGGGTGCCAATCCAAAGATAGAATGTGCTGATATAGACGCCTTTGGACAGATGGTCATCATTAAGGATGAGCTCCGGTGTGTTCGCACAGCCCACGTGCAGAGCCCACCAGGAAGTCGGCACTGCGCTGCGCTAATCACAGGCAGTGAGACATTTCACAATCTCTGCAGCCGCGCATTGGAAAATATCTCACTGCCTGTGATTAACGCAGCGCAGTGCCGACTTCCTGGCGGGCTCTGCACGTGGAGTGTGCGAACACGCCGGAGCTCATCCTTAGTCATCATCTCCTCCAGTCATACTCGGCCCAATGGCTTAGCTATTGTATATGAACTGGCGAAGGCTGTACTGGGCTGACGCCGGCATGAAAACAATAGAAACTGCCAAGGTTGATGGTGCTGACTGAATGGTAAGATGCACAATGCACATCATTGTTCTTCAGTTCTATGTACAGGACCAAACAATTGCTAGTAGGGTTGCACCGAGACTGTTCTTTTATTGGTGAGTACAAGTATCCATATTTTTCAGTCACATACTCGCCGATACCAAGTACCGATACCTTTTGTGGTGGGATTTGATCCCATAGAAACTGAATGGGCTCAAATTGCACTGCAAAAAATTACATGCGATTTGAACAGGGATGCAGTGCACCAGGTTTTTCGTAGCACTCCTGTGTGAACCCAGGCGCAGGAGCAGTGCGGGAAACCTCTTGCGATTCAGACAGGAATCGCACTGCATTCCTGTTCAAATTGCATCCGATTCTTTGCAGTGCTATTTGGGCCCATTCATTTTGTATGGGCTCAAATCCACAACTGTATTGGTCTCAGGTGTCGGAGTATTTTCACGTGTACCCATGAAAATACTCGGTATCGGGACCTCCTATGTGCTGATAGGTACTGATCTACCCTACCCCTTTGGTGTGCCTTGTATGTAGATCGTATTTAGTGGACAGACTGGCAGTCAAAAAACATTGAGTGCTGATCGGAAAACCGGACTTCACCGCAAGCCTGTGCGGGAGAACTTGGAAACCCTGATGGACCTTCATAGACGATGGGCTCAGGGTATGAGACATCTGCAAACTCTACATTCACTGCTTGAGTCAAACCCAACATTTAAAAGAAACTAGTTGAATGAAGCCAACATTGAAATTTTCCTCTGGATGATGGTTTCCTTTAGTGCTGTTTCTATGGTGGCCTAGTGCCACCAAATCTCTTGAATTGCTTTTGGTACATACGCTATATTTTTAAAAGTATTGGGGCGCCTGCCTTTACAAGAAGGGGAGAAGAGGCGCCTCTGGGTGCAGATTTTGTACAAGTTTAATATAAAGTAGAGAGTAGTGATGGTAACTCACATATTAGGAGTTAAAAACAGGCATTGTATAGTCCCAACAACGTGGGACAACGTGGCTCACTTCCACCAGGGTACAGGGGTTCTCTTTTTTGGGGGGACGTGCTGTATATTTTGAGAACCGCCTTAGCCAGTTTGCAATGAATTTTTTAAAATTCATCCGGAGTAGCTCTTTAACCACTTCAGCCCTGGAGGATTTTACCCCCTACCTGACCAGAGCACTTTTTGCGATTCGGCACTGCGTCGCTTTAACTGACAATTGCGCGGTCGTGCAACGTGGCTCTCCAAAAAAAATTGTAGTCCTTTTTTTCCCACAAATAGAGCTTTCTTTTGGTGGTATTTGATCACCTCTGCGGTTTTTATTTTTTGCACTATAAACAAAAAAATTGATTGGTTTGCGCAAAAGTTATAGAGTCTACAAAATAGGGGATAGTTTTATGGCATTTTTATCGATAATTTTTTTTTATTAGTAATGGCGGCGATCAGTGATTTTTATCGTGACTGCGACATTATGGCGGACACATCGGAAAATTTTGACACATTTTTGGGACCATTGGCATTAATACAGCGATCAATGCTAAAAAATTGCATTGATTACTGTAAAAATGTCACTGGCAGTGAAGGGGTTAACCACTAGGTGGCGCTGTAGGGATTAAGTGTGTCCTAGGGAGTGATTCTAACTGTGGGGGGAAGGGGCTGTGTGTGACACATCACTGATCACCGCTCCCTATTACATGGAGCTGTGATCAGTGACGGTGTCATTAGGCAGAACGGGGAGATGCTTGTTTACATTTGCATCTCCCCGTTCTTCCTCACTGTGAAACGATTGCGTGTATCCCCGCGGACATCGAGTCCGCGGGACACGCGATCACGGTCACCGAGCTCCCGGCAGGAGAGCGCGCCCACAAGCCGCCTCTTGAAGAGCAACGTACAGGTACGTTAATCTGCCTGTACGTGCCCTTCTGCCGCAGTATATCTGAGTGAGGTGGTCGGGAAGCGGTTAAAGCTGAATTTCAGGAGTTCAGACACTGTAAAAAGTACAGGCCCAATATGAGTTAAAGTGATTTGTAAAGTCTCCCTTTTAAAAAAAAATAAATACAAATAACAAACATGTCATACTTCCCTGCCCTGTTGCAGTGGTTTTGCACAGAGCAGCCCAGATCCTCCTTTTCTCGGGGTCCCTCTTTGCTGCTCCTGGCCCCTCCCTCCTGACGAGTTCCCCCATAGACCAGCAGCTTGCTATGGGGGCACCAAAGCTGAGTCAGAGCTCCGTGTATCCATTCAGACATGGAGCCCCAGCCCTGCCCCCTCTCTCCCCTGACTGGCCACCTGACTTTGACAGCCGTGGGAGCCAATGGTGTTGCGGCTGTGCCCCAGCCAATCAGGAGAAGAGTCCCGGATGGCTGAGGGAATCATGGATATCACTGGATAGAGAAGGGGCTCAGGGTAAGTATTAGGGGGTGCTGGGGGGCCTGCTACACACAGGATTTTTTTTATCCTTATGCCTAGAATGCAAGAAGATGAAAAACCTTCTGCCTTTACCACTCAATTAAGTCCAAGGAGGTACATGACATCTCCAGATCCTATCTCTGTTAGTTATATCTGACATGTTAATGGCTCTGCCGTAGCATACACTGACCATCAGGGTTGTGGTAGGAGAGCAAGGTACCTCCTCTTTGATGCCCATTCAAAGCAGCCTTTGTATTTTGTGAATGAGTTTACATAATACAAAGGCTTCTGTGAATGGCCAGGACGTTGGGGAGGGGCAGGCAGCATGTTGAAGATGTTGAAGATGCTTGAACCTGAGGCATCAGCTTTGGGCTCCCCGAAATATAGCGATAGCCATCTTCCAGGAGTGCAAAAAAACTGTCAGGCATAAAACTAAATAAGTCCAGGAGATGTCATTCACCCCCTCGAACTTAACTCATAGGGTGTCTTTGGTTTTTACAAAGGAGTCGAATTACCAGAATTCAGCTTTAATGCAAACTAGACACCAAAGCTACACTATTCCAGGTCTCCTGCAGTGTAGGACAGTGGTCACAGGCTGCAGAGGAAGGGGGAGTTACAGGAGACTTTATGGTCTTGGTGTTGTAACAAAGAGGGTAACATTTTTTAGATGGTTGATTTGATTGTGTGATTTGGCTGTATGACTTCTGTTTTAATAATGAATTACTCTACAGTGCCTGAAACTACGGAGAACTCAGCGAGGGCTTGTTTTTAAAATTCATTTATTGTGTGTAAGGCTCCGTTTAATAGCTGGGTGTTTTGGGATTGTGGCAGAATCGCTGTGATTCTGCTTGCGTTCTCAAAACACACTACAATAGCAAAACGTAGGTGCCATTATTTTCAATTGGAACTTAAAACACGGTGCGGCTGTGCCGCGATTGAATCATGCGGCAATTGTGGCAAATTGCATCGCGTGAAGCATGTCGCCCAAAAGAAGCGCCTGCTCCTTTTTGGGCGACAAGCTTCACGCAATGCAATGTGCCGCGGCAAAACTGCACCGTGTTTTTAGATGCCATTGAATATAATGGAACCTGCATTTTGCGATTGTAGTGCATTTTGAGATCACACGCAGAATTGCAGGGATTCTGCGGCGATCCCAAAATGCCCAGGTGTGACTGGGGCTTTAAGAATGTGAAAGTATTAATGTTCATAGCTTAGCCCCAATTCTGTGATCAGTTCTATCAACTCGGTCACCAAATCTTAGAGGTTCACATTTACTGCTCTTCCCTTATTAAACCGTCAGCATTTTTAACTTAACAGATTGAGCACAATAAAATATTCTGCAGTAAAATTGTTACCTCCTCCCTTGCAATTTCAACTTTAAGTGCTGCTTCCCTGAACTTCTGGTCTACATAGGGGAGAGATAACACAACAGTGCAGTATACAGCCAGTCTGCTTGTTTGGAGAAAGGATGGGGGAGGAGGAGTGGGGAACAGTGTGAGGGCAGTGTAGGGCAGTCTAGGGCAGTGTATTCTACAGGACATGTACGGTTTATGTATAGATTATAGATCTGCTTTTTAATTTCAGTTTGAATTTGCATTACATCCGAAAAAAGAAATCAATTCAGCTTGTTTGTCTAATTACTCTGGATACTACTATTATAGTGTAATAATAAATAAACGACCATTCATTTCATTCTGATCAACTAGGCCTTCCTTCTCTCTTCTCAGGTTTATCTAGAGCTTCAGAGTGTGCCTGCGGGCGTAACCACTTTACGTGTGCGGTCAGTGCGTTTGGAGAATGTACGTGTATACCTGCGCAGTGGCAATGTGACGGTAATGACTGCGGGGACCATAGCGATGAAGATGGTTGCAGTAAGTTTTCTAAATGTGTGATATTCCCAACATTTACAAACATTTCTGCAGAAAATGTAGACCGCTTTGTCTGTCTTCCTGTTACCTTTTGCTGCCAGAGCTGTTTGCATTTTTTTTGCACACATGTTTAAAAAAAATAATTTTAGACCTGAAGATTACACAAAACCCCCAAACATTATATATTTTCTGAAAGCAGACACCCTAGAGAATAAAATAGTGGTAGTTCCATTTTTTTTATTATGTCCTATATTATTACTACAAAGGTCTAGGAAATGCAAGATTTCAGCAAAAGACACACTAATTGAATTCTAGGGCAAACAAACGCAATACACTACTCAAATTTTTGGTAGGCTGCGCTGAGTAAATAGATATGCAAAATGTAAAACCTTAAATTTGCGTGCGCCTGTGAAATGGCGGCAAATTTCAGTACCCTATATTTTCTATTGGTGATGCGTTAAAAGCCCCCCCCCCCCCCCCCATAGGTATCAGTTTAGTGTTATGGAGGAGGTCTTGTGCTGGAATTATTGCTCTCACTCCGGTGTGTGCGGCGATACTTAAAGTGGTGTTACGGACAAAATTATACTTTTTAAATAAAAATACCCATATAATACACAAGCTTAATGTATTCTAGTAAAATTAGTCTGTAAACTAAGGTCTGTTTTGTTCGTTTATAGCAGTAGTTTGTTATTTTATAAACTTACAGCAGGCCGTGGCCATCTTAAGTGTGGGCATCTGAAGCCAGACTGTATTTCTTCCTGGATCTCATCCTTGCAGATCTCGCACATGCTCAGTGCAGCACAAGCAGTGTAATAGGTTTCAGGTCAGGTTTCCATAGCAACGGCAGTGTCAGAGGAAGTTGCTGCCCCTTCCCAGAAGGCATTGCAAACAGGAAATGATGCGATGAGCCACGGCTAGGGAGGAGGAAGTGAAAAATGAATACAGCAGATATACAGTAGGTGCTGAGAAAAAAAAAATTAAAAATATCCAATTCGTTTGCAGTGCACAGTTTAGTGAGGGATGCTGAAGAGTTGTAAAAGTGGGTGGGACTTCACTTTAACGTGTATGGCAATCAACGTTTTTACATGTAGGCACCCCCGACGCATGTGTTTATGTTTGTACAAGCGTATATGTGGGGGTGGGGTGGCTTAAATTTTTTTTTTGGGGGGGGGGGATTATATGTGCTTGGGTATTTTTTTTTTCTTTATTATTTATTTATTTATTTTCATCACATACGGGACTTTGTTTCCTAAGTGATGATCTTTAGGTGACAGGTTCTCTTTAATGAGACATGCAGGGTCATCTTTGGGCTCCACTGAATGTTTTGGCTCAGGGCCTTTGTCTGTTAAACTGAAGTATGCATTTTAATGGTGGGTCCACTTGAAGTGGTGACCCTGATATGTGGAACATAAACATCATATACTCATTAATTATTACACATCTTATTAATTATTTTTTTATTATTATTATTTAGTGCTACCTACCTGCTCACCACTGGACTTTCACTTTGATAAAAGGAAGTGCATTCGGCGCTCTTGGGTGTGCGATGGGGACAATGACTGTGAGGACGATTCTGATGAGCATGACTGTCGTGAGTATTCTCTTTTGACCAGTTCTGGGAAACGAAAAAAAATGTGGCCTGTAGGTACGTCTGTAGGTACGTCTAATGGGTTGTTTGGTTCACCAAACCAATTCACCAAAGGGCTCCTTCGGGGGTGGCGCTACATACAAAAACTACATAGCCATGTTCCTTGCGCTGTTTTATTACATATCGATGGAAATTACTTAATTTGCTGTTGAGATCTGCAGGAAATTTTTGTGCAATTTCGGTCTTTTGCCTTAGTACCAGATTATGCCTTTCCAAAAACCTAGTACACCAGGATACAGTGGCCTTAAATCTTTTGCTGTGATCTGGGTTAGATTTGGCCCACTGAAGTGCAAACATACGTATGTTGTTTCATGTCACTACATAACCATTTTGATGATGTTCATGCACCCTGTCTGCTACATGATTTTTGAGTTCTGGCCAATGTGGGGTGCCTCGTCTTAATGCACACTTACCCCTTGGCATACTCTTTAATGCATTCTCATTTGCTTTCAGGTCTCGGACCATCTTTTCTGTTACTCCATATTGTCATGCAGCAGCACAATTATGTTCCTTGGCAAAGTTTACAACTTTCAGCTTGAAACTGGCTTCATATTTCCTTCTACTTGCTGGAGCCATGATGGTGTCTTGTCTACCAGCCATTTTGTTTACACCCACTAATCTGTCAGCCCACTGGATTTGTGGTAATACTGTATGTACGGTAGCTTCGGCTACCTACAGTATACAGTATAGATACAATATACTGCGCCGAGCCAATCACGGCGAGTGATGTATTCTATTAATGAATACAAAACCTGCTCGGATTGGCAGAGGTTTTAACATCATCAGCCTGCCTTTCTGACTCAGCCAATCCGAGCAGGCTTTGTATTAATTAATAGAATACATCGCTCACCGTGATTGACTCAGCTCAGTATACTGTATGTAGCCGAAGCTACATACAGTATTACCTCACATTCAGCGGGCTGACAGATTAGGGACGTTCGTTTTGGGCCAGCTCGGCCCATACGAACTAAAGGTACACATTTTATACCCCGCGTATAGGATGAACCCTGGTTTTTGGGGGATGTTTTTAAGTATTAAAAGTCATCTTATACACCAGCAAATACGGTAGTTATCACTGCACACTGTTCATTAGGGAGCAAAGTATACAGAGCCTTATATGGACAGCACTCAACATAAATTCTTTCTGTATGTACATTGCTGGGAGTGTTCTGTATGCTAGATGTAATTCTCTCTCTTTTCTTCTTCTCTACACCCCAGATATGCCCCAGCACTCTGACCCCTCTACACCCCAGATATCCCCCCAGCACTCTGACCCCTCTACACCCCAGAGATCTTAAACAGAAGAAACAGACAGCGCAAAACCTAATTACATAAACTCTGCAGCTGGACACTGTAGGCCAATATACAAAACCTAAGAAAAAATACACAAAATATAGCAGTGCAGCGCTCAATACAGATCAAATGTATACACATAAAATGTACATATTGGACGTACATAAATACAACGTATGAGGCAAAAAGTCCCAAAAAGGTATATCTTAGTCCGAGGAGATAAAAAGCTGCCCACTTGCAGAAGGGGGATCCCTCAGTTGGCAAGGAAAAAGTGCAGTGATAGCATAAGATTGTGTTCGTTGTATCACCACCAATGTGAACCTTCACCAAGGGTCTAGGCTGCTCACCTTATTGAGTGGACCTTCTGCGTTAACAGCAAGGTCACTCATGCATTCCCTTCCACAGGGTAGGTTATGGAGATGGGGGTCCACAGGCAGTATCCCAAATTCAGTCTCATCGGTTGATATATGTCATGTTAATAACAAAAATAACAGGACATAGTGCTCTCCATACGAAAAGATATAAAATTTATTAAATAAGACAAATGTTACTCACAAAGCAAGCACTGTTTCCCAGTGCAGGAGTATACAGCATAAAAACGAACCAGATGGGTGGCTGTACTGACATCACAGAGCCCCTCGCACGCGTATCGTCCGTGTGGACTTCTTCAGCGAATCTCTATTCTATTGCAGCTCTGCAATATTTCTTTTGCAGAGAGGGTGACACCATCACTACTATGTTCTATGTTTATATGCATTGCACGGCAATAATGGGTTTAAATCAGGTGGCAACATATCGCCTGTCAAACACACTGGGATCACTTTTCAGGGAAGCCACAGTGTGTGCTGCACTTGTAAATGAGCCCTTAGTTGCATGTATAGATATAAAAAAAAGAAAAACATTATAAATACCTTTTTTCCCCTTTTTATAAGTGATCACATTACCTCTGTTCTCAGCTGCATAAGAGCTGGGGGAGGAAAAACAACAGAACACTGAGCTTCCCAGTGAACTGTACAGGGGGCTGTGTCAGGATAAGTCTGATCATTGGAGGAGAGCAGGCTACGTTCCCAGCACAGCTAGAGAACTGACCATAGTGTACTCTCCTCCTCAGTGTGGTCAGTTTTTATTATGAAAGCAGAGGGACTGGCAGAAACACCAGGGATTTCACACAAAGGAAGCAATACAAAGAGAACCAGATACTTTTTCATACAAGTGCATGGTACAGCAGGCTAAAGTGACCACGTGTCCCGAATTGCATGGGACAGTCCTGCATTTGGGTCCCAGGCACCTTCATTCTGGGACAATACAGTGTCCCGAAATTACCCCCCCCAGGCCAATCTGATGCCCCCTAAAAAGGTCACCGCATCGCCGCTTTACTCACTGTCACTTGTCCTGGAGACCCGTTTTACCTTGTTCCACCGGCTGCTGACTCTACACTGCCCAAACTGGTTACTAGGACCGCCTGGCGTCTAGCGACTAGTGACTTCACCAGAGAGCGAGGCCCCAGCATTCAGAGCGGAGTAGGTTTTAACTTCCTCCTCTTCCACGCCTAGTGCTTAGCTCCACCCACCTCCTCCTCAATCTTCTCCAGCGGCATGCAGAGGGGAAGGGAACTGCCAGGATTATTTGAGAGCAACTGTCAGGTGAGGCCGGGCCCAGGGATGGTTGAATGGGACACCATGTGTCATCATGAGGCACTGACTGTAGTACAAAGAGGACGGCACACTGCATCTGGTGGCAGACTGTGGGTGGCAATTGGTACTGCATCTGGTGGCAGGCTGTGGGTGGCAAGTGGCACACTGCATATGGTGGCAGGCTATGGGTGGCAAGTGGCACACAGCATCTGGAGGCAGGCTATGGGTGGAAAGTGGCACACTCCACTGGTGGCAAGTGACACGCTGCATCTGGCAGCAGGCAATGGTGGCAAGTGACACACTGCATCTGGTGGAAAGTGACACATTGAACCTGGTAGCAGGTGATGGTGGCAAGTGACAAGCTGCATCTGGTGGCAAGCAACAGTGGCAAGTAAAAAGCTGCATCTGGTGGCAGGCGACGGTGCCAAGCTGCATCTGGTGGCAAGTGACAAGCTCAGGGTTCCCACTGATTCTGCATTATGGTGAGTTGAACCATTTCATTATTTATTACAATGTAGTAATAGAAATAATGTGATTCGATCATCCTGACACCATACCAAGCATGGTGTCGGGATGATCTAAGTGCTAACACCAGCCATTCGCCCAACAAATCACCCGCTGCTGAATACCCCGTCAACCCCGAGACTACATTACCCCCCCCCCATCTTTTTTTGGGAAGGCATAGCAGTTTGGAAATGTGGTTACCCTATAGCAGGCACCCAGACACATATTAGGAATGTGGAATGTTGGGTTTACAAGCGCTTCTAAGTTTTTATACCTTTTTTGTCTTTGTAATAAATAAAAAAAAAAAAAAACTGTTTTAAAAAGGGGTATTAAGATAACAAGTATATAAAAGGTATTTAATTATTTATAATCATATTTTTAAACCACATATTCAGGTTTTTTTTTGTTGAAATAATGCTGGTTATTTATTATTTTTTTAAGCTTCCTAATTATGTTTCCTAATCATTGTACCAAATTTTCATTTTTGGATCCATGGCTTTGCAGGGTGCAGCAAAAGAGAACATAGTTCACAACTATGAGAAAAAAGACTATTTTTGAAATTTTGATATTTTTATTTCCATTTTGTCTTGCGCGTACATTTGAACAGAGTTTTATATTTACATTTATATAGTATTTATTGGCGTATAACACACACTTTTTCACCCTGAAAATCAGGTGCAAATAGCGTGTGCGTGTTATACCCCAATACTTCAATTTTAGCTGCCTGGGAGGGGGGCGGGACGAGCGCCGTCAGATTACATGCAGTGAGAATCTCCTGTTTACTTGGCGGCCTCTGTAATAGGAAGTCTCGTCTCTTGGGCTGCCATTGGACCACTGTTCTGTCTATCATAGGGGATTCTCACTGTATGTAATCTGTCAGCGCTCATCCCGCCCCCTCACTGTCCCCCTCTAGGCTGCAGATGAGCATCGATCAGGCTGCATTGAAGGCAATGGTGAGGCTGCTGCATTGATGGCAATGGTGAGGCTGCTGCATTGATGGCACTTGTGAGGCTGCATTGATGGCACTTGTGAGGCTGCAGATGGGCACTGACAGGGCCGGACTGGGAATAAAAACTAGCCCTGGAAAAAATGTCATACCAGCCCCATAGCATTATTATACCAGCCCAACATCAAAACCATCATAACGTTATTATTTCCTTGCTCATGAAAGGGAAAACCAAGCATTTTAAAGCACATCTCAAGAGGGTATTATATATATATATATATATATATATATATATATATATATATATATATATATATAAGGCAGATATAAAAGCACTTAGGGTTTTTATATATATATATATATATATATATATATATATATATATATATATATATAAAAATATATATATATATATAGAAGAAAAATATTACAGCGCACACATGCAAAAAAACATTCACCTCCAGCAAGGCTAGTTTAAAACACCTAAACATTCTCAAAAAGACATTTCAAAAATATGAGGATTTGGTCACACCATATTGCTATATGGTGCTAAGCCCACTTACTGCGACAAAGTACCCCAAGATTAGTGGGTCCTACACTATCCATAGATTTGTGAGATCCTGCTTCTCTGAACCATGAGAGCTACACTCTTCTAAATGGGAGAATTTAAAGGTCTCCACCTATGACACAAGTGGACACTAATGAGAGGTACTCATGTGGCATGGACGGAGCTGGGTCTGTGTTTGTAACAAGGTCCCGCCCCCTAGACCAGCTCGTGTGATAGGTGGAACACTGATTTAATCAGTTTTCCATCTAGAAGACTATCACACGAGCCGGTCTAAGGGGGCGGGACCTTGTTACAGCACCGCCTTACACACACAGACCGAGCTCCGTGCCATACAAGAGGAGGAGTCGGAGGACAGAGGGAGGAGAGCACTGCAGCTGCCGCTCAAAGCGGCCACAGGGCAGCCGGCCTACCAGAAATTTCCCGATATCCCGGTAGGCCAGTCCGGCCCTGGGCACTGACCCTTGTTTTGCTTCAAAGTTCCTTATTTAAAATGTTATTTTTTTTCCCTGAAACTGCCCTCTTAATATGAATGTGCGTGTTATACGCCTGTGCGTGTTATACGCCAATAAATACAGTAATTCTAGGGCTGAAACAACTAATCAACATAATTGATTATGAAAATAGTTGTCAACTATTTTCATAATCAATCAGTTGGTCAGACGATTAGTTGGCCTGCATACGGAATGCATTATTTGTTTACATATCAGAAAATACAGTGCAGCGCACACACAGCTCAGTATACAGTCCATACATGTCAGTAAGTGCCTGAGAGTTTGTGAATGTGAATGTGTGAGAAGCAATGCCTCATGGGACATGTAGTCCTGGGCAGGAGAAGGAAGTGATTTAAATTGATTCTAAAGGCAGAAGTTTTTTTTTACTTTGCTATAGGGGCACTCTCTACTATACTTTACAGCTTGCTATAGGGGCAGGAGGCAGGAGGAGCCAGAAGCGTCCCATGAGGGACACCAGAATAGGAGAATCAGGGCTGTTTTGTGCAATACCATTTGATGAAGGGATGAATTTCATTCGAAAATTGCACTTGCTTTTAACATTCATTTTTTAAATGAAGGTAATTTATGAACAAAAACCACATACACTGTGTGAAAATTGATTTGATCGAGAAACGTTTCCTATTCTGCTCCTTAGAATTTTCCCATCACTGTGGTTGAAAACGAACAGCGACTTCACCCCACTAATGATTAGAAAGAAACATTCTTAAAATTAAAATCTTTGATCAAGCTACCTGCCTATGACAAGGGAGTCTGCCATGCACACTATTTTATTACAATCTTGTTTGAAAATCTGCAAATCCACATTTTTAGGTCCTTTTACGTGTTTTTTTTCTAAATAAAAATGTTGATCTCTGAATCTGATGATATGTACCAGATTCAACCTCTAAGACCCCTTTCACACTGGGGCGGTTTGCAGGCGGTATTGCGCTAAAAATACCGCCTGCAAACCGCCCCTAAACAGCCTCTGCTGTTTGTTCAGTGTGAAAGCCCGAGGGCTTTCACACTGAAGCGGTGCGGTGGCAGGACGGTGAAAAAAGTCCTGCAAACCGCTTCTTTGGAGCGGTGAAGGAGCGATGTATTCACCGCTCCTTCACCGCTCCTGCCCATTGAAATCAATGGGACAGCGCGGCTATACCGCGGCAATACCGCGGCTATAGCCGCGCTGTACGAGGTATTTTAACCCTTATTCCGCCGCCAGCGGGGGTTAAAACCGCACCGCTAGCGGCCGAATATCGCTGCAAGAACGACGGTACAGCAGCGCTAAAAATAGCGCTGTTGTACCGCCGACGCCCCCACCGCCCCAGTGTGAAAGGGGCCTAAGGCTTCATGTACATAATAGTATGTACAGTATATATATATGTCTTCAGTTTGTTATTCTCAGTGGATCAGATATTTTGTTCCCTAACCATATAGCTAGTTATTTATATTTACCACTGCAAAGAAATATTTAACAACAAATTGTCGTTTTTAAAACTTTACATGCTAACTATACACCAAATATTTAGATTAGTCAAAACAATAATCGGCCAATTAATCGATTATGAAAATAATTGTTAGTTGCACCTTTATATAATTCCTTGAATTTTTTTTGTTGTTGTGGCTTGCTGTTTTGTGTTGAGCAATTTTAGTCCTTTTTGTACTTGCGCTGTTGTGGTTAGAACACGAAAATCTTGCTTTGTGGGTTTTAACTAGTTAAGTTGAGTGTAACTAAACACCAATGGTGATCACATCAGACTCTGAGGGAGGTGTAGTCTCAGTGTTGTACTTTGTATTCTAGTAGGAAGCAGAAACAGACAGTGTGAATTCTCCATCATGGAGCTGAGTACTGCACTGTTGCTGGGCCTCCTCCTCTTGGCTTTTTTATGGAAGAAATTCTCTCGGCCAAAGGATTTCCCTCCTGGGCCTCTAGCATTGCCTGTACTGGGTAATATACTGCAAATGGACTTTTCTAATCCTATAAAGAACCTGAGAGAGGTAAGTTAAAAGATAAAAAGAAAACTGAACATCTATTTATATGCCGACAGTAGCTCAGCAATTAGCATCATAGCCACCCACCTGACTTGGAAAGTCAATCTTGGGTTTTGAAGATTTGACATTGAATGTACAGTACTTGCTTGTGGAAAAATGCCCTGTTCTCAAGTCAAAATATATATCACCAGCAAACCGAGGATCGTCAAAATGAACATCCAAATATATATTTGAGAGGATCACATCACAGTGGTAAGATGCAACTTTTCAAGGCCATGCAGGTCCCATTTGTCAGGCATGTGATCAAAACCTGACGAAGGGGTCTTGTGTGACCCCAAAACCTTGCACTTTACCAGTGTGAGGTGATATTTTCAAATAAATGTTTGAACATTAATATTTACAATCTATGATGTGCTGGCAATATATATTTTAATTTATGGTTTCACCAGTCTCTAGCTGCTTTCTGCTACAATACCTGGTTACCCCACAGCCTTTTACAAATATGTATGCATTAGGAATATTGATATTAATATTATACAGTATTTATATAGCTCCAACAATTTATAATTCAATACAGGAGGAATCAGAGGGCCCTGTTTGTTGAAGCTGATATTGCATACTGTTCTCAACACTGACTACAGTTACCAACCTTTGCTGTCTTTCTGCATATTGGAACTAATTAATATCATATTATTTGTAATTATTTACAGATCAGATAGTGTATACTCTAATCTAGGAAATAATTTAAAAAGATTGTCAGTTTCAACTGTATATTTGACAGTTGCATTAGATTCATCAGTGTACAGTAGAGGAAAATGATGTGTGGTGACTTTAGGAGGTGGGACTGGGAGGAGCGCGGGAAGTTCAGCTTCTCTTATCTTTCATGCCACACTCGTCATCTATGAGCTGGGGAGATATGATAAGATCTGAGTTCCAATAGTTTCATTTGGTATCTTTGCATGTTTTATTACCACCCACGAATCTATAGTGCGGGTCCACTTGCTAAGCTCCGGAGGGCTTTCTCTGTACAGGATTCCCCTGATCCTCTGTAGTGAGGGATCATGGGGTTCTGGTAAGCGGCAAATCTTTATCACTGGTGGTGGATTCTACACAAGATTTTTCACGTCATGGAAGATTCCATACAATTCATAATTTGATGGACTTTTTCCAATATTTGTGTATTTCAATTCATTTGTTCACGGGTGTTTGGCTTTTTTAGTGTTTGGACATTACACTATATGCCATATACATTTTAATTTCATCAACATTTATTGATTTCACTTTTTGTTTCTAATTTTGGCATCATATCATTTCTTGCCAACTTGTTCATGATACATGGTATATGCACATGTTTCATGGGCAGTATTATTGATTAATGTATACATTATTAAGTTAATGCCTTAGCGCGATTCTATTCTTTTTCTTTATTTACACTGTTGTTGTTGTTGTGCAGAAGAATCGCTGCTTTTATTATTCAAGATCTGTTTACCAATAGTTTTATTTGTGTTTAGGTACACTATTTTAATTCACCTTAGCGCAGTTTTTTTTTCCTTTTTCTTTTTTTTTTTGTTTATTTAGCAAAAAATGAAAAACACAGTAGTGATTAAATACCTCCAAAAGAAAACTATTTGTGTGAAAAAAAATGTTAAAAAATTCATTTGGGTACAGTGTTGCATGACCGCGCAAGTGTTATTCGAAGTGTGGCAGTGCTGAAAGCTGAAAATTGGCCTGGGCAGGAAGGGGGTGAAAGTGCCCTGTATTGAAGTGGTTAAATTAATATGCCAATGAACTCCATTGTATCAACTGTAATGGCTATTACATTTTACATGATGTACATTAATCTAGTAAAAGAAACAAAAAACATGGTGTAATCTAGGTACATTGGTGAGTCAAAAAAAAAAGTTTAACATTTAACTCAGTCATAATACCAGGGTGGTCAGTATGCTAGCATTTTTTTTCAACCTGCAGTTAAAGGAGAAGTATGAACAAAGCTGCATCCTTCCTTTTTTTTGTGTTTCCCAAACTTCTCCTTTAACCACTTGCTGTCCAGCCTCCATCATTATACTGCAACAGGTCAGCACGATCCCGCAAACCATCGTAGCTGTACGTCGGCTCCTTTAAGCGGGATAGCAGGCGCCAGCTGCACTGCGGGGGTGCCGATGCTCGTGACCGGAAGTCGGGGGCACGCAAGGCAGAACAGGGACGTGTGTGTAAACACACAAATCCCTGTTCTGTGAGGTGAGGAGATGCAGATCGTGAGTTCCTACTAGCTAGGAACCACGATCTGTCATCTCCTATAGTCAGTCCCCTCCCCCTACACTTAGAACACACTAGGGAACACAGTTAACCCCTTGATCGCCCCCTAGTGTTAACCCCTTCCCTGTCAGTGACATTTATACAGTAATCAGTGCATTTTTATAGCACTGATCGCTGTATAATTGTCAGTCATCCCAAAAATGTATCAAAAGTGTCCAATGTGTCCGCCATAATGTCACAGTCTCAATAAAAAAATCGCAGATCACCACCATTACTAGTACAAATAAATAATAATAATAAAAATGCCATAAATCTATCCCCTATTTTGTAGACGCTATAACTTTTGCGCAAACCAATCAATATACGCTTATTGCGATTTTTTTTTGATTTTTTTTTAGCAAAAATATATAGAAGAATACATATCGGCCTGAACTGAGAAAAATAAATAGCTTTTTTTAAAAAAAAATGTGGGATATTTATTATAGCAAAAATATTGTTTTTTTTAAAAAATGTCGCTCTTTTTTTGTTTTAAATGCGCAAAAAATAAAAGCCGCAGAGATTATCATATACCACCAAAAGAAAGCTCTATTTGTGGGGGAAAAAGGACGTCAATTTTGTTTGGGTACAGCGTTGCACGACCGCGCAATTGTCAGTTAAAGCGACGCAGTGCCATAGCGCAAAAAATGGCCTGGTCATTGAGAAGCCAAATCTTCCGGGGCTGAAGTGGTTAAGCTTTGCTATGACATGTTGTTGTACATGTCAGTGTCATTATTGGTGTACAATATATGGATATATATATATATATATATATAGTAACCTTAGTGAATTTTAGGATTAAACTGTATGCACAAAAAGATTCATTTACTAAAGCAGCAGAGATTGATCATTTTGCAAAGCGAACGTTCATTGAGCATAATAAATAATGTGAAGCTTTGTTCAAAATAAATGCCCAATTACATGTAAAGGAAAAAAAAACATTTCCTTGCACTTGATTGGATGATTGAAGTGAACAGAGTTTAACCTTGTTTACTAAGCTGCATACTAAGCTGAAAGTCACATACAAATTACTATTAAAGTAGTAGTAAACTCCTTGCATAAAAAAAAAAAATTGGTTTAACCGCTTCAGCTCCAGAAGAATTTACCCCCTTCCTGACCAGAACATTTTTTGCGATTCGGCACTGCGTTGATTTAACTGACAATTGCGCGGTCGTGCGACGTTGTACCCAAACAAAATTTAAGTCCTTTTTTTCAATTATGAACAAAACACAATATTTTGTACTTTTTGCTATAATAAATATCCCAATTTTTTTTAAAATAAAGCACATTTTTTCTCAGTTGAGGCCGATATGTATTCTTCTACATATTTTTGGTAAAAAAATCGAAATAAGCGTATATTGATTGGTTTGCGCAAAAGTTTTAGCGTCTACAAAATAGGGGATAGATTTATAACATTTTTATTATTATTATTTTTTTTTTACTAGTAATGGCGGCGTTCTGCGATTGTTATCATGACTGCGACATTATGACGGACACATCGGACAATTTTGACACATTTTTGGAACCATTGGCATCAATACAGCGATCAGTGCGATTAAAAATTCATTGATTACTGTAAAAATGTCACTAGCAGTGAAGGGGTTAACACTAGGGGGCGGTGAAGGAGTTAACTGTGTTCCCTGCTATGTGATTCTAACTGAAGAGGGAGGGACTAACTACAGGAAGTGACAGATCGTGGTTCCTAGCCAATAGGAACACACGATCTGTCACTCCTGTCAGAACATAACAGGGAAGTGTGTGTTTACACACACTCGTCCCTGTTCTGTGTCTCTTGGTCACGATCGCTCGTGGCCTGTGATCATCGCGACCGTCTGCTGCAAGCATCGGCACCCCCGCTCTGCAGCCCCGCGCGCCTGCTATCCGGACCCCGCGAGCAAACGTACATCTACGTGGTTTCGCGCAGGGGAGCCAACCTGCCGCAGTATAACTGCGGCGGCTGGTCCGGAAGCGGTTAAGCCATAATGTACTAGTATGCACCACATACTAGCATATTATGACAGACTTGCTGTGCCTTAAAACAAACCTTATAAATAAACAAAGCACACTTATCTTAAAACGAATCCCTCCAGCAGAGCGCTGTCACCGCAGTCAGCACTTCCATCTTCACCTGGGCTTCCTTCTGGGTTTCCGCTCTCCAAACGTTTTATTGGCCGGGCCACGATGATGTCACTCACACGCATGCGCATGAAAGTCACGGCTGCGGCACAGTGCTCTGAATTGAGGGCACACTCAGTGTGCTGTCTTTTCAGAGCGCAGTGCGCATGCGCCGGTGATGTCACTGGCTGCTTCAAGTGTGAATATCTCCTAAACACCTACAGGTAAGCCTAATTATAGGCCTACCTGTAGGTACAAGTTAAAAAGTGAAGGTTACTACTGCTTTTAACTGAAGGCTGCAACTTGCTCAAAATATGTGTCCAATAAACATGCACTGCGCTTATCCTTTTACAGAAGCACTGTTTATTATACTTGCAAGTCTATTAAATGTTATGTTAAAGCTCAAAGTGTATGATTTTTACTATTTATAAATCAACATCTATGTACAGTATATATTTTTGGGTTTCTTTACACTTTTTTTCATGAGGGGCTGGAACTGGTCAGTGGAGACCAGATATTGACCTCCCACCCACCATGCAGCTGTACAGAAATAGATCACTATAGCAGTGATCTATTGCTACAGAAGACTCTGGAAAGAGCTAATGCAGATTTCCTTACTCAGGGGACGTGACGTAACATCAATTGTGACGTCACATCCTTTCTAGTGTAAAAAAATGTGAAAAGCTCCAAGATGGAGCAGTGTGGAGCAAAATTGAAAGCCTAGTAGCTTATCACTTTAGCTCCTGGGCCTAGCACAGAGGCCACAGGACTGCAGAAACCATTGAGACCAACCACTGTTTTAAAGCAGTATGGGGGCTCTGAGATCGTAACCACTATCCCTGTACTGTTCATAAAACGGCACTGGGAACTTCATTGGTTAAGTATAGTTGAGCTTTACCTTTTTTTTTGTAGTTTTCATAAATCAGTTCTACAATGTTTATTTATAACATACAAAACATAATTTGCAATTTTTCTTTCAGTTTTCCAAGGTGTACGGCCCAGTGTACAGCATTTACCTGGGATTTACCCCGGCTGTGGTCATCCAAGGGTTCAAAGACCTCAAAGAAGTTCTGGTGAACAAAGGAATAGATTTTGCAGACAGACCTCAAAATAGATTAATGGAAGCAATTAATGGTACCAGAGGTAATGTGATTATATTTTTATTGCCTGTGAATATTTTGATCTGATTACTGACCAGTTTGGTCACAAAAATTACACAGAACTGACTTGATAAGTTACCAGTTACATGAATTTTAAAAATTATAAAGTTGCATAAACGGGAATATGAAACACAATTTAATTTTTTTGCATAATTAAAAAAAAAATTTAATAATAAAAAAAAGTATGCTTTTACTGTATATAACTAACATTCAACATCTCCTGATATCCCAGGGACAGCAGAACTCCAATAGGAGCATTATTGCTGTGTAGATTGGTGATGGCCAACATTCTACACATATTTACAGTAGAAGAGTCCTAATCCATGTTAGCAACTGATAAGTGCAGAAGGTTTGTAGCATAAAGTGTTACTAAACCCAGGACCCTGTATTCACTATATCTGGTCTCCCACGGTACACAGAACATGAAAATGCAAATATTTTAGTAAATATAAACCGCTAAATACCTTTTCTTATGAGCAGTATATAGAAGTCTTGTGACTTATATCACTGTCCAGCTGAGTACTGGTTAAATCTTTTAGGAGGAGTTTTCATTCTCATCTGACTGTCCTATGAGGCTGCAGAACCCCTGACTTTTTGTCTGGACAGTGCTGATTGGCCCTGTGCTAAACACATGGATCCTCCCCAAAAAACAAAACAAAACAAAACCAATCTAGCAATACACACCAAACTGAGCATGTGCGGAGTGCCTCCATGCATTGGGTACTGTAAAACCAGAGTAGGATCAGAGAAGACAGGATCAAACAGCCTTTTTACACAATGCAGAGGATTAACCTATTAGGTTCCACAGTGAGTATAACAAGCGTGCTTTACTGCATATACAGACTAATTTTACTGTTGTGGGTTTAGTAACACTTTAAGTGATTCTTTTATTGTCTTAACTCAAGTTTTTAAAAGATGTAAGCTTTTGGGATCTAAGCGGTCCCCAAAGCTTGCATCTTTAATAACTTGAATTAGACAATAAAAGTTATCAGCAAGGTGAATCTGGAGTTTCCACTGCAGTGCCAAGTTGTCTAGAGAAAGGCTGGGGACAGGTTAGTGACAAAGCCATATTGCTATATTGAGGAGTTTGTTCATTAACGTACAACACTATGACGAGCCGAGAAAATTAAGTTCAATGCTTCCGAGCATGCGTCGAATTGTTTCAGAGCATGCATGTTTTTTTGCGCGTCGGAATTGCATACAGACGAACGGAATTTCCGTCAAGAACTTTTTCCGTCGGAAAAATAGAGAACCAGCTCTCAATCTTTTGCTGGCGGAAATTCTGACAGAAAAAGTTGGATGGAGCATACACACGGTCGGAATATCCGACCAAAAGCTCCCATCACACTTTTTTTGACGGAAATTCCCACCGTGTGTATGCAGCATAAGAGCTAATGGAACTGATGTGTGTGAATCAGAAGCACAGTGAGTTTGGTCAGTTTGCTAAAGGCCGACATTCACCAGCAAGCGCCAGTTCATTGTACCAATTTAGATATGTGAACTGGTAAAGTGGTGGAAAGGATCACTTAAAGTGGAACTTTAGTCAGAAAATTAAGTCCTGCTAAAAGGTATGTAAAACATTAAAAATAAGAGTCTTTACTGTTTAAAATCCAGTAATACATGGTCTCACCCTACTCTGCACATGCTCAATTTCTCTCTATGTTTTGGTACTGTGCCAGAAATGTAGAAGCTGATCTGCTGACAGCCTAAAGGTTTACTGCTGCTCATTGGCTCAGGGCTTCAACAAAATGGCAGCCTTCGGCAAGAAGAAACAGGGGCAATGCTGGATGCAATTTACAGCATGCACTAATTTTGGTAGCATAATTATTAATGTGGAATGTATGTTCCTTGCTAAAGAACATTATTTTTTATCAAGTTGTTATGGGTAAAGTTCTGCTTTAAGTTGTTCACCCTGATCATGCAGAGTGTACAGGGGGCCCCAGTGTTAAAAAGTTAAAGGAAAAACTGCGCTAGTAAGACAACTAAAAAAGCGGCAACTCAAAAGTGTAATACACACCAAACAAGTAAGAAACAAAAAAGGAAGTTGCGCTAAAAAGTTAAATAGGCAAATTGATGTGATCTAATAAGCAAATATTCCTGCGAATTGAATTGACAAATAAATTAAATGAAAATAGACATAAAAATGAAAATAAATAAAGAAATGAAAATACCTTACAGTAATGAACTAATAAAAAGTGATCAGAATACAAATGCAATAACATACAGTATACAAAGACACAAGTGCCTATTGGGTGAAACAAAGGCCACTAGTTCAACAAATATGTGAATGTCATAAGTAGCAAAAAAAAAAAATATAGGCCATCAAATGAGCATATAAGTTTAAATAAAAAAAAAAAAAAAATACGAATAAAAATAAAGGTAAAAATAAAAGTCTCTTCCATAATTTTTCCCAATGGATTGTAAATGATGCAAACCCCCTGTGAAGGATCTTCTATATTCAAAGGACACCGTGAATCCACCACCACATAAATTGAAGGCTTACCAGTTATACAAGCTGTCAAAGCTTGTGGCTTATACCCAGCCTGGGCCTTTAAATCCTCCTGACACCTCCAAAGGCTAACGAATCGAGCGTTCCTGCAGGCTTGATGGATAACCCACAATTCAGACAGGCAGCCACGAACGTATCCTGAGTAAGGAGCGCCACTTGCACGGGCGTGTTTGTACTATTTGGCGGCCGGCTTAGCTTGTTTTATGGAACTTTTATAAATAAACACCATCTGGTTTTACCGATGGCGAACCTTTTTTGTCTTGTTTTATGGGCTTAACCTCCTTGCTGAGGATACGTTCGTGGCCGCCTGTCTGAATTGTGTGCTATCCATCAAGCCTGCAGGAACGCTCGGAAAAGTCTCATCACGCGCTTTGCAAGTAATATACTGATAAATGGGAACTTTATCCCTTTTTACCTTTTCCCTAAAATAACAAAAAAATCAAAAAATTCATCCAATGGAGCGAATAATGGATTCCGCACTGGTGAAGCAGATTTTCATTACTTGTTCATCACTGCTATGTAAGTGATAGGCTGTACTTATGACTATTGGATTATACTAGAGTACATTATTCTAAGAATTTAACTTATTCCAGGTCTGGTGGCTGCACGCTATGGTCAAGCATGGAAAGAACACAGGCGCTTTACCCTATCCACACTGCGTAACTTTGGCCTGGGCAAAAAGTCCATGGAGGAGAGGATTCATGAAGAGAGTGTGTACATAATTGAAGAATTAAGGAATAAACAAGGTGAGATTACATGGCAATGGTGTCACTATTCACAATTCTTATTCTGGTTCTTCATTCTGGTGAAATTGTGAATGCATTTTCTCCACTTTGGCCAAAATGATATTATATTGATAAACCGCTTTAGGTGGATTTCTTACAGAGAGAAGATCAGTGTTGTAGAGCAGCATATTTATAGCCATTTTTTTATCATCAATTTTTATTGAGATTTATCATAACAAATAAGAAACAAGTAAAAAACAATTATACACTCATATCTATTACTATTATGCATAGTATCTCAACTTACATGTACCACTCAATATATTTTAATTCTATACAAAATAAACTAAATAATAAATATAACAAAAAAAAAAAAGGGAGAAAAGAAGAGGGGATGGGAGCACGTTCTCTCCTTCTCCTACTACTCCATAAAAACATAAATCATCTGTACTATCATCTTATACTACATAAGGGTTAGAAGGGTGAGGGAGAAAGAAAAAAAAGGGGGGGATTTTTACACGTAACCACAACCTACACCCTGTATGATCAACCGTGATTATGTGTATGGTATATATATATAAATATATATATCCAAAATGCTAAAAAATATGGGATATATTTAAGATGGAAGATTCTAATAATAATAATTGTTGGTTATAGGGGTTGGGGAATTTGGTGGAGAGAAGAAAAAGAAGGGAGAAAATAATGATTAATAAAATATATATAGTTTTTTTGTACACACTATAGACATACATAAATATACTGTATATACCATACACATATAATACACCTCCTAACCAAGTTGCAATTTTTTTCTTTTTTGTACTTGGTCCCATTTTCCTATTTGTGGCCTAGGGAAGAATTACTTCAGCTTTGAAACCCCACTCCCTCCCTGCAGCCTCCTCGGACACATCACAAATGTCAGGAGGCTGTGGGACCAGTCTCATGTTGCTGCAGTGCCTCACGCATGCGGAGTGGGGAGCTGACTGCGAGACTTCAGAAAGTCACAGCCAGGTCTCATATCCAAGATGGCAGCACCAGAGAGTCGTAGCCTGGAAAAGAATTGGCTACAGTATGTATAGCTACTGACTTTTAATTTTAGATTTTGCTTGGAGTTTCCTATTTAGGAGCTCTGGAATATACTCCTTTCTAGTCTGTCTGGAGAATTCAAGTCATAATTTCACAAGTGGATTTTTAAAAATAATTTTGGTACCAATTGGCTTGTCCAAACCATTCTACTTTATCTACCCAGTGAGTATTCTTGCAACTAGTTTTATGCCTGTAAGAATATGTGGGGAAAATTATGCAGAGGTTCTTGGTGCTTAGTCAATGCAGCGATTTGGGAATGGCCTAACAAGCCCAGGGATTGAGTTCTGTTGGCTGTATTCTCAGTGTTGGCTGCTCCATGTTAGCTGCACTACTATTCATAACGGAATGTGTATAAGGCCCTTTAGCAGGTAGTTCTACCCAGATGGTTGCTGGGCAGTGCTCTTTATTATAACGTTATTAAACATTGGTGGGAAGAGTTTGGGTTGATTGTTGGGCGACCTGGGGCCCCAGGCCTAGGCATCAAATTTGGACTTCAGAGCAGTGGTCTGACAGCTAGTGTGTGTGGCCTGTTATGTGAAGGTGCTTAACCTGAGACAGTGTCTGAAAATAGAAGACATAAGCCCAACGTTTTGGGTAAAGGTTTCTGACCTTCCATTGCTGCAGTAAAGTATAATAGCCCTGTAAAGATAATGTCAGACAAACCTGATGGCACGGTTCATGTTACATGCGTATCATCTAGATATAGAATGTTCCATAGTTGGCTGCGAATTCAAGGTTGACAAGGTTTTTTAGTTCAGTGGAATACCGTATCTCTTAAAGCCAAAGTTTAATCTGCTTATATTTGCCTTCCTGGTTCCACCTTTCCCCCTTACTAACATGTTAATAAAATTTTCAATAAAACCTTAATATTTTCATTCCATATCTTATTTTAGATCCAGTAATGCCATCTCTGTGCTTTGCTGTGCAATATAGGCAGATCATGGCTGGTCGAAAAGGCTGGCGGGATGCAATAAATAAAAAGGCCAGGCCAAGAACAGTAAGGCTGGGGAGGAAAGATGATGCTGGATCTCTTCAAGCCAGGAAATGAGGCAGGCTCTATCGGACTTGCTGCAGCTTCTATTGCACACTGTGAGCTCACAGTGTGTAGTGAAACTACAAGCAATCTGAGTACAGCAAAGGCGCCTGTATAACTGTGTAAGACTGTACTGAATGCTTTAAGATTTTTAACACCTTTGTGCTATGAATGAATTATAATTTATAAATGATGTGTATATAGATGTGTAAAGCTTTTAAAAACTTTCACGCAATATAGTGTATATACAAACTTAACCCTTTCACACAAGAGAATGCCTTCTAACAGTTTACTGAATCATTAGAAGCAGAGATTTTACATACCTCAGCCATTCCTTGAAGGTGGTAGGTTAAAGAAAAAAAAAAGTTACAAACAATCCAGCATAGTTCAGAAAAGTGTGGCATGAGAAGAGAGAAAAAAAGGCCTATTACTCACAGAAGGGGTGTCTCAGCGTCCGGCATCCCATGTCAGGAAGATCTTTTCCCTACCCAGGGTATCCATCTCCTGACAGGGGCAGGGTTAGCACTTAAGCCATACAGCTCCTAAGCAGAATCTCACTCTCAAGCTATAGGGACATCTAGTTGTAGGCAGTAAGTGGTTACTGCTGCCCAGTAATGCTACAGTTTGGGGTTAACTGTAATTCCTGTTTTTTTCGACACATTTTGTTGGATCCAACTCCCTGGTCCTGTGTGATATAAAAAGGGACAGAGGTCCAGATCCAGAGAGAGAGAAATGGTGCGGAGTGAAGTGAGGGAAAAGGGAAGAAGGACTGCCAGGTCTGCCGATGCCATTACGGGAGTCTGGATGGCCAGTGATATCCTTAAGTTCGAGCTAGATTCCAGACATGGACACAACCAGTATTGGACTTTTTATCCTGGACTGTCGATTGTCTCTGTCATTATGTTAATTCTTCAAGAAAATAACGTTACTAGGAGTGAGGTAGTGGTGATACACAGGACAGGTGGAGAGGGCAAGGGCTCTGCGTGTTTCTTCTAAATGCACAAGCAACCTTAGTGGTGTTTAGTACATTAGGAGAGTTTACACAAGTTTAATTGTTTAGTCAGGTAAAGGTACCCCATGTGTAAGGCAGTGACCCTATCCAAACTGCCTGGCATAGCCCAGAGGAACCTGCCCAGGGGCAGGCCTCTCATGTGACCCTTGCTTGGCTCCCAACAAGGAGGGAAACATGGAGGATGTGATGACCACCCAGTGCTGAAATTGAATCAGGGCTCAGGTAAGTAAAAGGGGGTGTGAGGGGCCAATACTGATGCCTAAGCATTTTTATTCTAATGCAAGGAATGCATTAAGGTAACAAAATGTTTAGGTTTTAGAACCACTTAAAGCAGCAGTATACTGTACAAGTAAATCAAATCACTGTCAAATATATAAAAAAGAAAAACACACATACAAATAAAATACAATAAATTACTAATTTAAAAAAAAATCATAAAATAAGAAGAAAGAGTAGGTACTTTTTTTCAAGTGCATTATATCTAAACAGCTCCATAACTTTTTTTTGTAATTAAAACTTTCTGCTTTGACAATAATTCACAAAAGCAATCATTTAATCACACTGATCACATTTTATAGCATTCAGAAACATAATTACATGTAGGTCTAAGACCAAATAGGAAATTAAAACTACATAAAAGAAAGTGTTAATTTAAATTAGGTTTATACTTATCTGACGCCTTGATAAGTAACTACTACTGTCATTTTCAGATACACTGGTTGACCCCCATTTTGTTCTTGACAATGCTGTATCCAATATTATCTGTTCCATTGTGTTTGGGAGACGCTATGACTATGATGATACCACATTCCGAGATATTCTTAATGTTGTCCATGAAAATATGAAGATGGCCGCTGGATTTTGGGCTCAGGTAGGTCCTTCTCTTGTTGTCCAGTCCTAAAGTAGAAGTATTTATTCAATAATGCAGTGCAAAGATAAGTTACTCCTGACCAATCAAATGGTTTTCTAAAGCCAAATTATGTAAAGCTGACTTCTAGACAGATATCAAATATAAAATCAATACAGCTTTGTATTCATCAATATACTGTATAATTAAGTTTATTTTTTTCAAGCAAACAATATCACTTAAACTGAATCTGACTTGGTATAAGCCTCTTGCAGCCCAGTGTACAGGAAAGACAAAACTAGGGTCAAAGAAGCAGCACAAGAAGCCATTCAGATTGGCTGCAGAGCTCATGTTCTAAGAAGGAACATATTGAAAGGTGGAGAGAGACGAGTGACAATGGGATAAGATCATCGGTCTACTTCTTATTTAACTACCTATTCACACGCTGGGGGAGGGACATGACCCAGGTCTCCTGGATTGAACCATAGGGCTGTTTAAATCCCAGGACTGGATGGAAAGAAATACAAATCTTTTGGCAGGTAGTTAAGCTCTTATATATGTATTTATCTGTGTAATTAGTGGTTTGCCTTGAATTAATCTTCAACGTGTTTTTAATCAGTCACACTGACTGTGTTGCTTAAACTTACAAATGGTGTTACAAAAATTACTGTTCTTGTATTTGAAGCAGCCTTCACCTGTGTACACTGCTATTTTGACACAGTTTCTTCATTTACTTATTTTCTCTGCCTTCATAAATTGATCTATTTCCTTTAACCACTTCAGCCCTGGAAGATTTTACCCCCTTCCTGACCAGAACACTTTTTACAATTTGGCACTGCGTTGCTTTAACTGACAATTGCACCGTCATGCAACGCTGTACCCAAACAAAATTGCGTCCTTTTTTCCCCACAAATAGAGTTTTTTTTTTATGGTATTTGATCACCTCTGCGGTTTCAAAGAAGAGCGACAATTTTGAAAAAAAAAACAATATTTTTTACTTTAAAAAAAAAAAAAATTTCTTCATCAGTTTAGGCTGATATATATTCTTCTACATAGTCTTAGTAAAAAAAAATCGCAATAAGCGTATATTGATTGGTTTGCGCAAAAGTTATAGCGTCTACAAACTATGGGAAAGTTTTATGCCATTTTTATTATTTTTTTTACTAGTAATGGCGGTGATCTGCGATTTTTAGCAGTATCGCGACATTGCGACGGACAGATCGGACACTTTTGACACATTTTTGGGACCATTGACAATTATACAGCGATCAGTCCTATAAAAATGCACTGATTACCGTGTAAATGTCACTGGCAGGGAAGGGGTTAACACTAGGGGGCAATCAAGGGGTTAATTGTGTGTTCCCTCAATGTGTTCTAACTGTATGGGGATAGGACTGAGTAGGAGAGGAGACATATCGCTGTTCCTACTTACTAGGAACAAACGACATGTCTCCTCTCCTCTCCTCTCCTCTGACAGCACAGGGATTTGTGTGTTTACACACACAAATCCCCGTGCTGGCGCTCGTGCATGCGATTGCACCCTCTGGTGGTCGAAAAAGGGAAGGACGTACCCATACATGATTTCGCCCAGGAGAGCCATTCTGCCGCAGTATATCTGCATGAGCCGGTCGGATGGATGGGAAGACACCAGGACACTGTGTAGACATCAGGAAGTCCCTGGGGCCAGTTTGGAAGGCACACGTGGGTGGATGTGACGTCACAGTCAGGGAAGGACCAGAGTCAAAGCAAGGCTACACGCAAAATCCACTTCAGGGCTGTGTGTGTGGGTTAGAGTCCACTTTTAGGACGTTACCCACAGTGGAATGTTTCAAGTGTTTGTGCCAGTGGGCAATGTTCTGGATTTAAACCTTAGAGACTCTGACCCTGGGGGCCCTCAATAGGGCCGTAACCTTTCATGCCTCCATATTTTGTATTGCTCCCCTTCTCCCCTGGACAGGGTATCACGTGTGTATGTATGTACACATATACGCGCGTGTGTGTGTGTGTATATATATATATATATATATATAGAGAGAGAGAGAGCAAGGTCTCCGGCCTTGTCAAGTCTAATGAGAACTTTCCATGCCAAAGCTAGCTGACTTCCTTCAATATGTGGTGGGTTGTGAGGCATAGTGGGTGCAAAGATGGTGAAAGGCATTGGGCGCCAGACACTTCTTGGATGCAAAAGAGGTTTTTTTCTTTTGACAGTTCTTTTATATTTTTGGGGGAAAGAGGGTTAGGGCCAGGACACCCTTAGGTAGTTGCAAATTCAATTGACAGACTCCGAGACTTCAATAGGAGGACAGGCGTGCAGAGAAAGGCCCCAGCAAGAAGCCACATCTGTACGTGCAGCATTGCTGTCTCCTTTGGTAACAGTCTTTAACAGCTCCTAACGCAAACGTAACAGTCCTTTCAGCTTCACTACCACTGCCTCTTGTAGTTCTCCAACACTGAGCTCCCGGTCTCTCGCTAGACCCACTCACTGACTCTGAATCCCTTGAGCTCCTCCAAGGTTTTCGGTGGTATCCCTTCAAGCATCACCCATGCTTCCCTGCTGGGTCCCTAGCTTGGCACTCCAGATACTTCTTAAGCTTCACCCCTGCTAACCGGCGTGGTCCCTGGCTTGACTCACAAGGCTGCTCTGCAAGCGTCTCCTCCACGGGTTGGGTCCCTGACCTGATCAACGCCTGAAGTTTCCTGATTCTCCACCGTACCCGTTTGGTGAGAATATGGTTCCGGTACTTGCTTCAATTACTCACTGTGGTCCCTGGTAAAGGTGGTTGGTCCCTTTGTGGCGACAGCTTCCCTTCTACCTCCGACCACTGACAGTTTCTCCGGCCGACAGAACCGTCACTTTTGATTGGATTGCAAGCCGCTATCCCAAACCTGTGCTGATTTCTTTACTTCTGGACAGGCCCTCACACAGCCTAGCAGTCACATGCCCCCCGGGATAGGCCCAATCTCTGGCCTAGCAGCCCGGGGCGTACGACACAGGTCCACCCAGACAGCCGTCCAGGTGGCACAGAACATAGATCACCTGACCTCAACTGATTATATAGGTTCTCCCAGCAGGCCAAGGGATTCAAGAAAACCCCTGCCAATTGGCTGAGATACCCCATATACTCATAACCTGACCTTGGGTTGCCCTTCTCGTATCTAGAACCACCAAGCACCCGACCACCTAGTGGTAGAAGAGAAAAGTGGAACAAGGCCATACTTAGGGAGAAATCAATAGATCTCTATCAATTGACCAAGATAACTAAATTGGCAAGTAAATTTGTGAGGAACTCCCTGACTAAACCCCAGGGTGCTACATCTATATACATATACAAATACTATATTACCAAAAGTATTGGGGCACATGAACTTTAATGGCATCCCAGTCTTATGCCCCGTACACACACGGTCGGACATTGATCGGACATTCCGACAACAAAATCCTAGGATTTTTTCCGACGGATGTTGGCTCAAACTTGTCTTGCATACACACTGTCACACAAAGTTGTCGGAAAATCTGATCATTCTGAATGCAGTGACGTAAAACACGTACGTCGGGACTATAAACGGGGCAGTAGCCAATAGCTTTCATCTCTTTATTTATTCTGAGCATGCGTGGCACTTTGTGCGTCGGATTTGTGTACACACGATCGGAAATTCCGACAACGGATTTTGTTGACGGAAAATTTTATAGCCTGCTCTCAAACTTTGTGTGTCAGAAAATCCGATGGAAAATGTGTGATAGAGCCCTCACACGGTCGGAATTTCCGACAACAAGGTCCTATCACACATTTTCCGGCGGAAAATCCGACCGTGTGTACGGGGCATTAGTCTGTAGGGTTCAATATTGAGTTGGCCCACCCTTTGAAGCTTTAACAGCTCACAGGCCAGCAAATCCTGCACAATGTGGAGAAACAGTATAAATAATATTATACTCAATAGGATGGCTCCCTTTAGCAATTCAATGCAATTAGAGCCATGTCATGCCATCTCTGTCAATCAGGGTTATCGAAGGTTGCAATTTTTCTCAGGCCATGTCCCCATCCCAGAAGGCGAGGAAGAGTTTGACAGTTGGATGGATCAAGCCATGCAGGCGATAGAAGTTTGGAATGTGTCTGAAGCCGTAAAGAGACAACAGATCAGTGAAAGTCTTCGGAGTCCAGCAGCGGATGTCATTAGAAGTCTAAAAAGAGGAAAACCAGACTGTGAGGCTATGGACTACATTGAGGCCCTGTGTGCTGTTTATGGAAGAGTGAAGAAACTACCAGACTTAATGTGCAAATTTGAACATACTCACCAGTGGCGAGGAGAGAGGTTATTGGACTATATTGTTTGGGTGGATCGAATCCTGCATCAAATTATTCTGAAAAAGGGGATTGATCCTCAGGAAGCAGAAAGAATTCTGCAGGGGGCTAGGCCCAACCATCCAATTGTGCTTCGACTACTATTGAAAGGAACACGAGAGGTCCCTACTTACCCAGAGGTGATGAAGTTGGTGAGGGAAGAAGAGGCCTTGTTGGATGAGAAAAATGAAGATTTTCAGCTTATGGCGTAGACCCCTCAGAAGGAAGAGAAGGTTGCAGCCCAGTCAGCTAAAGTGGACACCAGTGTGCTGGAAAGTGACGAGGAATCCAAGTGGGGGGAGTGCCCCAAGACTCCGGTGGTGCAATCTACACCCAAAGTGACTCCAGTTAAGTCACCAGATAATGGAGCCCAAGTTCAAGAGCAGGTGCAACAAGCTTTGCTGCATGTTATGGATGCTCAAGCTAAAGCACAGGCCGAAAGGACTGGTTTCCGGAAGTGTTTCAAGTGTGGAGAACCAGGGCATTTCAAGGAGCAGTGTCCGCAGAAGGAAGGAAGTGTTGAGCTGTTGGTGGAGCTTGTGAAGATATTACAAAAACTGTTCCTACATCAGAAGGCGGGAAACTTTCAGGCGTCTCAGTGAAGATGCCAGCTGGGAACCCTGACAAGAAACAGTGTTCCAGAACTGGAAGAAGAAGGAGAGTCCAGAAGAGGCCTCAGAAGAAAGGCCTGGCATCGACACCTTCATCACTTTCGTAGCCAAGTAACTCGCCCCCGGGGTCAGGGACCCAGGCACAGAGGGTCAATGCTTTCTCACCACCCAGGGCCACTGTTAGGTCCTCTCAGAATACACCAAAGAGAGACTGCAAACCCAACTCTACTAGAAACAACATAGGGAGCTTTCCAGAGAAATTAGTGGGACCATCCCCAATTGTGTCCGTACAAATAGAGGGTATTTACGCAAGGGCCTTGTTAGACACTGGGGCCCAGGTCACGCTTTTATATCGGGACTTCTATGACAAGTACCTGAGCCACCTACCTCTACGCAAGCTTGAAGAACTAGAGATTTGGGAAATTGGAACTGCCAAGTGCTCATATGATGGGTACATCCCTATTCAGATATCCTTCGGACCAGCAGCTATCGGGAAGGTGGAGGCCTTTGACACCTTGGTGGTCGTGTGCCCCAGGCTACCCGGGGCCATACAAAATTCAATACTGATTGGGACAAATACTGATCTGGTAAGGAGACTGTTGTTGTTGGTTTTGGGAGAAGATGATTCCATCCCAAACAAGATCCACCCGCAGTTACTGAAGGCCTGTAGGCGTGTGGCAAGAGAGAAGAATGCCCCTGTTGAGGGGGTGGGACGCTTGTGGAAGTTAGAAGCCAAGGAGAGAGTGTTGCAGCCAGGAGAAGTTGCTCGTGTGAAAGCCACAGTCAAGCTGACCTGGGACCAACCAGGCCCCTTAGTTGTGTTAGAAACTGATGAACAAGCTAGAGCTGTGGGATTAGAGATGGTTACTGAATTGGTCCCCACCAGGGATCTGTCTCGAACTGGAAAAAAGTGCTTGTTAGTCTTCGGAATGTTACAGACCATCCAATCACATTGGGGGCACGCATGTTGGTGGGGCAAGTGAGTTCAGCTACCCCTGTGTTTCCTGAAGAGACCAAAGGTCAAGAGGATGGTCAGCAGATGAGGTAGGAGTTCCAGCGTTGTGCTGAAGTTTTACCCCCTGTATGGTAGCAAAGAATGAAGTCCCAATTAATGAGATGGGAAAAAATCTTGGGATGATTTTGATGTAGGATGTGCTAAGAGCGCTCAACACCAAATCTGGTTGCAGGATAAGCCTTTTTGAGAATGAGCTAGGAGAATACCCCTCACTGACCTGGAAGACCTTCGAGATCAGTTGGCTGAACTTAAAAGGTCAGAGGTCATTCAGGAGTCCAGGAGCCCATATGCATCCCCTATTGTGGTGGTACGGAAGAAGAATGGATCACTACGCATGTGTATTGACTACCGGACTCTAAATCAGCGCACCATCCCTGATCAGTACATAACTCCCTGCATTGAAGATGCTTTCCAGTGTCTTACTGGGGCCAAATGGTTCAGCGTATTTGACTTGAAGAGTGGGTACTATCAAATCTTCATGCATCCAGAAGATCGAGAAAAACTGCATTCATTTTTTAGGATTCTTTGAGTTCAGCCGAATGCCTTCAGGATTGTCAGGGGCCTCTGCGACCCTCCAGCTATTGATGGAGAGAACGGTAGGAGACATGAACTTAGTGAAAGTGTTAGTGTATCTGGACGACATCATTGTGTTTGGAAGAACATTAGAAGCACATGAAGCTTGGTTAGAGTAGGTTTTTTCACAACTCCATGTAGAAGGATTGAAGTTGTCTTTGGAGAAGTGTCAGTTCTACAGAATCTCTGTCACGTATCTGGATCATGTTGTCTCCGCAGGAGGGGTTGCCATGGATCAGCAGAAGTTGGAGGTTGTTACCACATGGCCCAGGCCAAGGACTCTGAACTAAAATCTTTCTTTGGGTTCTGCTCTTATTATTATTAGCGATTTGTGGCAAACTTCACCAAGATTGCTCGGCCCCGGTCACGGGAGAAGGAGAGGATGGTGTCAAGGCGAAGAAGTCTGGTGGTTGCAGGAAGGGAGAGTCAGTCCAGGATCAATGGACTCCTCAGTGTAAAAGAGCATTTTGGCATTTTAAAGAGGAGTCTCACTGAGGCCCCGGTCTTGGTTTATGCTGATCCCGGCAAGCGTTATGAACTTCATGTGGACGCCAGTAGAGAGGGCCTGGGAGGAGTTCTCTATCAAGAACAGAACGGTGGTCTCAGACCCGTGGCTCATGTGAATCGTAGCCTTACACCATCTGAGAGGAACTACCCTGTTCACAAGCTGGAATTCCTGACTCTAAAGTGGACAGTGATAGAGAAATTGAAGGACTATTTGTATGGAGCTGAGTTTGTAGTAAAGACGGATAATAATCCCTTAACCTACCTATTAACATCAGCCAAATTGGATGCGACAGGGCCTATGTGACTCAAGAAGGTGTGCGGACCTTGTGCCAAGGTATGGCTCAGAAGATGAAGGGAGGTGTTGCCACTGAGTCTATCGGAGTTTACCCCTCTGGGATACCCAGGCGCTACTGTGGGCTGATGCAAGTCTGAGGTGAGGACCTACCTCAGCTGTCCAAAAGAGATTTAAGGAGGGATCAGGTTTAGGATCTGCAATGCCATCTGGCTATTCAAGCCCTGAACAAGCAGGACCCTGGATTACTGTTGAAAAGCCCTGTGAATGGAGCGAAGGTTCTACATAGGGAATGGAACAGATTGCAGCTAAGGGATGGAGTGTTGTATAGACGAGGTCCTTCAGAAGACAGAGAAGAGAAATGGCAGTTATTCCTTCCTAAAAAAACATCATTCAACCATCCTGACCTCTTTGAATGATGATCATGGGCATTTAGGGACAGAAAGGACTTTCAGCCTAATCAGAGATTTTACTGGCCTAATATTAGAGGAGAGATAGAGAGTCATTGTCACTCCTGTTTAGCATGTGATTAGCGTAAGACATTACCAGTCAGGGCTGCTCCCATGGGAAATTTGAAGAGCCAAGAGCCTTTGAGTTGGTTTGCATTGACCTCCTGTGCCTGGAACCTGACACAGGTAGTAGAAATAGCATCCTGGTGGTGACTTATCTGGTGGTGGTGACTTGTTATGCACAGGCCTATCCTACCAAAGACCAGAAGGCGAGCACTGTGGCTAAAGTCCTTGTTGAAAAGTTCCTCGTGCATTATGGGTTGCCTGTCCAAATTCACTCTGATCATGGAAGAGACTTTGAGAGTCGACTAGTCCATCAGCTGTGCACCCTGCTGGACATTAAAAAAAAATCTCGGACCACGCCATACCACCCACAAGGGGATCATCAGCCTGAGAGGTTTAATCAAACTTTGTTGAATATGTTGGGGACTTTACATCCGGAAAAGAAACAGCACTGGGGAAATCATATTGCAGCCATGGTACATGTTTACAACATTACTGTGAGTGACGCCACTGGTTATTCTTTATATCGCCTCATGTTTGGGAGAGAAGCCCGTCTTCCTATTGACTTAGTTTTTGGCACCTCAATTGACAATACTTCTTTGACCTCTCACAGAGGTTATGTTGACAGTTTATGGAAGAACCTGTGGCAAGCATATGCAAATGCTATGGAACATACCACAGCTAGGGAATCAAGAAACAAAAGGGACTTTGACTTAAAAAGGAGAATACACGATTTGCGACCTTGAGATTGTGTGTTGTTGAAGAACTTGGGGGTACCAGGGAAACATAAGCTGGCCGATTGATGGCGACCGCAACCTTATGGTATTTGTAAAAAGCTTCCTGGGCTACCAGTCTACCAAATCAGACCTGAAGGAGAACAAGGGCCTCTGAAGATGTGGCATCAAAACCATCTGCTTCCATTGTCTGATGCGGTTAGAGTGCTTCATGTACCTTTTTCGTCTCCTCCAAAGCCAATTTCACCCAGGACTCGTGCATAGAAACAAATTTCTATTCCTTTTGTTTTGTCAGAAGAGGTCGAAGATGAGGAAGATTATGTACCACCGCGAGTTCCTAGCCCTACTGTCTCCTCGGGAAAAAGGAGAGATGATGAAGAAGAAGTGGAAGAAGATATAGTGGCTGTGCCCTTTTGGCTGTGGCTTGCAGAAAATGAACCGGATGGGACTATGAATAAGAAGGGACGAAGAATGCCAACTAAAGTGTCACCTGGAGGGACAACTGGAGTGACTAATGCCGCGTACACACGGTCGGACTTTCCGGCATACTTGGTCCGGCAGACCAGAGTGTGCCGGACAATCCGCCCGTGTGTGGGCGGCGGCGGACTTTTCCGGCGGACTTCTTCCCAAAAGCCCGCCGGACCTAGATTTGAAGAAAGTTTCAAATCTTTCCGTCGGACTCAGTTTCGGGCGGAAAGTCCGCTCGTGTGTGTGCTGGTCCGACGGAAAGCCCGCTCGTGTGTAGGCTGGTCCGACAGACCAAATGCGACACGAGGGCAGGGTATTGCATCTCGCGCTCGCTGCAATAGGAAAAACAAATCTTCCTATTGCGGCGAGCGCGGGGCATACCAGGCCCTTAGGTCTGGTATGGATTATAAAGGGAACCCCGCTACGCCGAAAAAACGGCGTGGGGTCCCCCTAAAATCCATACCAGACCCCGATCCGAGCACGCAGCCTGGCCGGTCAGGAAAGGGGGTGGGGACGAGCAAGCGCCCCCCCCTCCTGAACCGTACCAGGCCGCATGCCCTCAACATGGGGGGTGGGTGCTTTGGGGGAGGGGGTGCCCTGCGCCCCCCCCCCCCAAAGCACCTTGTCCCCATGTTGATGAGGACAAGGGCCTCTTCCCGACAACCCTGGCCGTTGGTTGTCGGGGTCTGCGGGCGGGGGCTTATCGGAATCTGGGAGCCCCCTTTAATAAGGGGGCCCCCAGATCCCGGCCCCCCACCCTATGTAAATGAGTATGGGGTACATGGTACCCCTACCCATTTAGCTAGGAAAAAAGTGTAAGTAATAAAACACACTACACAGGTTTTTAAAATATTTTATTAAACAGCTCCGGGGGTGGGGATCTTCCTCCGGCTTCGGGGGTCCCTCCGCTTCATCTTCTCCCGGCGTCCGGTTGGTTCTTCTCCGCTCTCTTCTCCCGGTGTTCCAGTTCTTCGGCCGGCTCCTCTGCTGTGTTCAGGTAGCTCTCTTGCCAGCAGAGGTCCGGACTTCTGAGCTGCTGGGCTTCTTCTCTTCTCTTCTCCAGATGTTGACACGACGCTCTCTCCTGCTGGACTGGTCTCTGAGGGCTGCGTTGTGACTTATATAGGCGGAGACCCCGCCCCCTTTTGATGTCACAGTCCCTGGGCATGCTGGGACTGTGACGTTTTAGGGGGCGTGGTCGACCACGCCCCCTAAAACGTCACAGTCCCAGCAGCGGGGAGCCGGACAGCTATAACCAGAGGGATTCCTGGGGACAGCATCGCTTCTTCAGTGCAGTGGACTGGAGCGTGTTCCAGGTCATCCAGAGGCGCCTGCAATTCAGATTCCAGTGGGCTGCAGCGGACGCCATTATCTAGAGCCAAGATATAGAGAGAGAGTTCCGGCTGGAATCTTCTCATCATCTGCACCGTTATCTAATCCATCTATGTTCCAGAGTGGTGAGCGGGTATAGCCCTTATTATAGTTAAGGACACTGCTGTTAAACATTACCCACACAGTTTTGGTGGTGGTTCTTGTAGTCCCACAGAAGTTAAAACCCATTCTATATTGGACACAGCAAGCAGATGCCTATGCTTGGTACACATCACTGATTTCAGTAGCCACATCAGATGACATCTTTAGGATTGTAAAAGAAGCGAGTTATAATACTACCAGGATAAATCACGGTTTTGCTAACCTTGCTACACCTTGCCATATTGGATTACGTTATTTACAACATATAGAGGCTAGCTAAAGATATCTGGATTTCAAGGAATACCCCTTTTCACCTTTTTATCATCTCCACTCTTCTCCACTCATCTGCTCTAATTGCATTGAACTGCTAAAGGGAGCCATCCTGTTTCTCCAAATTGTGCAGGAGTTGCTGGCCTGTGAGTTGAGGAGGCAGAAGGGAGAGATCTGACATTTAAGCTAGAGTGTCAGGTATCTACTTTCCTGTTAACCTGTTCACATAGGTTTCTGTGATTGAGTTAATATTTGTGTTCATTCACAACTAAGGGGACTTTACACCAATATATTGTGTTTATAAAGATAAAGCGTGGTGTATACAGGAGTGTTTCCATTACTGACAAAGTTTTATATATATATATAAGTGTGTGTGTGTGTGTATCTTGTGTTTTGACAATACAGTAAACATATTAGAACTGTTTCTTTAATACTGTGTGAAGACGTCTCTATTTACTACCACAGCTGGTGATATGCTGGAACCCAGAGTGTCAGAGGTAAGGGAGGATTTGCAGAGTCGAGGTAATCAGTGGGGTACAGAGTCTATTAGCAGCCCTTACGGGGGTACCGCTAATATAGACACACTCCTAAACCTTGTGGACAGACTTCCCAGAAGAGTTGAAGCTGTTATAGCTGCAAAGGGTGGGACAACTAAATATTGAACCCTACAGACTTTTTGGTCTGAAATTGCGACCGTGAATATGCTCCATCGGACTTTTGCTGGCAGAATTCCAGCCAGCAAAAGATTGGGATCAGGTTCTCTGTTTTTCGGTCGGAAAAAGTTCCTATACGAAAATGCGTTCGTCTGTATGCAATTCAGATGCACAAAAAATCATGCATGCTCGGAAACAATTTGACGCATGCTCGGAAGCATTGAACTTCATTTTCTCGGCTCGTCGTAGTGTTGTACGTCGCCTCATTCTTGACGGTCGAAAGTTCAGATAACTTTTATGTGATCGTGTGTATGCAAGGCAAGCTTGAGCGGAATTCCGTCGGAATAACCATCCAAGTTTTTTCTGACGGAATTTCTGATCGTGTGTATGGGGCATAAGACTGGGATACCATTAAAGTTTATGTGCGTGTAAAGGCAGGCATCTCAAAACTTTTGGTAAAATAGTGTACATATACAGATGCAATAAAAAGTAAGCCTTAAGCCTGGAATCTGGACCCTTATGGTCTATCTGTGTGGTTTTTTTTTTCTCAGTGATTATCATTATTTCATGTAGATAATCTATGTATATACAACAGAATTAGTAATTGTGTCCTTGATCTTTGCGTGTCTCTTAACCATTATCCCCCTTTTAGAATGCACAGTGCACTTTTTATATATATATATATACAGTAGATATATCAACTTTGTTTTATTTTTTATTATTAATTGTACTGTTGGGAGTATATTTTGTAGTACATCTGATAGTATTTATTACGTAATTACATGTATGTAGTATTGTGTACACCAGCGGTATTGCTGGGCGCTGTTGTCCTCCAGCCACCAGTTCTCTATATATTGGGCACTCCAGCATTACATCTCCAGGCCTCTAGAAAAAGCAGTAAGCTCTGAGCACGCAGCCTTTGTTTGACACTGGTTCTTCCCCGACTGTGACATCACATCTGCCCACCTACGTGTAGCCTTACTTTGACACTAGTCCTTCCCCGGCTGTGACGTCACATATCCATCCACGTGTGCATTCCAAGCTGGCCCCATGGACTTACTGATGTCTAAACAGCGTCCTTACATCTGCAGCTGACACAAGCACATTGGTGGGTCCTGCAGGACAGGGATCAGTGGCGGTGCCTCCCCCCCCTTCATTATGATGAGCATTTATCTTCACACATCTTGTGAGTGTTTTTAACTGTGACCTATTAAATGTTGTGTAGCACCCGCTAGTGTGTGCTAGAAGTAAAAGTAGGAAAAAACAGTTCTGGCCAGGAATTGGGTCCGAGTTTTTAGAAGCCAGGGCTGGATGACTCGTTTTGGCAGCTCTCTCTGATACCTCCCCCTGGTCTAAAAGGTTGTAGAATCTTCTAGAACTAGAGGGTGGAGGTTAGGGGAGGCTGCTATGAATATTTGTGGGGCCTCAGCCAATCCCCGGAAGTGGGCCGGCAGGGGACTGAGACTACCCCATAAATACATATGGGCCATGTCAGCAAGGAAGTTAGGTGGAAGATGGAGATGCAGTGTTGAGGAGGCTGTCGGGAGGGGTATTCCCTAGTCTTGGGGGGGGGTGACCTGCCTTGGGCCGGGGCTCAGGTGCTGGAGAGATCCTGCTAAAGACACAAGGAAGGAATCTTTCCTGGAGGCACAGGAGCAAGGAGAGGACAGAGTGAGTAGATCAACACTGGTAGGGACCAACAAAGGGGGGAGAATGGCACATGTAGCCAGTCTCCCTTGAAGACAGTGATGGGCTTCAATCTTTAGTCCTTCCCCTGAGAGATCTCCTGAGTGTCAGTTGGATGGACTGATGTGAGAGTCAGCCAGGGGGGCTGGTGAAAGAGGCAGCTAAAGCCAGGCAGGCTGGCAGGGCCTGAAGAGGTGGTGCTGGAGTCAGTGACCACAAAGGAAGCAGAAGGGAAAGTTACATGCTGTGTCACTCATGTGCTACTGTTAAGGTACTGTAAGGTCCTGCCTGTAATGGGCTGCTACTGAACTGAAAAGGAGACTGTCAAGTTCCCTCAAGAGTGTACCAGCAGAGGCCAAGAGTGTGCTGGAGGAGAGTGAAAAGGAGATGTAAATAATTTTATATAGGAAGTTGTCCCTGAAGTTTGTTGAAGTCAGGTGGGCATCTCATAACTTACCATCCCTATCCAAGTTGTTAACCCCCTAATAAACAACACATATAAAGCTACAGACTGTTTTCTGACTCTGTGTGCCTGTGAGGATTCGGTGTGCCTGGCTGTGCGGAGTGGGTAATCCCTTACATGTGCAGCTACTACGTGGGGTGTGCTACAGGGTGTGTTTTATTACTGCACTTGGAAGCCCTTCCTTCTCTTTTCACTTTTTATAAGTCTTTATTAAAGTTTTGGTAGATACATGGTATAACCTGCACAAGTGTTCAAATGTAATCAACATTGTAAAAAAGTACCAAGTGCAGCTGTGAGCCATAGAAAGCAGTAACGGCAGTTATGATACAGATCAATACGTATGACCCAAAATGAGTTCGATTTACAGTAACAAAACAGTTATTATGAGCTACAGGGATAGGTAGGAAAGGGGATGTGGAGGAGAAGGGAAGGGGGTCAAAAGTGTAATACCATAAACTGGGAGTAACTATCAGAGTAGATATGTGGGTCAAGTCTTGCACAGAGTATAATCAAGAGATGTAGTTGTCAAGGCCTCCTAGAACAGGGGACTGAGTGAAGAAAAAGAAAGGTAGAGAGAAATAGAACAGAATAGAAAGAAGAAGAGGAGAACAAAAGAAGGAAGTCGGGGGACACTCCAGTCAGAAACCCAGGGCATTCACTGCCTTTAACAGTGCGTAGCTTTCAGGGGACATGGAGGGGTGGGCGTTTTGTATCCACGGGGCCCAGATTTTTTTTTTTAATTTCTTGTGCGTATATAGGAGAATACTATTATGTTTTTTTGTTGATGAAAAAAAAAGTCTGTGTGACGATGAACTTCCGCGAAGAAAACAAATTGTTGTTTCCAAGCTTTTGCAATAGTTTGTTTTGCCGCTAATAGAACATATGTGGCCAATTTAAATCGGGATCTTGTGATATCTGGTGAATTCAAATGCAAAAGGATACACCAAGGGTCCTTGGAAAGGTATGGGTGAATAATGTTCCCAACAATTTTAAGACCTTAGCATAGGACGTGACCACTATGTGCGGAGTACGTCCCCTGGTAAGTAGCAGCCCTAGAAAGCAAGCATTGGAAGAGTTGGGGCAAAGGTGTGCTAAACTGGTTGGGAGCATGTTTCGCAGGGGGGTAGTGGGGCAATCTGTGCAGCCAAGAGATATTTAGGGAAGTGTGGTACGCCCAGGCCCCCTTGTTTCTTATTTATGAACATTGTATGCCTTGAAATTTGAGGACCTTTGTTCGCCCAGATAAATCGCAGGACATGGTTTTGGAAAGATTTGAGGGCATAGGAAGGGACAGGTACTGGAAAAGTATGAAATAGATAAAGAAGTTTTGGTAGAATTGTATTTTTTACAGTATTATTCCTCCCTATCTAGGAGAGCTTCTTTCTCTTTTCTGCATACAGAGTTGGCTTGCTGTAGGATGGCTGCTGCAAGTGCACTTTAGGAACATATGGATATTTATGGACTTTTTATGGACTAATGTATATTGCCATATTTACACTACAGAAGCAGTCACACAGCCCCTTTGTGTTCCAATATTATTGTTTTATTTTATCAGTCTGTTACGCAAAGTAACTGATCTGCAATTACAATAAATCTGTCTTTTGAATTGCATTATAAAATACGAGTCTTGGGTATTACACATAAAACCCCTATAATAGCGAGAGATGTAACAGATTTTAGCATAGTTTGTATGTTTGACAATCAGGCCATGTAAGGTTTCACTATAGAGATACGAAATCTTGAATATACTGGAAAATCCCCAAGTGGTGGTCATTCCTTTTCTTTGGAGAGAAGTTTGGAAACAGCTATCTGTATGCTCTGTATCGTACCACCAACCAAGATGGTGACAAGCACCCAGGAATATTTTCCCTTACATGGCCACTTCTACTCTATCAATCGACTTTAGGTACAGAAGCCCTATATGTAACATATCTGAATATAAAAGGAAACATGAAAGAAAAAGAAGCTATGAATGATCTTCTGTTACTTTTTTTCCTCTTAGCTCTATAATGCATTTGGATTTGTGAAATATCTTCCATTGCCACATCAGAAGATATTCAGAAATGTTAAGACAGTATTTGCGTTCCTTGGTAAGGTTTTAGAAGAACACAGGAGAACCAGAGTGCCCGGAGAACCCAGAGATTACATAGACTGCTATCTGGAAGAACTTCATATGGTAATCTTTTTTTTTTTTAAAGTTATCTTTATTGTAATTTCAAGGTGAGAACAAAACAATACAGAGCCTATTGGGCATACCCAGGCTCGTTCACTACAACTACAAAACTAAGAAGAAGAGAAAAAAAAAGATAAAAACACATTACATGTAAACATATATAAAAAAAACCCGACCTAAACCACTGTACTCTCAACCACCTGTATAGAATATCCAAAGCAATCCTACAATTCTACATATACCCTAAAAAGCTTACTTTAGATTCTTGTGAAATAAAGTGTACATTATAGTTACATAATCGCATTCCCCCCCTCCCCCTGACTATTGACTGAGCATCCCAGGGGTGTTTATGAGATCGGAGATGCCACTTGGGTTATTCACGGTACTTAGTAGAACGTTACTAATCGTCCATCGAGTCTGCGTTAGTGGACAGGGAATCCGTCCAAATATCCCATATTTTGTGGAATTTTTTGGCACAACTGCGTGACAGGTAGGTAGCCTTGTATAGTGGTAGAGCCGCATTCACTAACCTCTTCCAAAAATTTATTGAGGGTGTGGATGAGGCCTTCCATCTGAGTACTACCGACTTACGGGCATAGTAAAGTAATAATCTTAGCAGGGTTCTAATTGCCCGGCGTGGGGCCAGGGGTTCCACAAGTCTCAGCAGACATACCTCTACAGACAGTGGTACAGGAACAGTGGTGACAGTCAAAATAAAATTGGTTGACTCAACCCAAAACATTTCGATCTGAGGACAGCTCCAAAAAATGTGAATGAAGTCCACAGAGGATGAGTTGCATCTCCAGCAGGAGGCAGGAATAGATGGATACATTTTGTGTAGACGCACAGGTGTGTAATATACCTTATGTACTATTTTAAATTGCACTAATTTATCTCTAGCTGATACTAGCTGTGAAAAGGGACGCTCCCACATTTCCTCCCAATCTTCTGTGTCTAGTGTAGGGAAATCGACCACCCACTTTGCTTTAAGGTGTTCTGATCCTGTGTGTACGTTAGGAAGTAACGCTTTATATATGGTGGATAAGGGCTTATCCTGTTCTGATCATGTGTGTACGTTAGGAAGTAACACTATATATATGGTGGATAAGGGCTTAGATAGAGTTTCGTCCCTGAGCAGAGTTTCCAGATTCAAGGTGTAAAAGGCCACTTGGGCATGATCAAACTGGGTGTTAAAGGCGTGTCTAAGCTGCAGGAATCTAAACAAGTGTGAGTTTGTTAAGTAAATCATATTGTTTCAACCTGTCAAAAGTCTGTATTCGGCCATCAAAACAGATCTGATTTATATATTTGATGCTCTTGCATGCCCATACACTAGGGTCGGGAATGGACCCAAATTCTGACAATTGCGGGTTAAACCAAAGAGGGCTGTGCGGGGATATGTGTCCAGAAGGCATGGGGCACATGGAATTTGCCACTGACCACGCCCGTATGACCACTCTAATTGCCGTTGTAAGAGGGAAGGGAGCTCTAGGACCCCGGTAAAGTAGGTTCTGTAGCGCCTCATATGACCCCAGATGTGCTACTTCCAGAACCACTGCTGTGTTGGACTCATCAGAGACCAGCCAGTTGTGGGTGTGGGATAACAGAGCCGCCATGAAATAAGAATGGAGGTCAGGGCAAGCCAGGCCTCCCTCTCCCCCAAGGTCTCTGTAGCACCGTCAGCCTAAATCTCGGCTGACCGGTTCCCCAGAGAAATGATAATAGAATGGTGTTTATCAGGCAAAATACTTTTTTTGGGATCCAGATAGGGGCGTGTCTGAGAGCATAGAGAAAGGCAGGCAGGAGCTTCACCATGAATAAATTTATTCTCCCGATTAGAGAGAGGGGGAGATGTGCCCAAGCCTTCAGTCTTGTCCTCCTCATTTGTATCAGTGGTTCTAAGTTAAGGGTATAATAGTCAGAGGTAGATGTGGAGGTGTAAATTCCTAGATATTTAATTTTGTCTGTCCATAATAAGGGAAGGTTGGGATCTGCTATGTCCTTTGCGGCTATATCTATCAGTAAAATTTGGGATTTCTCCCAGTTTACCCTGAGTCCCGAGCAACTAGTGAAATTTGAAAGAATGGTCAGCGTCTCTCTGAGGGATTGAGCAGGGTCATTCAAAAAAAGAATGAGATCATCTGCGTATAAAGCAACTTTCTCATGTATGGATCCCACCTGTATGCCCCTAACCCCATCTGCCTGTCTTAGGGCCGACGGAAGTGGTTCCATCACCAAGGCAAATAGAGCCGGTGACAGCGGACAACCTTGCCTCATACCTCTTCCCACCGAAAAAGGTGCTGACAGAGCACCATTAAGTTTTATCTGCGCTGTCGGGTCCTTATACAAAATATCGATCCACCTATGGAATTCTTCTCCAAAACCCATAACCTCTAGAACCGAAGATATAAAAGGCCATGCCACCGAATCAAACTCCTTTTCAATGTCTAGCGTAACCAATACCCTCGTGGAGGACTCAGTGGAAGGTAGCTGAAGATGTGTAAACACTCTATGTAAATTTATATCTGTTGATTTCCCTGGCATGAAACCAGTCTGGTCTATATTAATCAGGGATGTAGAATCGTCCGCAGCCTGGTCGCTAATAGTTTTGTCAAGACCTTGAGGTCATAGTTCAGCAAGGAGATTGGCCTATAGGAAGTACAGAGGAATATGTCTTTGCCAGGCTTAGGGATGAGGACTATGTGTGCCTGGTACATAGTAGGGGGCAAGGGCATCTGCTTTTTACTTTCAGAGAAGACCTTCAACAGTTTTGGTGCAATTAATGAGGCATACATTCTGTACCACTCATCCGGTAGGCCATCTGGTCCCGATGTTTTTCCACTGGGGAATGAACAAATCGCTGCCTCTATCTCCTCGGTGGTAAAATCCTTGTCTAAAAATTCAAGATCCTCCTGCGAAAGAGTGGGTGGGTGCAGGGAATGTAAAAACTCCCTACACTGGTCCTCAGACCAGCCAGGGACTGTTTCATATAATTTTTCATAAAAGGATCTAAATTCATTCAAAATTTGCTCAGGAGTAGAGATCACCTGACCATCCGAACCACGGATTTCTGACACCACTGTCTGCTTTTTAGAGTCTGCAACTAAATTCGCTAGGAGTTTGCTATTTTTGTCTCCGGACTCAAAGATCCTCGCCGCCAGAAAGTTTAAATCCAGACGTGTGGCCGAGGCAAGATGTAGAGACAATGCTCTTCTTGCTTCAGCTAGCTGGCTGAAGTGATCTAGAGTTGGGGAACCAGAAAAAGCCTCTGCTGCCTTAGCCTCTCCCTCCTCAAGGGCCTGGACCTGACAGGACATCTCAGAACGAACCGCCTTGATAGCTGAAATGTATTCTCCCCTGGTGTTCGCCTTAAAGGCATCTCAGACTACCTGTGTTGAGGTTGAGTTCTCATGGATTTCCCAGTATTGTTGTAGTTTAGGAGAGACTTCCTCCCCCATCCTCGAGTCCTGTAACCATTTGGGTGCTAAACGCCAACAGTCTCGACTCCTGGTGTCAGAGAACGTATTTTTTGGTACCAGAGAGCAGTAAACACTTTTTTTGGGGGGGTTTTAATGCAAAAAAGATGCAAAATACATAACCCAATTTTTTTTTTGTAAAATATAAAAGATATAATAGATACCAAACATGTCATGCTTTAAAATTGTGCACGCCCATGCAACGGTGACAAATGTAAATGTAAACTTTATCATCCATAGGCGATGCTTTAAAAGGCTTTACAGGTTACCACTTTAGATTTACAGAGGAGGTCTAGTGCTAGAATTATTGCCCATGATCTGACATGCGTGGTGATACCTCACGTATGAGACGATTGCTGTTTGCATGCGGGACTAATGTGCGCATTTGCCTTTGCACGCAAGTACGGGGGGACAGGGACACTTTAAATTTTCTTTAAATTATTAAACACTTGACCTCCGGAAGATTTACCCCCCTTCATGACCAGGCCATTTTTTGAGATACACGGTTTTACTATTTTACGCAGTCATGCAATGTTGTGCCTAAATAATATTTATGTTCTTTTTTTCTTACAAAGAGAGCATTCTTTTGGTGGTATTTGATCACCTCTGGTTTTTTTTGGGTTTTTTTTTGCGCTATAAACGCGCTAGCGCTAGCACCTACTATGGTAGAGGGTGCTACAAGTTATTTTGAGGGGACAGCAAATTTACACTGTTATACAAGCTGTACACTCACTACTTTATATTGTAGCAAAGTGTCATTTCTTCAGTGTTGTCATATGAAAAGATATAATAAAATATCTACAAAAATGTGAGGGGTGTACTCACTTTTTTGTGAGATGCTGTGTGTATGTGTATATATATATATATATATATATATATATATATATATATATATATATATATATATGTGTGTGTGTGTGTGTGTGTGATCTGGCACACAGGTGCCGATCTGTAGCGGTAAAACTGCTATGAGGTGGACCTGAAGCTGTAAATTTATTTTATTCTTTTATTTTTACAGTGTTACCTTTTTTAATTACTTTTATTGCTATCACAAGTGTCACTATTGTGACAGAAATAGGCAGGTGACAGGTACTCTTTATGGAGAGATCTGGGGCCTTTAAGACCCCAAATCCCTCCTCTGTCCTTAAAAGCATTTTAAAAACACCATGATCAGTGTTTTCAAATGCTTTTGATTTTTTTTAAAACATCCGGGTAAACTGGAAGTGATATCATGTCATCGCTTTTGGGTTACCATAGCTGAGAGCCGATCAAAGCCAATCCGGGCTTTGTTTGGCCCTCCGTCCAACTAAAAAATGGTCCTGGGATGATGCCTGCAGCTGATCTCTTCCTATATTTTCAGGAACATAAAGATGGTCACAAGTCAACCTTTGATGCTGAGAACCTATTCACATGTGTGGGAGATCTCTTTATTGCTGGGACAGAAACGACCTCAACCACTCTGGAATGGAGTCTGCTTTACATGATGACCTATCCGGAGATTCAGGGTAAAGTCTTCTGAAAATGGTTTCCTTCTTTATATCTCTTATTATCTAGTAGCTTTGTTCTAGAAGTATCTGTATTATCAGTTATAACCCACCAATCAGGTGCTTTCACTTTCTGCCACCTGCAATTCGATAGATTTTTTTGAATAATACAAAACTAAACTGCCTTCAGTTTTATTTATTACATTTCCAGTATGGGTATTAAACTGTAGATGCTCTTTCAGAGAAATGTCGAGAAGAAATAGATAAAATTCGAGGAGAGAGAGACCACCTTGACTATGAGGACAGAGTAAAGATGCCGTACACACAGGCTGTTCTACAGGAAATCCTGCGCCTTGCCTCAGTTGTGTCACTAGGAGTTGCTCATTCACCCATTAAAGATGTTCAGCTGAATGGATACATTATACCAAAGGTCAGAAGATACTTCAAGTGTGTGTCTGAGCAAAATAAACAGAAACATATTCAATATGTGTCTGCAATACAAACACAGTTCTCTAAATGTTATCCCTATAGAAGTATTGCAAGTACAAAAAAAAAAAAACAGTTAAAAGCGGAGTTCCACTCATTTTTCAGTTTATTAAAAGTCAGCAGCTACAAAAAGTATAGCTGCTGACTTTTAATAAACAGACACTTGCCTGTCCCATGGTCCAGCAATGCGGCTTCTCAAAGCCTAGCTCCTCTCCCCCTCCTCTCTGCGGCGCCGTCATTGCAACTGTGGGCGCCCGGCCGTGACAGCTTGCGGCTTTGCAGCCAGACTGCGCTCTTCTAGTGGCCAGGCAATCTTGTGGGACCTGTGACGCGTCCCAGAAGATTGCAGAGCGGGAGGGGCCACCTAGGGGGAGAGGAGGAGTCGCCTAGGCACCCAGAAGACGGCAGGAGGAAATGGGACAGGAAGTACCTGTCAAAACCAGGTACCCACTCCCCCACCCCCCTCAAAAAAAAAATGACATGCCAAATGTGGCATATAAAGGGGGAGGAGTGCTTAAAGCGGAACTTCCACTTTTGGGTGGAACTCTGCTTTAAGGTGAACATACATATGTGTTTTACTTTAGGGCACTTTATTCCCTTTTCGAAGCTACATTGCACATCACATGGGGGGGGGGGGGGCATCTTGCATAGATCGGATGCGTAAAATTAAACCCACAACAGTAAAATCAGTCTGTATATGCAGTAGAGCATGCTTGTTATACTCACTAGGGACTTAAGTGGTTAATTATCCACATTGTGTAAAAAGGCTGTTTGATCCTGTCTTCTCTGATCCGACTCTTCTTCTTCTTCCAATGCCTTTGCTGCACTTAAATCTCAACCAGCGTTGTTAGCCCTGCCTACTAGACCCACAAGACTCCGCCTATCACCACCCATTCCTGCCCCACTACACATGCATACATTAATTTCTTTGCCAAAAAATAATGATGCTGTTGAAAAGGACTCTTGGGGGATGTAGTTCTGTAAACATACCTACACTTATATTAGCTGAGCTCCCAACAGCTGTCCCTGCAAGAATTTTACAAAGCTAGTGATGACTTTACATGGAATCATTAAATCTTTTTCTATGTTGTAAATAGAAAAAAATAAGCTGGGACATGTTCTAGAGCCCGCGTCGGTAACCCGTCGATCCCGATCGACCTGCCTATCGGTCCTGCCACATCTCAGATTACAGCGGTATTCTACATTACAGCCAAGGCAAGTATTAGGTAAGGGGGGCCAGACAGGAACAGGAGAGACAGCACCAATCAGTGAACAGAGTCTCCGCCCACCCAGCCCAGCAGATCCTGGAGCTGTGTCTTGTGTTAAAGTAGCCACAGCAGAGAATAGAGGTGGGCACATGCTGCAAAACAGGTAACTTCAGAGGGTCAGTGCCACAGGGGGCAGCAGGTTAATGGCAGGTCCTTAGTACTGGGCTGGCAGTGTTATAAAAGGCTGCTGCTTACAATGCCAGAGACATAAATTATTTTGTATTATTGTGGCAGCTCCCGGAGAGAAGGCTGCTGTACAGTGGTGGTGCGTCCGTTAAGGGCGCACGGGTGCCACCCCATCTCTCCAGCCACCACCTCTACATAAAATGGATAGATTCTCTATCCATGGGCGCTTTAGCCACCCCCTATTCAAGTGTCCGGGCCCCTTTACAGACGCTGGGCGCCTGAATTCCAGTGGCGGGGGTGTTTTTTGAAGCACCTGATTAGAGCCATAGGCTCTAATAGAAGGTCCTTGATGACGCCTCGTGGGAGGGCGAAATGCGTTGACGTAATTTCCGGTGGTTGAGTCCAAACAAGGTCACTTCTGGTTTCTGTGGAATGCACGCTGGATGCGGAGTCTCCTGGTTGTTTTTACTACTATACCTCATGCGATATTAATTTTCTCAGTCTGTAAGTTCCTATCCACATTGCACAATAAAGCGTGTTTTAACTGTACCTCACTATTAGCCTTTTTTCACATGTCAATTTAATTTGTTTTTTGTGAGTGCTGTAATTCCTTTTTATTTTCATTAACTTTCTGTTGACACTCCCAGCAGTTCGCATAGTGCAGTGTGAACTGCCGTCGGGAGACATGTGATGCGGGAACCCGCAGTGGATTTGCAGGGTTCCCACATTGCTGCAGTGTGAACGAGCCTTAAACACAACAAAATACAGTATGGTCACAGCCTATACAAGGTAGTACAAGAACATAACAATCATCATGGCATCTGTTTGGTATCAACATAAATGAGCCATTCTGTCAGTTTTAGTAGAGTAACATGTATTTGACAGTTCAACTTGTCTCAAATAGGTAGTCAACCTGTCACCTTAAGGCATGGGTGTCAAACTGGCAGCCCTCCAACTGTTGCAGAGCTACAAGTCCCATCATGTCTCTGCCTGTGGGAGTCATACTTGTAACTGTCAACCTTGCAATGCCTCATGGGACTTGTAGTTCCGCAACAGCTAGAGGGCCGCCAGTTTGACACCTGTGCCTTAAGGTATATACGTGAATGAAGCTCGCTGCTAGAGACCAGGGGCAGCATACTACTGAATATTGCATGACAAACGACCATAGAAAATTACGCATACAGAAAAAAAAAAGGTTACTAACAATAACATCATATACTATATGTAGCTAAACAGTTTTCAAGCTCACAGGAGATCCTGTATCAAAGAGGCAAATGTTTGGGGTGATATTCAAGAGCGCCTCTTTAACCTACTCAGGGTATTAGTTAGATTTGCCTTGGCATACCATGCTATAAATTGAAATGGAGCCATATGAGAATTGAGCTCTGAGTCCAAAAGGGTGTGTTCCATGAAGGGCTTCTATCTCGTGAAGAACCGCATTGTGGGTTCAAGGTTCTTCACTATTGTTTCAAGTTTTTTTGAGATACAAAGATTTAAGCTCCATCTTCACTGTCTGGATGGAAGGGGCATTTTTTTTTTAAACTCACAGGAAATGACCAAGACTTTTCTGGCAGAATCAACTGGTATTTTCTGTACTTGCTAAAAAAAGGGATCTTAGCCTTAAAATTTAAAACTAATGCCGCGTACACACGATCGGACTTTACGGCATACTTGGTCCGGCATACCGGATTTCGGTGGACAATTCGATCATGTGTGGGCTCCAGCGGACTTTGTTTTCTCAAAAGTTTGACAGACTTAGATTTGAAACATGTTTCAAATCTATCCGATGGACTCGAGTCCGGTCGAAAAGTCCGCTCGTCTGTATGCTAGTCCGACGGACAAAAACCGACGCTAGGGCAGCTATTGGCTACTGGCTATGAACTTCCTTGTTTTAGTCCGGACATAAGTCATCACGTACGAATCCGTCGGACTTTGGTTGATAGTGTGTAGGCAAGTCCGTTCATTCGGAAAGTCCGTCATAAAGTCCGTCGAAAAGTCCGCCGGGCAAAGTCTGCCGTAAAGTCCGGTCGTGTGTACGCGGCATAAGGCAGCCACCACATCCTCTGGCAATCTACAATATATAAAATACTGTTCTGAGGTTTAGATTCAATTCACTCATGTTCACCCAAAACCTATCATGCAATTTTGGATGGACAATGGTGAGTTAAATCTTATAGCTGTGAAAGGTTCAGTTTATTTATCTGTTTTTTTGTTTTTTTTTATGTGTCTCCAGGGAACACTCATCATCACAGATCTGTCCTCGACACACTATGATGAAAAATATTGGAAGTATCCAAATGAATTTAATCCAGAAAATTTCCTGAATGAGGATGGAGAACTAGTGAAAGTAGAAGCTTTCCTTCCTTTCTCTGCAGGTAAAAGATAGTTACAATAAAGGTGGTGACTTCAGAAGCTCTAGATATTTGTAGTACTGATGAACAGAATATATAAAACTTAGGACTTATACACAGCATTAGTGCCAGGGCTAATAGATCATTCACTGCCAGTGCTGAAGTCAAAAGCTGACCAATGAGATATGTGGGCGATGTTTCCAAAAACAGTAGATTATTTTAATTAGAACTTCCCATCTGATCTTAATGTGTTTCTCTTTAGGTCCCCGGGTTTGTCTTGGAGAGAATCTGGCCCGGATGGAGCTCTTCCTCTTTTTCACTACTTTGATGACACACTTTGAATTCCACTGGCCAGACCCCAAGTCTCCTCCAGATCTCACCCCAGTTTTTGGACTCACACAGAAACCAAAGCCTTTCAAAATGAGACTGGAACCACGCACATAGAACTGACCACGTGGACTCAGAGGACTCAAAAGTGCACTCAAACAGTACCCAGTTATCATTGACAATAAAAAAAGGTGTTGTATTATTTACAATATACTAGATAATCCACATATGTCAACTATTATAGTAAGTGGTGTCACAAAAATGGAAAATGTACCATACAGTTTTATACTTTTTTGAAGTGCCATCTATGGCAAGAGTATTAAAAAAATGTATAAGTGCACCTGTTCTGGGTTATAAAGAAAACTATTTTATTATTATTTACACTGGATTGTGTTGTTTTTTTACAAAATATTTAATTTATCAATTTACATTGCATTAACACATCCTGCTGCTTCTTAGTTAAAGTGATTGTTATTTGTATAGGAAAAAAAGCGAGACTTTACAAACATGTTATACTTACCTGCTCTGTTGCAGTGGATTTGCACAGAGCAGCCCGGATCCTCCTCTTCTCGGGTCCCTCTTCTGTGATCCTGGCCCCTCCCTCCTGTTCAGTGCCCTCACAGCAAGCAGCTTGCTATGGGGGCACTCGAGCCGAGTCACAGCTCCCTATGTCCATTAAGACATGGAGCCCCAACCTGGCCCGGCCCCTTCTCTCCCCTGATTGGCTATCTGACTTTGACAGCAGTGGCAGCCAATAGTGCCGCTGCTGTGTCTCAGGCAATCAGGAGGGAGGACCTTGGACAGCTGAGACACTCGGGGACATCGCTGGACAGAGAGGGACCTCAGTAAGTATGAGGGGGGCTGCTACACACACAAGGCAAAAATCTTCTGCCTTTACAACCACTTTAATAGTGCATTGCTTGCAGGGCATGGATTATAATTTGTGAGCTGATAATACTGTATTAGCTCTCATATGTAAAACTTTGTGCAAAAGAAACTCAGCTTTTTACAACAGAGCTATTCCCATCATAAAACAAGGCAAGCGTTTTTTTAAGTGTTTATACATGGTCTTGTTTAGGGATGAGATTATGGTTTGGTTTGAACACAGGTTTGAACTAAACTTTACTTGTTTGAGCACTAGTGATCTGAACACAGGTGCATTGTTGTCTATGGAACAATGCACACAGCTGCGTAAAGATCAGTGATACAAAGATGAGTACAGAACTGTAAAATAAACATAGCAAATTTTACATTTGAGTGCAGTAAATTACGTGCATACAAGCATGTATACATGTGTAGCCAGGAGCTGGATACTTACATTTTCCTGCAATCAGAAGATGCTGAGGATCTGCTGAGGAAGACCATTCAGAGGTTGATACATGTGCAGAGGAGAGGATCCAAACCTTTGATGTTGCGCAGCCATGGTGATGAGCGAGCGGACGCTCTCAATAAATGTAACAAGTGAATTTTGTTTTTATATCTAGTAAGTGTCCTCTTTTAGCAGGGTTTTAAATAAAAGTTTTATAGCAGAGAGCACTATGTCGGCTGTGTTTTTGATTACATGATACATGAGTCTATTGAAGTGGAGGAACAGCTGAATAATCTCGGTGATCATCCCCCTATCTGTGAGGGATACATTGGGTGGAGTGGAGATCGTGAAAGGGAGACATTGAACAGCTGAGTCCTGAGAGTAAGAAAAAGACGTTTTGGGGAGTGAAAATAAAGGGTTCATTTAAGTCTTCCTTACTCATCCTTGAGGTGAGCAGATTAAATAGCTGGCGGTGGTTTGCACAAGCAATAAGAATTATTGAGAAGCACAGTGCTATGATAACACTGGAGCACTACTATCAAGATTGATGTTAATGTATGGGACATTTTTTATGAATCTGAATTTTATTGCATGTATACATTGTGCTGAGGTGTTGCCTCATGCATGGAGAAGAAGGGTGAAGTTACAGCTGTCCCTTTGGGAGATTTTTTCTGATAACGATTTTGATGTAGGTTGTGCTAAAAGTGCCCAACATCAAATACTGTTACAAGAAGACAAACCTTTTAGGGAAAGAGCTCAGAGGATACCTCTCAGTGACCAGGAAGATCTAAGAGAGCAATTGGCTGAGTTGAAGAAGTTAGGAGTAATTTAGGAATCCAGAAGTCCCTACGCTTCACCCATTGTGGTGGTACGAAATAAGAATGTGACGATGTGTATAAACTATCAGACACTTAATCGATGGACTGTTCCTGATCAATACACAACCCCTCGGATTGAGGATGCTCTTCAGTGTCTTGCAAGTGGTTTAGTGTACTGGATTTGAAAAGCGGGTATTACCAAATACCGATGCACGCTGACCCGAGGCTATAACGGAACTAAGGTCCTTCCTGGGGTTTTGTTCCTATTACCGAAGGTTTGTGGCTAACTTCGCAAAGATTGCCAGACCCCTTAACGAGTTCATAATGGTGGTTTCGGGCGAGGAGGAAGGAAAGATGAAGGTGAAGAAGCCGGGAATGAGAGGGAAAAAGAATCCATCAGAGAACAATGGACTCGCCCATGTGACGAGGCTTATCAGCATTTAAAGAGGAGTCTCACAGAAGCTCCAGTCTTGGCATATGCTGATGTGGATGCTAGCCGAGATGGGTTGGGGGGAATCTTTTACCAAGAACAAGACGGTGGACTTAGACCAGTGGCATGTGTGAACCGAAGCCTGGTCCCCTCTGAGAAGAACTAGCCTTTACACAAATTTGAGTTTTTGGCTCTGAAATGGGTGGTAGATGACAAGCTGAAAGATTATTTGTATGGAGCTAAGTTCATAGTGAAGACAGACAATAACCCTTTGACCTACCTCCTTACTTCTGCTAAGCTAGATGTCACTGGACATCGATGTTTAGCATCATTGGCCGGGTTCCAGTTTAGTTTGAAGTATCGACTTGGAATTGGCACTAGAGATGCGGATGCAATGTCTCGTAGGCCTCATCAGCCAGTAGAAGGGTTCAGAGAATGGGCTTTTGTGCCTACAGAAGGAGTGCAAGTTTTATGCAGAGGTCTGGTCCAACGCTTGAAAGGAACTGTAGGGGCCCAATCTATAAGAGTTCCTCCCTCTGGAGTGCCTTGGTCTTACTGTGGAGTGACACAAGTGAGGAGTAAGGGTCTCCCTCGATTATCAAAAAGAGATATAAAAACTGATCAAGAGCAGGATCCTCAATGCCACTTAGCCCTTGAAGCTCTGGCCAAGCAAGATCCAGCACTGCTGTTGAAGAGTCCTATAGTCAACACCAAGGTATTACACAGAGAGTGGAATCGGCTGCAGTTGAGAGATGGTCTTCTATACAGGAGTGGCCATGCCGAGGAGTTTGAGGAAACATGGCAGCTGTTTCTCCCTGAAAGTATTGCACTTCCGTATTGATATCTTTGCATGATGAACGTGGACATTTGGGCATGGAAAGGACTTTTCGCCTAGTTAGAGATAGGTTCTATTGGCCTAAAATGAGAAGAGAGATAGAGAGCTATCGCCATTCCTGTTTCCCTTGCATTCAGAGGAAAACTCTCCCAGTTCGAGCTACTCCTATGGGACATCTGCAAAGTCAGGTGCCTATGAAGTTGGTGTGTATTGACTTCCTGTGCCTGGAACCAGAAATAGGTGGAAGAAGTCATATTTTGGTGGTGACTGACCATTTCACTCGGTATACCCAGGCTTACCATACCAAAGATCAAAAAGCTTCTACTGTGACAAAGGTTCTCGTAGAAAAGTTTTTCATCCACTATGGGCTACCTGTCAGAATTCATTATGATCAAGGAAGAGATTTCAGTCAGCTCATACATCAGTTGTGCAAATTGTGCAAATTCATCACCTCAATGGCCAGGAAATCTGGGACCTGTCACGTGTCCCAGAAGATTGTAGGGAGGGAGGGGGCGAGGAGAACTTCCGCATGAGCCGCCTAGACGGCCCGAGCAGAAGTGGGAGCTGGGTACCTGTCAAAACTAGGTACATGCCCCCCCCCCAAAAAAAAATGACATGCCTAGTGTGGCATGTAAGGGGGTAAGGAGTGCTTTTGGGTGGAACTCTGCTTTAAGGTGAACATACATATGTGTTTTACTTTTAAGAGACTTTATTCCATTTTCAAAGCTACATTGCACATCACATGGGGGGGGGGCGACATCTTGCATAAATCAGATGCGTAAAATTAAACCCCCAACAGTGAAATCAGTCTGTATATGCAGTAAAGCATGCTTGTTATACTCACTGTGGGACTTAAGGGGTTAATCCTCCACATTGTGTAAAAAGGCTGTTTACTCCTGTCTTCTCTGATCCTCCCCTTCTTCCACTGTCCCCAATCCATGTATGTATTACTAGAGAGTTTTTTTTCCCTTGGGAGGGTGCATGTGATAAGCACAGGGTCAATCAGTACTGTGCAGACAGCAGGTCAGGGGTCCTGCAGCTTCATAGGTCAGAGCAGAATAAAAACTCCTCCTACAAGCCACAAGAGTGCTGTATACTGCTAATGAGAAAAGGTATTTAGCAGTTTATATCTACTAAAATAATTGCATTTCCATGTTCTGTGTACAGTGGGAGGCCAGATATAGTGAATGCAGGGTCCTGGGTTTAGTAACACTTTAAAGTGGAAGTCCATGCTAAAACTAAAATCCCTGCATCTATAGACACCACCGATTTAACACTAACCTATCTAGCACTGTAAAGAAAAAATTTGTATACATACCCTTTTTTGAAGCCGATCTGACCCGATCCGACCGGATCCCACGCTGAGCTGTCAGCCGCTGCTTCACTGTGTAGTCGGGTGCCGAGGACACGGGCGACAACAAAAGCCCCATAGTAAGTCTATATGTGATGTCACTTCCTATTCATTTCACAGCCCATGTCGGCCATGTCCTCTGCAGAGCTTCCGCAGCTGGAGATCGGATCGGGTTAAAAAAAGGTATGTATACTGATTTTTTCTTTACAGGGCTAGATAGGTTAGTATTAGATCGGTGGTGTCTATGGATGCAAAGATTTTAGTTTTAGCATGGACTTCCACTTTAAGATCAGATGAGGTTGGGTGGATGAGGGCACATATTAGCATGATGGCAACTTTTTCACAAGTTTTCATTTGCTAAAACTTCAAATGACAATGTGTTCACTCTCATGAGTATTTGACGCTTGCCCAGTGAACTAAACTGTCCTCCAGATCAAATCCAGATGCCTGTATTCTTTCCTAAATGCATATAATATAACTGGATACTGGATAGTAACATTTATAGGTAAAGTTGATCCAGGATATATCTTTAGGGGAATCGGGAAGGAATTTTTTTCCCTGCTGGAGAAAATTAGATTATGCTTTATTGTTTTTTTTTTTGCCTTCCTCTGGATCAACTGTGGGTATAGGATTGTGCATTTGGAGGTTTTCTATTTCTGTGTGTTTTGTTTTTGCATTTTTTAATATGTTGGTTAAACTGGATGGACTTGTGTCTTTTTTTTCAACCAGATTAACTATGTAACTATGATGGGATGTTTTGCTAAATTCAGTTCTATCAATTCTGATAGTATTTTTGTATTCAAGATGAAATTCAGTTACCCAGGCTCATACACTGTAGCCTGTGTGTGTCAGCCCACCACTGAGTAAAATATGCCAAAACATAAACATTTTTTTCTCATTTTTAGAACATAGCTGAGAACAATCTACAGTTTACAGTGGCCTAGATTCCCCTAAACAGGCATGTGAAGGTTTAGGACAGTAGAGGGAGCCGTAGAGCAAAGTTAAAAGCTAAGTGATAATTGGAGAGCTATAGCTCACACCTGGCACCAAGAACTAGCACGTGATTTGTCATTCAGTTTGTGTTACAGACAGATAGTTAACAGACTAAGCAGTATGAACAATGAAAGTGGAATTTTCCAGCTATCTCTGTTACTTTCACCTTTGATTCTGTAACCAAACGGATCACTGGTGTGCCCTGTCTGATGATCTGAGACACAGATATTGGAATGTGCATTCTTTGTGCTTTTCTAGCACTGGCTGGTATTTTTAATGCAGGTGCACCTAAGCTGTATTGCTACTGTTGTAGCAATAAACTTATTTAATATATTACATGATATATCTTTAGATAAAGTACTTTAGTTTAGTGTTCAAGTTCCTAACTGATGAATCTCTTCGTTTTGGAACTATGTGTGCATTATAAGTAGTGTAATTACCATACTACTGTATATTTACTGTATTTTATAATTACCATGCCATCCATAATTGTTTATTTGGAATGCATTGTTCTTTGATTTTAAAGTGATTGTAAAAGTTTTTTTTTTTTTTAAATAACAAACATGTTCTACTTACCCAAGGGTTTTGCACAGAGCGGCCCCCCGATCCTCCTTTTCTGGGGTGCCCCGTCAGCGCTCCTGGCTCCTCCTCTTCATTGGGTGCCCCCACGGAGACCCGCATTCCCTGGGGGCACACATGCGGGCCTGGCTCCTGAGTCCTGCTGCTGCGTCCATTGGCACAGACAGCAGGACTCGGCCCCACCCTGGCTCCTGTGTCACTGGATTTGATTGACAGCAGCGGGAGCCAATGGGTCCCACTGCTATCAGTCTATCCAAAGAGGACCTGAGACAGTGGCTGGAGCTGCTGGGCTCGTGTACATCGCTAGAATGATCAGATTCAGGTAAGAAAAAAGAGGGGCCTCTGGGGGGCAGCTGCAGCACAAAGGGTTTTTCTCCTTAATGCATTGGAACACCTTAAGGTGACAAAACTATGAGACTTTAACTCCTTCAACCTTACAGAAGTGAATGGAGACATATCTTCTCAAATTTTCCGTAGGGTGTTAAAAAAAAAGAACAGAGATGGTAGATAACATAATCATGAATCCTATAATTGTAATAAAGAGGAAACTGTGACAATAGGTATTAGGTTGAAATTTGGAGGGATACAGAATTTTGGGTACCTGGGAAGTGGCTTATGGAAATATGAAATGTCTAACAGTAGGTTTATGTGCACAATTCATGGTTGCCAGACCATAATAAAGCAAACTTCACTAATTGATTCACTTATAACCAAATGACCTTAAAGTGGATGTAAACCCAATGTTTTTTTTTTTTTTCTTATATCATACTGTAGAGTATAAGATTTGCTATCATTTGAGCCCAGTCTTACCACACAGAGTTAATCCATCTCTGAGCAATCCTCTTTTATTGTTCATTGAGATAATTCTTGACAAACTGAGAAAAACTTTGCCAAATACTCCCCCTTGCTGTGAGTGACAGCCTTATGCCGCGTACACACGGTCGGACTTTTCGTCTACAAAAGTCAGACAGCCTGTCCGACAGACTTCCGACAGACTTTCGGCGGACTTTCGACGGACTTGCGGCGGACTTTCTAACGAACAGACTTGCCTACACACGATCACACAAAAGTCCGTCGAATTCTTACGTGATGACGTACACCGGACTAAAATAAGGAAGTTCATAGCCAGTAGCCAATAGGTGCCCTAGCGTGGCTTTTTGTCCGTCGGACTAGCACACAGACGAGCGGATTTCGGGGTCCGTCGTAGTTACGAAGTAAAGATTTGAAGCATGTTTCAAATCTAAAGTACGTCGGATTTGAGGCTAAAAAAGTATGCTGAAAGTCCGGAGAAGCCCACACACGATCGGATTACCAGCCAGCTTTAGTCCGTCAGCGTCCGTTGGACTTTTGTAGACGAAAAGTCCGACCGTGTGTACGCGGCATAAGAGACATGCAGTATTTTTTTATTCCCTCCCCCACTCCTTTCTTCAGCAGCTCTGCGAGGGTTGGCTGTTCCATACCTCAACATGATTTGGCATGCTGATGTCATGTGGTTACTTTCCTGTCTTTTAACTGGATGTTGGATGAAAAAAAAAATGTTTATATGGCTGACAAATGCACTTTAGGATACTCTTACCAGTGATTAGGTCAGCGTAGTTCCAGTACAGAACTAGTCTGTGGCAGCATAGGCCAATAATAATTTTATGAGGCAATTGCTAAAGCCACTAAAATCAATAACTATGAGATTGGGGAAACTATTCTCTGCTAATGGAATTTGTGGACATGACTGAATTCATGACATTTCTCAGTATGGTTACTCATGAGCTCTGAGCACCTATAATTTATATTAATGTTTAAATGCATCTCAATAATATGTGCACACAGACATTAGATTACACCACAGACTTTCTGGAGAATGACTGACAAAACCATAAATGTCTTCAAAGAAGGAAAACCCTTTGAATCACCATGGGGAGATACCTCTACGCACTTTTTTCTTTGTGGATTACAGTGGCTAGCATTGCCTCCTTGTATTTCTGTGTCCTGTGTTCAGTGCCCACTATCATCATTACTTTTGTATTGTATTCATGTGTTTATGTGGGTTTCCTTCCCTGACACAAGAACATAGTTCATGGTAATTTGCCCCTAAAATGCCAAAAATGGGCATAAGGTTCTGCGGGGGTTCTTAAACTTTTTATGATTATACTACGCCTCCAAAACAATGGTCAGCCCAATATGTCTCTATACCTCCTTCTTCAGACTATTGAAACTGTCATCCTTGCATTTAGATACCGGTATGACTTAAAAAGATGTCAATAGCTTGGTTTTACTTTACATATGAACAGCTAGAAACAGAACAGCTGAAAGAACAGTATAAGGATTTTCTTGTATTTATTAATTCAAGAATGATAAGTCACAAAGGCACACGCTAGATACAACACATGAGATTTTTGCTCTTTTTATGCAATTAAAAACATGAAGACAAGATATACAGTAGTTACTTACAATTTTACTCATATGTCAATGGATTGAAGTTGATTTCTTCACTTTGATTTAAAGTTTTAAAATGCAGAGATTTCTTTTTCATTTTGCTTAATTATTCAGAGATCCAGTCCCATACTCCCATCATTTGGCTTGCTTGTTATATTGTTATATTGCTTGTTATATTGCAAACTTGACAAGGAACTTATGTGAATGGTAGTGTTTATGGTGTGAAGTTTTTTTTTTAAATAAATTCTTTATTTACACTATAAAATGGTACAACGCAAGAGGAGACCATGGTTTAAACAAAAGGTATTATATTGATACAAAACTGTGAGTTCAATAGTGTAACAGGCTTGCAGACAAACAAATCTCAACAAGAAACATTGCAGATATGTAACGCACAATATATGAAGAGCTTTCAAAGTTTAACCAGAAATCGGAACTGGGGACTAACTAACCCAAAGCGATGCAGGAGAGAAGGAATCCATAGGGGAAAAAAAAGGGGGGGCCTCGTACACACATTTGGATTGCTGGCCAACAAAACCGTGGACTTTTGTCTAAAGGGCGTTGGCCCAAACTTGTCTTGCATACACACGGCACACAATTGTTGGCCAACGATCACAAAAGTAGTGACGTACTACGTGGTTTTTCAGCTCTTTAGCACCACCTTTTGGGCTCCTTCTGCTAATTTCGTGTTAGTAGAAGTTTGGTGAGTGTTAATTCGCGCTTTCATTTTGTGCTTTTCATTTTGTGCTTTTCAGTTCTTTTCTGAATAGCCATTCGTCAACCAGACATGTTGCGGAATCGGAGGAGATAACATGTTATTTATTATTGGCCTTGGAGTTATTGCTTCGACATTATTTTTTTGGTTGAACAATGATTTGATTTGGTATATTTTCTATATTTTTAGATGCATTGAATGGACTTTTTGGTTAAGTTCTATTGGCAGATAGCATGTCTAATTTTATTTGTTTTCTTTTTTTAATGCACAATAAAAACATTGTGGAGAATAATACTTGGCTATGTGTTTTACTTCAAATGACAGTTTGGGATTAGGGAGCTACATTTAAAAAAATACAATGTAAAATTGACAAGGGACACCAACATAGTTGTATCTTTGATCTTAAAAATGACGGGATAATGGTGTTGTGGTAACTTGCCCCCCCAAAAAAAAAATATTATTCTTGATATCACTGGGAAAAAAAAGCCTTTGAAAATCCGTTTGCAATAATTTCATCAGTATCACCAGCAAAGCAGCTTCATTATTATACCATTAAATAAGAGAATGTGCGCTGCATTTCGAGATTTCATAATTTGCCACATCACGAATGTTAATTCTCCATTACTAGCGCTAGTTTATAAGACCAACCGCTTTCTGCTTGTCCTTGCTTCCGAGCATGCGTGTTTGTACTTTGGACTTGTCCGATGGACTTGTGTACACATGTTCGGAAAATTCGACAACAGACATTTGTCCGCGGAAAATTTTAAAACCTGCTTTCCAACATGTGTCCGTGGAAAATCCGAAAACAATTGTCCAATGGAGCTTACACATGGTCGGATTTTCCGCCAACAGCCTGTCATCACACATTTCCCGTCGGAAAATCCGATCGTGTGTATGCGGCTTAAGAGGTTGAATCAGAGCAGGACATTAAAGATTTGTATTTGTCAGCTAATACTCGAGCTAATAAAACCAGGTATGACAAAATACCATGATCATGTTCTTGAGGGAACTTGTTCTAAGATCTTTCATGATTCATTATGCCCTGTACACATGACCGGTTTTGCCGTTGGAATAAACTGAAGGTTTTTCCCATGAAGTTCCGACGGAATTCCGCTCAAGCTGTCTTGCATACACACGGTCACACCAAATTCCGACTGTCCAGAGCAGTTTATAGGAGAAAGACAGAGAGTGTCTGGCTAGGTCTGTTAACGAACAAATCCTCTCGAATATGGTGAGGGGCCATTTGAAGTTGAAGGCTAGAGGAAGCAAGCACAAGAAATGTAGGTGCGGTCTCTGGTGTTAAAGCGGGATTCCATCCAAAAAAAAAAATTTAAAGTCAGCAGCTACTAACACTGTAGCTGCTGACTTTAAATAAGTACTTACCTGTCCTGGGTGCCCGCGATGTCGGCTGCCCGAGGCCGACCCGTCCCTCGGCTCTCGGGTCCCAGCACCGCCATCCTAGGAAAGGGAAACAGGCAGTGGAGCCTTGCGGCTTCACTGCCAGTTTCCTACTGCGCATGCGCGAGCGGCGCGGCGCTCCGTTCAGTGAATGGCCCCATGGTGTTCTGGGAACACACACAGTTCTCAGAAGACAACGGGGCCGCTCACTGAGGAGAAGAACTCACCGCGAAATAGAAAGTGGCAAATTAGGAAGACTGCCTAGCAACAAGGGTTTAGGTAAGTTTAATTTTTTTTTTTTAGGATTATTGGTGATTTTTTTTTTTTCAGGGTGGCCCTCCACTTTAAGGATCCAGGGAGGTCAGATTAGGAATGCTAGCAAGGGAATCCGAGGAGGTCCAGGTATGACTGAGGATGAAATGATGAGCTTGGTAGATGCCTGCACCCTGGAGAACAAGAAACTGGGGGTCATGATTGTTACCCGCGATGGGAAGTCACTATTCTCCAAAATGGGAGTTAGAGGAGACCAGGTTTTGGGACAGATCCTTTTTATTCAGGAACATTTTGGCCATGGTTCAAGTGAGAAACAAGTTTGGATGAGATTTGGAATTCTGGATCACAACATGGCAAAATATGTAGGGTAGAAGGAGTGAAGAATCGCTCAACAGCTAGCCACAATTTAGTACTGCAGTGTTTGCACCAGTCAATAATATGATTCAGATGAGAGCTAAAATAATACAGCTTGACATCAAGGATGGATAGTCCCCCTTTGGTTTTTGGGCATTGCAGAATTCATGTTTCAACCTGGAAGGCTTATTGGTCCAAATGAAGATGGTTGGATGGCTCTGAGAAAAGGGCTGGGGATCAAGATAGGTAGAGCCTGAATCAGATAGCATACTTGCGGCAGGTGATTGTTTAATTATTTTGCACTTACCTGCCCATAAGGTACCTGGGATCAAACTTGAAGGTTTGGTTTAATTTTTTTCTGAAAGGGTGGCCTTCTACTTTGCTTCAGTTTACTCAGTGGCATATGAAAGTGTTTAATTGTTTGATTTGCAACCTTTGTGCCAGTTCACACTGTGCGATATCACATGTGATTCACACGGCACTGCAGTGCAAATCACATGCGATGTCCGTGTGATGCAGTTTCAGCCATACAGATTGTATGGCTGATATGGCATCGCATTCGGACCAAACTCACACAGGACCCTTTTTTTGGTCCACACCAGAATCGGATCCCATGGGTGTTCACACCCATGCAATCCTATTCATGTCCAAACTGTCAGTTCGCAGTGCAATATGCAAGCTGAAATGGGGGTGTCATTAACAATGTATTGATAGTCCCAGCTATTAGCATATGGCAGTGTGAACTGCTGTGCGAGTCAGGTGCGATGCAGGAACTCGCAGTGGATTTGCAGGGTTCCCACATCGCACAAGTGTGAACCGAGCCTTATAGTGTGTTATAAATCACATTACTATTTTGAGTATATTTGATGGGATTTATACAGATTATGGGGTTGATTTACTAAAACTGGAGAGTGCAAAATCTGGGGCAGCTCTGCGTAGAAACCAATCAGCTACCAGTTTTTTTTTTGTCAAAGCTTAATTGAACAAGCTGAAGTTAGAAGTTGATTAGCTACCATGTACAGCTGCATCATATTTTGCACTTTCCAGTTTTAGTAAATCAACCCCAGTATGTGCTATAGCCAGTGGCGTAGCGTGGGTTGTCAGCACCCGGGGCAAGGCAAGTAATTTGCGCCCCCTAACTTGCGGACTTTTAGCTATCCCTGAGTCCCTTCAAATACAATAGTACTGACCTGCCTGATTCCTATACTGACCACTACACTACATTGTCCACTACACTGACCACTACACTATATATTGTCCACTACACTGACCACTACACTATATTGTCCACTACACTGACCACTATACTATACTGTCCACTATACTACACTGACCACTATACTGTCCACTACACTACACTACACTGTCCACTATACTACACTATACTGTCCACTATACTACACTATACTGACCACTATACTACACTACACTGACCACTATACTACACTACACTGAAAACCATACTACACTATACTGACCACCATACTACACTACATTGACCACTATACTACACTACACTGACCACTATACTACACTATACTGACCAATATACTACACTACACTGACCACCACACTACACTACACTGACCACTATACTACACTACACTGACCACCATACTACACTATACTGACCACCATACTACACTATACTGACCACTATACTACACTACACTGACCACCATACTACACTATACTGACCACTATACTACACTGACCACTATACTACACTACACTGACCACTATACTACACTACACTGACCACTATACTACACTACACTGACCACCATACTACACTATACTGACCACTATACTACACTATACTGACCACTATACTACACTACACTGACCACCATACTACACTACACTACACTGACCACTATACTACACTACACTGACCACTATACTACACTACACTGACCACCATACTACACTACACTGACCACCATACTACACTACACTACACTGACCACCATACTACACTATACTGACCACCATACTACACTATACTGACCACTAAACTACACTGTCCACTATACTATACTGACCACCATACTACACTACACTGACCACCATACTACACTACACTGACCACTATACTGTCCACTACACTACACTACACTGTCCACTATACTACACTACACTGTCCACTATACTACACTATACTGTCCACTATACTACACTATACTGTCCACTATACTACACTATACTGACCACTATACTACACTACACTGACCACTATACTACATTACACTGAAAACCATACTACACTATACTGACCACCATACTACACTACACTGACCACTATACTACACTACACTGACCACTATACTACACTATACTGACCAATATACTACACTACACTGACCACCACACTACACTACACTGATCACTATACTACACTACACTGACCACCATACTACACTATACTGACCACTATACTACACTACACTGACCACCATACTACACTATACTGACCACTATACTACACTGACCACCATACTACACTACACTGACCACTATACTACACTACACTGACCACTATACTACACTACACTGACCACTATACTACACTACACTACACTACACTGACCACTATACTACACTACACTGACCACCATACTACACTATACTGACCACTATACTACACTACACTGACCACCATACTACACTACACTACACTGACCACCATACTACACTACACTGACCACTATACTACACTACACTGACCACTATACTACACTACACTGACCACCATACTACACTACACTGACCACCATACTACACTACACTACACTGACCACCATACTACACTATACTGACCACCATACTACACTATACTGACCACTAAACTACACTGTCCACTATACTATACTGACCACCATACTACACTACACTGACCACCATACTACACTACACTGACCACCATACTACACTATACTGACCACTATACTACACTACACTGACCACCATACTACACTATACTACACTACACTGACCACTATACTACACTACACTGACCACCATACTACACTACACTGACCACCATACTACACTATACTGACCACTATACTACACTGTCCACTATACTACACTGTCCACTATACTACACTATACTGACCACCATACTACACTACACTGTCCACTATACTACACTGACCACTATACTACACTACAATGACCACCATACTATACTACACTGTCCACTATACTACACTGACCACTATACTACACTATACTGACCACCATACTACACTACACTGTCCACTATACTACACTGACCACTATACTACACTACAATGACCACCATACTATACTACACTGTCCACTATACTACACTACACTGTCCACTATACTACACTACACTGTCCACTATACTACACTGTCCACTATACTACACTATACTGACCACTATACTACACTGACCTCCATACTAAACTACACTATACTAACCACTATACTATACTACACTAACCACTATACTACACTACACTGACCAATATACTACACTATCTGTTTTACTACACTGTCCACCATACTACACTATACTGACCACCATACTACACTGTCCACTATACTACACTGTCCACTATACTACATTACACTGACCACCATACTACACTATACTGACCACCATACTACACTACACTGTCCACTATACTACACTGTCCACTATACTGACCACCATACTACACTACACTAACCACTATACTACACTGACCACCATACTACACTACACTGTCCACTATACTGACCACCAAACTACACTACACTGTCCACTATACTACACTGTCCACTATACTGACCACCATACTACACTACACTGTCCACCATACTACACTACACTGACCACCATACTACACTACACTGACCACCATACTACACTGTTCACTACACTACACTGACCACCATACTACACTACACTGTCCACCATACTACACTACACTGACCACTATACTACACTACACTGACCACTATACTACACTGTCCACCATACTACACTGTCCACTATACTACATTACACTGACCACCATACTACACTGTCCACTATACTATACTGTCCACTACACTACACTGATCTCCATACTAACCTCCCTGGCGGTATGATTCTTTCTGATTTTAGGTGCTGAAAGCGGTACAATTATTTTGCAATGAAATTTGGCGTTTTATATTGTAGGTATTTAATTATTAACAATAACACACTTAAATCTGTCCAAACAAGAGTCTAGTAGATATCCCGGGTATGATAAAGTTTGAAACACAAAAACATAAATTATAATATAATAAAAAAAAAATAATAATTAAAAAAAATAAAAATAAATAGTAATAAAATAAATTTCCACACGATTCACTATCGCTCAATTCTGCAAGTGTTCTAATTTACTATCGCAGTTTTCTAGCTGGTCTAAAGCCATTTTTGACGTAAAGGGACACTTTTTGGTTGCTATGGACAATCTCCAGTTTCCAGGCAGAAAGAACAGTATATGCAATATAAAACTGCATGCAGGGCATGGACCAGAGCACTGGGGACAAATGGGATGTGAAATGATTTCATACAGTACTGTAATCTGTAAGATTACAGTACTGTATGTGTTATGATTTTTACATTTTTTTGAATTTGCCGCCAGGCTCCGCCCCCGTGCGTCGCGACGCTCGCAGGGAACGGAGCCTGGCACGGAGAGGCTTCGGAGGAGGACGGAGCCCTCGGACAGTGCGGGGGACATCGCAGGATCCCGGGGACAAGGTAAGTAAGGAGGCACCAGGATCCTGCGATGTAATCCCGAGTGTGGCTCGGGGTTACCGCTAATGGTCCTGAAATGTAACCCCGAGCCACACTCGGGAAAACCGCCAGGGAGGCTACACTACACTATACTGACCACTATACTACACTAACCACTATACTACACTATACTGACCACCATACTACACTACACTGTCCACTATACTGACCACTACACTAAACACCATACTAACCACTATACTACACTGACCTCCATACTAAACTACACTATACTGACCACCATGCTAACCACTATACTATACTACACTAACCACTATACTGTCCACTATACTGACCACTATACTACATTATACTGACCACCATACTACACTGTCCACCATACTACACTGTCCACTACACTACACTGACCACTATACTACACTGACCTCCATACTAAACTACACTATACTGACCACTATACTATACTATACTGACCACTATACTATACTATACTGACCACTATACTATACTATACTGACCACTAAACTATACTGACCACCATACTACACTGTCCACTATACTGACCACCATACTACACTACACTGACCACCATACTACACTGACCACCATACTACACTGACCACTATACTACACTACACTGACCCCCATACTGACCACTACACTACACTGACCTCCATACTAAACTACACTGTCCTGCCTACAGTCTCTCTCTCTCGCCCCCCCGGCCAGTAACATGACTCTCACTCACCTTCTTATCTTGGCCTGCATCGATCCGGAGGAGGAGGAGAAGACAGCGGCGGCTCACATTCTTCTCTCCCCTGCGCTCTGCCTGCTGCCATGTTCAGTGTCCGGCGCCCTGTGATTGGGCGTATGGGGGGTCATGTGTGGAGGCGGGACTTCAGGAGCGATCTAGGACAGGCCAGCCCTACGCCTCACATGACCCCCATATGCCCAATCACAGGGCGCCGGACACTTAAGATGGCGGCCGGGCCGGGGACACAGGATCGAGAAATTAGGAGGAGGCAGCCAGTGACACATACTGGCGCCCCCCTAAATGTCGCGCCCGGGGGCCACGGCACCCCCTGCACCCCCCACGCTACACCACTGGCTATAGCTAGAGTTGCCACCTCATCCCTTTAAACCAGAACACATATGAATTATACAGGTTCTGAAGGCTAATTTAATGCAGATAAGGCAACAAGTGAGTTTAATTACCACCTTAATCAGCCTCAGAACCTGTGTAATTAATATGTGTTTGGGTTTGAAGGGATGAGGTGGCAACCCTAGCTATAGCTGCCAAGAACAAGATAACAACACTCATCAACAAGACTACACGAGCATATAACAAGTGACAATGAGCATCGTATAGACTGTTAACAACTCTTACAATGGCATCTGTTGGCCTCTGTCAAAGGAAAGCTGTATGTGGTATTTTAGATGTTTTCAGCTGATCCTCCTCTGTTGATGTTAACCCTAAAGCTAAAGGTATTGGAGTCAGGTGTCATATCTCTTGCAGGATATGAACATGAACAGCTCTGTTATGCCCCGTACACACGATAGGATTTTGCGATGGGAAATGTTTAATAGGAGCTTCTTGTCAGAAATTCCGACCGCGTGTAGGCTCCATCGAACATTTTCCATCGGAATTTCCGTCACACAAAATTTGAGAGCTGGTTCTCAAATTTTCCGACAGCAAAATCTGTTGTCTTAAATTCCAATCGTGTGTACACAATTTCGATGCACAAAGTGCCATGCATGCTCGGAATCAAGCAGAAGAGCCGCACTGGCTATTGAACTTCGTTTTTCTCTGCTCGTCGTACGTGTTGTACGTCACCACGTTCTTGACGTTCAGAATTTCCGACCAACTTTGTGTGACAGTGTGTATGCAAGACAAGTTTGAGCCAACATCCGTCGGAAAAAAAACCATGGATTTTGTTGTCGGAAAATCCTATCGTCTGTACAGGGCGAATTGGTGGGAAATAATTATTGGCAGTTGACTTAGGCCCCTTTCACCTGACCTGACCTGAAAGACCCGATTTTAACGCATTTTTTTCAGCGACTTTGATGCGATTTGCCGTGACTTTGACACGACTTGAAGCAATGCCTGTGTAATCTTGAGGTCTATGGACCTCAAGTCGCATCAAAGTCGGACCAAAGTAGTGCAGTGACTACTTTGAAGTTGCACAGATATGAATGATTGGAAATCATGGGGTACGACTTGTCATGCGACTTTGCAGTCCCAAGTTGCACGACAAGTCGCACAAGTGTGAAAGGGGCCTAAAGGTGGTCAAGTCACAGGTGGCTCAATAACTACAAGTAATTCACTAGATAGAGAGCATCATTTGGGATGGTTAGAGGCACTTACTGGCATACAGGATTGTGTTTCAAGTTATTGGGGTCTAAACCTTATGGTGGTTTTAACGTGTCATTGGTATAAATATTGGCAAATATCTCCTCACTGATCGCTCTATAGGAGATACACTATATGGTCAAAAGCGAATACCGATGTTCATATAAAAGAACATCTGGGTAGCAGTGATCATAACATTGGTTTAATTTAATGTAAGCAACAAACACATACTGGAAAGATAAAAACACATAGCTTTAAGAGAGCAAATTTTCCAAGGATGAGGGCTGCTCTCCAAGACTGGGAGCGAATATTGGCATTGATGAATACAGAACAGAAATGGGAATTCTTCAAAAAGACTGTATGTGAACTCACTGCAAAGTATATTCCCATGGGCAATATGTTTAAAAGGCTAAAGATAAAACTTATGTGGCTCACAACCAAAGTTAAAAAAAGCTATGAATAATAAGAAAAGAGCTTTTAAAAAAATATAAAAATGAAGGGACACTATCATCGTTTAAATGTTACAAAGAATATAACAGAATATGTAAAAAGGAAATCAAGGCCGCAAAAATTCAAAACAGACAGATTGCAAAAGATAGACAAACCTTAAAAAATTATTTAAATATATTAATAGTAAAAAGGCATGTGGACCCTTTACAAAATAATCTAGAGTGGGTGACTGGGGACAAAGAGAAAGCAAATGTATTAAATCATTTCTTCAGTTCTGTGTATACAAACAGGGCTGCTGATAAGGCAGTACAGCCAGCCCTTCTGTACTGTGCCCAGGCACCATCAGTTCAAAAGGGGGCCCAGGCACCTGCTGAGCAGGAGGGTCAGCTGTACTGTCTTATAGCAGACGCCGATCCTCTTCTGTCTCCCCCTGCAGCGCTATCAGTTTATTCTCCTATTTCTCCCTCTGGTGCACTGCTGGGGTATTGGTTCTATCATCTGTGCCCCTTCTATCTGCTGTCCAGGCCCCCCCATGTACCCATTTTTCAGGATAAAGAGCGGGGGGGGCTGATATATATGTAATTTACTGGATGTTTCCTATGCATTCATCTGTGCTGCTGAGGCTGCAGAGAAAGGGATTGATAAATCTAGGTCTCCAGTCACTTTTGGCTGGGGGGCTCTGTCAGGTAGGCTGTATGGGGCCCCCTGATTTCTAACCGCAGCTCTGTATACAAAGGAGCATGTCCATAATGGGGGTGGTATTGACACAGCCCTAATTGATCCACAATGGATCAAAAGTGATATTGTCCAGAAATATTTAGACAGAATAAAGCACCTGGACCAGATGGCATCCACCCACGGATCCTAAAAGAATTGAGCTCTTTCATTTCAAAGCCAGTATTTGTATTTCTTAGGGACTCTTTAACGTCTGGAATAGTACCACTGGATTGGCGTAGGGCCAATGTGGTGCCTATATTTAAAAAAGGGACAAAGTGTTTACCAAGTAACTATGGACCTGTTAGTTTAACATCTATAGTTGGAAAGATACTGGACCACATAGATGAGTTGCTGGAAAAAAATATTTTAAGCAAAAGACAGCATGGATTCATGCAAGACGGAAGTTGTCAAACAAATCTGATTTCTTTTTATGAGGAGGTAAGTAAAACCTTGGACAGAGGGGTGACTGTGGCCATTGTATACTTGGATTTTGCAAAAGCATTTGACACAGTTCCCCACACGGCTAATGTGTAAGGTAAAGTTTACAGGCTTGGAAAGATCAGTTTGTAAATGGATAGAAAACTGGCTAAGGAACCAAATTCAGAGAGTAGTGATTAATGATTCTTACTCTGAATGGTCTAAGGGTATTAGTGGTGTACCCCAAGGTTCAGTGTTGGGACCCTTACTTTTTAATATATTTATAAATGATATAGGGTCTGGGATTAAAAATACCATTTCAGTCTTTGCAGATGACACCATGCTATGCAGTGGAATAACGTCCTTACAGGATGTCTCCAATTTACAAGCTGACCTCAATGCACTGTTCAATTGGGCAACTATGTGGCAGATGAGGTTTAATGTTGATAAATGTAAAGTTATGCACTTGGAGGTTTATGCCCCGTACACAAGAGCGGAATTTCCGTCGGAAAAATCTTGGATGGTTTTTCCGACAGAATTCCGCTTAAGCTTGGCTTGCATACACACGGTCACACAAAAGTTCTCTGAACTTTCGACCGTCAAGAACACGGTGACGTACAACACTACGACGAGCCAAGAAAATTAAGTTCAATGCTTTCGAGCATGCGCCGAATTGTTTCCGAGCATGTGTAGGAATTTTGCGCATCGGAATTGGTACAGATGATCGGAATTTCTAACCGGAAAATAGAGAACCTGCTCTCTCAATCTTTTGCTGGCGGGAATTCCGCCAGAAAAAGTCTGATGGAGCATACACACGGTCAAAATTTCCCACCAAAAGCTCACATCGGACTTTTGCTGGCGTAGTTTCCACTCGTGTGTACTGGGCATAGGAATATGCTATGCATGCATCATACATACTAGGGGGAGTAAAACTGTGGGAATCAATGGTGGAGAAGGATCTGGCTGTTCTGGTAGATCATAAACTTATTAATAGCATGCAATGCCAAGCGGTTTCCAAAGCAAGCAAAGTCCTTTCTTTTATTAGAGAGGTATGGACTCCAGAGAGAGGGAACGAGAGATATCATTTTGCCCCGTACAAATCATTAGTAAGACTTCATCTGGAATATGCAGTTCAGTTTTGGGCACCAGTTCACAAAAAGAATATTGGGGAACTGGAGAAAGTGCAGAGAAGCTCAAACAAACTAATAAGAGGCATGGAGGTGCTCAGCTATGAGGAAAGATTAGAGGAACTGAATGTATTCTCTCTTGAGAAGAGGAGATTAAGGGGGGATATGATCAACATGTATAAATACATAAGTGGTCCATATAGTGAACTTGGTGTTGAGTTATTCACTTTAAGGTCATCACAGAGGACAAGGGGGCACCCTTTACGTCGGTAGGAAAAGAGATTTCATCTCCAAATACAGAAAGGTTTCTTCACAGTAAGAGCTGTGAAAATGTGGAATAGACTCCCTCAAGAGCTGGTTCTGGCCAGCTTAGTGGATTGCTTTAAAAAAGGCCTGGATTCTTTCTATAACTGGGTACTAGCATTTATAAGTAAAGTTGATCTAGGGAATACCTGATTGTCTATCGGGAAATTAGGAAGGATTTTTTCCCCTGCTGGAGCAAATTGGAGCATGCTTTGCTGAAGTTTTTTTTTTTTACTTCCTCTGGATCCACTGTTGGTATAGAATTGTGTATATGGGATTGTATCAACTGAACTGATGGACTTGTGTCTATTTTCAACCAGACTAACTCTGTAACTCTGTATGTAAAAGTTGGTTGACACCTATATGAGCTTGTTGAGCTCATTCCAAAACAATCAGTATTATGATGAAGGTGGCCCCAACTTTGTGGCTATAACAACTTTTACTCTTATGAGAAGGCTTTCTACATGTCTGTATGGACATGGCTTTGTTACAATTGAGAAGTCAACCCTTTTCAGTAAACATGAACAAATTTATTTTAAATATATATTTAAGTACAAAAAATAAGTACAATAACCATCTTAAATACAAAAATATAAAATTAAAAAGGAATATGCCAGTATTACGTAGGTGTGCTTTACATGTTAATATAACAGATTGAAAAAACACATTTAAACAGAATTGGCCATACAATGTGAGTTAAGTTCAGCACATTACCAGTGCAAGTTAACAAGTGGTCATACTTGAGTTTGTTGCTATCAATTTCTTCAACACATCATCTGGAATCATGAAGTTCTCCATGTGCAAAAAGCACTTAGTTTCAAAGATTGTATATATCAGGTGCAGAAAGATACGCTTAGGATTTAAGTCGTTTTATAGTAAAATGTAACATTCAGAAATGCATGTGCATGCATGTGGAATGTCACTTCTTTTATTATCAAAAATATATTATATACTGCTTTATATCATGGGGGATTGGGATCTACTTTATTAGACCCACCAAATCTATTAAACGTTCAGTTTTGAAGGTGATTCTACCATTTAAAAAAACATGTTAGGAGCTAATACAGCTGCTAATGAGATCACACTAGTCCAGTAATAAAAATATAGCCAAATGCATATACAGTATTTTGCCCTTCAGCACTTGGTCATACCTCCAATTCATGGCATATCCAGGCCAAGAACTGTGGCTGGCTGGGACAGAAGATGATCATTCAATGTTGTTCTTGGCAGGTGGAAACTATCAGAATTTCCATTTTGATTCCCTCCCCAATAGTGACATAATCAAAGATAGCATATTGTAAGAGGTCTGCAAGCAACATCCTCGTCTAAGAAGATATCACAATTCAACCATTTTTTGAGGCTGTACTGTAAAGTTATTTTAGTCAGCTACATTGTAAATGATATTACAGACCACAATTTAGAATGTGGTCTGGGAACTAGGGAGTGTCCATAATCTATAAAGAACCGAAATAGCTTTTCAGATAGGTGCCCTTCCTAGCAAAATATCCCTTTTAATCTAACCTCACCTATGCTAGATAATAAGGCAAAGTTTATAATTTAGCCTTCCCTCCCCTCTGCATACATACATAGATAATTGAACAAATTAGATGTCACCAATAATGTATGGGCCCAGTGTTAGGTTTAACTAATTAACAGCATAACAGGGGATAAAAGCGGGCATTCTGAATCATATATTTTAAACAACTTAAGGTAAATAATTTATTTCAGACTGGAAACCATACAATTTTCATTAGTAGTTTAAAACAAGTGGCACGCTAATCACACACTTCTGTGTAAAAATAATACCAATAATATACTGAAATTCAGTATTAATACATACAAAAAAATATAGATTTTACATAAAATCTTTAACAGTTTCACCAGTATGAAAATATTTTATGTAACTAAAATAAAGATATACTATCAGTTTCTTTTTTCAAACTGCAAAATGTATATAAAAATAATTGCTTATATGTCTTTTTATGTATGAAATGTGCATTATATTGCATTGCTGAATCCAAGTGAGAAAACAACAGCACCGTAAGTATCTTCATCTAAGATGGAATGATCTGCATTTGGCTGGCTGTTGTGCTGGCCCTAGACATCCTGGTTGTGTGTTATACCACACTAAAATGTCTTCTTAGCAAGAGGTACGGCTGAGATGTTATACAGTTTATTACAGAATAACATGTTTTATAATATTAAGGAGGTTTCTTCAGAGATTTCTGTACTGAGCTGGCGACAGCTAAAGCTCCTCCTTGAACAAAGCGTACAAAATAGTCACCAGTCAGGGGTCCAACTGCATACAAGCCTTTCTCCTGTAAGCACTCATAGGTGAATGGATCAATCTCCAGAGGGTTCCTTTTGGAGCTGACTGGCTTCTCTGTGTCCAGAGTAAGATGCTTGCCATTTTTTGGAAGGAAAGACAAGTTAGGGTTGGAACCAATAAGAATTAGGATCATGGAGACATTAAATGCCTTGTGCTGTCCATATTTATCCCTGAAAATACATTTTTTGTTGTCACTAAAGTGAACTGCATGGTGCTCGGGAAGACTCATGTAACCTTCATAGGGTCCACCTTTCAAGACAGATTGTTCTTTCATCATTTGGTTCACCTTGTGGTACTCTGGGTACATGACCTGTGGTAATTGGTTGAAAATGAGTGCTGGGTCATTAACCCGTCTTCTAAAGGCATGAATTACAGGGATGTTGTAGTGATGCGCTAACAGAATGGCATCTGCAGCTGTCAAACCTGCACCTACGATCAGTACTGGGTCTGAGTCGTGATGGACTTTTTTTGTCTTCACAGCCTCTTCAAGAGCAGAGATCTGGTGGTACACAAATGGAAGATCTTCTCCTTGGATACCCAGTCTCAAAGGGCTATCATATGTCCCTGTGGCCAGAACCACATTTTTTGCATAGACACAGAAATTCTGCTTGATTCCTGCATTGTTTTCGATGAAGCCGCTCAGTTGGAAGATGCTCTTGTCCTTTGGTCTATCTGTGTTAAGCTTGGGTTTTTCCCATAGGATTTTCCCATATTCCTTCTCAGGTACATTTTCCTCACTTCTGTTCAGTTTTACAATCGAGGTGACAACAGCTCCTGAGACAAAGTTGTCCTGAAGTTTTTTGCTCCTTACATAGTATTGGTAATAATTCAAGATGTCATCTGCAGTGGACCTATCATTTCTGAGGTTCCTAAAAAAAAAACCAAGTAGGTGGTTAGTTTGCTATATGCTATGTTTTTACACATTTTGAAAATGTATATTTTTGGATATTAGTGAGTGGGTTCCTCCAGAGTCCAACTACCTGTGATTGCTCTCTTAACTTCCACGTCTTTCACATGTAACCACAACAAAGCTGTGAAAGTGCAAACTGAGACAGCGTTCCTATTCCAAACAATAGTAAAGTATGCGTAGGTCGAGTTTTTTCATTTTTAATTTCAACAAAATCAGGGCACTAATGACAATTTCAGGTCAGCTTTAGAGCTGAACTTTGGTATTTTCGTACAAAATACCCTTGAAATGTGCAGGAATGGTAAAACTCTCTCCTTTTGGTCCCTTCTTTAAAGTGAACCTATTCAGCAGTATGGACAAAGTGCAGAATCACTTAAATTTAAAGTGATATTGAACACTCAGTTTAAAAAAATTCTCATTGTGTGCATCTACAGAAACACACAGCCTCATAGCATAAGATGGCAAAGCACTCCCCTGCTCCTCCCCCTACAAGGGGAAGGTCCCCTTGTTTGCACCCTCCCCCCTCCACTAGCACATTTGGCACTTTTTGGAGGGGAGTGGGTACCTGATTTTCAACTGGCAAACTGAGCTAGAAGTTCAACTCCCTCCTTCCCCTGCAGTCTTCTGGGACAGATCACAAGGTGTAGCACGACTCACGCATTCACAGTAGGAAATAGGCTGTGAAGTTGCAAGGCTTCATTTCCTGTTTCCCTTACTAGAGATGCTGGTGCCTGCACCTGAAGCCGATTGAAAAATCGGTTTGGGTGAGGTAATCCTTGGATCTTTGGACAGGTAAGTGCCCTTATATTTAAATTCAGCAGCTACCGTATTTGTAGCTGCTGACTTTTAATTTTTTGGGGGAGAACCTGGAGCTCCTCTTTAACAGACTGCCTTAAGACTGCACTGTCCCCTGTAAACTCCTCCTGGAAACCAGAAGTTCATTGAGCTAAAAAAAAAAAAAAAAAAACTTTTGACAGTAGAAAGGCCCTTAACAACTTCAGGCCCAATAGGTTTTACCCCCTTAATGACCAGGCTATTTTTTGCCATACGGCACTGCGGTACTTTAACCACTTCAATACAGGGCATTTTCACCCCCTTCCTGCCCAAGCCAATTTTCAGCGCTGTCGCATTTTGAATAACAATTGCGTGGTCATGCAACACTGTACCCAAATGAAATTTTTGTCATTTTTTCCCCACTAATAGAGCTTTCTTTTGGTGGTATTTGATCACCCCTGCGGTTTTTATTTCTTGCGCTATAAACAAAACAATAGTGACAAGTTTGAAAAAAACACAATATTTTTTACTTTTTTCTATAATAAATATCCACATTTTTTTTTTTTTTTTTAAAACACATATTTTCCTCAGTTTAGGCCGATATGTATTCTTCTACATATTTTTGGTAAAAAATATTGCAATAAGCGTATATTTATTGGTTTGCGCAAAAGTTATAGCGTCTACAAAAAAGGGATAGATTTATAGCATTTTGATTTTGATTTTTTTTTTACTAGTAATGGCGGCGATCTGCGATTTTTATCGTGACTGCGATATTGCAGCGGACACATCGGACACATTTTTGGAACCATTCAGATTTATACAGCAATCCGTGCTATAAAAATGCATTGATTACTGTATAAATGTGACTGGCAATGAAGGGGTTAACCAGGAGGGGGCGCTGTTGGGGTTAATTATGTTCCTAGGGAGTGATTCTAACTGTGGGGGGAGGGGACTCACAAGGGGAGGAGACCGATCGGTGTTCCTCTGTACAAGGAACACACCATTGGTCTCCTCTTCTCTGACAGGACGTGGATCTGTGTTTACACACACAGATCCACGGTCCTGCTCAGTTACCGGGCAATTGCGGGTGCCCAGCGGACATCGCGGCCGCCGGGCACGCGCACGTCATATGACGGCAGCCCAGGATAACAGCTGCACCGTCCCGCCGTCATATGACGGTGGGCGCGCGGCAAGTGGTTAACTGACAATTAGCGGACATGCGACGCTGATCCCAAATAAAATTGATGTCCTTTTTTTCCCAAAATAGAGCTTTCTTTTGGTGGTATTTGATCACCTCTTTGGTTTTTATTTTTTGTGCTAGAAACAAAAAAAGACTGACTATTTTGAAAAAAAAAATATTTTTTACTTTCTGCTATAAAAAACATATCCAATAAATTAAAAAAAAAAAAAAATCTAATTTCTTCATCAATTTAGGCCAATATGGATTCTGCTTCAAATTTTTGGTAAAAAAATCCAAATAAGCATATATTGATTGGTTTGCTCAAAAGTTATCGTGTCTACAAACTATGGGATATTTTTATGGCATTTTTACGTATTTATTTATTTATTTTTTACTAGTAATGGCGGCGATCAGCGATTTTTAGCTGGACTGCGACATTGTGGAGGAAAAATCAGACACCTAACTGACACATTTGACACTTTTTTGGAAACCAGTGACATTATTACAGTGATCAGTGCTAAAAATATGCACTGTTACTGTACTAATGACACTGGCAGGGAAGGGGTTAACACCAGGGGCGATCAAAGGGTTTAGTGTTTCCCTAGGGAGTGTTCACTAACTGTATGGGGGATGGAATGACTGGGTGAATATAGAGATCCGTGTTCCTGCTTAGCAGGAATGCAAGATCTCCATGTTCACCCCTGTCAGAACAGCGATCTGCCTTGTTTACATAGGCAGACCGCCGTTCTTCCTCTCTGGGGAACGATTGGCGGGTCCCGGAAGGCATCGCGTCTGTCGGACCCGCTGATTGGTTTCCCCTCTGGCCCCCTGCGCGCCACCCGCTGTCTATTGCACGAAATGATATACAGGTACGTTGTTTCGTGCAATAGAGCTGACTTGCCACAGTATATGTACTGTGGCTGGTCAGCAAGTGGTTAAAGTAGAAGTCAGGTCAAAACATGACTAAGCTTAAATTTACTCCCATCCTCATTCTAAGCCCTATTTTAACTACCCTGTAAAGGAAAGATGTGTATACTTACCTAATCTATGGGAGATCCGGTCCAGTCATGTGATCGTCTCCCAGCGCGGCTAGATGAGAGATTGCGGACAACGGATGCCCCATGGTAAGTCTATGGGTGACATCACTGCCCAGACTCTGCAACCGTTGTCACTGTTCTCTCCTCTTCCCTGAAGCCAACCGGTGGGGAGATCATGTGACCAGACCAGAGTGCCCTTAGATTAGGTAAGTATACACATCTTTCCTTTACAGGGTAGTTAGCATAGGGCTTAGAATGGGGGTTGGAGTAGATTTAAGCTTAGTTAGCATTTGACTGGAGTTACACTTTAACATCTGATAAGATAACTTTTTCCAGGACGCCCTTGGTAGCTGTGTGTGACTATAATATTATCCATGTTCAGAATGCAAGCTATGTGCAGTATGAATAACTGAGATAAATAGAGATTAGCCATTCTGTAGACGGCGCGTTATTAGCATTAGTTATCTGCTTTAGATTGTTTTCTTGTATTGTAAATTTCTGCAAATGTTCTTATCATATAACCCCGAGCCCATCCTTTCTCCAAGTGTTCAAGAATTCCTAGTATGGAGATACAGTACATGAGATGGTAGACAGAAATACTCTATATGCTTTACATCAAATAAACAGGACCCAGGAAAAACCTACCCAATAAGGGGATGTTGGGTTGATTGTCCCTACAGATGTACAAACAGTCTATTTACAGGAAATTTCATCTATTTTTGGGTAAGGAAAGGATAATAAAAGCCGACCTTCACCCAGGAATCTGACTTCCTCTCTTCTGACCCCTGGCCCTCCCTCTTACTATAGGAAAAAAAACTATTTTTTTACACATTAAATACTTTTTAACATCTTTACAGTCCTTAATTCCTGAATCCCTGCCTAGGCAACAATGATGTAAATAGTGTGATCTTGTGCATGCACAGACATGCTGTAGAATCTATAGGGACTGGTAGACACCCATAGGGGAGATTTACTAAAACTGGTGCACACAGAATCTGGTGCAGCTGTACATAGTAACCAATCAGCTTCTAACTTCAGCTTCTTCAATTAAGCAGCGCAGCGGTCTTACAAGTGCACTTTTTTTGGAACAAAATACACTTTATTGAAATAAAAAATAAGACAACAGTAAAGTTAGCCCTATTTTTTTTATATTGTGAAAGATAATGTTACGCTGAGCAAATTGATACCCAACATGTCACGCTTCAAAATTGCACCCGCTCGTGGAATGGCGACAAACTTTTACCCTTAAAAATCTCCATAGGCGACGTTTAAAAAAATCTACAGCTTGCATGTTTTGAGTTACAGAGGAGGTCTAGGGCTAGAATTATTGCTCTCGCTCTACCAACCGCGGCGATACCTTACATGTGTGGTTTAAACACCATTTTCATATGCGGGCACTGCTCACGTATGCGTTCGCTTTTACCCGCGAGCTCGGCGGGACAGGGCGCTTTTAAAAAAAGTTTTTTTTCTTATTTATTTTACCTTTTATTTTTACACTGTTCTAAAAAACAAATTGTGTCACTTCTATTCCTATTACAAGGAATGTAAACATCCCTTGTAATAGAAAAAAAGCATGACAGGACACCTTAAATATGAGATCTGGAACCTCAGTTCTCATATTTACACTAAAATGCAGTAATAAAAAAAAACAAAAAAAAAACATTTTTTCATTAAAAAAAATAAATAAAAATGGCCCTTTAAGCCCTCATGCACACAGGCTGTTAAAAAAATGTTATGAAAACGCCAGTATCTTTGCAGTGATTTTTTTTTACTTTTTTCAGCTTTTTTCAGCGTTTTTGCAATAGCGTTTTTTAGCGTTTTTTTAGCGTTTTTGAGCGTTTTTCCGCATTAGCGTTTTTGAGCGTTTTTTTTTTCAAATTTTTTTATTTTTTTTTTCAATGGATCAAAAACGCTAAAAAACGTTGGTGAATGACGTTTTTGAGCGTTTTTCAGCGTTTTTCGGCGTTAGAGCGTTTTTACAGCTCAAAAACGTCTCTCAGAACCCACTGGTCCTGGGTTTTTTTTACAGCTTAAAATGCCTAGGTGGGCATGAAGCCATAGACTAACATAGACAGCCCTTTTTAAGCTGAAAAAAAAGCTCAAAAAAGCAGCTGTAAAAACGTCCGTGTGCATGAGGACTAAGAGCTATGTGCGGAAGTGATATTTTGATGTTGCTTCAGCCCTGTAATGGTATAGAGACGGGTGGGGGCCATCTTCCCCTCACTCGTCTCCATACCCAGCAGGGGGGGGGGCCCTTTCCCGCCGCCGATAAAAGTGATCTCACACCGAATCTGACCGCCGGCCGAAGAAGAGGATACTGGGGTTATGGCAGCTAGCTGCTGCCATAACAAAGATATTCCTCTTCAAAGTTAGGACGTATATTGGCGTGCGGCGGTCCGGAAGTGATTAATATATTTCCAGTGGGTGCATATTTCATTGATTATAACAATAATTACCTTAATAGCACTTTCTATATGACTTTCACAGACTTTGAAGTATGGTCATTAATATTTCTGTTATATAGTTTTGCAGCACTGGGGTCATCGGTTCGAATTCCAACCTAGTCACTACCTGCATGGAATTTGCATGTTCTCCCTGTGCTTGCACGGTTTTCCTCCTATTACTTCCTTCTCCTACATTCCAAAGGCATGCTGATTGGGTAATTGGCTCCTGTCTATATTGGCTCTAGTATGTTATATGCCTGTGACATAAGGACCTTACATTGTAAAGGGCTGTATGAATTGTCAGCACTATATAAATATCTGTAATAATATTAATTTGTAGATTGGCTATAGCAGGAAGTACCCAGTGGTCCAGTGCAATTATTCTGCCTCATACTGAAAAACATATGTGGTGCAGCCCCTTAGTCCCCCCTGCAAAGCCTTACAAATACCTGTTCAGCCTGTCAGTGAAGTCCTCTACATGCTTCCTGTAACAGGGTGACAACACTCATGCGCTTTTCTTGAATTCAGAGCAGAGTTGTCACCCTTTTGTATACTGTTCCTGCTTGTACTACAGTTAGATGGGAGGATGTTGCACTGGGCATGGCTATTAGCATTGCCTCTGGTGATTCATAGGCCTATATCTTGTCAATCAGCAGCTGGCCATGCCTAGTCCTGCCCACTGCTTTCTGGATTGGCAGCACTGCATCTGCTGCTGAAACTCTCCCACTGTGAGCTGCAGTGTCTAGGAGGGGGAGCGTGTGAGACGCAAATGAAAGAGAATTTGGCTCAGTCAGGGGAGGAAAGGGAAGAGGGAAGTTATATACGGTAATTGCTTGTGCATCATATAGTAACTGGATTTACACCAAGCAGTTCTGCTTACACAGTTATCTAAAACCACCAAAAAATATACATTCCATCCATAACAATCACCATACTCTAAAGCTTGATTTTGAGTTTGCTTTCTTACCTCCTTTTCATCCTTATCCAGTCTTTAAATGATAAATCAGGCAGGCCCATCCAGTCCCCACGGCTAAGAGTAATCATGGATCCCTCAATGGCCTAAAATAGAAAATAGTTGTGGTCACATAACTTACATAGCACAGAAAAATACTTTCCCAGAAAATAGAGTTTGTTTGCTCACACCAGCCCATGGCGTTTTTGCGGGCTGGCTGGTGTTAGTGGTGCGCAAGCAGTTAGGGACGTTGTCATTTTCTACTTCAGTGCATCACACCATTTACATTTTTTTTTACCTTATTGAAGCGACACAAAATGACACTGCGGCTGAGTTGTAGTGTAATGAATTGCACTGTAGAAACATGCAGCAAGTCTGCATTTTTTCTGTGCAGCACAATTGATTTCTATGTGCTCTGGTGGTGACCTGCATTGTTTTGTGCAGAAAAAACACAGGTCACTGCATAAAGTGTAGTGTTCCAAATGTTCTCGCTGGTAGACTTAAAAAGAGCTGCTGGCACAAAACAATCGGGTATGATTGCATATATCAGAAATATCAAGAAGTTTGCCATGCTATCAAGGAAGAACATTGAAAAAATTGTATCAACCAAATTAAATCATATAAAAAAACTGAAAACACACAAGTTATCTCATTTCAGTAACAGATCCACTGGTGAAAGTTAAAAGGGGTGAAGAATAACATACATTTCGGTGCCCAAATATGAATCCAACTTGTGTTGTGAACGTGGATATGGTTATCCAATTAACAGGTGAATCACTGCAGTGCTCCTCCACCATGTACTCTAAATGGCTGCTTACCAGAGAGAGTGGACTTTAAATTATAAGTCATAAGCGCAGTATAACAAGATTTCCTGCAGGGTGAGGGTACCTTGGTTCCTGGCTTCCCTTTGGATGGAAAAACCCTCTCATGTGGAATGGTGGACAATTAATCCAGCATAAAATTGGTAAAAATAGAAACATTCCCATACTGTGAAACTGTATATAACAAGTTATTTTTGATAAAAAAAAACACGAACTACAGTACTCACATTAAAATAGTTGGAACAGGCATATATGCAGTAAAAGTCAATCCTGGGAATCACAATCCGACAGCCTTGTGCGTTCATGGGGCGTGGTGACGTCATGAGCATGGACTTCTCCCTACACGTTTTGTCAGAGTTGATGCCGATGCCCCCCATGACGTCAGCATCCAAAGGGCTACCAGGAACCAAGAACTCTCACCCTGCAGGATATCTTGTTATACTGCTTTTGTGACTCTTCTCATTTAGAGTCCACTCTCTCTGGTAAGCAGCCATTTTGAGTATATGGTGGAGGAGCACTAAGGTGATTCACCCGTTATTTTGATAACCATATCCACCTTCACAACACAAGTTGAATTCATATTTGGGCACGGCAATTTATGTTATTCTTCACTCCTTTGAACTTTCACCAATAGATCTGTTACTAGATTGAGATTACTGGTGTGTTTTCAATTTTTTATATGATTTAATTTAGTGTGCACAATTTTTTCAATGCATATAGTGTGAATGAGCCCTTAATGAGTGTACAATCTGAGTTGTTTTTGTAAAGTTTACATGAAAGTAATTTAAATGTGCCTATTTGCTATTCTGTATTTTCATTATTAGATTTTACATACACAATCCACAATCTCAGCAGTGATAACTTTGCCCCAAAAAGGGAAGCATCTCAGCTGCAACTGCTGATCAACAAAAAATGTCAAACATGTCCCTTTGACGGAAGTTGATAAAACAATCAACTTTTATCTAGCAGGGACTACCACACACTGATCGAAATTCGGACAATCCCTGCTGAACCAGCCCAATTCGAAGCAGTGTATGGCCAGCTTTAGTCTGCTTTAAATGTACACAGCAGTCACGTGCATAAATGAATACTTTGAATCTATTTCACAAATAGCAGCTATAGCACTTGGTTTCTCCTTATGTGTTCTGCAGCTGTCTCTAATGGGATCCAATGATAAATTACATGTGAACCACTCACATTCCAAGCGCCCCCTGGTGGTCCTCTCCCCAGCACCAAGTGAGGAATGGCTCTCTCTGGTTCTAGAGTCCAGCCCAGTACCGATTCCACGTCTCCGAGAAAATCAGTGTCAGGTTTGAGCAGAGTGTCAAACAACAAAGCAGCTGGGCTGTTGGAGCGTCCTTCCAAGCCCTCAGACAAATACTCCAGATCCTGGAAAAAACAAAAATTGAAAACTTTTAATTTGTTAATTAAGATATATTGATAATCAACAGAGGTCCAGGTATGAAATAAAGCTAGACACCCCTTAAAGTGGTCATTAATAACTGCTTGTCTACCAGGGCAATTTTTAAAAATTTTCACACACTTTAAAATCTGCATTTTTTTTTACAAGAAATGACTTCAATCCCAAACTTTCGGGTTCATTAGTCACAGGGGGGGTCAAGGAGTGAATGCTTCTGGGTTCCCTCCTCCTGTCAATGCTACAGCACTTTAATGTGGTCCATACTTTTCTGAAGGAATTAGAGAGCCCAGAAACCACCGCAAGTGCCACCACACCTTCAGAGCCCCATAAAAATGATTGAACAGCTCTAGAGTCAACTGGATCGTTTTTATCTAAAAGCCCATCACCAGCTCTAGAAATCAATGCCAAGCCCCGGAATACCAGGGTGTTTATAAATGGACCTTGTTAAACAAGGATTTAAACATCACTAGTTTGTTATGCCCTGTGCTCTGGAAGGGGTTATAGAAACCCTTAAAGCGGATCTAAACCCTCCGAAAAGGAAAGTTGCCATCTTAATCTCAGTTTGATCTGCAGTTGCGATGGTGCTGCACCTTTGATCAGTCATGACACCAGCCATTTGATGGCTTGACAATTCAGTTGTAAACCGAAGCAACTATGACATACCTTGAGTGCCGGTCCACACAGGGGCAACCTGACTTACAGCGCGACTTTGCAAGGCGATTTGGAGGCGACTTCACCGTGACTTACAATGCAACTTCAAGTCGCCTCCAGGACAGGCGACTTTGCCTGTGGCCAATCAGAGCTAATCAGCTCTTGTGACATAATTGTTGTTCCTGTTCTCTTCCTGGGTAAATTCTTTTCTTTTTCCTGTAAAGTTGCTTCACTATAGATGAGGATCTGACTTGGAGGCGACTTCCATTGAAATCTATGGGTTCAAGTCGCCTTGAAGTAGTACAGGATCCTTTTCTGAAGTTGGAGCGACTTCAGCAGTGTACATTAAGACGGCTCTCATTAACTATAATGGAATTTCTTATGTCCAGCGACTTGAGGTCTGACAAGTCGGATCCTAAGTCGCTGTAGTGTGAACCGAGCCTGAATGTCGTAGATCATGTGTAGATCATGACAATATGTGATTATTGTGGTGAAGAAGCTTCATCGCTCATCACAAGAAGTCTACACATAAGATATATTTACACTGTTACAGAAAGCTATTGGCATGAAATATGTAAGGTATTCTATGACCTCCCCCCCTCCGCAAAAAATAAATAAATAAAAGATCTGCAGTGAACACTAGTTGTTATGTAAAGGGCATGGAGTTTAAACATTCCATTTAAAGTATTGTTTTACAGATATACTGTATATATAACTCAGTAGCCTGTATTAGACAGCTTGCTTCCATTACACATTTTTAAAGACAAGTATTTTATTTTGATTGCCCACATACCAACACACTGACCTAAAATGGTTGTACATGTCAGCTAATAATTATAAAAAATAGTATTTGATAGCTGTAGCTCCCTAAGGCAACTGCTTGTATGGCCTCACGGTGATAATCTACTGGCTGAAAGAGACACCTGTAGGCACCTCTCTACGGTTAACTGTATTAGTTAGAAAAATTTGGGTTTTCTACACCATAAATGTGTTCTAATGTTACCAAGAGCCATGGGGAACTTTTCCAGACTGATTATTCACAGTAAAGCTTATCAAACGTGCCGCATTTCACACGGCCTCAGGTCATAGTGAACCTTCCACAGGGCCGATCACCTCTAGTGTCATCAGCTAGCTGGTTGTCAAAAGCCCCTATGTATTGGAGTGTTACTTGAAAGACCTGATTTTTAATATCCGGTGCTCTTGTGTCCCCCTTTCCCTTACTTTGACAAAAGAATGGGATTTAAATAATTGCCAGCATAGCTCAAATATTATGCCGCGTACACACGGTCGTACTTTTCGTCTACAAAAGTCGGACAGCCTGTCCGACAGACTTCCGGCAGACTTTCGGTGGACTTGCGGCGGACTTGCGGCCTACTTTCTAACGAACGGACTTGCCTACACACGACCACACAAAAGTCTAACGGATTCGTACGTGATGACGTACACCGGACTAAAATAAGGAAGTTCATAGCCAGTAGCCAATAGGTGCCCTAGCGTGGCTTTTTGTCCGTCGGACTAGCACACAGACGAGCGGATTTCGGGGTCCGTCGTAGTTACGAAGTAAAGTTTTAAAGCATGTTTCAAATCTAAAGTACGTCGGATTTGAGGCTAAAAAAGTCAGTTGAAAGTCCGGAGAAGCCCACACACGATCGGATTACCAGCCAGCTTTAGTCCATCAGCGTCCGTTGGACTTTTGTAGACGAAAAGTAGGACCGTGTGTACGCGGCATTAGATTGCCATGAAAGCAATTTGCTTGTCACAGATGTTCCCTTCGTCTTCTTTGAGATCAATTTGCTGGAGTTTTAGCCATTTTCATGTATTGCTTCTGTGTCAATGGACTAAACTTCAAAGTCAACATGATAGCCAATTCTAACCACTGTAACATTATAACATATACTGTATGTTGCAGATATAGCAATGATCATGTGACTGCATAATTTCATATATAAAAGTACACAAACCTGTTCTGTGATAGGAACACCAGGGAATTCTTCTAGTTTCCTTTGTAACAATGGATTAGGATGTACAGCTCCTTCTTTCACATATGGAGTATATCCAGACAATAAGTAGGACAGACAAATCCCTGATGGACCATTACCTAAAAGCAAGCAAACATTAATCATTAAATAGATATATCTATATGTTTTGAAAAGCAACACATGAAAAATCGCACATTTGTAAATACGCTTTCTACGTATGAGCAGAATTTTTTTGGCCATTAATTTTCATTTTCTCCAGTTGCCTGGACCCAATGATGAAAGTAAGACAATGCAACATGAGAACTAAAAATGCACAGCTCCCACGGGGAGAACAGCAGGCAGATCAAAGCTATATGTATTATAATAGAGTTAATATATATTTATGCAAGGGAGAAGGATATGCCATCTATTGCGCCTTTTATGTCTTGGGATAGCAGCTCTGAAGCATGAGTGTGACAGACCTAGCCGAGACAGAGGCTTTTGGAGAGGACTGAATGCAAGCCTCTTGCCTTCTGATTATGGGCCCTGGATTTTCAAGGGAACAATACACTTTGCGAGGTGAATGAGAAATCCAGTCTGATCTGTACTAATCAGACTCAATCTTGTTTATATTGTATATTGTCTCATTCTGTTGTGGACTCTTTGCTGTGATCATTTGGGAAGTGTATCTCTATGAAGGGAGGGGGGATTCCTCCAGCAGCCCTCCTGCTGATAAGACTGTTTACTGAGGAGAAGTGTGAACACACCTGACCTGTGTGTCCATTGTCTTTGGACAGTTTAACCCGCCCTCTTTTCCAAGGGTGGGGGGGGGGGGCGAGTCTCTGAGTTATTTTATCGGTTGTGTCCGTGTGATAATAAGACAGTCCATGTTAGCAACTAAGCAAGTCTCGCCTTGTTTTGTGCTTTGTGAGCGGTTGGAATATCTGATATCTATATCCAGACTGGGAGGAAGTGGTATACTGATGGAAGCACTCAAGCGGAGTGTGGGACGTTCCGTGACAATGAGTTTATTGTCAAGGGTGGACATATTGATCCAAAAGTCACCTGTTTTGTAATTTCAGTAGAGAGAATATTAAAGTGATACTAAAGTCTTGTTTTTTTGTTTCAAAATAACAAACATGTTATACTTACCTGCTCTGTAGAGTTGGTTTTGTACAGAGCAGCCCTGATTCTTCTCTTCTCAGGTCCCTCTTCGGTGCTCCTGGCCCTTCCCTCCTGTTGAGTGCCCCCATAGCAAGCAGCTTGCTATGAGGGCACCCAAGCCGAACCGCAGCTCTGTGTATCCATATACAGTGTGCTCCTGTACCATTAGGAAGGGGTGGGCTGCCCTTCAGTCCTCCTGCCTGCATTTATCCATCGGAATGCATGTGCCTCCACTATGGGGACACTCATATTTTAGTGTTAGGACCACAGATATCAGGGTGCCATGACGAGGCTCTGTGGCTTACGCATGCGCTTGCAAATGCGTTTGGACTAAAAGCCTGTTTTTAACGCATACTGTTAGACAGGTCAATTTCATTGTCTGCGAGCTGTTGGTAAGTAGGCTTGGAAATTTTTCCTGGGCATCCCCCAGGCTTTGTTTGCATCTGTGTATCCATTCAGAGACAGAGCCATGGCCCAGCCCCACCCCCTCTCTCTCTTCATTGGCTCACTGAATTTTATTGACAGCAGCAGGAGGCTGCTTCACTGCTGTCTCAGCCAATCAGGAGGGAAAACCCTAGACAGCCGAGTCTCTCGTGCAACATGGCTAGATTAGAGGGAGCTCAGGTAAGTACTAGGGGGGCTGCTGCACACAGAAGGATTTTTATTTTAATGCATAGGATGCAATAATATAAAAAAAACTTCTGCCTTTACAACCTGGTATATTTCCCATTACACAATTATAGCATACAGACATTTATGCTAGCATATACAGTACATCAGAAAAGTTATACAGTGGAATCCACATTGTTGGTATTAACAGATAAATAGGCCTAAAAAAGCCTGACTACTAGAATCAAGGCATGGATGAATCCATCCATTCACATGAACACACAGCTTAATCCTGAAATCCCAGCAGAGGCGACCATCATTGAATCCAGATAGTCTAAAACTGGACATAGATGGATCAAAATTTGACCGGTTTAGCAGGGACCAGACAAATTTAGATCCATGTGTGTCCATGCCTATAGGACAGACGATCATTAGAATGACTTTTATTAATAGGCTGGAAAATTGGAAACTTTTTCTTGATCATATGGCTGCAGCCTGCTGTCAGAATACAATGTTCCAGTGGGAAGGATTCCTCGCGTGTGTGGATGGAGGAATCCATATGTTTATTTTATATTTTTTCATCCCGCAGGCTGATCGAAAAAAACCCAAAAAAACAGTAATCTGTGACCAGCTTTAAGTACCTGAATTTGCAGTATCAGATTGGAAGAAGGATGAAGAGCAGTATGAATCTATATAGCTTTAAGCTGGATACATGGGTCGAGATTCAGTCGGTTAACCAGGGACTTTTGTACAACCAGCCTGTTGGATTTTCCCCGCACAATAAGGCCACAGGCTATAGCCAACAGTGCTGATCAGTGTATTCTGAATGTCAGAATACAAAGGCTCAGTAGGGGGGATTCCCCCATCCACCTCGGGTGTGTGGATGAGGAAGAGTCATTATATATATGGGCTGCTTTACTGTATTGTAACACTGGGTGCTTGTTGATAAGAGGAGAGCACAGCGAGCAGAGGGATAACTTAAGGTTAGTGATCCAGGAATTGAGTAACTATATTAAAGTAAAAGTCCACCCTAACACTAAAATCCCTACATCTGCAGACATCCACATTCTAATGCCCCGTACACACGGTCGGATTTTCCGACGGAAAATGTGTGATAGGACCTTGTTGTCGGAAATTCCGACCGTGTGTGGGCTCCATCACACATTTTCCATCGGATTTTCCAACACACAAAGTTTGAGAGCAGGCTATAAAATTTTCCGACAACAAAATCCGTTGTCGGAATTTCCGATCGTGTGTACACAAATCCGACGCACAAAGTGCCACGCATGCTCAGAATAAATAAAGAGATGAAACTTATTGGCTACTGCCCCGTTTATAGTCCCGACGTACGTGTTTTGCATCACCGCGTTCAGAACGATCAGATTTTCCGACAACTTTGTGTGACCGTGTGTATGCAAGACAAGTTTGAGCCAACATCCGTCGGAAAAAATCCTGGGATTTTGTTGTCGGAATGTCCGATCAATGTCCGACCGTGTGTACGGGGCATAAGTCTAACCTATCTAGCCCTGTAAAGAAGAAATCTCTATACATACCTTTTTTTAAGCCGCTCCGGTCCGGTCTCCAGCGGTGGAAGCTCTGCAGAGGACACAGCCGACAATGGCTGTGAAATGAATGGGAAGTGACCAATAGAGTTACTATGGGGCTTCCATTGTCGGGTGCCTCCTCTGCACCCGCCTCCACAGCGAAGCTGATTTCTTCTTTACAGGGCTTTATAGGTTAGTGTTAGATCATGGAAGTCTGTAGATGTAGGGATTTTAGTGTTGGGGTGGACTTATCCTTTAGGAGCCTGCAAGGATGGGCAACTTCTTACCCAATACAAGTCAATGGGAATGCAAAAGCAATTTGAAGCACATTGATGCAGTTTTAGACAGGCACAAAAGCAGATCAGAAGGAGGTCAACTGCAGATCAAATGCACCTGACAATGAACTCTGAATGATCTCAGATGGAAGCTGAATGCACCCAAAACATGCTGCAAATGCCCATCAGGCCCTAGACTGGCTGAACTGAATTACTAATCTTTAAGCAGGTAAGGCAGTTTACATATTTGTATTTAACTGTGGATTAAGCTGTTTGCCTGGTGTTCAGCTTTAGGGCAAAGTATTCCATTTATTTATGTTGGTACATTATTGTATTCCCCATTCAATACATGTTTTCCCTGCTCTGAGTGAATATGTAAGAACATAAAACATATCTGTGCCCTTTGTGATGGTCATTGAGATATGATTACGGTACATTTGGAACAATAATGTATTGCTCCCCTACAGAGAACCTGCTGAGCCACTTCCAGCGTTGGCTGGCAGGGACTTCAGTGGGTATGGGCATGGTGTACTTATATAATGTAATACAAGTTACAGCTGGCCCTTGTGTGCCTGTAAACTAAAGACAATGCTAATTAGCACACAATGTAGGTCTCTGACAACATAGATCAAGGTTAAATTCAGGACACATCACTGAACTTTAAATGCATATGAAAATCTCATGCAAAGCATGTCTGATTAAATGGTTTCTTGTTATATCTTGTATCTCTGCTTTGTTCTCACTCTAAATAATATATAATTACACTATTGGAACTAGGTAGATAGTTTTGGCCTGTAGAAGACAATTTTCTACTTGCCAGATTGCTAACATGGTAATGTAAATGTAACAGGTATGAGGAATACAAATAGGGCCTTTTATGCTTCTAGATTAGAAGAAATTCCTTATTGCCAAACAAAAGAACTAATATTGCCATACCAAGCCTATTGGCTCTGGCCTCTGATTAGCAGCATACTATGGCCACTTGCCAGCCAACTTGAGTTGTACAGTATATACATAGCCAAACATTTTTTTTTTAGTTTTGGGTACAGTATGGAAGAGCCTACCCTGCCAGGTTATTTTTTTGCTGACTGTGTAGCATTGGGGATATGGGCAAATGCCAGCCAATCAGAATTCTGTAATCAAGGACGCATAGTTGCAGTTGGTTGTAAGACATTATTTAGTTACCACTGGTCTGTATCAATGGGCTTATTCAATAATTATCATATGGAAAGTGAACTATCCAGAGCAACCAATCAGAATGCATCTTGTGATGTGGAACTATGTGTATGGCACGTAAACTTATATTACAAGAATGGATATCAAACCAACCACCAACAATAGATCAATGGATTAAAGCAATTAATCCTAATCTAAGACAAGAGGAACGAACATATAAACATAGGAGAAGTCCTAAAAAATGTGTGAAAATCTGGGACTGGTGGTTAGTCTCCAACTTGTCTGAACAGTCAGTTAAGTATATTAACGATACTGAGGAAAGTTGACAATGAGTTAGATTTTTGGAGGGGAATAATTGCATATGAATATAAGTACCATTTAGGTGTAATAATGTGATGGAGGGTTCTGAATAACGATTGCAATACAGTCTGGTGAGTGCAGATATGGAAAGTTCCTTTTATTTTTGCTTCACCTCTTTTTTTGTATGTGCTGTTATTGGGCGGGGATATGTGATGCTTATGTTTTGTGTGTATTTCATTTTGTTTGTATATGGAAAAATAATAAAAAACGATTTGATTAAAAAAAAAAAAAAGAATGCATCTTGTATAGGTTTCCCTTCCTTAAAAGGTAGTTGAAATGGTTTACTGTGGTCTGTGCTCTTTAGACTGTTAATTTAACATGTCTTCAAGACAGCCTGTCACACTTAAAGCGGGGTTCCCATTTAAAAAAAAAAAAAATTAAAAGTCAGCAGCTACAAATACTGCAGCTGCTGACTTTTAATCGGACACTTACCTGTTCCAGGGTCCAGCGATGCGGGGGATCGAAGCCCCGCTCATCTCCCCCTCCGCTCGGCGGCACTGGCATTTCAACTGTGGGTGCCCGGCTGTGGCTTCACCCACTGTCACTGGCCCCGCAATCATCTGGGACCGGTCACGTGTCCCAGATGATTGACAAGAGGGAGGGTGGAGAGGCAATCTCTCTTCCTGCGCCGAGGGAAGCGACTTTAGGAGCCCAGGCACCGAAGGAGACAGACTACGAGGGACCCCCTAGCAACAGGCATTTAGAGGTGAGTAAAAAAAAAAATTTCTCCAAATGTTTTTTTTGGATTTTTTTTAAGAAGATTACTATTTTTTTTTTTTTTTGGGGGGTGGAACTCCACTTTAACAAGGAACTATAACATCCTATCCTTTACAGCCAAAGAAGCTGCCCTCTTAGCCTCCATTTGAACTGCAGTTGCCATGGTGCTGTACATGTAATCAGCTATGACACCATCAATTTGATGGCTTGATAGTTAAGTTGAAAGTACAAGGAACTGTGACAGTTATCAATTACAGTGCCCCTTAACTGAAAAAAAAAAATCAATGGGTTTAGTTCCACTTTAAAAATAACATGGTTAAAAAAAATATGGCATAAATATTGTAAAAACAAATAAGAACTGAGCAAGCACAACTCTTCTTAAAGGACGGATGTGGAAGCGCTCCTACTCACATAGCTCTCTTCAGACCTAAGCGGAAAATCTGATCGTGTGTACACACACGATCAGATTTTCCGCAGACAAAACCTCAAACTTTTGTCCGAAGGCCGTTGGCCCCAAACTTGTATTGCATACAAACGGCACACAATTGTCAGCCAACAAACACGAACCAAGTGATGTACTATGTGTTTTTTCAGCTCTTTAGCGCCACCCTTTGGGCTCCTTCTGCTAGCTTCATGTTAGTAGAACTTTGGTGAGTGTTGATTTTCATTTCGCACTTTTCAGTTTGTTTCTGAGCGGCCGTTTGTCAACCAGCCATGTTGCGGAATCGGAGGAGATAACGTGTTATTTATTATTGGCCTTGGAGTTATTGCTTTGACCCAAGTCCAGTCCAGGAACAGGAGGAGGAGAATTTCTTGGACCAAAAATTGGTTGCTTTATTAAACGTGACCAATTATGTCATATGCCTTTGCTGCGGGAGCTCCAGGAGAATAATCCGGATGATTTTCGAAATTATCTCCGGATGACGGACCCCTGCTTTCACCGACTCCTGGCATTGTTGACCCCCTATATTAAGAAGCAGGACACATGCATGAGGCTTTTATTTTATGGTTGAATAATGATTTGATTTGGTATATTTTCTATATTTTTGGATTCATAGAATGCACTTTTTGGTTAAGTTCTATTGGCAGATAACATGTCTAATTTTATTTCTTTTTTTAATGCACAATAAAAAATTGTGTAGAGTAATACTTGGCTATGTGCTTTACTTCAAATGACAGTTTAGAGTAGGCAGTTACATTTTAAAAAATACAATGTAAAATTAACAAGGGACACCAACATAGTTGTAACTACGGGATAATGGTGTTGTGGTAACTTGTACAAAAAAAATAAATAACAAGTATAATAATATTATTCTTGATATCACTAGAAAAAAAAAGCCTTTGAAAATTTGTTTGCAATAACTCCATCAGTATCACCAGCAAAGCAGCTTCATTATTATCCCATTAAAGAAGAAGAGAATTGTGTGCTGCATTTTGAGATTTCAGAATTTGGCGCGTCACAAATGTTAATTCTCCATTACAAACGCTAGTTTACAAGACCGACCACTTCTGGCTGGTCCTTGCTTCCAGGCATGTGTGTTTGTACTTTGGACTTTTGTCCGACGGACTTGTGTACACACGCTTGGAAAATCTGACAACACACATTTGTCTGCGAGAAATCCAACAACAGCCTGTCATCACACAATTCCCATTGGAAAATCCGATCGTGTGTACGAGGCTTAAGAGTGGTTATTGCTAAAGTGGAAGAGTTCTAAACGGAAATCAGCAGAGAAACTTCTCCATTTCAGTTTTTAAGAATTATAAGCAACGCCATGACTAAGCAGTATGCAAATCCAACAGGCAAACACTTACCGATAATAACCACGGGAAGGGGTGACCATTCACTTGTCTGATAATCTGCTAATTCCATAGACATTTTGGTCTCTTGAATGAAGCAAATCAGAGAACCTGTAATTAGAAAATAGGCATTTTAATGATCTATATCTGGTACATGCTGTCCTCTTAAGGAATGATCAGTTATAACGGTATTATATATTCTGGTACTGAAGTTCTGGTGGTGTTCATTTTGGTGCTGAACAGAAGTGAAAATATCAGTGCTGTCCAAGGTACCCCAAAGTTCCTCACTATGCCCTACCCTAAAGTACTCCCCAGCAGTGGTAGTAAAGTCCTGTCTGCCATGTTTACCTACAGGTAAGCTTACAATAATAAAAATAAAATGAATATATTAGACATGTGCACAGCCAAAAAATTCATTCATTTTCGTTTTCATTTCATTAGTTTATTATTTTTTTCGTTTTTCGGGTCATTTGTTATGATCGCGATTCGTAAATTCGTTCATTCGTAAATTCGTAAATGCGTTCATTCGTACATTCGTACATTCGAACATTCGTTCATTTGTACATTTGTACATTCGTAAATTCGTAAAATTGTACATTTGTAAATTAGAAGATTCGGAAATTTGTAAATTCGAAGTTTGAAATTCCAAAAAAACGAAAATTCAAAAATCTGAAATAGTAACTAACTATTAAATTATAGGTATTGTAATTTCCTTTCAAATTTGACTGTCAGTGAAAGTAACAAATACGAATTTATCCGAAGTTACGAATTATCCAAAACGAATGCTGCATCTAAACAAATGGAATGGAACAAATTAATAATAAATAATAATATTAAAATGTTGTTATTATTATTATTGTTATTTATTATTATTAATTCATTACGTTCCATTCCGTTTTTTCGGATCATTCATAACTTCAGATAAATTTGTATGTGTTACGTTCACTAACAGCCAAATTTGAAAGGAAATTACAATACCTATAATTTAATAGTTACTAGTAATTACTAATAGTTAAATTATTAGTTAACTATTATTTCAGATTTTCGAATTTACAAACGAATGCCCGAATTTCTGAATGTCCAATTTTATCAAATTTACGAATATTCGGAAAAATTAGTTAAACGGGTTTTCGTTAATTCGGATATTCCCGAATTAACGAATTTGTCGAAATTAGTTAAAAAACTAATTCGGAACGAAACGAATTGCACATGCCTAGAATATATCCTAAACATGCACCGTTTAAGAGATATCCCACAGAATAGCAGCTGGTGACGTCACTGGCGCATGGGCTCTGAAGGAATGGCATGCCGTTCCTTCAGAGGTCTGTGCCGTAAACAGTGGCTCCCATGCGCAGGAGTGATGTCATCACAGCTCGGCCAGTCAGATGGCTGGAGTCCGCAAACCTGAAGACTGGGTGTAGATGGAAGCCCTGTCAGTGGTGGAGGGCTTTGTTTTAAGGTAAGTGGGATGCCTTGCAGGGTGACATTTTTTTTTACAAAGTTTACTACCACTTTAAAGTGTATACATAGCCATATTTTATTTTCTAGAAAAGGAAAAGATTAAAACCTCTTCCAGGATATTTTTTTTCCTGCAATCTGTGTACCATTGTGGAAGTTTCACTTCACTTCTTGTCCCGTAGACGCAACAGGAAGTTGGATAAAATCTCCCAAAGAGAAGGGAATCCCCCTTTTAGACAAATGTTCCAGAACAGGTGTCCCCATTGGATGATTTTCTCTTCCATCCTGTTCTGTAGACAACTTTAAAATGTTATATTTTCCTCAATAGTCATCAGTACAAATAGAGGGGGAAATCCATTGGGGATGAGCCTGTAACATTCACCTTCCTCCAGCACTTTACAGTCACACTTTATTCAGAAGTGAAAATTAAGGCCCCTTTCACACTTGTGCGACTTCAAAGTCGCGCGATTTTGCCGCAATTTTAACGTGATTTGGGAGCAGTACTACTTTGTACGACTTTGCCACAACTTTGGCATTAACCATTCTCAGCTTGTGCTTACAAAGTCATACTGAAATCGTGTCTATATTATTCAGGTACGATTTGCATGCTACTTGAGGGTTTAACATTGAGGTCTATGGACATCAACTCGCATGGAAGTTGGACCAAAGTAGTGCAGGGACTACTTTAAAGTCGGCACGACTTGAAGTCGTGCCAATATGAATGGTAGTCATTGAAAACCATGGAGAATGACTTGTCATACGATTTTGCAGTACAAAATCGTGAGACAAGTCTTATAAGTGTGAAAGGGGCCTAAGGCTGAACTCTGGGAATTACACAAAAACACCCTTTCAGTGTGGATTCAAGAATTAAACAATTGTTAAATCTAGGGGTAGAAAAATAAGGCGCAATACTTCCATTACTCCTCGCTTTGGCGCTCTCTTCTCTCCAGCACTCTGGGCGGACCCCCACCATCCTCATCTACAATGCAGGGCTAAAAGTCCTACGTTGTATTTGATGACATCAGAGTGTGACCACTACCTGGAGCATCTTAGTGAAGAGGCTTCAGGTTATGGGTCACAAAGATGGGGGGAGCCTACCAGAGCGAGGAAAACTGTATTACGCCTTATTTCTCAACCTCTAGACTTACTAACAACTAAACTCTTGCTAACAAGCCCCCTATGTGATAGCATTTGGCAGATTACATGCCTAATAGACCCCCAATGTCTCCCCTGCTCTCCACTGCAACTAATGAAGCACAGATTGTGCTTGATAAGCTGGATCCTCAGCTACAGTAGCTGAGTAATGACAGCTGTGAACCTGGAAGTAATGTATTACGCATTCCTTCCAAGTGTATTAGTGACAGAGGAGATTGGGGAATGCATGTTCCCGATCACCTCCTGCTCTCCTAAACTGGCCATACGTGGATTGAAAAATCGAGTAATCTATAGCCAGCTTACTGCAAGGTGCTTATCGGTCTGGAAGAAGTAGGAAGAGTAATATGAATCTATCCAGCTTTTAACTTCATCCGGTTCAGCAGGGACTCTTGATCCATGTATGGGCAGGCTGGTTGCACAAAAGTTGTTCTATCAATTGACTTCTGTACAATTAGCTTGTCAGATTTACCCCATTCAATCAGCGCTGCCAGCTACAGCCCACAGCTCTGATCAGTGTATTCTGATGGCAGGAAAGTCTCCCCACTGTCAGAATACAATAGCTCAGTGGGAAGGATCTCCCCATCCACATTGAGTGTATAGATGGGGGGCTGCCTTAGTTACTGATGTGTACCACGGTCCTGGAGGAACTAGAAGGTGCCTGTGGAGCGGGTAAGGGGTGGCAACTTTGGTCTAAATAAATAAATACCACACAAGTAAATGAGACTGTAAATTTTACCATTACAAAGCAGTCATCCACCTCCAGACCAGCACCTATGCTTAGGGCTGAGATGATCATCTTTGGCAAACATAGCAGTCTTTCAGATGCAGGGTGAGGCATTGTCTCTGCCTCCCCTCCCCCAGGGATCACTCACTGGGACTGTGGTAAAATCTCATTTTTCTGGCAGCTCGCAAGCAGGCTGGGGACTGATTGTTGTATATTCACACCCGAAGTGTCAGCACACTTGATATGTATAGTACATATGTTTCTGGGTCTGTAACTTGCTAAATAGTGAAGCAAAAAAAAAAAAAAATGAAGGTTGTACATTAAAAAACAAGTCAGAAATGGCAGCTTCTATAGTTATATCTTGACTTCACATCGCCGTTCAATTGTGAGGCCGTGCAACGTTGCACCCCAACACAACTGACGTCCTTTTTTTCCCCACAAATAGAGCGTTTTTTATTTTTTGTGCTATAAACAAAAAAAGAGCGACAATTTTGAAAAAGAAACGCATTATTATTTACTTTTTGCTATAATAAATATCCCCAAAAATATATAAAAAAAAAAATTTTTCCCTCAGTTTAGGCCGATATGTATTCTTCTACATATTTTTGGTAAAAAATCGTAATAAGCATATATTGGTTGGTTTGCGCAAAAATTATAGCATCTACAAAATAGGGGAAAGATTTATGGCATTTTTATTATTATTTTTTTTTCATTAGTAATGCCAGCGATCTGCGATTTTTATCGGGACTGCGATATTATGGCGGACACATCGGACACTTTTGACACATTTTTGGGACCATTGGCATTTATACAGCGATCAGTGCTATAAAAATGCACTGATTACTGTAAAAATGTCATTGGCAGGGAAGGGGTTAACACTAGGGGGCGATCAAGGGGTTAACTGTGTTCCCTGTGTGTTTCTAACTGTAGGGGGAGGGGACTGACTAGAGGAAATGACGGATCATGGTTCCTATCTATTAGGAACACACAATCTGTCACTCCTCACAGAGCAGAACAGGGATTTGTGTGTTTCTGTGTTCTGCCTCTCGTGCCCGCGATCGCCGGTCATCGCGACCGTCGGCCATGAGCATCGGCACCCCGCAGTGCAGCAGGTGATCACATATGCAGCACCAGGGCAGTTGATGATCAAACAGAAGAAGCTTCCTTGGCTGTAAAGGATAGAAGGGTTTATTTCCTCACTAAGGCTGTCAGCAGATCGGCCTCTACAAACTCGTCAGTGCCTAAAAATGGAGAGCAACTGAGCATGTGCAGAGCATGGTGAGACCGCGTATTACTGGACTTTAAACTGTATAGACACTTATTTTATAGTGCCACTATACTCTGGTCCCCTTGATTGTGGCTCCGCCCCCTCCACCAATGCCTGTAAGGTGAATTTTCATGAACCTAAAATGACTTCCTGGACCCATTAGAGAGATCATAACAAGGCTTTGATTCTCCGCCGCACACGCCAAGTCCCTCAGGTAAGGTAGATTATAATGTTGTTACCACATCAGCTGGCACCATCTATTTCCAGAGGAGACAAGATCATATGTGATGAGATACATATACTGTAAGCAACAGAGGAAACAAACCCGATATGTAATCAGTGCTGAGAATTTGTATAATAAGCACGGAAAAAAAGAGAAAATTAACATATAGATTGCAGCAGGCAATCAGTAAGTTTGTAACCTGCACTAAAAAAGGAGGAAAAAAAAAAAAAGCAGTCAGGTCTCTATGAAATATTGCATATGAATAATTTGTATTTACCATTTCCAGCCAGTAGATGGAGCTCTAGGCTCATTTTCATGTGTTTACCAGGCTAACATTAACTGCATTGTTGCAAAAGTCTGTTTACAAAGTAATTAGGGATTATCATTGATGGGAGTATTTTATGGGCTAAACAATACAATAGAATCTCAAGGTGTCTATGCTAAGTGAGAACTATATGTTTGAAATAACTGTAGAATAATTGATATTTACTATTTCTAGACAGTAGGTGAAGCTCCGTCTCCTTTTGCATGTGTTTACCAGGCTAATGTTAACTGCTTTGGAGAAAAAAGGCTGTTTACAGAGCTTTCAGAGAGGCACAGTTAGGACTTTTCTGGCTAACAAATATAATAGCGTCTTGAGATTTCTAGTCTAAGGGCTAAAGGGTCTATTTATAAAGCATTTGTTGGATGAGGCTGCACACATTTTCCCCATATTTTCTCTAATAATTTGACTTTTTCTAACTGCCAGCTCCATCTAGTGGCCAAAATGCAGTATATTTTCTGAAATACCTCAATCAGAAAATATATCTCTATTTTGGAAGAATACACTTCATTTTGGACACTAGATGGAGCTGAAGATCCCAGGCATCATAGTAGAGAAAATATAGGGAAAGTTTGAGCAGCCTGGACGAATGCTTGTGGCATTCATTTAACAAATGATTTATAAATAGACGCCTAAGTGATTGAAATGACTGGCATGCTCATATTAAACTGATATATAGCTCGGGGCACACCAAGTGTTGATTGAACAGTAAAAGTTATGTAAAAAAAATTAGACAGTGGCCATGACAGGTGCTTGAAAATACTTTGTGTTTAAATCCTTATTTCCAATCAACATTTCAGTTCCATGTAAACATGGTAGTTAATCTGCCCGATATAGTATTTGTGATAAGATCAAGTCAATGTGCTGTAAAGATAAAATACATTACATGTCACAAAGCTTGAAGTATCAGTCATTATAAAAGTGGAAAAATTAATGTTTGACAAAGAAAACCTCCAGTTCTAATACTGTACCTAAAGATAGTGACGGCACTCTGAACAATGAACTTTGGCTGTATATGTCCCATTACCCAACTGTGTCTGCTGGTCATTACCAAATACATTCCATAACGAAGACAGTCACGTTATCGCTCTGGAATATTCCCGACTTTTATCTCGTCTCCTGTAATCTATTACAAAGCCCCGATGCTCCTTTATCTGAGCAGAATATACTAGACTACATTTTGTTTCATATTAATGAAAGTGCGGAGGAATATAAATAGCGCTGCATTACAATGACCCTTTCCCGAAGGTCTCTCTGATTTAGAATACATACAGCCTTATTAAATGTGGCCATATACATTCTAACTTACTGACACTTCTTTTTCTGCCCCATAAACATTACTGAAGAGCTCACATTAGCTTTACAAGCATACCCAGCGGCTGGATGGGCGGCTTTTAGAGTGACACAGACCTCCATTATTTATTCATATAATTCCACTTGATGTTCTGGAGTTTGGTTGCTGCTGCTACTGCTCTTCTAATGCGCTAACACAGACTTTATGGGCCTGATTTACTAAAGGCTGTTCACTTTGCAAGGGAATTTGCCTTAGCTTAGTAAAGGATGTGAAGCTCTGCTGACTTACATCACCCAATCTAAGATACTGATTTTTTTTTTCCTTGCACAAGAGTGGGTTTTCTTTGCAAAGTGGATTTTTCCCACATTTACTTGATTTAAGGGAAAATCCTTGCAAACTGATCAAACTATTTGCCTTTAGAAAACACCTTTGCCTGTTCTGGATGAAATGCGATTGGTTACTGTGAGTTGATGCATTTTGTACATTATTCTTCTTCATAAGGGTCAACCGAGATGTGTATTTTGGGGTTTGTGCACATTTGCGGCTAGGGGGGTGGTAAAACCAGGCAGTAGAGCTGTGCCCCCCCCCAACCCCAACTGTCAGCCAAACCAGGAAAGGCAGCCTCTCAGGGCTGCACGCATGCTGTGCTTTGCAATCACAACAAAAATGAAACAGCATGTTACATTTGGTGGACAAAAAAGGGGGAAAAAATAGAAGCCTGACTTTAAAGGTTGCCACTATAATCCCAATAGGAAAGAAAATGGTCTCACATTATAATAAAATGTCAACATTTATTTAGATCACATTTAAAACATATGATAAAAAAAGAATACATAGACATGTCTTATTGGTATGCTGTCCCATATGTACAGTTGTGCTCATAACTTTACATACCCTGGCAGAATTTATGATTTCTTGGCCATTTTTCAGGGAATATGAATGATAACACAAAAACTTTTCTACCACTCATGGTTAGTGTTTGGCTGAAGCCATTTATTATCAATCAGCTGTGTTTACTCTTTTTAAATCACAATGACAACAGAAACTACCCAAATGACCCCGATCAAAAGTTTACATATCCAAGTTCTTAAAACCGTGTATTGCCCCCTTTAACATCAATGACAGCTTGAAGTCTTTTGTGGTATTTGTGGATGAGACTCTCTATCTTCTCAGATGGTAAAGCTGCCCATTCCTCTTGGCAAAAAGTGGCTCAATGATATTGAGGTCAGGAGACTGAGATGGCCACTCCAGAACCTTCACTTTATTCTGCTGTAGCCAATGACAGGTCGACTTGGCCTTGTGTTTTGGATCATTGTCATGTTGGAATGTCAAAGTACGTCCCATGCGCAGATTCCTGGCTGATGAATGCAAATGTCCCTCCAGTATCTTTTGATAACATACTGCATTCATTTTGCCAACAATTTTGACCACATTTCCTGTGCCTTTGTAGCTCACACATCCCCAAAACATCAGCGATCCACCTCCGTACCTTTCATCATGGGCCTTGTTGACTCCTCTCCAAATGTAGCGTTTATGGTTATGGCCAAAAGGCTTAATCTTGGTCTCATCACTCCAAATGACTTTGTGCCAGAAGGTTTGAGGCTTGTCTCTGTGCTGTTTGGAGTATTGTAAGCGGGATTCTTTGTGGCATTTACGTAGTAATGGCCTTCTTCTGGCGACTCGACCATGCAGCCCATTTTTCTTCAAGTGCCTCCTTATTGTGCATCTTGAAACAGCCACACCACATGTTTTTACAGAGTCCTGTATTTCATCTGAAGTTATTTGTGGGTTTTTCTTTGCATCCCAAACTATTTTCCTGGCAGTTGTGGCTGAAATTTTAGTTGGTCTACCTGACTGTGGTTTGGTTTCAACAGAACCCCTCATTTTCCACTTCTTGATTAGAGTTTGAACACTGCTGATTGGCATTCTCAATTCCTTGGATATCTTTTTATATCCCTTTCCTGTTTTATAAGTTCAACTACCTTTTCCCACAGATCCTTTGACAATTCTTTTGCTTTCCCCATGACTCAGGATCCAGAAACGTCAGTGCAGCACTGGATGAAAGATGCAAGGGCCTGTCAGGAGTCCAGAGACTCATTGATCTTTTATACACACACACTAATTACAAGCAAACAGACCACAGGTGAGGATGGTTACCTTTAATAGCAATTCAACCCCCCTTGTGTCAACTTGTGTGTGTGTGTTATCAAGCCAAAATCACCAGGGTATGTAAACTTTTGATCAGGGTCATTTGGGTAGCTTCTGTTGTCATTTTGATTTAAAAAGAGTAATCAGTTGACTGATAATAAATTGCTTCAGCCAAACACTAACCATGAGTGAAAGAAAAGTTTTTGTGTTATCATTCATATTCTCTGAAAAATGGCCAAGAAATCATAAATTCTGCTAGGGTATGTAAACTTATGAGCACAACTGTATATATGGGGAGGCTGAACATGGAAAAGCACATAGATGGCCCATAGAGTGCTATCACTGTAGTCCAAGAAGATCCCTTCTGACTGGAGGCTGAACTACCGGAATCAAAGTATCAGCGCCATCTGGTGGACATTACCGCCTACAGACGCGACACAGGCAAGTCTATGCACCGCAACCGTGTGCAATGCATGCAATTTTGATATGCCGCAGCCCCCAACTGCCAGCCAAATTAGGGCATGCAGCCACCCAGGGCTGTGCTTATGCTGTGTTACGAAGCTGTGGAAAAAATTAAGCATCATGCAAGTGTGGGGGACTGCACATAATTGTGGCGTGGTGGGTCGGCGTTTACAGGATCAAATCAGGTAGTGAGGAGGTGACATGTCAAATCACCTCTGAAAAACGATTCACCACAGATTGTTTCTCAGAAAGGTGGCAACGGCTGCCACACGCCGAAAATAAGGCCTTACTGTTTTACCTGCAGTCCTCCTAGGGACAGCTTTTAGTCGTACTAAATGCTAGGCGGTTTTTATTTTAATGTATTTGATCAGTAAGGTAATAAAATGCCTTTCTGCACCCACTGTCCTTAAACACTCACCTGCAGTTAGGGTTGCCACCTCATCCCTTTAAACCAAAACACATATGAATTACACAGGTTCTGTGGCTGATTAAGGTGGTAATTGAACTCACTTGGTGCCATATCTGCATTAAATTAGCCTCAGAACATGTGTAATTCATATGTGTTTAAAGGGATGAGGTGGCAACTAAAGATGAGCTCAGGCGTGTTCGCAACTCCACGTGCCCGCACCCGCCAGGAAGCTGACGCTCTGCAGTGCTAATCACAGGCAGTGAAACATTTTCCGATCTGCGGCTGCACAGATCGAGAATTGCCTTACTGCCTGTGATTAGGGACGAGGTGGCAACTAAGGATGAGCTCAGGCGTGTTCACAACTCCATGTGCCCGCGCCCGCCAGGAAGTTGATGCTCCGCAGTGCTAATCACAGGCAGTGAGACATTTCCCGATCAGCGGCTACACAAATCGGGAAATGTCTCACTGCCTGTGATTGGCGCTGCGGAGTGTTAGCTTCCTGGTGGGCGCGGGCACGTGGAGTTGCGAACACACCTGAGCTCATCCTTAGTGGCAACCCTATCTGCAGTTCATGTTTACCACTGCGGGTTCAGGGATCATCCAATTTACTGCATACAGCAGGTCTATAAGCAAAATTCTTGCAGCTGGGATCAGCAGTGTATGCGCACAGCTCAGAAGAAATGACAGCCTAAGAGGATTCGTCGCTGTTGGTTTGTATCCGCACACCCAGCGGTTACCTGTGGTTAGGGATGGATGAGCGGCCTGGACACAGACAGATGTGATCAGGGTTGTACATTTGTAAATCGGCTCCAATGCATGCAGAACTTTTCTATTCCTTATCAATACTGCTCCCAGATCGTAACATTTACCTTTTTACAGTTTTTTTTTTTTTTACCACTTGTATAAAGTCTAATAAAAGCAGCAACTAGTGGTCTATCACACAGTTATTTTTTAGATATACTAATCAACCTCTGCAAATCAACCTCCTTCTGTTAATCATTAGGCTGCACACAAAGATGTGCCGTCACACCCAATCACATGACCCGCACGTGTTCAGGAGAGCACGCTACTGCACAGAGTTTGTAAATACAGCGTACGTGCAGCTGCCTCCGCAGCCTCCTGCACCACACCTCTGAATGCAAATCCAAGTGCTGTACAGTAAAGTACTTGTACTGGACCCACCTTAAGCAACAAAACTGAAAAAAACAAGAGAGCAAATGCTTTACATATGTACCTGCCACTGATAAGACATGATGTAATGTGCTTCAAAGATAGCATGTCATTATAGAACTGTATTGCTGGATTATCATGCTGCAATCAGTACTGAGTAATAATTATATAATATAATATTACACTGATCAGGCCAGGCCAGACCAGGCCTTCTCATCCACATCAGTGCCTGACCTCACAAATGTGCTTCTGGAAGAATGGTCAAACATTCCCATAGACACACTCCTTAACCTCGTGGACAGCCTTCTCAGACAGGTTAAGGCTGTTATAGCTGCAAAGGGTGGGCCAACTCAATATTGAATTCTATGGACTGAGACGCCATTAAACTAAAGTTCATGTGCGTGTAAAGGCAGGCGTCTCAATAATTTTGGTAATATAGTGTTTTCCGTTTTTGTTTTTTTTCTTTTCTTTTAGAAGCCGTGGGAAATTCCCGGCTATTTTGTAATGTATACTCCACTTCCTCCTTTGGAGTCAGCATCTTTCTATGCACTGTGTACAAGGTCACACACTAATTATGTACTGTACATGGTTCTCTGATCATTACAACACTCACAAGCTATACCATTACCAGGCAGAAGGATTCAGCAATATTATTAATATCGTTTATAGCAATGATGTTCAGAGCCAATCAGAAGGCAGCTTTCTCCAGCCATATGTACAGTCTAATAAAGCTTAGACATCATCGCTCTTGTGTCTGTGGTCCCCTGCCATCCTCTCACATACAGTATATAGACAGCACCCCAATAAAACTGGAACTTTCAGACTTTTTTGTAATTTCACTGACTTTACTTCTGTCGCTTGGGGATCCCATGTGCATTCCAGAAGCTTATCACAGACTCATAAGGGAACATCATAGCATCCAGGAGAAGCTGAAGTCCCAAAGCCCAAGTTACTAATAACTAGGGCTGCAACTAACGATTATTTTCATAATCGAATAGTTGGCTGATTATTGTTTCAATTAATCGGATAATAACCTTAAAAAAGTGTGGTGTATAATTTAGTTAATATGTAAAGTTTAAAATATAAAGCAATTTATTCTTAAATATATCTATGCAGTGGTAAATATAAATAACTGTATGGTTAGGGAGCAAAATCTCTAATCCACTCTGAGAATAACAGACAGAAGAGATATACTGTATATACTATTAGATGAGATATACTGTATATACTATTAGAGGAGATATACTTTATATACTATTAGAAGAGATATACTGTATATACTATCAGAATAGATATACTGTATATACTATCAGAATAGATATACTGTATATACTATTAGAAGAGATATACTGTATATACTATTAGAGGAGATATACTGTATATACTATTAGAAGAGATATACTGTATATACTATTAGAGGAGATATACTGTATATACTATTAGAATAGATATACTGTATATACTATTAGAAGAGATATACTGTATATACTATCAGAATAGATATACTATATATACTATTAGAATAGATATACTGTATATACTATTACAACAGATACACTGTATATACTATTAGAGGAGATATACTGTATATACTATTAGAGGTGATATACTGTATATACTATTAGAAGAGATATACTGTATATACTATTAGAGGAGATATACTGTCTATACCATTAGAGGCGATATACTTTATATACTATTAGAAGAGATATACTGTATATACTATTAGAAGAGATATACTGTATACAGGCAGTCCCCGAGTTACAAACATCCGACTTTCGAACAACTCCGACTTACGAACGGGAGGCAGCTGCCGTTCTGCGCATGCATGGCCACTGTTCGCATCGGAAAACATCGGAAAACGATGTCTGCACATGTACGGCTACTTGACAGAACATCAGAAAACGACGTCTCTGCCGTTCTGCGCATGCGCTCCCGACTTACGAACATTTTCGACATCAGAACAAACCTACAGTCACTAACCCGTTCGTAACTCGGGGACTGCCTGTATACTATTAGAAGAGATATACTGTATATATTATTATAGGTTGAATCTGGTAAATATCATCAGACTCAGAGAGAAATATATTGTAACTTACCAATTCCTTAATGTGATGGCTGCATTAGTTTTCTGTTTTTAGACTTTTTTTTTCCAGCCAGTAACACATCTCCTATTTTAGGCTGGCCATAGATGGATTGTGTGTGTTTTTTTTAAATTAATCAGACAGCAGATTAAAAAGATATTTGATGAGGATGGAGGAATCTTACCCTTTGTGCTATTGTATTCTGACAGTGGGACTCCCCCTGCTGTCAGAATACACTGATCAGTGCTGCAGCCCATTGGCTGCAAGTGCTGATCGAATGAAAATTTTCCAATATTCCTGTTTGAGAGGAGCCGGTCATTATTAACTTCTCTGCAGCGGGAAAGACCATTGATGGATCGAAATTCATCCAGTCCCTGATGAACCGACCAATTTTCGATCCATCTATCCTATCGCAACCTTTGGATGCTTTAATTCCGCTTTAAGTACATTGAATGATCATACATACAGCACATTTCCGGTGAAGATAGATTAGTTATCATTAGACACAGTCCTAGGAAGATATTAGAGTAACTTCATTTTTCCCCAGATCAGGGTGATTTAAGGTCTATGGGAGGTCTGCATTGATATATTATATGCTATCAGTGCTGTACTACTATTATATAACATGATGAGTGCAGAATTATCTCCTATGATGAGTGCAGTGTTATATACTATGATGAGTGCAGTGTTATATACTATGATGAGTGCAGTGTTATATACTATGATGAATGCAGTGTTATATACTATGATGAGTGCAGTATTATCTCCTATGATGAGTGCAGTGTTATATACTATGATGAGTGCAGTGTTATATACTATGATGAGTGCAGTATTATCTCCTATGATGAGTGCAGTGTTATATACTATGATGAGTGCAGTATTATCTCCTATGATGAGTGCAGTGTTATATACTATGATGAGTGCAGTATTATCTCCTATGATGAGTGCAGTGTTATATACTATGATGAGTGCAGTATTATATACTATGATGAGTGCAGTGTTATATACTATGATGAGTGATGAGCAGTGTTATATACTATGATGAGTGCAGTGTTATATACTATGATGAGTGCAGTGTTATATACTATGATGAGTGCAGTGTTATATACTATGATGAGTGCAGTATTATCTCCTATGATGAGTGCAGTGTTATATACTATGATGAGTGCAGTATTATCTCCTATGATGAGTGCAGTGTTATATACTATGATGAGTGCAGTATTATATACTATGATGAGTGCAGTGTTATATACTATGATGAGTGCAGTGTTATATACTATGATGAGTGCAGTATTATCTCCTATGATGAGTGCAGTATTATATACTATGATGAGTGCAGTGTTATATACTATGATGAGTGCAGTATTATCTCCTATGATGAGTGCAGTGTTATATACTATGATGAGTGCAGTATTATCTCCTATGATGAGTGCAGTGTTATATACTATGATGAGTGCAGTATTATCTCCTATGATGAGTGCAGTGTTATATACTATGATGAGTGCAGTATTATATACTATGATGAGTGCAGTGTTATATACTATGATGAGTGATGAGCAGTGTTATATACTATGATGAGTGCAGTATTATCTCCTATGATGAGTGCAGTGTTATATACTATGATGAGTGCAGTATTATCTCCTATGATGAGTGCAGTATTATCTCCTATGATGAGTGCAGTATTATCTCCTATGATGAGTGCAGTATTATCTCCTATGATGAGTGCAGTGTTATATACTATGATGAGTGCAGTGTTATATACTATGATGAGTGCAGTATTATCTCCTATGATGAGTGCAGTGTTATATACTATGATGAGTGCAGTGTTATATACTATGATGAGTGCAGTATTAACTCCTATGATGAGTGCAGTGTTATATACTATGATGAGTGCAGTGTTATATACTATGATGAGTGCAGTATTATCTCCTATGATGAGTGCAGTGTTATATACTATGATGAGTGCAGTATTATCTCCTATGATGAGTGCAGTGTTATATACTATGATGAGTGCAGTATTATCTCCTATGATGAGTGCAGTGTTATATACTATGATGAGTGCAGTGTTATATACTATGATGAGTGATGAGCAGTGTTATATACTATAATGAGTGCAGTATTATCTCCTATGATGAGTGCAGTATTATCTCCTATGATGAGTGCAGTGTTATATACTATGATGAGTGCAGTGTTATATACTATGATGAGTGCAGTATTAACTCCTATGATGAGTGCAGTGTTATATACTATGATGAGTGCAGTGTTATATACTATGATGAGTGCAGTATTATCTCCTATGATGAGTGCAGTGTTATATACTATGATGAGTGCAGTATTATCTCCTATGATGAGTGCAGTGTTATATACTATGATGAGTGATGAGCAGTGTTATATACTATGATGAGTGCAGTATTATCTCCTATGATGAGTGCAGTGTTATATACTATGATGAGTGCAGTATTATCTCCTATGATGAGTGCAGTGTTATATACTATGATGAGTGCAGTGTTATATACTATGATGAGTGATGAGCAGTGTTATATACTATAATGAGTGCAGTATTATCTCCTATGATGAGTGCAGTATTATCTCCTATGATGAGTGCAGTGTTATATACTATGATGAGTGATGAGCAGTGTTATATACTATAATGAGTGCAGTATTATCTCCTATGATGAGTGCAGTGTTATATGCTAATATACTATCATCCTGTACTACTATGATATACTATGATCCTGTACTATGATATACTATGATCCCGTACTATTATATACTATGATTCTGTACTATGATATACTATGATCCCGTACTATGATATACTATGATTCTGTACTATGATATACTATTATCCCGTACTATGATATACTATGATCCTGTACTATGATATACTATGATCCCGTACTATTATATACTATGATTCTGTACTATGATATACTATGATCCCGTACTATGATATACTATGATTCTGTACTATGATATACTATGATCCTGTACTATGATATACTATGATCCTGTACTACTATGGTACACTATGAGTCGTGTACTACTATTGTATAACATGATGAGTGCAGAGTGTTAGGTAAGGGGGGAGTTAGCAGGCTGCTGCAGTTGCTGGTTACATCACACAGGATGAGATGACAGCTCGGATAGACAGAGGAGCACATGGAGGACAGGGATACCAATCTATATTCTTACCAGTCTATGGAATGATCGGAGATGATCGGAGATGATGACAGCTCGGCTCTCCTCTATCCATGTGTGCACATCTCCTCTCCGTGTTATATAGAGCGGCAGGTATCTTGTAGAAGGGGCGGGACGAGGGGTGAGGAGGCGGGACGAGGGATGAGGGGGCGGGGCGAGGGATGAGGGGGCGGAGACTCTCTTTTTATCCGATAAGCATGAGTCAGCAGGCTCCGGAGTCCGTAGATTATGAATGGGATCCCGTGACGTCACCGGCAGCCTGGCAGAGGATGGAGGAGAGGAGAAGAGAGGGAAGTTTTTAGGAGAAGAGGGAACACACACAGGAGATCTATACTGATCTCTTCTCCATGTCTGATGCTGAGCTGTGTGCAGGAGATCAGTGAGAGACAGAAGACATCTGCAGACAAGGAGGGCTAAACCTAAAATGTATTCCATTACAGTTTCCAGGGTTCAAATCCTGGGAACAAAAGTGGAAACTCACCCAAAATCCCCCACCTCAAAAATAAAAAAGTGTATATATATTTATATATACACACAGACACAGGGGTTGGTTTACTAAAGGCAAATCCACTTTGCACTACAAGTGCATTTGGAAGTGCAGTCGCTGTAGATCTGAGGGGAAGGTCAAAATGAGGGGAAGCTCTGCTGATTTATATCATCCAATCATGTACAAGCAAAATTGCAGTTTTTTTATTTTCCTCGCATGTCCCCCTCAGATCTACAGCGACTGCACTTCCAAGTGCACTTGTAATGCAAAGTGGATTTGCCTTTAGTAAATAAACCCCATATGTCCTCAAGCTGCCTGTAATGATTGTGAAAAGTGGGGCCCAGGGCTGCTCACTCCTCAGTGCCCATCAAATGCAGCCTCTCCAGTGTCCCCAGCAATGAAGCCTCACCAGTGTCCCCAGCAATGCAGCTTGATCAGTGCCCAGCAATGCGGCCCTACCAGTGTCCCCAGCAATGTGGTCTCACTAGTGTCTCCAGCAATGCAGCCTCACCGGTGTCCCCAACAATGCAGCCTTACCAGTGTTCCCAGCAATACAGCCTGATCAGTGCCCAGCAATGTGGCCTCACCAGTGTTTCCAGCATTGCGGCCTCACCAGTGCCCCTAGTAATGCAACCTCACCAGTGTCCCCAGCAATGCAGCCTGATCAGTGCCCAGCAATGCGGCCTCACCAGTGTCCCCAGCAATGCAGCCTTACCAGTGTCCCCAGCAATGCAGCCTGATCAGTGCCCAGCAATGCAGCCTTACCAGCGTCCCCAGCAATGCGGCCTCACCAGTGTCCCCAGCAATGCAGCCTTACCAGTGTCCCCAGCAATGTGGCCTCAAGAGTGTCCCCAGCAATGCAGCCTTACCAGTGTCCCCAGCAATGCGGCCTCACCAGTGTTCCCAGCAATTCGGCCTCACCAGTGTTCCCAGCAAAGCAGCTTCACCAGTGTCCCCAGCAATGCAGCCTCACCAGTGTCCCCAGCAATTCAGCCTCACCAGTGTCCCCAGCAATGCAGCCTTACCAGTGTCCCCAGCAATGCAGCCTTACCAGTGTCCCCAGCAATGCGGCCTCACCAGTGTCCCCAGCAGTGCGGCCTCACCAGTGTCCCCAGCAATGTGGCCTCACCAGTGTCACGCTCATCCTCTCCTCCCTCGGTCTTCCTCCTCCAGCGACCGCTGTAACAAGGTTCCACCTCCTATAATACACGCCAGCATTGTTTTGCCTATCACTGGACTCTAGAAGGAGGGACCTTGTTACAGTGGCATCTGGAGGACAAAGGAAGAGGGGAGGATGGGCGCACCGGGATGAAACCCCCCCCTCCAATGTGTGGCACCCGGGGTGGACTGACCCCCATGGGCACAGACGCCCTGCCCTTCCTGCACACCTACACTGCCTGCCACAGCTCACAGTCCTGCAGGACAAATCTACTAACGGAAATGGCGTACCTGCTGTGAAAAAAGTACAGGAATGCCGTTCCTATGTGTTCCCGCAGGACTCGAACCCCGCAGCTTATTAGATGTGTGGCTGCTTTCGTTTTCTTTTTTAGGCTTTTTTCCCTCCGTTTTCATCTGGTATTAGTGCCGTCACTCTGGATGAAGGAGCACGGGGGCAACTTTGGACAGCAGCATTGTTAGTCTGGGGGAAGGGAGGGGGGTTGGATGGACTAGCAGATTTAACTACACCAACAAATTCAAGCCAAATCCCAGCTCACACTTTATAATGTTAGAGCTAAAAAGGTTTTACATAAATAAAAGCTGATCATTATAAGCTCCCCTTTCAGAGGTAAATAGTTTGACAAAACACTCTGATACATTTTATAGGATAAAAATAAAAAAGTGTGGCGCTAGTGAACGGTGATAAAGAGATTACTAGTCAGGTAATGGTAATCATTAAAGAGAACAGATAACAATTACAGTGTGGATTTGTGGAACCAAAAGCAATTGTTTGTTTTCAGGGGACATCCAAAAGGGTGTATAGAAAATAAATAAGGTAAGGATAGGAAAGCTTGGGTGTGTGGGGGAGTGAAATGCTCGATAACAACCTGTAGGGTGGCTAAGAAACAATCATGTATACACAACCATATTTCAAAGTGACATTACAGAAGGATGGATAAATAATAACATGAGGTATCTTAGTATGCTAAGTATACAGCTCCACGCAAAAATACTGTTCATTGGGGTTGGAACCAAAAGGGGGGGCGTGTAAGGTGGCTAAGAAGCAATCATGCATACACAACCGTATTTTAAAGTGACATTGCAGAAGGATAGATACATAATAATACAGGGTATCTTAATAAGCTAAGTATACAGTTCCACGCAAAAATACTGTTCATTGGGGTTAAAACCAAAAGGGGGGGGCGTCAAAGTCCCTATAAAGGGATATGTATAAATGAATGAACGATATTAATTGGAGGACGGATGGAGTACTCCTAAATAAGTCCCACAAGTATCTGGACGTAAGCCGTCTTCCTATGGGATGATTACAGATCCTTAAGTGCGGGAAGGTTCTTGGCTCATGTGGATGGTCCCAACATCGAGAAAGAAAAGACAAAAAAATGCCCTTACCGGATCTGGTGGACTCACAGGCCGTTGGCGGTGAGTCAATCGGGCTTGTACCGTCAAGCGGTATGGAGTGGAGATCTGTGCGAAGACTGGTGCGGAGTCTCGTCAGACGTTCTCGGATGGTGTGCCAGGATGGGATCCAGGGCCCCCAGGATTTGGTTGCGGTCGCCGAATGACCGTTTCCTCAAAAGTCAGCCACGTGAGCCAATAGGCAAAGAAAGGAAAAAGAAAAAAGCTTCCACATAGTGTGAATCCTTACTGGTAAAAAGCGTTGCAGCACTTTATTAGGGAGTATACTTCCAAAAATTTACAAATGAGGGCGGTAAAAACTCGGCTCAGAGTAAAATTTGCATCAAACAGCATAAAAGTGGTATAAAATAGCGCAGTGGATAGGATAGCTTGTTCTGTTGAAAAACAACAGATTTACTGTCTGGATCGCCACATGAAAATAAGAGAAAGAAAGCCCAAAAAAGAAAACGAATGCAGCTGTCACATCTAAGAATTGGTAAACTGTGATATAATAAATGTTTGCTTTCGTTCTTATATTTTCATCTAGTGATCCAGCCAGTAAGTCTCTCTCTCTCTCTCTCTCTCTCTCTCTCTCTCTCCCTCTCTATTATATGTGTTATATTGTGCAAATAAATAAATAAATTAATGAATATCAATAAACATCAATTAATTTGCTGCAAACTGTGAAGAATCGAACTGTGATGTCTTGAAATACATAAACTATTTATTTAAATAAATCAGCTTAAATTAACAATCAGCCTGTTCTGGTTTGTGTAACCTTAACACTACTACAGATTCAGACAAAGGTCACTATACTGTATATTGAATGTTTGATGAAAGTATTGTGGTTACATTGTAGCAGTAATCAGACTCAGAAATAACATGATACATTGTTGTGTCTAATTGATTGAATTGCTGCATCTCCAAGGTTTTGTTTTTGTGTTGTGGAAGATAAACAGGTTTTCTTTGACTTTATGAAAACTGAAGTCTTATCTAGTTCATGGTGCAGATGAAAAAACACGAGTTATTTTAGGAAGTGATTCTGTATACACAGATTTATAGAAGTTTATACAGGACTGAACCAACAATGACCGGTTTAATATTTAAATAACACCTTATAGGAGAATGCAAACTGTCATCTTTGAGTCTCAGGAATGAGTAATGATGAATTAACTGTCATGTATTTATTCCTAAGAAAAAGAAAAAAACTGCGCTAGAAACCTAAACGTGAAGCTGCAGCTATAAGTGAACCACACCAATAACATAAGGAATATATAAAAAGCCGCGCATTTACAAAAATGTTAGATCAAAAAATGTTAAATAAAAAAGGAAAAATATATAATAAATAAAAATAGTCCTTGTGATTAAATGTCCAACAACAGAAAATGTGAAAAAAAATTTTCAATATTCAATAGCTGATGGTAGAGATTAGGGATGAGCCGAACACCCCCCTGTTTGGTTCGCACCAGAACATGCGAACAGGAAAAAAATTCGTTCGAACACGCGAACACCGTTAAAGTCTATGGGACACGAACATGAATAATCAAAAGTGCTAATTTTAAAGGCTAATATGCAAGTTATTGTCAATAAAAGTGTTTGGGGACCTGGGTCCTGCCCCAGGAGACATGAATCAATGCAAAAAAAAGTTTTAAAAACGGCCGTTTTTTCAGGAGCAGTGATTTTAATAATGCTTAAAGTCAAACAATAAAAGTGTAATATCCCTTTAAATTTCATACCTGGGGGGTGTCTATAGTATGCCTGTAAAGGGGCGCATGTTTCCCGTGTTTAGAACAGTCTGACAGCAAAATGACATTTTGAAGGAAAAAACACATTTAAAACTACCCGCGGCTATTGCATTGCCGACAATACACATAGAAGTTCATTGATAAAAACGGCATGGGAATTCCCCACAGGGCAACCCCGAACCAAAATTAAAAAAAAAAAATGATGTGGGAGTCCCCCTAAATTCCATACAAGGCCCTTCAGGTCTGGTATGGATATTAAGGGGAACCCCAGCCAAAATTTAAAAAAAAAATTGACGTGGGGTTCCCCCTAAATTCCATACCAGACCCTTCAGGTCTGGTATGGATTTTAAGGGGAACCCCGCGCCAAAAAAAAAAAAAAACGGCGTGGGGTCCCCCTAAAAATCCATACCAGACCCTTATCCGAGCACGCAACCTGGCAGGCCGCAGGAAAAGAGGGGGGGACGAGAGTGCGGCCCCCCCCCCTCCTGAGCCGTACCAGGCCACATGCCCTCAACATTGGGAGGGTGCTTTGGGGTAGCCCCCCAAAACACCTTGTCCCCATGTTGATGAGGACAAGGGCCTCATCCTCACAACCGTGGCCGGTGGTTGTGGGGGTCTGCGGGCGGGGGGCTTATCGGAATCTGGAAGCCCCCTTTAACAAGGGGACCCCCAGATCCCGGCCCCCCCCCCTGTGTGAAATGGTAAGGGGGTACTTACCCCTACCATTTCACTAAAAAACTGTCAAAAATGTTAAAAATGACAAGAGACAGTTTTTGACAATTCCTTTATTTAAATGCTTCTTCTTTCTTCCTTCATCTTCTTCTTCTTCTGGTTCTTCTGGCTCTTCTGGTTCTTCCTCCGGCGTTCTCGTCCAGCATCTTCTCCGCGGCGTCTTCTATCTTCTTCTCCTCGGGCCGCTCCGCACCCATGGCATGAGGGGAGGCTCCCGCTCTTCTCTTCATCTTCTTCTCTTCTTCATCTTCTTCTTCATCTTCTTCTTCCTTCTTCTCTTCTTCATGTCTTCTCCGGGCCGCTCCGCAGCCATGCTGTGGCATGGAGGGAGGCTCCCGCTGTGTGACGGCGTCTCTTCGTCTGACGGTTCTTAAATAACGGGGGGCGGGGCCACCCGGTGACCCCGCCCCCCTCTGACGCACGGTGACTTGACGGGACTTCCCTGTGACGTCACGGGGAATGCCACAGGGAAGTCCCGTCATGTCACCGTGCGTCAGAGGGGGGCGGGGTCACCGGGTGGCCCCGCCCCCCGTTATTTAAGAACCGTCAGACGAAGAGACGCCGTCACACAGCGGGAGCCTCCCTCCATGCCACAGCATGGCTGCGGAGCGGCCCGGAGAAGACATGAAGAAGAGAAGAAGGAAGAAGAAGATGAAGAAGAAGATGAAGAAGAAGATGAAGAAGAGAAGAAGATGAAGAGAAGAGCGGGAGCCTCCCCCCTCATGCCATGGGTGCGGAGCGGCCCGAGGAGAAGAAGATAGAAGACGCCGCGGAGAAGATGCTGGACGAGAACGCCGGAGGAAGAACCAGAAGAGCCAGAAGAACCAGAAGAAGAAGAAGATGAAGGAAGAAAGAAGAAGCATTTAAATAAAGGAATTGTCAAAAACTGTCTCTTGTCATTTTTAACATTTTTGACAGTTTTTTAGTGAAATGGTAGGGGTAAGTACCCCCTTACCATTTCACACAGGGGGGGGGGCCGGGATCTGGGGGTCCCCTTGTTAAAGGGGGCTTCCAGATTCCGATAAGCCCCCCCGCCCGCAGACCCCCACAACCACCGGCCACGGTTGTGAGGATGAGGCCCTTGTCCTCATCAACATGGGGACAAGGTGTTTTGGGGGGCTACCCCAAAGCACCCTCCCAATGTTGAGGGCATGTGGCCTGGTACGGTTCAGGAGGGGGGGGGCCGCACTCTCGTCCCCCCCTCTTTTCCTGCGGCCTGCCAGGTTGCGTGCTCGGATAAGGGTCTGGTATGGATTTTTAGGGGGACCCCACGCCGTTTTTTTTTTGGCGCGGGGTTCCCCTTAAAATCCATACCAGACCTGAAGGGTCTGGTATGGAATTTAGGGGGAACCCCACGTCAATTTTTTTTTTAAATTTTGGCTGGGGTTCCCCTTAATATCCATACCAGACCTGAAGGGCCTTGTATGGAATTTAGGGGGACCCCCACATCATTTTTTTTTTTTATTTTGGTTCGGGGTTCCCCTGTGGGGAATTCCCATGCCGTTTTTATCAATGAACTTCTATGTGTATTGTCGGCAATGCAATAGCCGCGGGTAGTTTTAAATTAGTTTTTTCCTTCCAAATGTCATTTTGCTGTCAGACTGTTCTAAACACAGGAAACATGCGCCCCTTTACAGGCATACTATAGACACCCCCCAGGTACGAAATTTAAAGGGATATTACACTTTTATTGTTTGACTTTAAGCATTAATAAAATCACTGCTCCTGAAAAAACGTCCGTTTTTAAAACTTTTTTTTGCATTGATCCATGTCCCCTGGAGCAGGACCCAGGTCCCCAAACACTTTTTATGACAATAACTTGCATATAAGCCTTTAAAATTAGCACTTTTGATTTCTCCCATAGACTTTTAAAGGGTGTTCCGCGGCATTCGAATTTGCCGCGAACACCCCAAATTGTTCGCTGTTCGGCGAACTTGCGAACAGCCAATGTTCGAGTAGAACATGAGTTCGACTCGAACTCGAAGCTCATCCCTAGTAGAGATTCAGGTAACGCAAATTCCTGTTAGATGACATGCTTACCAGATAGCAAACCAAATGAAACAGGTGGCTATAAACCCAGCCTGGGCCTTTGGGGAATAAAGATTTTTATCCTTAAACATCACATTTTATTGTATTTAATGTTTGATAATGTAATGTATTTATTTCCTTATTCCCTAATTACCATGATTGTAATATGCTGTGAATGTCCCCTTTGTCCTCATGCATGCTGGTTTTATTTTACATTTTTTTTGTCCTTCAGACATATTTGCCTTCACTTACCTCCCCAGCATGCTCTCCTGGGCCTATATCCACCTCGTCTAGTCACTTAACAATGTATTTTGTCAGCTCCATAGTAGTGCTTTACCCTAAACACCCCCTAAAATGTGTAAAAATGTTTTTTGTGCTTTAAATCCTGTCAGAGTGCCAGAGGCTTTTTTTTGGGTCCCAAAAACATTTGGACCCCCCCCCCCCCCCAACTGCTAACTCAGCTGATACCAGTCCTCTATCTGCTGACTTTGCCAAACCCATACACACTATACCCACCTCTTTTGTGCTCAGATTTTTGTATGAATTCACCAAAGCATGTAGTGCAAGGGCCTGCCTGAATACTTTCAAATGGTACTGTTTCAAGTTTTTGTATTCTATTATTATCTTGATAGGTAATAGCAGAATGTAAAAATGTGCTAAAATGTGTACAGCGTGTGTTTATATCTTTGTATTATGACACTTCTTAACTGTCCAGTGGGCTGCCAATAGTGTAAGTAAGGAGGGGCTGGCCAAAGTAATAAACATTATTTAGGCATTTATCTCTCAATGAAGTGGAGAAGGTTACCTGTCCAAAACATCTCCCCCCCCTAAAATTGTTTAAATCGAAGGGGGAGGAATCTGATAGGTGGACCTTATACCTTTGTCTTTAAATATGCCCTAAAATAAATGTTATACTGACGTTGGCCAAGAATGTTTGTGTCTAATCTGCTTTCAATGTTTATGTACAAAATTATTAATTTTTGGTTCTTGTTTGACTCCACAGTTTCCTTCCAACCCACAGGAATGGCAGACTGTGGCCTCCCACTTTACCCAGTGGTGGCAGCGGTGGGACTTTCCAAACTGCGTTGGGGCAATTGATGGGAAACACATTATAATTACAAGGGGTTCAATAGTATTGTGATGTTGGCGGTGGTGTCGGCTACTTATGAGTTCCTGTATGTGGACGTGGGGAAGAATGGCTGAATGTGAGATGGTGGAGTCATCGCCCACACGGAGTTCTACAGCCGACTCCAGAATGGCAGCTTGGGCTTGCCACCTCCAGAAGACAATGCGGAAGGACTCTCATTCGTCTTCGTTGCGGATGAAGCGTTTGCGCTGGGGGAGCATCTTATGCGGCCATTCCCTATGAGGACCCTCACCCCGGACCAGAGGGTTTTTAATTACCGGCTGGCCAGAGCCAGAAGAGTGGTGGAGAACATGTTTGGAATAATGGACAGCCGGTTCCGCCTATTTCTTACACCCATACACATGGCATAATATAAACTGAATCACATCATCCTGTGTTGCTGTGTTCTCCACAACTTTTTAAGGAGAAATTCTGTGAACTATGCTGCCTCAGTTGGGCCTGAGGCCGGAATTAATATTAATGAACCAACCCTGACGGCGCTTGAAGCTGGCCGTCCTGGCTTGCCCCCCCAGAGTGCCCGCGAGGTCCGTATAAGATACATGGAAAACTTTATGGGTAGGGGGGCCATCGATATGCCAGAAAATTTCTGAGACATTTTTTAATTAAAAATGTATTTTAAACTGAACAAATATTTGCTTTGATTTCCTGCTTGGCTTTCTTTTAGCTATTAATGGTCTAATTTTTTGGGCTTTTTCTTCAACAGTGCAAACGAAATTTCGTTGACACATGAGGTGACAAACTCTTCTTCGGTTAACTATTAATTATTATGTTGTGGGTCTGCTACACACACACCTTGTTTTTTTTTGTGAATGTATGTAATGCATTACTGACAAAAATAATAATAATTTTCAACACCATGCCCTAAATTTGTGGAGTCCTGAAAATGGCGTGATTGTGTAAAATTAGAACGCACTGTTGGGTTTTATTTACTTAAGGAAAATACACTTTGCACTACAAGTGCACTTGAGACTGCACTGAAACTGCACTCGTAGTGCAAAGTGGATTTGCCTTTAGTAAATAACCCACATTGTCACTGAAAACATCAACTTTACTCCAAAAAATGCTTTTGAACATTGAAAGAAGAAGCCACACATTGTTGATTATCAATCTTTTTAATCAAAGCACAATCACATGTGCATTTCTAAAAGGTTTTTTGAACAAACCAACATGTTTGTTGTATAACAATTTTTGGGTCACATTAAAATAAGTCGAAAATTGCCTTTTAAGGTAAAACAGGCATGTTAAAAACCATAAAAAATACACAACTCTGGAACTTACAAAGTTCAACTTTTCAAGAAAGTGAAGGCAATATCAGACATGAGTATTTATAAACTGTGTTTGATATTGCGTTCAACAGATGGGGTGAAGTCAAATTTTGAAGATGCACACAAATTGCCTAATGTCAACATGTGCTAGCTGCCATCATGGGGGATCAAGGGATGTGTTTTGTGGGTGCAACCTCTTCCTCTCAGCTACTTTATTATTGAGGAAGGGGTTGCACCCACAAAACGCGTACATTGATCTCCTGTGATGGCAGAAAGCACATGTTTTATTTATTTAAGTTACATATATAGCGCCATCAATTTACGCAGCGCTTTACATATACATTGTACATTCACATCAGTCCCTACCCTCAAGGAGCTTACAATCTAAGGTCCCTAACTCACATTCATACATACTAGGGACAATTTAGATAGAATCCAATTAACCTACCAGCATGTCTTTGGAGTGTGGGAGGAAACCGGAGTACCCAGAGGAAACCCACGCAGGCACAGAGAGAACATGCAAACTCCAGGCGTGCTTGGGATTCGAACCAGCGACCCTTCTTACTGCTAGGCGAGAGTGCTACTCACTACACCACTGTGCCGTTGACACACTGTGTGCATCTTAAAAATGTGGCTTTTCTATAATAGGTCAAAAATTTGTCATAAAAATAACAATAAATAAAGCTGCAGTAAGTTAGGGATTTCTGGATGTTTTAAATTCTCCCTAAAACATCAATGATGTTCTTTATTTTGTTTTGAACATCATTGATGTTTTTCTTGATGTTTTCTAAATCCCTATTACACCCCATTATCTCCCCGATGAGGATCTGGGCACTGTCACTGGTGAAAGGACATTCCTTTTCCACAACATCATGATCACCTAAAGATAACAAAAAAAAAACATACCATGTATTATAAATATGCAGGCATCCATCTCTTACCTGAAGCTGTGGTCGCAGACACTCACCTGTTGTGGTGACAATTTCCACAACGTCTCCCTCCTCCTCCTCTGGTTGGGTTTGTGGGATTTCCCCTTCCTTCTGAGGTGGGGGGTCTATGGTCTCCTCTGATGAGTGGTGTCCTCCGAGTCTTTTCTCCCCTATGTGAAAAAAAAAATAGGTATACTTAGCACACAGATATTTGATGGCAGAAATAGGAATATGAAACATTGCTTGGAAGTGGGGTACAATTGTCTGTTTTGGCAGAGTTCCAAGATAAAGAAATATTTTTGTCCTTTATCAAGCTTGAATACTTACCTGTTTTGTACAAGCTTCACAGATGGAGACACCCCTATAGTATACACTGGAGCACCTGTGTGGGCCCCCTAATAAAAAGGGTGTTCTTGTGTCCCACACTAGTGCTCCCGTGTCCAGATGTGTAAACAGCTGCTGAGTGTCCTCTCCTTACACAGAATCTAGTTTGCATTTCATTCTAGTTACAAACCCATCTAGACATCAACTTATTTTAAGAGAAGTAGGCCAGAAAAAATGTATTGAACTGCATCTGGACATAACATGATGTTTTAGTGGCCGAACGAACAATGTTTCCTACGAACGAATAATGTGTCCATGAACATGAAAGTTGCCATTTTAAAATGTACAACAGTAAAGAAAAGCACATGGAGCAGCACGAACGTTAGAAAAATAAAGAATAGGAACACAGGACAACTACTTACTTTTTTTGCAGCACTCTCCTGATCCTTCTATACTGATCGTGCTCCCTAATTTTGAGGTCAGACCACCGCTTCCTCAGTTAATACTTGGATCGCCGTACCCCAAAATTACAGTGCAGACTCTTCACAACTTTCACCATGATCTTGGCCTTTCTGACATTTGGGTTGGGGTAAGGTCCATACTTCACGTCATAGTCGGCCATCTTCAAGATGTCCACCATCTCCACCATCTCAACAAAGGACATATTTGATGCCTTAAATCTCCTCCAGGATCGTGACGTTTCTGGCTCCGGGCTTTCCTCCTCCTCTTCGATGCTGCTATTAGCACGCACCTGTTGTGTCTCTGCCATGTGCTCTTCCCCACTGCGCCGAAAGAGAAGGGGCGGGGAATAGACTAGAAAGAATGTCAGGGGCGGGCGGAGTTTCATGCATGCGCAGTGTATATAAAGCGTAACACGTGTGCTATTCATTAACATTCAATTTGCAACAGTCATGAGATGAAAATTGTGTGTGATTGATGAAGAAAAAACTAAAACTATGTCCCTTTTTCATACACAGGAAGACCTCAGCCAGGAGGAGGCTGTGGAATGTGGCACACAGGAGGAGGCTGTGGAATGTGGCAGCCAGGAGGTGTCCAGGGTAAGTGACTGCCAGGAGGAGGTGGGGCTAAGTGTCAGCCAGGAGGTGGCCGGGCCCAGTAGGAGCCTCACAGAAACCCAGGTCCCTCCCCTCCGCCTTCCAAACAAAAGACCCAGGAAGGGGAGTAACTTGAAGGATTCAGCACTCAGGCTGATTCAGGAGGCTTCTGCGTCCCTCAGAACCGCTCCCACTCGTGAAGAGGCCTTTGCCTGCATGGCTGCCAAAAAACTGCAGGACATGCAGGAGGGCCAACGCCTCATGTGTGAGGACATCCTTTATAAAACATTAAATAAGGGGGTGAGGGGCAAAATCACACCCAATACCCACCTGTGTTAGTTGCATCATCCTCCTCCTCATTCTACCACACCTCCACCACCACAGACACAGCCTGGAAGGAAGTGTGTAAGGGAGACAAGAAAGTGATGGCCTGGGTTCAGTCTGGTCTGACAAAAGATGCAGGCTCTTGTATGACCACAGCCTGGGGACATACATGTCATCTGCTGCTGTTCATGATCTCTTGGATTTCTGGACCAGATTGTACTCCCTTATATATGGACTCCTCAGGCCACCAATTTTGCAGTAAAATAGTTGATGTGTGCCCTGGGGGCCAAAGGCTTCTCCAATTTCTGCTGTTTCTCCAGCATTGCCTCCCTCTTTCTTTGGTTAGGACCCCTTAATAATTTTTTTTTTTTTTATTATACTCGCCTATGTGTTTTCCTTCAAAAAGGACAGTTTGTTTGTGAGGAGGCAGGTACATTTCAAAACTACAATGTGAAATTAACAAGAGACCAACACCAAGCAAACTCCTTGAGATTAAATAATACAAGATAATAATGATGTTGTGGTAACTTGACACACAAAACACACCCAAAACTATTCTGGAGTTAAAAAAAAAATACAAAAAATAACAGGAGATCAGGTTTTCAAAAATAAAAATAAAAAAAAAAATCTAAAAACATCAAAAAATTAAATTCTTTTCGGGAGATGTGACTAATCAAAATATTATATTCATGAAATCACGATAAATAATAAAGAAAGAAGTTTGTGAGAAGTCTGTGTGAATATGAGCAGCAAAACAACTTCATTCTTTTAGCATTATAAAGAAGAAGAGAGTGCACTGTATTAAACAGTTTAAAACATTGCAGCGTGACGAAAGTGCTGTATCCATTATGAACGCTAATTTTATCAGACCGAGCTGTTCCGTCTCGGGATTTATTGTGAGCATGCGTGGCCCTTTGTGTGTCGGAATTGTCCACACACAGTCAGAATTTACGCGAACGGATTTTGTTGTCGGAAAATTTTATAGCCTACCCTCAAACTTTGTGTGTCGGAAATTCCGATGGAAAAAGTCCGATGGAGCCCACACATGGTCGGAATTTCCGACAACAAGCTCCAATCTCACATTTTCCATCGGAAAATCCGACCGTGTGTATAGGGCATAACACTAATCCTTCCTGTAACCCTAACACCAATCCTCCCTGTAACCCTAATACTAATCCCCCCTATTATTTTAACACTAATCCCCCCTGTAACGCTAATACTAATCCCCCTGTAACCCTAGCACTAATCTCCCCTGTACCCCTAACACATCCTCCCTGTTATTCTAACACAAATCCTCCCTGCAACCCAAATACTAATCCTCCCTGTTATTCTAACACTAATCCTTTCTGTAACCCTAACACCACTTCCCCCTGTAACCCTAACACTAATCCTCCCTGTAACCCTAACACTAATCCTCCCTGTAACCCTAACACTAATCTCCCCTGTAACCCTAACACTAATCCTCCCTGTAACCCTAACACTAATCTCCCCTGTAACCCTAACACTAATCCTCCCTGTAACCCTAACACCAATCCCCCTATAACCCTAACACCAACACACCCTGTAACCCTAACATTAATCCTCCCTGTAACCCTAACACTAATCCTCTCTGTAACCCTAACACTAATCCTCCCTGTTATTCTAACACTCATCCTTCCTGTAACCCTAACACTGATCCTCTCTGTAACCCTAATGCCGCGTACACACGGTCGGACTTTTCGTCTACAAAAGTCCAACGGGCGCTGACGGACTAAAGCTGGCTGGTAATCCGATCGTGTGTGGGCTTCTCCGGACTTTCAACATACTTTTTTAGCCTCAAATCCGACGTACTTTAGATTTGAAACATGCTTCAAATCTTTACTTCGTAACTACGACGGACCCCGAAATCCGCTCGTCTGTGTGCTAGTCCGACGGACAAAAAGCCACGCTAGGGCACCTATTGGCTACTGGCTATGAACTTCCTTATTTTAGTCCGGTGTACGTCATCACGTAAGAATTCGACGGACTTTTGTGTGATCGTGTGTAGGCAAGTCTGTTCGTTAGAAAGTCCGCCGCAAGTCCGTCGAAAGTCCGCCGAAAGTCTGCCGGAAGTCTGTCGGACAGGCTGTCTGACTTTTGTAGACGAAAAGTCCGACCGTGTGTACGCGGCATAACACTAATCCTCCCTGTTATTCTAATGCCGCGTACACACGGTCGGACTTTTCGTCTACAAAAGTCAGACAGCCTGTCCGACAGACTTCCGGCAGACTTTCGGCGGACTTGCGGCGGACTTGCGGCATACTTTCTAACGAACGGACTTGCCTACACACGACCACACAAAAGTCCGACGGATTCGTACGTGATGACGTACACCGGACTAAAATAAGGAAGTTCATAGCCAGTAGCCAATAGGTGCCCTAGCGTGGCTTTTTGTCCGTCGGACTAGCACACAGACGAGCGGATTTCGGGGTCCGTCGTAGTTACGAAGTAAAGATTTGAAGCATGTTTCAAATCTAAAGTACGTCGGATTTGAGGCTAAAAAAGTACGTTGAAAGTCCGGAGAAGCCCACACACGATCGGATTACCAGCCAGCTTTAGTCCGTCAGCGTCCGTTGGACTTTTGTAGACGAAAAGTACGACCGTGTGTACGCGGCATAACACTTATCCTTTCTGTCAACCCTAATGCAAATCCTCCTTTTAACCCTGACGCTAATCCTCGCTGTATCCCTAATACCAACCCTTTAAGCTCTACACTATCTCTCCTTGTAACACTAACCCTCCATATAACCCCCAACATCACCCCTCCTTGTAACCCTAACCAGTGGTGGCAGCTCCATTAGGGGCCGCCCCCCTAATCCATGCGCCCGGCCCCTAATCTAAATGCCGGGTGCCAGACGCATGTATTTCAATTGTTTTCTTTCTTGAAGCACATGATTAGAGTCTGAGGCTCTAACTGGCTTTAAAAAAGGATGGTGTGGTTGGGGGGGGGGGGGTAGGGGGGAGCGCAATGCACTGCGCCCTGAGCCCACCCAGTTGTGTGACAATAACAAATTAATATTTGTTTATATTTATTTAATATTCTCCTCCCGGCCAATCAGGAAGCGGGTCCTGGGACTCAATTGGCCGGGAGTCTTAGGACCTGCTTCCTGTTCGACCATCAGGAGAAGCAATGACCCCCCTCAGCACTGATCGCCGCCTTCCCCGCTCCATAGAGCCCGTCCTGTCCTCCTAGCAGAGCCCATAGCAGAAGCCTGGGCCAGGAGCATGTATTGGCCGCAGAGGAGGAGATTGCAGCAGCAGATGGGAGGATGAGCCGGAGCGGGAGCAGTGTGAGTACCGAGGACAGCGGCATTACGTTATGTACGAGTGAGGGGGACAGGTTTGTTTGTCGCCCCCCCCCCCCAAACATTGAGCACCAGCCACCACTGACCCTAACACTTATCCTAACTACAACCCTTACACTAAGTGGATGCGAAGAGAGAATATTCTGCATGTGTAGCCTGTCCAGTAATCCCTCCTAAGGCACAGGGAGCAGCTTTAACCACTTCAGTCCTGGGTACTGTTCTAAAATGTCACAATCATCACAGCTCTGAATGTGAAGAAGTCCTGTACACTAAAGTAACCCCCCCCCAAAGCAGTATTAAGTCCAAAAGCAAACACTTATTATATTGCAGTTTACCATTTCTTAGACATGATGTGATAGTTGCATTAGTTTTCTTTTATAGGCTTTCTTTCGTCTATTTTCATCTGGCGATCCACACAATAATGCCCTGTACACCCGAACGGACATTCCGACAACAAAATCCATGGATTTTTTCCGACGGATGTTGGCTCAAACTTGTCTTGCATACACACGGTCACACAAAGTTGTCGGAAAATCCGATCATTCTGAACGCGGTGATGTAAAACACGTATGTCGGGACTATAAACGGGGCAGTAGCCAATAGCTTTCGTCTCTTAATTTATTTTGAGCATGCGTGGCACTTTGTGCGTCGGAATTGTCCGCACACGGTCGGAATTTACGCAAACGGATTTTGTTGTGGGAAAATTTTATAGCAAGCTCTCAAACTTTTGTGTGTCAGAAATTCCGATGGAAAAAGTCAGATGAAGCCCACACACGGTCGGAATTTCCGACAACAAGCTCCGATCGCACATACCGACCGTGTGTATAGGGGCATAAGTCACTTGTTTTTCAATAGACATAAAAGGGGTTGTAAGCCCTCGTGTTTTTTTCACCTTAATGCATCCTATGCATTAAGGTGAAAAAATTTCTGTCACTGACCGGCCCGCCCGGTCCTGTGTTCCCACGCCGGAGACGCGCTCTTCCCCTCTGCCCGGGGTTCTCGGCTCTTAATTGGATATATTGTTAGCAGCGCAGCCATTGGCTCTCGCTGCTGTCAATCAAATCCAATGACGCGGGGCCGAGTCCTACATGCTGCGTCTATGGACGCAAATGCTGGACTCGGGAGCGCGCACGCATGGTAACCCCCCCCGGGAAAGCGCTTCTCCTATACAATGCAGGGAGGAGCTACCAGCACCGCCGGGGGACCCCAGAAGAGGATGATTGGGGCCACTCTGTGCAAAACGAACTGCACAGTGGAGGTAAGTATGATATGTTTGTTATTCAAAATAAAATAAAAAACTAAGCTTTACAATCACTTTAACAGACTTTTTTCAACAGAGGGTTGAAGCAAACTATTTACCACTGACAAGGGGTACTTATAATAATTACATTTTACATTATTTATGTTAAACCTTTATTCCAAAAGGAAATATACTGTTGCTGTTACTGCTTATAAAGTGTTTGCTGGAGTTTGGCTCCAGTTTGTTAGTGTATTTAACCACTTCAGCCCCGCAAGATTTGGCTGCTGAATGACCAGGCCATTTTTTGCGATTCGGCACTGCGTCGATTTAACTGACAATTGCGCGATCGTACAAAATTGACGTCCTTTTTTCCCCACAAATAGAGCTTTCTTTTGGTGGTATTTGATCACCTCTGTGGTTTTTATTTTTTGCGCTATAAACAAAAAAGAGCAACAATTTTGAAAAAAACACAATATTTTGTACTTTGTTCTATAATAAATATCCCCATTTTTTTTTTTTTTAAAAAAAGCTATTTTTTTCTCAGTTTAGGCCGATATGTATTCTTCCACATATTTTTGGTAAAAAAAATTGCAACAAGCGCATATTGATTGGTTTGCATAAAAGTTATAGCGTCTACAAAATAGGGGATAGATTTATAGCATTTTTATTATTATTATTATTTTTTACTAGTAATGGCGGCGATCTGAGATTTTTATTGGGACTGCAATATTATGGCGGACACATCGGACACTTTTGACACATTTTTGGGACCACTGGCATTATACAGTGATCAGTACTATAAAAATGCATTGATTACTGTAAAAATGTCACTGCCAGGGAAGGGGATAACACTAGGGGGCGATCAAGGGGTTAACTGTGTTCCCTGGGTGTGTTTCTAACTGTAGGGGGAGGGGACTGACCTAGAGGAAATGACGGATCGTGGTTACTAGCTATTAGGAACTCACGATCTGTCTCTCCTTACAGAGCGGAACAGGGATTTGTGTGTTTACACACACACACGAATCCCTGTTCTGGGTCTCGTGCCCGCGATCGCTCGTGGCCGGCGGTGATCGCGAGCATCGGCACCCCCCGAGTGCAGCGGGCACGCGCCACTGCGTACCTGCTATCCCGCTTAAAGGAGCCGATGTATATCTACGACGGCTCGCGGGATCGTGCCGACCTGCCGCAGTATAATGAAGGCGGCTGGTCGGCAAGCAGGTAAATCTGCTAGTACATCTAACACCCCCTCCACCCAGGATTAACAATGCTACTTACTGTCCAAAAGTGTTTCTGTTGCTCATTTGCCCAGAGTGGGGGCGCTCTAATACAGGAGGTGTGTTATTGGCCAGATCACCAGGTAAAAACAAGGAAAAAATCCTAAAAAAAGAACACTATATGATAAGATATGATACAATGTGCCCCATTGATATAATGTCATACTTTAATTGCTGGTTTATATTGCTGCCATCAGTGAATCCATAACATTCGGTATGAGTAATAATTTTATAACATAACATTGATCACAAGGGGTGTAAATGTTTATTATAATAATACTTGATAACACTGAGGTTGTTTACAGTCTTATCATCTTCCTTTGAGATAACCGCTTAGTTGTACTCTCTGCTTTGAACGTATATAATGCAGACTAGTTCTCAGAAATTGGCAGACAGACCTGTAACACAAGTGTATGTAAACTCAAAAACAAACATGTAATATATTACAGCTTTCCAGCTTAAATGTACAAATCTCTGCCTGTGAAGCTGTAAGAGCTATTTCACACTTCCGCTATGTTTTACCAAGGAGGAAGAGTCGGCTGTGGTCAGCATTCTGGCTGTCAGTGCCTTTTGCTTTTAAAGCACAGAGGACTTTTTACTTTTTTCTACCTTTTTTGAAATGTCTCAATGTCATTGAAACTTCATTCATTCTATGATACTTAGCACCATCTAGTGGCCAAATGCAGAATCTTTCCACTTTAAATCAAAGAAAAACATTCAACCAGCACAGGATATAGCCTAACTACATGTGTTTTTTTTCTCATTCGCACAGAACAAGGTACATACACATTCACTCAGGGCAATGCAATTTAAAGCGGAGCGCCGCCGAAATTTTTTTTTTTAAAAGTCAGCAGCTACAAATACTGCAGCTGCTGACTTTTAAAACATGGACACTTACCTGTCCAGGGCACCCGCGATGTCGGCACCCGAGGCCGAAGCGTCTCTCCGTCCTCGGGTGCTGCCGCCTCCATCTTCAGTAAGGGAATCAGGAAGTGAAGTCGTGCGGCTTCACTTTCCGGTTCCCTACTGCGCATGCGCGAGTCGCGCAGCGCAATACGGATGGTCCCTGCTGCCACTGGGACCCGTGTGTTTCCCAGCAGGCAGCGGGGAGGGAGCAGGAAGTGGCATAAATAACCGCAGATTCTGCGGCTATCTATGCCGGAAGTGGGTACAGATACCTGTAATATACAGGTATCTGTATCCCCCTCCCCCCTGAAAGGTGCCAACTGTGTCACCGGAGGGGGGGAGGAATCTGATGAGTGGAAGTTCCACTTTTGGGTGGAACTCCACTTTAATTTTTTTTTTTTAAATACACCTAGAGTTGGTTGTTGTTTCTAATGTTCACTGTACAACCTGGATTTTCAAAGTAGAAGCCAAACATCTTTATATCAGTCAGGTTTGACTGAATAGTCAAGGAGCCCCATAAACAGTGGAGGCTGGTGCTTTTTTTTGGGGAGGGGGCATGCGGCAAACAACCACCCTCCCAGTGGGTGGGACAGATGGACGGGGTAAGCCCAACACTCACCCCATCTAGGTAACGGACAGGCAGACAGGCAGCGTGTCCAACGGGTGGCCACAGCATGTCCTAGCATGATCCTCCTCCCTCCTCCTAGGCGTCCAATAGTATCGCCTGGCCAATCAGAAAACAGGTCTCACACCCGCTTCTGATTGGCTGGATTGAGGATCAGTGTTTCAACAGAGAATAATTATTCTCTGCAACCCGAGCCCACCCTATTTTGAAGCCTATTAGAGCCTTTGGCTCTAATCAGGTGCTTCAAAAAAAAAAATGTATGCGCCAGGTGCCCTGAAAGGGGTCGGACGCATGAATAGGGAGTGGCCACAGTGGCATTGGATAGATTCATGCTCATAAATCTATCTATCGCATATAGAGGGTAGCCTGAAGAGAGGGGGTGGCGCCCAGGTGCCCCTTCTTTGTGACCATCACTATACCTATTAAGGGCATATTTATATTATTTGAGGTACTTATATAGCGCCAACTACATGCCTAAGTGGAGGGGAGGAGCTGCACAGCGGAAGCCGCCGTGATGGAGGAGAGGACACAGGAGCCGCTGCCCACCACCTAGATGGGGTAAGTGCCAGACCGACCGGCAGACAGCGAGCGGGGGGAGGTGCCACTGGCCACTCGGGGGGGGGTTGTTTGTTTGCCGCCCCCCCAAGACAAAAACCACCATCCACCACTGCTCAAGAAGCTTACAATGTAAGGTCCCTAACTCACATCCTCATTCATACATACTAGGGCCAGTATGGACAGGAGCCAAATATCCTACTAGAATGTCTTTGAAGTGTAGGAGGAAACCCATGCAGGCTCAGGGAGGACATGCAAACACTAGATAGGTAGCATCCTGATTGGGATTCAAACTGATGACTCTAGTGCTGCCAGGCAGAGGTGCTCACACTGTGCTACCATATAGAATGATCTATACAGAATATTTCTCTGTTCTTTCATAACTAGCCATGTGACTGTCCGCCATTATGCTCTTAGGGATCAGTGCTACTCTCCATTCCAGTTCATAATATAAAGCATCAATATAATATGTACAGTACATCTAGGTGTAACAGTAATAGCAGTGATAGTGACTGCTGCCAGCTAGTCCTAACTCTGACCCCAGCTCTAGAAGTGTTGCCTTCTGCTGTCCCACTGCACCAATGGAAGCATCCTCATCCCATGATGTGTGTCCAAAGCAGGCCATTGATGGATCGAAATTTGGCAAGTTCAGCAGGGACCAGCCAAATTTCGATTCATGTCTGGTCATGCCTGTCCAACAAGAGTTGATTGTTAGATTCTCTCGATCAGCACGCTGCATCTGCTAATCAGTGTATTTTGACAGTGGGGAGTCCTGCATACAATGCCCCAATGGGGAGGATTCCACTATTCACCTTGTTTGTGTGTGTGATGCTACCTCCGAAGGAGCTGTTTGGTAGTTTTGGGTCCTCTGTTCTTTGCCTCAGCTCTATGAATGACTCTAGCACCTCTGACACATCAGGTTAAGTAGACAGCAGCTTCTGTACCACAGAGAGCATACGGATATGTACTTGACACACAGTTATAACTCAATATCTAAAGATAACCACCAGTTTGCTTAGGAGCATATTATATTGTACTGAATTGAAGGAAGTGGCAATATGAGCATATATACACACAGATCAAATGTATGTCTAATACAAGTCTCCAGACAGAAAGGTTACCTTATCGTAGTAGCTTAAAGTAATGATCACAACAGTTAGATGGCTCTATATCTGGTAAACTGCAAATCAGTGTTAAGCAAAGGCACTAACCACAACAACAGTAATCGTAATCAGTCTTGGCATACTTTTCCTGCTACCAGTACTAGAGTGCACTCTAGGGGTGGCTAGACTATAACCCAGATCTACTACTGCAGTGCCCCTACTTCTACAGGTAATGACTGGAGTCCTTGTAGACTAGCTTATTTGAAGAGACGGTCCTATGCCCCAGATCTTTAGCCGGCTAATGTTGGGGCCTGTCTTGGCTACAATCCACATTAATATAGTCCCAGGGGAAATCTGCATCCAGTGGTATAAACTGTTGGTTAAGTGGGTAAACCCTAGAAGCTTAGTCTCTGAAACAGGTTATGGCCACATGGCCCTCTCACTAATCCAGTGATACTGCTGCGAAAGTCCAGCTGTGCAGGTTAGCTTCTGAGTTGACCAAGTGCAACTCCAGTACTTAATTCACCAGACTACAATGCTCCAGCTCCTGTGCAGCAAAAGACTATATCCTGCAGTGACTCAATCCCCAGTCTCTCTGCACCTGGTCTGTTCTCCCTCTCACTCTCTGGCTCCCAGCTGCATAAGGCCTCAATCTCTGTTCAGGCCACTTCTAAGTAGGTGTATATGGGGTATCATTAAGCCCTCATTTACATTGAATGCAGCTTTTGAAATCGTGCGACTGCATCTGAAATCTCACAATTTCAAAGCCGCATGTCAGAGCAACTTCAGGTGCGACCTTGAAGACATCTGTGTGGCTTCATGCACAGATGTCTATGCAAGTTGCACCTGAAATTGCCAAATATAGTGCAGGGACTACTTTTTCAAATCGATGCGGCACCGAAAGTTGGCATAGCACAGATTTGAACAGTGCCATTGCCGAAAATAGGGTGCGACTTGTCATGCGATTTGACCTCTCAAAGTGCACGACAAGTCGCTCCAATGTGAACAAGGGCTTAATCTATTTCTGCTGTTGTATTAATTGCACCGTGCAGCTATGTAGTTAGTTCAGGCTGCCCAGGATGGGAAGGGGTTAGCTGTGTCTCACATCTTTCCTGGGCTTCCTGAGTCCTGCCCCTTGCGTACTGGACGCCACATAAATACCAGGGGAGATCTCAGGGCAACCTCTCTCTCTTCCATATAGGATTTCAGAGGAGAACTGCTATACCATGTAGACCTGCTAGAGCACGTTGCTTTCTCCAGGTCAGCCTGCTGCAATTCTCCCTGGACTAGGAACCTACTATTACTGAAATTTTGCTGGACTTTGCTGCATTAGTTAGTTAGGGTTGGACTCTTTCTTGTACAGTGTGTTATTGAACTGTGTTGCTGAATATTCAGTAAAACTGTTAACTGTTTCATGCCTGGTCTGAAGTTACTCCAAAGAGGTGCATGGAGGTAGATGAAATATCAGAATGGGGGTACACATGGGGTACAGGAGAAAAGCCACTACGAAGGGTTAAGGCGGCAGAGGAGTCAGGGGAAGAGAGTAGTTCCCACAGGGTAACCAAGAACTGGTGCGAAGTGTACAGCAGCTGGTCATGAATCGTTGTACCTCATGCAGGTGTGTAGGCCCTGGCCAAAACTTGGCATAGTAGGCAGGATACGCCCAACCCAGGACCCACACTCTGGCTTGTGTGTATAATCCTAAATAAATTTTCTGTTTCAATGTTTTTATTCAAGTTTTCACAAAAGAGTTTACAAATTTTTTTTATAAAGAACGCATACAAAATCAAATATATACTAGATAGCTAGCTATCTTAACATTTTGTTAGGCATGATATTACACCTACAATATACTGTATGTTCTTCCAAGTAGAGAGCTCTACTGGTGATATAGTTTGTATTAACTGTGTCTCCATGAGATAGCCCCAGTACTCGTTTATTTTTCCAAATGTGGCATTATCATAAGGCATCTCAATCTCCAAATACAGTTAACTGTAAAGTCTCTACCTCGTACAAATACAAATTAAAAGTCAGCTTATAACTCTTATGCCCCGTACACATGGTCGGACATTGATCGGACATTCCGACAACAAAATCCTAGGATTTTTTCTGATGGATGTTGGCTCAAACTTGTCTTGCATACACACAGTCACACAAAGTTGTCGGAAAATCCGATCGTTCTGAACGCGGTGACGTAAAACACGTACGTCGGGACTATAAACGGGGCAGTAGCCAATAGCTTTCATCTCTTTATTTATTCTGAGCATGCGTGGCACTTTGTGCGTCAGATTTGTGTACACACGATCGGAAATTCCGACAACGGATTTTGTTGTCGGAAAATTTTATAGCCTGCTCTCAAACTTTGTGTGTCGGAAAATCCGATAGAAAATGTGTGATGGAGCCTACACACGGTCGGAATTTCCGACAACAAGGTCCTATCACACATTTTCCGTTGGAAAATCCAACCGTGTGTACGGGGCATTAGTAGATTTCAGGTGCGCTTAAGATCTACTGTATATAGTAATGAAGGGGGTCTATACCTTCATAGAGAGGATACCCCATCCCTCATCATCCTGAAACTGGATTTCACCCTAAAGGAATAGTCACTGTTCAGTGTTTTTTGGGGAATAGGTCAGAAGACCCTCTTTAGACTACAGCAAAGACCAAACAAGAAGAGAAAGAGAAAGAAGAAAGTTTATCCCGAATTAATTTTAAAATGCCACACCCCTGTATTGTAAATTTTTACTAACGTATTGTGAAAGATGGGCGAAATCCCATCTTTCACAATATGTTACTGGCTTGTGTGTAGGGGGTGCAAGCCTAGATATGGAGATGGGCTTGCCCTGGTTCCCTGTGGCAAAAGGCCACGCTATTCAGACTGCAGCCCAGGAAAGTTAAATGGTCAATAGGATTCCATAGCATGGCTTCTCTTCAGGACTTAAATTCCCAAAGTCCAGTGCGGCAGTATTCATGTCTATGGAGGTCCTTCTTCTTGTCTGCTCCCCCCTACTGGCGGGAGGCAGGTAGTGTTACTAGCTCCCACATGTCAGCTCTGTTTGGTGAGAGTATAAAGAGCATCTGCAGCACATTGTCCTAACTTGCTCTGTTTCTCGCCAAGCACCAGGCTATGTGTGGATGAGGGAATCCATTTCTTTTTTTGTCATTCGGTCCACTGGCTACATTGGAAAAAAAGAATCATCTATGGCAAGCCCAGATCTTAATTGTTTCCCCCCAGGTTTGTGAGAGTGCATCCACTGATCAGTCAGTTGAATGGGGGCAATTCATGTAAGGGGGGCACTCTGATGGAGGCAGTTGATTTAAGGGGCACTCCGATCAGGACAACTGATGAAAGGAGGTCTTCTGATCTGGACAGCCCATATAATGGGGCACTGTGATGGGGACACCTAGTGCAAGGGGGTACTCTGATGGGGACAGCTGATGTAAGAGGGCACTTTAAAGGGACAATTGATGTAAAGGGGGGGACTCCTAATGTAAGGGGGCACTCTGATGGGAAATATGATTTAAAGAGGGACTCTGATGAGTACTCCTGATGGAAAGAGGGACTCTGATAGGGACACAGGTTCTGTTTAATCCTAATAATCTAATGATAGCCCAATACATAGTGTTTCCTGGGTTGTGACTTGTGGTACTGAAGAATGCAGAGTGAATGGGGAATACCGGTTCCCTGCATCTCTGTCACGGTGTTTGGCAAACTGTCAGTTACTCACACATAGTTTTGACATTATGCCCCCTGACATTTTGTACTACACCCCCAGATCATATAGGCTAGATCTGGCGTTGATCTATGACTAGCTTTAGTTACAGAAGGACATCATGTCATCAGTTTTGTCCTAATGTATGAAGAAAATCTGTACATCTGGGACAGCCTTTCCCAACCATTTTACCACAGAGGAACTGATAAAATAACGTCAGATCTCAGGGAACCCTGCAAAACACAATTCATTGGGGTCAGTGGGAAAAATGCCTCCTACATTGGTAGCCAGTGGGAAGAATGCTCTCCTTTCAGTGGTGGTGAGAACATAAAATTAATTGATGTCAGGCTGCTGGCTCTGCCAAATGTTGTCCCCAGGACTTTATAGCCAACACTCAAGAATCCTCCAGGGGAGCCCTAGGGCTCCATAGAATCCTGGTTGAGAATGGCTGGTCTGGAATATGGAAATGAGCAGGGCTTGTTCATAGTACACTACAGTACAGGAAGCACTTGCAAAGTCTTTGAATTCAATGTACTAAGGACTAAAGCAGGGTGAGCCATCTATAGCCCTTTCTTCTTTTTTAATATTCACTTTTATTTTATTGTACAGACATAAATAAAAACATCAAACATCATATTCCTTTATCTATGCTCTATCCAATTATTACCCCTAAACCCAGAAACCCTACCACCGAAAAAAAAAACCCCCATCCCATAACCCCCCCCCCCCCTCCTTCCCTCCTCAATTCCCTACACCTTTGTCAATTCCTCCAGGTTCCCGACTCCCTGAACTCCCGCCATTTCCCCCATATATTCCGGCACCAGAGATGCGCAAAGGTCCCAGGGGCATCGCATCCCCTCCAACAAATTGGGGGTCCCTCTGCCCCGATCCTGTGCACCCTCTGGGGGGTCACATACCATCTCGCCAGGAGTTTATAACACATTTCAACTGTCTTTGTATCTCCTGAGGAATAGCACGCCATTCTCAGGATTTTCCTTCTATGTTCCTCGTCTCTGAGCGGGCCTATCTCCTCTTCCAATTTCCCCAAATATGGAGGGAATTCTGGTTCTGTTTCTTTAATTAGTATCCTATAAATTTTGGATATACTTTGATTTAAACTAAGGGGAGAGCAAAAAAAAATTTCTCTATTGTCCTCATGTGTCCTTTTCCCCATAGCGGTTGTGGCAGTGATTGTGTAAAATGCTGTAATTGTGCGTACCTCCATTTATCTAGTAACATATTTCCCTATTTTTGTGTGATTTCAGGCCCTTTTTTTCTTGACAGAAGTCAGTCTAACAATTGATTTCTGTTCAACGGTAATGTTGGTAGCCAAATGAGGCAGTTCAGACTAGTGCGTTTGCATCACTTTGTGGTGTAGTGTGCTAATTTTAACTCAACATGTCAACCTTGGCTGTCAAACGCTCTTATTAAACTCAATGGGATCATGATGCAACTGTGTGCCAAACATAGCTTTGACTCTTCTGGCGCAGTATTTCATTGAAAATTCCTCACTGGGATTGAAAAACAGATGTTCAGGAGGTGGTAGTATCACTTTCTGTCCCATCTGTAAACTGGTTCTACCATGAAGCGTTTTTCAGAGCCTGCCACCTATGTTAAAGAAGCTTTATGAAAACGTTGAGGAGTCTTGGCTCAATTTTTGTATTAGTATTGTAACCCCTAGTGCTGGAATAAAATTTTCATAAACTTTGGTCAGTAGTCAGGCCATGGGCCCACAATGACTTGTATTACTACCTATTAATATACAAAACATAGCCTTGACATTGTAGGAACAACAACTATATGTAACTATAATCCAGTACACTACCCTCTCAGCAAACATTTATTCTTGTGAAAGCCATAACTAAACTAGGGTTGCCACTCTTTCTTCAAGTCAAACCCGAACACTTTAGCGGTGCACAGTAATGTTATTTTTTTGGTAAACACTATAGCAGGGGTTTACTGTCCTTCAGACTTTAGGGGGGCCAGACTGTGGCCATTGGGAGTAGAAAATGTCCCAATGTCAGTGGGAAAAAATAATGCTCTATTGTTTGTTTCAATGGGAGTAATTGCAGCCCATCATTGGTCTCAGTGGAAGGAACTGTGCCCTATCATTGGTCTCAGTGGGAGGAATTGTGCCCCATCATTGGTCCCAGTGGGAGGAATTGTGCCCCATCATTGGTATCAGTTGGAGGAATTGTGCTCCATCATTGGTATCGGAGGAATTGTGCCCCTTCATTGGTATCAGTTGGAGGAATTGTGCCCCTTCATTGGTATCAGTTGGAGGAATTGTGCCCCTTCATTGATGTCATTGGCCTTTTTGCTGTAATTTGGAAGATTTGTGCCCCATCATTAGTGTCAGTGGGGGGAATCATGCTCCATTGTTGGTATCAGTGGATGAAATAGTGCCCCAAGGGCTGGATAAAAGCAAGCAAAGGGCTTCAGTTTGGAGACTGATACTATAGGATTGTAACAGACCTGGGACACCTTTGGGCACTCCAAAGACAATAGTAATGCGGCACTCATGATGCCCCCTCTCCCACCTGTCAGGACCTATTCCGAACCACATTCCTGTCTGAATAATGTGTCCGGGTTTCAGGTGGACTGAAACCCTGACAAATGGTTCCAAACCCGGACTGTCTGGGTGAATCTTGGACAGGTGGCAACCCTAAACTAAACTCAGCTTGATTGATTGTCATGTTAACACTACAGCATCGTGACACAGCAAAATGATAATTATAATATGTCAGTGATCTGTGACTTGACCAGATATATTTCCTCATCACTGCTTGATTGTAAACTCAGATTATACCGCAATACTACACGGCCATTTTAAATGGATTAAATGAACCAAGGCAGTATTAAGTTTCACACACCTCTGACTCCATTAATCAAACTGCATTCTCTCTATTCTGCATAAATTATCCATCTGTGATCTAGAGGAGTGTATGAAAAGTGGGATCACTGCTTAGCTCTGTATGTTTTTGAATTTTTGGACATTTTTAATTCATTTTGGTGATGTTGATTTAAAGTGGTGCAGCACCCCTCTGACACTCGAAAGGCAGGTTAGCACCTCCAGAGGCAGGGGCAGGCTAGCATTTCACCCCAGGGCTAAGTTCATGGCTAAAATGGGGGTACCAAGAAAGGATATGGGGCACCAGTCACTATTGTCTTTTTAAAATTTTGTTGCAAAACAGTTAATGAGGTGAGGGTTCAGGGTCCCCGATACCGTAGAAGATCACTTACAGGCTCTCCAGATCCCGACCAATGTCTAGCTGTCCAACGGTCAATATGCAGCTGTACATATTAACCAATCAACTTCTAAATACAGCTTGTTTAACCACTTGCCGACCAGCTGCCGTCATCATGCTGTGGCAGGTCGGCACGTTCCCAAGAATCGCTGTCATGGTACGTTGGCTCCTTTAAGAGCCATAGCAGGTGCTGCATGGCAGGGGACACGATGTGCGTGGCCGGCGGCTGCGATGTCCGCTGACCATGCGTGATCGCGGGCACAAGAGTGAGAACGTGGATGTGTGTGTGTAAACACACACATCCCCATACTGTCAGGAGAGGAGAGACACATCGTCTGCTCCTACTAAGTAAATCACATCCCCACACAGTTAGAATCACCTAGCAGGGAACACATTTAACCCCTTGATCGCCGCCTAGTGTTAACCTCTTCCCTACCAGTGACATTTACACAGTAATCAATGCATTTTTATAGCACTGATCGCTGTATAAATGTCAATGGTCCCAAAACTGTGTCAAAAGGGTCCGATCTGTCCGCCGCAATGTCACAGTCCCGATAAAAATCGCTGATCGCTGCCATTACTAGTAAAAAATAAAACATAAATAAAAATGCCATAAATCTATTCCCTATTTTGTAGACGCTATAACTTTTGCGCAAACCAATCAATATACGCTTATTGTGATTTTTTTTACCAAAAATATGTAGAAGAATATATATCGGCCTAAACTGAGGAAGAAATTTGTTTTTCTATATTTTTTGGGGGGATATTTATTATAGCAAAAAATAAAAAAATATTGCTTTTTTTTCTAAATTGTCGCTCTTGTTTTGTTTATAGCGCAAAAAATAAAAACCACAGAGGTGATGAAATACCACCAAAAGAAAGCTCTATTTGTGAGAAAAAAAGGACGTCAATTTTGTTTGGGTGCAACGTCGCATGACCGCGCAATTGTCAGTTAAAACGACGCAGTGCCGTATCGCAAAAAATGGCCTGGTCATTAAGGGGGCAAATCCTTCCAGTCCTTAAGTAGTTAATTACAATTTGACCATACAACCTGGAAACTGATTGGTTACTATGCAAGCTGCACCAGATTCTGTGTGCACCAGTTTTAGTAAATCAACATCTCAACTTTATAGAATCCCAATTCTAGGTTCAGAATTGCCTCCCATAGGCTTTTATTTTTATATTACTGATCTGAAAGTACAACTAAAGGCAAAACTTTTTTTTAGTGTTGGATAGAATAGAGATGGATTACAACACCTGTATGTTTTTATTGCTGTTTGTGCCCTATTTGTCCTGTTTACCATTATCATTGAAAGTAAAAGAAAATCTAAACTTTTGGATTGTCCTTAGAAAAGTAATAGAGAGGAAATCTTCCAATGGGCATATTAGTTCTGGTTACCTGGGGTCCCCAAGGGATTCCCTTAATTTGTAGCGATTTCCTCTCGCTTCCTGTTTTGGCTATGGGACAGAGATTATGACCCTCCCCTACTATATCCAAAATGAAAAAAAAGTTTGCCCATAGTTCTACTTTAACTATCAACACTCTTCAAGGTGTCTGGGGGGCTTACTTATTAAAAATTTGGAAAATAGTATGGTTGTCCAACCAATCAGGTGTTAGCTTTCATATCATTACATGCGCTAGAAAACCCATCCGGAATCTGATTGGTTGATATGACATTAAGCATTCGTTAGGGCAAGCTACAATCGACTGTTGTTGTTGTTGTTGTTTACTAATTCAAAAAGCAAAACCCACAGCAACCCAAAGAATTAGAGAACTCGCAGACAAAAATTGATTTGGTCTAATTTCATTGAATTTTCCATCAGGACCACTCATTCCCATTTTAATAAAACAAATTTAATGATCATGATGATTATTCAGCATAATTGATTTCTAAAAAATACAATTCTTTCATCAACACTGGGAGAAAAATTGATCTGTAGAGCTGGAAGTAGGTTTTGTATTTTTTTTTTATCGAATTAACAATCTTTTTGCTTGCCTGTTGTTTTTTTTTTCATCTCAAATCTGAATGGAAATGATAAAGTCCTGCGCCCGCACTGCTAAATTTAGATGCTCATTTATTCCCAGGAAACCAGGTAAAGCAGTTTTACCTGATTCCCCTCACCCACAGACTTCTCTGTGCTGCTAGATCAGTCCAAACAGCCTATTCTTCCCTAAAAGGGCTTGTAAACCCTTACATATACCCAGTGAAGTGACTGGCCTCAGAGATTAAACAAATCCTCCTACATAAGTTGTTTATCGGCAGTCTTCTCTGCAGCCATTCAAATTGCAGAATTTACAGCTTGCCGAGAGTCCTGAAAAAAGGGTGTGGAGACCTGAGGTTACACTCTGCAGAGCTCAGTGAGGAGAGCTCTGAGTGCTGATTGGAAGGAAGAGACACACCCCCTTCACACAGCCCACAGGAACAGAGCTAAGGCTGTCAATCTGTTCAAAGATCCTCCTCTATCACCTTTTTTCTCTTGGTGTCAGGAAAACTCAGGAAGTGATTCATGCTGATATCAGAGGAACAAAGCAGTAGACAGAAATTACACTTAGTGCTCTTAATTGAGACACACACTATAGAGCGATATGCTTTGTTTACAACCACTTGAACTCTAGTGGTCTACGTTCCTCTGATGTCATCAGGACTGATGCAAAGCTCAAAGCCTGCAATGAATGTGAGAACACAACGAAGGACAGTCCATTGCTGGAGTCGAGGGGAGTAATGTGAGTTTACAATACCCTAGACTAGAGGAGCAGTTAACCCTTGTAGTACAGGCACAACCCAACTACAAGGAAAGTCTTTTTGTTTTTTCCGGAGTTCAGCTTTAAGTTTATTGAACGATCAAACCGCATTTACAGTACCAGTGAACATTATTTCTTTATCGGATGCAATCCTATGGTAGGAAATATGAGGTGAACATGATCTAATGTCTATGGCAAACTTACCGTAAATTACTATAATACACTATACTATAGCCATCACTGCTATGCGTACTGTGATAATAGTTAAGCCTGAGGTAGCAGGCAGCTGCTGCTGGTTACAGCATACTAGATTATATGAGAGTATTTCTACCACTCAGTAGATCATCCTTTCTCAACCTTTTTAACATGGGAGGAACCCTTGAAATAACGTTTTGTCTTCAGGGAACCCCTGCTAATAATTATTATATTTACAGCTCACAGTACATTATTGTGATGGTCAGTGGGAAGAATACTTCTTACGTTTCTGTTCATTGGGAATAATCCCCCCTTACAGATAGCTAAAAAGATCTTTGGTATTTGTGGTTATTCATCTGAGAAGCAGAAATCTCTTATTGCTCAAGAAACCCCTAGCAACCTCTGGAGGAACCGTGGGGTTCCATGGAACCTTGGTTGAGAAACCCTGCGCTTGATGGTTAGAAAGAACAAAAGATTACAGCGCACACATACAAAGAATTTGTAATACATTACCTCTAATTAGTGTCCACTTGAGTTATAGGAGGAGTCTTTTTAGTTCTCCCATAAAGAGGAGTGTATTTCTCCCATGGTTGAGAAGTGGGAGCTTTCATTCTATGAATAGTGTAGAACCCACTGATAATGGGGTACGCAGTAGTGGGCTTAAAGCGGGATTCCGTCCCTGAAAAAAAAAATTTAAAAGTCAGCAGCTACAAACACTGTAGCTGCTGACTTTAAATAAGTACTTACCTGTCCTGGGTGCCCGCGATGTCGGCCACCCGAGGCCAACCCGTCCCTCGGCTCTCGGGTTCCAGGACCGCCATCCTAGGTAAGGGAAACAGGCAGTGGAGCCTTGCGGCCCACTGCCAGTTTCCCACTGCGCACGCGCGAGCGGCGCAGCGCTTTGTGAATGGGACGCGATGTGTTGTGGGACACACACAGTTCCCATAACATACCGTGCCCCATTCCCCAGAAGACAACGCTGGGAGCAGAAGACTGAAGATCACCGCGGTGTAGGAAGAGGCAGATTAGGAAGACTGCCTAGCAACAGCCATTTCACGTAAGTAAAAAACTTTTTTTTTTTTTTCCTCCATTTTTTTAGGTATTTTCTTGTGCAATTTTTTTTCAGTGTGGACCTCCACTTTAAGCACTGTACAGCCAAATGGTGTAACCAAATCCCCATATTTTTTTTTTTTCAAATCCCCATATTTTTGCTTGATATGTTCAGGTGCTTTAAATAGCCTTATAGGATTTAAATATCATTCTTGTATGTGTGCACTGTAATCTTTTGTTCTATTTGTATGGTCTTATAGCAGCACCATCTTTAATTTAATGCATTTTTTTAGGGTGTGCCCCCAAGTCTTTGTTTGTCTGTTAGATGGTTAGAAAGGGCACATGAAGGAATAGTGAAAAAGATGAAAGAGGAAGGAGACTGGATTTGAGCTGATTGTTCTTCTATATTCTTACCAATACAGTCCAGTTTCAGCTGTTGGTATTGAATCAAGCAGCTATTTGTACCAGCATCCAGACTCAGCAGCTCCTGCAGGCCTCGCTGGAACAGCTTGCTGCTAATGACAGCCAGGTTCCAGCACTAAGCCCAAGACCTAAAACAATAAGCTCCTGGGCTTCTGATCCTTCTACAGATCTTTCCATTGACTTGCTGATCAGCCAAAATGGAGATCTTGACATCATTTGCCTCTTTGGCTAATAGGAGAATGCTTTGTATTCAGTAATGCCAAAACAAGCAACTTTTTCTCTTTCCGGCAGCAGAAGGGAAGTTACTGGTATCCAAAGAGGAAGTCAACACTTACTTATGTAGCACAAGCTATTACAGTCTTATACACCATCCCCAGTGGCCAGTCAGTTCTGCCATGGAAAGAGAATTTTTTAAACCAGGCTGGTCCAAACAAGCTATTTAAAGTGAAAGGAAACTTTAGGGTATCTTTAAAAGGTTGATTTGCTGTTAATGTAAGTTGGTGTCAAATTGGGGGTAGTCAAAACAACTGCACTAGTTTACTGTCAAATTCATACCAAAATGATCATATCGGCTTTATTTTGTACTAGCTTTCATCAGTAACCACAGAAGTGGGAGGATAGTAAGGAGAATATCTGTATGCACCAAAGCTTTGTTTCTGCTCAGGGGCATAAATACAGATCTTGGGACCTGGGACCATAGGAAAGCAAACTTTTGATAGGGCTTCTTGGCAACCTTCATTCACTGTCATTAATCTTAATATAAAATAAGTCGACACTAAGGATGGGTAGAAGGAGAGCTGTCAGTATAATCAGTACACTAGGGACCAGAACTGTGGACAGTTGTTATAGAAGAGGAGGCATCAGTGCATGGATTTAACTTTTAACATGAATTTGCCACCTTACACTTCCATAGGGCTACACAATAGCAGCGTATTTTCATGCATTGAGGTACATTGCCTCAATTTAGGCAGCTCATTTAAAATTATTAGGCTATAATGTACCTCCCCCAGAATTGTTCTCAGCGGAAGCAATAATAACCCCCCAATATTGGTGTCATTTAGTGCAATAATAACCTTCACAATTGATGCCAGTGAGTGCATTAATAACCAGCAACATTGATGTCAGTGGATGCAATAATAACCCTCTACATTTTTGTCAGTGGATGCAATAATAATCCCCAACACTGGTGTCAGTGGATGCAATCATAGCTCCCAATAGTACTATTACCCCTCCGCTTACATTGGTGGTCACTGGCAGTGAAATGTAATCCCTCCACCCTCCTGCACTGTTATCATTGCATAAGTATCAGTGAAATTTAAAGCCTAAAGCTCCTCACATTGTTGGTCAGTGGCAGTGAAAGTTAAAGTGATTCTAAAGGTTGAATTAAAAAAAAAAAAACGTTATACTTACCTGCTTTGTGAAATGGTTTTGCATGGAGCAACCCCGATACTCTTCTTTTTGGGTCCCCCGCAGGTGGTCCTGGACCCCCCCCCCCTGCTGAGTGTCCCCAATAGCAAGCCTCTTGCTATAAGGACACTCAAGCAAGCTTGCTCCCGTGCCGCGCTTCTGTGAATGGACATTGTCCATTCACACACAGAACGTGGCTCGGCCCCACTCCCTGCTCTCTCCTCATTGACTCACTGGCTGTGATTGACAGCAGCAGGAGCCAATGGCTCTGACTGCTGTGGGGGCACATGAGGGACCCGGGAGAGCCTCTAGTCTCATGCACATCGCTGGATCTGAGAAGGTGAGGTTTTTTTTAATCTTAATATATCGAATGCATTAAGGTAAAAATCCGTTTGTCATTAGAGCTTTAGAACCACTTTAACCCTACACCCCCCCTACACATCTCACCCCCCCCCCCCCCCCCCCCCCTTTGGTGATTACTTCCTATATCTCAAGCTCCTGTGCCATTTTCCCTTTCTCCCCAGGTCAGGACTTTACTTGTACAGGCTTTTCAATGTCAGGTACTAAAATGCACCTACCACCCCGCTCCCACTCTGCTATCTAACTGGTGCCCAATAGCTTGCAGGCCACACATAGAGGGATGTCACGAGGGATGCAAGGGCTCTAAAAATTCTGGAGTGCTTCCTCACCCAGGAGGCCAGGTGCTGCATACAGATGCCAATAGACATGAATTACTGTGAATAGCTGTACTCGAGATATGCTGGTATACAACTAAAATACTGGTATAGCATAGAGGCATGTAAGGTGGTACCACATTGGTTAGCTGTTTGCACCACGTGGACCCTGTAATCGCCCTGCTTCTTCTTGAATGGGGCAGTCACCCACCTGTTGTTGTTTTAGAGCAATTTTCTATGGTTGAAATACTCTCATATGTCAGTGTTTTCATGTGTACGGGTGAATATCCAAGTATGAATACACACAGCCATATATGTCTATTAGGCAGCTGTATGTAGCACCTGGGTTTCCTGGCAGTGGCAGCCCTAAGCCTAAGTCAAACAATCTTTAACTGAGATTTTTTTTTTTTTTACAGAACTACAAAGAGCTATCATGTCAGTATTTAGATAAGGAGACACTAAGATTTTTTTTTACAGCCTGAGGACAACTGTATTAAGCACATAGAGGTAATTTCAGTGCTGGCGGAATGCCCAGATTCTCTGAGGCTAATCAACCTAGAATACTAGTACAACTAAACAAATTCTCTTTACTGCACAAACTGCGAAGGGGATCTGTGACCAATGATAAGTGTCATAGGGGGCAGGGGCGGACTGATAACTCATGGGGCCCCCGGGCAATGGGAGATTATGGGGCCCCCAGGCAATCAGAGATTATGGGGCCACACAGTATACACACACACAGTATACAATCACACAGTATACACATACATGTACACACAGTATACACAGACAGATGTAAAAAAAATACAGATTTATACATACTGTCCCTGGTTTTGCTGAGGCTGGCAACCCTGATGGGGCCCCCTAGTGGCCGAGTGGCTCAATGGTCAGTCCGCCCCTGTACAGGGTCAAGGTTAACAGCAACCATAGCACTCCTTAAAAGGGACCCCTTTGGGTCACAGGAGTGCACTTACTATTGCCCAGAATCAGCCGACAGTCGGCTAATGTCACAAAGCCATTCTAGGTTGTGGAGGGTCCCTACCATATTGTTGAGCTCCACACAGATGCTTGATTGGCAGCTAGCTTAGTTTCTCAGTGCGAGGCTGAGAGCCTGGGCCAGCTGTTCTGCCCCCTTCCCAGCCCGGCACTCTAGTGGGAACCGGAGAGGCAGAGCAATGACTTAAAGTCATCACTCTCTGCTCCGGGAAGACTTAGACCTGAGCTATCAGTGCTCATGTGATCGCTTAATTCTCGGGCTTAGAGCTGGCGGAGGACAGCTGCAGCATCAAACTGATGCTACAACAGGGAGGTGAATACAGATGTTTGTTTTTTTTTTCCAATTCCCAAACTTCTCCTTTAATGATATAGTTTTTTATTTTTCGGCGGGCACAAATGAGGTGGATGAAAGATCCCCAACCACACAGCCCCCCCACCCCAACAGGTCAATGTATTCTGACAGCTGCATCTGCTATTGTCAGAATATACAGTACTGATCATCCAGAAAATATTTCCACCATGACCCTAGGACAGCCACATGCTTACCGAAATTCATCCAGTAATTCATCAGCCCAACGCCAATCAGTGTATGACCAGCTTCACTTTAATTTTACTGTGATATTTTACTGTGACAGGTTTGCTTTAATGTCTTGACACAGATGGTTCAATCCCCAGGGTACGTGTATTATGCAGTTTTTCTGAAAGGATATGTACAAACAGCACATTCATTATGTCTGCTAAATCTACTCCTGGAGTTTTAATTCAAAAGATGTATGTGAAACTGAGATGGTCGTTTAATCTGCCAATGCCTCCAGAGCTAAAATTAGACAGCGCGCCTCCCTGCTTCACATTACTGTGTCTTAGAGCCGTCATATTCCAGAGTCATCCTTCTCTACATTCCATGTAAGGAATAGATGAAGAGCGGTTGCATAATGCATATATGCTCTATGGTAATGTAGTAGCTGAGATAAGAAGTAAAACCATAAAAATCTGCAACTAAACTTTACAGATAAAGTGAAATTACGGTACTTGGGTTAAAGTTTAAGGCACACTCAACTCTCTCCCCTAATTAACACCAGTGAGGTTTTCTTCCTGGAGATAACGAGGGAATGAATTGTTACTCCTGTTATGCTAAGACGTCATGTGACCATAGCAGACCAACCACTTAGCACTCACTTTGTAGAAGTTACTACAATGGTCTGCTTTATTATCCACACAACACAGTCTACAAAGACATTTACTAAAATCCTTCAAAAGGAAGTCCCGAAATGCAGCATGAAATGCATAAAATGGAGGGGGTGCATGACGGTGATAACAGTGTGGGGAAGGGTTGGTTAAAATGGAGCCGAGGGGGAGGGACAGGAAGGGAGGGGTCATATATAAGAAGTTTAACCTGGGAGGGGTTAACAGAAAGCTGGAAGAAAGTTAGGAGCAGCATGGCAGAAGTGGAGCGCATCATGGCACAACTGCGTGCGGAGGCTGCGGTGAGGGGCACGGCCTGGCTGCAGGAAGCGATCGGGTCTGCTATGGAGCGAGCAGGACCTCAGACAAGCACAGGAGAGAGGAGCGGCGTCAGAGCGCGGAGGTCCCGTCCGCCTGAGCGTTTCTCTCCTGAACGGGCGGCGCATAGAGAGCAAGGATGCCCACCGGCAAAGAAGTAGGCAGGCCGGGCGAACAGAGGAGATGTCAATCCCCCGTTGGCACGGTGCATGGTGAGAGCGGGTACGCATGGCGGGACTGTTAGAAGAGGACGAGCCGGGAGCGCGAGCCCCGCCCCCCGGATGACGGCGGAGGGCTCCACCATGAATGATGTTAGGCGAGATGCTGCTATCCCTGGGCCGTCCAATTCTGCGGCAGGGGACAAAGTGATGGACGGAAAGGAAAGAGGCAGAGTCAGGCGGACAGAAGGAAGAGCGGAGGCCTACCGGGCTGCGGTATCATGCACTGGCCCTGCGAAGGCTGTCCAAAAGTCAGCAAGCGGATACGCGGCAAAGAGGCGGGAAAGGATGGAGATGACGGCGGCAGCCAAGGTTCCCAGGCCAGGCGGGCTTTCGGATATAGAAGAAGGAGACAGGGACCCAGGAGAGCAAGAAGAGGCGTCTGAATCGGAAGAGGAGGCGGCCCCCCCTTCCAGGAGCGCGGATGAGGAGGAGAGCAGACGGTCGGCTGATGGGGCAACACCTGTGCAGCCCGGTGAGTCACCACATCTGGGGTTAGGAGGGAGAAGCAGGGAAGGACATGACACACGTAGGCCTGAGGACAGTGCAGGGGGGGTGGTCCCATCAGGGGGGGATCAGGTTTATTGGGCTTCTTGGAAGGCATTAAAGAGTTAGTGCAGAGGTTTGAGGCTGGAGAGCGTATGGCGGGAGGCCCGACAGCTGCGTGGGTCCCGTCAGTGGGGGGCAGTGTTAATGTAGCAGGGGTGGGGACCCCGCAACAACAGTGGCAGGGGCGGTACCAGCCCTAGAGTCCACGGTTCGTGACGCTGCGCAGGGGAAGGAAAAAGCTGCGGAGGTGGCAGAGAGGCAGGATATAACCAGGCTGGCGGATGCAGCGCGTTGCGAGGTGTATGTGTGTTACGAAGGGCCGTTGGGAGCACACTTGAAACAGGAGGTACAGGAAAAGCTATGGAAAGGTGAGTATGTGGAAATATTTTCACTGCTACCTTTGGAAAAATTTTACTTGGATAGAGTTAAACCAGACAGTTCCAAGAAGGAGGATGAAGAGAAGAGGAGGTATCGGCTGATACCTAGAACATTTGCCAATTGGTTGCAGGCGTTTGCAATTATGGCTAGTGTTATAGGAGAGAAGCACCCGGAGTACTGTTCGGCATTGTTCTGCTATCAGGATGCGATAGGGGAGGCCTATAGAGTGTATGGCGGCACGGGATGGCTGAGATACGACGAGCAGTTCAGACAGCGGAGAGCGATACGTCCAGAGCTGCGGTGGGACCACAAGGACATTAGCTTGTGGATGCGCTTGATGATGACGACGAGGGCTCCGAACCAGTTTTTTCAGGGGGGAGCCGGTGGACCATCAGCCCAGGGACATTTGGCTGGAAACAGAAAGGGGGTTTGTTGGCAATACAAATCCGGAGTCTGTAAATTCGGTGCGGCATGTAAGTATAAGCACGAGTGCTCAGGCTGCGGGGGAACGCATCCAGCATCTAGATGCTATAAGCAGGGAAAAGGCAGAACCGGTGAAGTTGGGAACAAAAGGGAGGACGCCGGTGAAAGTGGAAAGGATGCGGCCGTTTCTCGGTAAGTATCCCGACAGCCAAGCAGCGAGGTTGCTGGATGAGGGTTTTACGGGGGGATTTAGGATCCCATGCAGGATGACGGTAGTTCCACAAGTGCCCAACAATTTACGTTCCGCATTGCAACATCCGGAAGTGGTTTCGGAGAAGCTGGCGAAGGAGGTTGCAATGGGGAGAATGGGAGGTCCGTTTCGGACGGCACCGATAGCCGATTTGGTGGTATCACCACTAGGTGTGGTGCCCAAGAAGGAGACCAACAAATTTAGGCTCATTCACCACTTATCTTTCCCGAAAGGGGGATCGGTGAATGATGCCATTGATCAGGAGGCATGCTCGGTGACTTATACGTCATTCGATGCCGCGGTGGGTTGGGTGCGCCGTTATGGAAAAGGAGCGTTAATGGCCAAGGCAGATGTCGAATCGGCTTTTCGGCTGTTGCCGGTACATCTGGATAGTTTTAGGTTGCTGGGGTGCCATTGGAAAGGGGAGTTTTATGTGGACAAATGTTTGCCGATGGGTTGCTCAATATCGTGTGCGATATTTGAACAATTCAGCTCTTTCTTGGAATGGGTAGTGAGGGACGTATCGGGTGTGAATTCAATAATTCACTACCTAGATGATTTTTTATGCATAGGGCCGGCATCATCTAGAATCTGTGCAGTGTTATTGGCGACATTGCAACATATCGCTGACAGATTCGGCATTCCATTGGCTGACGAAAAAACGGAGGGACCTTGCACGGTCATCACGTTCCTAGGCATTGTACTGGATTCTGAGGCAATGGAATGTAGGTTGCCGGAAGACAAATTGGAAGATTTAAAAAAAGAGATTGCGGGGTTGATTGGGTTGAGGAAAGTGCAACTTAGAGCGCTGCAATCGGTTCTAGGTAAGCTAAATTTTGCTTGCCGCATACTTCCGATGGGGAGAGTGTTCAGCCGCCGGCTGGCGGCTAGCACGAGTGGGGTAAAATCGCCAAGACATTTTGTGCGATTGGTAAAATCGCACAGGGAGGATTTAAGGGTATGGCATACCTTCTTGGAATCCTTCAATGGAAGGGCGATGTGGATGTCGGGACCGGTCAGTAATTTCGATTTCTAATTGTTCACTGATGCGGCAGGGTCCACGGGTTTTGGGGCGTTTTTTCAAGGCCGGTGGAGTGCAGGTCCTTGGCCTCAGTCATGGATAGAGGAAGGTTTTATCAAAAATTTGGTTTTATTGGAATTGTTTCCAGTAGTATTGGCAGTGGAGCTATGGGGCCCATCTTTCAGGAATCTGAAGGTGCGTTTCCACGGGGACAATTTAGGGGTGGTGCAAGTGATAAATAGGGTGACAGCATCGTCTCCGCCAGTGATCAAATTGTTGCAGCATTTAGTGTTAAGGTGTTTGCAATTGAATGTGTACATTCATGCAGTTCATTTACCGGGGGTGGAGAATGTGGTAGCTGATGCGTTATCTCGCTTCCAGTGGGACAGGTTCCGAGAGTTGGCGCCGGAAGCGGAGCAACGAGGGGTACCTTGTCCCGATTGGCTGTGGGAGATACCGTTGGCGTCATCGCGGGATGGATCCAGCAGTCGGTAAGTGGGGCCACTTGGGCGGCGTACTCAAAAGTATGGAAGGAGTGGGTGGGATTTGTTCAGGAATGCGGTGAGGAGCCGTCAGGTACATCTTTGCATTTGTTGTTACTATATTACGTGGCAAGGAAAATGGAGGAGGGGGCATCAGTAGCGGTGTTAAATACTCAGTTAGCGGGGTTAGCTTTTCTCTTTAAGCTACAGGGTCAGACGGATGTCACGAAGGATTTTTGGGTGCGTCAAGCGCTAAAGGGGTATAGGAAGAGGAGAATCAAGAGGGATTCCAGAAGACCAGTGACGTTTGAGATTTTGGGGAGGATTGTAGCAAAGTTGGGGGAGGTATGCTCTTCAGAGTATGAAGTAGCATTGTTTAAGGTGGCATTTGTAATAGCCTTTTTTGGAGCGTTCAGGATAAGCGAGCTGGTTAGTCCGGCAAAAAAAAGTTCAAGGTGGTTTGGGATGGCAGGAAGTTCAGGTGGAGCGTGGCGGTTTAACGTTGTTGGTAAAGAGGTCAAAAACCGATCAAGGGGGAAAAGGCAGGATAGTGAGGGTTTACCCGATTCAGGGATCTTGCCTGTGCCCGGTAGGCACGGTCGAGCAGTACTTACAAGTTCGTCCATATGTGCAAGGTCCTTTCTTAATGCACTCGGACGGTAGTTTTTTATCTAAATTTCAGTTCATAACAGTTTTTAGAAGATGCCTTAAGGGAGTGGGCTTACAGGACAAGGAATTTTCATCCCACTCGTTTAGGATAGGAGCGGCCACTGAAGCAGCCAGAAATGGGCTAGATGTGGAGGCGGTGAAACGAATTGGAAGGTGGGAATCGCACAGGTTCAGGTCTTACGTTAGGCCTCATTTGGTGGTAGAGTTGGAAGGAGAATAGGGGAATAGGATTTTAATTAAGTTTAGTCATGAAAGGTTTTTTATTGGAGGATAGTGTTTTAGTGGAGTTTTTTCTTGTCTTCTTCTATTTACAGGGGCGGCGCCAGGGATGGTCTGGATTATGGGCCATTCTTATGTGTGCTGGGGGGCAAGAAGGGGCGATGCTCGTTGGGAGGGCAGGCAGTTAGGTTTTGATAAAAGGGAGGTTTATATTAAGTGGTTGGGAATACCCGGAATGTTGTGGAGTAGATTGTTTCCTGAGGTACAGAAATATGCCCTGCGGGAGGGACCACCTGATGTGTTAATTTTACACGTTGGAGGCAATGATCTAAGCATCAGATCCATGGTAGACATCACGCGCGATATTAAAAGAGATTTGGGGCGCTTGATGGAATTATTTTCCAAGACTATCTTTATATGGTCGGATATGGTGGCTAGGACATCGTGGAGAATGGCTAGGTCAGTGGAAGGTGTAAATCGGGCCAGAAAAAAGATTAATAGGGAGGTGAGCAAATTTATGGTACGCAATGGTTGTTTAGCGATTAGACATCCTGAACTAGAATTCGAAACGTGGAGGTATCTGAGATCTGATGGTGTTCACCTTAATGATGTGGGGATAGATTTGTGGACGTTAGGATTGCAGGATGGAATACAGCGAGCCATGAGGGTGTGGAGGGGCATCCAAGAGTAAGGTATTACTCGTGGGATGCGGTGGCGGGCGTTGGTCTGTGAAAAGGAAGGAAGATGGAAAAAGTAAGTGGGGGATCTAACGGTGTTATAGATCCGGAGGTTTTTTGGTTCCCAGTTAACGGAGGTTAACCGGGAAGTGATAATGGGGCACTGCGGGAATTGTTAGTCTCTGAGCCAGCTTGTCGGCTTGAGGCATAGTTGAGATAGTTGATAAGTACCGCAGTGCTACGTGGGTGATGAACATCAAAATGGTTTTAAGCGATAGCGCAGACCAACGCTCTTTAGTTCAAAGTTTTTCAGGGAATAACAGATGTTTATTGTTGATTATTTTGATGACAGAGTTTTATAAGAAAGTTATAATTATATATATTGTTTAAATAAAGTAGGCTGCTACGGCCTTTTATACTCCAAGGTTGGTGTGGTCTGGTTTATTGGGAGTAGAAAGTAAGAGGGGGTTTTTAATATAAAGGGTACAACATCTATTATCCAACAGTCATGATCTGGAGAGGATTGTTTCACAAGAAAAGTGAAAACTAGACATGTGAATTCGTTATCGTCTGAATGCATTTTCGTCCGTATTTCAGGGATTTTCGTGTTCGTTTTAACAAAACGATAACGAATGCGCAGAGTCCGAAATCCGAAAGATCCAAAATAAAAAAAATGCTTTATTTTCGTATCCATTCTTTTTTCGTATCATTGCAACAACAGTTCGATAGATAGAAGATTCAACATGATGGTGACAATAACGATCTGTGTCTATCAAACCTGCGGTCGAATGTGCCTAACATAACTCTATTAGTCCAAGATTATTCGAAATAGAGAGAAAAGATTCAACATTATAGAGACATGAAGATTCGACAAAGCAGCTAAAAACATACGATCGCCGCAATCGGACATTTACAGTCAAATGCTCCGCCCATAGGCTATAGTAGAATTCTAAAGTTGTTTGACTATTAATAATAATTAATAATTATAATTATTACTGGTTAACCAACACTGGAATTCTACTATAGCTTGTGGGAGGAGCATTCGACCGGAAATGTATGATCGCGGAGTCGTACAGTTTAGGTGCTTCGTCGAATCTACTTAGAACATCCGATAGACACCATAAGCCTTCAATTGACAGATTCGACCTTAATTAATTTGGATTTTTGTACAAATAAATAAAAATGATATTCAAGAGTAAATAAATAAATACATTTTTTCAGACGAAACCGAAATTCTAAAACAAAATATTTCAGTGTGCACATGTCTAGTGAAAACTATTTAAAGTAGATCTAAACCATTTTTGTTTTAAATGTATAATAGCTGTCAGCAGTGCTATAAGAGATAATCACCTTTTATAAGTATTAAGGCCTCAATTTAGGGGTAAGGTTTAAAGGGGTTTAAAGGGGTTGTAAACCTTTGTGTTTTTTCAACTTAATGCATCCTAAAACTTCTAAATAAACTTCTGACACTGACCAGCCCCCCAGCTCCCCGTTTTACTCACCTGAGCCCATTCGTTTCCCCGCCGGAGATGCGCTCTAGCTCTCTGGCTGGAGCTCTTGATTGGATACAGTAGATTGATAGCAGCACAGCTATTGGCTCCCACTGCAGGGAGAGCGCTTCTCCTAGGGGGTTCACCGATGTGGGGAGGAGCCGCGAGCGCCATTGGGGGACCCTAGAAGACTAGGTTCAGGGGCCACTGTGTGCAAAACGAACTGCACAGTGGAGGTAAGTATGATATGTTTGTTATCTTTAAAAAAATGAGGGTTTACAACCCCTTTAAGTGTTATAGTAAGGGCTGTAGGAGAGGAAGCAGAGTAGGTCCATTAAACAACTTGGGTAGGAGTCTAGGGCTCAGTGGATTTCTGGGGGGCTCAGCTATAACTTTCATGTTCCTACAGGAAACAGAGTTTAGCACAATAGGTTAAAGTTTTGGAAACCTTCGGTTTCCTCTAAACAAAATCTAGGCATCCCTTGTCCGAAATAATACAGACTAAGGCCTTTGTCAAAAGCGCGTGAGCAGGATTTTGTCTAGCATACTAACTATCCGGAAATTGTCGTTTGACAAACATGAATGTAGTGATGTACTATGAGAGTATAAAGAGGAAGTTCATTTCTCAAGCGCCACCCTTTGGGCCCCTTCTGCTAATTTCGTTTTAGTAGAAGTTTGGTGAGCGTTGCTTTGCGATTTTTAGATCGTGCAAAACAAATGCCTTTTAAAATACGTTTGGCATAACTACATCAGTATCACCAGAAAAGCAGCTTCATTATTATCCCATTAACCACTTAAGCCCTGGACCATTTTGCTGGCTAAAGACCAGAGCACTTTTTGCAATTCGGCACTGGGTCGCTTTAACTGACAATTGCGCGGTCATGGCTCTCAAACAAAATTGATGTCCTTTTTTTCCCATAAATAGAGATTTCTTTTGGTGGTATTTGATCACCTCTGTGTTTTTTATTTTTTGCGCTATAAACAAAAAATTGCGACAATTTTGAAAAAAAAACGCAATATTTTTTACTTTTTGCTATAATAAATATCCCCAAAAAATATATAAAAAAACATTTTTTTTCCTTTTTAGGCCGATATGTATTCTTCTACATATTTTTGGTAAAAAAATTGCAATAAGTGTTTATTGATTGGTTCAAAAGTTATGGCGGCGATCAGCGATTTTTATCATGACTGCGGCATTGTGGCGGACACATCGGACAATTTTGACACATTTTTGGGACCATTGGCATTAATCATAGGTGTGCGCAGACTATTGTATTAGGGTGTGCACCCCAACTCTCAAAAACACATGAACGCCACCTGCTGTCACAGAAAGGAGGCTCTGGTGGTGGGAGACAGTTGATAGGGAGCATATTACGTTACGCCCTAAATACAGGTGTAATGTGTTCCTGCTGTTGAACCTAGCCTTTAATATAATGAGGGCATTTACACTGGTCAATGGCACCCTCAACCACCCACCTGGTTCTGTCCCTGGATAATGCTAATGCACATGGGGTGATTAGGGTGTGCCCAGGCACACCTGGCACACCCTGTGCGCACGCCTATGGCATTAATACAGCGATCAATGCTAAAAAATTGCATTGATAACTGTAAAAATGTCACTGGCAGTGAAGGGGTTAACCACTAGGTGGCGCTGTAGGGGTTAAGTGTGTCCTAGGGAGTGATTCTAACTGTGGGGGGGAGGGGATGTGTGTGACACATCACTGATCGCTGCTCCCGATTACAGGGAGCAGAGATCAGTGACAGTGTCACTAGGCAGAACAGGGAGATGCTTGTTTACATTAGCATCTCCCCGTTCTTCCTCACTGTGAGACGATTGCGGGCATCCCCACGGACATCGGGTCCGCGGGACCCGTGATCATGGTCACGGAGCTCCCGAAGGGCATGCAAGCCGCCTCTTAAAGGGCAACATACAGGTATGTTAATCTGCCTGATATACTGCGTGCCCTTCTGCTGCAGTATGTCTGTGTGAGGCGGTCGGTAAGCGGTTAAAGAAGATGAGAATTTTGACATTTCATCAATTGCCGCGTCACGAATGTTAATTCTAGATTACGAACAGTAGTTTACAAGACCGAACTCTTCCCAGTCGTTCCTTGATTCCGAGCATGCGTGTTTGTACTTTCGACTTTTGTGTGACGGATTTCTGTACTGACCATCCAAAAATCAGACGTTGAGTTCACATCAGACAAAAATGTTATAGCCTGCACATCCAGCTTTTGTCTGATGTAAAAGTCAAATCGCCTGTCAAATACACCGTACTAACGTTCCAAAAATCCGCAGACAGCTCATGTTCCGACTTTTCCCTTCTGATTTTCATACCATGTGTGCGAGGCCTTAAACCATGAGTGTAATCTTCAGAACTCACACAACAGTCAGGTGTGGGTTTACTTTTCAGAAGTTGGCAAAGAATGATTTTAATAAGAATTGATAAGTAATTAACACTTTCAGCAAAGTGGCAATTTTATCCATTTTAGGTGGCAGAGATTATTCTCCTTCAGGAATCCTGGCGCTCAAACAGTTCCCATAAAAATCTTTCTCTCAATTCCTCCAGTCACTCTAATTCCTGAAATTACTTTCCCCCAAAGGGGTACTTACAGCCCATAATACAACATGTTTTCTAGCCCATCTTCGCCACGGGTACCTAACCAGCTGCATTCTCAGTAGGCTGTCCTCCAACTCCAACTAGCTCTGTCCACCTGTATGTGTGTGTGTGTTTATATACTTTATATATATATATATCTATTTATATAGATATATATATATATATATATATCTATATATATATCCTATCACAAGGGAATCTAGGTGACAGGCCTGTTGTCAAGTACCAAAGGGGTGGGACCTGGTTTCAGATTTGCCTTTTTCTTCCCCACATACTATGATGGCTCATTTCATTGACCAAAGAGAAAAATATCCTGGACGGCCGCACACCATAGAAGACATCTTTATTGATATGAAGAAATAAAATCCAAATGCAGTCACCTCATGTACAGGGAGGAACAGGAAAGACAGCTAACATGTTTCACGCCCCATCATGGCGCTTATTCATAGCTGATGAGCTATGAATAAGCGCCATGATGGGGCGTGAAACATGTTAGCTGTCTTTCCTGTTCCTCCCTGTACATGAGGTGACTGCATTTGGATTTTATTTCTTCATATCAATAAAGATGTCTTCTATGGTGTGCGGCCGTCCAGGATATTTTTCTCTTTCCTCAAGCTTGTGCAGAGCCAGCACCTGTGAGTTCCATTAGGGCGGGTGTCTTGATACGGATTTGAGAGATTGGAGCGGCAATCTTTTGCTTATCATTTCATTGACCAATAGGCATATGCAGAGGGCAGGAAGAGGAGGTCAAATTTTGTCTTGGCAGCAAAGTCTAGATATTAGAGCCTTTGCATGCATGCACTTTATACCCCAAGCAGAACTTTTATGTTTATGATATAGTCTCTGTTAGGCAGCCACAATATTTCTTATGGATTTAACTTATTTTAGTACCATGAAGGCTTTGTGTGAGTTCATGACTACAGCTCCATGATATCACCGAAATGTTGCCATTACACTCCCATGATAAAATCTGAGAACTTTATTAGATTCAAGCTTAGTATTGTAGGCCTTTTTTTTTGTTAAAAAGCATTTTTGAGCTCCAGACAAGTGACTTTGCCTAGGCTGAGTTGATACCATCAGTCTGCTGCGGCAAGAGGAAACATTTCCCCAATTTCCTCTCCACCAGTGACCAGACTGCAACAGTGTAACTTTTTAGCAACTTACAAGCTTAGAGGCTACATTAATGACTGGTTTGTGCCAGACATTTGTGAGCACAGGCACCAGAGTTTGCATGGTTGTGTCATCTCCGAACCTGCATCTCAGTCCAGCAATTAGATGGTGACCTTGAATAATGCCTGAAAAAGGATGGCTTGGTCCTTCTGAAGAGAAAAGCAGATGAAGGTAATGTCAAAGTGCTGATGTGATCTCTGCGAGGAGAAATAAATATCGCAAACTATTTACATATTACAATTCATGTTTGCATACTTGATGCATCTGCCAATATATGAGTCTGCCAGAATACTCCAAGGCTGGGTTCACACTAGCGCGAAAACCTGCATCCAATTAGTATGACAGAAGAGTGTGCCCGGCTCTCAATGGAGCCGGTTCACACATCTCCGGCGTGGATGCGGAGCGGATTGCACAGGGGTCCTGTCCATCTTTGGCTCCGTTTCAGGTCCGAATTTAGGCAAAAAATTGTGCCTGATTCGTCCCTGAAACGGAGAACAGGGACGCACTGGACCCCTGCTGTGAGCCGCATCCGCACTGAGTGTGAACCCAGCCTAAGAGACTCAAAATGATAACTGAGAAATGACTTCTGATGCACAACTAAGTTCTTAAATAAAAAATACCTGTTTAACTGTCACACCTGAGAACCTGATCTATAGATCATGAATCATGTTATGTTTCTCCATCACAAGAGTTCCAGAAAAAAAAATGTACAATAAATGTGGGGAAATGAAATCCTATGAAAGAAGTGTGGGAACTGACTGTTGGCAGAACAGGGTGAGGTGTGTAGCAACCACATAAGGGTGATCCCATTCCCATCAAGAGAGTTTAAAGCGAGTTACAGTCATTTTTGTGTTTATTAAAAGTCAGCAGCTACAAAAAGTGTAGCTGCTGACTTTTAATAAACACACACTCACCTGTCCCACGATCCAGCGATGCGGCTACCTGAAACCTCCGTTCTTTCCCCAGGGCCAACATTACAAGTGTAGGCACTGGGCTGTGACAGCTTGCGGCTTCACAACTGGGAGCGCTGCGCCTTCTCAATGGCTGGGCAATCTTCTGGGACCTGTGACGTGTCCCAGAAGATTGCAGGGAGGGGGAGAGGAGAACTTCCGCTCAATTCGCCTAGGTGGCCCGAGCGGAAGTAGGAGCAGGTACCTGTCAAAACTAGGTAACGGTTCCTCCATCCCAAAGAGTGACATGCCAAATGTGGCATAGAAGGGGATAAGGAGTGCTTAAAGCGGAACTTCCACTTTTGGGAGGAACTCCCCTTTAATGCACTTTCAAGCCTCACAATGCTCAGGTGTGAATGGGCACCATAGAATACAATGGGAATCCTCATGTTGAGCATTAAAGCATTTCTAGAAAACTTCTTTCAAATCGCACAGGTGTGAACCAAGCCTAAAAGATACACATGAGATGTTCTGTGGACTAAAGAAAAGTAAAGTAACCATCACTTCTTTCAGGCCCCATTAAGTGTAGCATTACAGTTCTACGTTCACTCCATCATTGTTCTTTCTTTTTGGCTAGCTTAAAATCCTATTAGTTGGTTGGACTTTGGCTGCAGTAGAGGTGACATCTGTTTTGATTCTCTTTCAGCAGTGAACACCTCTCTCACCTCTGTCCATCCCATGGTGCACTGTTGGTTGTAGTGCTTTATAAATTTCTGATAAAGATTTTGTGAGGGATTCTTCTTTGAGGAGCAATTCCATATCAGCTTGATATAGAAGTAGTGGAGATGCTCCAAATTGTGCAGTGAAGGCGTGACGGAGCTGGAAGAACCAGAAAAAGTATGAGTTGGGTAGTTCAAACTTATGTTTAAGTTGGTCAAATGTTTGCAATGCACCACCCTCACAAATATGGGATAAATAACGGACACCTCGAACAGCCCATATGGAGGGATCCGGAATAGATTAAAACTCTGGTAAAGAGGGGTTTAACCATAAAGAAGTATTTGGAGAATAGTATCCCAAGCCTTTTATAGCATAAGGGATCACTGACACCCATGCTCTGATCACTGTCTTCATTGAGATAGTTAAAGGATGTGGATCTTTAATCCCCCCGAAAAAGTGCGTTCCGCAAAGTTTCATAGGAGCCCGCCAAAGAAGCCTCCAGAGCAACTGCAGAATAATGGCGCGTACACATGAGCGGACTTTTCAGCATCAAAGGTCCGACGGAACGAATCATCGGACCTTTTCTGTCCAAAAATCTGACAGACTTTAGAAAAAGAACATGTTTCAAATCTTTCCGACGGACTTAAATCCTATCGAAAAATCCGTTCGTCTGTATGCTAGTCTGACAGACCAAAAACGACACAAGGGCAGCTATTGGCTATTGGCTATGAACTTCCTTATTCTAGTCTGGTCGTATGTTATCACGTTGGAATCAGTCGAACTTTGGTGTGATCGTGTGTAGGCAAGTCTGTTTCATCTGAACTCCGTCGGAACTCAGTCGGAACTCCGAAAAGTCCTTCGGTGTTGAGTCCGCCGAAAAGTCCGGTCGTGTGTACACGGCATTAGAGGCATCTGATTATCCAGGGTCTCTGCAATATTGATAGTCTAAATCTAGAGGGACGAGAACCCCATAGGAACCTGCTAACATGTGAATTAAAGTGTTTTAAAAACGATTTGGGGATCCATACCAGAGAGTGGCACATAACATAGAGTAATGAAGGCAACAACTTCATTTTGAGCAAATTAATTCTCCAAATTAACGATAGGGGTAGGTTGGCCCCGGCTTTCAGTCTAGTTTTAAAAAAACCTGAATTATGTGAAAAGGTTAAGTGTGCAAAAGTCATGGACTTTGGGCGAAATATACAGAACAGGGATGCACTGGACCCCTGCTGTGAGCCGCATCCGCTCTAATAGGGCGTACACACGGTCGGACTTTGTTTGGACATTCCGACAACAAAATCCTAGGATTTTTTCCGACAGATGTTGGCTCAAACTTGTTTTGCCTACACACGGTCGCACAAAGTTGTCGGAATTTCCGATCGACAACCACGCGGTCACGTACACCACGTACGACGAGACTAGAAAAGGCCGGTTCAGAACCAAGCGCGGCACCCTTTGGGCTCCTTTTGCTAATCTCGTGTTAGTAAAAGTTTGGTGAGAGACGATTCGCGCTTTTTCAGACTCGTGGCTTTCAGATCGTTTTCTGCCGTTCAGTTTGTGCTTGTGGGTTTGTATCTGCTCTTCAGTGCGTGCAAGCAAGTTCCGCGTGACTTTTAGTCATTGTATTCTTGTTCGTTCGTTACTGGTTTTCAGGTCGCTCTTCACAGGCCTTGCTGTTCTTCAGTGCGTTCTGTTACTTCGTTCTGAGCAGCCGACCGTTTTCTAGCCATGTTTCGTATGCGTACTCCTTGTAGAGTTCGTGCTGTGCGGGGGCTTGGTGTTGGGGTCCTGACTTTGACACAAGTCCAGTCCATGAACAGGGTGAGGAGGAGTTCATGGACCAAGAATTGGTTGCTTCAGCGTGACCAGTTCTGTCATATGCCTTTGCTCCGTGAGATCCGTGAGAATAATCCTGATGATTTCAGGAACTTTCTCAGGATGACGGACCCCGTGTTTTACCGTTTGTTGGCTTCGCTGACCCCCTATATCAGCAGGCAGGATACCTGCAGGAGGCAAGCCATCACTGCGGAGCAGAGGTTGGTCGCTACCTTGCGGTATTTGGCGACAGGGAGAAGCCTGCAGGACCTCAAGTTCTCGACAGGCATCTCCCCCCAGGCTCTGGGTATCATTATCCCAGAGACCTGTTCTGCCATCATCCAGGTCCTGCAGAAGGAGTATATGAAGGTAAGATTTTTATCCTTTTATATCCCATTTTATTGTATTGAATGTTTGCTAATATATTGTATTTCTTTCCTCATTCCCTAATTACCATGATTGTAATATTCTGTGAATGTCCCCTTTGTCCTCATGCATGCTGGATTTTTATGTAATTATTATTTTGCCCTTCAATAACCTCTCCAGCATGGTGTCTCCTGCCCCTATATTCACCTCATGTAGTCACTTAACAATGTATTTTATCAGCTCTATAGTAGTGCTTTACCCCAAACACCCCCTAAAATGTTTGGAAATGTTATTTTTTATTTAAATTCAGGCAGAGTGGCAGAGGCTTTTTTTGTGGTGTCCCCAAATTTTTTGTTACCCTCCCTCCCCCAACTGCTAAGTCAGCTGATCCCAATTCTCTATCCTTAATCATCTATCTGCTGACTTTGCCAAACCCATACACACTATACCCACCTCTTTACTGGTCAGATTTATGGATGAATTCCCCAAAGCATGTAGTGCAAGGGCCTGCCTGTATACTTTCCAATGGTACTGTTTAAAGTTTTTGTATCCTATTATTATCTTGATAGGTAATAGCAGAATGTTCAAATGTGCTCAAATGTGTACAGTGTGTATTTATATCTTTGTATTATGACACTTCTTACCTGTCCAGTGGTCTGCCAATAGTGTAACTAAGGAGGGGCTGTTCCAAGTAATACCCTGTATTTAGGCATTCATCTCTCAATGAAGTGAAGAGGGTTACCTGTCCAAGAGTTCCCCCCCTATAATGTTAGAAATGGCCCATGAGGGGGGGAGGGGGAATATGATAGGTGTACCTTATACTTTGTTGTTGTTAAATTCCCCTTAATAAATGCTATCTGGAGGTTGCCCCATAATGTTTGTGTATAATCTGCTTGCCATGTTTCTGTGAAAAAATAGTAATGTTTATTGTTTTTTCCTCAACAGTTTCCTTCAACGCCACAGGAATGGCAGACTGTGGCCTCCCACTTTGCCCAGCGGTGGGACTTTCCTAACTGCGGACGGGCAATTGATGGGAAACACGTCCACATCGTCCCACCACCCAACTCGGGGTCGTACTATTATAATTACAAGGGGTTTAATAGTATAGTGATGTTGGCGGTGGTGTCGGCTAATTACGAGTTCTTGTATGTGGACGTGGGGAAGAATGGCCGGATGTCCGATGGTGGAATCATCGCCCAGACGGAGTTCTACAGGCGTTTCCAGAATGGCAGCTTGGACTTGCCACCTCCAGAGGACAATGTTGAAGGTCTCCCATTTGTGTTCGTTGCTGATGAAGCATTTGCGCTGGGGGACCACCTGATGCGGCCATTCCCGATGAGGACCCTCACCCCGGAACAGAGGGTTTTTAATTACCGGCTGGCCAGAGCCCGGAGAGTAGTGGAGAACACATTTGGAATCCTGGCCAGCCGGTTCCGATTATTTCTGACACCCATCCATATGGCGGAGTATAAACTGAACCATATAATACTTGCCTGCTGTGTTCTCCATAATTTTTTAAGAAAACATTCAGCCAACTATGCTGGCTCAGTTGGGCCTGAGGCCGGAATCCCAAATCCATCAACACTGACGGCGCTTGAAAGTGGCCGTCCTGGCTTGCCCTCCCTGAGTGCCCGTGATGTCCGGTTACGATACCTGGAGTTCTTTGCGGGTAGGGGGGCTATCAATATGCCAGACAATCTGTGAAACCTTTTTCAAACAAAAAACAACCAAAAGAAATTCTTTGTGGACATTTACTGCTTGTGTTTGTTTTAGCTGACCCTGACAGAAATGTGTTGAGTGCAGAAAATGTTGTGATTGGGTAACCTTATAAAAAACAGTGTTGGCTGGTACTTCCTAAATGCAAAAACACATTTCACTACAAGTGCACTTGCAACTGCACTGAACCTGCACTTGTAGTGCAAAGTGTATTTGCCCTTAGGAAATAACCCCCATTTTTGCATAAAACAGCAATTACATTACCCCAAAAGTGTTGTAGTGTTGAGACAATAATCCACACATTCTTGAGTAAGCCACTTTTTTATACCTGCACAATCACATGTGCATTTACGAAAGGTTTTTAAAACAAACCAACATGTTTGTTGTATAACAATTTTTGCAGTAGCATTATCAAAAATCGAAATATCCATTTCAGATAAAACAGGCCTGTATAAAACCAACAAGAAAGCCAAAAAACTTGAACTTACAAAGTTCACATATGGTAAAACCTGAAGGCTATATCAGACATCAGTATTTAGGAACTGGGTTTGATATAGCGTTCAGATGGGTGGAAATCACCCCTGGAAAAGCCAAATTTGGAAGATGCACACCAATTTACGAATGTCAACATGTGCTATCTGCCATCAGGGGGGATCAAGGGACGTGTTTTGGGGGAGCAAGCCCTTCCTCAACGCGACTTTATAATTGAGGAAGGGGTTGCACCCCCAAAACGCGTCCATTGATCTCCCGTGATGGCAGATAGCACATGTTGGCACACTGTGTGCATCCTCCAAATTTGGTTTTTCTAAACATAGAAAATTTTTTTGGAAGATTGGACCACAATAAAACAGGTGATTTTGTGGGGTTTAAATTTGCCCCAAAACATCAATGATGTTATTATTTTTTTTAATAACATCACTGATTTGTTGCTGTATGTTGTGCAATTCGAGATTACACCCCATGATCTCCCCGATCAGTATCTGGGCACTTTCAGATGTGAAACGTTCTCTCTCCCTCACATCACGATCACCTAAAAAGAGATAAAGAACAAAAAAAAGGTCTCAAAAATCTGCCAACATCCATCTCTTTTACCTGAGCCTGTGGTCGCAGACACTCACCTGTTGTGGTGCCAATCTCCACCACATCTTCTTCTTCCTCCTGCTCAGCTTCTTGTGTTGGTGGTATTTCACCTTCTTCCATAGGTGGGGGGTCTGTGTTCTCCTGGGATGAGGGGTGTCCTCCGAGTCTTTTCTCCCCTATGTAAAACAAAAATGGTATAATTAGCACACAGATATTTGATGGCAGAAGTAGAAATAGGAAACATTGCTTGGAAGTGGGGTACAATTGTCTATTTTAGCCGAGTTCCAAGATGTATATTTTTTATTGCCCTTTGTCAAGCTGCAATACTTTACTTGTTTGGTACAAGCTTCACAGATGTAGCCCCCCCTATAGTATACACTGGAGCACCTGTGTGCCCCCCCTAATAAAAATGGTGTTCTTGTGTCCCACACTAGTGCTCCAGTGTCCAGATGTGAAAACAGCTGCTCAGTGTCCTCTCCTTACACACAATCTAGTTGGCATTTCATTCTAGTAACAAACCCATCTACACAAACAAATATTTGGCATCCAAGTAGGCCCCAAAAATGTGTGAAAATGCATATGGCCTAAACAATGGTGTTCTAGAGGCCGAAAGAAAAATGTTTGATACGAACGAATAATGGGCCCATGAACATTAAAGTTGCCCTTTTAAACATTACAATTAATAAAAGCATATGGAGCAGAACGAACGGAATAAAGACAGATAGAATAGGAACACAGCACAACTACTTACTTTTTTGCAGCACTCTCCGGATCTTTCGGTACTGCTCTGGCTCTCTCAACTTCAGGTCTGACCACCGCTTCCTGAGCTGATCTTTAGATCTTCGTACCCCGAAATTCTTGTGAAGGCTTTTGATCACTTTAGCAATGATTTTTGCCTTTCGCATGTTGGGGTGGGGGTAAGGCCCATATTTTCCGTCATAGTCGGACTTCCTCATGATGTCGACCATCTCCAACATCTCCCCAAACGACATATTTGTGGCCTTAAAACGTCTCCTTCTGGATCGGGACGTGCCTGGATCCGGGCTTTCCTCCTCCTCCTCCTCGTTGCTAGAATTAGCATGCACCTGCTGTAACTCCGCCATCATGCTCTTCACCCACTGCGCCGAACGAAAAGGGGCGGGGAATAGACTAGAAAGAACGTCAGGGGCGGGTGGAGTTACACGCATGCGCAGTGTGTATAAAGCGTAACACGCGTGCGTATTACGTACGATCTGTGAGCGGAGGAAGGAGCATTGGACGCGCCGATCGTAAGAACGAAGGTAAGAGACAAACTTGTGCTTATACTGCTTCTAGATTGAGGCCTATATTGTAACAAGATTAGGAGAGTTTTGTCTGACATTAGGCTTTGTCTTGTGTTGTGTCTTGCAGTGAACATGGATATCTTAATGAAAGACAATGACTTCATGTCAGTATTCGTAGAGATGCTAAATGAGCTGCCCTGTCTGTGGGAGATTACCCACCCCCATTTCAAGAACCAAGCAAAGAGGAAGGCAGCACTGGAGCAATTGTGTGAAATTGTGAAGCAGGTGATCCCCATGGCAGACATCACCTATTTAAAGATTTTCATTGGTGGCCTGAGGAGCACATATCTGAGGGAGCGCAAGAAAGTCCTGGATTCACAGAGATCCGGAGCAGCAGATGACATCTAAGTCCCCAGGATGTTGTACTACGACAGGCTGCACTTTCTGGCAGGCCAGACTGAACCCAGGCCATCCCTCTCCAGTCTTCCTTCCACGCTTCCTTCCCCCCTGGCTGAGGCTTCTGACGCCCAACCTGGGCCTTCCAGGCGATATGTGGAGGAGCCCAGATTGAGCCAGGTATAGCATTCCTCTAAATATTTCTGCTTGTCCAATCAATGATGTTAACTAGATGTTAGTTGGGAGTACTAATTTAGGATTGTGATTGATGAAGCAAAACATTACAACCATGTCCCTTTTTCATACACAGGGAAGTCCCAGCCAGGAGGTGGCCAGGCCGAGCCGGCTGGCTGATCTGCCGGTCCCTCCACCCCCCCTGAAAACAGAAAGTGGCAGTAGGAGGAGTACCCTAGAGGAGGCTGCTATAGCATTCTTTTGGAGGGCTACAGAGGTCCTGGGTGCACCCCACACCATGGAGGAGAACATTGCTGCCTTCATAGCCTATAAAATGCAGAGGATGGAGGAGGGCCAAAAAGTCTTGTGTGAGGCCCTCATATCGGAGGCTCTGGAGAAAGGTATGAGGGGCCAAATTACAACTCAGACACATCTTTGGGATGGTCCTCCTCCTCCTCCTGCAGGTCCTCCTCCTCCTCCTCCCTCTCCTCCAGGTCCCCCCAGTCCTCCTCCAGGTCCTCCCAGTCCTCCTCCAGGTCCCCCAGTCCTCCTCCTCCTCCAGGTCCTCCTCCTCCTCCTGCCACATCTCCAACTGCATAGCCACAGCCCGGAAGGAAGCGTGGAAGGAAGACCAGACAGTGATTTACCTGGATCCAGTCTGATCGGCCAAAAGATGCAGCCTCTTGTGGTACCACAGCCTGGGGACACAGATGTCATCTGCTGCTATCCGAGTCTCTGCGAATCCCGGACCAGACTGCCCTCCCTTACATATGGACTCCTCAGGCCACCAATTTTGATGTTGAAGAATTATTGTCTGCCATGGGGGTCCCAGGCTTCGCTAATTTCTCATGTTGATCCAGTGTTGCCTTCCTCTTTGTTTGGTTCTGATCCCTTAATAAAGGATTTTTGTTTTGAATTATACTCTCCTATGTGTTTTACTTCAAAAATGACAGTTGGTTTGTGAGGATTCAGGTACATTGCAAATATACAATGTGAAATGAACAAGGGTCACCAACACCAAACAATCTCCTGGAGATTAAATAATAAAATATATCAATGGTGTTGGGGTAACTTGACACACAAAACACACCCAACAATATTCTGGAGTAAAAATAAAAATAACATTGAACAAAGATCAGCCTTGGAAAAAATCCAAACATTAAAGAAAAAAAAAGGCTTAAAATCCAAAAAAAAATAAAAATATAAAACTGTCAGATGTGACAACTAATAACAATATATTCAGGGAATCCCACTAAAAAAACACAAATAAAAGTTTGTGAGAAGTGTGTGTGAATATGAGCAGCAAAACTACTTAATTCTTGTCACATTATAAAGAAGAAGAGAGTGCGCTGTATTAAACCATTTTTAACATTGCAGCGTGACGAAAGTGCTGTATCCATTGCGAACGCTAAGTTTACCAGAACGAGCTGTCCCGTGTCGGAATTTCTTCTGAGCATGCGTGGCACTTTGTGCGTCGGAACAGGCCACACACGGTCGGAATTGACGCGATCGGATTTTGTTGTCGGAAAATTTTATCTCCTGCTCTCCAACTTTGTGTGTCGGAAAATCCGATGGAAAATGTCCGATGGCGCCCACACACGGTCGGAATTTCCGACAACACGCTCCGATCGGACATTGTCCATCAGAAAATCCGACCGTGTGTACGGGGCATAAGTGTGAACCCAGCCTAAGAGACTCAAAATGTTAACTGAGAAATGACTTCTGATGCACAACTAAGTTCTTAAATAAAAAATACCAGTGTTTAACTGTCACACCTGAGAACCTGATCTATAGATCATGAATCATGTTATGTTTCTCCATCACAAGAGTTCCAGGAAAAAATGTACAAGTAAATGTGGGCAAATGAAAGCCTATGTAAGAAGTGTGGGAACTGACTGTTGACAGAACAGGGTAAAGTGTGTAGCAACCACACAAGGGTGATCCCATTCCCATCAAGAGAGTTTAAAGCGGAGTTACAGTCATATTTTGTGTTTATTAAAGTCAGTAGCTACAAAAAGTGTAGCTCCTGATTTTTAATAAACACACACGCACCTGTCCCATGATCCAGCGATGTGGCTACCTGAAACCTCGGTTCTCTCCCCAGGGCCGACATTACAAGTATAGGCACCGGGCTGTGACAGCTTGCGGCTTAACAACTGGGTGCGCACTGCGCATGCACGAGTCGCGCTGTGCCTTCTCAATGGCCGGGCAATCTTCTGGGACCTGTGTTGTCCCAGAAGATTGTAGAGAGGGAGGGGGAGAGGAGAACTTCCGCTCAATTTGCCTAGGCGGCCCGAGCGGAAGTGGGAGCAGGCATGATGAGGAGTGCTTAACTTCCACTTTTGAGAGGAACTCCCCTTTAATGTACTTTCAAGCCTCACAATGCTCAGGTGTGAATAGGCACCATAGAATACAATGGGAATCCTCATGTTGAGCATTAAAACATTTCTAGAAAACTTCTTTCAAATCGCACAGGTGTGAACTAGGGATGAGCTGAACACCCCCCCGGTTCGGTTCGCGGCAGAACGTACGAACAGACCAAAAATTCATGCGAACACGCGAACCCCGTTAAAGTCTATGGGACTCGAATGTGAAAAATCAAAAGTGCTAATTTTATATATATGCAAGTTATTGTCATAAAAAAGTGTTTGGGGGCCCGGGTCCTGCCCCAGGGGACATGTATCAATGCAAAAAAAGTTGTAAAAACTGATGTTTTTTCAGGAGCAGTGATTTTATTAATGCTTAAAGTGAAACAATAAAGTGTAATATTCATTCAAATACCGTGCCTGGGGGGTGTCTATAGTATGTCTGTAAAGTGGCACATTTGTCCCGTGTTTAGAACAGTCCCTGCACAAAATTACATTATTAAAGGAAAAAAAGTCATTCAAAACTGCTTTTGGCTGTAATGTAATGTTGCCCCCCCCCCCCCCCACACACACACACACACACCCATTACCGGGCACTTTGGGTCTGGTATGGATATTAAGGGGAACCCCGCACCCAAATAAAAAAAAAAAGGCGTGGGGCCCCCAGGCCCTATATACTCTGAACAGCAGTATACAGGCGGTCCCTGGGTTAAAAACAAGATAGGGACTGTAGGTTTGTTGTTAAGTTGAATCTGTTTGTAATTTGGAACAGGTATATTTTTTAAGTGTAGCTCCAGCCCAAAAATCTATCTTTAAGCTTTTTGGATAATATAGGGCAGGGTTATCACCCCTGTAACATTTTTTTTTGCTGTCTGTGCCCCTGTTCAGAAGATTTCACATCACTTTCTTTCCCAATGACAATTGGTTTTTACAAATTTTGGGTTATTAGGGAAACAAGGATTGGTGATAAAGTATCAGTGGAGACACCTTTTTTCCATATTAACTCTTACAGGAGAGAATTTCCCTTCCTAGGGGTAGATTTCCTCTCACTTCCTGTTGTCTCCCTCCGTTTGTAATTAGGAGTCGTTTGTAAGTCGGATGTTTGAAAATAGGGGACCACCTGTATATACTATACGGCCTGTCCTATACACTCTGCGGAAAATTGGGCCTTAGGTGTTGGTGGTACCAGAACACTGTAAGCCCTCACAGTTACTCTTGGTGGGTGCGGGAATGGGCCCTGCTGTGAAATATTATATCAAGAATTGTAATTACATGCCCTTGTTAAACAGGGGCAGAAAAATTGGGCCTTAGGCGGTGGTGGTGATGGCACAACACTGTAAAGCCTCACAGATACTTTTATTGAGTGCAGGAACAGGCCCTGCTGTGAAATATTATATCAAAATGGGTAAATACGCACCCCTGTTAAACAGGGGCAGAAAAATTGGGCCTTGGGCAGTGGTGGTGGTGGTGGTGGTGGCACAACACTGTAAAGCCTCACAGATACTTTTGTTGAGTGCAAGAACAGGCCCTGCTGTGAAATATTAGATCAAAAATTGTAATTACGCGCCCCTGTTAAACAGGGGCAGAAAAATTGGGCCTTAGACAGTGGTGGTGGTGCCACAACACTGCAACCCCTCACAGATACTCTTGTTAAGCGCAGGAACAAGTCCTGCTGTTAAATATTTGATCAAAAATTGTAATTACGTTCCCCTGTTAAACAGGGGCAGAAAAAATGGGCCTTAGATAGTGGTGGTGGTGCCCTGAATCGAAAATATTCTTAGAAGCTATCATCATGAAAATTGAGGAGGAATAGAATAGTCACTCAGCATAATAGGATAGTCACTCAGCATATGCAGTCTACAAGGGATCCCACATCCATAGAAAAATCAATCAGTTACATCAGCATTCTGTGCTTGGTAGCTGGGGATCCAAGACTGATTAATTTTTATGAATATAAGCCGATCAACAGAGTCTGTGGACAGGCGCACACTGTGATCAGTTACAAAGCCTCCAGCAGCACTGAATGTGCGTTCAGAAAGAACGCTGGATGCAGGAAAGGCCAGTAGCTCAATTGCATATTGAGCAGGCTCTGGCCAGTGGTCCATCCTCAATACCCAGTAACCCAGTGGATGTTCTGGTGGAAAGGTCTCCAAGTCTGATCTTGCCCCTAGATATAGTCTGCTCCCTCGGCGACCTTACCCTTGTAACGTGGATCAAGAATTGTTGCCAGCCAGTAATGATCCCTCTCCTTGATACCACGAATCCTAGTGTCCTTCCGCAGGCTTTACAGGATCAGGGAGGCCATGCAGCATAGGTTTGCAGAGGCATTCGATCCTGAGTCCTCTGGGACACTAAGGATCACATGATCTTCAACCACCTCCTCCCAGCCACGTACAACTCCATTGGTTTCTGGGGACTGAAGACTGCTGCTGATGCTGAGTGTTATCCTCTACCTCCATGCTGACCCAATCCTTCTCCTCATCCTCTTCTTCTTTTTCGTGTCTAATTGGCGGGTCTGCAGGAATACTAGTATCTGAATAAAGGGGGCCTTGAGAGGTAAGGAAGTCCTCCTCTTCCTCCCGCTGTTCTGCCTCAAGTGCCCTGTCCATTATTCCATGAAGCGTGTGCTCCAACAGGAAGACAAGAGGGACAGTATCACTGATGCATGCACTGTCACTGCTCACCATCCTCGTGGCCTCCTCAAATGGTGACTGGACAGTGCATGCATCCTTGATCAGTAGCCACTGGTGTGGCAAAAAAAAGCCAAGCTCCCCTGACCCTGTCCTGGTGCCATACTCACACAGGTACTCACTGATGGCCCTCTTCTGCGTGTGTAGCTGCTGCAGCATTGCCAAAGTTGAGTTCCACCTGGTGGGCATGTCACAAATGAGGCGGTTCTTGGGCAGGTTGCATTCTCTTTGAATGTCAGCCAGCCGAGCACTGGCATTATATGACCAGCGGAATTGACCACAGACTTTCCTGGACTGCCTCAGGAGATCCTGTAATCCTGTGTACCTGCTCAAGAACCGCTGCACCACCAAATTCAGGACGTGAGCCAAACAGGGAACATGGGTCAAGTGTCCCTGTCGGAGGGCGGAGAGGAGGTTGGTGCCATTGTTGCTGAAGCTGGCGTGGCGTCAACCACCTTTGAGCCTGCCCCTGCAGAGCTGACAGAATCTCTGCCCCAGTGTGGCTCCTGTCCCCTAAGCAGACCAACTCAAGCACTGAATGGCATCTTTTTGCCTGGGTGCTTGCGTAGCCCCTTGAATGCCTATGGACCACCGCTGGTTCAGAGGAGAAATCTGCAGAGGAAGAGGCCATAGAGGAAGAAGAAGAGGAGGGGTGGAGGAGAGAGCTGTGGCAGAATCACCACTAGCATTTTGGAGGCGTGGTGGCGGAACAAGCTCCAACAATACTGAACCCTGTCCTGCATCCTTCCCAGCTGCCAGCAGAGTTACCCAGTGCGCTGTGAAAGAAAGGTAACATCCCAGTCAGGAGTAATATGATCCTTACTGCTGACTGCCCTGTCCAACAAGGCCAAGACATTGCCTTCCACATGCTGGTAGAGAGCCGGAATGGCCTTCTGTCAAAAGAAATGGTGTTTGGGAACCTGCCACTAAGGTACTGCACATTCCACAAATTCACTAAAGGGGGCAGAGTCTACCAGCTGAAAAGGCAGCAGTTGCAATGCTAGCAATTTGGCCAAGCTAGCATTCAGACGCTGAGCATGTGGATGGCTGAGACCGAATTTCTTTCGACGGTTTAGCAACTGGGGTAGGGAAATTTGCCTGCTAAAATCAGATGGAGGTGTGCTGATAGCAGATTGGCTGCAAGTACTTGGGGCACCTATTGCTATACCTTCATTCCTCTCAGTGCAGGTTTCTGAGAGGACTGGAGGTATAGTAGGGTTGGACAACCCAGCTCATGAGGAGCAAGGAGAGGTACGCCTTGTTTTTTTGATGTGGGTCTTTTAAGTGCCGTTGCCAACAGACTGCATGGGAGGTCGTATGTCTGGTCAAGCATGTGGTGCCTAAGCGGCTGCTGTTTTACCAATGCTTGATACGCTTCAGATATATGTTGCAAACAGCAATGGTGCGACCTGCTGCACACGTGTCAAAAAAGGCCCACACCAAAGAACTTTTCAAAATATGTTGGGAGTCAGCAGTGCCCTGCACCTGCTTAGCTCTGCGGTATGATGCAATAGGGTGGCTGCCCTTAAGCTGCCCCCTGGAGGTCATCCTACCTCATTGGAGATGTGCCTCCTCCTCCTCCTCTCTTCTATCAGGCACCCAAGTTGAGTCAATGACCTCATCATCCTCCCCCTGCTCGTCACTGGAGCAAAGTTGGCAGTATGCTGCAGCTGGGGGAACATGACTGCCAGTTTCTTGACCTACTTGGGCACCCCCTCTCTCTAGGCTGACGTTACTCCCTTCCTCAACTTGGGTACCATCATCAGAACCTTCAAATCGCTGCGCATCCTTCTGCAGCATGTACCCAACACTGTGGTCGAATAGTTTGGGGGACTACTCTGTGCATGATGGTGGGGCTAGGGAAGGAGTGACTGTTGACATGGAGCCGATGGAATAGCCCCCTTTGGCAGCTGCATTGGCAGGCAAACTACTCTGAGCCTGGGTGACAGAGGATGAGAAGGATGAGGACAGCTTTGTTATCCATTCCACCAACTCTTCTGCATGTTGTGGCTCAATAGCACGGCCAGCTGCAGGAAAAAAGGACAAGCGTGCCCCACAGCCAAGTGCTGAGGATGCACCGTGTCCACGACCAGCACTGTCGACTGTAGACACAGAGCCTGCTTGCCCTCTTTTAGTGGCCTGTGAGCATCTGCCTCTCCTTGGTGGCCTTCCGGACATGCTGTAAATTTTGTTTAGCAAAAAAACACTACACTGTATTGTGTACTGTGTACACCACCAGGAAAGTGGTAGCAATTGCACTAGGGGTGCATGGTACTGTGTACACCAACAGAAGTTTAATAACAACTATAGGTGCACTGTATGTATTGTGTACACCACCAGGAAAGTAGTAGCAACTGCACTAGGGGTGCACGGTACTGTGTACACCAACAGAAGTGTAATAGCAACTATGGGTGTACTGTATTGAGCACCAGAAAAGTATGAGCAACTGCACTATGGGTGCACAGCACTGTATACTGTGTACACCGCCTGAAGTATATTAGAAACAGTACACCATATATATATATATATATATATATATATATATATATATATATATATATATATATATACATATACGAGACTGTCTGTATATATATATATTAAATACACTGCAGCTAACTGAATAATCTGCCTGCCTACTCAATCTAAATGACACTCTCTCTCTGTCCACGCCAACAACACACTACACGAGGCTAACGTGCAGGCGGCCTTATATAGTGTGGGGCATGGACTTAGTCCCCCTGAGCCATGATTTGGCCAATTATGGCTCTCTTAGCTGAGGGCACTGTGATTGGCCAAAGCATGCAGGTCATGGTGCATGCTCTGGCCAATCATCATATAGCCATGCACTGCGCTCCCGCAGTGCATTATAGGCCGTTATACGCCACTTGAATTTTAGCGCGAAAGGCCCATAATGTTCAGTTTTCGCCGAACGGGCGACCAGCCAATGTTCGAGTCGAACTCATGTTCGACCCGAACAGAAAGCTCATCCCTTTTGTGAACCAAGTCTAAAAGATATACCTGAGATGTTCTGTGGCCTTAAGAAAAGCAAAGTAATCATCACTGCTTTCAGGCCCCATTAGGTGTAGCATTACAGTTCTATGTTCACTCCATCACTGTTCTTTCTTTTTGGCTAGATTAAAATCCTATTAGTTGGTTGGACTTTGGCTGCAGTAGAGGTGACATCTGAAGACAGTTTTGATTCTCTTTCAGCAGTGAACACCTCTCTCTTATCTCTTAAGAGACAATTTCTCTCACAGAAGAAAACCTCCTGGCTGCATCCAACCACTCATCCCAACATTTCATATCACATTTGTAATGCATGATTGTAATTTTGGAAATGTAAGAAAATGATGGTCAATGTCAAATCAAAGGGATCCAGGGGTTAAAGCTTTCCTAGAGTGCAATTCTTTATCCCTCGGGGAAGTTGGGGGGTTATGTTTTATGGGTTAGGGAGCAAATTTTCAGGTTGATGGGTGCTACAGTATAGAAGATACTTTGCCTTTTAAGCCGGCCATAGATTGTGCAATTTTCTTTCCTGCAACCACGGGTTGCAAGAAACAAAATTGCTTGATTCTGCCATCAACACTGTCAGTGTTGATGGGGGAATCCCTCCCGTGGAGCTATTATGTTCTCCCTATGGGAGCACGGGGAGCCATCCCTGCAGGGAGAACGCACAGTGTTTATTGCTGTTGGCTAAAGCCGCTGGCAATAATCGCATGAAAAATCTGGCATGTTGTTTGTACCCAAGTTGATTGATCATCAGCAGGGAGTCGAACCGTCTATTGCCGGCTTTAGTAAGGGATCATTCATACAGTGCGGTGACCTGCATTATTCTATACTGGATTATTGCAGGTCACTAGTCACTACTAGGGCACATAAAAACAATTATTTTTTGGTGAATAAGCCCTAAAGCGTTTGATAGTTCTGCTTCACACAATAGTTTCTCAATGCCAGGAGCTTGGGACAGAACCTATTGTGTTCTGTGTATTATACATAGATACCATTTCTCAAGATGTCTGCAAATTATTAAATCGACAACCTGCTCTATAGATTATGAGGCCTGATTCACACCTATGCATTTTTAGTGCTTTTTGCATTTTGCAGATTTGCACTACAGAACGTGTTCCATAGGAAACCATGTTAAATAGACAGTAGTGCAAATCTGCAAAATGCAAAAAGCACTAAAAATGCATAGGTGTGAATCGAGCCTCAATCATGTTATGTTTTTCCATCCCAAGAGTTCCAGTAAAAAATGTATTGCTGAGGGGTCATTGCTGCACATCTTCTGGTCTTGCCCTAGATTGGGGAATTTCCTGAGGAGATGTTGTCACATTATGCAGAAATACACAGAATACAAGATACCAGACTATGCGGCATTTTTCCTATTACATCTTTCAAAAGTCCCTGCTAATACCTACAAAAAATCTATTGTACGGCACTTGCTAAGCGCCGCTAAGTCCTGTATACCTCTTTACTGGAAACAGCAATGCCCACCGACAACCGCAAGTTGGCTGCTGAAAGTGAAGGGTATAAACAGGATGGAGGATTTGGTCCTTACTGCGCAACATAACCGTGAGAAATATACAAAGACCTGGAGCCTTTGGAACATTTTTATTCTCTCCGATGAGGGGAAGACCCTCCTTGGATCATAGATCACTCATGAGCTGCTGCTACGGTCCTGAGCCATGGTCGCCCCCTTACCTGCTTCCCTTCCCCTTCCCTCTCCCCCCTTCTCTACCCTATTCTGCTCTTTCTGCTCTATTTCTGACTATATTTTGTTTCCTGTTACTATTTAAGAAAAAAGGGAAATGAGATTTGGGAGACCCTGTTACCCCTTTGCACTTACGTTATAGTCATATTACGCTAGTTACCACTGAGCAAGCTAATCGCAATTTCTGTCTCGTTTTGTACCAATGAGTAATATGATAATATAATATGTTCATTGATTTATTACGAACTAAACTGCATGTTTACAATCTCAATTATCTTCATATTATTGTTAATAATAATAATGAATATTGTTAAAAATGAATAATGGGGTCTCGACCCTTTATTGGTTTTAATAAAAATCATATTTGAAAAAAAAATGTATTGCGTTCAGACAAAGTGAGTATGTCCAATGATTCCAGTAACACTGTCATCATATAACCTAGGAAGTGATAGCCCATGAAAAAAGTGTGGGGAATGGCCATTGGCAGAATAGGGTGAGGTGTGAAGCAATCACATCAGGGTGATACTTTAAAACATCAGAATGCTCAGGTATGAATGGGCACCATAGGATACAATTGAGCATTAAAGCAGTTCCAGAAAACTTTCAAATCCCATTGGTTGAACTAAGGCTAAAGGATACACCTGAGGTGTTCTATGACCTTAAGAAAGGTAAAGTAACCATCACTGCTTTCAAGCCCCATTAGGTGTGGCATTACAGTTCTGCGTTGACTTCATCACTGTTTTTCCTTTTTGGCTAGCTTAAAATCCTATTAGTTGGTTGGACTTTGGCTGCAGTCGAGGTGACATCTGAAGGGTGTTTTTATTCCCTTCCAGCAGTCAATACCTCTCTCTTATCAAGAGCCAATTTCTCTCACAGAAGAAAACCTCCTGGCTGTATTCAACCACTTATTCCAACCATTTCATATCACATTTGTAATGCATACCCAGGAAGGATAACTCAGAAGTTCATACAGAACTTTGAAGAAAAGAAGATTTACTCTGTTTTTGATGTTCTTTACTTGTTGTGTTGAGTAGCTACAACATTGCATATTCTTTACCTGGTGGTAAACTGAGAATGATCACATAGCTTTGCTCGCTCTGTTATCATGATGGCATTGCTGTAGCCACAACAACTGGACATCTCCATCCTAGCAGAGATGAAATCACCCATAGTGTATAATTGGGTTATCCAGATATTGTTCCCATATTTGGGTCCAATGACCAACACTTTTGAGGGTATATAGCAGAAGCGTCTGCAAGCATTAAACATAAGAAGCTTGAAGGAAGAGCCATTAAGCATAATCTCAAAATTCAACAGATTCAAATATCATGCTATAGTTTGGGCTTGCAAATGGAAGGAATATGTTTTCGAGTGTTTGCTTTGTGCAAACATTACTTTGGAAACACGAAAGTCATTTCTCAACCTTTTTATCCATGCAATGTTTTGTGCAAAAGAATTCTTTCTTACTGGAAGTGAAAAGAAGTTGCAGCCCTGGTCTCATCCTTAAAAGGTAGAACTAAAACACTGTTTGCACTCAAATCCAAATAGCCTACATATACTGTATATAACAGAATATATGGTAGAGCGATGTAACCACTCCACAAAATATTCCAGGTTTGTATATATTGCAATATATATTTAGGTTGGTCAACCATGTCAAAGTGTTTATGGCCAATCCCTACTTTGCAAAATGTGTCAATGACCCCAGAGGGAGCTCCTGTTTTTCCTACTGTTAACTTGTTAAGTAGCTGCACCCAGACACTCACCGACTCATCAATGTTGACTGACAGGCCTCTAATTTTTTTATTGGCACAATTGTCTAGGGTAGAGATGTCCAACTTGCGGTCCATGAGCCTCAAGCGGCCCAACACAAAGTTGTAAACTGACTTAAAAATGTTGATTTTTTTGGGAATTTTTTGTAAAATTTAATTTACACTTAGCGAACACATGCAGCCAAAAAAAAAAATTGACAGTGTCTCTTTACTGGACTTTTTATACGTTTTATGTTCCCAGAGAAAAATATCCCGCTCTTTACATTTACGCCTTATTCATGTCATCAGTTTGCAGCAGCACCTATATTTGTGAACAACTATTTTCTGTTTCAATGGTTTTTATTAATTGTTTTAGTAAAACAGTAAAGGACAGTTGTAGAGTAGCGAACAATCCTCACTTGGTCCAATTGTGACAGATAAACAGATAAACATAAGTGGGCCTTAGTACAGTTTGACAAAGACCCGACATGCAGGTTAGGTCTGCTATGTGCCCGCCCCCCCCCCCCCCCCAACACAATTTAACTAAAATATAAGGTGATCAACTATTTTCAAGGATGAAGCACACAAAGGGCAAAATTAGAACCCAAATATCTGTTGAGCACCTTTTAGAATTAATTGAGAATCCATCAAACCAGATATTGATGCGTTCATTTATCAAAGACAGTGTCAAACATCGCACTCGTTTTATGTTGCCCTCTTTTACTTTTATAATAAAAATTATTACAAAAAAACAAGTTTTATTACTCAGATAGGTACATTATCTATATCAGTGATTGTTAACTTGTAATCTGCCTGAGTTTTTCTGCTCATTAGCTATTCATATTGTTAGTGGATTTTATGTATGGCCCAAGACAATTCCTCTTCTTCCAATGTGGGCCAGGAAAGTCAAAGGGTTGGACATCCCTGGTCTAGGGAGAAGAAGCAGGGGTATGATATACAGTGCCTAAAAAAACAGAAGCAAAAATCCGTCTTCATCAATAGAATTTAGTCTATTAATCTAGTATCTTCATGCCTCTGGCACGGGCTAACGAGAGATATTCTGTGGGCCCAGAAGGGTAACTACCTTTAAAGTTGAACTCCAGGATTCCTAAACTTCTCACAAGCTAGCCTTTCACAACCACAAGACAAACATGCAGAAAGTTTTTTTTTTTAACTTTCATATGTTTGCAAAAATAAGTCTTTGAAAATACATGTCATTCATTTCACTGATATGTTAGGATGATAGGGAAGGCAATTGCATAAGCTGCCCATCAAGTTGGGCAGTTTATGCAATTCCCTTTAGTGGGAGAGAACCTCCCACTAAAGAGAACTCTGACTTCATTTTATCCCGCTGATTTGTTAGATCTATACAGGGCTGTTATATGATCAACTGCCCCTCCCAAGGAGACAGCATAGTTGCTTCTGGTCTAATAAACCAGATTTTTGGGAGACTGAACTCTGCAAAGCATTACTTTACAGAGCAATTATTGGGCATCTGAACAAAATAAAAACAATGAACTTACGTTTTTTGTAAGGTAAGTGAACACCGTCAAACAGGTGCCTTGATATGATTTATAAATCATTATTATTGCAATTTTTGAAAAAGGTACAAAAACAAAGCCTCTGGGCATACTCCGGCTCACGAAAACAAGTAAAAGATCAAACAATAAAAAACAGTAACGACTAACTAAAACTAAACATTCCAAGAAACTTGCTGCTAAAGGCGAGGATTAATGAGTGCTCAATTACACATAGGATGTAAGCACTGGGGTAACACAACCAGACCAGTGGCACCATCCGTCTGTACCATCCTAACAGAGCCATAAACATGGGAGAATCTCATCTAATATGACAGTATGACAATAATACGCTATTCGTCTCTATAAACACAAAAAGATAGTGAGTCAGTTAAGATGTGACAGTTCCTGAGTTAATTTGTTAATTAGTAGTAGTATCAGACTCCAGCCAGATAACCCATACTTTGTTAAATTTCTTCGGACAGCCCCTATCCAATCTTTCTCTATGCAAATAAGTTTCCTTGCATAGGGGAATGGCCAAATTAACATGTGGCTTCCACATATTCAGTGTAGGTGCAGAAGAAACTTTCCACTTGAGTATGATGCTCTTCAGAGCGTAAAACAGGAGTAGGCCTGTTTTACGCTCTCAAGCGTCTCATCTCCAGAGAGAATAGGTTCAGTGCTCGCAACCTTTCTTCATAACTAATATTCTCCAGACCCCTTATTAGCTTTTTTGTCCTTCTTTGTACTCGCTCCATTTTCAGTACATCCTTCCTGAAGACTGGAGCCCAGAACTGGACAGCATACTCTAGGTGAGGCCTGACCAGAGTCTTGTAGAGTGGGAGAATTATCGCTTTATCTCTGGAGTTGATCCCCTTTCTAATGCATGCCAATATTCTGTTTACTTTGTTAGCAGCAGCTTGGCATTGCATGCATCATCTACTAGGACCCCGAGGTCCTTTTCCATCCTAGATTCCCCCAGAGGTTCTCCCCCTAGCCCCCTAGTGAGTAGATTGCATTCATATTTTTACCACCCAAATGCATGGATTTACATTTTTCTACATTAAACCTCATCTGCAATTTAGTTGCCCACCCCATTAATTTGTTCAGATTTTCTTGCAAGATTTCCACGTCATGCGGAGAAGTTATTGCCCTGCTTAGCTTAGTATCGTCCGCAAATACAAAGATAGAACTGTTTACCCCATCTTCCAGGTCGTTTATGAACAAATTAAATGGGATTGGTCCCAGCACAGAACCCTGGGGGACCCCACTTTCCACCCCTGACCATTCCGAGTACTCCCTGTTTATCACCACCCTCTGAACTCGCCCTTGTAGCAGTTTTCAGTTACAGTTACTCATTCTATGGTCCATGCCAACAGGCCTTATTTTGTACAGTAAACGTTTATTGGGAACTGTGTCAAATGCTTTTGCAAAATCCAGATACACCACGTCTACGGCCCTTTCTTTATCTAGATGGCAGCTCACCTCCTCCTAGAAGGTTAATAGATTGCTTTGGCAAGAACGATTCTTCATGAATCCATGCTGATTACTGCTAATGATACAGTTTTCACCACTAAAATCTTGTATACAGTCCCTTATCATCCTCTCCAAAAGCTTGCATACTGTTGATGTTAGGCTAACTGGTCTGTAATTCCCAGGGATGTATTTTGGCCCTTTTTAAATTATTGGTGCTACATTGGCTTTTCTCCAATCAGCTGGTACCATGACCAGTGTAGATCAGATGTCCCCAACTTCTTCTTCTGCCCGACCATAAGTACTCACCCCGCCCCTTCTCATTACCTAAAATAACGATGCTAACCATAGCAGCCTTTTTATTAACAAACACTTATTCAAATAACATTCTTTTACATCAACATCTGAAACACTAAACAGTCCTCAGGCCTTTTTTAGTCTATGACGGCAACCCCAAAATTCCAAAACATGTTCCACTGCTACACTGTGGAACCTTCGCCATTATAAGGCATCCAGCCGTGAAAACCAGCTCAGAGACAACCCAATTACCCGCAGTGCAACCATTACCCTATTCCAGCTAAACCGCTGGATTCCAGCTACCACCGAAGAGTCCCCTACACTTCCATCTTGTAAGTATTTGCTTACACTGTCAAAGACCAAACTACCAGTATCCGATCAGCTGCCATGAATTCACCTGCTCATACCACACCTGCAAAGAAAGAAAACAGACAGACAAACATACAGGGAGGGTGGGTGGGAAACTGCCTGCGTCTTCCACCTTTGCTGACCCTCCAATACTGCCCGAGAGCCCCGCCTCCCCCTTAGGTAAACTACCAACACCCCCTCCCTATCCTGCTTCTCCCAGCCAATCCTCTCTTTCCCTGCTTCTACAGCTTTAACTTCCTTAACCCCTTCATTGCCTCCCCTTCTCACTCTGTCATGCCAGCCTTTCGCTACCTTCATTGCATTTCTATCGCTCCGGGCCTCAGTTGACCAGTGTAGATCAGATGTCCCCAACTTATTTTTCTGCCCGACCATAAGTACTCACCCCACCCCTTCTCATTACCTAAATTAACGAGACCAGACATGAAATGGAGTACAAATGGTCAGCCTTTTTATTAACAAACACTTATTCAAATAACATTCTTTTACATCAACATCTGAAACCAAACTAAACAGTCCTCAGGCCTTTTTTGGTCTATGACAGCAAGCCCCAAATTCCAAAACATGTTCCACTGCTACACTGTGGGACCTTCACCATGATAAGGCCTTCAGCTGTGAACACCAGCTTGGAGACAACCCCACTACCCGCAGTGCAACCATTACCCTATTTCAGCTAAACCATGTTAACTGGAATCCACCAGAGGGGCATATACCACCGATGAGTCCCCCACGCTTCCATCTCATAAGTATTTGCTTACACCGTCAAAGACCAAACTACCACTACTGCCCGCAAGGCTGACACCTTACCTTAAGGGCACCTCCACACCCTCAAGGCATGTTGAATGCCATTCTGTAGACCCAGGGACCACACATCTATTCCCACCGCCGATAAATCCATATGCTGAATGACCATGCCCCCATTTCAAATAAAAAAATCGGCCCACCACTTTATTGACTTTTATGCGAGTCTTGTTGAGTCTTGCAACTGACCTCGACATGCACCAAGTCATCCGAGTCATGCCCGGGTGCACATCTAAAAATGTAAAAATTCCCGTACAACCCCCACCGGGCACACCGCGGAGCCTGGCAGGGAAAACAGCTGTATCCACGTGCCCTTGACCGCTTGATCTGTCTTGGACCTGTGTAGCAATACCTGCACCCTGTCCCTCTTCCAACTCACATCCCCCACCAATTCCCCCCCCCCTGGAACCTTCCTAGAAGGACTGACCAGCTCGCCGATCCAGAACGCCCCAAAAAAGGCCAAGGAAAAAGCCGCCTCAAAAAAGGAGACCTCATGCCTGGAAGTACAGAGGGTTCCCAGTTGCACAAAAATGGCCTGTAAAATAGCAAAGGACATGGGCCACCTAGCATCCTTGAGCGTATGCAACTTCTGATACCCCTTTAAAGCCTGCCGAACCCAAAAATCTTTTGTAAAATCCACCCCACCCTGCAATTTAAAGAAAAAAGGCCAAGCCTGCGAGTTCCCGCTCAATGGCAGAGACCGACATGCCCCGCTCCAAGTTCCTGGAAACTGAGTGAAGGACCATTAGCCTTACCTCCGACTCCTCCTGATCCCCTTCAGTTTTGCGCACCAACTCCAACCATTCCTGCAATACCTTGGTGTATGCCGCCCACGTGGCCTCACTCACCGACCTTCTGATCCATCCAGAGACAGCTCCAAGGCAATCTCCCATAGCCAACCCGGACAAGGAACCCCCCGATGTTCCGCCGCTGGTGCCAGCTCTCGGAACCTGTCCCACTGAAATCGAGACAAGGAGTCAGCTAAAGTATTGTCAACCCCCAGGAGGTGGATAGCATATAGAAAAGTATTCATCTGCAGGCAGCAGAGCACCATGTGGCGCAGCAGCCGTATCACGGGTTGTGAGGGCGCTGAGATGCGGTTAATGACTTTAACCACCCCCAGGTTGTCGCAATTCAACTGAAGTTTCAGATTGCGAAACAAATTACCCCAGATTTCCATCGCCAGCACTACCGGAAAAAGTTCCAGGAGCACCAGGTTATGGAGAAATCCTGCGTCTTACCAGGAACTCCGCCAAGGTTCCGCGCTCCAGTGGCCCTGGTAGAATGCCCCATAACCTGTCGACCCTGCTGCATCCGTAAACAGCTCCAAATCAAAATAGCTAACCAGCCCGAATGTCCAAACTGATCTCCCATTGTAGCTTGGGTGCCACACCTGCAAATCTTACCGATGAGCCTTAGTGAGACGAATAAAATGTGTAGAGACCTAACCCCTGCTGTCGCTGCCGACAGCCGTCGGCAAAACACCTTACCCAGAGGAATAATGCGACATGCAAAGTTAAACTTACCCAACAGGGATTGTAGCCTCCAAAGCTGAATCTTGCCCAGTTCCAATATCCCATGAATCTCCATCTTGAGTACCAACAATTTATCCTCCGACAAGCGACGCTCCATGGTGTCCGAGTCCAGCACTATGCCCAGGAAACTGAGCATGGTCGTTGGACCCTCCGTCTTGTCCTTAGCCAAAAGAAATACCAAAACTCCCTGCAATGTGCTGCAACGTGGATAAAAGTATCAGACACACATTAGAAGCAGGCGGCCCCACGCAAATAAAATCATCCAAATAATGAATGACTGAATTCACCCCCGACAAATCCCGAACCACCCATTCAACAAAGGAACTTAATGTCTCGAACAGAGTGCAGGAAATGGAACAGCCCATGGGCAAGCAGCGATCAACGTAATTTTTTTCCTGCCAACAGCACCCCAACAATCAGTCAGGATGAACTGGGAGCAAACGAAAACCAGGCTCAATGTCAGATTTTGCCATTAGAGCCCCCTTTCCGTAGTGGCGAACCCAGCCAACTACTGCGTCAAAGGAAGTATACAACACCGTACACGCTTCCGGATCTATGGCATCGTTGACAGAACCCCCCTTTGGGAAGGACAGGTGATGGATCAGGCGGAACTTGTGTGGTTCCTTCTTAGGCACCACCCCTAGTGGCGAGATCACCCAATGCGGCAGAGGCTTCACCGGAAAAGGCCCACCCATGCGACCCAGCGCCACCTCCTTAGCCAATTTTTCAGATACCACCCCCGGGTGCTGCAATACCTAAGTCAAGTTCTGCGCCACAGCCACCAAGGAACATGGGATGCGAAAACCTTCCAAGAATCCCTCCCTCAACAACTCGCGCAGCATCCCGGTCCGGATATCTACTTAGGAAAGGATGCATCCTTTTCCCCATCACCTGCGTCATTCACCTTGTTCGCAAAATCTCCGGCACGGCTCTTTCCTTTTTTAAAGCAGCGGGACACGGGGTGCGAACCTCTGCAGCCGGAGCACTCATGTCTAACACGGCATGATCCCCCAAACTTACATGATCCCTCGTTGTACTGCCAACATACACCCCATTTTTTATTGGCCGGTTGTCCAGAGGAGACTGCACCCCCCCCACCCCCACCCCCCTGGAAAAAACTGAGTCGAAGCCCGCGCCGAGGATATGAGCCGCATCCAGAGGCTAATGTCCTTGTGGTCCCAGCGAAGGGACGGACAGATTGCCCTATGCTTCCATTGGCCCCTTTGTACCCCCCACACCGGCATTCACCTACAGACGGGCCGGATCCCTTCGGGACCAGCTTGTCTGTAGTGAAGAGACGGGGGCAAACATGACCCCTGTAGAAATAAAGGCACCTTCAGGTGTGGTGGATGCAACTATTGCAGGTTCCTTAACACCTCTAAAAATGTCACCCTGCCCAATGGTGAACTCTTCAGGCCTAGGCATTACGCCAATTGCAAAACATGTGGGGTAGTGTACCCGCTCACATGTAAATGCACATGCTTTTATATAGGGAAAACCATCCAGGAGTTCTAGCGCAGGGCCTATAGACACATTACAGCTATGCAAACCTGCAACCCCAACCTACCTCTAGGTCGTCATGTCACAAATGTACATGAGGGCATCTGTCCTAAATTCTGCTTCATAATCCTCGATCGTGTACACATGGGTATGCGGGGAGGAGATTTGAACAAAACACTCCTACAGTTGGAACAGAGGTGGATCTTCAGATTAAGAGCCACCCAACCCCCAGGACTGAACACCTGTATATCTTTTAGACCTTTTCTGGAGGGCTTCTCCTCAGGGGGATCTGAGTGGGATCCCGATGAGATCCCCCCTAGGTTCCCCCCCTCCCTCGATCGAACCTCATACTCCTGGATCGCTCCATTCCCCATGCGTTCATGACTCCATGTGACGTACATTTTGTATATATATAATTTTACATATTTTTTATTGAACTTGTATATACTTGTATATATGTATAGATCACATGTTGTTCCTTTCACAGATCCCCTATTGCAATACTCTCCCCCCCCTTTTTCAGTGTCTGGTCATATCCCCTCCTTCCCCCTCTTCTCCCCCTTTTTTTCTTTCTGTGTGTCCGTCTGTTGTTCATTCCTGACATTCAACCCACTGGATTATCAAGCTCGTCCCTTCTTCACACTCTGCATGGCCAACCGGTCCCAGTTGCAGTGCCAGGCCATTCCCCACTCGGCACAGGGGGGGCCGCCTGGTGCGACATCATTGCCGCAGACGGCCTTCCCACAACCGGAGGACTCGGATCGGTTTCCTGATCCGGCTTCCTCCGACCACTGCGTCGCGGGCCTTCGGCGCGGGTCTCGGTTCCCCCCGCCCCCGTGCGACCACGTCATCGCGCCGGGGGTCATACGTCACCGCGCCGGGGACTCACATACACTCCGGCCGCGGTCTCCATGGGGATCGGGATGCGCGCCCCAGGCCCGGGAGGCGTCTCCCTTCCACCCATTGGCTGCACCCGTGACCAATCGCGAGCGCTGCCATACTACTTGAATGCAGCATCGTTTTTAAACCACTCCATGGCGTCTCGTCTATGCACGCCGGTCCCCATCATACCGCTTTGGATCCAAGACCCGACCCAGGTAATCTAGCCACGTGCATCGCCCTGTGTCGCCCCCGGGCTGACATCCAGCCATCCGCTCTACCTCCTTCCCTGACTCATTTCCTTACTGTCTTGCAGGCCTGACCCTCCAAGCCTCTCCTGGCCTGGACCTCTGGCTGGGCACACATCTCTCAGGGACTCTGGACAGCCTTTTGGCTGGCATCCTCCAATCCATCCCCCCCCGCTGTTGGCACCAAGGACCTTCCTGACACCGGGTGTCATTTAGCCGGGGTGCCATTTCTCTGTCACACAGGACCAAGGCATATGCTCACCTGGGCTGACCCTTCCTGTATATCCATCAGGATCTGCCTGCACAGCTCCGACGGCCTCATCCAGGTATTTTATCCCACGCTAGCCTTACACACTATGTACATACATGGTCTGTTTAACACCTGGGGTGTTTACAGATATACCCCCTTTTTTGTGACACACCCACTACCATGTCCCAATACCCTTTCCCTACCTCTTTGCTCCCTTGCAGATCGGATCCTATCTCAGGACCATTCCACTTCATGGTGGCTCTCTGACGCCATCTGTTGGGGAATACCTCCCTGTTCGCTCCGGTGGGGCTGGTTACATAGGCCTGCCAGACGTGGACCAGGAACGAGCTGCATACCGAAGTCCAGTGGTGTCTTATTCCCTCTACACTTTTCCCCCTTTTTAAAGAGTTCAATGGATACAATACTATAATACATGTTCCCCAGCAATACTATATGGTCAGTACCTCATTTTTCCTTCTATATTTAACATAATGTGCATATCATATATCTATACTACAACAGCTATACCTCCTTTGATGTTTATGCTGATTTTAAATTTATAATAATATTTCACAATTGGTTTATAATTGTCTTTTTGATTTTAGACATACCTTTTTGCTTGCTGATTCCAATCAGACACCCCTGAGGAAGAGTATATCTCGAAACGCATCGGGTACTCCCCGTATGTGTGTTCGATATGTACTGGAGTTCTATGATTGTGGATCTCTGCATACTGTATTGCTATATTTTTGTGTTTGTGTTATGCATTCTGTATTCTATGTATATTCACCTTATGTACTTTAGACCTATTTAGATCTACACCCCAATAAATATCCAAATTCATTGCAACATACTTTTACTACTTATACTTTTTATTACTCACGAGTAGGTGTCCCCTTCAAAGTCCCGCAAGAGGATAAAATTTCCATTTATCTATGCTTCCGAAACTGCTTGTCATAACGTAGCCAAGCAGTTCCCCCATAAACTCTGTGAGCCTCACTGATGGCGTCTATGTAGCAAAAAAGTGCCGAACAATGTTCTGGATTTTTATCCCCAATGACGCTCGCAATAATGGCAAGCGCTTGCAGCCAGTTGGCAAAAGTCCATGGAATCAATCGATACCGCCGCTTCTCGTCCTCCATTTTAGTGTCGTCTGGCTTGAGCCTGTCCAGGTTAAACTTCTCTAACGGCAGCAGAGAAGATCTCCACATACGCACCCTTGCAAATCGTGTCTCTGAATTCCTGTTTCAAATGCACCCCCAATGGGCCCCTCAAAGCATACATAAACTTTGCATCTTGCCGCATCGGCTAATCGCACAACATCTGTTTTTCCTGCGACCTTCTGCGATGCTCCATTCTTCTCTGACACCGCGACAGCAGCCCCAGATGCCGGGGGCAACACTGAAATCCCCGTAGCCACTGGGGCCTCTAACGGAATCAGGGGAGAGGGGGGGCACCACATATAGCCTGCCCTCTTTTCTTGCTTCTGCCCCTACCACCTCCTACAGGGGGACCTGTACTGGGTTTGGAGCCGCCGGCCATGTCTGGTAACGGCCCAGGAGCCATAACTGATTGACTTCCTCGCAAAGACCCCCCTCGCAGCTGCGTCAGAGGGGGTGGAGTCCGCCGGCTCCCGACAGTGACGCTGAGCTGGTGGGGGCAGAGTGCGCACGTGACCCGCCGCCTCGCTCGCGGAGCTCCACCTTCCACGAGGATTCTGTCCAGGTGATCCACCTGCTGCAGCCGATGGTGGCCCAGCAGGTGTGCCTGACGGGTCCCATTCGGGGCTCCTGACCTGGCGCAAAGCTCGGGGGGAGGATCCTAGGGGGGAAACGCCCCGGAGGCCAAGACCTCCAAGTACGTGGGAGTTCCCCCCCCCCGCTGCCAAACCAGATGCCTGGTCTTCAATAAGGTCTTCAATACCTGTCTGTGTAGCCACTCTGGTCCCCTCTTGGTGGCAGCCGACCGCAGCTGTGCCAAAATCCTTTCCACCTCAGCCATAACAAGTGCTTCTAGGCAACATGCAATCTGCCTGCTTCTTCCACTTTTGATGATCTCCAATACTGCCCGAGAGCCCCACCTCCCCCTAAGGAGGAAGTAAACTACCAACACCCCCTCCCTATCCTGCTTCTCCCAGCCAATCCTCTCCTTCCCTGCTTCTACAACTTTAACTTCCTTAACCCCTTCATTGCCTCCCCTTCTCACTCTGTCATGTCGGCCCTTCACTACCTTCATTGCATTTCTATCGCTCCGGGCCTCACTTTCCAGTCAGTAGACTGTCAGTAAAAATTAGGAACAATGGTCTGGCAATTGCTTGACTGAGTTCCTTAAGTACCCTCGGGTGCAAGCCATCTGGCCCCCCCCCCCGTGATTTATTAATGTTAAGTTTTCCAAGTCTATTTCTGTCATGATCTGGTCAGTCACCTGATATATGCAAACCAAACACTCTATCCCTTGCTTGTGACAGACTTACCTGCATTCTTCTAGATCAAGCCTCCCATTAATCTGCCTTGCTTGTTGTTGGATTTCCTGTGTATGACCAGGATTGGATACTGGATTACCCCCTGAACTCAGCCTGCCTTTTACCTGGAACGGATACTGGATTATCCCCTGAACTCACCCTGACTTATTACCCGAACTGCCTTTGAACCATGCTACCTGTGTGCTAAACTGCAAGTACCTGTTTGCATTATCAGTTCGCATCCTCCCTGGCGTGGTAGCCAGACTTTATAGCATTGTGTATAAGTCCTGGGGGCAACCAAGTACTGGTAGGCCAGCTTGTTTTAAGGGAAAGGGGGCTGCTATAGGTGAAGCGCACAGTAGCCAGCTGTAGTGTCTGACCACCTGCATTGTGGTAAATGTGACATTTGTGACATTATCACAAGCCTTTAACAAACATTTTCTGTCAAGATGGACACTGTACAGGCCCGTTTATTTGCTGAAGAAATTTGCAAACTGACAAGCCAAGTCCAGGAGCTGTCTGTGCATGTAAACGCACCTCCAGCAGTAGCGCAGGAGCCCAAAGTTAACTTGTTTTCCTAGTGATCCCCATGTGTTTTCTAACTTTAAAAATAGTTGTATGCTATACTTTAACTTTTTACTCAAACAATATTCCTCTGGTTCTGAAGCACAGCGGGTCAGCCTAATTATTACATGGTTGCAGGGGGATCCCCAGCCTTGGGCTTTTAGTCTTTCCGCAGATAACCCAGCCAGAGGGTCAGTTGAAGAATTTTTCAAGGCCCTAGGTTTATTGTATGATGAAGCTAACCTTAGGTCACTACATCAGGATAAACACACCGCTGAACAATACTGTTCTGATTTCCGCCTCTGGAACCTGACTCAGGGTGGAATGACCCAGCTCTAAGAAGCCACTTCAGGGTAGGCTTATCAGACTCCATCAAAGAATCTTTAGTTCACTACCCTGAACCAAAGTCATTGAATGAAGCCATGCAAGTAGCCATCCACATAGACAGGCATTTATGGGAAAGGTGTACAAAGAGGTTTGTTTCCTTGCCCCCAGTACGCTGCCCACCTTTTCTTCATTTCCTTAGCCCTCTCAACCTCCCCAGGAGGATGAGCTCATGCAAATTGGCACTGACCATTTATCCCCTTGGGAAAAGGCTAGAAGGAGATCTCAGGCACTCTACCTATACTGTGGTAACCTTGGACACTTTGTCGCTAGCTGTCCTAATAAGCTGAGAAACACCAAGAGTCTAGTGCGGGTGGGGTCTGCTTCTATAGATCATACTGTGTCTGTTTCCCTCAGAGATGGCTTATTTGTTCTTGCAACAAAATAGAAAATTCGCCCTGGGACTTTGAGTGAGGTGAGCACAGTTTAGCCAATAAACGTAGTAACAGTAAATACAATATAAAATGTATTCAAGTAGAGATAGTACATGCATTGATGTCATCAACAAATGCCAATTCATACAAGATAGATATAAATAAAATGATGGTACATATATTTATGTAGCGCTGGTAGATTTACAATCTACCGCAGATTAGGTAAATTTAGTAAATTGTGTGTGTGTTAGCTTGGCTGACGATGTGTGTGCTTCCGTGCTGACCGGTGGGTGTCGCTGTTGCTACAGGTCAGTGTTGGAAAGGCAACGTGTCAAAGTGTATAGATGCTCCTCTGTCTCGGAGACAAGCTCGGTGGAGGTGGTCCTCCGAGTTGCATTCTGGGAAGAGGGTATTTATGGGACAGACGCCATGTTCTAAGGTCTTTTTACAGCCACCTGCTGGCCCTCCTGGCCGACAGGTATGCGTTAAGGAGCTACCTCGTGGTCCTCCGATCGGGAGGCCCACGATGCTACGGCGCAGGGGTGGGTCCAGAGGCTTGTCTGGGGCCTACCACCGCGGCTGAGGAATGGTCCTGAGCTGTCGGTCCTGTGTGACGAAGCTGGACAGCCAAGGAGATCCCAGGGGAGGACCCGTCTTGGAGAGATCACACAGCGTGCTGGTCTATAGAGGGGCCTAGTGACTCGGCTGGAGCACGTATCCAAAAGAAGTAACCATACAGTATAGTGTTGCCGGTTTGGCTTAAAGGTTCAAGCACTGTGACTGACTGTTCACTGCAGAAAATCTGATACATCCTGTGGCAGAGGATCGTGCAGATTTACCCCCCCAAACAAGTCTGTGGCAGCAATTAAGCCCCCTTGCTGTCATGCTTGGCTGCGTCTGTATATGCCGGTTCTGACGAGATTCCATAGGGTCAACTCCGGGGGTAAGCCTTCATGGACACTTCAGAGTGACAACACGCACTTTTTCATGTTATCTAATGTTGTATCAATACCGAAAAATATTTATGTATGTATACAAAAACTTTTCTTCTTTTTTCTATTTTCTGTAGAATCACTAAAAGTATTGGATGACCCACTATATAGTTGCATATCCCTTGAGAAAACGACAAATGCGAAACATGTCGGGCTAGTATGCAATAATTACCATCCATGAACCTGTAGTGTATATTCTTTCTTGTCATTCCCTATTTTTTGACCACCTTGTTTTAATTGTATTGTCAAAATGAATTTATCTGGTATAATACATGTGTCTTTTAATATGTAAACAATAAACTGTTCTTTTTTAAAAAAAGAGAAAAGATATACAGCTTTTCCGTATACTTAATGTATCTGCACCGTGAAAATCCCTCTCTTTTGCATGTCCATTTAAACTATATTTTTGCCTAGGGATGTGGTGCCTATCTTGAGGGTGTTTTTCCCATTTTCGGAACCAAAACCCCAAACGACCTAAATTCAGTGTTTCAATACACAGTTTACCTAGGTATCCGATATGGGTAACACAACAACTAATTAATATGTGAGATACTTTTGTACCATTTTTCAATTTTTCTTTGTCAAATATTATTTACGCTTGCTTTTGAGGCATCTCCCCTTTTTCCTCCCCTCCCCCCCTCCCCCGCTTTTCCTTCCATGGCAGCCTTCAGTGGTGAGGCCTGGTTAGGCCTTATGGATAAGATCCAACAAACCCATAGTTCGGGAGAAATGAGTGATAAAGACCTAGAACACGTTTTCCTAAGACTTCAACGTCTTTTGGAACGTAAAGCCAGAATATTCTGGCATAAAAAATACTTTAACAAATATATTGACAATAAAATTGTGCCTTGGGGACTGAGAATCCAAATCTTCCCCAATGTACGCAAGGCTGACGATTTATTGAAAACCAAATGGGAAGATAACTTGCAAACTTGTTCCTTTGGGATGATGAACCTATTGTGCAATCAATATGAACAAAAACTTATTACTTTAGATGAATCTATCCTACAATGGTACAATGATCATAAACTTATATCAAACAATGCAAAATTTAAGAAAAAAGAAAATGAATTGAAAGTCTATCTGGAGAGATACACTCTAGACATCATCCGAACAAAGGAAAACGAGTTTGCACGTGACATCAATGCCCACTCAAACGGGTCAGCCTACAAATGGACACAAAATACAAACACGAGATCTTACAGATCCACTAGCCAACGCAATACTAGAAATGGTAATGATATGACTAACTTATCACCCTCTTCCTCCCTATCATCTAGCCAATCGACGTTAAATCGAGACTTGTCCGGAGACAGATTGCCAAAGAGACGAAAAAGTAACTCAGACACGGCCTCCTTGGAGTCTTCAAAAACCAAACAGGCACTCCTGCACCTCGTCGGTCACAACCTAATCACCCCAAAGCGGCACCACCTCGCACTTCCAGTATACCTCACTCCTTGTCACAAACGTCACGTGGCCCACAGATGTTGGCCACACACACCATCATGTCCACAGCACCTTCCACGGCGGTCACTGCCCCTCCTCTTAACCTCAACACGGTCACCAAGGTAAGCAACACTAACACTGTTATTTCTCCCTTAGGCACACCTGTAACAGCTGACATGAAGTTAGCACCAATTTTTTTAGGGAAGGACCAAGAGCTAGCACAAGCCCAGAGTCTAATTTAACCCCATGTACCCTGGATTCAACATCCAACCCATCAGAATTATCCATCATCAATCTCTCCTCGTATACCCTAAATGAACATGAAGAACAGGTCCTTAAACTGGGTCTCACTTTTTGCCCTGATTCCCAGTTTGATAAATTCCATCTTATCAAGGACCTTCACCTTTTTGCCCGTAGACTCCTATATAAAGTTATCTTTGACAAACCCCAACCAGATACATGTCCAAATGACAAAACATCCAACCTCCGCATCAATATGGAGGAACAACAAGCCTATGAGGACCTGATGGCACTTTGGGAGGAGGGACACACGGACGACGACGTCTCTGGTTGTTTGCACCTGCCGGAGCTGTCGGTCACCAGTGTGTCGTTCCCCCCCCCCACAGTCCTATAAACCGAAGTCAAGGAATTTTCCTCTCCTAAGCACGAACCCCAATATCTGGGCATTTGTCACACAAACTTCTCAAGCAATTGAAGAGTCTAACTTTCGTCCCTCCGTATCCTCCAATTTAAGTGCAAATCAAAAAGCCGCCATTAAATCTCTTGAATCTAACCAAAAGATAATAATTAAACCTGCCGACAAAGGCGGGAATTTAGTTATCATGGAAACATCCCAATATATCAATATGTGCAACAAGATTTTATCCAATCAAGATTGGTACCGCCCCATTTCTAGAACCTTAATACAAAACTTCAATACTGAATACTATAACATCATTTTTAAGGCATATCACAAAGGTATCATAGATAAGAACACGTGGGATTACCTCAATGTAAGGGACCCACGAATCCCTACTTTTTATGCCTTACCAAAGGTACACAAATCCATCCTGGAACCTCCAGGATGTCCCATAATATCTGGTTGCCTATGTTTGACGGAAAATGCCAGCTGCCTGGTAGACAACTACTTACATCCCCACGTTACCTCTCTCTTTTCCTACATCAAAGACACCATAGATTTATTAAGAACCATCGAAGGTATCTCACTTTCACCAGGCACCTATTTAGTTGCACTGGACATTGAAAGTCTATACAACACTATTCCCCATAGCAAGGGCATTGAAATTGTGAGTAACCATCTATATGAGAGAGGTCCCTCATTTGAGAAATATAATGGATTTGTTCTAGAACTTCTCAACTACATACTGAGACATAACGTCTTCATGTTTAATTCTTCCCACTACCTCCAGGTGCAGGGGGTTGCGATGGGGACTAAATGTGCCCCATCGTATGCCAACCTGTACCTGGGGGGGTGGGAAAAAGATCTTTTTTCCAGGGACGACCTGACCCATTTACTGGAAAAGGTCGTTTCCTGGTATCGCTACATAGACGACGTGTTGCTATTCTGGTCTGGGTCAGAAAGAGAATTGAAAGAATTCTTTAGATTGATCTCCATTAATAACTTTAATCTTCGTTTCACTATGGAACATAGCACAACTGCAATTAACTTCCTTGATCTCACTATTTCAATCGACGCCAATGGAAAATTAGGCTCGTCACTTTTCAGAAAACCCTCGGCTGGGAATACTATTCTCCACGCGGATAGTTCACACCCAGGCCCCTTGCTGAAGAGCATTCCCTATAGCCAGTACTTGCGCTTAAGACGCAACTGCAGCAAGGACGCAGATTTTCAGACAGCAGCCAAAGACCTATACAAAAGATTACTATCCCGTGGATATAGCCACTCATGTCTCAAAAGGGCATACAATAGGGTCAAAATACAAAATAGAGATTTGCTATTATTTTCAACAAAGCCCCCCAAAAAATCCGACACGGTAAGATTGATCACCCGCTACTCTAGCCAACATAGAGAAATTAGAAACATCATAGCCAAATTCTGGCCTCTTCTATCTGCTGACTCAGCAGTCAGCAAACATATCAATCCATTTCCCAAAATAACCTATAGACGGGTTCCCTCACTGAAGGACCGTTTAGTCCACAGTCACTTCCAAGACACCTTGAAAAATAAAAAATCTCTCCACACAGGTATTTCTCCATGCGGTAAATGTGACATTTGCCGTTATGTAGAAAATACATCACAGTTTCTACTTCCTAACGGACAGTGGCACTCAATCAAATTCAAGGCCACCTGCCAAACTCCGGGTATAATCTATTTAGCTCAATGCATTTGTGGTGGCTTTTATGTCGGCAAAACGAAACGACCATTCTACAAACGAATTAGAGACCACATAAAACCCATCCTGAAAAAACGAATGGATACAGCTATCGCCAGGCATGTGGGTCTGTACCATAACTTCAACCCCAGAACCATCAAGTTCTGCGCTCTGGAGCATGTCCCGCTGGACGAAAGAGGGGGCAGTGCCGATCGGACACTGCTCCAGCTTGAAGCCCGCTGGATTTATACTCTCCAAGCTACCCATTTCCCGGGCTTGAACGAAAGCCTTAGTTACAGGCCCTTCCTCTGATTGTCAGCTGCCCATGCAACATTCCTTGGTGTCATTGTACACCTGACACCCCTTTTCCTTGCTCACCCAGTCTCCCTTCCCCTCCCCCTCCATTTTCCTTCCCCCCATGTCATTTATATTAAATGACCTGTTTCTATTATAAATGTATTTACTTTTCACATTATACTCTGTAAACTTTGTACGTTTTGATTAATATGTATTGATGTGTAATTAGGTTTTATTAGGTAACTTTGCCTCAATGTAATCATAATTTGATCTATATGTATAACGTGTTGTTCCTTTGAAGCACCGATCGAGATTGGAAGGTCTGTGGTCCCTTCCTACTCGATCGGCTACTCCTTTGGCCCATCTCGGTCGAACTGCTCTCAGCCCAGTCTTTGCTGAAACAGCGGAGAGGGGGCTGCCGCATCCACACGGACGCCCGGGGAACATCCCTGAGATGTGCCCATTCCGCGCCGTGCATCCCCTTTGTACCAGCTCCACCGCTGGGCACCATCGGAGCCCTTCCCCCGCCCCCTTCGCCCCATGACGTGGCTCCTGTGCGGGAGGAGCCGCCGTGCGCGGCAATGCGCATGTCAGCCCCCTCCACCGGCGCGGTGCCTTGTGGGACTTGAAGTCTGGACGGGGTTCTTGGTCCCTTGGGCATGCGCATTGGCGCCATCACGTCCGCATCGAGCCGGCAACGTCACACGCCGGCTCGATGGGGAGCAGTATTTAAACCGGCTTATCTGACAGCTATGTCTGCCAGCGCCGGAGGATGCAAGCCAAGATTCAGGCAAGGTAATGTGACTGGTGTCGTACACCATACCTTGCCCTATATTCATGCCTATATATTTTCTTTTCCCATGTACCTATTGAACTCTTGTTGAGTCATAACTCTGTATATATATTCTTTTCAAACTTAGTAAAAATCTTTGTACCTTAAGCATAGTTATATTATTATGCCAAATGACAGTACTACTCTTACTATCTGCCTACAAATATTTCTTTAACTTAAATTATCTAGCCCCATTTTTTATGTGTAGTGACAATATCCCTTGTTCTTATTTCATTCCCTAGCTTTAACATATTCATTACTCAAACACTCCTGGCAATCATCATTTTACCACTTTCGCTGACCAACTGCATTTTTGGTTGCAGCTCTAATTAACCCTCGGCGTAAGTGTCATTTGATTGATTTTGACTCTCTCTTAAATTCAATTAACCCCTTGTATAATGATATCCCTTTCTGACACTGAATACTTATTATCTATACAACAGCTTCTCCTTACTGCTCCCTGTTGTTGCAATTAAGCCCCCTTGCTGTCATGCTTGGCTGCGTCTGTATATGCCGGTTCTGACGAGATTCCATAGGGTCAACTCCTGGAGGAGGCCTTCATGGACACTTCAGAGTGACAACACGCACTTTTTCATGCTATCTAATGTTGTATCAATACCGAAAAATATTTATGTATGTATACAAAAACTTTTCTTCTTTTTTCTATTTTCTGTAGAATCACTAAAAGTATTGGATGACCCACTATATAGTTGCATATCCCTTGAGAAAGTGACAAATGCGAAACATGTCGGGCTAGTATGCAATAATTACCATCCATGAACCTGTAGTGTATATTCTTTCTTGTCATTCCCTATTTTTTGACCACCTTGTTTTAATTGTATTGTCAAAATGAATTTATCTGGTATAATACATGTGTCTTTTAATATGTAAACAATAAACTGTTCTTTTTAAAAAAAAGAGAAAAGATATACAGCTTTTCCGTATACTTAATGTATCTGCACCGCGAAAATCCCTCTCTTTTGCATGTCCATTTAAACTATATCTGTGGCAGAGACTTTAGATTCGTGCTCCGTACTGGCTGCTAGACCGGTGGGAGAGGCCTATCCAGACGAGCAGAAAGTGTGTCCCATGAGGGGAGCGTATTCCACATAATTATCTGAATTCTACCGGGACATTTGTCGCTAAGATTTTGCAAGAAGATATTTGAGTTTCCCCTGAGAGTTTCCTTTTCCGCCTCTTTCCTGCTACTTCCTAAAATTTGTCTGTTCAATAAAGCATTGAAAGTTGGTGCGTGTGTCGTCCAGAAGTAAACTCAACGGAACCCTAGACCCGGTGCCGGTGAAACAGAGGGAAGCAAGGTGAAGGTAACAGACCCGCTTAAACCAGCAGCTCCACCGTGAGTTAGTGCTACATGTATAAACAATCATATAACACACAGGCATCACGTGTACCCGACACACTTTGCTCTTCAGGGGTAGAGCTCATATTACTCTAACAATACAGCTGTAACCTAATTAACCTAATTAACATGAGCTAATTAACTAATCCCTTTAGACAGCCTACTCAGACATGACCTTTAGGCCAGACTGGCCGTCTTGTAGTTCAGAAAATCCAATCAACATTATCACAATAGCAGAGTTAATTAAACACAAACAATGGGGATCTAATGACTCTTAGATCCCATACTAGAGACTTATTTACAATACACATTTTAGCAGACAACAGACAGGTAGCTGGAATTGATGACATTAGCATTTAACAGTAGGAGTCCCAATGGTATGAATCAGCTACATTTCCAATATGGCAAATCCAGGGTCCCCAGAGTCTGTGTCCTGGGGGACAAGGACCCGAATCCACAGTAATACCACCTCAAGGGTCCCCAGGCATACAGCTCACAAAGAACACCGTTCCCTCAAATGCCAGGGCCACAATCGATCGGCAAGAGGCTAGCATACAGTCCCCTCCAAAAGTCTCTCTCCCGGCTAGGTCTGTCACATTTCTCCCCTTTTGGCAGGAGACTAACACAGGAGGAGACCCCAGACGGGTTGACTCCGAAGTTAGTCAGTAGTTCCAGTCCTCTAATGCCTGTACCCACACAGTACCCCAAACAAATTGTTCCAAACAAAGCATTACTCACCCAGCCAACCTCTGCCTCTCTTCTGCCGCTGGGGAGAAGACAGGGTGTCTGGGCTCACTCCGTCATGCTGTTGGGGATCTGTTTGGAAACTTCCTCTAAATCCTCAGAAGTCAAGCCCCCTGGATTACCCCTACCTTTGCCCATCGCTAAACTCCCTTGGATGCACAGCTAGGTTAACTTGTCCTCAACTTCCACAGTCGCTATGCCTGGCGATGCGATTCAGTCGCTATGCATGGTGATGCGAATCAGACAGTCACTATGCTTGACAATGCAATTCAGACAGTCGCTACGCCTGGCAATGTGGCTCAGTCGGCCACTGCATCAGTTACGCCAGTCTAGCCCTTGCCCGTTGAGCTTCCTGCTTCTTCCTATGCTGGACTTTCTGGTTATGCGATTCAGACAGTCGCTATGCCTGGCAATGCGGCTCAGTCGGCCACTGCATCAGTTATGCCAGTCCAGCCCTTGCCTGTTGAGCTTTCTGCTTCTTCCAATTCTGGACTTTCTGCTGATGCGATTCAGACAGTCGCTACACCTGGCGATGCAGCCCAGTCGGCCACTGCATCAAGTATGCCAGTCCAGCCCATGCCCATTGAACTTCCTACTTTTTCTTATTCAGGACTTTCTATAACCTGACTGTCACGGAACGTCCCACACTCCACTTGAGTGCTTCCGTCAGTATACCGCTTCCTAAGTTCTGGAACACGAGTCCAATGGATCTGGCTATAGGAACCCCCAAGAACTAGACAACACCAGTCTTGGAGTACATCAGAACTACTTTATTTTGAATCAAAATTACAAGACTTTATATGCCGTTGGAACCTCCTCTAAGAATACAACTGTAACCTAATTAACATTAGCTAATTATCTAATCCTTTATACAGCCTAGGTGACTGAGACATGACCTTTCGCCCAGACTTGTGGGCACCGAGCTTCACACAGTAGTCTAAACACAATAGCTGGAGCTAATTACAATTAACAATACAAACAAAACCTAATTAACCTAATTAACATGAGCTCCAATAGGAGTCGTCCCGTCTCCTACATTGTATAGAGGACAATGTGATCAGCTCATTTAGTTAACAGGTTGCGTTCAGAATCAACCAAACCAATAATAGTCTCTAGATACATCCTGGGACATATTGTGGACAAATATTACTGTCCCATTTTAAGTAGTCCAAGATATATTTTCTCACTCACCCTGTGCCAGGATGGCACAGGGTGACTTAGACATAAGATGTATTCTGAGTTCCACGGGCCCTCCCGTCACATCTCTCCCCTTTCGGCAGAAGACTAACACAGGAGGAGACCCCAGACGGGTTGACTCCGAAGTTAGTAAGTAGTTCCAGTCCTCTACTGCTTGTACCCACACAGTACCCCAAATAAATTGTTCCAAACAAAGCATTACTCACTCAGCCAACCTCTGCTTCTCTCAGAGAACATATCTGCCATGCTGTTTGGGATCTGGTCCGACTGCCCAGCATCCATGGGGTATACAGGTGGAGACTGAAGTCCCATCCACCTTCACAGGAAATCCATCCTCTGTTAGTTGAGGGCAGAGTCCAGCAGTCCTCGGCCCTGTTGCCAGCCCTTCTGCTGGAAACCCCACACCATCTGTTCCAGCTAACTGTTGGGGAGGGAGGCCGACTGCCCCGCCTCCCTGGAACTCTGTAGTTGTTGCTGGTGCTGGGCAGAGGTTGGTAACACTCTGCCCTGTTGCCAGCACTTCTGCTGGGGACTCCGCATCCTCCGCCCCGGCTAACCGTTGGGGCAGGAGGCTGGCTTCCTCCACTCCCAAACTGTGTAGCTGCCATTGGGGAGGTGAGCCAGCTGCTTCCTTTTCCATTCCCTCATCTGGTTACTTGGACAACATGTCTATGGTACTGTCTCCCAGGTGCACTGATCTTTGCTGGGGAGGGAAGGCCGCTTCCTCCACCCTGGCCAACTGTTGGGGAGGGACAACACACACCTCCTCTCCCTTCTCCCCCTCTATCTGCTGCTGGGAAGTGATTGCCACCTTCTCACCCTGGACTTCCGAAACTGCCACAGGTGTGGGGCAGAGGTCTTGGACCCTCTGTCCGGTTGCCAGATCTTCAGCTGGAGAAGTTTGTTGTAACTCCACAGATACTGCTGTTGGTGCTGGGCAGAGCACAGTGAAGTTTGGCCCTGATACCAGCTCTTCTGCTGGAAGCTCATCAGGTTGTTCTTCCTCAGCAGAAAAGTCTATTAATTCCCCTATCTCTATAACTGGTGTCTGGGGATAGAGGTTCACCATCTCCTGTCCATGGAACCCAGAAGATGTTATCAGTACTGGACCGAGGTTAGCAGAGCTCTGCCCTGTTGTCAGCACTTCAGGTTTGGGGGCGGCAATCTCCGGGTTTTCCACTGCCGATTCTCTGGCATGCTGCTGAACTTGTTCTAGCAGTTTCCTGTATGCCCTTTCCAGATGCTGTTCCTTCCTTAGCAAATGGTCCAGATCAGGTTTGAGCTCTGAGAGCCCTGCAAGACTGAGCATAGACTCTCTATATTCTCTCAGGTCCTCAAGGTCAGGTTCCCCTTCATCGCCAAACATAAAAAGATCTGTAAGGTTCTCCCACAGCAATCCAGGGCCACCAAAGTCATATCCCTCCGGAGAGCATTCTGTCGTCTCCCCTAAATATCCCTCCTCTGCGTGCCATTGCAGAGCCCGATAACGATTGTCTAGCTCTATCTCCTGCTGGACCAGCCTGTCCAACTCAGTCACCCATTGCTCCTGGGGCCGCTCTCCCAGGAATGCCATTCGCAATGCCCGTTGGTCACTGGCCCGTTGCTCTTGGGTTGGAAAGCACTTGCCCTGTTTTATACCAGCGAGACGGGGGGCTGCAATCCAGAGCTCCACCCGAATTTGCTGCCTAAGCTCCAGGTATTCATCCTCAGACACAGTCCTGGTGTATGTTGAAAGGATGATTCGCAGCCGCCCCGCCCCATCAGAACTACTTTATTTTGAATCAAAATTACAAGACTTTATATGCCGTTGGAACCTCCTCTAACAATACAACTGTAACCTAATTAACATGAGCTAATTATCTAATCCTTTATACAGCCTAGGTGACTGAGACATGACCTTTCGCCCAGACTTGTGGGCACCAAGCTTCACACAGTAGTCTAAACACAATAGCTGGAGCTAATTACAATTAACAATACAAACAAAACCTAATTAACCTAATTAACATGAGCTCCAATAGGAGTCGTCCCGTCTCCTACATTGTATAGAGGACAATGTGATCAGCTCATTCAGTTAACAGGTTGCGTTCAGAATCAACCAAACCAATAATAGTCTCTACATACATCCTGGGACATATTGTGGACAAATATTACTGTCCCATTTTAAGTAGTCCAAGATATATTTTCTCACTCACCCTGTGCCAGGATGGCACAGGGTGACTTAGACATAAGATGTATTCTGAGTTCCACGGGCCCTCCCGTCACACTGACCTCACCCTACTTTTCTTACTGGTCTAAGAGGTTCAATCCACCTTTGGATAAACTGCCTCATTCAACCAGGTGGGGCTTTTAATTCTTTTTTCAGGGCTCTCTGCCCCCTGCGAGCTTCGACACGTCCCTTGCTAAACCAGCCTGACCTTGTGGATCCACGGACCTCTGCTCAGTCTGATGGTCCTGTGCTGGATGGCCAACTGGTCTTTGAGTGTCATGATCACTTAGTGCCCCTGTTCCTCATTCCAGCACCCGGGTTTTGGCTCTTGCTTTTCCTCCCTGTCTATGTTCAGCTGGTAACTGACTGATCTTGTCAGTCACCTGATATAAGCAAACCAAACACTCTATCCCTTGCTTGTGATAGACTTTCCTGCATTGTTCTAGATCAGGGGTCCTCAAACTACGGCCCGCGGGCCACATGCGGCCCGCCGAGGACATTTATCCGGCCCAATCCACCCAGGGCCGGATTCCCGACAATCCAGGCTCGGGCCGGGGCCAGGTCGGCTCGGCTTCGGCAGGGAGCATATCCACTCCGCTCCGCTCTGCTCAAGCCGCCTCCCCCACACCAGTAATGGAGGGCTCCGTGTGCCGCGCTGCATGCTGGGAAGTGTAGTTCCCAGCACAGTCCCGCACGGAGAGTGAGACAGGAGGCGCGAAGAGTGACAGAGAGAGCAGAGGCTTCAAGCAACAGCCTACGAACAAGTGAGGACCCCACTGTCCCCCCTCTGTCCACCCCACTGTCCCCCCTCTGTCCACCCCACTGTCCCCCCTCTGTCCACCCCACCCCACTGTCCCCCTGTCCACCCCACTGTCCCCCTGTCCACCTCTCTGTCCCCCTGTCCACCCCTCTGTCCCCCTGCCCACCCCACTGTCCCCCCCCCCCACTGTCCCCCTGTCCACCCCCCTGTCCACCCCACTGTCCACCCCACTGTCCCCCTGTCCACCCCACTGTCCCCCTGTCCACCCCACTGTCCCCCTGTCCACCTCTCTGTCCCCCTGTCCACCTCTCTGTCCCCCTGTCCACCTCTCTGTCCCCCTGTCCACCCCTCTGTCCCCCTGCCCACCCCACTGTCCCCCCCCCCCACTGTCCCCCTGTCCACCCCCCTGTCCACCCCACTGTCCACCCCACTGTCCCCCTGTCCACCTCTCTGTCCCCCTGTCCACCCCCCTGTCCCCCTGTCCACCCCACTGTCCCCCTGTCCACCCCACTGTCCCCCTGTCCACCCCACTGTCCCCCTGTCCACCTCTCTGTCCCCCTGTCCACCCTCCTGTCCCCCTGTCCACCCCCCTGTCCACCCCTCTGTCCCCCTGCCCACCCCACTGTCCCCCCCCACTGTCCCCCTGCCCACCCCACTGTCCCCCCCCACTGTCCCTCTGTCCACCCCACTGTCCCCCTGTCCACCCCCCTGTCCACCCCACTGTCCCCCTGCCCACCCCTCTGTCCCCCTGCCCACCCCTCTGTCCCCCTGTCCACCCCTCTGTCCCCCTGCCCACCCCACTGTCCCACTGTCCCCCCCACTGTCCCACTGTCCCCCCCCCCACTGTCCCCCTGTCCACCCCACTGTCCCCCCCACTGTCCCCCTGTCCACCCCACTGTCCCCCTGTCCACCCCACTGTCCACCCCACTGTCCCCCCTCTGTCCACCCCACTGTCCCCCCTCTGTCCACCCCACTGTCCCCCTGTCCACCCCACTGTCCCCCTGTCCACCCCACTGTCCCCCCCACTGTCCCCCTGTCCACCCCACTGTCCCCCCTCTGTCCACCCCACTGTCCCCCTGTCCACCCCTCTGTCCCCCTGTCCACCCCACTGTCCCCCCCACTGTCCCCCTGTCCACCCCACTGTCCCCCTGTCCACCCCACTGTCCCCCTGTCCACCCCACTGTCCCCCCCACTGTCCCCCTGTCCCCCCCACTGTCCCCCTGTCCACCCCTCTGTCCCCCTGTCCACCCCACTGTCCCCCCCCCACTGCCCCCCCCCCACTGTCCCCCTGTCCCCCCCACTGTCCCCCCCACTGTCCCCCTGTCCACCCCACTGTCCCCCTGTCCACCCCTCTGTCCATCCCACTGTCCCCCTGTCCATCCCACTGTCCCCCTGTCCATCCCACTGTCCCCCTGTCCATCCCACTGTCCCCCCTCTGTCCACTCCACTGTCCCCCCTCTGTCCACTCCACTGTCCCCCCTCTGTCCACCCCACTGTCCCCCCTCTATCCACCCCACTGTCCCCCCTACTGTCCCCCCTCTGTCCACCCCTCTGTCCCTCTGTCCCCCTGTCCACCCCACTGTCCCCCTGTCCACCCCACTGTCCCCCTGTCCACCCCTCTGTCCCCCTGTCCACCCCTCTGTCCCCCTGTCCACCCCTCTGTCCCCCTGTCCACCCCTCTGTCCCCCTGTCCACCCCACTGTCCATCCCCCTGTCCACCCCTCTGTCCCCCTGTCCACCCCACTGTCCATCCCCCTGTCCACCCCACTGTCCATCCCCCTGTCCACCCCACTGTCCATCCCACTGTCCCCCTGTCCACCCCACTGTCCCCCTGTCCACCCCACTGTCCCCCTGTCCACCCCACTGTCCCCCTGTCCACCCCCCTGTCCACCCCTCTGTCCCCCTGTCCACCCCTCTGTCCCCCTGTCCACCCCACTGTCCCCCTGTCCACCCCACTGTCCACCCCACTGTCCCCCCTCTGTCCACCCCCCTGTCCACCCCTCTGTCCCCCTGTCCACCCCACTGTCCCCCTGTCCACCCCACTGTCCCCCTGTCCACCCCACTGTCCCCCTGTCCACCCCACTGTCCCCCCCCCTGTCCACCCCACTGTCCCCCCCACTGTCCCCCTGTCCACCCCTCTGTCCCCCTGTCCACCCCTCTGTCCCCCTGTCCACCCCACTGTCCCACTGTCCACCCCACTGTCCCACTGTCCCCCCCCCCACTGTCCCCCTGTCCACCCCACTGTCCCCCCCACTGTCCCCCTGTCCACCCCACTGTCCCCCTGTCCACCCCACTGTCCCCCTGTCCACCCCACTGTCCCCCTGTCCACCCCTCTGTCCCCCTGTCCACCCCTCTGTCCATCCCACTGTCCCCCTGTCCATCCCACTGTCCCCCCTCTGTCCACTCCACTGTCCCCCCTCTGTCCCCCCTCTGTCCACCCCACTGTCCCCCCTCTGTCCACCCCACTGTCCCCCCTCTGTCCACCCCACTGTCCCCCCTCTGTCCACCCCACTGTCCCCCCTCTGTCCACCCCACTGTCCACCCCTCTGTCCCCCTGTCCACCCCACTGTCCCCCTGTCCACCCCTCTGTCCCCCTGTCCACCCCTCTGTCCATCCCACTGTCCATCCCACTGTCCCCCTGTCCATCCCACTGTCCCCCTGTCCATCCCACTGTCCCCCCTCTGTCCACTCCACTGTCCCCCCTCTGTCCACTCCACTGTCCCCCCTCTGTCCACTCCACTGTCCCCCCTCTGTCCACTCCACTGTCCCCCCTCTGTCCACCCCACTGTCCCCCCTCTGTCCCCCTGTCCACCCCACTGTCCCCCTGTCCACCCCTCTGTCCACCCCACTGTCCCCCTGTCCACCCCCTGTCCCCCCTCTGTCCACCCCACTGTCCCCCCGTCCCCCCTCTGTCCACCCCTCTGTCCCCCTGTCCACCCCTCTGTCCCCCTGTCCACCCCACTGTCCCCCTGTCCACCCCACTGTCCACCCCACTGTCCCCCTGTCCCCCCCTGTCCACCCCACTGTCCCCCTGTCCACCCCACTGTCCCCCTGTCCACCCCACTGTCCACCCCTCTGTCCCCCTGTCCACCCCTCTGTCCCCCTGTCCACCCCACTGTCCACCCCTCTGTCCCCCTGTCCACCCCCCTGTCCACCCCACTGTCCCCCCTCTGTCCACCCCACTGTCCCCCCTCTGTCCACCCCACTGTCCCCCTGTCCACCCCACTGTCCCCCTGTCCACCCCACTGTCCCCCTGTCCACCCCCCTGTCCACCCCTCTGTCCCCCCCTCTGTCCCCCTGTCCACCCCTCTGTCCCCCTGTCCACCCCTCTGTCCACCCCACTGTCCCCCTGTCCACCCCACTGTCCCCCTGTCCACCCCTCTGTCCATCCCTCTGTCCCCCTGTCCATTTCCTATATATATTATTTATTATTCATTCTTTTATTCTTTTGCACTACAAAAAAGATGTGTGCATAGGAATTAGTTCATATTTTTTAAACTATAGTGCGGCCCCCCAACAGTCTGAGGGACCGTGAACTGGCCCCCTGTCTAAAAAGTTTGAGGACCCCTGTTCTAGATCAAGCCTCCCATTAGTCTGCCTTGCTTGTTGGATCTCCTGTGTATGACCCGGATTGGATACTGAATTGTACCATTATAAGGCCTCCGCCCTACCAATGATATTTGGTATAACCTGCATTAGCCCTAGCAGATCAGGTTAAATAATTCATGAAGGAATGATCCTAGTATCTTGGCTCTACTTCTATTCCACATTATCCCTTCTCATATTCTCTAGGTGTGTATGTGTAGAGGATTTACCCTATTATTTATTGATTACTCAAGGAAGCTATTTGCTATTGCATTCATTCCAATATTAATATGAAGCTCAACTGCTGAATCTTACCAAAATAACTTTGTAAAGCTTCTGGCCACCTATGTTTACGTAACTTTCCATAAGTAAGCATTTGAGAAGTCTACAATAGCTAATAGCTAAATGCAAATAACACAGTTGCTATCCTATTATCAGTGACTTCATAACCTTGACTAAGAATTGTGTTTTTTTTAACAACCCCCAAAATGTGTTGTCTGTGATTCACTATCAGCACACTTAATAGTGAACGGCCTTCATTAAAGTGGAATTCCACCCCAAAAAAAAAAAAAAATTCGTAATGTTCTTAAAAAAACATTTGGAGAAATTTTTTTTTCTTACTCACCTCTAAATGCCTGTTGCTAGGGGGTCCCTCGTAGTCTGCCTCCTTCAGTGCCTGGGCTCCTGACCTCACTTCCCTCGGTGCAGGAAGGGAGATCGCCTCTCCACCCTCCCTCTTGTCAATCATCTGGGACACGTGACCGGTCCCAGATGATTGCAGGGTCAGTGACGGCATGCGTCGCGGCTCGGGCATGCGCAGCGGGTGCCCACAGTTGAAATGCCGGCGCCACCAAGCGGAGGGTTGGACGTGCGGGGCTTTGATCCCCCGCATCGCTGGACCCTGGTACAGGTAAGTGTCCGATTAAAAGTCAGCAGATGCAGTATTTGTAGCTGCTGACTTTTATTTATTTATTTATTTATTTTAAATGGGAACCCCGCTTTAACTGCATGTGCAGGAAGATACCATGAATGATCGTGCTTTATCATTGCACATACACACAATGTAATGATGAAGGGGTTGGATTTCTCCAGTTCTACCAATCCTATAGAAAGGAAGTACTAGACTCCACCAGAGTTGGTACTTGGCACTTGTGACCATTTTAACCCACATTTATGCAGTTGCACCAATTTTTGGTGTGTCCCCAGTCAGTGCCAATACTATGTCTATTCCGTTGTCATTTTATTAACGTGATACTAAACAGAGATCATCCACATAGTTCCCACTGACTAGTCCTTAGCCACGGCTTATACACCCGTACATCGTGAGTGTGGCTGTGACTCCATTTGGGGTAAGGCGCCTTTGATAGTCTGACGGGTTCTGCCCAGCGTGCGTGGGTCCTCTGTCGATACCCCTATGGCATATCTCCCAACTTTTTGAGATTGGAATGAGGGACACATACAAAATTATGTAGGCATAGGACACACCCCCTGTCATTCCCCCTTAAAGGAGAATCAATCGAAAAATAAAAGATTAGTTAAACCCACAAATGCTTTTGTTTACAAATGCTATTCCTTTTATTGGTTTTTCAAATTTACAAATGCAGCCATTTAGAAATTGGACAGGCAGGCTGCATGAGCGGCGATGACGCGGGACGTGACTCTGTCCCCATAGACGGGCTTCCGCCACGTGTCATCATGCCGAGGGACCCCGTGATGGACTTCAGCAGCCATTGGTTTTGGCGCCGCTGTCCTCGCCCCCTGTCCAGCTGATACCAATCGCGCAGCGGCACATTTGGTTCAAACCAGATCACACACTACCTGCATCCCAGGCATCCATTGTGACGTCGTGGTGGTTGTGTGGTGGATGCGCCATACAGATACCAGAAACATATGTGGAGGTATGTAGAAGAAGTTAGGACTCATGCTAAGACCTCTCTCTTTTCCTTTACTTTTTTACCCACTCCCTTTATGTCTTATACACGACATATTGGAAGTACTTGGGTATATATGTTCCTACTACACTGACAATTTTACCTACTTAGTACTGATTTTAGTGAATATAGCTGTGTTAACGAATCCTAATTGATTCTTTCCTTCCCAAGTGAAATAAATTACAAATCATAATATATAACAGTATAAGACTACAAAGGTGTAAAGACTCCAACCGGGCTTTAAAACTGCTCATTGAAGGGACAGGTTTAAGTCAATGCAGAGATCTAGTTTAGCAGATGCCTATACATCTGAGAGGGTCAGTAGTAAACCAACTATAATACAGTGTCCTGTCCTGACCTATTGTTTTGATGCCCACAGACTGCTGTCTGGTATTTCCAAGCTGAATGACAATATCTTGCAGGTAACTATAGAAGCAAATGTAAAATTGCTTCATACACAGAGCTCATACATCTCTGTATTTAATGTTGCAAATGTATGATAATTGAGATTGATCAGCAGCATGAACTTTTTTCACTTAGCATAGATTTTATTGTCACTAACAGTCGTAACAGTAGCGGCCATTCCATAGGGGGCGCACAGCCGCCCCCCCCCCCCCCCCCCAAGCTGTAAAAAAAAAAAAATGGCCTAAGATAAGATAGGGTGACCAGATTTTTAAAATTAAATCCAGGGACATATTTCTTTTTTTTACTGTCAAACTGTAAACTATTTTATAAGCAAATTTTCCTCAAATGATATATGCAGTGTATGTGCTATGTGTTTATGGAATGATTGTATCACATTTATTCTCACATTTTGTCCATGAGATAAATATAAGATGCTTCTTAGAATTTTTTGAGATATGACTACTAAATATTAAGAAGATAAGATGGAGAAAAAAACTTGGAGGGAGGGATAGGGTGGCAAAATTCAAATCTAATCCGGGCAGGGGCAGCTCTAGACAACTTTTTTGGGGGTGCTATGGTGGTGCTTGAGGTAAAAGTGAGGGTGCTAATGCGGCGCACTTTTGCACACCTGTGGGTGTGGCCAAAAAGTGGGTGTGGTCAGCAAGTGGAGGTTTCTTCCTAATGATGTACAATGGTAATCAGTATGTCCTGGCCTCTTATACCAATACACAACCCTACACTTCCTTTATACAATTCTACAAATTGACTTATAAGTTCAATGGCACAACCTATAAATGAATATCCAGTGCAAATCAACCAATGTACTGCAAAATAGTAGTGATAGTGTCACCCCCTCTGCAAAAAATATTTAGAGAAAAGCTTCAATGTGCAAATAATGATAAAACCCCCTACATACAATAATAACAGATTCAAATCAACCCGTGTATTAGAACATAGTAGTGATGGTGTTACACTCTCTGTAAAATAAGAAATATAAGAAATATTGCAGAGCTGCAATGTGCAAATAGTGGTAAACCCCCTATATATATAATTGTTACACAACCTCTCCATTCAGAATCAGAACTACTTTAATGTGTCAAGTCTACTCATGGAGCTGGTTTATACAAGATTCAACCTGGATTTTAGCTGAATTCTTCACATAAATTACAATAATAACAAAATATGCTGAGCCAGCAGCCTCATCGAATGTGACACAGCATAGCAGTCATTTTTGGCATAGGGCTTTGTTGCCATAACAAGTGAAAATGAGTAATGTCCAATATTTTTGTACCTGTGAAGCAGTCATACCAGTAAATCAATCTTTTAGTTTGGGGAAGAGTGGGAAATGTTTGAACCTTTTTTCCAAATCTACAATGGTTGCATAAAAAAAACTAAACACCATATGAACCTAAAAAGTGTTCCTTTTCGAAGAGGAAGGACTTCCCTTAACCCCAGGGGTGCAAGGCTCCTGACAGGGGCAAGGCCACTCTGGTCCACCTAGCCCAAAGGCCTGGCAGGCCTCTCTTCTTGTGGCTAGTCAAAGCTGACCACTGAATACTAGAAGACAGACCTCCAGGAAGAAGTGTAGGGAACCATAGGGCCACACATCCTCCACCTAGACTTCAGGGTAGGCCCAAAGACCCACACCCTACCATCTAGTGGAGTGAAAAATGGCACACAAAAGTGACACACACATGGAGATGATTGCATACAATGCAATGGATAGTGATCAGGTATATATTGTTGTCTGTGAACTCATTGTGGATATTTTCATTCACTTTCTGTCCCAGTGACAACACTGTTACTAAGACAGGATGTGATAATAAATCAACTGAGACACAGAAAAAAGTACTTTTTGTCATTAGTTGGATTGAGGTTTGGGTTTACTGCTACCTTCGCAGCAAGTCCATGGGACTACCTGGACTCACAAATTGCAATTTTTTTTGCAAAAAAATGTTACAGGTTTGCCACCAAAAATAAGGAACAACCTATAATGTGGTGCATAGTCTTTGTACCTGGTCAGCTGAGTCACAAAGGCGTATAATCTGAAGAAATGTATAACCCAGTCTCCTACTATTAAAGGTTTGTCCACAGCAGCTGTATTGTCAGTTTGTGTGCTGTTAGGGGAAATTGAAAATTCTGTATAGGGAGAGATAATGTCCTATTCTGTGCTATTCCTATTTTTAAATTTGATATTGGTATATGTTCTCAATAGCAGTAACAAACAAAATGGACCCTGCCCCAACCTACAGTAAAACTAGCCATCACGGCAAGGAACACATGGAAGGGCAATTCATTCAAGACAAAACCAGAGAAATTCCCAGCTCAACTCACTAACCAGTCTTCTTACCAACTGAATTAACCTGTCTAACAGTATGCGTTAACAGAGGTTTTGCAAACGCACGCATAAGCTGCAAGGCCTCTTCACGGCACCATGTACTACCTGCAGTCCTAACTCCTGTAAATTTATGAGGGTCTCCACAATGAGAGCACATGCATTCTAATGGATAGATAGGGGGCATTAGGGCCTGGAGGTAGCCCAATCCTCCTTAAAGGCACACTGAACACCTAGCATATAGCACAATGGCAGCAAAGGTGTCCAGTGTGTCCCTTCACCAAAATTACATCAGTAAATGAGGTAAGGCATCACTTTTAAAAAAAAAACCAATCACGTGCAAGGAAAAAAAAACAGCATTTTTGCTTGCACGTGATTGGATGATGGAAGTCAGCAGAATTTCTGCTCATTTACTAAGCTCTGGAGCAACTGCACTTGCAGGGTGCAACGGCATTTTGCAAAGTGCACAGTCTTTTTGCCCTTAGTAAATCAACCCTATAGTGTCAGCTCAAAGCAGTCAAGCACTGGCATCAGACACTGACCAAACGGAGGATAATGTATCTTTCATGTAGGAATGCACATTGAAACCAGGTCTGAATCAGGTTGTTTCTGCAACCACAGCAAAATGGCCAACACTGTGATATTGAATAAAAAATGAAGAAGAAAATTGTTCTTGATAAATGTGGAGTGTAAAGCCCCATACACACGATAGGACTTTGTACAAACTTTCCCTTGGATTTTTGTACAAAGGGCGTTGGCTAGAAGTTTGTCTTGCATACAGACGACAGACAGGACTTTTCCAGCCAACTTTCACCAAATCACGTGGTTTTTCAGCTCTTTACCACCACCCTTTGGTCAACTTCTGTATTGTTGTCTGATATTGTGTCAATCTCGCCACTTTTATTGGCGAGATTGATACCTTGTGAGCCGGGGTCACACTGGTGTGGGGATCCGACTTGGATCCCCACCAATGCCAGGCACTGTGTTTGGTATGAATCTTGAGGGGGAACTCCAAATTCCAAATTTTAAATAAAAAAACGGCATGGGTTCCCCTCCAGGGGCATACCAGGCCCTTAGGTCTGGTATGGATTTTAAGGGGAACCCCCTACGCTGAAAAAAACGGCATGGGGGTCCCCCCCAGATCCATACCAGACCCCTATCTGAGCACGCAGCCCAGCCGGTCAGGAAAGGGGGTGGGGACAAGCGAGGGCCCCCCTCCTGAGCTGTACCAGGCCGCATGCCCTCAACATGGGGAGTGGGTGTTTTGGGGGAGGGGGGTGCCCTGCAGCCCCCCACCCCAAAGCACCTTGTCCCCATGTTGATGAGGACAAGGGCCTCTTCCCGACAACCCTGGCCGTTGGTTGTCGGGGTCTGCGGGTGGAGGGGTTATCGGAATCCAGGAGCCCACTTTAATAAGGGGCCCCCAGATCCCGGCCCCCCACCCTATGTGAATGAGTATGGGGTACAGCGTACCCCTACCCATTCATCTAGGGAAAAAAGTGTCAATAAATAAAACACACTACACAGGTTTTAAAATTAATTTATTAGACAGCTCCGGGGTCTTCTTCCGACTTCGGGTCTTCTTCTGACTTCGGGGGTCTTCTTCCGACTTCGGGGGTCTTCTTCCGACTTTGGGGGTCTCTCCGGCATCTTCTCCCTCTCTCTGGTGTCGTCTGAGCGCTCTCTGGCTCTTCTCTGGTGCCTTCTTCCTTCTGCCGGGCTCCTCCACTATCTTCTGCTCTTTTGCCGCTCTTTTGCTAGCAGAGGAGCCCGACATCTGGATCGTCTTCTTCCCTCTTCTCTTCCAGAGATGTTGACACGACGCTCTCTCCGGCTGTAATGCTGTCTGTGCGCTCTGCTATGACTTATATAGGCGGTGGCCCCGCCCCCTATGACATCACAGTCCCGGGGCATGCTGGGATTGTGAGGTCATAAGGGGGCGTGGTCATGTCATCCTATGACCACGCCTTATGACCTCACAGTCACCGGGAATGTGATGTCATAGAGGGCGGGGTCACCGCCTATATAAGTCATAGCAGAGCGCACAGACAGCATTACATCTCTGGAAGAGAAGAGGGAAGAAGACGATCCAGATGTCCGGGCTCCTCTGCTAGCAAAAGAGCGGTAAAAGAGCAGAAGATAGCAGAGGAGCCCGGCAGAAGGAAGAAGGCACCGGAGAAGAACCAGAGAGCGCGGAGAGGACACCGGAGAAAGGGAGAAGACGCCGGAGAGACCCCTGAAGTCGGAAGAAGACCCCCGAAGTCAGAAGAAGACCCCGGAGCTGCCTAATAAATTCATTTTAAAACCTGTGTAGTGTGTTTTATTTATTGACACTTTTTTCCCTAGGTGAATGGTTAGGGGTACGCTGTACACCATACTTATTCACATAGGGTGGGGGGTCGGGATCTGGGGGCCCCCTTATTAAAGGGGGCTCCCGGATTCCGCTAAGCCCCCCGCCCGCAGACCCGGACAACCAATGGCCAGGGTTGTCGGGAAGAGGCCCTTCTACTCATCAACATGGGGACAAGGTGCTTTGGGGATGGGGGGGAGCAGGGCGCCCCCTCCCCCAAAGCACCCACCCCCCATGTTGAGGGCATGCAGCCTGGTACCGCTCAGGAGGGGGGGCGCTCGCTCGTCCCCTCCCTTTTCTGACCGACCGGGCTGCGTGCTCGGATAAGGGTCTGGTATGGATGGGGGGACCCCTACGCCGTTTTTCCGGCGTAGGGGGTTCCCCTTAAAATCCATACCAGACCTAAGGGCCTGGTTTGCCCCCAGAGGGGAATTCCCTCTCGTGCTCGCCGCAGTAGGAAAATGTGTTTTTTCATATTGCAGCCAGCGCGAGATGTACAGTACCCTGTCGCCGAGAACCAGCATGATGGGTTCGCGCTGGAAACATTCTCGCGGCCGCGTACTGTAGTTTGAACAAAAGTCTGATGCTTTTGTGTACACACGATCGGACTTTGCTCCATCTGACTTTTGTTGCCGGAAAGTTTGTCCGTTCGCACAGCCAACAAAAGTCCGATGTAAACAGAAAAAGTTTGTCCGATGGAGCGTACACACGTTCGGATGTTGCTCCAAAACAGCTCATTTGCATGTTTGTTGTCAAAAAGTCCGATCGTGTGTACGGGCCTTTAGATTGTTATTTCTTATAAAAGTTTTCAATGGGGCCAACTCTTGTGTGTTCCCTGTTATAGGAGGGTCCCATTTATCTTTTAGTATGTTGCTACCCTTTTAATAAGCAGAAAAATACATACAGTAGATGCATCACATTCTTTAGAACCCTCCACATTTGTTACAGGTTTAATATACTAAAGGTCCTGCTACTAATGAATACAATACAAAAGTGCAAACATTTGCAAAGTGTGGTAACCTAAAGCAAGCAAACATTACTAATCTCTAAAATAAGCTAACCATCAATTTAAAATCTGATTGGTTGGATAACTTTGATCTGATCATTTTCCTGCTTTACTGAATAGACCCAATAGAGTAACTGCAGATTAAACTTCAGAAATGTGATGTGAAGCATAAAAGAACGCTGCTTTATCCTGATTTTAATAGGAACATTTGGCCATTAGAGAGACAAGCACATAAACCTGGACTCCCGTGACCTCATAGGCTCTTGAGCAGTCCCACCTCTACATCCCCTGGAGTGTTGTCCTATTTGTAAAGTACATGTGTTGAAATTAATTTGTAAAGAAGCCAAACAATTTCATGAGAGGAGAACCTGAATACTTATAAAAGAAAATTAAGTCCATTCTTCTAATGCCATTATACAAAAAATGCAAAAAACAAAGCCACATAGAGAATTACACTGGAGCTATTATCGAAGGATCAGATTTAGGTATCATATCAGCTCTTTGGAAATTCTATACTTGCCAATTATGTACAAACTAGAGACATTTAGCAGTGTGAAGCATGGTTTTCCAGATTAGAAAAATAAAGGTCATAAGAAACCAATTGTTCATTTTGTATTTCTTCAGTACCAATTAATTTTATCATGAAGAAGAGAAATTAATGTTCAGATACTTTGAGAAAAGCAGAGCCAGTTGTGGATAAGCGTTGGTTTTATTTGCTGTTAATAAATGAAAAATATGGTTCCATATTAACCATATGGTTCTGCATATACAGTATCTCACAAAAGTGAGTACACCCCTCACATTTTTGTAAATATTTTATTGCCTGGGTCTAATCACGTGCTTCAAAAAAAAAAACAAAACCATTGGAATCCATGCGCCTGGCGCCCCGCATGTGGCTCAATAAATGTCCATAATGCGGCAACTACTGTATGCTACAAATACCTGGGGCCGGGATCCCAGGTTTTCCAATCATCAGCAGCTGCATAACCTGTACACCTAAGTGAGGGGTCTGAGAAGAACCAAGACTGTCCACTGCTGTTAACATGTATCTGCACATACAGCGGTTACCTTCAGTTAGGGATACATGTCTGCCCTTGGACGCAATCTTTCTGCATCAAGGATTTGACATTTGTCCCTAACTGTAGGTAACCACAGGATATGCAGATACATGTGGATACATTTTAACAGCAGCGGGCAGCCTTGGCACCTTTTAGCTTGTCACTCAAGCACCTGCTGATTATTGGAACACCTGGGATCTCAGACGTAGGTATTCATGGTGTACTCGCTGTTCCGTGGCTATTTAGGACATATGAATGAGACCTAATACTGGATAATAATCAACCTTACTGTGTAACTTGAGCAGGTCTTTGTGAAGTTGGCCCAATTTATTTAATTTAAAAAAGCATTTACCAGGTATCTGTTGCATATTGTTACACAGTGAAAAAATGCAGTAAGTACCAATTATAATTCTTTTTTAAAAGCACGTTATATCCTTACTGTGTTAATTGGTTCAATACAGGGCATTTTCACCCCCTTCCTTCCCAGACCAATTTTTAGTTTTCAGCGCTGTTGCACTTTAAACGACAATTGCGTGGTCGTGTGACGTACCCAAACAAAATTGACGTCCTTTTTTCCCCACAAATAGAGCTTTCTTTTGGTGGTATTTGATCACCTCTGCGGTTTTTATTTTTTGCGCTATAAACAAAAGAAGAGCGACAATTTTGAAAAAAAACACAATATTTTTTACTTTTTGCTATAATAAATATCCCAATTTAAAAAAAAAAAATAATTTTTCCTCAGTTTCGGCCGATATGTATTCTTCTACATATTTTTGGTAAAAAAAATTGCAATAAGTGTATATTGATTGGTTTGCACAAAAGTTATAGCGTCTACAAAATACGGGATAGATTTATGGCATTTTTAAAAAAAAGAATTTATTTATTTTTTTTACTAGTAATAGCGGCGATCGCGATTTTTTTCATGACTGCGACATTATGGCGGACACATCGGACACTTTTGACACATTTTTGGGACCATTCACATTTATACAGCGATCCGTGCTTTAAAATTGCATTGATTACTGTATAAATGTGACAGGCAGTGAAGGGGTTAACCACTAGGGGGACACAAGGGGTTAAATATGTTTCCTAGGGAATGATTCTAACTGTAGGGGGAGGGGACGCACAAGGGGAGGAGACCGATCAGTGTTCCTCTGTACTGGGAACACAGATTGGTCTCCTCTCAACTGACAGGACGTGGATCTGTGTGTTTACACACACAGATCCACGGTCCGACCCGGTTAACGCGCAACCGCGGGTGCCCGGAGGACATCGCGGCCACCAGGCACACGCACCGGGTCCCGAGCAATGCGGCGGGCGCGCGCGCGCCCCCTAGATGGCTGGGTAGCCCAGGCCGTCATATGACGTCCACCGAGGATGGGAGATCCCATCTATGGACGTCATTTGACAATACGCGGGTAGTGAAGTGTTTAAAGAAAAAATAAATCAGTATGGATCCAAGAAAAAAAGAAGAAGAAAGCTGTAAATTTAAAAAACTTAGAATGTCAGCTACATTAACACTCAGGCAGTGTTTGGTCAGGATCAATGGTGTCCTCAATGCTGAGAAATACAGGCAGATACGTCAGGGACAGAGGCGGCGCCAGGTATGTGCTTGGATGTGCTAAAGCTCCCCCAAAAAATCTTCAAGCACCCTCATAGCACCCCCAAAATTTCCACAGAGGTATTACAGTACAGTCACAGGATTTTAAACAAATTATTTGGCACCTGCTGTGAATCTTGTCTGCAAGAGGCTAGTGACTCTTTTGTAAAGTGGAGGGATACAGCCGAATAAGCCGCTAATGATCAGTTAGACCCGGCAGGGGCTGGGTGGTGAGGAGCCTGCATCAGTGGCAGATTGATCCAATGCTTGGAGACATGTACTGCAATCATTAGAATGCCACACGGATCAGGAGTGTCTGTGCCTACTACTTACAGTGCCCAAATGATGATCAGGTGTCCCCATAACAGTGCACCATTGGACTATGGGGTCACCGTCATGCTGTGGGCACTGTGTATGCGGTCATCCTCCTGCTGTGGGCACTGTGTATGGGGTCACTGTTGTGCTGTAGGCACCGTGTATGGAGTCACCCTCCTGCTGTGGGCACTGTGTATGGGGTCACCCTCCTGCTGTGGGTGCTGTGTATGGGGTCACCCTCCTGCTGTGGGCACTGTGTATGGGGTCAACCTCCTGCTGTGGGCACTGTGTATGGAGTCACCCTCCTGCTCTGGAAACTGTGTATGGGGTCACTGTTGTGCTGTGGACACTGTGTATGGGGTCACCGTTGTGCTGTGGACACTGTGTATGGGGTCACCGTTGTGCTGTGGGCACTGTGTATGGAGTCACCCTCCTGCTGTGGGCACTGTGTATGGGGTCACCCTCCTGCTGTGGGCGCTGTGTATGGGGTCACCCTCCTGCTGTGGGCACTGTGTATGGGGTCAACCTCCTGCTGTGGGCACTGTGTATGGAGTCACCCTCCTGCTCTGGAAACTGTGTATGGGGTCACTGTTGTGCTGTGGACACTGTGTATGGGGTCACCGTTGTGCTGTGGACACTGTGTATGGGGTCACTGTTGTGCTGTGGAAACTGTGTATGGGGTCACCGTTGTGCTGTGGACACTGTGTATGGGGTCACCGTTGTGCTGTGGGCACTGTTTATGGAGTCACCCTCCTGCTGTGGACACTGTGTATGGAGTCACCCTCCTGCTGTGGGCACTGTGTATGGGGTCACCGTTGTGCTGTGGACACTGTGTATGGGGTCACCATTGTGCTGTGCACACTGTGTATGGGGTCATCGTTGTGCTGTGGGCACTGTGTATGGAGTCACCCTCCTGCTGTGGGCACTGTGTATGGAGTCACCCTCCTGCTGTGAGCACTGTGTATGGGGTCACCGTTGTGCTGTGGGCACTGTGTATGGGGTCACCCTCCTGCTGTGGACACTGTGTATGGGATCAGCCTCCTGCTGTGGACACTGTGTATGGGGTAACCCTCCTGCTGTGGGCACTGTGTATGGGGTCACCGTTGTGCTGTGGGCACTGTGTATGGGGTCACCCTCCTGCTGTGGACACTGTGTATGGGATCAGCCTCCTGCTGTGGACACTATGTATGGGGTCACCCTCCTGCTGTGGGCACTGTGTATGGGGTCACCCTCCTGATGTGGGGGTCACCCTCCTGCTGTGGGCACTGTGTATGGGGTCACCGTTGTGCTGTGGGCCCTCTAAAGGGGGCACTCTCCTGCTCTGGACCCTCTAAAAGGGGGCACTCTCTCTATGGTGTCACTCTCTTTCTCTCTGCAAGGGCTCACTCCTGCTCTGTATTGTATGCTGTGTACTGCACACTGACCACTGTATGCTGCTCACTGTTGTGCTGTGCTGGATGTTCTGGCTGGCCCTAACATGTACTAGGGATTGTCATTGCTGGCCCTTATACATGCTGGGGTTTATCATCGCTGGTTCCATTTGGGCTTGTTTTACTCCCACAATCAATTATGTGTGCCCGAAGGTCCTATTTTATCTATACAATGGGAGAGACAATGAAAAAACACACACTTTTTGGCCACACCCACTTTTGACCATGCCCACAAGAGGGCCACGCGTGCTGCATTAGCACCACCACTTATGCTTTCAGCCCCCACACAGCACCTCCCAAAAAATGTCTGGAGCTGCCCCTGTTCAGGGAGATGTGTGATTGGCCCCAAATGTATTCTGCAACAGGACAATGACACCAAACATACAGCCAATGTCATTAAGAACCATCTTTAATGTAAAGATGAACAAGGAGTCCTTGAAGTCATAGAGTCTGTCTGGGATTTCATGAAGAGACAGAAGGATTTGAGGCAGTCTACAGCCACAGAAGAGCTGTAGTGAGTTCTCAAAGATGTTTGGAACAACCTACCTGCCGAGTTCCTTCAAAATGTGTGTGCAAGTGTACCAAGAAAAATTGATGCTGTTTTGAATGCAAAAGGGTGGTCACACCAAATATTGATTTGAATTGGATTTCTCTTCTGTTCATTTACATTTTTTTTTTACCCATTTTGTTAATAGTTTATTTTTATATTTTTATCAATTATCACTTCTAAATCTGAAAGCTTTCTTCACATTTTTCACAGCCGCCTAAAACTTTTGCACAATACTGTGGGTGTATGTATATCTATATCTATATCTATCTATATATATATATATATATCTATATATATATATATATATATATATATATATATATATATATATATATATATATATATATATATATATATATATATATATATATATATATATAAAATCATGGATGTAACCTATAGCAACCAAGAGGTACTCATCTGTTAACTGACCCGGCTGGAGTACTCATAAATTTGATCAGTTCCTATGTGTTATTGCTCTTTGAATAAGTGAATAAGTTTGTAACTGTAGTTTGAAAAAGCATATTGTTATCAAACACAAAAAAGGATAAAGTCCTACATATTAATTCCTTAGAATAAGGCTCATTATCACATTTTGGAAGTAAGCAGATCTTTATTTTTAGTTCTAGAAATCAGGTAGCCAACATAGAAACCAGGTAGCTGAAAGAAATACTTCAAAATAGTTGTGAGCATGCACTGGTGACTTCTTCTTCAAAATGTTATTTCTTTAACCCAAAACCTGTATAAGCAGAAACCTGTATAGATTTTGGCTTAAAACATTGATAAATAGACCCAAAAGAGTCTACTACATGACAACAATATAACTTTGCCGATTCTGACATTTCGGATAGTTTCACAATCTTTTATCAAGCAGCAATTATGATTTGTCTAAAAGATTAGGGGTCAGCACATCCGCAATATATGAGCAGTAATCATCTATGATATTATTTATTATTATATCAGTCATTCTCAACCTGTACTGTATCACTATACTCACTACTATCTGCTCCCATCCACCTGCAGTCTAATGCCCCGTACACACGGTCCGATTTTCCGACGGAAAATGTGTGATAGGACCTTGTTGTCGAAAATTCCGACCGTGTGTGGGCTCCATCACACATTTTCCATCGGATTTTCCGACACACAAAGTTTGAGAGCAGGCTATAAAATTTTCCGACAACAAAATCCGTTGTCGGAATTTCCGATCGTGTGTACACAAATCCGACGCACAAAGTGCCACGCATGCTCAGAATAAATAAAGAGATGAAAGCTGTTGGCTACTGCCCCATTTCTAGTCCCGACATACGTGTTTTACGTCACGGCGTTCAGAATGATCGGATTTTCCGACAACTTTGTGTGACCGTGTGTATGCAAGACAAGTTTGAGCCAACATCCGTCAGAAAAAATCCTAGGATTTTGTTGTCGGAATGTCCGATCAATGTCCGACCGTGTGTACGGGGCATAACAGTCATACATAAGTAGATATTCGACTTACAAAATTATACAGTCTATATGGATCGCATTGAAATGCCTTGAGCATAGATGCACCATAAACAGGAAATGGGGGGTGATTGATCTTGCTAAAAATGCGATCAAAAGTTATAAGTCAAAACAGTAATTTTGCATAAAGAATTGTCAAATAAGAGTTCTTCACCATATATACCATCCAAATGTATGAGATGGGAAAGAGGGATGACCTTTACCACAAACTTTGTAGGCAGAGTACACACCCTCTGCCATGCCCCATGAATAATTAATAAGCCAAAAATTATTGGCTAAAGCCAAAAGTTCTTTTTTCATCACTATGCTTACTTTACACTGGCCTTTTCAAACAATGATGTGATAAATAAAAGGTATGAGTAAAGGGTTTAGTGCAGTGTAATACTTTTGGTAGTCAAGTTTTGCATTTATTATAGGGGTCTACACATCTGTCCAAAATGAGGGACAACCGAAGAGGAAAGAAGGACAGAGGAATTAGGTTTCAAAAGATGGACAATCCCTCCAAATGAGAAAGAGTTTGGAGGTATGATCATATTAGGAAGCAAACTCTTACAAAATGGCTGCTACAGCCCCAAGCTGTGGATTTTTTTTCTATAGGCTTATTTTTAGTGTGGTGTCCCCTCTCTGGATGGAGGAAACAAATACAGATACACCGTTGCTCATCAGCATTGTTAATCTGTGCAGAGAGTAGTGCTGGATGTTTTTATACATTATACATGGAGTAGCCCTGGACTATTTTTCTGAAACATATAGACAGAAGGAAGAACACTGCATTTACAGCTGTGCTCAAAAGTTTGCATACCCTGGCAGCAGTCATGAAACTTTGGCATTAGTATTGAAAATATGACTGATCAAGCCAAAAAACATTATTTTATTCAAGGATAGTGGTCATATGAAGCCATTTATTATGACATAGTTGTCTCCTTTTTAAATCATAACGATAACAGAAATCACCCAAATGGCCCTGATCAAAAGTTTACATACCCTGGCCTTGGTACAGACACAAAGTGACACACACAGGTTAAAAGGGCAATGGGTTAATTTCCCACATCAGTGGCTTTTTAAATTGCAATTAGTGTCTGTGTATAAATTGTCAATGAGTTTGTTAGCTCTCATATGAATGCACTGAGCAGACTAGATACTAAGCCATGGGGAGCAGAAAAGAACTGTCAAAAGACCTGCGTAACAAGGTAATGGAACTTTAGAAAGATGGAAAAGGATATAAAAATATCTCTTGATACCAAGCCAGGGTCAGGTAGACCACAAAAGATTGCAGCCACAACTGCCAGAGGAATCGTTTGGGATACGAAGAAAAACCCACAGGTAACCTCAAGAGAAATACAGGCTGCTCTGGAAAAAAATGGTGTAGTTGTTTTTAAGGAGCACCATACGATGATACTTGAACAAAAATCATATGCATCGTCTAGTTGCCAGAAAGAAGCCTTTACTGCGCCAGTGCCACAGAAAGCCTGGTTACAATGTGCCCAACAACACCTTGACATGCCTCAATGGCTTTTTTGAGGAAGTAGTGCAGTAAGGGAAAAAAAAGTTAACAATGACGCCATACTGCACTAGTGACAGTATGTAAAAAAACAAACAAATGATATTTCTTTTCTTCAAAAAAGTGACAAAAAATTACAACTTCAAAAAGCTCACCATGTCTTTCTAAATACCTTAGACTGTTTACTTTCAAAAATGGGCATTTGGGGGGTATTTGTACTGTCCTGGCATTTTAAGGGCCTCACAGGGCCTTAAATGAGGGTATTATTGTCAATATTCACACATATACACTTTTACTGTTCATTTAGATTGATCATTGCTTTCATTAGCACATTTTTATTTTTATTTTTTATTTATTTGAGCACTACTATTTACTCCACTTATCTCTAGAGGTTTATAATGAAATACGTAAATGTATTTTACTGGGATTTTATGTGATAGACCAACACAAAGTGGCACATAATTGTGAAGTGGAAGGAAAATGATAAATGGTTTTTAATTTTTTTTATAACTAAATATGTGAAAAGTGTGCTGTGCATTTGTATTCAGCACCTCTGAGTCAATACATTGTAGAAACACCGTTCACTGCAATTACAGCTGCAAGTCTCTTGAGAGTGAATTTTTTGTTTGCCCATTCTTCTTTGCAGAATAGCTTAAAGGGGTTGTAAAGGTTCAGGGTTTTTAAAAAAACAAAAACAAACATGTCATACTTACCTCCGCTGTGCAGTTGGTTTTGCACAGAGTGTCCCCGATCCTTCTCTTCTGGGTTCCCTCAGCGGCGCTCCTGGCTCCGCCTCTTCTCAAGTGCCCCGTCGGAGAAGTGCTCTCCTTTGGGACACCTGTGCGGGCACGCTCCCGTGTCTTACTTCTGCGTATATTAACACAAGATGAAGGACTTGGCCTCGGTGCTCGCGTCATTGCATTTGATTGACAGCAGCCGGAGCCAATGGCTGTGCTGCTATCAATCTATCCAATCAGGACACGAGACACCGGCCGGAGCTGGTGTTTTTGTTCTCGTTGTGGGAAACCCAGGGCTCAGGTAAGTATAATGGGGGGGCTGCTGAGTGACAGAAGGTTTTTCACCTTGAGGTTTTACAACTCCTTTAAGCCCTGTCAGATTGGATGGAGAGCGTCTGTGAACAGCAATTTTCAAGACTTGCCACAGATTCTCAATTGGATTTAGGTTTTGATCTAATCCATTCCATTGTAGCTCTGGCTGTATGTTTAGGGTCGTTGTCCTGCTGGAAGATGAACCTCCGCCCCAGTCTCAAGTCTTTTGCAGACTCTTATCACCAGCTTTGCTGGTGATACTGATGGAGTTCTGCCAAACGTATTTTAAAAGGCTTTTTTTTTCTAGTGATATCAAGAATAATATTATTATGCTTGTTTTTTTTTTTTTGGTGCAAGTTACCACAATATCATTATCCCGTAGTTTTTAAGATCAAAGATACAACTATGTTGGTGTTCCTTGTTAATTTTACATTGTATTTTTTAAAATGTAACTGCCTACTCCCAAACTGTCATTTGAAGTAAAACACATAGCCAAGTATTATACTCCACAATTTTTTTATTGTGCATTAAAAAAAGAAAACAAATAAAATTAGACATGCTATCTGCAATAGAACTTAACCAAAAAGTGCATTGTATGCATCCAAAAATATAGAAAATATAACAAATCAAATCATTATTCAACCAAAAAATAAAAGCCTCATGCATGTGTCCTGCTTCTTAATATAGGGGGTCAACAATTGCAAGAGTTGGTGAAAGTAGGGGTCCGTCATCCGGAGATAACTCAGAAAATCATCCGGATTATTCTCCTGGAGCTCCCGCAAGCAATGGCATATGACATAATTGGTCACGATTAATAAAGCAACCAATTTTTGGTCCAAGAAATCCTCCTCCTCCTCCTGTTCCTGGACTCGACTTGGGTCAAAGAAATAACTATAAGGCCATAATAAATAACATGTTATCTCCTCCGATTCTGCAACATGGCTGGTTGACGAACGGCCGTTCAGAAACTAACTGAAAAGCGTGAAATGAAAAGCGCTAAATTAAAATTTGAAAACCATTTATCAGTTTCCTTCCACTTCACAATTATGTGCCACTTTGTGTTGGTCTATCACATAAAATCCCAATAAAATGCATTTATGTTTTTGGTTGTAACATGACAAAATGTGAAAAATTTCAAGATGTATGAATACTTTTTCAAGGCACTGTAGATTTCATTTGGAATCGAATGGATGTGAATGGATGAATCTCTCTTGTCACTGGGTTGACTGGAAAAAAACTCATAGTGTGTACCAGGCTTTAGCTCAGTAGAAAAGCTAGCCCTCAATTGGTTTCCAAGCTTAATTTGGCTGGATATAATGGGGTAATCATTTGTTCTCCTCTGCCAAGCCTTTCAATTTTGAGCAAATTGGTTGCTTTTTTAATATATGTCAAATATAAAAATCTTAACCCCAATAATAAAAATCTTGACCCCTCAAAAAAAAAAAAAAAAATTGCTGAAGTCATCCTATAAGCAGCAAGTAGTGTATCTCTGACTTCTCCTGGTAGTTCAATACTCCATCCTTCTTGCCAACCATGGTCTCTGGCAAGCCCACGCGTTTGCTCTTATTCTGCTTCTCAGATCATCATTCATCAACTTTATCTAGTAACCATTTTGTAAATGCACTTTCATACTTACAAATTTCTGTCTTAGAAGATCAAATTATTATTTTTGCCTCTGCCATTTTTTCCCAAAAAATTACTAGCAAGTTTCCTTTACCTTGGCTGTCTCTCTTTTGTACATTTTTATGGAGGGGAAGTCTAGGAACAGTTCATGTGCATTCTTAACATACAAAAATCTTAACAGATATCCCAAAGATGTCTAAATTTAAGATTCAGGAACTGTGATTAGGCATTTAGAGTCGTTAATTATATTAGGATAGATATGAATAATGTTATCTGCAAGAACAGGCTGAATGTACAGTACAAAAATGTTTTAGGCAGGTGTGAAGAAATGCTGTTAAGTAAGAATGCTTTTTAAAATCTATATATTAATTATGGATGGAAAATGTGTGATAGGACCTTGTTGTTGGAAATTCCGATCGTGTGTGGGCTCCATCACACATTTTCCATAGGAATTTCCGACACACAAAGTTTGAGAGCTTGCTATAAAATTTTCCGACAACAAAATCCATTGTCGGAAATTCCGATCGTGTGTACACAAATCCGCATGCTCAGTGCCACGCATGCTCAGAATAAAGTAAGAGACAGCTATTGGCTACTGCCTCGTTTATAGTCCCGACGTACGTGTTTTACGTCCCGCGTTCAGAATGATCGGATTTTCCGACAACTTTGTGTGACCGTGTGTATGCGACAAGTTTGAGCCAACATCCGTTGGAAAAAATCCATGGATTTTGTTGTCGGAATGTCCGATCAATGTCCGACCGTGTGTACAGGGCATTCCACTTGCACACTTTGTACACATGCACAAAGTCAGGGGATTTGTAAGAACAGAGTCAAGTATATGATTAATATATTATACCAAGCATGTGCTAATGATCATCAATTTCATATGTAGATTGAAACACAGTAATTAACTGAAACAAAAACAGCTATGTAGAAGGTTTAAAACTAGGGGGGGGGCGGGGCGGTTGGGGGCGGGGGGGGGCAGCCAAACCTTGCTACAAAGATGAGGTTGCGGAAGACATTGTCATGTCAAAGGTCATACACCATGACAAGACACAGCACAGTAACAAGACACAAGGTAGTTATACTACATCAACAAGGTCTCTTACAGGCAAAGATTTCAAACTAGACTGGAGTTTCAAGATATGCTGTTTAGGATCTTTTGAAGAAGCACAAAGAAACGGGCTATGCTGAGGACCTTAAATTTGCCCCGCCAATGACACGGCGGCAAATTTAAAGGGACGTACCTGTATGCCCATTTGCCTGTCCGTGCCATTGTGTCGACGTATACTGTATGTACATGCGGCGGTCGGCAAGCGGTTAAACAGTTTGAACCAATGTTACCATGTATATACCGTACCTGGCTGGTCTGCCTGGAAGCTGGAAATCACTGAAGTAGACACCGCTGCTCCAGTGAAATCCAGTGATGTCAATTCTCTGAATTACGATGGTGCTGAGCGGCATACCTACTGTCCTCTCCATGCAGCAGGGCAGCACGGGTGGGACCCGGGACATATGATATATGCATAGTTACATTGCTCCAAGCCGGACCAATGTAACTATGTACAAAATATCTGTACCAAATTCATCTTTAGGACTTTAGTCCAGCTGTGTGTTAAAAGGATGGAAAGAAAAAAATATATTAACACATGAGTTTTGCTTTCTGAGCCTCCTGAACTATATTTCATTTTTTTTCCTTTTATATTGAAAAAAATCACACAAATACAAAAATGAACTTGCTCCTGACTTTCAGCAGTCAGCGGGACAAAATAAGTGTCTCAGAGCATCTGCAGTGAATTTTTGGTTCAACAATTACCACCGGGATGACGCAGACAGATAAAGCCTTTCGATACGGGTAATACGATTTTGCAGATTATGATGGTTGGGGCCCTTACCAAGTCTTCCTGAGATCTCATAGTGGTCCCTGTTCAGAAAGGAATCATACACAAGCCTCCTCTTGTGTTTTCTTATATAGCTGTTATTCTGTGATATTTAAGCCTTATTCTTTATCTCCTAAAGCTGTAAGTTTATATTTTAAAGGTCACTGTGACCTTATGATATTCAGGGGGGCATTTCTAATAAAAAGATTATGTTTTTAATAAAATCCCTCAAAGCTGCCAAGTAACTGATGTAATAAATCAGGTGGCTGGGCATTCAGAGTATAGCTTATAGAATCAGCAGACTGAGAACACTGGTGGATTGGAAGGGATATAGGCTCTGTGTAGTTAATATCTATTTATAGTGAGTATTCATTCTGGTTACCCAAAAGGAACATGTCAAGACAGAAATATGGCAGTTTTTATCATCCACCTGTCATACGTGGGGGGGGGGGGGGGGGTAAGTGATTTTTCACAGGCAATTTGTCAGGGCAATGGCTGGTGTTAGCGCTTCAATGCCGGCCACCCCCATGGCCCAGCTGCAGAGAGGCCATGGCCTGGTAGTGAGCCATAGCCCGGTGGTTGGGGACCCATGGTCTAGGGGATTGCAGAAACAGTTCTACTTCCCTGATCCTCCGCTCCTCCGGTAAATGTTGCTCCCCCAAATTCCAGCAGTGGACTGTCCCTTAGCATCTTCAAGTCCACTGCAGGGCTATGGACGCTATTTTTGTCTTGATAATGTCAGGACCCTAGGCTGCTGGAGCACTGGGCAAAAGAAGCTGGGGGGGGGACTGGTCTGGCTGTGGGGAGGAGCAAAGGATCAGGTAGGTAAACATTTTTTTTTTATTCCACTAGACCAAAATGAGCAATTATCCCTTGCAGTGCAGGCACAGTTCCACTACAAGGGATAACGTGTTAGTTGCCCAGAATTGAGCTTTAAAAGTGCAAGCTCCAGGTCTGCCATACTTATCCTTTTATACAATATGCAGTTGGATGGAGAGGCAGAGGGAGCGAGAAAGGGTGGTAAAAGACAGGGGGAGAGAGAGGGAGTGAGAGAGTGTGAGAGAGAGGGGGGTAAAAGACAGGGGGGGAGAGGGTGCCTCTGGGTAGCTGAAGTAGAGTTTTAAAAATGCAGGCCTCTTGAACCCCTTCGGGAAAGAGAGCCCTGACTGTTGGGGGCATAACCAGGGCGGAGTATGGTGACTAGGGGTCACGGTGGATTGGTGGGGGGACGGAGTGGGGTTGGGCCTGAGCTCACTAAGGTGGTTGCCCCAGGGGATTCTGGGCCTTTTTGGTGAAGAAGATCGGTAAGAGCTGCCCACCCTCCCGCCCTTTATATGGTTGGTACGTCACAGCTTGCTGCGGTTTTTGGTGACCTTGCCAGCAAAACACGGCGGTAAGAGGTACGCTAATTGGGAGATAGACGGCAGTCCGGCACTTATGGTAAGGACAGGCCCCTCAGTTATCTCCCTTTCTACCAGTCGGAACTGAGTGCTCACAGTGCTACTGTGACTGGCACTGTGGAATGTTAAATGTATGTTTAAGTTGTTAAAGAGTTGAATTTAATAAAAGCTGTGGCCTTGCCCTTTCCAACATGAATGGTGGTAAGTGGTCTTTATTGGATGGGAAGAAGGGGTAAGGTCTAAGTTGGATGGATCATTGTATGGACCTGGGTTTATTGCACCTCAGCAGTCATGAAACACTGCCATTAATTATGATTTTGTGTACACTGAAAATAGACAGAGAACTAACACTTTCTCTGAGCTTACCTTGAAGGGGTTGTAAAGGTAAATTATAAAAAAAAACAATATAGTGTATATAATACAGGAGTCAGTACAATATAGTGTACATAGTACAGGAGTCAGTACAATATAGTGTACATAGTACAGGAGTGTGTATTGTACAATATAGTGTATATATGCAGGTGCCACCTCCAATGATCATTGGCCAAAAAGGATTACACACCTTTCCTCTATAAATTGAGTAGCATAAAAAATTATGCACCAACAGGATAAAACCATACTGGTCAAAATGGTATCATTTATTTCGTGTTTTTCTCTCCTTTTATCTCATATAAAATACATTGCTTGATTACTGCATGTCATTTTTAAATGTTTACTAATGTACATATTTCTTTGCACTGCCCAACTAGGAATAATAAATATGCAAAATTGGCCTTCTGCGTACTAAGCTAAGAATTCATAGCTCCTAAAGACATAGTTGCATTATATTACTAGTGCCTGTATGCTCTGTTGTCAGGAATCAGTGTGTGTGATTGCCTAGCCGACCAACTGATAAACTGTATGTTCTGGTAGGCTTTCTACCCTAAATCATGTGTCTGGTGTGTAGGCAGAGGGAAAGGTAAATATTCACCAGGATTCCAACTCACAGGATAGCTATGGGAATTTCAGAAGCATGTGGGAATTGCCTAGCTGCTTTACATCTGTCTGTGTGTGTCTAGCCAACAAGATTGGAGTGAGTCTCCCTCTAATGGTGCTGGTGGTATTGCAGGCTGTGATAACTTTCACAGCCTTGTTTCAACTTCCCAAGACAAGCTCTCTCCTCATTCCTCTTCCACCAAACAAGGTTCTCGTGCCGGTTAACAAGTCATCATGGGCAGCGCCATCTTAAGAGCATTATAGGCCCCCGGGCAATACAATGCACGGGGGCCCTGTCTAGAGAATCACGCACGAGAATAAAAGTGCAAATTAATAAGGCTATATTTATTGGTACCTGATTCCTATACTGACCCCTACACTGACCCTTACACTGACCTACATGATTCCTACACTGACCTACATCCTAGACTGATCACTACACTTACCTACCTGTCCACTGCACTGATTAACCTGATTCCTATACCAGTACATTGACTTTCCTGTCCACTACATTGACCATTACACTACATTGTCCACTACAATACCCACTACACTACACTGACCACTGCAACACACACATTACACTTGGGTTTGGGTTTGCTGGGGTGCATTTTTGGGGCTTTTCCTTTTAGTTTTTCATTTGCCTTTTTCTGTCACTTTTAAATAGCTTTTTTTTTTTTTTTCCTCTGGCTCCTTCAGCCTATCAATTAAGGGGGGTGGTTAATTGCTCACAGGTGCCTATTTAACTGGGTGTAGAACTCAGTCTGAGCGTGCTCAGTCTTTGGCTGTGGAACTTTGTGTAAGTGGGAGTTAAAAACTAGAGTTTAAAACAGGAGGTTATAACAGGGGTCATAGTACCTGTGTAGTGTGAGTGTCTGAGTAGTGTGTGTGGATCGTTAGTACTTGTGTATTGTGTACTGTATACTTGAGTATTGCAAGTGCACGTAGGTCTGCGACTGTTCTGCGATTGCACGTAGGTCTGTGAGTACCTGTGTATTGTCTTGTTGTGTACCTGTGTATTGTCTTGAGTATTAGTGCCAGGAAGCTAGCTGTTAGGTAATTTGGACAGGGTAAAATCCCCAAATCCTCACTAAATTTAATAGGTACGATGCCCGGCGGGTGTGGAGAGGCGACTCTTTGTACATCTTGCCGCATGTATGCGTTCCTTGATCATCCGATCGAGGGTGAATACTGCTGTGCAAAATGTAAGCACATTGTTTCCCTGGAAGCCCAGGTTCTGAATCTAGGGAAGCAACTGTCAGCACTGAGAAGTCCCTCCATACTAAAGGTGAGCCAGGAATGTACACGGCAGGTGCCGGCAGGGGCCAGCACAGAGGCGGGTGGAGGCAAAGAGGCGCAGGCACTAGCAAAGAGTAGATGGGTGACAGTCAGGAGGGGTAGAGGGGGAAGTGCCAGAGAGGCCGATCCAGGACTGGAGCATCCCAATAAGTACGCTCCATTGAGTGTCATTGGTGAAACCAGTCAGGGACCAGCACTGCTGGAGATGAGGGACTCTCCTAGCTGCCAGGGGAAGAACTCCTCCAGTGATAGTGGGGGGGCAGCAAAGGGAAAGGGAAGACAGATTCTGGTGGTAGGGGACTCAATTCTTAGAAGGACAGAGAGGGCAATCTGTAACCAAGACCTGAAGCGCCGAACAGTATGTTGTCTACCGGGCGCTCGGGTTCGGCACATCACGGATCTTGTGGACAGATTACTGGGAGGGGCTGGGGAAGACCCGGCTGTCATGGTGCACGTTGGCACCAATGACAAAGTCAGAGGCAGATGGAGTGTCCTAAAGAACGATTTTAGGGACTTAGGTGCTAAATTGAGGAAAAGGACCTCCAAGGTAGTATTCTCAGGAATACTACTAGTACAACGAGCCACACCAGAAAGGCAGAGGGAGATTAGGGAAGTAAACAAGTGACTGAAGAGCTGGTGTAGTAAGGAGGGGTTTGGGTTCCTGGAGGACTGGGCCGACTTCTCAGTCGGTAACCGGTACTATAGAAGGGACGGACTGCACCTAAATGAGGAGGGTGCAGATCTGCTGGGAATGAAGATGGCCAAAAAGTTAGAGGGGTTTTTAAACTAGGCGATGGGGGGGAGGGTCCAGAGACAGTGATAGCCAGCGCGGATGATATTCCAGAGGGTAGTGTTGGGGGCATTAGTGGTAGGTTAACCAAAGCACAAAAACACAAGGTGAGTATAGTAGCAAGTCCTAGTTGCAATTTTGAAACACCCAATACGAGGACAATATGCGACCGGTCTAAACTATGTGGCATGTTCACCAATGGCAGACAAGATGGGTGAACTAGAGATACTGTTGTACAAGGAGGATTTGGATTTTGTGGGAATTTCAGAGACCTGGTTCAACAGCTCTCATGTTTGGCTGGCAAACATTCAAGGGTATACCCTATACCGCAAGGATAGAGAGGGTAAAAAAGGGGGAGGGGTATGGCTATATATCAAGAATAATGTACAAGCGAATGTGAGAGATGACATCACTGAGGGAGATAGAGAGGAGGTGGAATCCTTATGGGTAGAGCTCCAAAGGGATGAAGCTAAGGGGAAAATAATACTGGGAGTATGCTATAGGCCCCCTAACCTGAAGGAAGAAGTGGAGACGGATCTCCTATCACAAATTGGATTAGCAGCAAGGATGGGAAGTGTTATCATAATGGGGGATTTTAATTATCCAGATATAGACTGGGCGGAGGGAACCGCACATTCATTTAAGGCTCGCCAGTTCCTTAATGTCTTGCAGGACAATTTTATGGGTCAGATGGTAGATGCACCAACTAGAAATAAAACATTACTGGATCTACTGATTACCAACAATACAGACCTGATCACAGATGTGGAAATACGGGGCAATTTAGGTAACAGCGATCACAGGTCAATTAGTTTCAGTATAAATCACACAAATAGGAAACATAAAGGGAATACAAAGACACTGAATTTCAAAAGAACCAACTTCCCTAAACTACAAACCTTGCTAAAAGGCATAAATTGGGATAAAATATTAGGAACAAAGAATACGGAGGAGAGATGGGTTTGCTTTAAGAGCATATTAAATAAGGGCATTAGCCAATGTATCCCATTGGGTAATAAATTTAAAAGAGCGAACAAAAATCCTGGATGGCTTAACTCCAATGTAAAAATGCATATAAAAGCAAAGGAGAAGGCCTTCAAAAAATACAAGGTTGAGGGATCATCCTCAGCATTCAGACTTTATAAAGAATGCAATAAGAAATGTAAGGGTGCAATTAGGACGGCTAAGACAGAACATGAAAGACACATAGCGGAGGAGAGCAAAAAAAATCCCAAGAAATTCTTTAAGTATGTAAACAGTAAAAAAGGGAGGACAGACCATATTGGCCCCATAAAGAATTAGGAAGGACATCTGGTTACAAAGGATGGGGAGATGGCAAAGGTATTGAATTTATTCTTCTCCTCAGTCTTCACGAGTGAATCGGGGGGCTTCAGTAACCAAAACTGCAGTGTTTATCCTCATGACACAACACAGGAAGCACCTCCATGGTTAACAGAGGACGGAATTAAAATTAGACTTGAGAAACTTAACATTATTAAATCACCAGGACCAGATGGCTTGCATCCGAGGGTACTTAGGGAACTCAGTCAGGTGATTGCCAGACAGTTGTTCCTAATTTTTACAGACAGTCTATTGACTGGAATGGTACCAGCTGATTGGAGAAAAGCCAATGTAGCACCAATATTTAAAAAGGCCCCAAAAAACATCCCTGGGAATTACAGACCAGTTAGCCTAACATCAATAGTATGTAAAATCTTGGAGGGGATGATAAGGGACTATATACAAGATTTTAGTAATAAGAACGATATCATTAGCAGTAATCAGCATGGATTCATGAAGAGTCGTTCTTGCCAAACCAATCTATTAACCTTCTATGAGGAGGTGAGTTGCCATCTAGATAAAGGAAGGCCCGTAGACGTGGTGTATCTGGATTTTGCAAAAGCATTTGATACAGTTCCCCATAAACGTTTACTGTACAAAATAGGGTCCGTTGGCATGGATCATAGGGTGAGTACCTGGATTGAAAACTGGCTACAAGGGCGTGTTCAGAGGGTGGTGATAAATGGGGAGTACTCAGAATGGTCAGGGGTGGGTAGTGGGGTTCCCCAGGGTTCTGTGCTGGGACCAATCCTATTTAATTTGTTTATAAACGATCTGGAGGATGGGATAAACAGTTCAATCTCTGTATTTGCAGACGATACTAAGCTAAGCAGGGCAATAACTTCTCCGCAGGATGTGGAAACCTTGCAAAAAGACCTGAACAAATTAATGGGGTGGGCGACTACATGGCAAATGAGGTTCAATGTAGAAAAATGTAAAATAATACATTTGGGTGGCAAACATATGAATGCAATCTATACACTGGGGGGAGAACCTCTGGGGGAATCTAGGATGGAAAAGGACCTGGGGGTCCTAGTAGATGATAGGCTCAGCAATGGCATGCAATGCCAAGCTGCTGCTAATAAGGCAAACAGAATATTGGCATGTATTAAAAGGGGGATCAACTCCAGAGATAAAACGATAATTCTCCCGCTCTACAAGACTCTGGTCCGGCCGCACCTGGAGTATGCTGTCCAGTTCTGGGCACCAGTCCTCAGGAAGGATGTACTGGAAATGGAGCGAGTACAAAGAAGGGCAACAAAGCTAATAAAGGGTCTGGAGGATCTTAGTTATGAGGAAAGGTTGCGAGCGTTGAACTTATTCTCTCTGGAGAAGAGACGCTTGAGAGGGGATATGATTTCAATTTACAAATACTGTACTGGTGACCCCACAATAGGGATAAAACTTTTTCGCAGAAGAGAGTTTAATAAGACTTGGGGCCACTCATTACAATTAGAAGAAAAGAGGTTTAACCTTAAACTACGTAGAGGGTTCTTTACTGTAAGAGCGGTAAGGATGTGGAATTCCCTTCCACAGGCGGTGGTCTCAGCGGGGAGCATTGATAGCTTCAAGAAACTATTAGATAATCACCTGAATGACTGCAACATACAAGGATATGTAAGGTAATACTGACACATAATCACACACATAGGTTGGACTTGATGGACGTGTGTCTTTTTTCAACCTCACCTACTATGTAACTATGTAACACTGACCACTGCAACATACACATTACACTGACCACTGCAATACACACATTACACTGACCACTGCAACACACACATTACACTGACCACTGCAACACACACATTACACTGACCACTGCAACACACACATTACACTGACCACTGCAACACACATTACACTGACCACTGCAATACACACATTACACTGACCACTGCAACACACACATTACACTGACCACTGCAACACACACATTACACTGACCACTGCAACACACATTACACTGACCACTGCAGTACACACATTACACTGACCACTGCAACACACACATTACACTGACCACTGCAACACACACATTACACTGACCACTGCAATACACACATTACACTGACCACTGCAACACACACATTACACTGACCACTGCAACACACACATTATACTGACCACTGAAACACACACATTACACTGACCACTGCAATACAAGCTTTAGTAAATAAACCCCATTGTGTACTTAAAAGTGGGGTATGCCTGTACACACATTACACTGACCACTGCAACACACATTACACTGACCACTGCAATACACGCATTACACTGACCACTGCAACACACACATTACACTGACCACCGCAATACACACATTACACTGACCACTGCAACACACACATTACACTGACCACTGCAACACACATTACACTGACCACTGCAACACACACATTACACTGACCACTGCAACACACACATTACACTGACCACTGCAACACACACATTACACTGACCACTGCAACACACACATTACACTGACCACTGCAACACACACATTACACTGACCACTGAAACACACATATTACACTGACTGACCACTGCAATACACTACACTACACTGACAACTGGAAGCCTACAGGCATGGAGAGGTAAACGACAACCAGAAGGTTTGCTGGTGGATCATGGAAGGGCACCAGCGACCATGCTGGGGAGGATGGAATCCCTATCTGGAAGTGTAGCGGGCTGTGGGCATAAACACGGCGGTACCTGCAGTGTGGCAGGACGTGGGGCCGGCCTAGGCCAAGGCTGGGGTCCGAGGGGTCTACCAAACGGAGGCATGTCTCTCGAAAGACCAGGGGAAACGAGCTGAGCCGAAGGTGTCCGGTGCGCGACAATGACATCAGCGCCGAGCGGTAGGTGGAAGAGGAAAGCCGCACATGATCCCATTCGCCCAATCACAGGGGCAGCCGGAAACTAAAGATGGCGGCTGAAGCGCAGGCCGCGGGGACATAGGAAATAGAAAGTTTGGGGGACAGAGCCAGGATTTTGACGCCACTGGTCACTGGGCAGGCGGGGCCCCCCAGGCATGTGGGGCCCCCGGGCAACTGCCCAGTGGGCCCAGTCGAAAAAACGGCCCTGATCATGGGTGTGATTTCTTGACAATATCATTACATAACATTAATCCGATAATAACTCATGACACGGTTGGTGTAGATTTACATATGCTTCTTGTCAAAACTATTACCATGGGTGGAGAAAATGGCAAGTAGGTGTGCCTGTGCTGAAATTTTATGTGCTTGTTGCATCTATTTTGTATTTTATAGGTTGTTAATATGTTATATTCAACATAACCAAAAGGAATATTGCACCCATGTTCAGCGACACTCATAGAATTCAGGTACACAAACTGAACAGTCATTTGAGATTATGTTACAAAATTCAGGCAGATCCATACATGCTCCTGTACAAGACACAGCATATGGATAGAGATCAAATATGTCAACTCCCTTTAAGTTTTTTGTTGAAAAATGTAAATACCATATTTATCGGTGTATAACACGCACTTTTTTCCCCTTAAAGTCAAGGGAAAATTGTAGGTGCATGTTATACACCGATCCCTGCTGTCTCTGAGGGAAGAGGAGTGAGCGCCGCTGAATTACATAGAGCCGCGATCTCCGGTGTACCCGGCGCTCCGTCACTCACAGCCATACCTCCTGACCCCACATTGGGCCACTGTTCTGCCTATCATATGGGCAGGGCCAGGAGGCGTTGCTGTGAGTGACGGAGCGCTGGGTACACAGGAGATCTATGTAATTCAGCGGCACTTGCTCCTCCTCTTCCCTCGGAGACAGCAGGGATAATCCAACACTGGTGAGGCTGCAATGATGGGAAAGGTGAGGCTGCAGATGAGCACTGAACAGGCTGCATTGTTGGTCAATTTAATGGCTGCGGATGGGCACTGAGCAGGGTGCATTGATGGGCAATTTAGAGGCTGAAAATGGGCACTGAGCAGGGTGCATTGATGAGCTGTGACCCTAATTTTGCTTCAAAGTTCTTTATTTAAAATGTACGTTTTTTTCCTTGAACTTCCCTCCTAAAATTGGGGTGCGTCACGCTCACATACCAAGAAATGAACTGCTATTTTTCGGGAGCAATTTACAACAAAAAAACTCTGAGAGATGGCTTCATCCCATTCTGCCTTGTTGCTAGGACATTGCTAAGACTCTTCCAGCTGTTACTGCTGACCTCCACCATCACAGTAGCTCCATCGCAGCATTGCAGAGCTCAGGGCTACTGCAACGGGTAGAGAAAGTGCATGCGGGGCAGTTAAATCGACTGGGATTGAGCATTTTAGCTTGCACATGATTGGATGATAAAATCAGTAGAGCTTCCACTCACTTCAGAACTACCCCTTAGATTTAGAGCGACTGCACTCCCAAGTGCACTTGCAGTGCAAAGTGGATTTGCCTTTCGTAAATAACGACCTTTGTCTTTATCTACAGATGGTCCTTATCTGCATAGGCAGTGATTTGGTAAAGGTCAGCTAACCCTTTAACAGAGGGCTGCAAAGAAAGATTAAGGGGGCACATGTAATCCGAAAAGCACCAGTTTGGCATGTCTAGTATACAGGCCTGTGCTGGCCATCGGGACTACCGGGAGTTTCCCGGTGGGCCGATTGGCAGCGGGCCACTACACTTCAATGACTCTGACTGTCAGTGTCTCTCTCCATCCGAGCGTCGCCGGGCGGCTCCGCTCCTGCACTCGGCGGGCGGCGCCGGCGTCACACAAACACAGGCATCATCACTCCCCCAGGCACTCCCCCTAACATTATAGCCAGTTGGGCGGCCTCTTTGTCCCGGCGCCGTGACGTCACTCACGGCCGGAGGGCGGAGGCGGCCCAGGGACATAGGAGGAGGCGGAGCCAGGGCGTAGTGTTAGAAGCAAGACTGCAACCTAGAGGAGCCGAGGCCGAGGAGGAGGATTCGGAATTTCGGAATCGGAACCATACCAGACCCAGTTGCAGGCACCCACCAGCAAGTACAGAGTACAGTGACAGAGACCAAGTCTATAGTGTGAATTGTGATTCATCATTCAAGTAAGCACTATACTAATAACTTTACTAATAATAATAGTAAGTAACTGAATATGCAGCATGGCGGGGGGAGGGGGGTAGGGGTAAATCTGTACTGTAAATGTACTGCCACTGGTCATGGTTAAATTATAAAGTAACTGAATATGCAGCATGGTGGGGGGGAGGGGTTAATCTGTACTGTAAATGTACTGCCACTGGTCATGGTTAAATTATTCATCCATCAGTTACCATGGCCAGTGGCATTAAATTAATAATTGACCTGTGGCATTAAATTAATAATAATGCCACAGTGGCATTAATATTAATTTAATGCCACTGGTCAATTATTAATTTAATCCTGCTGACCACGGTAACTGATGAATAATTTATTGCCACTGGTCAATTATTAATTTAATGCCACTGGTCAATTATTAATTTAATGCCACTGGTCAATTATTAATTTAATGCCACTGGCCACGGTAACTGATAAATAATTTAATGCCACTGGTCAATTATTAATTTAATGCCACTGGTCAATTTATTAATTTAATGCCACTGGTCAATTATTAATTTAATGCCACTGGCCACGGTAACTGATGAATAATGTAATGCCACTGGTCATGGTAATTGATGGATAATTTAATGCCACTGGTCACGGTAACTGATTAGTAATTTAATGTCACTGGTCATAGTAATTGATGGATAATTTAATGCCACTGGTCACGATAACTGATTAGTAATTTAATGTCACTGGCCACGGTAACTGATGAATAATTTAATGCCACTGGTCACGATAACTGATTAGTAATTTAATGCCACTGGTCATGGTAATTGATGGATAATTTAATGCCACTGGTCACGGTAACTGATTAGTAATTTAATGTCACTGGTCATAGTAATTGATGGATAATTTAATGCCACTGGTCACGATAACTGATTAGTAATTTAATGTCACTGGCCACGGTAACTGATGAATAATTTAATGCCACTGGTCACGATAACTGATTAGTAATTTAATGCCACTGGTCATGGTAATTGATGGATAATTTAATGCCACTGGTCACGATAACTGATTAGTAATTTAATGTCACTGGCCACGGTAACTGAAGAATAATTTAATGTCACTGGTCACGGTAATTGATGAATAATTTAATGCCACTGGTCACGATAGCTGATTAGTAATTTAATGCCACTGGTCATGGTAATTGATGGATAATTTAATGCCACTGGTCACGATAACTGATTAGTAATTGAATGTCACTGGCCACGGTAACTGATGAATAATTTAATGCCACTGGTCACGATAACTGATTAGTAATTTAATGCCACTGGTCATGGTAATTGATGGATAATTTAATGCCACTGGTCACGGTAACTGATTAGTAATTTAATGTCACTGGTCATAGTAATTGATGGATAATTTAATGCCACTGGTCACGATAACTGATTAGTAATTTAATGTCACTGGCCACGGTAACTGATGAATAATTTAATGCCACTGGTCACGATAACTGATTAGTAATTTAATGCCACTGGTCATGGTAATTGATGGATAATTTAATGCCACTGGTCACGATAACTGATTAGTAATTTAATGTCACTGGCCACGGTAACTGAAGAATAATTTAATGTCACTGGTCACGGTAATTGATGAATAATTTAATGCCACTGGTCACGATAGCTGATTAGTAATTTAATGCCACTGGTCATGGTAATTGATGGATAATTTAATGCCACTGGTCACGATAACTGATTAGTAATTGAATGCCACTGGTCATGGTAATTGATGAATAATTTAATGCCACTGGCCACGCTAACTGATTAGTAATTTAATGCCACTGGTCACGATAACTGATTAGTAATTTAATGTCACTGGCCACGGTAACTGAAGAATAATTTAATGTCACTGGTCACGGTAATTGATGAATAATTTAATGCCACTGGTCACGATAGCTGATTAGTAATTTAATGCCACTGGTCATGGTAATTGATGGATAATTTAATGCCACTGGTCACGATAACTGATTAGTAATTTAATGCCACTGGTCATGGTAATTGATGAATATTTTAATGTCACTGGTCACGGTAATTGATGAATAGTATAGTAATAGTAATAGTATATAGTATAGTTATATAGTAATAGTATAGTTTATATACTGTTTTTGTGTGTGTTTGCAAAATTAAAGTGGGCCGTTCTGGATGAAGTCCAGGGCCAAATTTTTGTCCCAGTCCAGCCCTGCTAGTATACACTAAATATTGGCTCACAGAAAGGGACTTTATACATTTTTTCAACATTTATCTCTAAAATAAAATACCAGCTTATATACAAGTTAGTGTCTGTTGAAATGTTGGTTATCATTTTCTGATAAATCATACAGAGAACCTTCACCTTTCCTCTGATTCCTAAGAGAAGAGATCCCTGTGACAGGTTACCCTGCCTACAGCATGTGGCTGCTTCGCATGAGAAGGTCATTAACTATTTCACTCCAGGTGGAAATAAATATATCATTAAAGACATTGGAATGTATATGTGCCAAGCCTGGGTATGCCCAATAGGCTCTGTTTTTGTATCTTAAAAATTGAAACTGAAATAAAAAGAATACAAAAAAAAGACATTGGCGCAGGAAACAGATAAACATTTTGGGTGCTTTATTCTTTTTGTTAAGAGTATAGTTGTTTTTTTAGAAAGTCAGCTGCAAGCCATCCTGGAGTTATTGTATCTACAGAAATCATCTTTATTGTTTTCCTCCACTTTTCCAAGTTCTAGATGATTATTCCACCATTTTATATTGCTAATTACATTATTGTACTATAAATGTCACTGTTTGAGATTTTCATTTAATGCACATCTAATTAAAGTGCCAGAGTAATTAATGTCTTATTGATCTATAATTTCTTTTTCTGTAATAATTACATGCAACTGAGCGTATGTATTATACATATTAAAGTGGAAATTTTACTCCTCAAATTAACTCATAGTGGTTGATTTAATAAAGGCAAATAATCTGTTCACTATCCAAGGAAAGTTGCAATTTGCAAGGGAATGTTCCCACAGCTTAGTGAATGTGGTGAAGTATACCTTTGCATAAAATACCCAATCACGTGTAAGAAAAAAAATAGCATTTTTGTTTACACCTGATTGGATGATGGAAGTCATCAGAGCTTTATCTCATTCACTAAGCTCTGGGGCAAATTCCTTTGCAAAGTAAATAGTCTATTTGCCTTTAGTAAATCAACCCAATAGTCTCTGCCTCTGTTCCCACCTCTGCAAAAAATAATAGCTGGATATGTTTTTTTTTTTTTTTTTTTTTTGGAGAAGGCTATTACTTGGGTTTTTTTAATTTTTAAATAACCGCAGCCAACCTGGACTGGGGTAAAATGATGTGTTCTGCTCCCATAACCTTCTGGCATATATCCATCATATATCCCAGGAGGCTGTAGGAGCCCATTCATGAACTGGCCAGGGAGTAGAGCTTCTGCATTATCAGGGGTCCAGGCTTCCTGAACCCAAAGAAGAGGAAACCGTTTGAAAAGGACTATGAAGGCAGTGCAGGACACCGGCAAAGACAGCTGAACAGCAGATCACTGCAGGACTACACTGGATATGCAGGGCAGGTGAGTACCAAAGATAACAGATAAAAGGCGGATGGGAAGGTAATAAAAACAGGGGGAGAGTGAGGTTTCTTTTTTTAAATATATCACATTTTCAGCTTGGTGGTTGTAGCTACATCATTTCTAAACTGCAGAGACTTCTTTTTATCAAAAAAGCACACGAGGTCTGTACAATCATAGCAAATACAAACTGAAAGTAAGCCCGGAGCCAAAAGACAAAAAAGAAATAGGCAGAGGGCGGGCATGACAGGGTTAATAGGGTTACTTGCTAGGTGGGGTTGGTTGTAAGGAAGGTTGTGGTTGGTGGAGAAGAAGATGGGGCGGAACAGAGGGAACTTAGCTGGGGGGAAGATCCCGCCCAAGCTCAGTGGTGTAGTAGGAACAAGCGTGTGAACATGTCAGCGGTGGAGGACCTGTTTGCCCGTTTAAAAGCGGAGGCGGCGTCCAGGGGACCTGGATGGCTGGAGGGCCGGTTAGCAGCGGCGCTGGGTGAGGCTTCCCCAGCGGTCTCGGCGGTGGAAAGAGAGTCCGCGAGAGGTAGGCGAACCAGGCCGCCTACTCGCTTCTTGCCTGGTGCGCCTATCCCAGTGAGGACACAGGCGCAGAAGGGGCGAGCGGGTCGGCCGGTTTCTGGGCCTCCCGCGAAGAGACTAGCGGCGCGCCATGAGCGGGGTCAAAGGGGATCGTCTCCTCCTGTCACTATGGAGCTTGGGAGGGTAGAACAGCAGGAGGCGGCGGGTCGGTCGGAGGCAGGGCCGCCCGTGAAGAAGACAGCGGTGGGGAGAAGCAGGAAGCAGGTGGATCATCCCCAGCCAACACGTTCAGGTGATGAACAAGGACAGCAGGGCAGGGCAGAACACACACTACAACCGGTGGGGAGGATGGGGCACAGACAGAAGATCAGCTGTGGCAGTGGCAGTAATTCAGAAGCGAGGAGAGCCAGCAGGCCTTGTGCGGATGCTGGGGAAGATAGTTCGGGCCCTGAGAGCCAAGCCCCAGGCAGATCCACGGCAGGGGCGGGGCTTCAGCACAGAATGGACCATGTTGCGGCAGCAGGACACGCTGGCACGGCGGTGGGTGGCCCCACGGTGAGAGACGAGAGAGAGAGGGCTGCGGGTAGTGGCCTTGGGCGGCACTACAGGTACGAGGTCGGTGGGCCCAAAAAGGCGAGCAAAAAATCGGTGGGCGGATCATCTGGGCGGAGGAGGAGTGGGGAGAGCGGAGCATTCGCGGCATCCATTGGCGCAGCTGCTGGAGGGCCATCGGTGAGCGGAGAAGAAATGGAGGAAGACAGGTCGGAAGGAGAGCTGTCGCAGTCGGACGGCGATGGGCAGCAGGAAGAGCCGGCGGTGGCGGTGGCGGTGACGGGTCCTTCGGCTGGTGGACAACCTGCCAGGCAGCAGGGTAAGAGGACACGTCTTAATAATTCTGTTACTGTGGAGGGTGATGTGGGGGTGGGGGGTAGGGGGGAGCTGGCAGTAGCGGGGCGGTCGACAACGACCGTGCCTTTTAATCTGGCCGCGCAGGTCGCTGACCGCGCATCGGCGGATTCAGGGTTGCAGGGTTTTGTTACAGGTTTGAAGGAATTACTAAAGAGGTTTGAGCCAGGGCCAAGCGGGAGCCAGTCTCCGGCGGCGGCATGGGTTGATCCCAGGGATGGGCTGGGGGTGGGCACGGGGACTGTTACTGGCCCTAGTGTTGCGGCGCCCGTGGGAGAAGTCACAGGGGCGGCTGTGCAGGCGGAGGTTCCTAAGACACAGGAAGGGGCTGCGGGGGAGGGGGCGAAGAAGCAGGACTTAGTGAGGCTGGCGGACGCCGCAAAATGCGAAGTTTATGTGTGCTTTGAGGGTCCGCTTGGTGCACATTTGAAGCCTGAAGTTAGAGAAAAAATTTGGAAAGGGGAATATGTAGAGATTTTTGCTCTATTGCCCCTTGAAAAGTTTAATTTAGATAGAGTGAAGCCGGAGGATACTAAAAAAGAGGATGAAGAAAAAAGGAGGTATAGGCTAATACCTAGGACATTTACGAACTGGCTACAGGCGTTTGCAATCATGGCAAGCGTGATTGGGGAGAAGAATCCAGAGCACTGTTCGGCATTGTTCTGCTACTTGGACGCCGTGGGAGAAGCTTATAGAGTCTACGGGGGCACGGCTTGGCTGCGGTATGATGAGCAATTCCGACAGCGGAGGGCCATCCGCCCGGCGTTGAGGTGGGACCACAAGGACATCAGCCTATGGATGCGTCTCATGACTTCAACTAGGCAGACCGGTCAGTTTTTTCAAGGGGGGGCCGGTGGATCAGCTAACTCCGGTCAATCGGCCACAAGAAAAAAGGGGGTTTGTTGACAATTCAATGAGGGGTCATGTAGATTTGGAGGGTCGTGCAAGTACAAGCACGAATGTTCAGGCTGCGGGGGGGGGGAGCCACCCGCTATCGCGGTGTTTTAAACAAGGAAAAGGCCGTGCCGGAGAGCCTATTAGTAAAGGGGACAACACCGGTGAGAGTGGGAAGGATGGAGCCCTTCCTAGATAGATACCCGGATAAGGAGGCAGCGCGCTTACTAGCTCGGGGGTTTTCGGAGGGTTTTAGAATACCTTCTCGCTTAGTTGACACGCCCCCGAGGTCGCGCAACTTGAAGTCAGCGTTGCTTCATGAGGAAGTGGTGGGGGAGAAGTTACAGAAGGAAGTTAGGTTTGGGCGCATGAGTGGTCCTTTTGCAGAAGTGCCAATACCGGATTTAGTAGTGTCTCCGCTGGGGGTGGTGCCTAAGAAAGAGCCCAATAAGTTTAGGCTGATACACCACTTGTCGTACCCAAAAGGGGAGTCGGTGAACGATGGCATCGATCCGGAAGAGTGTGCGGTGTCGTACACGTCATTTGATGCCGCAGTTGTTTGGGTTAGGAAATATGGACAAGGGGCATTGTTGGCAAAAGCTGACATAGAGTCGGCTTTTCGCTTGTTACCAGTGCATCCCGAAAGTTTTCGTTTACTGGGTTGTTGTTGGCAGGACGAATATTACGTAGATCGATGTTTACCTATGGGGTGTTCGATATCCTGCGCGTTGTTCGAAAAGTTTAGCTCCTTTATTGAATGGGTGGTCCGGGACGTCGCGGGATTGAACTCCATCATCCACTATTTGGATGATTTTCTCTGCATCGGTCCTCCTAGGTCGGAAGTTTGTGCGGTCCTGTTGGCGACGTTGGAGCATATGGCGGAGAAGTTTGGAATCCCGTTGGCTCCGGAAAAGACCGAAGGTCCCAAAACGGTGTTGAGTTTTTTGGGCATCATTCTGGACACTGAGGCAATGGAGTGTAGACTACCTGAGGATAAGCTGACGGCGTTACAGGCGGAAATTCGGTGTATCAGCGGGCTGCGGAAAGTTCAATTACGGGCGTTACAATCATTGCTAGGTAAGTTGAACTTTGCGTGTCGAATTTTGCCTATGGGAAGGGTGTTTTGCAGGCGGCTGTCTGCTAGTACGGCGGGGGTGGAATCTCCAAGGCACTACGTACGTTTGCTGAAGTCTCACAGGGAAGACCTACGAGTTTGGCACACGTTCCTGGCTAAGTTTAACGGCAGGGCGTTGTGGATGTCAGGGCCAGTGAGCAATTTCGACTTGGAATTGTACACGGATGCGGCAGGATCAGCAGGTTTTGGAGCATTCTTCAGAGGACAGTGGAGTGCAGGGCCTTGGCCGCAGTCGTGGAAGGACGCAGGTTTGCTGAAGAACATGCTGCTTTTGGAACTGTTCCCGGTGGTGTTGGCAGTGGAGTTATGGGGTGAGTTGTTTAGGAATTTAAAGGTTAGGTTTCATGGGGACAACCTGGGAGTGGTGCAGGTGATCAATAAAGTATCAGCGGCTTCTCCGCCGGTGATCAAGTTGCTTCGACACCTGGTACTGAGATGCTTACAGCTAAACGTGTTTATCTATGCGGTGCACCTCCCAGGGGTGGAGAATGTCGTGGCTGACGCTCTGTCTCGCTTTCAGTGGGACAGATTCCGGGAATTGGAGCCAGGGGCGGAGCAAGATGGGATCCCGTGTCCAGACTGGCTGTGGAGGATTGCTTTGGAGGACTAGTAGGATGGATCAAACAGTCGGTGAGCGATGCGACGTGGGCTGCTTACAACAGAGTATGGCAGGAATGGGCAGGTCTGCTGCGACAGGTGGATGAAGGACATGAAGACCAGGAAATCAGGTTGCTAGTTTTATACTTCGTTGCCAGGAATTTGGAGGATGGGGTGTCAGTGTCTGGGATCGAAAAGAAATTGGCAGCTCTATCATTTCTGTTAAGACTTCAAGGCTTACCTAATTTTACTAAAGATTTTTGGGTGAGGCAGGCATTGAAGGGTTACAGACGGGCTAAGCCGGGGAGAGACTCCAGGCGGCCAGTGTCGTTCCAGTTGTTGGGTCGGATTGTTGGGTGCTTGGACAATGTATGTTCGCCAGGATACGAGGCGGTGTTGTTCAAGGCGGCATTCGCATTAGCATTTTTTGGGGCATTCAGGATTAGTGAGTTAGTTAGTCCCTCCAAAAAAGAAAAAGGGGGGTTGGAAGGGTCGGATGTCAGCTGTTGGGAGGACAGGTTGTCCATCCTGGTAAAAAAGTCGAAAACGGATCAGCGGGGTAAAGGTAGGACTGTGCAGGTTTTCGCGCTGCCCGGTTCTCCTTTGTGCCCAGTACAGTTGGTAAAAAGGTTGGCAGAGATACGCCCGGGAGGGGAGGTCCCCTTTCTAATACATCAGGATGGGTCGTTCTTATCTCGCTTTCAATTTATTGCGATTTTTAAAAAATGTTTGGGGATATTAGGTTTGGAAGGTGAAAAGTTTTCATCCCACTCGTTTAGAATAGGGGCCGCTACTGAAGCTGTTCGGTGGGGATTGAATGAAGGGGCAGTAAAGAAGATTGGGAGATGGGAATCTAGGCGGTTTAGGTCTTATGTTCGCCCGCACTTGTTGTAGGTCCATATAATTTAAGAAAAAAAAAAGGGGGGTTTTTTCGGGTGGGTTTACAGTAATGGGGGAGTATGGTATTATGTATTGTTATGTTGGTACATTGTTGGGAGGTATTGATATTTTGGGGGGGTCTTTTGTTTATGTTTCCTCCTTGCAGGTCGACAACAATGCCTTGTGTGGATCGTTGGCCACTCGTATGTCTGTTGGGGGGCCAGGAGAGGAGATGCTAGGAGGGATGGGAGGCAGCTGGGTTTTTCCAGGCAGGAAGTTTGTTTAAGGTGGTTTGGGGTGCCGGGCATGCTGTGGGGTAGGACAGTGTCAGAAGTTCAAAAGTTGGCACGCATAGACAGAGCGCCGGACGTGTTATTATTGCATGTGGGCGGCAATGATCTGGGATTGAGGTCAATGTTGGATTTGGTAAAAGACATTAAGTTTGATTTTTGGCAGCTCAGGATGTCTTTTCCACGCATGCTCATTGTGTGGTCGGATATCGTGGCGCGTACCACTTGGAGATTGGCCAGGTCGGTTGACAAGATCAACCGGGCAAGGAAGAAGGTCAACAAAGAGATTAGCAGCTTTGTAGTGCGGAATGGAGGTCTAGCGATAAGGCATTTGGAATTGGAGGTGGATACCTGGAGATATTTAAGGAGAGATGGGGTACACCTGAACGATGTGGGGACAGATTTATGGGCATTGGGTCTGCAAGATGGGATCCAGCGAGCTTTGAGGGTGTGGCAGGGCACACAAGGGTAAGGTTTTACCCTGGTGTGTGCTGTGGCGTGATGTTGGCCTTTGCGGGTGAAGGATTAAACCCCAGATATGTAAGAGATCGGGACCCATCGCTAGTATGAGGCCCGTTGGTAAGATTTCGGCTAACAAGGGTTTTAGCTTGAATTGGTTATTGGGGCACTGTGGGCTATTGGTTGATTGTCTCCGAGCTAGCTTGTCAGCTGGAGGCCTAGTTTATAGTTATAGTACCGCAGTGCCTGAGTTTCTTGAGTTTGAAGTTTGGTGGGTTTTTCCCTGCAAAGACCAACGGGAGTGGTAGTTAAGAAAAAGGATATGTCAGGTGTTTTATAAGGTTTATATGATGTTGATAAATTATTATTATTAATGGTTATATTTTAATAAAGTTAATTGGCTGCTACGGCCAATATTTTACTCCATATGGTGGTTGTCTCAATTATTGGGGTAAAAGGTTGGAGTATGCAGCTAGTGGGTGTTGGTTAAGAAATGGGTGACAAGTGACATCTGTTATACAGTAGTCAAGTAAGCCCGGAGCCAAAAGACAAAAAAGAAATAGGCAGAGGGCGGGCATGACAGGGTTAATAGGGTTACTTGCTAGGTGGGGTTGGTTGTGAGGAAGGTTGTGGTTGGTGGAGAAGAAGATGGGGCGGAACAGAGGGAACTTAGCTGGGGGGAAGATCCCGCCCAAGCTCAGTGGTGTAGTAGGAACAAGCGTCCCACCCTCCCTCCCTTTATCATGTGGTAAGTTGGGTAAGTTACGAGATTAAATGGTGGTACTGTATTGTGGAGAGGCAGTCGTGGCAGTGGCGTGATGTTGGCCTTTGCGGGTGAAGGATTAAACCCCAGATATGTAAGAGATCGGGACCCATCGCTAGTATGAGGCCCGTTGGTAAGATTTCAGCTAACAAGGGTTTTAGCTTGAATTGGTTATTGGGGCACTGTGGGCTATTGGTTGATTGTCTCCGAGCTAGCTTGTCAGCTGGAGGCCTAGTTTATAGTTATAGTACCGCAGTGCCTGAGTTTCTTGAGTTTGAAGTTTGGTGGGTTTTTCCCTGCAAAGACCAACGGGAGTGGTAGTTAAGATAAAGGATATGTCAGGTGTTTTATAAGGTTTATATGATGTTGATAAATTATTATTATTAATGGTTATATTTTAATAAAGTTAATTGGCTGCTACGGCCAATATTTTACTCCATATGGTGGTTGTCTCAATTATTGGGGTAAAAGGTTGGGGTATGCAGCTAGTGGGTGTTGGTTAAGAAATGGGTGACAAGTGACATCTGTTATACAGTAGTCAAGGTGTTCTTGGTGTGGTCAACATCTGGGATTGCATGAATATATCATGCAGGCCACATTGTAAAGGATAAGATGCTTCAATTATTTAGCTGTGCTCTGCACTGTAATGACACCATAGACCAGATGCTGGGGGAGGTACACATGGTTCTTAAATTCCTTTTCTGTTCCTCACCTAATGGCCCACTTTCTAAACCTCACAGTCCTTCTGAACCTACTGTATTGTGTAACACCTAAAAGGCATCCAAAGTATTTTACTGTATTAGTATTAATTATTAACAAAGGTTTTCATTTTCCACAAAGCTCTTTTTACTGTATGTTATAACAGATTCCAAGATTTAATGCAAACCTGTACTTTGTTTCAACTGGGCAAGCTAACTGGTTCACTTTATAGGAGGCTTTTTTTTAACACCCTTCAGGATCGTAATAAAGATGTTTCACTTTGCAAAGTATATTTTCTCACTGAAAAGTGAATGTCCATTCCTGTCTCCTCCCCCCAACCTCCCCTTTACTTGACATAGTTGTGAACAATAATGTGTAAAAATTACTGCGCTACCGAGGAGGTGGTTAGCTGCTGACACTACAATGTGACAAATTGTGTGAGGTTATATATAAAATAAAGTGCAGCGCTGAATGGGTATGTGTGTATAAACCAATACAAACAGAATATAATGTGTATCGACAATGAGTGAATAAACACTAGTAAATAAATGTGCAAAAGGAGGACATAAATTAATATACCCAATAGGAACACAATATAATGTGTATCGACAATATGTGAATGGACACTAGTAAATAAATATGCAAATAGATTACATAAATTGATATACCCAAATTAGCTACATATGAATTAAACATCAACACAATAAATACGTGTAAGAATAATAAAGTGCATAAGTGCTAAACAAAATCAATTGCTGACGACCACAATGAACTGGGCAGCAAAAGTCCATCAACGTACTCTTACCAGAAGATGTGGACCCACTCGCCAGCGGCGGTGAGTCAAGCAAGCATGGAATAAGAACAGGATCTCAGACCATGGTCTCCGGAAGTCTGACTTGCAACCACAGATCTCTCATCCGTCAGATGGTTGGAAATAGAATCATAAACAAAGAAGAAAGCTTCCACATGGCGTAGGTCAAAAATATATGGGTTTATTTAAAAAGTAGTACTGACATCATGATGATGTGTACAATTAAAAATCAATCTGATCACAAGGACATCCAAATAGGTGCAATGTGCAGAGCTGGCTAGCAGCAACACGATGCGTTTCATCAACTGGGGTATAAGCCTGCTCGCCCACACTGCGCATATATATTAATCATTGTGGATTGCCTGTGTTCCACGCCTCCTATTGAATGGCAGTAAACAGAGTAGGGATGAGCTTCGAGTTCTCCCATAGTCTTTTAAAGGGTGTTCCGCTGCTTTCGAATTTGCCGCGAACACCCCAAATTGTTCACTGTTCGGCGAACTGGTGAACAGCCGATGTTCGAGTCGAACATCGACTGTTCACCAGTTCGCCGAACAGTGAACAATTTGGGGTGTTCGCGGCAAATTCGAAAGCAGCGGAACACCCTTTAAAAGTCTATGGGAGAAATCAAAAGTGCTAATTTTAAAGGCTTATATGCATGGTATTGTCATAAAAAGTGTTTGGGGACCTGGGTCCTGCCCCGGGGACATGTATCAATGCAAAAAAAAGTTTTAAAAACATCTGTTTTTTCGGGAGCAGTGATTTTAATAATGCTTAAAGTGAAACAATAAAAGGGTAAAGGGGCGCATGTTTCCCGTGTTTAGAACAGTCTGACAGCAAAATGACATTTCAAAGGAAAAAAAGTCATTTAAAACTATTGGCGGCTATTAATAAATTGTCGGTCTGACAATACACATAAAAGTTCATTGCTAAAAACGGCATGGGATTTCCGTAAACCCCCGAACCAAAATTTTTTAAAAAAGGGCGTGGGGGTCCCCCTAAATTCCATACCAGGCCCTTCAGGTCTGGTATAGATAATAAGGGGAACCCCGTGCCAAAATTTTTTACAAAATGGCGTGGGGTCCCCCTCAAAATCCATACCAGATCCTTCAGGTCTGATATGGATTTTAAGGGTAACCCTGCGCCAAAATTAAAAAAAATGGCGTGGGGTCCCCCCAAAAATCCATACCAGACCCTTATCCGAGCACGCAACCTGGCAGGCTGCAGGAAAAGAGGGGGGCCCCCCTCCTGAACCTTACCAGGCCACATGCCCTCAACATTGGGAGGGTGCTTTGGGGTAGCGGCCCCCCAAAGCACCTTGTCCCCATGTTGATGAGGACAAGGGCCTCATCCCCACAAACCTTGGCTGGTGGTTGTGGGGGTCTGCGGGCGGGGGGCTTATCGGAATCTGGAAGCCCCCTTTAACAAGGGGACCCCCAGATCCTGCCCCCCCTGTGTGAAATGGTAATGGGGTACAAAAGTACACAAGAAAAGTGTCAAAAATGTTAAAATTGGCAAGAGAAGTTTTCGACAATTCCTTTATTTAAAGTCTTCTTCTTTCCATCTTCTTCGGGTCTTCTTCCTTCTTCCTTCCTTCTTCCTTCTTCCTTCGGTTTCTTCCTCCATCTTCTTCTTCTACTGGTTCTTCCTCCGATCCTCTGCTTCTTGCTCCGGTGTTCTTGTCCGGCATCTTCCTCTGCGGCGTCTTCTTCCCCACTTCTATGGCTTTCCCGTGATGTCAGTGGGGGGCGGGGTCACCCGTTACGTAACCGGGTGACCACGCCCCCTCTGATGTAACAGGGAAAGTCATAGGGAAGTCCCCATCAAGTCCCCGTGCGTCAGAGGGGGGTGGGGTCACCGGGTGGCCCCACCCTCCGTTATTTAAGAAGTGTCAGAAGAAGAGAAGCGTCACACAGCGGGAGCCTCCCATGGATGCGGAGCGGCCCAAGAACAAAACAGGGAAGAAGACGCCGCGGAGGAAGATGCCGGACGAGAACACCGGAGCAAGAAGCAGAGGATCGGAGGAAGAACCAGAGGAAGAAGAAGATGGAGGAAGAAACCGAAGGAAGGAAGAAGGAAGAAGACCTGAAGAAGATGGAAAGAAGAAGCAATTATCAAAAACTGTCTCTTGTCATTTTTAACATTTTTGACACTTTTTGTGTGAAATGGTAGGGGTCTTTTGTACCCCATTACCATTTCACACAGGGGGGCAGGATCTGGGGGTCCCCTTGTTAAAGGGGGCTTCCAGATTCCGATAAGCCCCCTGCCCGCAGACCCCCACAACCACCGGCCAAGGGTTGTGGGGATGAGGACCTTGTCCTCATCAACATGGGGACAAGGTGCTTTGGGGGTCCGCTACCCCAAAGCACCCTCCCAATGTTGAGGGCATGTGGCCTGGTAAGGTTCAGGAGGGGGGGGCGCTCTCTCGTCCCCCCTCTTTTCCTGCGGCCTGCCAGGTTGTGTGCTCGGATAAGGGTCTGGTATGCATTTTTTTAAATTTTGGCATGGGGTTCCCCTTAAAATCCATACCAGACCTGAAGGGTCTGGTATGAATTTTGAGGGGGACCCCCACGCCTTTTATAAAAAAAAATTTGGCGCGGGGTTCCCCTTAATATCTATACCAGACCTGAAGGGCCTGGTATGGAATTTAGGGGGACCCCCATGCCATTTTTTTTTTTAATTTTGGTTCGGGGTTCCCCTGCGGGGAAATCCCATGCCGTTTTTATCAATGAACAATGACCGACAATTCATTAATAGCCGCGAGTATGATTTTTTTTCCTTTGAAATGTCATTTTGCTGTCAGACTGTTCTAAACACGGGAAACATGCGCCCCTTTACAGGCATACTATAGACACCCCCAGGTACGAAATTTAAAGGAATATTACACTTTTATTGTTTGACTTTAAGCATTATTAAAATTACTGCTCCAGAAAAAACTGACGTTTTTAAAACTTTTTTTTGCATTGATACATGTCCCCTGGGGCAGGACCCAGGTCCCCAAACACTTTTATGACAATAACTTGCATATAAGCCTTCAAAATTAGCAAAATTATTTATGCTTGTGTCCCATAGACTTTAATGGTGTTCACGTGTTTGAACAAATTTTTTGCCTGTTCACATGTTCTGGTGCGAACCGAACAGGGGGGTGTTCGGCTCATCCCTAAAACAGAGTCACCAATCACAAGACCGTGCGTGAAGACCAAGCCTCATTGTGACAAAATCGGTAAACGTCATCAACGTCACGCCATCAGCAATGCATCACAGAGACATGTCAACTGCGCCTCAACAAGGATTAGAAAGACGCCAATCATATGAGGTTCAAGCCTCGCTATGGCAAGATTAAAATGTGTGCTCAACGTCACGGATATAGTGACCAAGCCTCAATATGGAACAATTGGAACTATTTTATACAATCGCAATCTCGCGATAAATAAAATATTTGAAAATATGCAGACACACTCTGTCTGTTGACTATAAAATAACACAAACTCCCAAACATAGCTGAACTAGGCAAAGGACTCTCATTCATAGGGTCATGTATACATATAATGGCTTAACATAAATATGACACAAGCCCTAAGCATGTTACTTATTATCAAAAATGACCATAAAACATAAAAAATAAATAAGGAGTGAGGAATAAAAAAAATGAAAAAATAAAAGAAATAAAAAATAAAAAAAAGGGGTGTATGAAACATGGCAATCTCAAGTAGAAAAAAGAAAAATAGGCAAAGATGATGCAAATGATAATTGGATGTTTTAAGCTCGATTAATGAAGGCATTAATGTCCCAGTCGACATTCATGCCAAAAGGCGAATAGGATTTTAATTCATAAATCAAAAACATCTCCAAGCGTAATACCCCTCGGAGGCTAGAATCACCTCTCCAATGGACAACAAACTTATCAATAATTTGAAATTGGGTAGCAGCTAGATTCTTATTATGGTGGTGGAGATAGTGTCTGGGTACACTGTGGTTGGTACGGCCTTTCTTGCTACTGGCCAGATGTTCATTAACCCTCACTGAAAAAGTTTGTATGTCCTACACATTGCTTCTTGCAAGGGCAAGTCAACAGATACACAAGGTATCTAGTGGCGCAGGTAGTAAAATGTTTCATCTGCTACCTACGGGTAGTGGTAGTGGACTCAAATGATTCAGATTTTCTCCTGCCGCATGTGTTATGCAAACACACATTACACCTGCGGCAGGGGTAATAACCCTTAAGGTCGTGGAAAAATGATGTTCTACAGGGGGATCGATGACATTAGGAGCAACCTGTCCTCTCAACTAAGGTGCTCCCCTATAGATGACTCCTGCATGATCAGGAAGGACTGGACCCAAAAACCTGTAGTTATTGAGTACCTTCCAGTGTCTGTTGAAAATATCCTTATTTTGTTTGTGCTGTATATAAAATTACGTGAAAAATTACCACTTGAACTTGGTGTCCTGTGCACATCTGGGTTGATCTGTCAATAATGTGTTCCTATCTACTAAAGACACGTTCTTTATTTCTTCGCCTGAGACTTCAGAGGTATAACCCTTTTCTATAAATCTGGACTTTAAAATTTGGGACTGAAGGTTAAAGTAAGATAAGTTAGTGCAATCACATCTTATGCACAAGAGTTGACTCCACGGAACTGACTTTAACCATAAAGTGTGGTGACAACTAACAACCTGTCTTAATTTCAAGTTGATGGTTAATGATCGTAATTTCTCGATCCAAAAAGTGTATAGATGTATGACTTGCTTTGTAACTCAATGAGATGCCTCTGTTGTTGTTGTTAAGTAATGCCATGAACTTGTGTAAAGAATTCAAATCACCCTTCCACAGGAGGAGGATGTTGTCTATATATCTTGCCCAGAGAACAAAATCTGGTCTCTTGAGGGCATTGACGAAATCCTCCTCCCACTGGGCCATGAACAAATTTGCCAAACTGGGGGCTAACGTGGCCCCCATGGCAACTTCCCTCTGCTGCAAATAAAACTGGTTGTTAAACCAAAAATAGTTGTGTTTAGTTGCAAACTCGAGGCGCTCCATAATATAATCTTGTTGGATTGGGGAAAGCATTTCACTTTTGGACAATTAATGTTTTACGTCTTCAAAACCAAGATCGTGTGGAATGCAAGTATATAAGGCTGCAACATCTGCTGTTACAAGCAAGTAATCATCACGATAATTAACCCTCTCTAGAAGTCTAATAGTCTAACCCACGTTCTGGAGCTAGGGATCATATAACATATCAGAAAGTGAAGCAGAGACTGACAGGACCCTGGGTTTTGTAGAGGAAGAAGAGTCACCATTCGAGGTGACAGTCCCATTAAAGGGCATTCTGAAAAACACAGGCTGCGGAAAAGAAGGAGTAGAAAAAGGAACGAACAAAAGAGGGATGAACAAAGAGGAAGGGACCAGGACAAATACACGCAGCCAGAAGAGGAAGTAAATATGGATCTCTTGGAAGTGGATGATGATCTATTTAATAGGATTCAGCTAAATTAAGACACAAACACTATCATCAACCTGTCCAACTCTGTGCTACAGGATAGACACAAGAAATTGCTTCGGAAAGGGCTTTCCTTCCCACCAACAGGCGTAATGAACCAGTTCAAAGTGTTCAAAGACATCACACTCTTTCTAAGGAAAGTGTATGTAAAGCAAGTCCATCAAAGGCTCACCCCCCCCCCCCCCCCAGATTGAAAATACACAAATAAATACCCAAGATAAAGTGGCCCTCAAAATTTTTACTTCCTTAATAACAGATAGCGATGAAAAAGATCAAATAACATCCTCTGTACCTTCGAGCCCCTGGAAAAGGGAGACCAATCTCCTGATAAAATCTATAAAGATGCCACATACTCATGTAGGTTGCCATCTTGTGGCCGTTTTGATGAATATAGTTAAAAAAGTTGCCCAGAGGCATAAGCATATGTTTTACGGTTTCTATTAGGGAATCACCACATCACTTAAGTATACACAAATCATTCGGCTATATATCCCATACATTTAAATAGTTGCTCAGATAGTGTGCTAATTATTAAAATAGAGTCAGATAGTCGGAGGGACCAGACAGGTGATTAACCTCAGCAAGGGGTTAGAAAGGAAAGGTAAATAGAGTGAAATAAGCTGCTTTATAGCGGTATGGTTGCTGAGGGACAGAGACATCTAAATCATTGATGTGTTCCAATTTTAACGCCCTGTGGCTTTCGCCATTCTCTGCTTCTCTGTAAAAAAGACCAACCAGGTATGGTATTTACAACGCTCGTTTTTAAAAAACAACTTACATAGTGTGCTATGCCAGCCTCTAATAGAGGGGCTGGCAGCGACTTATAAAAACGGGTTAACAAATACTTTAAATTCGCCACTGAACTTTCCTCAAAATCACTTCTGATTGCAGAAATTACCCTCAGCCCATGGAAGGTGATTTGTAACATTTCTTGCAGGCACTACAGAATTCACAAACAAAGTAAGTTTACTGTTGAGTTTTATTCTGCCTGAAGTTCTACAAATTATAAGACAAAAAGTAATCATACATATAGCCTTCCGCTGTATGTTAATGGCTGTGACACAATACTAGGTGTAGTTCCACAGCATTTCTTCAACTCTGTGCCATCCCACCACCAGTTCATTGAAAGGTGAATACATTGGCCACTTTCAGTGACATGAAAAAAAAAAAAAAATATATATATATTATTGCCCATGTGGAAAATGCACATAAAAGGGAGCAGGTACACTTCATTTATAGCCGAATAGTAATGGGAATTGAACAGAATACAAAAACAGTTTTATACACAAAAAAAAAATGTATTGCTAGTTAAAACCTCAGACAAGAATAATGTTTTCCAGATGAATTCTTATTAATAATTATGTTGTACTGAAACTTTGTAGTGCTCACAGAATTGATTGTGAAAATTCATAGATGTAGTGTGCCCCCTAGTGTGCAGATATGAATAGTTCAGCTTCTTTCACTATTGTGGGGACAGTAGGATATATTGTAGCAGAGTAAAACTGGCCATACATACTGTAGGCTCAGTTTTTTTGTTCAGCCAGCACATTCGAGGTGGAATCAGTAATCTTCCCCGCTGTATCATTGTATTCCAACAGCGGGACTCCTCCATCATCAGAATACACTGATCATCACTGCAGTCAATTGGCCAATCGAAGCAAAATTTTCCAACAAGCCCATTTATGAGAAGTTGATCATTAGATTGATTTCTCATGAATGGGAATGGCCATAGATAAATTATAATTTGGCCAGCCCCTGCTGAGCCAGACTAATGTAGATGTATCTATGGCCAACTTAAGAGATAAGTACTGGTCTTTAAAGTGCCCTGGCACATGCAGCTCTGCATGCCTACTGGTGAGGAGGAGTTGTGTGGAGCTGTTTTTTGGAGAGCTGTGAGTCTGCTGGAGGCTGATAAAATAGTCGACAAGGACTGTTAAAACCTTGGGGTGAAGACCCATCCACAAACTGTATGTACCTTTTAATTTTACTTTGTGCTGAAGGTGTACAACCTATTGGTTATGTCCCAGTTACCAGGAATCCAAGGAACCCAGCTGGAGATCTACAGAGCACATAACCCGGTGGACGGGTGCCTCAGAACACAACAACCATACGCATTACCCCTGTAGGAGTGATGGGATGCGGTGAGAGGGGACCCTTGAAGGGGAGCATTTAAAGTCACCTGGATACCTTTGCAAGCACTGGAGTCACTTATGAGGATTTCTGTCATCCCCATCACATTATTTGATTAATATATAACTGTATTGCATTTTAGTTCTCACCCATATACACAACCATATATACTTGGAGTCTGGACTTTATTTAATTATTACTTTATTTTTTATTTTTCATTTCTTATGTTTACTTATTTTTTCTCTCTGGATGTAACACGTGTGGACATTTATGTTTATATGGGCTATAAGCACATGCACTTGTATTATTATATACTTTTAAAAGGTCAGACATATAGGTTTTATATAAAAAAAATGTTTTTGGTGATTTTTATGCAATTTATGCACATAGTACTATATATCCTTATATATACTCTTGCCATACCACTGAAGGAATATTTTTTTGCTTTACTTAATTGGATGCACATAGCATATGCACTTTTTGAGTAGATTCTACCTCTGTGTATACTCACCTGTGTTCACCTGCTTTTTCGTCCACACTTGATACAGAGCCCACCTATTACCAGTCTGGTGGTTGCAATACATGTAGGTCAGCTCCTAGTACATGTCCAACTCTAGCACATGTCCAACTCTAGCCCTGGTCCTTTTTCATATAGGTAGTGCTTTAGCTTATAGGTAAGCGCCACAACCCCATGCTCTTTTTATGCAGCCAACTGTGCCCCATCAATTGCAGCCTCTGTGCCCAAAATATGCAGCCAACTGTGCCCATCAATTGCAGCCTCTGTGCCCATAATATGCAGCCAACTGTGCCTCCCCCACCCGCTCACTGTCTGCCTGGCACTTACCCCCATCATGGTGATGGGTCAGGCAGCGGGTTCGGCGGCGAGCTGTGGGACAGGTAGCACGGCGATGGCTCCTATATCCTCCATGCATGTCTTCTTCCAGTAATTATGCTAGGTGGCCAATGGGATCGCCTCTGCCTTCAGCCAATCTGGTGCCCGGTATTACATCCACGCCTCCTGATTGGCTGAGAGGCGGTTCTGTGTTAGCAACGCAAATATTCATTTGCTTTGCTAACACACCTGGGTGCACTGCAAGCACAATGGTTTACGCTCGCAGGTCACCTTTTTTGATGCCTATTAGAGCCTATTAAAGCCTAAGGCTCCAATCAGGTGCTTCAAAAACACACACCCCCGCTGCTGTAATTCAGGCGCCTGGCACCTGAAGAGGGGCCAGACGCCTGAATGGGGGGTGGCTACAGCGGTCATGGATAGATTCATGCATTGCATGAATCTATTCATACTACACAGAGGGGGAGGTTGGAGGGAGGGGGCGGTGCCCGTGCACCCCTAATGGACGCACCGCCCCTGGCCTATAATAAGGCTTACCTATAGGCACAGTAAATATCTCCTAAACGTGCTTCGTTTAGGAGATACAGTGGCTTGCGAAAGTATTCGGCCCCCTTGAACTTTTCAACCTTTTGCCACATTTCAGGCTTCAAACATAAAGATATAAAATTTTAATTTTTTGTGAAGAATCACCAACAAGTGGGACACAATTGTGAAGTGGAACGAAATCTATTGGGTACGTTTATTTGTGAACCATTCCTTTGTAGATTTTGCTGTATGTTTGGGATCATTGTCTTGTTGGAAGATAAATCTCTGTCCCAGTTTCAGGTCTTTTGCAGACTCCAACAGGTTTTCATCCAGAATGGTCCTGTATTTGGCTGCATCCATCTTCCCCCTCAATTTTAACCATCTTCCCTGTCCCTGCTGAAGAAAAGCAGGCCAAACCATGATGCTGCCACCACCATGTTTCACGGTGGGGATGGTGTGTTGAGTGTGATGAGCTGTGTTGCTTTTACGCCAAACATATCGTTTTGCATTGTGGCCAAAAAGTTCGATTTTGGTTTCATCGGACCAGAGCACCTTGTTTGGTTGGTGTGTCTCCCAGGTGGCTTGTGGCAAACTTTAGACGAGACTTTTTATGGATATCTTTGAGAAATGGCTTTCTTCTTGCCACTTCCATAAAGGCCAGATTTGTGCAGTGTACGACTGATTGTTGTCCTATGGACAGACTCTCCCACCTCAGCTGTAGTTCTCTGCAGTTCATCCAGAGTGATCATGGGCCTCTTGGCTGCATCTCTGATCAGTCTTATCCTTGTCTGAGCTGAAAGTTTAGAGGGACAGCCAGGTCTTGGTAGATTTGCAGTGGTCTGATACTCCTTCCATTTCAAAATGATCGCTTGCACAGTGCTCCTTGGGATGTTTAAAGCTTGGGAAATCTTTTTGTATCCAAATCCGGCTTTAAACTTCTCCACAACAGTATTACGGACCTGCCTGGTGTGTTCCTTGGTCTTCATGATGCTCTCTGCGCTTTCAACAGAACCCTGAGACTATCACAGAGCAGGTGCATTTATACAGAGACTTGATTACACACAGGTGGATTCTATTTATCACCATCAGTCATTTAGGACAACATTGGATCATTCAGAGATCCTCGCTGAACTTCTGGAGTGAGTTTTTTGCACTGAAAGTAAAGGGGCCGAATAATTTTGCACGCACCACTTTTCAGTTTTTTAATTGCTAAAAAAGTTTAAAATATCCAATAGATTTCGTTCCACTTCACAATTGTGTCCCACTTGTTGGTGATTCTTCACAAAAAATTTAAATTTTATATCTTTATGCCCCGCACGGCTGCATTCATTTTTTAATTTTAAGAGCAAGATCGGGTAGAAGATCCCAGGCTCGGGGAGACGCTGCAGCAGTGGTAACATGTTCCCAAAGGGGAACTTATCCTTTAATTTTGCAAATATGCCTTTGTAGAAAGTATGCCAAGAAAGTGATTTGCAATAATGGGCAGATAACATGGTAAGGGCTAGTAGCATCAAGTTCTGTATTTAATCAATCCGGTTTACTTTGTTACTAATCATCCAACCTCACTGAGCTCGAGCTGTTTTGCAAGGAAGAATGGGCAAGAATTTCAGTCTCTCGATGTGCAAAACTGATAGAGACATACCCCAAGCGACTTGCAGCTGTAATCGCAGCAAAAGGTGGCTTTAAAAAGTATTAACGCAAGGGGGCCGCATAATTTTGCACGCCCCACTTTTCATTTTTTTATTAGTTAAAAAAGTTTCAAAAATCCAAAAGATTTCGTTCCACTTCACAATTGTGTCCCACTTGTTGGTGATTCTTCACAAAAAATAAAAATTTTATATCTTTATGTTTGAAGCCTGAAATGTGGCAAAAGGTTGAAAAGTTCAAGGGGCCGAATACTTTCGCAAGCCACTGTATTTACTCCGTGCCGTTTCTTCACTAGCGACTGCCGTGACTGGCGGCTCCCGCACGCATGCGACTCCAGCCAGTCACAGAGCCAGAGTCCGTGGCCCCGGAAGGAAGAGGGGCGAAGATGGATGAGGCCTCCAGCAGGGATAGCGTGGGCTTCGTTTGTAGGTAAGTGCCAGATAATGGGCTAGTATGCGATGCATACTAGCCCATTATGCTTTTGCTTTGCAGGGGAAAAAAGAGGACGTAAAGCTCATTAGGGTTTACTTCCTCTTAATGTACACAGTGTATGCAACCGAGCGTATGTATTTTACATAACAGTGGACTTTTTACAAATTGACTAATAGCAGTTGGTTTACTAAAGGCAAATAGGCTGCTCACTTTGCAAGGAAAGTTGCACTTTTCAAGGGACAGGTCCCACAGCTTAGTGAATGTGGTGAAGTTTACCTTAGTTAGCATAAAAAACCCAATCACATGGAAAAAAACAACAGCATTTTTGCTTTCACATGATTGGATGATGGAAGTCATCAGAGCTTCACCTCATTTTCCAAGCTCTGGGGTAAATTCCCTTGCAAACTGAACAGTCTATTTGCCTTTAGTAAATCAACACAATAGTCCTCTGCCTCTGTTCCCACCTCTGCAAAAATAATACCTGGATGGGTGTTTTTCTGGGGGGAAGACTATTACTTGTGTTTTTTACATTTTTTCCAGTGACCCCAGCAACCGCAGCCACTCTGGACTAGGCCAGAATGATGTGTTCTGCTCCCATAACCTCCTGGCATATTCCCATCATATATCCCAGGAGGCTGTAGAAGCCCATTCACAGAATGGCCAGGGGGTAGAGGTGAGCTTTGGAATCATTAGGGGTCCAGGCTTCCTGAACCCGGAGAAGAGGCAACCGGCTGAAAAGGACCATGATGGCGGTGCAGGGCACTGGCACAGAGAGCTGAACAGCGGATTACTGCAGGACTGCCCTGGATCCACTGGGCATGTGAGTACCCAGCATAACAGGTGAAGGGTGAATGGGAAGGTCACAAAAACAGGGGAAGAGTGAAGGTTTTTTTTTTTTAACATATATTATGTTTGCAACTTGGTGGTTGTAGCTACATAATTTCCAAACTGCAGAGAATTCTTTTCATTGCAAAGCACATGATGTCTGCACAATTATAGGAAATACAAACTGAAAGGTGTTGTTGGTGTGGTCAACATCTGGGACTGCATGCAGGCCCCATCGAAAAGGATAAGATGCTCCAAAAGATGCTCCAATTGTTTAGATGTGCTCCGCAAGGTAATGATACCATAGACCAGATGACGGGGGAGGTACACATGGTTCTTACACACTTTCTCACAACAAATGTCCCCCATTTCTAAACCTCACAGTCCTTCTGAACCTACTGTATTATGTGACACCTAAAAGGCATCCAAAGTATTTTATTGTATTATTATTAATAATTAACAAGGGTTTTGTTGCGTGTTAAATTCTCCACAAAGCTCTATTTTATGTTGTAACAGATTCCAAGATTTAATGCAAACCTGTACTTTGTTCCTACTGGGCACGCTAACTAGTTCACTTCACAGGAGGCTTTTTTTTTAGCAACCTTCAGGATCGTAATAAAGATGTTTCACTTTGCAAAGTATATTTTCTCACTGAAAAGTTAATGCCCATGAAAGTGTACACCTGAAGTATACACCTGAAGATGGTGGGAGAACAAATGTTACCCTTCCACCAACCAGGCACTAGGTAATTTCTTTGATTCCTAGTGATTACCAACCCAGGGGCATTCTTTACTCTGACTGCATTCATTAGTAAATGAGTAATTACTGGAATCAGTCTTCACAAACCAGTCTTTTAAAATTGTCACATTTTGTTGAATTCCTCCAATCCTAATGTCAACAGACCAGGGTTGGTGACGTCTCCTATAGTCTTTTTGTGTTCTTATCTGGAATGCTAGACAAATCGAGAACACTCAATAACAGATCTCTAAACTGAAATGCTACTTATCTGTGCTTACAAAGCAGATTAAACTCAATCAGGTTTAAACCAACATAGATTGCATACAAATAATGTAATGCAGCACTGAACTTTCCTCCAAATCACTTCTGATTGCAAAAATTACCCTCAGCCCATTTAAGGTGATTTGTAACATTTCTTGCAGGTACTACAGAATTCACAATCAAAGTACGTTTACAGTTGAGTTTTCTTCTGCCTGAACTTATAGGCTCTCTCACAATTTACAAGACAAAAGTTCTTTCAGTTGTATGTTAATGGCGGTGACACAATACCAGGTGAAATTCTACAGCATTTCTGCAACTCAGTGCCATTCCACCACCAGTTCATTGAAAGGTAAATACATTGGCCACTTTCATCATAAGATCAGTTTCAGTGACATGAAATATATATACAGGAGGGTTTGTCAAAAAGTTTCCACCCTTCTTTTAAACTAAGCTATATATATATAAAAGTGCGAAAACTTTTTGAAAACCATATATATATATTAGGATTTGTTTATGCGGAAAATACATAAAAAGGGAGCAGGTACTCTGTTCAAGCAATTGCGTAGAAAAAAAAGATTTGTTTTCATTTATACCCGAATTGTAATGGTAATTGAACACAAAAATACAAAAATACAACAACAAACAGTTTAAAAGAAAAATCTATTGCTAATTAAAAGCTCAGGCAAGAATAAAGTTTTTCAAGTGAATTCTTGTAGTTATGTTGTACTGAAACTTTGTAGCACTTACAGGAATTGATTGAGAAAAATCATAGATGTGATGTGCCCCCTTGTGTGCAGTTATGAATAGTTCAGCTTCTTCCCCTATTGTGGGGACAGTAGGATATAATGTAAGAGAGTAAAGCTGGCCATACATGGGTTTTAGTTTTGTTTTTTTTCGTTCAGCCAGCACATTCAATGTGGATTCAGGAATCTTCTGTATCATTGTATTCCAACAGCAGGACAGCAGAGTAAAGCTGGCCATACATGGGCTCAGTTTTTTTTTTTGTTCAGACAGGGAGCAGGTACTCTGTTCAGGCAATTGCATAGGAAAAAAAAGTTTTTTCCTACACTTCATTTATATCCAAATAGTAATGGGAATTGAACAAAATACAAAATCGAACAGTTTAAAAAAAATAATAATCTATTGTTAATTTAAACCTCAGGCAAGAATAACCTTTTTCCAGTGAATTCTTGTTAATAGTTATGTTGTACTCAAACTTTGTAGCACTCAAAGGAGTTAATTGTGAAAATTCATAGATCTAGTGTGCCCCCTAGTGTGCAGATATGAATAGTTCAGCTTCTTCCCCTATTGTGGGGACAGTAGGATATAATGTAACAGAGTAAAGCTGGCCATACATGGGTTTTAGTTTTGTTTTTTTCGTTCAGCCAGCACATTCAAGGTGGATTCAGGAATCTTCTGTATCATTGTATTCCAACAGCAAAACTCCCTACAGGACTCCCCGCATCCAATTCTCATGTCAGGAGATTGTGACCGACTCTCTATTGAGCCGGTTCACACATCTCCGGAGCGGCTCCGATGCAAATTGCACAGGGGTCCTGTGCGTCTTCTGGTCCGTTTCAGGCTCGAATTCAGCCACAATTTCAGGCTAAAATTGGACCTAAAACGGTGAATGGAGACGCACCCGACCCCTGCTGTGAGCTGCTCCGTGCTGCGGTGTGAACCCAGCCTTAAGCAGAGTTAAACTTACCTTTCGCTCAATGGTCCTTGTCAGCACCGTCATTGTCTACTGACTGCCAGTCCTTGGCCATCTTCATTGGCCGGCACGTGATGACATCACTTCTGCACATGCGCTGGAGTCAGTCAACCCGGCACACAGGGGACGTGCCCGCAATGTAAGCAGAGCTGTGTATGCACAGCTCAGTTCACATGTCGGAGAAGACAGTGAGCAGGCAGGTAGGTATATTTTATTGCAAAAGAGACATTGCACACAAAAATATGATGTGCTAGTAGTCTGTAAAGTGATACGAAACACGCACTGTTTAATTTACATTGTCCTTTCTCTTTTTATATGTAGATGATGGCACTGTAGTTATTTTAATTAAAACAAAATCTAAGTACCTTTTTCTAGCCTGTCTGCAGGGAAACATAAGCAGGAGGAGCTTCTAGTCCCCTGCTGCTGGTCACATGTTCAGAAATGGAATACATTATCATTTTTATGCTGACATTTTTAGTGTACGTACCCTCTACCTGCGCTCAAGGTGTCTTTGAGAGGAGTTATCGTTTGATGTATTTGCCAGATGCCTCTCTCGATCCATGCTTAACAAATATCAGGGATCGCTGGCTAACTCTCTTCTTCCCATAAACTACCTCCATAGTCCTCAGCTGTGTTGATTGGTTGGTGTTCCATCATTCCACCTTTTTCTTCACCTTAGCAGTCTGTACATATTTGGGTCTCCACTAGCAATAAGAATAACCCCAACTAGGGATTGTTTTATATTCAGCTGTACCCCGTGAACCCCTGAAGAAACGCGTCTGCACTTGAGCACCTCCCTTTATGGTTATGCTTTGTGCAATTATATAATGGTTACACTGTAATCAATGTATAGAGAAATAGGGGTAGCCTCTGTAATCAGTAATGAAGGTAAAAAAATCATAATATGTACCATCATCCAGAATTTGGAAATAAAGGGATCGGGAGCTTGGTTCCCAACCAAGCTACCCAAAAGAAATGGGGTGATTGGACTTGGCACAGTAAGGCAAATACAATGATTAATGACAAATACTTGATTCTGAGCATGCATGGACTTTTATGTGACGGACTTGTGTACACACGATCGGAAAGTCCGACAACAAAAATTTGTTGGCGGAAAATTAAGAACCTGCTAGCCAACATTTGTTGGCAGAAATTCCGACAACAAATGTTCGATGGAGCATACACACAGTCAGACTTTCCGCCAACAAGCTCAAATCCAACATTTGTTGTTGGAAAATCGGATTGTGTGTACAGGGCATTACTCTAACCGTAAGCCTAATTCTAACCCTGAAGTTAACACTAACCTTAAAGTAGAAGTTCACCCTAATGCCTAAATCTGGAAATCTACTGACATCCACAATCTAAGACTAACCTATCTAGCCCTGTAAAGAAAAAAATCACCATACATACCTTTTCTAAAGCCGCTCCGGTCCCACGTTGAGCCATCAGATTTGGATTCTCTGTGTAGGCAGGTGCAGAGGAGGCAACCAACAACAGAAGCTCAATAGTAAGTCTATCAGTGATGTCACTTCCCAGGCAGTCTCTTCTGCAGAGCTTCCGCTCTGGAACGGCTTCCGAAAAAAAAAAGGATGTATAGCGATTTCTTCTTTACAGGGCTAGATAGGTTAGTCTTAGATTGTAGATGCCAGAAGATTTACAGATTTTAGTTTTAAGGTGAACTTCCACTTTAACCCTAATACTAACCCTAATGCTAACCCTTACTCTAATTGTAACATTAATATTACCACTAATGCTAATTCTAACTGTAACCCTAATGTTAAATATAACCCTAACCTTGATGGCAACCCTAACTTTTACCCTTTGAACTTTTTTCAGATAAAGTCAAGTGATCACCATATAAGCTCTGACATTGTAATCACATTGTTTTATTGATAAACGAAATAACTAATCATCAGTACTAATCTGGCATTGTTTATAAACATCACTAGCTCAGATTGATTAGCTTTATCAACAAAGCCATTTAGTGTATCTAAATCTGCTATTACATCTAACAATTCCCTCTCTCCGGATTAACAATGCTGCCACCTGTGTTCCTTCATCCAGAGTAGGCACCCTCTAATACAGGAGGTGTGTTACTGGCCAGAGCACCAGGTGAAAACAGAGGGGGAAAAAAACAAAGAAAAAAAAAAAAATAATACAACCATCTTATATAATGATTGGTAAGCTGCAATATTTTACAGTTTTGGTTTTAGCTTGTGGTTTATTATCGCTTTAAGCACTGGCAGTGTGTTTGTTTATTTCATAATAATATTACAGTTTGTGATTATAAACTACTCATTAAAATACATGAATTAATTTATAGAGTACAGAAGTGAATATTGCACCCCTACTCTGCTATTCTACAAGGACCGATGGTGGCATTTTGGGTGAGAGAAAGGACAAAGTGGAGTTAAGAAGTATGATATTAAATGAGGACACTAGATGGCTCTAGAACACCTCACAATCCTGGCTCTTCATAACATACACATATAGTATAGACATACTACTATGCAAAAGTTTTAGGCAGGGGTGAAAAAATACTGTAAATTAAAAATGCTTTTCAGAAATAGAAGCTGGTTTTATCAATTAACAAAATGTAATGTAAATGAACAGAAAAGATATCCAAATCAAATCAGTATTTGGTGTGACCACTCTTTGCATTCAAAACAGCATCAATTCTTCTACAGTAGGATCAATTCTTCTACAGTAGGTACACATCCATACAGTTTTTTAAGGAACTCGGCAGGTAGGTTGTTCCAAACATCTTGGAGAACCAACAATAGATCTTTTGTTGATGTAGGCTGCCTCAAATCCTTCTGTCTCTTCCCAGAGTCCCAGACAGACTTGGTGATGTTGAGATCAGGGCTCTGAAGGGGCCAAACCATCCCTTCCAGAACTCCTTGTTCTTCTTTGCACTGAAGATAGTTCTTGTGATTTTGTATGTTCAGGCACTAGCTATTAAAGTTTACACCATAAATTTTAACACACATATCCACTTCAAAAATCAAGAAACACACAAGTAAATGGAAATAAAAATAGAATTAAACAATTCCGTACTGTCGATAACGGTGAGAAAATGTCCTGTAATCTATTAAAGCAATCTATTACCAGAAGAGGGACTTTCATTTTGGTAGACCAGGGCTGCAACATTTGATTATTTAAATCCACCCCCCCATGATCTTATTGCACTCGTGGGTACAGCAACGCTTTCGAACGGGACCGCGTCTTCCGCGAAGTTCCACCGAGGTGTCATTATGGATGGTGGACATGATGTAAACATCTTTCCTATTCCTCCATATCACGACCAACACTTCCTCATTCCTCAGGCTTTCAGATTCCCCCTTTGTAGCCTTGTGGTGACTAGATGCTGTGGGAAGCCCTTCCTGATTTTTCTTGCTGCACCGCAGACAAAAGTTTTCTTCAGGTATGGGTGGCGGAAAAGGGGCAAGCTAGTATAGTAGTTGTCCATGTAAATGTGATACCCCTTTTGGAAGAGTGGGAATGTCAACTCCCAGACAATTTCCTTGCTTATTACCATGTACGTTGGACACTGGAGCTGGGAGTCTTCGCCTTCGTACACTTGAAAGGCATGCACATATCCAGAGGAGCTTTCACAAAGCTTGTATGTCCTAAAAGTGCAGAATACAATTACCATGTGCAAAACACCATACTGTACATGACATAGTGCAAAACCTTTAAAGTGAACAGAAAATCCAATCAAAATATTATTCAATACAAAAATGTCCTTATGCAAAAGTGCAAAATATATTATATTCATAAAGTGCAAAGTTCATAAATTGATCACTAAAGTGCTACTGTGCAAACAGTTTATGCATGCCAGTGTCCCACACTGGATAGATCGATCCTGACAGCGCAGTGCTCAGACATTCACCGTTCTGACACCTTCACCATAAATCAGATGGGGGCTTACTAGACCACCAGCGATCTTCCTTACTCAGGAAGATCATTCAGCACTTATTGTGATTTCTGGTCCTCAGTTTAAAACCTGGAAATGTCCCCCTGCCAGCCTCACTGTGTTCCCCCTATGGTCACAAGATGATCAAGCTCACTGTCTCAGATGGGATGGATGGATAAATCCTCAGAGTTAAAATGGGTAAAAAAACAGGGAGACTCCTAATGGTGTAGTATAGTCTCAACCGTTTTATTTTAAAATCAGTGCACTTACATATAAAACAAATATGCTGCTGGCTGTAAATCTCTCCACTTTAGCCAGTGCTATCCTTCCAAGTCAAAAAAACAAAAAAGCATCTGTGCAGCAGCGTGTGTGCATTGTTCCTACGATTGTTTCGTTGTATGTAACGTCATCGGGGTTTCACAGAACTTGTTAAGCTTCAATCCATACCTGGTCCTCTTACTGGGGATATACTACTTGAATCCCAGCCGGCCTTTGAAATGGACCAGGGATTCGTCCACAGAGATGTTCTGGTCAGGGACAATATAAAGTTCGGCAAACCTCGTAAAGAAAAAATCTATTAGGGTGCAAATTTTATATAAGTTATCAAAGTCGGGATGATTTTTGGGGGGGCGGGGACACTGTGAGTTATCACTGAAATGCAGGAAGTGCATTATCATGTCATAATGGGACCTGGACATGACAGCTGAAAAAATTGGCATGTGGTGGATATGGTTGGTAGACCAATATGCATGCACTTCATTTTTTTTTGTAAGCCCCAATTTGATTGTAAGGCTTAAAAACAATCTAAGCCCCTCCCCTGTTAGGGGTCTCCATTCGAAAAGGTGGGCATAGCTTGAGTTGGGGTTGTTTTCTATAAATTGACGGGCAAAAAGATTTGTTTGGTCCACAATGCTTTGAGCTAACCTATCAGGGAAAAATACATTTAAAAAATCGATATCAAAGAAACCTTTGGTGTTGACCTGCACACATGGCTGTGCTGTGAAAGGGGGAATTGTGGCTGACCCTGTGCTAGATGTAAGCCACAATGGGTTTGCCAAAGCATCCAGTAGCTGGGTTTGGGCCCTAATTCTTTGCCGTGAATATCCAGCACTTGTAATGGGCCTTTCCTATTGGGTTCTAGCCCTGTTGGCATTGGGTGATTGGCCATTGAGGTGTCTGGCGATGCTGTTAGCTGCCTGGTCTTCAGACCATTAGAAAGAAAAGAAAGGCACAAAAGGATATCTCAACTACTCCTGTATACCAAACCGGATCTCCCTCTAGGGAGCTAAGTGGCCATACATTGGCCCTGACCTCTAATGGGGATTAAACCCGATTGTACCGTCTAAGTCCGGCGTCTCGGATAATGATTATAAATCAGAGACGCCAGGATTTAGTTGTCCTCTGAGTTATTATTGAATCATAAAAAGATCACGTGCCAGGCACAAAGAAACTCTTCTATAAGGACAAACCGGTACTAAAGGTATAAATCTTTATTCAATTAACTATCCAAAGTTTAAACATATACATCTAAATCAAATGTCAAACAACAACCCTTATTCCCAGAACACATTAAAAAGACCTAATGTCTGAAGGAAATATTGGTGGCCACCAGTTTGCAGATAAATCTCATCAACCTCTCATACTCACATCCACATACACCATTCAATCAGAGTCGCTTGTCAAGTCTGTCTGGATACTCATCCAATGATTATGGGATTTGTCAGTAGTAGTGATACACGTGTTGGATCATCATAGGCAGTCCCGATCATGGATTATTTATTCACTATTACAGCAGTCTCATGAAAAGATTTAAAGTGCAGGTGTGGTGAAACAATTCCAAATGAATTCCGTGAGATTAGCTTAAGACAATTGCGGCTTTAAGTAGAACCAAATGTCAGTAATCTGATCAGTTCAATAATAGCCAGCAGTGGGGTAATGCAGCATGTAAAGAGTAGCATCTATGTAATATATTGGAGATAAATCTGATTTTACCGTAGGCTGGAGCAGACCAGGAAGCGTCACATCATGCCAGGTATCGGCGGGATCAGCGTGCAGATATCGAGTCCCTGTACACGTCGATCCCACATGAATGTGGACTCAGAGCGGTACAGTATTTCCTTGACTTCAAGTTCCCACAATTAGCCGCTCAGAATGAATTCATTGTAGACTTGCTACAGTTTATGCTGGATAACAACTGCTTCCAATTCCTTAATCAATATTATAGACAGATAAGGGGCACCTCCATGGGGGCACCATGGGCACCAGCGTATGCCTGCCTGCACCTAGGGCTATGGGAACGGGAGCGCGTTTATCCCTCGTCTATTTACCTCAGCCACTGTGTCATGTGGCTGAGGTACATAGATGACGTGATTATGCTATGGAGGGGTACCCCCCGGGAACTGCAGTCCTTCATTGACGAACTGAATCTGAATGACCTAAACATCAAACTGACCTTTTCTTTTGATTCTTGTACTCTGCCATTCCTTGACCTTAATATTCAGATCAACAATGGCCAAATCTCCACAAAAACGTTCAGGAAGGATACAGCAGCCAACACTCTGCTTTTGGCTACAAGTCACCATCCGAGGTCCCTCATTCACGGAATCCCAGTGGGGCAGTTTTTACGTACCAGACGCAACTGCTCAGAGGACAATTCATTCCTCCTTGAATCCCGCGAATTATACGGGCGATTCCGTGAGCGAGGATACTCACATGGATGTATCAGAAAAGCGAAAAAACGTGCGTACCTTACTGAACGATCATCCTTACTTTCTAAAAACAAACCTGTCCAACAACTAGACAAGACCACCTCTCCCCCAATAAGGATCATCACTAAATATGGGACACAATGGGGGCAAGTCCGTAAAATACTTAATCGCCATTGGCATATCCTAGCCGAATCCCCTATATTGGGGAGAATAGTAGGCAGCAGACCTTTAATGACGGCAAGAAGGGCCACAAACTTGAGAGACAACTTGGTCCACTCGGAATATACGAGACCTACCAGACGAAATTGGCTCACTAGCCTCCCTCCCCTTAGGGGTATGTTCCGATGTGGCAGATGTCACATCTGCAAATATGTAGACAAGACGGACAGGTTTGCCAACTCGGACGGCACAAAACAATTCAAAATCCATCATTTTATCAACTGTCGGTCAATGAGGGTCATATATATGCTCACATGCCCGTGTGGTCTTATTTACGTGGGCAAGACCAAAAGACAGCTTAAAGTCCGCGTTGGCGAACATGTCCAAAGCATATTAAATAAGGATGACGAGGGACCTTTATCACTGCACTTTCTGGAGAAACACGATGGCGATCCAAGTGGCCTTAAATGCAAAGGTATCTATAAACTGAATTTGCCCCCAAGGAGAGGTGATTTTGACAAAGTGCTATATCAAAAAGAAAAAATGTGGATATTTATGTTAAAAAGCATGCAGCCACGAGGCCTGAACAATGAATGCAACTTATCTGTTTTTTTAGAACCATAAAGGATAACTACTATTGCAAAGCCCCCCTAACAAGGGGCTTGTGGATATGAATGGGGATTCTTCATATGATGGGACCCAATTAGGGGTCCCCATGACTGCCGTCCATCTGTACATAACCCCTTGGTCTGGACCAATAGGTACTATTAGGGACCTGTTACCAAAAACCTCCACTTAATTTTCTATATCCTCTATTAACTTGGCATGTGTAGTTTCCTTACTTGCATTTATCAGCTACCTGTTTTATCCTTTCTGTCTACAATGTTATTTTTTTTAAAAATAAGTGACTACTCTCTAAGGGTGTATCTGCACTAGGTGTGGTAATGACCTCTATGTGCTACAAAATTGCTACATATATTTTTGTATCCACTAAATAGTGGAATGTAGCAACTTTGTTAGAATGGTTATACTTGGTAACTTAACATGATAGGATTACTTCCCCAGAAGCCCAGTAATCCGGGTTTAGGACGGTATTGGGCCGGTGATTCCCTAGACCATTGTCCCTATGTGATCTACCTATGATTGGTGACTGTGGCCGGGAAATCGCTGCCAAGAAACCTTGTTTGGCGTCTTTTGTCCTTTGTGGACATTGCATGTGAGGTTTCCCTGTCCTTGTATTGGAGCTGCCTGCGCTGATCTGTTGGTTCGGAAGGCAATCTGCTTGGATAGATGATCAGCTTTTAGGTGCATACATGCACAGGAAATTGATCTGTGTTTTATCCGTCATGAACGGCTACACCGATTCATCCATCCATGTATCCACTAGGCACTGTAGCAATTTTCAATAGATGATTTGTTTATAAAAATTTCCCTAAACGATCTGGGGTTTTTTTTATATATTTTTATTTTATTTAAACTGTTGGTGGTTACTTCTAGTTACTTTGGTCAGTTTAAATAGGAAGGGCAATTCCCCTAAAAAACCCAATATCTGAAATGATTCCAGATACATAGGGGGTTAAACTCTGAATGTTCCTCTGCACTATGTGTGACTATGCACGGGTGAGTGATATCATGAATGATTAATGCGCTGTGGACTGCTGACCAGTAGTAATCAATTGAAACTTGATTGAAATGACTATATATAACTTGACTGACACACTAATGCGCATGCTCTGAGGAAGCTATCATTTAGCGAAACATGTAAGCATCATTAAGGTGATATCCACAAGAAGGATCTACGGATGGCCACACATCTTTAATTGAATTGCTCCTCAAACCTCTCTCCGTACCGACCGTGGAAAAGCATCAGAGCCTGACACTTGCGGCTCTCTCAGTGGGTATAGCACCTGTTATAGCATCAAGGAGATGATGTTCGTATAACCAGCTGATGAAGATTGACATCGCAAATTGTGGATGATTACATCGAGACCAGCAAAAAGGGATCCCCCTGTCCAGTTTTAGTGACAGCGCTCTACTGGTCTTCAGACCGTCTTCTTTTAGGATGGACTACTTCCTCCTCTGATTCGGATGCCTATGTACTGCCTTCAATGGGCTCGTATTCTGAACCAGAATCTAAACGGGAATCGGAACTGTAACTGGGCAGTAAGAGCTCCCCACTGCTCTCATCGGTCAGGCTTAGTATTTGATATGCCTCTTCTGGAGTGTATACTTTTCTGGACATGGTGGCTGTATGACGGGTGACATGGATGGGCTGCATGGCTGGTAGTGATGGGTTGCACAACAGGTAGTGATGGGCTGCACGTCAGGGACTAATGGACTGCACGTGGGTAGTAATTGGCTGTACATAAGTAGTAATTGGCTGCACAGACAGGTTCTCCTGCTGGGCACACGGAACAGGTACTCCTGACGGGCTCACGGGACAGGTACACTTGATGGGATCACTGACAGGTACTCCTCATGGGATCATGGATAGGTACTCCTGATGGGGAGCCAGCTACTGAGACGGGATGTCAGGTACTGAGACGGGATGACAGGTACTCTGATGGGATGACAGGTACTCTGACGAGGTGACAGGTACTCAGATGGGAAGGATTAAAGTTACTCTGATGAGTTTACGGACAGGTACTTGGATGGGATGATGACAGGTCCTCTTTATTCAGAGGGGGCAATCTGGACACAGTGGTATATAAAGTAAAGTGGTAACTCACTATTCCCACAATCTCCTCCTCACGCTGGATTGGTGTGAGAGGAAGAGAACCCAGTAACAGGCAGTTACCCATGGTTTGTTTTCATTTGTGACTGGCTGTGATTGGACACATACGGTCAAGTGGTAAAGAGGCCATTTCATGGGCTCTTTAACCTGATCGGGGCTGGGCTTTGTCTGAGGGACAAGCCCCAACCCTGATTGCCAAGCTGCGCGCCCCGAGGGGCGTGCACAGGCGGTGTGCACACAGATCTACAAAGTGACCTCCCTGGATGGGAGAGTGTTCCTGCGGGCGTCATTTAACTATGCGCCGGTATGGAAGTGGTTAAATCAGAGTCCCCAGAGTTCTCCCTTACATCAAAGTCTGCAGAGTCCTTACAATGTAAAAGAACACTGCGAGTTCAGATGTAAGGGAAACACTGCAGATTTACATGTAAAGGGGAACTCTGAGAATTCAGATATAAAGGGGAGCTCTGTGGATTCAGATGTAAAGAGAACTCTGTGGACTCTGATGTAAGGGGGGACTCTTGAGTTTAACCCCTTCCCGACGAGCGTACGCAGATGTGCGTACTCGGCTTTCCGGGGTTATACCGGGATGATGCCTGCAGCTGCGCATACGGAAGTCGCGCCCGCATATGTAAACGGTGTTCAAATCACACATGTGAGGTATCATCGCGATCGTCAGAGCAAGAGCAATAATTCTAGCACTAGACCTCCTCTGTAACTCTAACCTGGTAACCATAAAAAAAATTTAAAGCGTCACCTGTGGAAATTCTTAGGTACCATAGTTTGTCGCCATTCCACGAGTGTGTGCAATTATAAAGCGTGACATGTTTGGTATCTATTTACTCGGCGTAACATCATCTTTCACATTATACAAAAAAATTGGGGTAACTTTACTGTTTGGATTTTTTAAAATTCATGAAAAAAATTTGCGTTTAAAACACCGCTGCACAAATACCGTGTGATAAAAAATATTGCAACAATTGCCATTATATTCTCTAGATTCTCTGCTAAAAAAATATATATAATGTTTGGGGGTTCTAAGTAATTTTCTAGCAAAAAATACAGATTTGAACTTGTAAACACCAAATTTCAAAAATAGGCTTAGTCATGAAGGGTTAAATCCATAATTAGAAATGTTATTTAATCACAAAATATTTCAACCTTCATGGTTTCTTACACCAGGGCCCTGAAGGTTCTAGTTACATCAGACAATAGAGGTCTTTGAGAGCTACTCTCTGTGCACTGGGTTCCCTTGGCTGTTTGGTGCCATAGCTGCCATATGAACTGATACATACAGTGTTCAGTGCTAAACTGGAAAGGCTCAATATAATTTACTTCATCATCCACCCCAAATCATGTGTTGCCTTATAAGGAGGATTTTATACTTATCTGATTAAACACTCTTAGGATTGTTCACATTCTGGCAGTTGACTTTTGGCCTCCATTGAGCTGTATATCTCACGTGCAAACTCAGGGGCTTCACTAACATGAGTCATGTGTCATGTGCTGCTGCAGGTACATTTCCTGATATTACATAATGGCTATTACTATAAAGCTGTGCAAAAATCAATGATGTTCAGTATTAGTAAATTAGTGTACAACTCCCAAGTTATACCTTTATTTAATGGACCTTTCTGATTTTCATATGTCATACAGAATTCGATGACAGATAATTGTTTTTTTTTGTTTGTTTGTTTGTTTTTTAAGATTGGGATAAAAGGGAAACTATAGTGAACACATTTTGTGAATCATTATTTTGCCATTTTTATGTACTGAAAGTAGAATTTGCTGAAAATGTAAAATTTTTACATTTTAAATTTAAAAATTGTTGATAAAATGTTATACTCCATTTTATAAATGTCTCTTCTTGTGTTTAGTAGTTTAGTAGGTAACATTGATAAATAATTGCTGAGATCACTTAGCCACATAGAAAGCATGTTTTATCAATAATTCTCAACAACCTGAAAGATTTAGGATAGGAAAAAAGAAAAGCAAAGTATTAATATTCCACAAGAACTGCAAATTAACATAAGAAGATATAATTATATGCCTAAAGCTGGACTATGCCCAAAATGTAGTTAAACTATAAATAATACTGAATGTTATAACCCCTGTCAGCTTCTTTTGCCATCTGTGTTCTGTTGGGGAAATTTACCCTCACTTCCTGTCCCATAGCCAAAACAGGAAGTGAGAGGAACTCCCTGCAAATTAAGGGAATCTCTTGGGCCCCCCCGGGTCATCAAAACTAGTGTTCCCCTCTATTACTTTTCTGGGGACAACCCAAAATTTGGGATTTTCTTTTAATTTACCTTTCAATGATAATGCTAAACAGGACAAATAGAGAGGGTGAATCTCCCTAAGGCTAAGGTCTCACTGTTGCAGGTGGTTGTCTGTGCAGGACAGCATGTAAATTGCACCTATTCCCACACCCGCAACCACATGTAGCCAAAATGGCTGCTTTTTTTTATACGCACGGGGCTGGCATTCATTCTTAACGGCACCCCCTTGCATCTAAAAATGCAGCGCATTTTTGGGTGCAGGAAATTGCATGGTGCAAAAGCATTTTTTAATGTGCAGGTGCAGAAATCTTGCTTTCTATGTGTAACAGGGGCACAGACAGCAATAAAAGCTGTCAGGTGTCCCTCTCCACTCTATCCAAAACTAAAACTTTCAGCCCCGGAAGGATTTAACCCCTTCCAGAGCACTTTTTGCGATACAGCACTTCGTCGCTTTAACTGACATTTGCGCGGTTGTGCGATGTTGCACCCAAACAAAATTGATGTTTCTTAATGGTAACTCAGCTCATTAACATCCAAAGAAACGGATCACCTCCCAGCTTGGCTCAAGATTCCATGAGTTCAGGACATGTAAATAATGAGTATAGAGACCATAGTGTTCTCCATATACAAATTTATTCAAAACCCCCAAACAGACAAGTTGCACTTACAAGATAAAAAATTTTAAAATCACATATGAACCTCCAGAGTAGCACCACCATGTCCACATACACAGTGCCTGCCTGTATATTGATTGGTTTGCGCAAAAGTTATTGTGTCTACAAAATAGGGAATAGAAATATGGCATTTTTATTATTAATTTTTTTTATTAGTAATGGCAGCGATCTGCAATTTTTATCGTGACTGCAACATTATGGCGGACACATCGGACACTTTTGACACTATTTTGGGACCATTGCCATTTATACAGCGATCAGTGCTATAAAAATGCAGTTATTACTGTGTAAATTACACTGGCAGGGAAGGGGTTAAACACTAGGGGCGATCAAGGAGTTAAGTGTGTCCTAGGGAGTGATTCTAACTGTAGGGGGGATTGCCTCACTAGAACATGACAGAGATCACTGCTCCCGATGACAGGGAGCAGTAGCTCTCTGTCATGTTGCTAGGCAGAACAGGGAAATACCTTGTTTACAAAGGAATCCCCCCATTCTGCCGCTCCGTGACATGATCGCGGGGCCCACGGGCATGGTCACTAGGTACACGGTGGGTGCGCACACGTCCCACTGGTGGCGTGCGCGCACATTGCCGCAATTTAAAGGGGACGCCCATTTGCTCAGCCGTGCCACTGTGCCGACTTATATTGTCGTGCGCTGGTCGGCATGTGGTTAAGAACTGACTGCTTAAAGTGTATTTCTTTTACTTTTGCAGTCAAGGTTGAGAAATCCCCATTATGTGTTCCTATTTACCAGCATACCTAAAAAAAAATATATATATATTCTCATCTTTTAGATGTTTCTCAAGAGAAGGCCTTATGACTAACTGTAAGCATTTCTAAATAATTTTAGAGCGACTCTGTCCCAAAGACAGCCTGAGCTTCCTCTCATTAACATACATTGCAAAAGGCCAGCTTCTAAATCTTAACCCGTTGTTAGAACAGATAGTGTTTAAATCTAGACAGATCACAGAGATCTGTGAATGAATAAACTACAAGTCCCGTCTTACACTAAGGCAGACAAGCTTGTAGCTTCCAATGAACTATGAGTGCAGTAAGGTAATGCCATACTGCGTCCAGCATGCCCCCTCTGGGATCTTATATATTTCAGCTAGCTATGGGTTATGCCACAAGGGGGCATTAGGAGAGGTATTCAGGGGGGCACCATGTTTGTTCATCTCTAACTGGCTTGGTGTTCTTTGAAACCACAATACTGCTGGTATTCAGTACTGTTATCAGTGATTTCTTGAAATATTGTGGGTTTGTGTACCTTTTTGAAAAGGTTGAGGCCAGGAACAGAGGACCCATCTTAACCAGCGGCTCTTTCAGGGGTAGGGCTACAATAAGTTCACCTTTTCTTGAAAAATGAAAAGGGGAACTAAATCTGAATATCCCAGCCACCCCTCTGAACTCTTCTACACATAGCAGCTGTGTTGCCCCGTGCTTATTATGGTCTGTATACTGTATTACACAGCCCCAGAATGAGTATCCATCATAATGCTTGCAATAGCAAGTGTGTAAGTGGGACTAAGATTGGGCAGGTACTGGTGCCAAACTGGGCAAGTCACCGCCCCACGTCTTCTCAGATAGGACAACCATCACCTGTTGTAGAGTTAAACTCTCCGACATCTTGTGTCATTTTTCTAGCTTGAGGCCCACTCATGACATCCATCGCCTGAGGCCTTAATATTTGAGAATAAAAGAATGTCCACACACGTGTTTTTTGCACTCTTTGCTGTAACTTTTTCTGGCTCCAGCAGCTGTCAGAACACCCAAAGCCCCGATGTTCGGCCACCAATTTTCTGCTACGGAAATACATCACTGTCTAAGACCGTCCTCGGGAATCAAGATAACATTTATTGCACATACAAGAGAAATGAATTACATTTGCATTACAAGCTCATGTGGTGTCATTTCATTTCTGAAGAGAATATTGTAGTACATGTCTTTTTTATAGGCCCTGGACACCCCCCTTTCCTGTTTTAAAAATGCCCAGTCACATGTGTTTCAACTTTATTCTGAATACAACAGGAAAGGTGGAAGTATCCGTTACAGACTTTTTTTATATACATTCACAATGGTTATACAGGACTAGGGATGAGCCGAACACCCCCCGGTTCGGTTCGCACCAGAACCCGCGAACGGACCGAAAGTTCGCACGAACGTTAGAACCCCATTGACGTCTATGGGACTCGAACGTTCGAAATCAAAAGTGCTCATTTTAAAGGCTAATTTGCATGGTATTGTCCAAAAAAGGGTTTGGGGACCCGGGTCCTACCCCAGGGGACATGTATCAATGCAAAAAAAACTTTTAAAAACGGCCGTTTTTTCGGGAGCAGTGATTTTAATGATGCTTAACCACTTCAATACCAGGCACTTAGACACCTTCCCGCCCAGCCCAATTTTCAGCTTTCAGCGCTGTCACAATTTGAATGACAATTGCGCGGTCATGCCACACTGTACCCAAACAAATTTTTTATCATTTTGTTCCCACAAATAGAGCTTTCTTTTGGTGGTATTTGATCCCCTCTGCGGTTTTTATTTTTTGCGCAACAAATAAAAAAAGACAGAAAATTTTGAAAAAAAGCACGTTTTTCTTTGTTTCTGTTAAAATTTTTTGTAAAGGAGTACGTTTTCTTCTTCAATGACGGGCACTGATATGGCTGCACTGACGGGCACTGATACGGCGGCACTGATGGGCACCGATGAGGTGGCACCAATGAGGTGGCACTGATGAGGTGGCACTGACGGGCACTGATGATGGGCACTGATAGGTGGCACTGATGCGCACTGATAGGTGGCACTAATGGGCACTGATAGGTGGCACTGGTAGGTGGCGCTGATAGGTGGCACCGATGGGCACTGATAGGCGGCACTGATGGGCACTTGTAGGTGGCATTAATGGGCACTCGTAGGTGGCGTTGATGGGTAGTTATGGGTGGCACTGATAGTTGGCACAGATGGGCACGGATGGGCACTGATAGGTGGGCACAGATGGGCACAGATGGGCACTGACAGGTGGCACCGATGGACACTGATGGGTGGCACTGATGATTCTGATTGATGGCAGTGATGCCCCTAAGTGTGGCATTGCTGGGCATCACTGCAACATAATTGTGCCAATCAGTGCCCATTTGTGGGCACTGATTGGCACAGATTTGGCACTGACTGGGCACATGTGGATGGCCATGGGGTACATACCTGGCCATCCACATGTTTCCCTTCCCTGGTGGTCCTAGTGGCGATCCCTGGTGGTCCAGTGTGGTGATCTGCGGGGGGGCTGCGCTGATAAACAATCAGCGCAGACCCCCCCTGCCAGGAGAGCCGCCGATCGGCTCTCCTCTACTCGCGTCTGTCAGACGCGAGTGAGGAAGAGCCGATCAACGGCTCTTCCTATTGACAGCGTGATCAGCCGTGATTGGACACGGCTGATCACGTGGTAAAGAGCCTCCGCCGGAGGCTCTTTACCAAGATCGGTGTAGCGGTGTGTCAGACTGACACACCGATCCACCGATCGCCGCGATGCGCGCCCCTGCGGGCGCGCGGCGGCATGTTATCCTGAAGGACGTCATATGACGCCCAGTCAGGATAGCACAACCACCGCCCGGCCGTCAATCCGCTATAGGCCGGGCGGGAAGTGGTTAAAGTAAAAAAAAAAAAGTGAAATATTCCTTTAAATATCGTACCTGGGGGGTGTCTATAGTATGCCTGTAAAGTGACGCGTGTTTCCCATGTTTAGAACAGTCCCTGCACCAAATGTCATTTTTAAAGGAAAAAATCTCATTTAAAACTGCTTGCGGGTTTAATGTCATGTCGGGTCATGGCAATATGGATGAAAATCAGTGAGACAAACGGCATGGGTACCCCCCCCAGTCCATTACCAGGCCCTTTGGGTCCTGTATGGATATTAAGGGGAACCCCGCACCCAAATTAAAATAAGGCAAGGCCCTATATACTCTGAACAGCAGTATACAGGCGGTGCAAACAAGACAGGGACTGTAGGTTTGTTGTTAAGTAGAATCTCTTTGTAATTTTGAACGGGTACATTTTTAACGTGTTTAGCTCCAGCCAAAAAATCTTTTTTAAGCTTTTTGGAAAACATAGGGAAGGGTTATCACCCCTGTGACATTTGTTTTGCTGTCTTTCCTCCTCTTCAGAAGATTTCACCTCACTTTTTTTGTCCCAATGAAAAATGTTTTTTGAAAATTTGGGTTTTTTTGTGGAACAAGGATTGGAAAGCATCAGTGGAAAGGAGAAATTGTTTTCCCATATTAACTCTTACAGGAGAGAATTTCCCTTCCTAGGGGTAGATTTCATCTCACTTCCTGTTGTCTCCTTCCGTTTGCAAGTAGGAGTCGTTTGTAAGTTAGATGTTTGAAAGTAGGGTCCTGCCCTATATACTCAGCAGAAATTTGGGCCTTAGGTGTTGCTGTGGCCACAACACTGTAAGCCCTCACAGGGCCCTGCTGTGAAATATTAGATCAAGAATTGTAATTACATGCCCCTGTTGAACAGGAGCTGAAAAATTAGGCCTTAGGCACTGGTGCTGGTGCCACAACACTGCAACCCCTCACAGACACTCTAGTTGGAACGCAGGAACGAGCCCTGCTGCAAAGTATTGCATCAAAAATTGTAATTACACGCCCCTGTTAGACAGGGGCAGAAAAATTGGGCCTTAGGCACTGGTGCTGGTGCCACAACACTGCAACCCCTCACAGACACTCTAGTTGGAATGCAGGAACGAGCCCTGCTGCAAATTATTGCATCAAAAATTGTAATTACACGCCCCTGTTAGACAGGGGCAGAAAAATTGGGCCTTAGGCACTGGTGCTGGTGCCACAACACTGCAACCCCTCACAGACACTCTAGTTGGAATGCAGGAACGAGCCCTGCTGCAAAGTATTACATCAAAAATTGTAATTACACGCCCCTGTTAAACAGGGGCTGAAAAATTGTGCCTTAGGCACTGGTGGTGGCGCCCAGAACCAAAAATGTTCTTACAAGCTATCAGCGTGATGATTGAGGAGGAAGAGGATAATTACTCAGGGATAGTCACTCAGCATCAGCATAGGCAGTCTTTGAAGGGATCTGAAAAAAATTATTCAGTTACATCAGCATCAGGTGCTTGGTAGCTGGTGGTGATCCAAGACTGATTCATTTTTATGAAGGTCAGCCGATCGACCGAGTCAGTGGACAGACGCACCCTGTGATCGGTTACAACGCCTCCAGCAGCACTGAATGTGCGTTCCGAAAGAACGCTGGATGCAGGACAGGCCAGTAGCTCAATTGCATACTGTGCAAGCTCTGGCCAGTGATCCATCCTCAAGACCCAGTAACCCAGAGGATTTTCGGTGGGAAAGGTGTCCAAGTCTGATCTTGCCCCTAGGTATTCCTGCACCATGTAAAACAGACGCTGGCGATGGTTGCTGGAACCGATCATACCTTGGGGCTGCGGACCAAAAAATTGTCTGAACGCATCTGTCAGACGGCCACCTTCTCCACCGCTCCTTCTTTGACTGACCGAAGCCTCAGCAACACGTTGTCCAGAAACAGGAGTTTGTAACCTCCCAGTCTCTGGGAACGCGTTGCACAGACCTTTCTGCAAGGCCTCCCGAAGATGTTTCATCCTCTGCTCCCTCTGCGATGGCAAGATAAGGTCCGCAACCTTACCCTTGTAACGTGGATCAAGGAGGGTTGCCAGCCAGTATTGGTCCTTCTCCTTGATACCACGAATACGAGGATCCTTACGCAGGCTTTGCAGGATCAGGGAGGCCATGCAGCGTAGGTTTGCTGAGGCATTCGGTCCGGAGTCCTCTGGGTCACTAAGGACAACAACGTCCGCAGCCACCTCCTCCCAGCCACGTACAAGTCCATGTGTTCCTTGGGACTGATCCCTTAAAGACTGCTGATGCTGAGTGCCAGGCTCCACCTCCATACTGACACAATCTTCCTCCTCCTCCTCCTCCTCCTCGTCCTCTTCCTGTGTGATCGGCGGGCACGCAGGAACACTGTCTGGATAAAGGGGGCCTTGAGAGCTAAGGAAGTCCTCCTCTTCCTGCCTCTGTTCTGCCTCAAGTGCCCTGTCCATTATTCCACGCAGCGTGTGCTCCAACAGGTGGACAAGGGGGACAGTGTCACTGATGCATGCACTGTCAGTGCTCACCATCCTCGTGGCCTCCTCGAATGGTGACAGGACAGTGCATGCATCCCTGATCATGGCCCACTGGCGTGGGGAAAAAAAACCAAGGTCCCCTGACCCTGTCCTGGTGCCATAGTCGCACAGGTACTCATTGATGGCCCTCTGCTGCGTGTGCAGCCGCTGCAGCATGGCCAACGTTGAGTTCCACCTGGTGGGCATGTCACAGATTAGGCGGTTCTTGGGCAGGTTAAACTCCTTTTGGAGGTCCGTCAGCCGAGCACTGGCATTATATGACCGGCGGAAATGCACACAGACTTTCCTGGCCTGCCTCAGGACATCCTGTAAGCCCGGGTACCTGCCCAAGAACCGCTGCACCACCAAGTTAAGGACGTGAGCCAAACAGGGCACATGGGTCAGTTGTCCCTGTCGGAGGGCAGAGAGGAGGTTGGTGCCATTGTCGCAAACCACCATTCCTGCCTTAAGTTGGCGTGGCGTCAACCACCTCTGAACCTGCCCCTGCAGAGCTGACAGAACCTCTGCCCCAGTGTGGCTCCTGTCCCCCAAGCACACCAGCTCAAGCACCGCATGGCATCTTTTGGCCTGCGTACTTGCGTAGCCCCTTGAACGCCTACGGAGCACCGCTGGTTCCGAGGAAGAGGCCATGGAGGAAGAAGAAGAGGAGGGGGTGGAGGAGAGAGGTGTGTCACAATCAGCATTTTGGAGGCGTGGTGGCGGAACAACCTCCAACACTACTGCACCTTGTCCTGCATCCTTCCCAGCTGCCAGCAGAGTCACCCAATGCGCCGTGAAACTTAAGTAACGTCCCTGTCCATGCCTGCTGGACCATGAGTCAGCGGTAATATGCACCTTACCGCTGACCGCCCTGTCCAGCGAGGCATGGACATTGCCTTCCACATGCCGGTAGAGAGCCGGAATCGCCTTCCGTGAGAAAAAGTGGCGTTTGGGTACCTGCCACTGAGGAACCGCACATTCCACAAACTCACGGAAGGGGGCAGAGTCTACCAACTGAAAAGGCAGCAGTTGAAGTGCTAGCAATTTTGCCAAGCTAGCATTCAACCGCTGGGCATGTGGATGGCTGGGAGCAAACTTCTTTCGGCGGTGCAGCAGCTGGGGCAGGGAAATTTGCCTGGTACAATCTGACGTCGGTGTACCAAAAGCAGATTGCCCACAAGTACTTGGCTGTGACACACCTAATTCTACACCTTCATTCCTCTCACTGCAGGTCTCAGAGAGGACTGAAGGTCTAGTGGGGTTGGAAATCTCAGCTGATGAGGAGCAAGGAGAGATCCTCTTTGTTCTTTGGTGTGGGTCTTTTAGATATGCTTGCCAACGAACTGCATGGCAGGTCAACATATGTCTGGTCAAGCATGTGGTACCCAAGCGGGAGATGTTTTGGCCACGCGAGATACGCTTGAGACATATGTTGCAAATAGCAGCGGTGCGATCTGATGCACTCGTCTCAAAAAAGGCCCACACCAAAGAACTTTTTGAATAACGTGCAGAGACTGCAGCGCCCTGCACATGTGGAGCTTTGGGGTGTGATGCAGTCAATGTGCTGCCCTTAGGCTGGCCCCTGGAGGGCATCCTGCCTCGTTGGTGATGTGCCGCCTCCTCCTCCTCCTCCTCCTCCTCTCTCCTATCAGGCACCCACGTTGAGTCAGTGACCTCATCATCCCCTCCCTCCTCATCACTGGAGCAAACCTGGCAGTATGCTGCAGCAGGGGGAGCATGACTGCCAGATTGCTGTCCTTCTTGGGCACCCCCTCTGTCCGTGCTCATGTTACTGCCTTCATCGAGCTCAGTATCATCATCAGAGCCTTCCAAACGCTGGGCATCCTCCTGGAGCATGTACCCAACACTGTGGTCAAACAGTTCGAGGGAATCCTCAGGAGGACATGGTGGAGCTAGGGAAGGAGTCACTGATGACATTGAGCTGAGGGAAGAGGCCGCTGCTTTGCCAGACAAAGCACCCTGGGCATGGGTGAGAGAGGATGAGGAGGATGAGGACGGCTTGGTCATCCACTCGACCAAGTCTTCCGCATGTTGCGGCTCAACACGGCCAGCTGCCGAAAAAAAGGCCAAGCGTGTCCCATGGCCACGTGCTGATGAGGATGCACCGTCTCCACGACCAGCACTAGACACAGAGCCTGCTTGCCCTCTCTTATTGGCTTGTGACTGTCTGCCTCTCCTTCTTGGCCTTCCAGACATACTAATGGCCTGTAGCTGCACTAAGCTGGGATAGAACACCTGTAATTTTCTTCAGGTAGCTTTATATACTGTAACCAGACAAGCCTGCCTGTCAGTAGGAAGATAACAGGAACGGATCTAGCTGAACACTGTGAGCAGGACGCACTGCACTAAATGTAAATAGCAGGAACGGATCTAGATAAACACTGTGAGCAGGACGCACTGACTGCACTAAATGTAAATAGCAGGAACAGATCTAGCTGAACACTGTGAGCAGGACGCACTGACTGCACTAAATGTAAATAGCAGGAACGGATCTAGCTGAACACTGTGAGCAGGACGCACTGACTGCACTAAATGTAAATAGCAGGAACGGATCTAGCTGAACACTGTGAGCAGGACGCACTGCACTAAATGTAAATAGCAGGAACAGATCTAGCTGAACACTGTGAGCAGGACGCACTGCACTAAATGTAAATAGCAGGAACGGATCTAGCTGAACACTGTGAGCAGGACGCACTGCACTAAATGTAAATAGCAGGAACAGATCTAGCTGAACACTGTGAGCAGGACGCACTGCACTAAATGTAAATAGCAGGAACAGATCTAGCTGAACACTGTGAGCAGGGCGCACTGCACTAAATGTAAATAGCAGGAACGGATCTAGCTGAACACTGTGAGCAGGACGCACTGCACTAAATGTAAATAGCAGGAACGGATCTAGCTGAACACTGTGAGCAGGACACACTGCACTAAATGTAAATAGCAGGAACAGATCTAGCTGAACACTGTGAGCAGGACGCACTGCACTAAATGCAAATAGCAGGAACGGATCTAGCTGAACACTGTGAGCAGGACGCACTTACTGCACTAAATGTAAATAGCAGGAACGGATCTAGCTGAACACTGTGAGCAGGACGCACTGCACTAAATGTAAATAGCAGGAACAGATCTAGCTGAACACTGTGAGCAGGACGCACTGCACTAAATGTAAATAGCAGGAACGGATCTAGCTGAACACTGTGAGCAGGACGCACTGCACTAAATGTAAATAGCAGGAACGGATCTAGCTGAACACTGTGAGCAGGACGCACTGCACTAAATGTAAATAGCAGGAACAGATCTAGCTGAACACTGTGAGCAGGACGCACTGCACTAAATGTAAATAGCAGGAACGGATCTAGCTGAACACTGTGAGCAGGACGCACTGACTGCACTAAATGTAAATAGCAGGAAGGGATCTAGCTGAACACTGTGAGCAGGACGCACTGCACTAAATGTAAATAGCAGGAACAGATCTAGCTGAACACTGTGAGCAGGACGCACTGCACTAAATGTAAATAGCAGGAACAGATCTAGCTGAACACTGTGAGCAGGGCGCACTGCACTAAATGTAAATAGCAGGAACGGATCTAGCTGAACACTGTGAGCAGGACGCACTGACTGCACTAAATGTAAATAGCAGGAACGGATCTAGCTGAACACTGTGAGCAGGACGCACTGCACTAAATGTAAATAGCAGGAACAGATCTAGCTGAACACTGTGAGCAGGACGCACTGCACTAAATGTAAATAGCAGGAACGGATCTAGCTGAACACTGTGAGCAGGACACACTGACTGCACTAAATGTAAATAGCAGGAATGGATCTAGCTGAACACTGTGAGCAGGACGCACTGCACTAAATGTAAATAGCAGGAACAGATCTAGCTGAACACTGTGAGCAGGACGCACTGCACTAAATGTAAATAGCAGGAACAGATCTAGCTGAACACTGTGAGCAGGGCGCACTGCACTAAATGTAAATAGCAGGAACGGATCTAGCTGAACACTGTGAGCAGGACGCACTGACTGCACTAAATGTAAATAGCAGGAACGGATCTAGCTGAACACTGTGAGCAGGACGCACTGCACTAAATGTAAATAGCAGGAACAGATCTAGCTGAACACTGTGAGCAGGACGCACTGCACTAAATGTAAATAGCAGGAACGGATCTAGCTGAACACTGTGAGCAGGACGCACTGCACTAAATGTAAATAGCAGGAACAGATCTAGCTGAACACTGTGAGCAGGACGCACTGCACTAAATGTAAATAGCAGGAACAGATCTAGCTGAACACTGTGAGCAGGACGCACTGCACTAAATGCAAATAGCAGGAACGGATCTAGCTGAACACTGTGAGCAGGACGCACTTACTGCACTAAATGTAAATAGCAGGAACGGATCTAGCTGAACACTGTGAGCAGGACGCACTGCACTAAATGTAAATAGCAGGAACAGATCTAGCTGAACACTGTGAGCAGGACGCACTGCACTAAATGTAAATAGCAGGAACAGATCTAGCTGAACACTGTGAGCAGGACGCACTGCACTAAATGTAAATAGCAGGAACGGATCTAGCTGAACACTGTGAGCAGGACGCACTGCACTAAATGTAAATAGCAGGAACAGATCTAGTTGGACACTGTGAGCAGGACGCACTGCACTAAATGTAAATAGCAGGAACGGATCTAGCTGAACACTGTGAGCAGGACGCACTGACTGCACTAAATGTAAATAGCAGGAATGGATCTAGCTGAACACTGTGAGCAGGACGCACTGCACTAAATGTAAATAGCAGGAACAGATCTAGCCTAATCTATCTAACTCAAATCAAATGACACTGTCTGTCTCTCTCTCTATCAGCACACCGGAACACACTACACAGGGCCGCCGTGCAGGCGGCCTTATATAGTGTGGGGCGTGTACTAAATCCCCTGAGCCATAATTGGCCAAAGCCACCCTGGCTTTGGCCAATTACAGCTCTCTCTACTGACGGCGCTGTGATTGGCCAAGCATGCGGGTCATAGTGCATGCTTGGCCAATCATCAGCCAGCAATGCACTGCGATGCCGCAGTGAATTATGGGCCGTGACGCGCCACACGAATTTGGCGCGAACGGCCCATAACGTTCGCAATTCGACGGACGGTCGAACAGCCGATGTTCGAGTCGAACATGGGTTCGACTCGAACACGAAGCTCATCCCTATACAGGACAATGACTTGGAAACTCCCTAAGCCAACACAAAAATACACGATGTATTCAAATAATGCAAGCCTAAGCATATTATCACTAAGCTATATAATACAAGTCTAAGCATATTATCACTAAGCTATATAATGCAAGTCTAAATTATATCTAGGCCATAATAAATAATATGGCGTTTTTTTCATAACTGACATATAAAGTATAATTTCTCTAACATCTCCCTCCTTTTATACTCATAATGTCAATAATTCAAATATCCAGGTTTATTTTACCAGGTATTATGATTTAGACAGATGAGTCCTTAGCGAGAGTTGTAAATTCATCATCAGGTTCCAAGTATAGTTTCGTCTCGCTCTGGAGGAGCATAGTTTTTGTTAAAGATGTGTCAATCAGTCTTTGAAGAATTCCCCTAATACAGGGAATGCAGCAACATCCACACAATGTAAGAACTGCGGCTGCCATGACAATAGAGATAAGCAAACTTTTTGCAAGATCACCCCATTTACCAAACCATTTTTCGAAGAGTCCTGTCAGGGAGTTCTCTACACCAGAGTTCTCAGCTAATTATTCGGATAGCATTTGTAGGCCTTGTAAGGCCTTGGTGATACTTCCATCAGGTGCCGTATTGTTTGGAATAAAAGTGCAGCAGAAGGTTCCGAACATTTTGCATACCCCACCCCTTTCTGCCAGCAACATATGCAACTCTATACGGTTCTGCCACGCTGTCAAAGAGGTGGCGTCCAATTGTGCTGTTATGCCTTTGATAGCATCTCTGGTGTAATTCACAAACCTCTGCTGGTTGCAGTAGATGTAGTTTATCCAGTCGACATTCTTATTGGGCTGGACCCATATGAAAAGTGAGGTGAGTCCTGCTGTTATTTGATTCTGCGCTTTAAATTCACCTGAAACTCCTCGTGGAACACCTATTTCGTCTATATACACTCGGTTGTCAAATGATCCTTGTGGTGTTTCTCGCTTAATTCACTTAAAATAATATTTACCTGGTAGTTTCATTGATTTGTTACTCATAGGAACTATATAAAAGGGAAGCAGCAATTGGGTAAGGGCACAACTACCCTCCCATCTAGGTGGTAGTCTGGGCCTTAGTCTACTGTCTCCACACAGCCACCAAATATCAGCCAATTGCCGTTTTTGTTCCTGAAACCATTTTAGTTCATACTTAATGTCTGTAGTAAGGATTGTAGTTTCACAGTATTCAGGAAATAGGGTGCCAACATTTGTACCGTTCCTGTCATTGTTAGAGAAACAAGTAAAATTTCCTGGTAATGCTTGTACTGATTTTTTTTCTGACTTTTTTTCCTTGTACATAAATGCAAACCAGAACTGACTGTCTTTGTTTTTTTGTTTTTTTTTAACATAAAGTTTATTGAAATTTTCAAACAAATTGAATCAAAACTTTACATTGCCAGGTTATACCATCTTACAATCATGCATCGAAATTTCCTGTTTCACATATCCGCATATTCACAAATAATAGCAACAGTTACAATAGTAGGTGGTTGCCAATCCTATATCTTATATCTCCTAACCCGTTATACAGAGGAAGTATCTGGAATCTAAGGGGAGGGAGGGGGAGGGGGAAAGAGGGAGGGAAGGGGGGAACTCGCCTTTAAGCATCAATTCGGTCACAGCTATGCAATAGTTAAGTGCTTTGCCTTCACCCATTCTGTCCAGATTTTCCCAAACTTTTTGGGACAGTTCCTGCCCATATATGTTAATTTGTATAGCGGGAGTGCTGTATTTATCAGTGATTGCCATAACTGTTTAGTAGGTGGCAAGGTCTGGTTCCACTGCAGCAAAATTGCTTTCCTAGCATAAAACGTAGTATAAAAAAAGAACAGCTTCTTACCCCATGTCAAATACAGAAAGTCACCTATACCCAGAAGAAGAGGAATCGGGCTGTATGGAACTGACAACTTCCCAATAGTATTAATGTCAGCTAGGACTTCTTTCCAGAATTCCATCACTGCAGGGCAAGACCAGGTTATATGAAAGAAGTCAGCACCGTCAGAATTACATCTAGGGCATTTAGCTGTACGGTCAGTATAAATTCTTACCAGGCGAGCCGGAGAATAGTAGGCTCGATGGAGGAACTTCAGCTGAATGAATCTGTCTCTGGCCGAAATTACAAGGGGCAGATATTGTTGGACACCCTCCTCCCAATCATCGTCTGTCAGTTCTGGGATATCCCCCTGCCAGAGTGCAAACAGCCGGGAGACCCCAGAAGTATCCAGCGTAGCAAACATGTTATATAGGGTAGATAGTGTTTTTGTCCCATCAGGGGATCTAAGCATCCTCTCCACTGGTGACATCTCAAGCGCGATCAAGGAGGGGAATTGGGATCGATAGGCATGGCGTAATTGGATAAACCTGAAGAACATATGGTTCGGGAGGTCGCGGTCACGCTTTAGTGCATCAAATGTAATCAACTGTCCCAGAGTTACTATATCATTTAATGTTGTGACTCCATGCCTGGCCCACACAATAGGATCAGGGATGGAACGGAAATGTGGTAAGCAAGGGTTCCCCCACAGCGGGGTCTCAGGGGACCATATCTCAGACCCACCCATCTGCCTGGCCACCGACTCCCACACTTTCAGGGTCGCTCGCATATGAAGGGTGATCTGAGGATTAGACCGAGGGCCCCTATGGATCAAGTTTCTAAGCTCCGCATATGAACCCAGCAGCGCCGCCTCTAATGAAGAAGCGGGGTTAGCCGGTTCCTCAGACAGCCACCATTTGACTGTCACTAGGACTGCTGCCCAGTAATACTTTAATAGGCACGGTGGTGCCAGGCCTCCAAGCGAGGTGGGTAACTGCATCTTTGTTTTGGCCACCCTGGGAGCCCTCCCGTTCCAGGCGAAAGAAACAAGCATGCCATCTAGCTTCCTTAAAAAACTGTTTGGTATAGGTACAGGAGTTTGGCGGAAAAGATAGGTGAACTTAGGGAGAACCGACATTCTGATTAAATTAATTCCTCCGACCGGTGTCAGGGGCAATGATCTCCACATAGCACAGCTCTGGGAGATCCGTTGAACCACCGGATTGAGGTTCAGCGGAATAAACTGCTTCAAGTCCCGATGTATCTCCACTCCTAGGTACCGAAACTGGGGAACCCTCTGCAGCTGCCCGTCCATCTGCAGGCGTCCCGCCCCAGAATGTAGGGGAAATATCACTGACTTCCCCCAATTTACCCGGATTCCTGAAAACTGTCCAAAGCTATCTATAATCGACAGGGCCGTCTGCAGTGAATTCCCATCATCTCTCAGGTATAGTAGGGTGTCGTCGGCGTATAAGGACACTTTTTCCTGGAGTGGACTTCTAATAATTCCCTTAACATGTGCTGAGGCCCGGAGAAGCACCGCCATAGGCTCAATAGCCAGAGCAAAAAGGCCTGGGGATAGGGGGCACCCCTGCCTTGTTCCCCTGCCCAAAGCAAAGGGCGAGGACAAGACTGTTCCGATACGCACTCTGGCCATCGGTGCCCTGTAGACCGACCTAGCCCAGGAGATGAAGGATGGACCAAATCCGAATCTACGGAGGACCTCCCAGAGATAGCCCCACTCTACGGAGTCAAAGGCCTTCTCCGCGTCGAATGAGGCCACCATTTCATCAACCCCTTCCTCATCTCCAGAGGCCAAGACCGCATACAGCCTACGTAGATTAATATCAGTTCCCTTGCCCGGCATAAATCCTGACTGATCCTCATGAATCAGGGTAAGTATGACTTCATTCAGCCGCCTGGCAAGAATTTTAGTGAGCACTTTGGCATCAGAATTAAGCAGGGAGATGGGCCGGTATGAAGAGCACAGTTGAGGGTCCTTCCCAGGCTTGGGTATTACCACTATGATGGCCTGAGACATGGATGGTGGAAGGTCTTCATTCTGTATGGATTTTGTAAACATGTCATGCATTTTAACTGTCAGTTCCTCCAGGTAATGTTTATAAAATTCAGGAGGAATCCCATCTTCCCCCGGGGTCTTCCCTGTCTGCATAGAGCCCAATGCCAAGCGAACCTCTGTCAGTGTAATCGGGGCGTCTAAGTTTTCCCTCGCAGCGTCAGAGAGAGTCGGGAGCATCACCCCATCCAAAAAATTATGTAACTCCTCTGGTGAGTAGTTTGCCCTAGTGGAGTATAGAGCAGCGTAAAATTCTTTAAAGCATCGATTAATATCAACCGGGTCTGTCACCTTGGTCCCATCATCCCTACGCAGGCTAGCAATGGTGGATACTGGGGATTGCTCCCTGGAGATCCAAGCCAGAAGCCTACCTGATTCGTCACCCTGTTCAAAAATCTTTTGCGTTTGGGTAAGCTGTCGTTTATGAACCTTGGGCACCCTAAGTAACATCACCTCCCGATATGCTACCTTCATATCTTGGGCCGTGACAGGGTTGGAAGTCATGGCGAACCTAGACTCTAGTTCCTGCGCTCTGGCCTCCGCCTCCTCCAGTGTAATTTTATCATTTTTCCTTTCCTGGGCAATGGAGGATAGATAGCACCCGCGTATATAGGCTTTAAACGTATCCCAAACCATCGCAAATACACTCCCACCACCACCATCTCCACCGTGTCTATTCTAGCATGTATCAACACGTACCTCCCCTCCGGGTCCGTGACCACATCCAGTGGTTCAAAGCTAAGGGTCTTATGTACCAGGACACTAACTCCTCGTGCATAGCCGGAGTAAGTGGCATGGTAGTGACGGCTCACCCATGGTCTTTTTTTTTTTTTAATTGTTTATTTATATGTAGAACCTGGCCCCTATGGACCAACAAGTTACATAGTACCACATTTATCACATATCAGTACAGAGTGACAAGAAAAAACATACATTGCGCATTGCGGTTACACATCTCCAGCCATCCCTCCACCAATACTGTATATAACATGTTAGAGACCGCTACTGTAAAGGATATGCACTCTTTGTTACTCAGATGGTTTTATGGAGTATTACTGTCCACGGGTTTGGTTCTCTTTTCTTTAATAAAAGAATTAAGAAGAAGTATGTAGGAAAGAACAAGAAAATAGCAGAAAAGAAAGGGGGGGAGGGGGAAGAGATGGGGGAGAGATATAAGGGATTGGAGGTAGAAGGGGGTTGAAACCCACGAACATGGAACGACATGTGTTCTAAATTTTCCAGGAGCTGACATTTCAGCTGGGGGGGTATCAGTAGTGTGTTGTGAATGTTGCGGTCATGGGGCATCATCAGTCCTTCTCAGTGCTTGGCCCGCAGACGAGTATATAAACATGGTCCACAATTGCCAAGTCTTAGAGAACGTTTGCTTTTCTGTGTTGTGCTGTCAGAATGAGGTCTTCCATTTTTCTTATTTCCTCCACTTTTCCCAACCACATATCAATAGTCGGCGGGAGGGGAGATTTCCAACAAAGCGGGATGCAGGCCTTAGCTGCATCCAGTAGGTCACCGATTTCTTGTAAATTCTGTCAGGAGTGTCTGTAGCGTGCAACAAAAAGAATGCAGGGTCATCAGTTATTGTCCTATCAGTAAAAATTTGCACTGTTTCTCGCACCACTTTCCAGAAGTGTGTCAATTTGGAACAAGTCCAGAAAATGTGTAAGAGAGTTCCCTTTTCCCTCTGACAACGCCAGCACCTATCCAATGTCGTAGGGAAAAATTTGTGTAGTAATGCTGGGGTTCTGTACCATCGGGAAAGTATTTTGTAATTTGTTTCTTGGATCTTGGCGCAAATGGAAGATTTATGCGTGAATCCAAGAATACGTTGCTTCTTTGTGGTGTTAAACCTACAGTCTAATTCTAATGCCGCGTACACACGAGCGGACTTTACGGCAGACTTTGCCCGGCGGACTTTTCGACGTACTTTCCGACGGACTTTCTGAATGAACAAACTTGCCTACACACAATCCACCAAAGTCCGTCGAATTCGTACGTGATGACGTACGACCGGACTAAAACAAGGAAGTTCATAGCCAGTAGCCAATAGCTGCCCTAGCGTGGCTTTTTGTCTGTCGAACTAGCATACAGACGGCGGACTTTTCGACCGGACTCGATTTCAACGGATTGATTTAAAACAAGTTTCAAATCTAAGTCCGTCCAACTTTTGAGAAAACAAAGTCCGCTGGAGCCCACACACATCGAATTGTCCGACGAAATCCAGTCCGCCGGGCAAAGTCCGCCGTAAAGTCCGCTCGTGTGTACGCGGCATAATTCCCATTTCAACAGTCCCGGGGGTACAAAGTCCGTGGGGGGAGTATTTATGAGATTGTAGGCCAACGATAGCGTGTGTGGTAAAGCTCCACCCATGGTCTTTTTAATCCCATCACTCTCCCACCTACCAGGTGTGTCTCTTGAAGAATACAAATTTGGGGGGAATATTTTTTGAGGTACTCAAAAACCAGGGATCACTTAATTTTGTGGTTTAGACCCCTAACATTCCAGGACACAATTTTTATAGGGGCCATTGTGGAGTACAATAGAGTGGACTATTGGAGGGTTCAGTACTTCCCAGACCCAGAGCAGAGAATACCCCACTCAACCCGAGGCTCAACAGAGATATCCATATGTCTACAGCTGCCGACCCTAAAGTCAACAAGCACTTAAAATACTCATAGCAGACGTAGTAAAACAGTAGTATGTAGTATAAGGCACAAAAGAAGGCAATGAAAAAAGAACAGAACTGAAACAAACCAACCCCCCCCCCCCAGCCCACCCCACACCTCCAATTGTAAACCATGGGGTGATTTTGTACCCAAACCAAACTTGTTGAACATTTTAGATAGGAGAAATCTCCTTTGGGGGCAGTGCGTAATACCAAGCGCACCAAAGACCTAGAGCTCCATATTGGAGCTAGGGAGCTCCGCCCAGAACCGGTCTTAAAGACCACTATTACCAAGGGAACCTGCACATAATTGTCTTTCCAGGAAACCCAGGCAACAGTTTTCACCTAGAACAATCTAGGGGCACAATCTTAGTTACATATATATAAATTGTTCATAACCACCCAAAGGGAGAGAAAGAGTTATGGACCACAACTCAACCTAAGTACATAAATCATCTCTCCACTTCACTTAGAACAGTCTAAGGGCACAATCTTAGTTACATATAAATTGTTCATAACCACCTATAGGGAGAGAAAGAGTTATGGACCACAACTCAACCTAAGTACATAAATCATCTCTCCGCTTCACTTAGAACAGGCTAAGGGCACATTCTTAGTTACAGTTTAATCTCCCATAACCCCCTATAAGGAGAAAGAGGGTATGGGCAATAACACAACCTAAACACGTAGGCCATCCTTCCCCTTCACTTAGAACAGTCTAAGGGCACATTCTTAATTACAGTTAAAACACCCATAACCACCTATGAGGAGAGAGAGAGTTATGGACATTAACACAGCCTGAGTATGTAAACCATCTCTCCCCTTCACTTAAAACAGTCTAAGGGCACATTCTTATTCAGTTATATCACCCATAATCATCTGTAGGGAAAAAGAGAGTTATAAACATTACTTCAACCAAGTATTGAAATCTTTCCTTCCCGTCGTTAGATCGAGATCTGAGTTCCCAGTGGCAAGATGGTAAAGATCTTTAGTTCCCTTTACGGTTGGCGGGAAAGGTAAGTCCACACGTTAGTTCGATGTCCGTAGCCCCTGGTGGGGGGACCCGAGATGCCAAGTTCCAGCCACATAAGTTCACCCGCTGTTGAAGACAAAATATATACCACCCCAAAAACCACTCCCAGAGGGAAATATCAGGACATTCCGAAGACAGGGTGCATACCCACGGGGAGGAAAGGGAAGGAAGCCTCAAATAGCGCGTGCCGCTAATATATAGGTGTGATCCTCAATTCAGTCTTGAAGAATATACCCGACTTCCATATAAATATGAGCCCGGGAACCGCGCTCACAGGGATAAAACCCCTCTCCCTCCAGCCCCCACAACAGACAGTATGCCTTCCAGAATAGGCTTCGGGGGATGCTTGTAGGGTAGATCAGCCAACAGGATGTATTTGTAGAGGAAAGTGTACATCACCTATTATTGCGCACACCACTGGGAATCTCCAGAGCATTTGAAGAATAATCGTTAAACAGCTTAGCGTTGCCGAGGAAGGGAATCAATCCATCTGGATGCCTCCTCCGGAGAAACAAAGAACTTAGTAGTCTCGCCATCAATCACTCTGAGACGCGCTGGAAACATCATGCTATATTTAAGACCCTTACTCCGCAGTTGGGCCTTGATCTGGTCGAACGACCTGCATTGCCGTTGTGTTTCCAGTGAGAAATCCGGAAATAGCATGATCTTCACATTTTCATGGCGTAGTTCTCCTATCTTTCTGGCCTCTCTAAGAACGAGATCTCGGTCTCTAAAGTTTAGAAGGCGGAAAATAAATGTACGTGGCGGAGCACCAGGTGGGCCCAGGGCCGACGGCATCCTATGAGCCCGCTCTACTGCAAAATGAGGGGAGAATGGCGCCTGCGGGAGGAGCGTACGCAGCATTTGCTCTGCATAGGCCTCAGGATCTCTCCCCTCGACCTTCTCCGGAAGACCCACCATGCGCAAATTGTTCCGACAATTTCTATTTTCCTGATCTTCTGCTCCGGATTTAATTGCCTTCATTTTAACCTGTAGTGTGCGGAGGGAGGCAGAATGTTCCCTGACCGTATCTTCGGTCTCCCCCACTCTCCGCTCCGCTTCATTCAGTCTATCTTGGTGCTTATCCATGTCCCGCCTGATAAGGCCCATTTCAAGCTGCATCTGCTCAATCTTGGTGGTTAATGTTGTTTGGCAGCCCATGATAGCTTGCATGAGCGCCTGGAACTGATCTGCTCCCAGCTGAGGCAGCTCAGCCTGCTCCGTCTGAGACGCCATGCTAGTGTAGGCCGTCCCGCAAACACCTCTGGCTGTCGGCGGGGTCCTAGGAGCCTGCTGCCTCTTCCTTTGGGAACCGGAGCTTCCCCTTCTCATACCCGACTGCCTCCTCTACCTCCCGGGAGTATCAGGGCGAGGATATGTCCCCTATAACCGGATGAGATGTCGGTTCAGCACGGAGCTCCCTTCCCACACGTCCTATCTGGTCGCCATCTTGACCACGCCCCCGACTGTCTTTGTTGGAATGGAAAAGAAGCATTACTGATATCAATGACAGAAAATACCTTGTTCTCTGGGTAGAGGTCGTTCAGGAGGACATGCGGGTCTGGGACCACCGGGGCCCTCGGTAATACGGCCCTATTGACCGCCTATAAATCCTATAAATCCTGCACGAGTCTCCACCCATCTTTCCCTCCCTTATGGTTCCTATACCTCTGAATCCCTCGGGATTTTAGTTTCTCATCTGTCAGTTGGTCCCAATCCGTGATAAGTTCTCCTAGCTCATGCCATAATACCTTGGGGTTTTGGGTGACCGAACACGAGGTACAGTATCCTGCCTGTATATTTGCAGAATAGGCTGTGGTAGGAGACAAGTACCCACGCCATTTCCTTCCTTATCACAGTCCAGGATTTTTAAGAACACTTCAGTGTTAGTGAGACTCATTAACTGTTTCTCATAGGACTTATCTGGCCCAGAGGTCTTTCTGTAGTACATGGTGCAATAGAGGTTTGTCTGGACCTTATACCTTTCCCTCACATGCTCTTCGTCAATTATTTCTGCCAGGGTTTTGGGTATATTTAATCCCTCAGTTTGCAAATTCAGGCTGTACCAGTATCGGGGCTCATTATCCACAGCTGTGATTTGTTTTTCACACAGCCGATGGGCACTGAGACCTCCCTCCACTGGTACGATAGAAATATCAAGAGCGTGTAACATGTCTCTACCCAACAAATTAACAGGACATTTAGTCGAAATTACAATTTTACACTGAGCCTTTTTACCTGTCTTTGGATCTTCCACAGTAAGGCCTTCAGACATGACCTCCTGGTGCATCAACCCATTTTGCAGATTTTACATATACTACACCTTTTTTCTTTACCCCTGGGGGCATATCCAGTGGGTGTATTAGGGTCCTACAAGCCCCAGTATCAGAGAGAAATGTTACCCATCTACCCTTCACAACCAAGGTTATTTCTGGCTTGACTTCAGCATGCAAACAAGTTTCAACAGTGCACACATCCAAAATTTCTGATTCTTTCTCATCATTTTCTTCTTTATCTCTCTCCCTGCAGACATACCAACATCTTCTAGTCATGCTTCTTCCTCTCTGTTTGACCTGCATTCTTTTGCCAAATGCCCTCTTTTACCACACAGGAAACACTCCCCCCTCTTCTTTTTCCCCTCATAATCCTGAATGCGGGGCCTTGTTTGGGGGTTTCCCATCCTTCTGTTCTCCTTCTCAATGACATACACATCATTACCTTCACCTACCATAAACACCTGTCAGTAACTTGGTAGGAGGCCGAAATGCTGGGAGGTCTCCCCTTGCGGCCGAGCACAGCACACCACTGAAGGTGGAACAGCAGGTGTGGTGCCCACAGAAGCACGGGTGCAGTGGAATAACTGAATAGCGGAGCCGGGAGCCAGGCCAGGGGTCATTTACAGAGAGACAGTCCAGGATCAGAATGACCTAAGATCAGCTGCGTCTTAGTACAGGGAGCAAGATAAGCAGAGTCCAAAAGCCAGGCCGGGGTCAGATGCTGGGAGCAGGCAGGAGGAAGTCAGGTGCAAGCCAAAGGGTCAAGCCAGAGGATCAGGAAGAGCAGGTCAAAACAAGACGGGTCGGTACACAGGAGATCAGATCAGCAGATAATACAGGGCACAGGAACACAGGCGGAGCTGAAGACAAACCAGCAATTGCAGACACCAGCAGACTTCCTTATATAGGCCCATGTGACCTGCTGGTAGAGATACTGGGTCCTTAAGTCATTCTCCTGCCAGAGATGTTGGGTCCTAAAGTCCTTCTCCTGCCATAAGTGCTGGTAGAAATGCTGGGTCCTAGAGCCCTTCTCCTGCTGTTGATTCCCTGACAGCCTCTGAATGCCCATTTGGGCCATTTTCTCAGGGTATTTGGCCCAAAACTCTCGGACGAATCTAGGGGCATGTACATTGGCCTCAGGTTCCCAGGAGCTCTCCTCAGGTGGATACCCTTTCCATTTAATTAAGAACTGAATTGTCCTACCTCTCCGTCAACAGTCAAGGATGGATTCCACTTCAAATTCAGTCTCGTCTCCTACCAGGACCGGAGGTGGGGGTACTTCTTCTCTCCCTGGAAAAGAACTAGAAATGGCATGTTTAAGAAGTGCAACATGAAATACAGGGTGGATCTTATAAGATTCAGATAAGGCAAGTTCGAAGGCTACTGGATTTATTTCGCGTTTAATTTCAAAAGGACCAACAAACTTTGGCCCCAACTTTCGCGATGGACATGGCAGTTTGAGGTTTGCAGATGAGAGCCACACTTTGTCCCCCACTTTAAAGGCAGGGTTTCCTCTTCTTTTCTTGTCATATTATTTCTTATACCCTTCTTGGGCTTTCCGCATTGTGTCCTGGAGAATTTGATAATTGGTTTGAATGAAATTTATTCTGTCTTGAACTGCCGGAACTGAAGATTCGGGGATGATATTGGGTAGAAATGAGGGATGGTAGTCATAATTCGCCCAGAAGGGTGACTGATTGGTAGAAGCATGCACAGAGTTATTGTATGCGAATTCCGCACAGGGCAATAATGAAATCCAATCATCCTGAGAAAAGGAACAAAAACATCTTAGATACTGTTCTAGCGTTTGGTTAGTCCTTTCTGTTTGACCGTTGCTCTGGGGATGGTAGGCTGTGGAAAAACATGTTTCAATTGACAGCAATTTGCAAAGGTTCCTCCAGAACCTAGAGGTGAATTGAACACCTCTATCTGACACAATGTTGTCTGGTACACCATGCAATCTGACTATTTCTTTGAGGAAAGTTTTCGCTGTGTCCATGGCGGAAGGTGTGCCCATCATTGGCAAGAAGTGTGCCATCTTGGATAGCCGGTCTACTACACCAAGATGGTTGTGAATTCTTCTGAAGGGGGTAAATCCACGATAAAGTCTAATGAAATGTTTTTCCAAGGCTGTTCCGGGACTGGCAGAGGTCTTAACAGGCCCCAGGATTTAGCGTTGGACCCCTTATTGTGCTGACATGTTGTGCAAGAATTGACATACTCCTTACAATCGGATCTCAGAGTGGGCCACCATAAAGACCGTTGGACCAGTTCGGTCATTTTTTGGACCCCAAATTGGCCGGCCAATTGGTGGTCGTGAAAAGTTCTTAAGGCCTGAAGCCTGGCTTGCTGTGGGACAAAAATCTTGTTTTGATGCCAAAGGAGCCCCTCCTGGCTTCTTAGAGAGGAGATTTCTGCCTCCGTGCACTGGGTGGATGCCTGCTCAATTGAAATCCTAAAATCAGGCTGGATCAAGAGGAAATTTTGAGGTGACAGAATTGAACTGGGTGTGACCTCTTCCGGGGTGTCAGGGAACATTCGGGACAAGGCGTCGGCTTTTCCATTCTTAGACCCTGGGCGGAAGGTGATATGGAAGTTAAACCTAGAAAAGAATAGAGCCCATCGAGCCTGCCGGAGTTTCAATCGCTTGGCCGAGATATTCTAGGTTCTTATGGTCTGTAAAGATTAAGATAGGATGGACGGCACCCTCCAGGAGATATCTCCATTCCTCCAGAGCAGTCTTAATTGCCAAGAGCTCCCGATCCCCCATGTCGTAGTTCTTCTCCGGCTGACTCATCTTCCGTAAAGAGAAGGCCACGGGATGAAGTAGGGCTTTGGGCCCCTGACCTTGGGAAAGAACTGCCCCCATGGCTACTTCGGAGGCATCAACTTCCAGGACATAGGGTAAGGTAGGATCAGGATGCTGTAAGATAGGTGCGGAGGTAAAGAGGAGCTTCAGTTGATCGAACTTAGTTTGTGCTGCTACTGACCACTGGAATCTGGTATGTTGGCGGGTTATCTGGGTGATAGGCACTACAATGCTAGAGAAGTTCTTTATAAATCTCCTGTAGAAATTTGCAAAGCCGATATACCTCTGAACACCCTTCTTATCAGATGGAGCCGGCCACTCAAGGATAGCCTTCACCTTTTGAAGATCCATTGCTACCCCATTAGTGGTGATGATGAGTCTGAGGAATTGGATTGTCGTCTTCTCAAAGTCTTCTCACATTTCTCGGCTTTTACATACAATCCATGTGTTCTGAGGATGCCCAGTACCTTTTTACATGCCTTCTCCTGCCATAAGTGCTGGTAGAGATGCTGGGTCCTAGAGCCCTTCTCCTGCTGTTCTATTGCTATCAATTTGTTCACCGGGTCTCCAAGAAATTTTGTAACCGTTGCTGTAAGGGGGGTCCCTTGTGGACTCTTCTGGACAGCAAGAGTCATCTTGAGAGGGGGGCTAGCTGCAGCCATAGGAGAATCAGTTGCATCTGCGGGTGACCCAGGTGACCAGGGGGGAACAACAAACAGTGGAGAGCCAGGTTGCATGGTAAAAGGGTTATTCGTCGATAGTCAAGGGATCAGTGGGGTGGCTTATTGCATGCCTCTGTCCCATACGGTGGTGGGGACTGCAGGTCTGCGATAGGATATAGGGAATTGGGAGCAGGTGCTGAAGTCAGTGGGGGAGCAGCGACTGTCGGTGGGGTTGGCGAGTTCTCCAAAGTATGTGCGGGGGCTGTCGGGTGCATTTGGTTTGTTGCGTTTTGTTCAGCCAATACTTGCTGAACTAAACTTCAGAGGACGGTCATATTATTGTCCTCCTCTTTGTTCAAAAACATAGTCTTTTTATGGTTTTCTGAATTTAACCTACGGTTAGCCTCCTTAAGCCATTTCTTTGCCTGGGGAAGACCTAATTTCTTCTGTTTCCTTATTTTCGTGCCGGCATCATTTTTAAGCTTTCTACACAGGATTACACAACAATCCTTATTTAAAAATGCATCAAAATCATACTTTGTTTTCCACATCTTAAGAAATTTCACATTCTCTTTGTCTAGACTACACATATACTTAGCATCTTCATTCATACCAACAGATTTTCCATGGATCATACCTATTTTGTTTATTATGTACACGGAGCTCTTTTTTTGTTAATGTCTTCTCACAATGACACAACACATGCACACAGTATCTTATCATGTGCAGTCACTCACAGAATTTCTGGCTGTGATATATCACTTCTAGATTACTGATCTTGTGTCCTGCTAAAACACCTGTTACTTAATACTTCACTAATTTGTAGAGAGCATTTACAGAATTACAAGGAGACTGAGTTCTCCCGACTGTTCTTTCATCCTATCAAAACATTTAATATTTCAATCCTTGATCCAAGGGTATTTATGTGCCTGCTCAGGGTTTATACAACATATGAGGCTGGCTTGAATGCTGGGGTCCACCAAAATGTCTTCTGTTTGTTACCTGGAAATCTATCAGGCCACACCCTTGTATCAACAGGGGATTCTTTAGGTTTTGATCTAGGAGTATTTATGTGTCCCCACAGGAATTTTCTGCAGCTTACAAGGCTGTCAGGATCTAAGATCCAGTTGACAAGTTTCCTTTATCTGCACCTGGATATTAGTATGGGACCATACCCCTATATCAAATGACAATTAACCCGGAGAAACAAACAAGAACACACAAGAGAGAACACCCGCAGTGCTCGACTGCCGCCAGGTCACCCTGAGTGCGTCTTCCCAAAACGCGGGCTAGTCACTAGGTCTGCCCATACAGGATGGCCACAGACAGATCTATACTGGGAATATGTGACCACTTATTTCCCCTCAACAAGAGTAAAGCAGATAGAACAAAAACAGATAAACATTCGATCAATTTCTATATTGTATGTAGTATTAAAATCCCTTATTCATTAAATTCCTAATCAAGTCTAACCCAAAAGGTTAATAATAAAATAAAAATCTTACCTTGTTCAGAGAGCGGTCTTATGTGCTGATCCGATAAGTCTCTGCCCGGGAGGCATTAGTTCAGCAGCCAGGCCTCTCTTTAACGTCTAATTTAAAGCAGGGGTTCACCCACACCGCCAAAAAAAAATAATATTAAAAGCCAGCAGCTACAAATACTGCAGCTGCTGACTTTTAATACATGGCCACTTACCTGTCCCAGGGTCCAGCGATGTCGGCAGGGGACGCCGAGAACCCGCTTGGTTCTCGGCAGCTGCCGCCGCCATCCTGGGTGGGGGAATCAGGAAGTGAAGCGTTGCGGCTTCACTTCCCGGTTCCCTACTGCGCATGCGCGAGTCGCGCTGCGCGTCCCAAGTGGTCCCCGCTCTCTCCTGAGAGCTGTGTGTTCCCAGCAGACAGCGCGGTGGGGACGGGAAGAGGCGTAGACTCCCATGGGAGTCTATGCCGGAAGTGGGTGCAAATACCTGTCTTAGACAGGTATCTGCACCCCCCTCCCCCCTGAAAGGTGCCAAATGTGACACCGGAGGGGGGGAGGGTTCAGAAAAGCGGAAGTTCCATTTTTGTGTGGAACTCTGCTTTAAGACGAGGGACTTACAGTTTTGCCGTACGGTCATCCGTCACTGAGTTGATCCAGTGCGTCTCGGGAACTTGGACTTCCGGCTCTCGAAGGATCAAATTGTTACAGAAATACATCACTGTCTAAGACCGTCCTCTGTAATTAAGATAACATTTATTGCATATGCAAGAGAAATGAATTACATTTGCATTACAAGCTCATGTGGTGTCATTTCATTTCTGAAGAGAATATTGTAGTACATGTCTTTTTTATAGGCCCTGGACACCCCCATTTCCTGTTTTAAAAATGCCCAGTCACGTGTGTTTCAACTTTATTCTGAACACAACAGGAAAGGTGGAAGTATCCGTTACAGACTTTTTTATATACATTCACAATAATTATACAGGATACTGACTTGGAAACTCCCCAAGCCAACACAAAAATACAGGATGTATTCAAATAATGCAAGTCTAAGCATATTATCACTAAGCTATATAATGAAAGTCTAAGCATATTATCACTAAGCTATATAATGCAGGTCTAAATTATATCTAGGCCATAAATAAACAATATGGCGTTTTTTCATAACTGACATTTAAAGTATAATTTCTCTAACATTTTCCACACAACTCTTTCAACAAAAGTCAATTGTTCAATCGACTTTTGTTGAGCTGGGTGATTCCAAAAGGGGGAAAAGCTGTGTGATCACCAGTAGATATGTGCCAAAGGGAAAATTGTGTTTTGTTTAATTTCGGATAGATTCATCATGTTATTAATTTAGGTTTCGGATTTCGTTTAGTTTAGTTTTCGTTAAATTTAGTTTAGATTTAATTAAAATTTGTTTAATTTATTCATTTTTAAACGCATTCCAACTTTAAAGAACAATTGGAATTAGAATTTTGCGTCAGAATTAAAAGGCCTGAGCCCTTAAAAAAAATGATGTATTGTAAGAGGAACCCCACGCGAAAATGTAAAAAAAAAACCCTGATCCCGCCCCCCCTCCATGTGAATGGGTATAACATCGTACCCCTGCCCATTCACAAAAAAAGTGCCAAAGGGCCTGGTATGCTATTGCCGGCATTGTTTTCTTTACATTCATTTGTCAGTGGGGAAGCCTGCTGACAGACGATGACTCATGGTTGTTAAGGACGCGGGCGGCGCCAGCTGCTTAAAAACCAGCTATTTATTTACACAGAATTTGAAACAAATTGCACATGTCTAGTCACCAGTGCCTACCTACTACCTAGGCTGAAGACTTGGAAGCCACAATCTATGATAAGAAACTTTTAATATTTATTACTAAGGTTTTTTCCTATGTATTCAGCTAGCAGGAGCAGTGACAAAGAATGATTCATTTTTAGTGAAAGGTCCTCTTGAAGATGTTACAGCATGGAGCCACATGATAGTGGTAGTATAGGGAGTGCAGAGTGCAATTATTATCAGATGAAATGTTCATCCAGTCAGACAGCCATATGACTCGAACCACCAGGGGTTGTTGTGAGGACCGCAGTAGCCTGCTGAATCAAAACAGTCGCTGACTCCTCCAGGCTCTTTGCCTTCCTGGTTCTTTTTGTTGGAACTCGGAGGGGAGGAACCAGGCTGCTGGGCACGGCCACCTCCTGGCTGCCACTTTCCATGGCCTCCTCCTGGCTGAGACTTTCCTGTGTATGAAAATGGGACATAGTTTTAGTTTTTTCTTCATCAATCACACACAATTTTGAGCTCATGACTATTGCAAATTGAATGTTAACAAATAGAAAATACTATCATTCTGACCCCAGCATTTTTCATTCTTGTCCCAATCATTTTTGGCTACTATTGTCTACTATTGCCTATTGATATGTAAACCACTTTGTTAAATCAGAAATTAGTGATCAATAATAACATCTAGTTAACATCATTCAATTTTTGACTAGAAATATGTTGAACAATGCTATACCTGGCTCAAGCTGGGCTCCTCCACATCTTCTTCCTGGGTGGAAGGCCCAGGTGGGACTTCTGAAGCCTCATCTGATGTGGAAGGAAGTGTGGAAGGAAGTGTGGAAGGAAGTGTAGATAGTGATGGCCTGGGTTCACTCTGGTCTGACAAAAAAACGCAGTCTGTCCTAGTACCAGAGACTGGGGACATAAACGTCATCTGCTGCTGCTCCTGATCTCATGGATTCCTGGACCTTCTTGCACTCCCTATTATATGTGCTCCTCAGGCCACCAATTTTGGACTTCAAATAGGGGATGTCTGCCGTGGGAGTCACCGGCTTCACCAATTCCAACAGGTGCTCCAGCGCTGCCTTCCTCTTTAGCTTGTTGGAGTATTCTCTGTGTTTGACTTGCCACAGACATAGCAGCTTCCTGTACATGTCTATGAAGTTTGGCAGGAATTCTAGGTCAGTAAATGTATCCATTTTCTCTGCAAGACACAACACAAGACAAACCTTAATGTCAGGCTCAACTCTCCTAATCTCCATCTCACATCTCCTAATCTTGTCCCAATATAGGCCTCAATCTAAAAGCAGTATATGGCCATTAACCACTGATGCCTCAAGTTAAAATTGTACCTTCGTTTGCACGATCGGCGCTTAGGCTACTCCGTCCTCCGCTACTCCATCCTCCGCTCACAGATTGTACGTACGACGCATGCATGTTATGCTTTATATACACTGTGCATATGTGAAACTCCGCCCCTGACCTTCTTTCTAGTGTATTCCCCGCCCTTCTCTTTCGGCGCAGTGAGAGAGCACATGGCGGAGCAACAGCAGGTGCGTGATAAAAGCAGCAACGAGGAGGACGACAAAAGCCCTGAGGAAGGCAGTTCCCAATCCAGGAGGAGATATAAGGCCTCAAATATGTTCTTTGTAGAGATGGTGGAGACTGTGGACATCTTGAAGAGGGCCGACTATGATGGGAAGTATGGACCGTACAGCAACTCAAATGTGAGAAAGGTCAAGATCATGACTAAAGTTGTGAGAAGTCTGCACAGAAATTTTGGGGTACGACGAGCCAAGGAGCAATTGAGGAAACGCTGGTCAGACCTGAAATTGAGGGAGCAAGATCAGTACAGAAGGATCAGGAAAGTGCTGCAAAAAAATTAAGTATTTGTCATGTGTTCCTATTATTATTGTTACTTTAGTGCTGCGCCATGTGCTTTTCTTTACTGTTGTACAGTTTAAAAGGGCAAGTTTCAAGTTCGTGGGCACAGTAATTGTTCGTAGTAAACATTGTTAGTTCGCCCACTAATACGATTTTTTTGGCAGATCCCGGTTAACTACATTTGTTCATGCCTATTTGTATTAAAATAAGTTTATTACATTGTTGTCTAGATGGGTTTGTAATTAGAATGAAATGCAAACTAGATTCAGTGTAAGGAGAGGACACTCAGCAGCTGTTTACACATCTGGACGCAGGAGCACTAGTGTGGGACACCAGTACACCCTTTTTAGGGTGTCCCACACAGGTGCTCCAATGGATACTAGGGGTCTCTCCATGTGTAAAACTTTAAAAACAAAAAAGGTAAGTATTCCAGCTTTAGAAATGGAAAAAAAACATGTTTTCAGCTTGGAACTCTGCCAAAACAGACAATTGTACGACACTTCCAAGCAATGTTTCATATTCCTATTTCTTGCCTCAAATATCTGTGTGCTATGTATACATTTTTTTATTCAGATAGGGGAGAAGAGAATCGTGACATCTGAGGACACCACGAATCCCACTACACATGAAGAAGGGGAAATCCCCACACACCATGAAGAAGATGTGGAGGGAGAGGTTCATGAAGTGGGCGAAATAGTGACCACAACAGGTCAGTGTCTGAGACCAAAGCTTCAGGTAATAGATGTATGCCTGCATATTTATAATACATGGTGTGTTTATTTTTAGGTGATGTGGATGTTGTGGAAGAAGAAACTCATTTCAACAGTGCAAGTGCACAGATCCTCATCAGTGAGATCATGGTGCACAACAGGATTTAGAGATGGTCAAGCAAAGCATCAATGATGTCCAAAAAAGAAATGAACAACATCATTGATGTTTTAGGCAGAATTTAAAAACAACAAAAATTGTAAAGTTGCTTGTTGTATTTTATATTTTTGAAAATTTTTTTAAGTAATTTGAAAGCCAAATTTTGAAGATACACACAGTGTGTCAACATGTGCTATCTGCCATCATGGGATATCAATGTACGCGTTTTGTGGGTGCAGCCACTTCCTCGCAACTAAAGTAGATGAGAGGAAGCGGTTGCACCCCTGAAACACATCCATTGATCCTCCATGATGGGAGCTAGCACATGTTGACATTAGGCATGGGATCAGGAGGGAAATCCACATTTTGACTCCCAATTTGTGTGCATCTTCAAAATTTGGCTTTTACAGGGGTGACATCACCCCATCTGATGAAGGCAAATTCAACACAGTTTTGACATACTAATGTCTCATATTGCCTTCACTTTATCAAAGTTGAACTTTATAAGTTCCTGAGTTGTGTATGTTATGGTTTTAAACATGCCTGTTTAGTCAAAAAAGGCTATATCTACTGTTAAACATAAATGTTACAAAACCAATGTTGGTTTGTTAAAAAAAACATTTATAACGCACATGTGAATGTGCTTCGAGTAAAATGTTTTATACTCAACAATGTGTGGCTTCTTCTTTCAATGCTCAATACCAGCTTTGGGAGTAAGTTGGTGTAGTTACAGTGACAATGGGGGTTATTTACTAAAGGCAAATCCACTCTGCACTACAAGTGAATTTTCAAGTGTACTTGCAGTGCACTTGTAGTGCAAAGTGGATTTGCCTTTAATAAATAACACCCATGGTGCTCTAAAATTTGCCCAAATCAGGCCATTTTAAGGACTACAAGCAATTAATCCATGGAGTTGAAAAGGATGATTATTTTTATCATTAATGCATTACATACATTAACAACAAAAACAAGTTGTGTGTGTAGCAGACCCACAACATAATAGCTGAAGAAGAGATTGTCACCTCATGTATCAAATAAGTTACGTTTGCACTATTGAAGAAAATGGCCAAAAATAAAAGGCCATTGGAGAACCTAGGAGACAGATAAGAAACACAAGCAGTAAATCAAATGAAATATGAGTTCAGTTTCTAAAAAAAAATGTTATTTTAAACATGTTTATAGATTCATATCATATCAATGGCCCCCCTACCCGCAAAGTACTCCAGATACTTTTGGCGAAATTCACAGGCGCTTTGGGGGGCAAGCCAGGACGGCCAGGTTCAAGAGCCGTCAGTTCTTTGATCCGGTAATAAGCTGACCTCAGTCCCAACTGAGGCCACATAGTTTGATGCATTTTTTCGCAAAAAGTTATGTAATATGCAGCATGCAAGAACGATTTGATTGATTTTATATTCCGCCATGTTGATAGGCATTTTCCACCACTCTTCTGGCTCTGGCTCTGGGCAGCTGGTAATTAAAAACCCTCTGGTCCGGGGTGAGGGTCCTCATCTAGAATGGCCGCAGAAGATGGTCCCCCCAAAAAAAAGCTTAATCTGCGACAAAGACAAACGGGAGTCCCACCACATTATCTTCAGGAGGTGGCAACTTCAAGCTGCCATTCTGGACCCGTCTGAAGAACTCTGTCTGAGAGATGACTCCACCATCCGACATCCGGCCATTTTTCCCCACGTCCACATACAGAAACTTGTAAGTCCCCGACACCAACACAATACTATTATACCCCTTATAATTATAATAGTATGACCCCGAGTTGGGGGGTGGGATAATGCGGATGTGCTTCCCATCTATTGCCAGTTGGGGAAGTCCCACTGCTGGGTAAACTGGGAGGCCACAGTCTGCCATTCCTGTGGGTTTGAAGGAAACTGTGGAGTCAAACAAGAAAAAAAAATAGTACTTTTGCACATAAATATAGCAAGCAGATTGAACACAAACATTCTTGGCCAACATAAGTATAACATTTCTTGAAATGAGTATTTAAAGACAAAAGTATAAGGTCCACTTATCAGATTCCTCACCCCCTCTGATGGCCCATTGTAAAAATTTTAGGGGGGGGGGGGTGTTTTGGATAGGTAACCGTCTCCACTTCATTGAGAACTGAATGCATAACTAATGTGTGTTACTTTGGCCAGCCCCTCCTTACACTATTGGCAGCCCACTGGACAGGTAAAAAGTGTCATAATACAAAATTATGAATGCACACTGTACAAATTGAATCACATTTTTACATTCTGCAATTACCTATCAAGATAATAGGAGAACAAAACTTGAAACAGTACCATTTGAAAGTATTCAGGCAGGCCTTTGCACTACATGCTTTGGTGAATTCATCCATAAATATGACCACAAAATAAGTAGGTATAGTGTGTATGGGTTTGGCAAAGTCAGCAGATAGAGGATTGGTATCGGCTGGCTTAGCAGTCCAGGGGGGTTCCAAATGAGTTCGGGCCCCCCAAAAAAAGCCTCTTGTACTCTGCCTGAATGTAAGGACAACAATAAAACATTTGGACACATTTTAGGGGTTTTTTAGGGTAAGCGCTACAATGGAGCTGACAAAATACATTGTTAAGTGACTAGGCTAGGTGTTTATGGACCCAGGATAGCAAGCTGGGGAGGTTAGTGAAGGCAAATATGCATGAAGGGAAAAAAAGGAGCATTAAAAGCTTCCAGCATGCATGAGGACAAAGAGGACATTCACAGCATATTACAATCATGGTAATTAAGGAATTATGAAATAAATACAATACATTAGCAAACATTAAATGCATAAAATGTGATGTTAAAGGATAAAACTTACCTTAATATAGTCCTTCTGCAGGACCTGAATAATGGCAGAACAGGTCTCTGGAATAATGATTCCCAGAGCCTGGGGGGAGATTCCAGTCGTAAACTTGATATCCTGGAGACTTCTCCCCATCACCAAGTACCGCAAGGTGGCGACGAACCTCTGCTCTGGAGTGATGGCTTGCCACATGCAGGTGTCCTGCTTCATAATATAAGGGGACAGCAAAGTCAACAGACGGTGAAAAACGGGGTCCGACATTCGGAGTCAAATCCTGAAATCATCAGGATTATTCTCCTGGATCTCCTGCAACAAAGGCATGTGCGAGAATTGGTCACGCTGGAGCAACCAATTCTTCGTCCATTAACTCCTCCTCGCCTTGTTCATGGACTGGACTTGGGTCAAAGCAAGAACTTCAACACCAAGCCCAAGCACAGCACGAACTCTACAATGAGAACGTACCCACAACATGGCTTGAAAACGGTTGGCTGGTCAGAACGAACTAACAGAATGCACTGAAAATTAGAAAGAACCTGAGAAGAACGATCTGAAAATCAGTAACGAGCGGACAAGAACGCACTGAAAAACAGAAGCAAACTATTAAATAGAACGTAAAAAATGTATTTAATCTAGTATGCCTGCAGCAGAATTTACCTACAGGCACTACACAGAAAAAATCAGAGGCGCTATTGATCAATAAAAGTGAACATGTGCTACAAACCAGTGATGGTGTGACCCCCTAAAGGAGTCAGCGTATCCAAATAATTAAAGTGAACCGACAAAAACTGTGTAAAAGAAAAATGTTCAAGACCATACATAAAATGCACTCAATGTGTGGTAATAATACAGTGATGGTGTGACTCCCTCCGTATAACTCACCATCAATGAGTGAATCTTTTAAACAAAAATAATAATGCCTCTCCAGTGATAAAGTGCAAAATATTCATGCTAAGCATGCATTATATACATAGAAAATATTCACACTTTCAAAATTTCAGTCCAAAAAAATAACATGACATCACACGTGATGAATAGTGTCCTAAATAAGTGTTCAATCTTGATGCAACCAGGTGATACCATAAATCATCCACCTCTCCCTTGGTGCACGGTGCTTCCACTCCCTTAAGAATAACACTCACCGACTAGCTTTGCCTGCACTCTCATGCACGGCAAAAATCGCTTATTTACCACCCCCGGGTAATAGGATCAGTCGTTGTTTCCACGGTGATTGTTTCAACATGAGGCCCACATGAAAGAAATAATAAGCGCTCCAATAGTGTGAACCAATTAAACACTTTTATTAAAATCACTGCAATCTTCTAATATATCACTCACATTTAAAACGATAAAAATCAGCCAAACGATTAAAGTGCAGATCACATCAAACTGTGTATAGTGGAACCAAACTGCAACAAATGGTCACGGCGGACCCGAGGTGTGTCGGCGCACAGCGTTCAATCTCACCACCTCCCTGACAGCTCCTCCGCGCCTCCGTGTACTCACAAACTTTCTCCCTCCATGAGGATAGCAGCACTGTGTTTTACGTATTACGGCCACGCCCCCGACATGTTTCGTCACAAGATGACTTATTCATGGGATAGGCCGCATTCCCCATCAATCACCCCTTATATGCATATTCAGCCTGCGTCTAACAAGCCGCGCTTTGCGCCTGCGCACATCTCGGGTCCCCGCTGTCTGAATTACGCTGGGAGCTTCACAGCGGTGCAAAGCAGGGGTCAGATCGAATAATGACATGGACTGATGTTGACAACAATGAATACATACTGATTGGTTTAAATGACACACACGGTTATACCCTACATTGATCACTCCATTGCAAACCTTAGTACGGGTTGACATTAACTGCCTAAACATCCGCTCTCCGAATTAGGTTCGTAAGGCTCATAGAGTAAATTGTCTCTCTATATATATGCACCTCACTACTCCATATACCTATATATATTAAAGACATCAGTCATATATACACATGGTAAGATGCTGAATAGTGGATTATTTTATTAAATCTATAAGTGAAAATAGACCCGGAAAATAAAAAATAAAATATTAAAATATTAAAATGTTATAATTAATCTTCATTAAAAATAAATCCCATGTGTGATAACTAGCTAATGTGCATGTTGAATGACAATAAACTTAAATCTAGAAACATGGATACATTAAATGTATTGCAGTATGTAATGAGTACTTTCTATGAGGATTAATGATGAATGACAAAAATCGCATATAAAAAAACGCATGTAAAAATCGCATATAAAAATCGAATGGAGTTTATCCATAGATCCCAATCTACCTCAGATTTGATCATACCTAATAAACTGTACATGTGGGATTTTCTCGACTAGTGGATCCGCCACCCAAGCCTTCACAAACTATGGATATGTTCCTTAGCCCTGGTTAGGAATAATTCATCCCTAGGGGATTAAAAATAAATTACCACTAAAAGTCATTGATGAAACAGTTTAAATCTAGTTCTATATTCAACCCCTTGGGGGCCAGACTCTTCAATAGAAATATCCACCTAGTTTCCCTCTGGGACAGGTTTCTTACTCTATTAGAGCCCCTCCATGTTGGGTGAACTACATCTATCCCACAGAACTGCAATAAGGAGGGGTCCTGCTGGTGTTTTTCCTTAAAATGCAGAGAAACACTATGGTACTTATAACCATTTTTTATATTGGTTAGATGCTCGGCGATTCTAACCCTTAAAAGCCTCTTTGTTCTCCCCACATATAAAAGGCCACAGGGGCACCACATGAGATATACTACGTGTGAGGAGTTACACGTACTGAACTCCTTAATATCAAAGGATTCCCCATTCCTATTAGTCACACTTTTTATCCCTCTGTGTTTCACTTTAACCGTCCTACAACAAATACATCTTCTGCAGCAATAAAATCCCTTGAAATCCAATCTCAGGTCATACTGTCCTGGTGGGTTCAGAATTTTCTTAACCACCAGGTCACCAAAACTTGGGGCCCTCCTATATATAAATTTAGGGTGGCTGGGTAATACTTCTCCCAGGTGTCTATCCCTGCAAAGAATATGCCAATATCTTTTAAAAATGTCTTCAATGTCCTTGTATTGACAGTGAAAACCGGATATAAAGCCAAACTGATGTTGGTTATCTTCTACTCCCGTGTCTTTTTTAGTCAGGCACTGCTCTCTAGGCATTTCCGCCACTTCCTGAATGACCCCATCCAATATTTCCTCTCCATAACCTCTTTGTATAAACCTATTTTTCAAGGTACCAGCCTGCTCAAAGAAATCCTCTAACTCTGTACAATTCCTACGTACTCGCAACATTTGTCCTTTCGGGATATTTCTTATCCATGTCGGATGGTGCCCACTTCTTATTGACAAATAACTGTTGCGATCGGTGGGTTTAAAAAATACCTTTGTTTTCAGGCCACTTCCTTCTCTTGTTATCGTAACATCCAGAAAATTTACCGATTGGTTACTGATTTGATGCTCCAATTTGATATTATTATTGTTGGTGTTCAATTCCTGAATGAACTCAATAGCAGATTCCTCTGTGCCCTCCCAAATAAACAGGAGGTCATCAATGAACCTTCGATAAAATAACAATTGTGGTCTACTTTGGCTAAAAACTTTTCTGTCTTCCCACTCAGCCATAAACAGGTTGGCGAGGCTAGGGGCAAATTTGGCTCCCATAGCCACGCCAACCTGCTGGGAATAAAATTGGTCATTGCACCAAAAATAATTGTGGGACATGCAAAAATCTAATACATGTCCCAAAAAACGTTTCTGGATCACCGGGATATCTTCCCTTTTACTCAATGCCCAATTGAGGGCCAACGCAGCATCCTCATGTTGTATAACGGTATATAAAGAGGCTACATCCGCCGTCACTAGATATACCATTGAAGAAGCCTCTAACTGTACATTACTGAGCAAGGCCAATAAATCACCAGTATCCTTCAGGTAAGCTTTAGTAGCCTTCACACTTGGTTGCAGGAATTTATCTAAATATTCCCCCAATCTGGCTGTGACTGATCCAATCCCATTGACTATGGGGCGTGGAGGGGGACATTGCGCATTTTTATGAACTTTGGGCAAGGTATAAATAATTGGGATTCTACAGGCACTTGGAACCAAATATCTTTTTTCTTTTAGGTTTACTGCATCAATCCTATAGCCCCATTCAACCAGGGTTGCTAATTGCAATCTATAAGCTTCAGTGGGATCAGAGGATAGCCTCCTATAAGTGGAACTGTCCCCCAGTAGCTCTAACAGTTGATTCAGGTAGAAAGATTTATCCAACAATACGACCCCACCACCCTTGTCAGCAGGTCGTATTATGAGATCCTTTTTTTCTTCCAAAGATTTAATACCTTCCCTGATGTATTGGGGATTTACTCCTTTACGTGGAACCAATTTTTCAATGTCATTCAATACTAAATTCTTAAAAACTTCTATAAAATGATTGCTTGGGTTCTGAGGATTAAAAATAGACCTGTTCCTCAACCCAGTGTCCACTTTATTGGTGGGTATCACAGCTTTCATTGTGGAGACCACCGGATGACTCAGGAAGTACTTTTTGATGTTCATGGATCTGATAAATTTGTGTGTGTCTATATAGACATCAAATTTATTCATTTCCTTTTTTGGAGCACATTTCAGACCCAGGTTTAATATGTTGAGTTCCTTATGATTGAGCTCAACACTGCTGAGGTTATAAATACCCGTATTCATACATCTCTCGGTCTTTTTCTTGGGTTTTTTGGATCTTCCTGCCCTACATCCCCTCCTTCTCCTCGGGGGTACGTATTCTCGTTGTTGTATCCTCGGGGGGGCACCTGCCTCCCTCCTCCTTTCTGATATACCCCATTGGGATTCCTCCTCGGTGTCCCCCCTCCCCTCCCCCGTTGTCCTAAAAAAGGAACATATTCTGGTTGTTCATATCTTTCTAGGGGTGAGAACCTGTTATAGAGAGGCACATCTCCATAGTCTCCTGGATACTTCTGAGGAGGGGGATATTGCTGCCATTGTCTATACTCGTGGGGTGTGTCATCTCTGTAATTCCGGGGGGATGAGTGTTCATAATATCCCCGTGGATAACCTCCTCTTCCCCGTGATGGTGGTCTCGGGGATTGGTACTGACCTCTTCCTCCTCTTCCCCGTGAGGGGGGTCTGGGTGAATGAAATCGGCCACCTGTATGGTGGTCCTCCACCCCATATTGGTCCCTCTCTTTTATCCTCGGTCCCAATGCACCACCTCCCCTATTAACCACCTTTCTGTTATTGTTTGTAACCTCTGGTTTAGAAAGGGGGTTAGCAGATCTACCTGCCGCATTACTACTGGCCGTTGGATCTTCCATGTTGTTGTTTACTGTGGTCTGCCAAGCATATATCTTATTAGTCTTAAAATCATTAAAATCTCCATTAAATTTTTTTACCTTCTTTTTCTGCGTTTCTCTATCAATTTTATCTAATTTCTTCTTTATGTTAATATTAAACTCATTCATCTGATTGGAGCCCTTAATGGGTTCCAATTTATCCTGCAATACTTTAATCTGTTCATTCAACATGCTCAATTTAAATTGTTTCCTTTTCAGGACCAATCCCTGCAGTTCCCTACCTACTTTATTGAAAAACTCCAGCCACTCATTCATGAATGACTGGTCATTCAGCCCATCCTGGGGTGGAACTTCCCACCTCAGGCTCCTGAATATGAGGTTTTCTCTACGATAGTGTTCAAATGTGAACACATCCCACCATGTCTTTACCTGTTTTTCAAGCAGGTTATCAAGTGTTTTTAATGTTGTAGAAAAATCTTCTTCACATTCAGCCATAGGCTGATCATGCGAGAACACTGACTCAGGGTTGAGTTGCCTATTAGCCAGAAAGCTGAACGCATCCATGGCCGCAGGTGGTAAAAAAAGAGAAACGTATATATAAATAGATATTAGAAAGACACCGCCCTGTCACCTATCAATATCTCCACCGCGCCTGCTGGAAAATAAGAGTGTAATATAGCTGTGTACACTGATAACAAAAACGTGTGGTGAATCAACTCCACACAACTGAAGTGAAGCAGCCCCTTTAAAATAAATCTAATATAAAAAATGTATTTAATCTAGTATGCCTGCAGCAGAATTTACCTACAGGCACTACACAGAAAAAATCAGAGGCGCTATTGATCAATAAAAGTGAACATGTGCTACAAACCAGTGATGGTGTGACCCCCTAAAGGAGTCAGCGTATCCAAATAATTAAAGTGAACCGACAAAAACTGTGTAAAAGAAAAATGTTCAAGACCATACATAAAATGCACTCAATGTGTGGTAATAATACAGTGATGGTGTGACTCCCTCCGTATAACTCACCATCAATGAGTGAATCTTTTAAACAAAAATAATAATGCCTCTCCAGTGATAAAGTGCAAAATATTCATGCTAAGCATGCATTATATACATAGAAAATATTCACACTTTCAAAATTTCAGTCCAAAAAAGTAACATGACATCACACGTGATGAATAGTGTCCTAAATAAGTGTTCAATCTTGATGCAACCAGGTGATACCATAAATCATCCACCTCTCCCTTGGTGCACGGTGCTTCCACTCCCTTAAGAATAACACTCACCGACTAGCTTTGCCTGCACTCTCATGCACGGCAAAAATCGCTTATTTACCACCCCCGGGTAATAGGATCAGTCGTTGTTTCCACGGTGATTGTTTCAACATGAGGCCCACATGAAAGAAATAATAAGCGCTCCAATAGTGTGAACCAATTAAACACTTTTATTAAAATCACTGCAATCTTCTAATATATCACTCACATTTAAAACGATAAAAATCAGCCAAACGATTAAAGTGCAGATCACATCAAACTGTGTATAGTGGAACCAAACTGCAACAAATGGTCACGGCGGACCCGAGGTGTGTCGGCGCACAGCGTTCAATCTCACCACCTCCCTGACAGCTCCTCCGCGCCTCCGTGTACTCACAAACTTTCTCCCTCCGTGAGGATAGCAGCACTGTGTGTCACGTATTACGGCCACGCCCCCGACATGTTTCGTCACAAGATGACTTATTCATGGGATAGGCCGCATTCCCCATCAATCACCCCTTATATGCATATTCAGCCTGCGTCTAACAAGCCGCGCTTTGCGCCTGCGCACATCTCGGGTCCCCGCTGTCTGAATTACGCTGGGAGCTTCACAGCGGTGCAAAGCAGGGGTCAGATCGAATAATGACATGGACTGATGTTGACAACAATGAATACATACTGATTGGTTTAAATGACACACACGGTTATACCCTACATTGATCACTCCATTGCAAACCTTAGTACGGGTTGACATTAACTGCCTAAACATCCGCTCTCCGAATTAGGTTCGTAAGGCTCATAGAGTAAATTGTCTCTCTATATATATGCACCTCACTACTCCATATACCTATATATATTAAAGACATCAGTCATATATACACATGGTAAGATGCTGAATAGTGGATTATTTTATTAAATCTATAAGTGAAAATAGACCCGGAAAATAAAAAATAAAATATTAAAATATTAAAATGTTATAATTAATCTTCATTAAAAATAAATCCCATGTGTGATAACTAGCTAATGTGCATGTTGAATGACAATCAACTTAAATCTAGAAACATGGATACATTAAATGTATTGCAGTATGTAATGAGTACTTTCTATGAGGATTAATGATGAATGACAAAAATCGCATATAAAAAAACGCATGTAAAAATCGCATATAAAAATCGAATGGAGTTTATCCATAGATCCCAATCTACCTCAGATTTGATCATACCTAATAAACTGTACATGTGGGATTTTCTCGACTAGTGGATCCGCCACCCAAGCCTTCACAAACTATGGATATGTTCCTTAGCCCTGGTTAGGAATAATTCATCCCTAGGGGATTAAAAATAAATTACCACTAAAAGTCATTGATGAAACAGTTTAAATCTAGTTCTATATTCAACCCCTTGGGGGCCAGACTCTTCAATAGAAATATCCACCTAGTTTCCCTCTGGGACAGGTTTCTTACTCTATTAGAGCCCCTCCATGTTGGGTGAACTACATCTATCCCACAGAACTGCAATAAGGAGGGGTCCTGCTGGTGTTTTTCCTTAAAATGCAGAGAAACACTATGGTACTTATAACCATTTTTTATATTGGTTAGATGCTCGGCGATTCTAACCCTTAAAAGCCTCTTTGTTCTCCCCACATATAAAAGGCCACAGGGGCACCACATGAGATATACTACGTGTGAGGAGTTACACGTACTGAACTCCTTAATATCAAAGGATTCCCCATTCCTATTAGTCACACTTTTTATCCCTCTGTGTTTCACTTTAACCGTCCTACAACAAATACATCTTCTGCAGCAATAAAATCCCTTGAAATCCAATCTCAGGTCATACTGTCCTGGTGGGTTCAGAATTTTCTTAACCACCAGGTCACCAAAACTTGGGGCCCTCCTATATATAAATTTAGGGTGGCTGGGTAATACTTCTCCCAGGTGTCTATCCCTGCAAAGAATATGCCAATATCTTTTAAAAATGTCTTCAATGTCCTTGTATTGACAGTGAAAACCGGATATAAAGCCAAACTGATGTTGGTTATCTTCTACTCCCGTGTCTTTTTTAGTCAGGCACTGCTCTCTAGGCATTTCCGCCACTTCCTGAATGACCCCATCCAATATTTCCTCTCCATAACCTCTTTGTATAAACCTATTTTTCAAGGTACCAGCCTGCTCAAAGAAATCCTCTAACTCTGTACAATTCCTACGTACTCGCAACATTTGTCCTTTCGGGATATTTCTTATCCATGTCGGATGGTGCCCACTTCTTATTGACAAATAACTGTTGCGATCGGTGGGTTTAAAAAATACCTTTGTTTTCAGGCCACTTCCTTCTCTTGTTATCGTAACATCCAGAAAATTTACCGATTGGTTACTGATTTGATGCTCCAATTTGATATTATTATTGTTGGTGTTCAATTCCTGAATGAACTCAATAGCAGATTCCTCTGTGCCCTCCCAAATAAACAGGAGGTCATCAATGAACCTTCGATAAAATAACAATTGTGGTCTACTTTGGCTAAAAACTTTGGCCCCCAAGGGGTTGAATATAGAACTAGATTTAAACTGTTTCATCAATGACTTTTAGTGGTAATTTATTTTTAATCCCCTAGGGATGAATTATTCCTAACCAGGGCTAAGGAACATATCCATAGTTTGTGAAGGCTTGGGTGGCGGATCCACTAGTCGAGAAAATCCCACATGTACAGTTTATTAGGTATGATCAAATCTGAGGTAGATTGGGATCTATGGATAAACTCCATTCGATTTTTATATGCGATTTTTACATGCGTTTTTTTATATACGATTTTTGTCATTCATCATTAATCCTCATAGAAAGTACTCATTACATACTGCAATACATTTAATGTATCCATGTTTCTAGATTTAAGTTGATTGTCATTCAACATGCACATTAGCTAGTTATCACACATGGGATTTATTTTTAATGAAGATTAATTATAACATTTTAATATTTTAATATTTTATTTTTTATTTTCCGGGTCTATTTTCACTTATAGATTTAATAAAATAATCCACTATTCAGCATCTTACCATGTGTATATATGACTGATGTCTTTAATATATATAGGTATATGGAGTAGTGAGGTGCATATATATAGAGAGACAATTTACTCTATGAGCCTTACGAACCTAATTCGGAGAGCGGATGTTTAGGCAGTTAATGTCAACCCGTACTAAGGTTTGCAATGGAGTGATCAATGTAGGGTATAACCGTGTGTGTCATTTAAACCAATCAGTATGTATTCATTGTTGTCAACATCAGTCCATGTCATTATTCGATCTGACCCCTGCTTTGCACCGCTGTGAAGCTCCCAGCGTAATTCAGACAGCGGGGACCCGAGATGTGCGCAGGCGCAAAGCGCGGCTTGTTAGACGCAGGCTGAATATGCATATAAGGGGTGATTGATGGGGAATGCGGCCTATCCCATGAATAAGTCATCTTGTGACGAAACATGTCGGGGGCGTGGCCGTAATACGTGACACACAGTGCTGCTATCCTCACGGAGGGAGAAAGTTTGTGAGTACACGGAGGCGCGGAGGAGCTGTCAGGGAGGTGGTGAGATTGAACGCTGTGCGCCGACACACCTCGGGTCCGCCGTGACCATTTGTTGCAGTTTGGTTCCACTATACATAGTTTGATGTGATCTGCACTTTAATCGTTTGGCTGATTTTTATCGTTTTAAATGTGAGTGATATATTAGAAGATTGCAGTGATTTTAATAAAAGTGTTTAATTGGTTCACACTATTGGAGCGCTTATTATTTCTTTCATGTGGGCCTCATGTTGAAACAATCACCGTGGAAACAACGACTGATCCTATTACCCGGGGGTGGTAAATAAGCGATTTTTGCCGTGCATGAGAGTGCAGGCAAAGCTAGTCGGTGAGTGTTATTCTTAAGGGAGTGGAAGCACCGTGCACCAAGGGAGAGGTGGATGATTTATGGTATCACCTGGTTGCATCAAGATTGAACACTTATTTAGGACACTATTCATCACGTGTGATGTCATGTTATTTTTTTGGACTGAAATTTTGAAAGTGTGAATATTTTCTATGTATATAATGCATGCTTAGCATGAATATTTTGCACTTTATCACTGGAGAGGCATTATTATTTTTGTTTAAAAGATTCACTCATTGATGGTGAGTTATACGGAGGGAGTCACACCATCACTGTATTATTACCACACATTGAGTGCATTTTATGTATGGTCTTGAACATTTTTCTTTTACACAGTTTTTGTCGGTTCACTTTAATTATTTGGATACGCTGACTCCTTTAGGGGGTCACACCATCACTGGTTTGTAGCACATGTTCACTTTTATTGATCAATAGCGCCTCTGATTTTTTCTGTGTAGTGCCTGTAGGTAAATTCTGCTGCAGGCATACTAGATTAAATACATTTTTTATATTAGATTTATTTTAAAGGGGCTGCTTCACTTCAGTTGTGTGGAGTTGATTCACCACACGTTTTTGTTATCAGTGTACACAGCTATATTACACTCTTATTTTCCAGCAGGCGCGGTGGAGATATTGATAGGTGACAGGGCGGTGTCTTTCTAATATCTATTTATATATATTAAATAGAACGCACTGAAAGACAGCAACGAACTGACAACATGCACTGAAGAACAGATACGAACCCACAAGCACAAACTGACAAGCAGAAATGAATGGAAAAGCACGAGGCTGAAAAGCGCAAATCGTCTCTCACCAAACTTCTACTAACACGCGATAAACACGAGATTAGCAGAAGGAGTCCAAAGGGTGGCGCACTGGCTATTGAACTTCCTTTTTATAGTCCCGTCATACGTGTTGTACGTCACCGCATTCTTGACGTTCGGAATTTCCGACATTTGTGTGACCGTGTGTATGCAAGACAAGTTTGAGCTAACATCCTTCGGAAAAAAATCCACAGTTTTGTTGTTGGAAAATCCAATCGTGTGTACGTGGCATTAGAGTGGAGAGGATGTGGGAGGTTTGGGGTGCAGAGGTTAGCATGGGTTTTAGGATGCAAAGGTGTACTGACAGGGTGGATAAAGATGTAGGTCATGTGTAGGGCAGCCCATTCATTTCAATGAGCTGCTCTATGCGCTACAAATGTAGAAGAAAGTTCCAAACCCTTTTTTAAAATCACACGGTGCCAAGGCACATGTCAACAGATGTGTGAGGGTGTCATTAACAATTAATGGCACTGCTGTGTATTTGCTAAAGGGCAGTACGTTTCTGTGGTGTCAGGAAAGTGATTTTGCATGCGTTCCCGACACACATAAATGTGAACGCAGGCTAAATGTCTCAGTTAAATTGGTGGTCAGTGTAAATCTTCTCATTACATTGTTGCTTGATGTAGAATCCTTTTATTCACACTAGTGGTCAGTGTAAATGTCCCCCTTACATTGGTGGTCAGTGTAAATCCCTCCTTACATTGGTGGTTACTGTGAATGCTTCTATTACATTAGTGGTCAGTGTAAACCCCTATTACATTAGTGGTCAGTGTAAACCCCTATTACATTGGTGGCCAGTGTAGAAACTCCTCTTTATTTTGGTAGTCGGTAAAAAAAAAATCAGCATTGCCGTTAATCACACAATCCCCTCCCCCCAGCACTGCCACTGATCCCAGGAGTCCTATGATCCATAGGAGTTTTCTGTCTACTAATGGGTCCCCTCAACTCCCCACCCCATGATGTGCAGGCAGTGAGGAGATGATGTGCTATAACCTCTAGCAACCAATCAGTAAGTAGTAATGATGTGCAATAACCTCTAGCAACCAATCAGTGAGCAGTATTGATGTACAGTAATCTCTATCAACCAATCAACAAGCAGAAATCATGTGCTGTAACCTTTAGCAAGTAATAAGTGAGTCGCAATGTGTGCTGCTTGATCTGATTCAGTAAACAGATTTTGAGTCTACCTGCTATTTATTGTATGTCTCAGAGCAGGAGGAGAGCGAAACTGCATGGAGGGGGGCAAGAAAAATTTTGCCCAGGGTCCAATCAATTTTAAAGATGGCCCTGAATTACTCCACTAATTTAATAAGGGCCTTTAGCAGTAAACGAAGCTTCTCTGAGCAATTCTTCCACAGCTTTTTTTATTTATAAGGAACTATACAGCAGGATTTAAGTTGTTATTTTAATGAAATCTACAGATTTAAAAAGATTATAAATTATAATTAAAAAAATACATTACTACAGTACAGATTATAAGAGATTTTGGTGACTAGCATTAGATCTTCTTTAAGCTACTGGACACATTTTTACTAATTGGAGATCTTATAAAGCAAACACCAGAGATGAGAGAAATACAGAGGTGGCTGTCATTGCTGACTTCCTACCAAGATAACTAGTTCCCTATGAATTTTATTCTCAGTAATCGATCCAGGACAAGCATACATATTAGAAATTGAGTGAAGTCAGAACATCTTCATACTAGTTCTACATAAAGGGCAGTAATGAAGCCATTGGATTAGCATGACAGCCAACCAAATACCACTTTTAAGGCTCAATCACATGAGCACCCATACAGCATGCAAGAGCAATTTGTTTATGGAGACTGGCTCCAGGAACTTAATGTGCTTCTTTTTGAGCCACTCCTTTGTTGTCTTGGCCATGTGTTTTTGGGGCATTGTCATGCTGAAATACCCATCCATGACCTAGTTTCAATGCCCTGGCTGAGGAAAGGAGGCTCTCACCCAAGATTTGACGGTACATGGCCCATCATCCCGTTGATACAGTGAAGTTGTCCTGTCCCCTTAGCAGAAAAAACACCCCAAAGCATGTTTCCACCTCTGTTTGACAGTGGGGATGGTGTTCTTGGGGTCATAGACAGCATTCCATCTGCTTCAAACACGGCGAGTTGAGTAGATGTCAAAGAGCTAAATTTTGGTCTCATCTGACAACGCTTTTACTCATTTCTCCTCTGAATCATTCAGATGTTCATTAGCAAACTTCACATGTGCTTTCTTGAGCAGGGGGACCTTGTGGGTGCTGCAGGATTTCACTCCCTTTAAGGGAGTGCTCCTAATCTCAGCTTGTTACCTGTATAGAAGACACCTGGGACCCAGAAATATTGCTGATTGATAGGGGATCAAATAGTAATTTCACTCATTAAAATGCAAATCAATTTTTAACTTTTTGAAATGCGTTTTTTGGGATTTTTTTGTTGTTATTCTGTCCCTCACTGTATATGAAAATGCAACAGAGAATCAAAGCAAATCAGAGCAAATCCAGCTTCTTGAATTAGTTTCCCAAATGTTAGATGATAACACCTTAATGGTCGAAATGAGCAACTTGGCTGTGTTTTCAGATTTTCATAAAGCAGCCCCATATCTCTGGAGTCTGGAGTAGAGCAAAGTATATATGAACCATCATCACAATGAAAAGATTAAAAGCTACAGTGAGGCGACCGCCCTGTACCGGTTACATGGGTGCAGCACACATGTCTATGATAAGGGGTTAGTGTGGTTATGACTGTGCATATTTTATCACATGATCTTATGTGACATGCTTTATTTGTGTACTGTTGCTATACACTTTCATTTACCTTTTTTCCCTGTGTATTTTTTTCCTTTTGTCAAATGTTTAACTAATAAGTGTAACAAGGGGCTGTTTTGATAACAATAACAATACCAGGTCTATGATAGATACAAGCAGCTTCTGTAACCCTCAGGAAATATTTAAAGCCCACTGTACCCTTTATAACAACCAATGCAATGCATTTTGTTAAAATGGCAAAATGTTGCCAAACTCTTCTGATATTTCACACAATTTCAGGGAAATTAAAACTCTTTGTTGGAAATTAGAATTTGTTTATGCATGTGTAGCGCTACCTTCGCAAGGGCCGCTGTAATATACGGGTCTTCCGTCCCACACCAGTGATGACTCGCCCTCACCTGGATCCAAGTAACATCAATACACCATATAAACTTTTAGCTGGGCTTTATTAGAACTAGCAATAAGCCCTGAAAAGAGATAAACTGATTAACAGAATACCAATATTAAATGCAATGATATAGTACTACCGTTCAGCAAATTAAAAGGATTTGTGTTGGTTCACTTTAACCGCCAGTGGGAGGCCTTGCCTGAAATGCACTGGGTGAGTGGTAAACGAAACTGTCAGTTGCACAATACAAAAATAATGTTTAACAATTACCCAAAAGGATATTACTGACTATAAGAGCCTATCTAGGAAAAAACAAGAGGTGTCCCCAAGGGATATTATGGGCAGAAGGCCAATAAAGGATGGTATAGAGAAGGGATACCAGATATATACAATTTTACAAATTTTATTCAAAATACAATTGAAGAATATACAAAATTACAAAAATAGCTTAAAAATTGAAAGGAGCATGATTATAAATGCAAACGATGTAGATAGCTAATAAATGCTACAAACAGCGCTATGGAGCGTAGTTATTAAATAACCAATCACCCTACATGTTTCGGAAAAAATCACAGAAAGATACATTTCTGTGAAAAATGTACTTCCTTCTTCAGGGTTTTAGGTAGGTTGTATTGTTGCATTTCTATCAAAAAAGAAATAGGAAAGTATAAATATATCTGTATTAAGGTACCCAAACATAAATTTACAATTCATTCATATATTAACATAAAATTATGAGGTGGCAGGAATACAGTCAAAGATGTGTAATTAAATACTCACAAATCAAAAAATGCTCTCCTAATGGTAGGAAAATCACACAGCACAAGTGCAGGCAGATTGGGTTCCACACACAGAAGGTCCTTTAAAGAGGTTTGGTCAGTGTGCAAGGAGGTAATCCCTAAGCACAAGGGTAATTTGCATCAACTCCTTTGGTGAATATGAGACATATGGAGATGGTAATAAAGACAGGGTAGTACAATGGTGTCAAAGGCCCCCCTCTCAAAAAACACACAAATCAGCAAAAAGCGGTCAGTCAGAGCTCGCAGGAGCCACCTGAATCAGGGTATGGAAGGCATGGACCTGTCAGGGTACAGAAAAAGTATATATATATATATATATATATATATATATATATATATATATATATACTGCAAATGTCATCCCGCAGTATAGAGCTAATAGCATATTTTCACTTATTGGGGAGAGCAGACAAATGAACAAGGAAGCCTAACTAGGAAGGAGGGAAAAGGCAGCTCTAGAAAAGCCAGACATCACATAAGATTGAAGCTGCAGAAAGATCTGTATCACAGAGGATGTGTAAAGAAAAAGGACATAAAAAACAACAGGAGTACTGTCTATATTCTAACCTTGCCTTTAGATCGTTCCCAGTATGTCCATGTCAGATGCCTCAGCTGTGTAGCGCTGATCTGGCATATGTGTTAGGTGTTTTAAATATCCCTCATAGGGGAGTGGTAGCCTGAAGGCAGCCAATCAATGGATAGGAGAGGTGGAGTCCGTATGGCAGGTCCTGGAACACAGCTGCGTGAATCACTGCTGCTGTGTGTGCGAGCTCCCCACTAAAGGCTCCTCAGTCTGCGCAACGTCCGGCGCCACTGCGTCATACGGCGCGATGACGTCAGACGTCGACACAGACTGCTGACACAGAGGGTGGGCAGCAGCTGAGGGCGAATAATGCAAACATCTCCAATGCGCACGCGCGGGGACAAAGAAAGCCACGGCGCATGCGCTGAGCTACCGCCTCCAAGGAAGCCTCCGGTCCCATGGAGGAGACGGACCGGAGGCCCCCCGGTGCCAGGGAGCGCCGGCAAGCCACCGCATCAATGGGGAAAGGGAGTGGGGGGGGAAACAACAGTTATTTTATAATAATGACCCTGTTTGTCCATATGTTATTGTAAGAATGAAAAGAACAATAATAAATCATAATAGTACAATCCTGTTAAGCATTGGACTCTTATATTGGGGATGGTAGTCCCATCTACCTGCATTGGTGTTACAATTGGATAGTGTGATGAAAGACCTGTAAGAGATCACAAAGAGACATGAATGAATTTTTAACATATCCAACAGCTGTCATGAAGAACAATTTCAATAAAAGTCTAAGTTAATAGGTGTAAGTCGACAACTGGCATACTTAATTCATGAGAATCAAAAAATTGTCAAAGCACAACAAAAACATGAAATAAAAAAAAACAAAAAGGAGAAAAGGAGGAGGGGGGACAAGGAAGGTTGAAAAGCAAAAAAAAAGTGGAATAGAATAAAGGTGAAAATGAAAAAAAGAAAAAAAAAAAAAAAAAGGAAGAGAATGAAAAGAAGAGGACATCATTAAAAATAAATTATTCAAAAAGACTCATAAGTCTTTGTCAAAATTTCCGGTTGCAAAGCCAGGTAAGAAGGGTTTGGGATATTTGTCATAATCTCCACATCGTGAGCTCGGGTGTAGCCGATCAAGAACCAGAACTGTTATGGTAGGGCAGATACCATTGTGGGTTTGAGCAACATGTCTGCCCAATGGCAGGTCGGGATTGGCAGTTTCCATAGCTTTAATGTGGCGGTATAGTCTTTGCCACAATTTTTGCACTGTTTTGCCATTAGTAGGTGGATTTTGGATATCTTTAAAGTTCACAGTGATAAAGTATACACATCTCTACACACGCAAACTACTTTTAAAAAGCATGTTTGAAAAATGAAAAATAGATAGTGATGATTGTAGCACATTTAGTGAACGTCAAGCCTTGGATAATCTAAATTCACTTTTGGAAGAAAGTGAACCCAAAGATCTTATCGATACGATAGATTTGGAGACGCTCCTTGGAGATATCCAAAATCCCCCTTCTAATGCCCCCCCTCTGAAATCAGCCTTGAAAAGGGCCTCTTCTCTGTACCCTGCCCCTAGTACAAATCACGGTGTAAAGATCTTCCTTAAGATGGTTTCCTCTGAGATTCAGAGAATATATATATATATATATATATATATATATATATATATATATATATATATATGTGTGTGTGTGTAGCGCTTACCCCCGAAGGAGCGGCTGATTAATTATTATATCCGTAATTCACGTTTACCACCTGACCCATCGCAGCCCATACAATCATAAACAGTCCATATTGCATTTTTCTCTTGCTTTTATTTAAGTAACATGAACTGGGATAGGAGAAGGGTTTCTGAGATGCTCTTTTGTTGCTTTGTAATCTTTTCTTTGCCTCTCATGCAAAGACTTAGAATCATTGCGGATAATAGGAAATCACTCTATGTGATTTCTTCATCAGGGAAGATGGAAGTAGATTTGATAGAGAATAATTGATAAAGAGTCACTCTGAATAACTTCTTCATCTGCAGAACTTTTTAAGAACAGTCTGTATCTCTATATGTGTACTAGTAGCTTTACCGCCACCTCTTTACCACTACTTCTCATCTGCATGGTACTTCCAAGTGGAGCTAAAGAAAAGTCACTCTGAATAACTCCTCCCGCTTGACTGATTGGAATCCCGGGGCATTGTTGAACCCAAAGTCACAGGTCATCACCACCTGTCTCACTGACTTGCGTACCAACATCCCTCAGCCTCTGGCAGTACCCTTCCCTTGGGCTTTCACTCACGTGATCAATAGTCCATGTGCCACTCATAAACGATTGATCACCCAGTTTCCTTCCGCTCAGTTGCTACTTCTTCTGCAATGATTCTTTCATCCCTTTCCTCCTTTCTGGCACGCTCCCTTCCCCGCAAGGGCGGCCAACAACACCAGCGACTACATGCTGTACGGTGTCATCTACTCCTTTATGGGTGCCGGTTCCTCACCCTCCTCGCAGGGGGGCTCCGTTGGCTCCCCGGAGGGGGAACCTCTCCCCTCCAGGAACCAGGCTGGGCTTCTCTCCAAACTCGAACTCCTGACTCACCATGTGACCCGGCTTTTTATATGAGAGTCCCGCCTCCTGCCAAACAAATTAATGATTGGCCAGAACTCGCATACAAACTACCTGTCACTCAGATCCCAAATAAACAAACAGGCCTGCTATATGGTACAAGCCTGCCTAAATTTACCTGAAATTGTAAGCTAACAAAAAGGTCACCCACATAAAAGTAGGTTCCCCCTACATACACCCCCACTTAAATCACAACTGTCCCCAGTTGTGGGGAATTAATTTAGAATACCTCCTTAAGTTTAAGGAGGAAAGAGCATCTCATTACATCATATGGAATGGGGAAAAGGAAAAATAAATTTGAAACAGAAATAACATAGACATTACTGCACACAATAACAGCACAACATAGTGTTCACTTATACAATTTACATGGCCTGACTGTAGGTCCCTACAGTTAACACTCCATACAAGTGGAACCAAAGCACTACTCCCGCAGGAGGAATACTCTGCTTACCACAGGCCTTCATCTATAAGATAGACAGCCATCACATCTTCAATATACCTAAAAGAAGACACAAAACATTTCTAACTAATATTAACTATTACACACATTACCAAACAGAGGGGGTTATCATCCTCTATTGGGTAATTAATCAAATATACAATCTTTTATGGCATGTACATTTCTGTTAGGATCATCGCTCCCTCAAAAGGAGTCTAACAGACTTCCTGCAGAGCGCACCCTGGACAGACATGCTCAATAAATGAACCCATCTGCTCGTTGGCAAACAAACTTTCTGTTTGGCTCTTAAACAAGAGTCCTTGTAGAAGTACTTGTGCAGCAAAGGGACTTAGCAGAAACAGCCATCCTGCAGTCAATATTGGTACTGAAATACATTTGTGAATGCACTTCCAACAATCCTGCTCACAAATAGTACATCGGGTCAGGCAACCTTTTTCGACTGTCCTCTTGTCCTCTCACCGAGATAGAGTAGCTACAGGTGTTTTGTCCTGCCTTTACCACCAACACTCTATCCTTGTGAATCGCTTTTCCAAGTCTCCATTCACGGTGGATGTCTTTAAATCGGACCCAGACCTCACTGTCATGTGTCCTTTTTGGTCTAGAAACATGAAGGTAGTCCCAAACAAGATCGTCCTCCCATGCTTCCCCGGAACTTTCAACAATCTCCATAATCTGTTCAGGAACATAGGGATAATCCAGGCCCCACTCCTGAGCCACTTTCCTCTGGACCTCTCTCTGAAATCTTGAAAGCCTGGGCAAATCTTTAGCCTTTCCTCTGCCAGGCAAAACACATGCGTCAGAAGCTCTACTGACCCACTGTTGATACGTGGCTGCCCTAGTAGGAAGGGTAGTATTTGAAACATTGAAAGGGGGTACTGCAGTTTTAGATGTACCGGATAACTTTTCTGACACTCCTGTGGAAGCCTCCACTGAAGTAAAACTTTCCAGGAAACATTATTCCTCATCACTTGATTTAAACTCTTCAGGGAATGACCATTCAAACAAATTGTCCATAGATCCATATTTTTGTAAAATCTGTGGTGATCCCCAATCTACAGCCCGGCCTTCGTCTACCCTGTCTGGCTCACCCGAGGGATCCCCCTCCTGTAACTTAGGCTCCTTCCGGACAGGCATAACAAAGGGCTTATTATCAGCTGGCTCCTCAGAGGTTTCTTCCAAAGACTGTGCAATACTCTCAGCAGTCCCTGGGTCCCCAACCAGGCTACAGGCTTTTCTATTAGATCCTACCTGATCTTCTGTTGGCTCCAATTCAGCCGAATCAGATGGGAGCTCCCCTACTGCTGCAGCAGGCGATACACGACCCTCTCCGGCCTTCCGAATCACCTGTTCTTGTGGCAGACAAAGTCCCGTTACAAGACTGGCGGAGTAGTACTTGACTTCCTGTTGAACAGGTCCCAGCCATGTTAGCTGAACCCCACAATATCCACACTGAGCCCAGGCGGTGACTCCAACCATAGGCCTCTGACATCCGGGACATAACATACAAAGTCTCTCCACTCCTTCAATCACTCTTAATGGCAGTCCTCCGGTGAGCTCTAATCGAACACCGGTATCGATCAGAACTCGGTCCTGCAAATCAGATAACCGCTGCATGACGAGTGTATTCCCAACACCTTCCTCCGCCTGTTTCGGTCTGGTGCGTGGCACGCTGAAGGCTGAGAAACTTTTCCTCTGAGGCGTGGCTCCACCCCCCACTCGTTGGCTCAGCGTGCGAGAAACTGTAGCTGCACATTTTCAAAGTCCTCCCTAGCGACCCCTGTTGGCAAGTACTGTTATACTGCAGGCTATCTTGGCAACAGTTACTGATATGCAGACTCCATTGTTATGGGAGATGGCTAGTGGACAAACGTGAAACAGATATCTCGGACGATGCCCCCACATGTAGCGCTTACCCCCGAAGGAGCGGCTGATTCATTATTATATCCGTAATTCACGTTTACCACCTGACCCATCGCAGCCCATACAATCAGAAACAGTCCATATTGCATTTTCTCTTGCTTTTATTTAAGTAACATGAACTGGGATAGGAGAAGGGTTGTCTGAGATGCTCTTTTGTTGCTTTGTAATCTTTTCTTTGCCTCTCATGCAAAGACTTAGAATCATTGCGGATAATAGGAAATTACTCTATGTGATTTCTTCATCAGGGAAGATGGAAGTAGATTTGATAGAGAATAATTGATAAAGAGTCACTCTGAATAATTTCTTCATCTGCAGAACTTTTTAAGAACAGTCTGTATCTCTATATGTGTACTAGTAGCTTTACCGCCACCTCTTTACCACTACTTCCCATCTGCATGGTACTTCCAAGTTGAGCTAAAGAAAAGTCACTCTGAATAACTCCTCCCGCTTGACTGATTGGAATCCCGGGGCATTGTTGAACCCAAAGTCACAGGTCATCACCACCTGTCTCACTGACTTGCGTACCAACATCCCTCAGTCTCTGGCAGTACCCTTCCCTTGGGCTTTTTACTCACTCATAAACAATTGATCGCCCAGTTTCCTTCCGCTTAGTTGCTACTTCTTCTGCAATGATTCTTTCATCCCTTTCCTCCTTTCTGGCACACTCCCTTCCACGCAGGGGCAGCCAATGACACCAGCGACTACATGCTGTACGGTGTCATCTACTCCTCTACGGGTGCCGGTTCCCCACCCTCCTCGCAGGGGGGCTCCGTTGGCTCCCCTGAGGGGAAACCTCTCCCTTCCGGGAACCAGGATGGGCTTCTCTCCAAACTCGAACTCCTGACTCACCATGTGACCTGGCTTTTTATATGAGAGTCCCTCCTCCTGCCAAACAAATTAATGATTGGCCAGAACTCGCCATACAAACTACCTGTCACTCAGATCCCAAATAAACAAACAGGCCTGCTATATGGTACAAGCCTGCCTAAATTTACCTGAAATTGTAAGCTACATAAAAGTAGGTGCCCGCTACATATATATATATATATATATATATATATATATATATATATATAATATAGTGTAAAAATAAATATATATATATATATATATTACATATACAATTAAAACTATATGAACCCTGGCTTGTCAGCAAAAAAGTGCATGCATTTATATATATATATATATATATATATAATTTTTTTTTTGTGTGTGTGTAAAAATAAATATATAAGTTCAGGTCAATATAAAAATATATAAAAATATGGGGATTTGGTCACACCATATTGCTATATGGTGCTAAGCCCACTTACTGCGTCAAAGTACCCTATGATCAGTGGGTCCTACACTGTCCATAGACTGGGAGATCCTGCATCTCTAAACCATGAGAGCAATACACTCTTCTAAATGGGAGAATCATGAGGTCTCCACCCATGACACAAGTGGACACTAATGATAGGTACTTGATGAGGGAGTGGGGTGCTCCTCACCCAAAGGGATTTGGTCAGAATCCATACAATATACAAACAAGATATTTGGGGGGCACAACCTAAAAGCCCCATATTTTTGATAATGTTTTTTGAAAATGTTTGGTGTTTTAAAATAGCCTTGCTGGAGGTAAATGTCTTTTTTTGCATGTGTGCGCTGTAATATTTTCTTCTATTGTATGGTCTTATGGCTGCACCATCTTTATTGCATCTTTTAGGGTGTGCCCCCCAAATATCTTGTTTGTATATTGTATGGATTCTGACCAAATCCCTTTGGGTGAGGAGCACCCCACTCCCTCATCAAGTACCTCTCATTAGTGTCCACTTGTGTCATGGGTGGAGATCTCATGATTCTCCCATTTAGAAGAGTGTATTGCTCTCATGGTTTAGAGATGCAGGATCTCCCAGTCTATGGACAGTGTAGGACCCACTGATCATGGGGTACTTTGACGCAGTAAGTGGGCTTAGCACCATATAGCAATATGGTGTGACCAAATCCCCATATTTTTGATAATGTTTTTTGAAAATGTTTAGGTGTTTTAAACTAGCCTTGCTGGAGGTCAATGTCTTTTTTTGCATGTGTGCGCTGTAATATTTTCTTCTACGAGCATAAATGACACATCTCATTTCTCAACCACCTATTACATTTTGAAGGCCCTGGAGCACCAAGACAATGGAATTGCCCCCCAAATGACCCCATTTTGGAAAGCAAACACCCCAACGTATAATCTGTGAGGCATAATGAGTCTTTTGAACGGTTTTATTTTTTCCAGAAGTTTTTGGAAAATGTGGAAAAAAATGAAAACACATTTTTTTTTACACAAAATTGTCTATTTATCAGATATTTCCAACACATAGCATGTACATAGCAAAGATGACACCCCAAAATACATTCTGCCCCTCCTCCTGAGTATGGCGATACTACATGTGTGAGACTTTTACACAGCCTGGCCACATACAAAGGGCCAACATTGAAGTAGCATCTTCAGGCAACTCTATGAGCATAAATGACACATCTCATTTCTCAACCACCTATTACACTTTTAAAGCCCTGGAGCACCAGGACAATGAAATTGCCCCCAAAATTACCCCATTTTGGAAAGCTAACACCCCAACATATAATCTACCAGGCATAATGAGTCTTTTGAATGGTTCATTTTTTTCCAGACGTTTTCAGAAAATGTGGAAAAAAAATGAAAACGCATTTGTTTTACACAAAGTTGTCCATTTATAAGGTATTTCCAACACATAGCAAATAGATAGCAAAAATGATACCCCAAAATACATTCTGCTACTCCTCCTGAGTATGGCGATACCACATGTATGAGCCTTTTACACAGCCTGGCCACATACAGAGGCCCAACATCCAAGTAGCACCATCAGGTGTTCTAGGAGCATAAATGACATATATAATTTCCTGGCAACCTATCATTTTTGAAGGACCTTCATATTTTTAACACACAGCATGTACATACCAAGAATTACAATCCAAAATAAATTCTACTGCAGAAAGAGTAAAAAAAAAGCAATACCTGTGCTTTTAGTAGTATCCACAGAGGAGAGCACTGGTCCAGGCAGCAGGCAGGGATGTGCTTAGCGACAGCAATAGTAATTATCAAGGCAGCAGGCAGGAATATTGTCTATATTTAGCATAAGGATATTGTCAGCACAATCCATAGAAATTGTCCAGGCAGAGACAGCCAGCACAGCCATAATATTGGTCCAGGTACACTGTTACCTGCAGACACTCATTGTACCGGTCTCCAGCCCTTCATAAACATACTGCCTCTTGCTACAGCTAATTATTTGCATAGTCCAGGTAGCGGTGTGGTCCGTTCATGCGGCAGGCAGAGGCATGATGGCAGTAAGTCAGCAGCAGGCTGAGGACCGCAATCAGGTAAGACCTGTGCACAGGGGCACAGGGTAGAGGCTTCGACCCACCCAAATCTCTATGAAGCCTCTGGACTCCAGACCCTAATCTGGAAATTCTGAAACCCGGAGAAAACAAAAGAAAATTGTTTTCTCCATCCGGAAAAACAATTCTGGAGCCCCTCACATATGTGAGACCACTGTGTACTACAGTAGCAGGGCAACAGATCAGTCCAAGCGGTAGGCAAAAGCATAGTCCTTAAAACAGGCCAGGGTCAGTTCATGTGCAAGCAGTCCAAGCAGTAGGCAGTAGCGTAGTTGATAAAACACGCCAGGGTCAGTTCACGTGGAGGCAGTCCAAACGGTAGGCAGAGGCATAGTCACAAAACAGGCCAGGGTCAGTTCACGTGGAAACAGTCCAAACGGTAGGCAGAGGCATAGTCAAAAAACAGGCCAGGGTCAGTTCACATGGAAGCAGTCCAAATGGTAGGCAGAGGCATAGTCAAAAAACAGGCCAGGGTCAGTTCACGTGGAAGGCAGTGGCATGGTTATTTGGGGAAGCATGGAAAATGGTCAGCACAGATGATGAAAATGGGGAAATGGTTAAAAATATGGGCTAATATTTTAGGGATGTATGATAAAGTTGGAAGCATTCACCAATGCAAAGGCCAGGTTGGGAGGGACACTGGGGACAATGGTAGCTGGTATCTTTTCAAAATCCTCTTTTGCTGCACACGCAACTTTTTTTTGCTGTCTTCGGCCTGCTTCAGATGGTGGAATGTTAAAGGGGAAGTGGCGCTCATAAAGTCGGCAAACAGCCTCAGAGCGAAGGTCTTCTGGGGGGGGGGTCTTTGGTGATAGATGAGGGACGTGACAACTTCTTCTATGAATTGTAGAAAGGGGGCGGGGCTTTCTGTGGATTTGGTGTAGACTACGTAGGAATTATAAACAGCCAAATGGATGAGATAAATTGCTACCTTCTTGTACCAGAATCGGGACCTCCTTATGGACAAATAGGGCTGAATCATTTGATCATTGAAACCCACCCCTCCATGTAGAGATTATAATCTTGGACATATTGGCTTTTCAATGGGACCTCGTCTTCTTTGAACCTCAATTGTAGTGTCATCATGGATGGTGGACATCACGTGCATGTCCCTTTTATCCTTCCACCTCAAGGGCAGCACTTTGTTGTATCTCAATGTTGCTCCTTCCCCCCTTTGCAGCTTTTTGTTTGCTAGAGATTGTGGGAAGCCCTTCCTATTTTTTCTGGAGGTTCCGCATGCCAGGGTTTTTGCGATGTATAAGTGTTTGAAAAGGGGCAGGCTGGTGTAGAAGTTGTCAAGGTATATGTGATATCCTTTGTTCAGAACTGGGTATGCCAGGTCCCATGCAATCTTTCCAGTTGTGCTCATGTAGGCCGGGCACTCAGGGGGCTGGAGCTGGGAATCTTTTCCTTCATATATGCGGAATGCATACAGATTTCACGTGACTCTCTCATAGAGCTTGTATAATTTTACTCCATATCTGGCCCTTTTGCTGGGAACATATTGCTTTATTCCTAGACGGCCTGAAAAGGGTACCAGGGACTCATCGACACATATATTCTGATCGGGGACATAGAGTTCTGCAAATTGTTGGGAAAAGAAATTTATCAGTGGGCGAAGTTTATATAATTTGTCGTAATTTGGATGATTGCAGGGAGGGCACTGGGTGTTGTCACTAAAATGAAGAAAGCGCATTATAATTTCGTATCGGGACCTGGCCATTACGGCAGAATAAATGGGCATGTTGTGGATAGGGTTGGTGGACCAATAGGCATGTCCTTCATTTTTTTTTGTAAGCCCCATGTTTATGGTGAGGCCTATAAACAATTTGAACTCCTTCAAATTAAGATCTCTCCACTCAAATGTACGGGCATATGATGATTGGGGGTTGTTGGCAATATACTGCTGGCATATAAATTTGTCTGGTCCACAGTGAATTGCAGCAAAGTTCCGGGCAAAAACAGATGAAAGCAATCAATCTCTGAGAAATTTTGGATGTTGGCCTGCACACCTGGCTGTGCTGTGAAAGGGGGCATAATTGGTGATCCCGAGTCGGATGGCAGCCATGTTGTATTGGCAAGACCACCTGGCATGTATGTAGAGGCCCTGGCTCTTGGGGGACGTGACACTTCAGTAGTTGGGGGATTTGAATTTCCTGTGCTGGTACTCAGTGGCAGCACTGGTACTGGGTCTGGGCATTTGTTCCTGGGGCCTATCGCCGGCGGCAGCGCTGGTACTGGGCATTTGTTCCTGGGGCCTATCGCCGGCGGCAGCGCTGGTACTGGGCATTTGTTCCCAGGGCCTATCGCTGGCAGCAGCGCTGGTACTGGGCCTGGGAATTTTTTTCTTGGGGCCTATTGCTGGCGGCAGCACTGGTACTGGGCCTAAGAATATAATCCTGGTTTCCAGAGTGCCGTGCCCTTTTAGGAGGGACCCATTCTTCCTCCGAATCATTTGCTGATTCACTATTCTCAATCCGTTCAAATTCCAAATTTGATTCGGAATCAGAATTGGAATCTGATGAGAACTCCCTGTTGCTCTCATCAGTCATGGAGAGGATCTGGAATGCCTCCTCACTGCTGTAAACTCTTTTGGACATGATGCTGATGGCTGTGTGACAGGTGGCAGGTGACGGTCACTGATGGGCTATGCGATGGGTGGCAGGTGACGTTCACTGATAGGTGATGGCGGTGTGACAGGCGATGGTCAGTGATGGGTGACTGGCCACGGACGGTGACGGGCGATGGGTGCACCGCTGACGTTTACTGATGGGTGATGGCTGACAGTCAGTGATGGGTGACGGGTAATGGCTGACGGTCACTGATGGGTGATGGGTGATGGCTGACGGTCACTGATGGGTGATGGCTGATGGCTGATGGGTGATGGCTGATGGTCACTGAAGGGTGATGGGTGATGGCTGAGGGGTGATGGCTGACGGTCACTGATGGGTGAAAGGTGACGGCTGGCGGTCACTGATGGGTGACAGGTGATGGCTGAAGGTCACTGATGGGTGAATGGTGATGGCTGATGGGTGACGGTTGACGTGACAGATGCACCGCTGACGGTCACTGATGGCAGTCTCTTATGTGACAGGTGCACTTTATGGGGTGACTGTGGTGACTGTTGGGTGACAGATGACAATGGGGGGGGGGGGGGGGCGATCTGACAAGTCTTGTGCTTGGTGCAGTACAATACAGACAGAGATCGGTAACTCACTGCTCCTGGCTCTTCTCTCCTCACACAGTGTGTGAGGAGAGAAGAGCTGGTAACAGCTAGTTACAGCTCTTTGTTTACATTTAGTGATCGGCTGTGAAAGGGTCACAGCCAATCATGTGGTAAACAGCCGCCGGCCAATGGCTGTTTACCAGCGTCTGTGACGAGCAGTGTTCTCTAGAACACGCCACCACCGACGTGCACGCGCAGCACGCTTACGATCGTGCGCATGCATCATGCACAGTGGGAAGGTACCATCTGTGATTGGCCGTGACTTCATCACGGCCGATCACATGGTAAACAGCCATGCCCAATGGCTGTTCACCCCCCTCGGTGGCGAGCGGTGTCTCCGTGACACGCCGCCACCGAAGGTACAGGGATACGCGCACATGATCGCGCGCATTCCCTGTTTAAAGGGCAGGACGTCATATGACGCCCACCCAGAACAAGAGCCGCATCGCCTGGCCATCATAAGATAGCCGGCGGGCGGCAAGCGGTTAATGTACAGTTGTGCTTGGCAGCATCTGCCGACTGAGTAATTCAACCCAAGAAATTATGAATGTGCAATTAGCAGGCAGCCACATTTACCAGAGAATGACTTACTAATCCTTGAGACAGGGGGGTCAATATTTATTCCCTGCAGGAGATGTGATGATATTTACACAGGATATGTACTTATACCCTCTAATGAGGCCCTTGTAAGGCTATTACTACAATTGGATGCCATTAAGTTAATACGGCTGTACTATGGGTAGGTTACTCATGACATATCCTTGACTTTAGGTACAGAACATTGCATAGTGACTGGGAACCAAAGAGCATGTTGGTTTATATTCATGTGATGAGAAGAACATCCCTAAACATATGAACAGTGATACACACTTCTTACTAGCTGTTCAATAAAACAAATGAAAGAATTCAGAGGATAGATGAAAAGCACTACACCCCTCACTCTCCCTGCCTGCTGCAGAGCCACGCACACACACACACACACACTGCTAAAGTCTGTGCCCCCAACTCCCCCCTTACCAGTGACATTTCCTGAGTCCCGGAGCATCCTCCTCACCTCAGGTTGTTGCGTTGTCGGCACTGCAGGGTGGAAGCTGGGAGGCGGGGCACTCGGAGGCGGAGCAGGGAGGAAAAAGCTACCTCCTCCTCCTCTGCCTGGGACGGTCCTGGCAAATACTTTTCTCAGACAAAGGGCAGTGGTGGACTGGAAGCCCCTTGGTGGCAGCGGGCAGGTCTTGTTTAAATACAGTGGGGTTAATCCAGCCCCGATGCTACCTCTATAGTTGTGGCTATAGCATCCCTGACAGCAGGCGGCGGAGTGATATTCAGCTGTCAGGGATGCAGTAGCCTGAACTATAGAAGTAGCATCGAAAAATGCAGCCGCTTGCCTGCTCACTCCTCGTTCAGTGTCTGCACTCACAGGAGTTATACAGCCCAAATAAAAAACAGTCCCACTTGCATAGTCGCAGCGTTCCTCTTGTCCATCAGCAGAGGTGCCAGAATGGAGATCCTGCCAGCAAAAAAGCCCTGGGGTGTGCCTGGGCATTAGGGTGTGCCCAGGCACACACGGCACACCCTGTGCGCACGCCTATGGCCAGGATCCATGATAGAAAGTGGTCTCCAAAGCCCCATTGTGACTCAACGAATTAGAGGAAATCCCAGGAAAGCATCAAACGCTTTGTAAATATCCAAAGAGAGTAAAAAGCCTGGAATTTTACACTGGTGAAGAATATGTATAAGATGAATTACCTTGTGTACATTATCACCTGCTTGGTGTCCAGGCACGAAGCCCACCTGGTCCCTGTGAATAAGGGCCTGAAGGTATTTGTTAATGCGTGAGCTGAACATTTTTCCTAAAATCTTCAGGTCCACATTCAACAGGGAAATGGAATGGAAGGATTGTGGGTCAAAGGCCTCCATGGTTGATTTAGGAGTCATAGTGATGTGGGCTTTGAGCGAATCCAGAGAAGGCCTTGCCACGTCTCGTAAGGAGTTAAAATAGGAAGTTAAAGTGATTGTAAAGTCTTGTTTTTTTGTTTTTTTTTAAAATACCAAACATGTTATACTTACCTCCTACGAGCAGTTGGTTTTGCACAAAGCAGCCTGGGTCATCCTCTTCCCAGGTCCCTCTTTGCTATTCCTGGCCCCTCCCTCCTATCGAATGCCCCCACAGTCAGAAGCTTCCTATGGGGGCACTGGAGCAAAGTCACAGCTCTATGCGTCCATTCAGAGCCCTGACTGGGCCCCACCCCTCTCTCCACTGATTGGCTAACTGACTTTGACAGCCGTGGGAGCCAATGGCACTGCTGTTTCTCAGCCAATCAGGAGGAGTGTCCCGGACGGCTTAGACATTTGTGAACATCCCTGGAGAGAGATGGGGCTCAGGTAAGTAATTAGGGGTTGCTGGGAAGGCTGCTACACACAGAAGTTTTTTTTATCTTAATGCATAAAGATAAAAATCCTTCTGCCTTTACAACTTCTTTAAGTGTGGGGTAAGAAGAGCCACAAACATTTTATATTATAGTCCCATGAAACCATCCAGGCCAGGAGCCTTAGCTGGTTTCAGGGTATTAATAGCTCGTATGTCTTCCAATTCAGAGATAGGAGAGTTCAGGGTGTCCCAGGTCGACGAGGACAACAAGAGGAGGCTCAGCGAATAAAAGAAGCTGTCAGCCTTGTCCAGGTCAAAAGAAAATGAACTACTGTAATCGGAAGAGAGAAAGTTAGCGAAGGTGGAAGAGATCTTTGAAGGGTCTGAAGTAAGACCCCTCCCCTTAGCCTCAACTGAATCGGCCTATACATGCAACCCACAGAATTAGGTTTCCTGGTTAGCATGGGACCAGGTTTGTTCGCTTTAGTATAGAATTTATGTTTGATCCAAAGCAAGGCCTTTTCTGCCTGGTCAGAGGCGAGGAGATCTAGTTCAGTGGCCAAGTTGTCACGGGCCTTCCTATTTGCCACTGTTGAATGTGCCTTCCAGGTTGCATTTGCAGCGTACAGAATAGGGATGAGCCTAACACCCCCCCAGTTCGGTTCGCACCAGAACATGCAAAAAAAAAAAAAAAAATTTGTGTGAACATGTTATATCCGTTAAAGTCTATGGGACACGAACGTGAAAAATCAAAAGTGCTAATTTTAAAGGCTTATATGCAAGTTATTGCCATAAAAAGTGTTTGGGGACCTGAGTACTGCCCCAGGGACATGCATCAATGCAAAAAAAAAGATTTAAAAATGTTTGTTTTTCAGGAGCAGTGATTTAAATAATGCTTAAAGTTAAACAATAAAAAAATTAAATATTCCTTTAAATATTATGCCTGGGGGGGTCTCCTTAGTCTGCCTGTAAAGTAGTGCATGTTTCCCATGTTCATAACAGTCCCGCAGCAAAAAGACATTATTAAAGGAAAAATGTCATTTAAAATTGCTTGCAGCTGGGGATGGGGGGGGGGGGGTGTGACCGGATGTAGCGGAGGATGGTCGCATCGAGGAGAGCTCCTGCCATCCTGACAGATTATTATCCTCTATAGCACCGGAGAACCCCTGCTGTGAGACCCGGATGACGAGCGCCACTCGTACAAATCACTGCGCCTTCATCCATGCTGGCTAAAGGTAATCCACGGCCCCGCACTTCAGCAAAAAGCAACCGCCAGTGCCGGCCGAGCGCTCCAACTCCATCTTAGTTGACAGGCTCCACGCGCTGCTAGCTGAATTAAACATGGCTGCGAGCCAGGAGAGCCCAAACCCTTTGGCAGCTCTGGAGCCCTCCACTTCAGGAGACACGGCGGTGATCCTGCTGGCAATTGAAAATAGCAGATCCTCAGTGCTGACCCGTATTGACAAGCTCACAGAGGAATGTAACTGCATACGGGCGGACTTGGATAAGATTAGGGGCCGCCTACGGGAATCCGAACAGCGCATATCGGCCCCAGAGGATCTGACTACTAGCCATGAACGCCGTATTGAGGCCCTGGAAAGCACAGTGAAGACATTGGTGGCCAAATCAGATGACGCCAAAAATCGCCTCAGGAGGAACAATGTGAGGGTACACGGTTTACCAGAAGGATCTGAGGGTGATCGGCCGGCAGAATTTGCTGAAGCCTTTTTCAAAGACATCCTGGAGCTGGCACCTGTCCTGACAACTTACGTGGTCGAACAAGCACATCGCCTTCCCACCGGCCGTTGCATTCCTGGGGCACCACCTGGCCCATTTCTGGTAAGGTTCCTCAACTATAGGGACCAGGACCGCATACTAAGTGAGGCCAGGAAACATCCTAATCTTAAGTATGAAAATGTTGATATCCATTTCTGTCCGGACTTCTCGGCGGATCTCCAGAAGAAGAGTAAAACCTTTCAGGACTTCCGTAGAAGCCTAAGGGAAAAAGGTCTGGCATACAGCATGTTATACCCGAGCCATCTCAGAGTAGTCTATGCCGGCACCGCAAAGTTCTTTGATTCCTCTGATGAGGCTGATGCTTGATTCTCCACCTTGCTATAAGCTGTTGTCTGCCTGATTGCCCCAAACCACATTTAGCTGGTACAACATCCTGATCTGATAAATCTGATTACCATGGCGCATTTTCTGGTGCCTTCCTGTATACGCCTATTGTCATCCTTCATAGAACTAGAGACATGGGAGCAATTCGAAATAGAAGATTTATACCCCCTTAGATACTGTTTTTTTTCTCTCTCTTTGTTGTTTTTCCTGAGTCTGTCTCCACTGAAAAGTACTGTCATCGCACGGAGCTCAGGAGTATACAGGAAGTATCGTGGAATATACACTGTCTGAATAGCTGCTTTAAAGGGGCTCTCATGTTCAAATTTCTACAAGTGCACAAACCACATATCCTATTCATTCAAGAGGCCCACTTGACGGGCAGTAAACAGTTGGCTCTCCGCAAGAGATGGATCAGACAGTCCTTCCATGCCACATACTCCAATTATGCTAGGGGGTTGTCCATTCTCCTAAACAGATCATTGAACTGCCAGGTTGAACATGTTATCAATTTGTTGTGCTACTTTTGTCCATTGAGGCTCAACTATTTGCTTATGTAAATGTATATGTACTACCATACTGTACTCGGTATATGACAAGTTGGCTCCCTATATGGTCACTAGACTTATTATAGCAGGGGATTTTAATGGCATACTAGACAGGAGATTGGACACCTCAAATCCAACTAGGCTGCCGGACCCCGATTTGGTGCAATGAGCCTCGGCCTTGCAGCTCACGGAGGTGTGGAGATGGAAGAACCCCCAGGAACAACGATACTCACATTTATCTGTGGTTCATCGCTCGGGCTCCAGAATTGACCTGGCCTTCTGCTCCCCCTCCACCTTGCCATACTTAACACCTCAGCAACTTACTTACCAGCTGGTATTTCGGACCATTCCTCTCTTGAGGTTGTTCTGCGGCTTGGAGAGAGGGAACGCAGAGGATGCTGGCGACTGTCTACACGCTGGTTGCAGGATGAAAGGGTGGAGGAGAATATGCAGGGGAAAATTGCCCAATACTGGGAATGCAATGAAAATGTAACCAATTTACAGGTGACCTGGGACGCCTTTAAGGTGACCATAAGAGGTGATTACATATCTGCAATTATAGCTGCCAGGGTGGATTATGCCTCTGAAACAAAAGAATTGGAGTCTCGTGTGAGTATAGCCGAGAAGGCATTCGCAGCGGACTCTTCTCCTGGGACATACTCCTCCCTGGCTCAGGCTCAGAGAGCACTATCTTTACACTTATCCAGCTCCACCGCTTTATCAGAGAGGTTGCTCAAAGCTAGAATTTTTGAATTTGGGGATAGGAGGCTCCTAGCCAATCTGGTGGCTGACCCCAAATTTCAAATTGTGGTACCCACGATACACACTGCTGCAGGGGGAGTCACTTCAAACCCGCCCGATATTCTGCATGAATTCAAAGACTACTATGCCTCACTGTACAGCTCTACCACCTCACAGACACCCCCTGGCCATTTTTCATATTTACATGAATTGACCCTGACAGAAGAGGATATTGCCTTGTTAGAGGCGGAGATTATGGTAGAGGAGATCGAACTGGCGATCCGTTCACTTCCCTCTAACAAGACCCCAGGACCTGGCGGACTACCGGGAGACTGGTACAAAACGTATATAGCTGACCTAGCCCCATGCCTACAAAAAGATACACTCTTAGCCTAGAGGCAGGATGTTTACTGGACTCAATGTCACAGGCCCACATAGTACTGATCCAAAAACCAGGAAAAGATGCCTCATACTGCTCAGCATACCAACCTATATCCCTGTTAAATTATGACTTAAAAATACTAGCAAAAGTCCTGGCCACCAGGTTGATGGGGATCCTCATGTTCCTAATAAATATGGATCAAACCAGTTTTAGCCAGGGAAGTGGACAGATGTCAACATCCGTAGAGTGTTCACCCACCTACAGATTCCTCCCACTGAACAAAGCACCAGAGTCTTGGTTGCTTTAGACTTAGAAAAGGCATTTGATTATATTATAAATATAAATTATATAGTTTCGGACCCATTTTTAGGAAATGGATATAGCTCCTATATCAGAAGCCGACGGCGCAGATTATACTAGGGGGTTGCTGTCCTCTCCATTCCCTACTGAGAGAGGCACACAACGCCATTTGTCTCCTGCCCTCTTCTCTTTGATGGTTGAGCCCCTGGCTGTTGCGCTGCGGTCCTCGGAGGTTGTCCAGGGGGTGCAGGTGGGATCCTTGGAGGAAAAGATAGCACTTTATGCAGATGACATCATTCTTTTCCTCCGGGATCCCGGGCCCTCTCTCCGGGCAGCTTTGGAGCTCCTTGCGTTCTTTGCTGATGTTACCGGTCTCAAAATATAAATTAAGAGAGCCAATGATTGTAGACGCAATGAGGTAATGTGATCAGCTCAGTGAGTACTGAGGCTGCCCCCTGAAGTTTCAAAAGGTCTGGAACATATGGTTAGAATCTGAATCAACCGGCGCAAGAGAACCCTATGGGTGTGCAGGACTGATTTTTCCTTTACTAGATAATGAGGGCTCCCCTAACTGACTATCCGAGACAAACAATTATTTTTCTGTTATAGACATCCTCCTGGGTGGTACCTGCTGTGGACCACATAATTTTTATGACATTACTGAACCAATTTACTTCTCCTGATGCACATTAGCAGCAAGCTACAGAGGGGTTATTTTGTTGTTGCCTTATTAGGTGAGCAGTTAAGTGTTAAATGCCTTATTTTATTTTATGTTTTATGTTTTTGTATTGTCGAGCAGGGGAATGCTCCAATGCCTCTGTCATGTAATACTACTTTTTGTGAAGTAAATAAAAAGAACTTAAAAAAAAAATTGCTTGCAGCTGTAATGTTATTTTGTTGTTGCCTCGTTAGGTGAGCAGTTAAGTGTTAAATGCCCTATTTTATTTTATGTTTTATGTTTTTGTATTGTCGAGCCGGGGAATGCTGCAGCTGTAATGTATTGCCGGATCCCGGCAATATACAAAAAAAAATCATTGAAAAAAAACGGCGTGGGTTCCCCCCCAGTCCATTACCAGGCTATTTGGGTCTGGTATGGATATTAGGGAGAACCCCACGTCAAATTTTTACAAAAATGGCGTGGGGTCCCCCCCCAAACATCCATGTTGTAATATGTTCACCGATTTATGTGGGACATTGTTGTGTGTATGTACACATGCAGTCAATGTTGACCAGGCCAGAATGACAATGACAGAATGGTTGATTTGTCCAACTGAATTTTAACAGCTGAAGACTCTTTGATGTGTTAATCTTATGCAAGTCTATTTGAACATCTCAAAGGGTATTCAGGTGGTATCTGTTACATATATCTAAAGGGGACTTGTTGATGTTGATATGCGGGAGTGCAAATTGGGGCGGTTTATGGTTCACAGCTGTTCACGGCTGGGGGTTGTTGTCTGTTTGAAAGACTAAAGCTAATCAAAGTCCTAAATTGAAACGGCCAATCAAATTGCTCAGCCATTCAATATTTAGTGAATATAACACGGCATTCAGTCTATAGGTTTGGGGGAGGGAGGCTTGTCTGTGTATGCACACTCGGATCTAAGACATGGGGTTCTGAATTAGATCTACTCTGTTGGATCTTTTTGTCATCTGTGGACTTTGGACTTTGTTCTGTGTTGGAAGTCAATAAAGTGCATCTCTCTGGAAGAATTGGGTTGCTGCGGAAGAGTACTTACATCATCATTATAATACCTAAATATTAATTATATACTCGATCACTACAATCCATACCAGGCTCTTATCCGAGCACGCAACCTGGCAGGCCGCAGTAAAGGGGGGGAGAGAGAGCACCCCCCCTCCTGAACCGTACCAGGCCACATGCCCTCAACATGGGGAGGATGCTTTGGGTCCCCCCCCAAAGCACCTTGTCCCCATGTTTATGGGGAGAAATGTTTATGGGGACCTATATGCTTTAGCCAATCACAGAGCAGGTTAGGTGCATGCTTTGGCCAATCATCATACAGCAATGCACTGCAATCTCGCGGTGCATTATGGGGCATTCCACAGTGCTCGAATTTCCCGCAAACACCCCATATGTTCGGCTAATTTTAGAACAAACGAACACCTGATGTTCGAGTCAAACTTACGTTCGAATCGAACCGCAGGCTCATCCCTAGTCCAGAACAGAAGAAAGTTCCCAAACCCACCTTCCCTAGTATGTTTCTTGGAGGTGTTAAGTTAACCTTTTCAGTTAGCCTTGTATTAGCCTTTTGAAATGAAGGACAGAAGCATTCTCTCGCAATAGCAGGTTTACTTCAGAGTAGTTGTCATATACATACAGATACAGATTTAATAGTGTACACCGGTCCACGACTCAGAGTGTGGCAGTTACAAATATATTTCTTCAGCTTTTTATACAGATACAGTTAAAATGGCAGCCTATGTATGGCCTGACACCAACAAACAGGTCACCTCCTACAAATCATCTTTAACTGATTATTTCTACATTACATATGGTCATACTGACCTCTAGATCATTTTGTCGGAGCGTGGCGGCTGATGGAGTAAGCAGCATGGTGTGAGAGCTCCGCCGAAACTCCGTGCAATTATCTTGATCCAGACACCCTGTTGTACCCAATCTGCTCCTAACATGTATCGGAGAGACCCCCACACAGTCCCCAATCCAACTGTGCTATTTTTGCCGGGATCCGGCACACAGACATGTCCTGCAAAGGAGGTAAAGATTCTCTGCTGGCAGCAGAGCATGGAGGGCAAGATGGGGCCCGTTCCTAGCGCTCTGCTAAAGAAGCAGCCATGAGGATGTTTGGCGGTGCTCTGGGGAAAGAAACCCCTTCCTGACCACCTTCCCCTTCTTTGAGCCCTGCGGAGCAAGACACCAACCCTGAAGCACAGGAACGTGCCTGGCCGGAGGACACTGCAAACACCTCCACATGGGACACAGTGAGTACATTAGGCCCTGATAACAGCGCCACAGCTATGTCAGACCAGGAGTCCCCTGCCCCTGAACCAACTCTCAAGGATATCTTTGCAGCAGTTACCTCCTGCAACATGTCTATTACTACCTTAACTACTGAAATAAAGGGGTTAAACTGGAGCTGAATCTAGTCAGACAGGACATGCAGAAGTTGCGGGACTGCACTGCTGCCCTGGAAGACAGAGTAAGCAATGTGGAGGATGATGTTGTACCACTGCAGAGGGAAGTACGCCATATGCAATCGATCATCACAGGTCATTCAGCCCGTTTAGAGGACATGGAGAACAGGCAAAGACATAATAATTTGCAGTGGGCATACCTGAAAGGGCAGAGGGAAAGAACCCTGTAGCATTTATAGAGAACTGGCTGATCAATACATTTGGTAAGGACGCCTTCTCCCCCATGTTTGCGGTGGAGAGGGCTCACAGAGTCCCACCCAGGCCACCTAAACCTGGGGAACCGCCCAGGCCTTTCTTGTTCAAGATGCTAAACTACAAGGACTGGGATGCCACCTTGTTTCAGGCCAGAACCAAAGGGGACCTCATGAAAATTGATAATGCCCACATATCATTCTACCCAGATTTCTCTGCGGAGCTACAATACAGGAGGGCAAAGTTTACCGAAGTAAAAAAGCGCCTCCGAAGATATGATGTCGCATATGCTATGCTATACCCAGCCAAGCTTAGAATCGCAGCAAACGGTAAAACACTATTCTTTGATAATCCTTCAAACGCATCTCACTGGCTGGATAGAGTGGAACATACCCTTAAGAAGGCTACAGCACATATGGCCTGATTGTGTTCTACCTATTATTATGGTTCCTGCTGGCCGCGCGCCTCCTGGGCGCAGAACCAAAGAAACCTTTACATTCCCTATTTCCTCCTGTAAGGCGGAGATGTGCCTTTGTTTGCACTATACTTCACCAATGACTTGGACTTGCAAGTACCTTTTGAATCAGTTGAACTGAGATGTTGCCCCTCCCCCCCATAACAGTCCTGTGTGGACATGCTCACTATGAGCTCCTTAACTGTCACCAGGATGCAAAATCTTTTTTCTTTGATTTCATGGTCACATTATATGGGGGTGTGAAGAATCTTGACATACCCATATACCTGTATAGGCTCCTGTCAGCTACATACCAACCTGTTAATAGATGTCTACTGAATGTACTTTAGTGTCCTGGAACGTAAGAGGGTTGGGTGGTGGAGTGAAAAGGGTAGCCTTTTTTTTAACGGTAAAAGCTCACAGGCCCTCTGTGGTGTGTTTGCAAGAAACTCACCTACAGGCTACTTCTATACCCACACTTATGAGTCGTAGCTATCCCACTCAATTTTACTCCACCCACACAGGCTACTCTAGGGGAGTCAGCACACTTATTTCACGAAATGTCTCTTTTCAGTTGCTGCAATCCCTGATTGATGACCAGGGAAGGTACATTTATTTGTTATGTAAATTAGCAGGTCTGACATGTATTATTGCTAATGTATACGTCCCTCCACCCTTCTCCTTTGCTAGCCTGAAATGTTTAGCACAATTTATAGCACTCCCCCTAACACCCCTGTTTGGGTGTTGGGTGACTACAATAACGTAATGGATAAACAAAAGGACAAATTTAAATCTGGAACTAGCGGTAGGGTAGTCCCACACCGGGGGCCCTACCCCCTTTGCTAGATTCCTTGTAGAAATTGGCCTACGAGATGTGTGGAGGGACCTGAATCCCACAGTCCAATGTTATTCCTGTTACTCGGTATCCTATAAATGCTTGTCATGAATTGATCTATGTCTGGGAAATGGTCTGGCACTCACTCACTACTTCTGTGATGTATGCGCCACGTAACATTTCAGACCACTCTCTCCTATGTGTTAAGGTCACTATTGCCCCCAGTCCAAGGTGCAGGCTTTGGAAGGTAAATCCCTTTTGGTTCACAATTTTCCCAGAGTCTGACCCATCTCCCAAAGCCTTGAATGAGTTTCCGGGTTTTAATCGGGGCTCGGTAGGGTCTGCAGTGATTTGGGATGCTATGAAGGCCCACTTAAGGGGTTTAATTATTACACAGATTTCCTCCATCAAAACTAAAACTAAAGAATGGGAGAACTTAGTGATGAGTGAGGCTGCCAAGGCTGAGGAAAGGTATATCTCTGCCCCTAGTTATGACGTAAATGGCAGGAGGCACAGGCCCTGTACCAGCAGGTTTCCATCACTGCTGTGAAAAACAAACGTTTCTTTCTTCAGCAAAAATACTTTAACGAAGGGGAAAATACAGGTCATTTACTTGCCATCATAGCTAGGGCCCAACAAGACACTACACACATTGATGCTATCCAGAACGCAGTAGGTGACATGGTTACTGATCAGACTTGTGTCCCTGATGTATTCTAGGATTTTTTTAAAGATCTGTACACATCTAAGGTACACCCCACGAAAGAGGAGCTGGACCAATTTTTGGACCAGTGCTCTATCCCCCAGTTATCACAGCAGGGCCTAGCTGCCTTCAACAAACCATTAACTCTTTTACTTTTTACAAATGGCGAACAACAAATCTCCAGGAGCCGACGGTCTGCCCACAGAAACATATGGGAAATATTGTGATATCCTTTTACCCACCCTACTAACAACCCTGAATGATGCCCTCCAGGTAGGCGGCCTCCCTGCCTCCATGAACGAGGCTATCATAGTAGTCATCCCAAAGCCCGGTAACGATCTGTTACAACCCGACTCATACAGACCTATCTCACTTCTTAATACAGATGTGAAATTACTAGCTAGGGTACTGGCCACTAGACTGTTGTTGGAGTTGTGGCGGACTTGGTCCATGCTGACCAATCTGGTTTTATCCCCACCTGCTCTACGGCACTGAATATCTGTAGATTACTTCTTAATACTCAGATTCCGGTCGACAACTCCGGTAATAGAGGTGTCTTTTCCCTCAACGCTGCCAAAGCTTTTGACAGCGTGGAGTGGAATTATTTGTCAGAGGTGGTGCGTCATTTCGGACTGGGGGAAAAATGTATTTTCTGGGTGCAGTTGTTGTACGCTGCCCCCACAGCAAGAGTGAGGATTACCAATACCCTTTCTGAGGCATTTCCTTTGTCCCGAGACACATGGCAGGGGTGCCCATTGTCGCCCCTGCTGTTTTGTCCTTGCATTAGAGCTTCTTGCAGCTATGGTAAGGGCCTCCCCTAACATCGTGGGTTTCCGGCGCAGACAAAATGAGGAAAAAAATCTCATTGTAAGCAGATGATACACTGCTGTACTTGGGAGATACTGGGGAGTCTCTGAGGGCAGTTATATCCCTCATCTATCGATCGGGCAGCTCTCTGGCTTTGCCATTAACTGGCATAAGTCAGATCTCTTACCATTAGACCCTTTATTAACTCCTCTCTCGGAAGATCTCTCCCATATACAAGTTGTTACCTCCTTCAAATATTTGGGTATAGTGGTGACTAGGGATGGTCTGCCTGTTCGAGTCAAACATGAGTTCGACTCGAACATCGGCTATTCGATCGTTTGAGGAAAATCAAACATTATGGGCCATTCGCACCAAATTCGAGTGGCGCGTCACAGCCCATAATGCACTGCGTCATCGCAGTGCATTGCTGGCTGATGATTGGCCAAGCATGCACTATGACCCGCATGCTTTGGCCAATCACGGCGCCGTCAGTGAAGAGAGCCATAATTGGCCACAGGCAGGGTGCCTGTGGCCAATTATGGCTCAGGGGGTTAAGTACAAGCCCCACACTATATAAGGCCGCCCGCACGTCGGCCTTGTGTAGTGTGTTGGTGGCGTTTGTTAAGAGAGAGACAGAGGGACTGTCATCTTATTTAGTTTCAGGCAATTCCTGGAGTTCTGTTGCTAATATACTTCAGGCAGGCAGGCGAGACAGTTAGATAGCTGCAGTGTATTGCGTATATATTTGCATCCTGGTTTTGTATATATATATATATATATATATATATATATATATATATATATATATATATATATATATATATATATATATATATATATACAGTGGGGATGGAAAGTATTCAGACCCCCTTCAAATTTTTCACTCTTTGTTATATTGCAGCCATTTGCTAAAATCATTTAATTTATTTTTTTTTCTTCATTAATGTACACACAGCACCCCATATTGACAGAAAAACACAGAATTGTTGACATTTTTGCAGATTTATTAAAAAAAGAAAAACTGAAATATCACATGGTCCTAAGTATTCAGACCCTTTGCTCAGTATTTAGTAGAAGCACCCTTTTGATCTAATACAGCCATGAGTCTTTTTGGGAAAGATGCAACAAGTTTTTCACACCTGGATTTGGGGATCCTCTGCCATTCCTCCTTGCAGATCCTCTCCAGTTCTGTCAGGTTGGATGGTAAACATTGGTGGACAGCCATTTTTAGGTCTCTCCAGAGATGCTCAATTGGGTTTAAGTAAGGGCTCTGGCTGGGCTATTCAAGAACAGTCACGGAGTTGTTGTGAAGCCACTCCTTTGTTATTTTAGCTGGGTCATTGTCTTGTTGGAAGTTAAACCTTCGGCCCAGTCTGAGGTCCTGAGCACTTTGGAGAAGGTTTACAGGATATCCCTCTACTTTACCGCATTCATTTTTCCCCCTTGCAGCCAGTCGTCCTGTCCCTGCAGCTGAAAACCCCCCCCACAGCATGCTGCAACCACCATGTGCGTGTTGAAAGACACTCTTAGTCAGGCAGGTGACTCACTGAGCTGCAGTTCATAAAATATATATCCACTGCATTGTATTCTACCCAAGCCTATACCTGACTGTAGGCCATTCCTTGAGTGTGTATTCAAAGACACTTTCAGCCAGGCAGGTGATTCACTGAGCTGCAGTTCATTTAATATAAATAAATATATATATATATATATATATATATATGTGTGTATGTATGTATATATATATATAGTCTAGCCAAGCCTATACCTGACTGTAGGGCATTGACTGAGTGCGTGTTCAAAGACACTTTCAGCCAGGCAGGTGACTCACTGAGCTGCAGTTCATAAAATATATATCCACTGCATTGTAGTCCAGCCAAGCCTATACCTTACTGTAGGCCATTCCTGGTGTACTGTTTTTAGTAAACTTCAGGCATTGTTTTGCTAATCTAATTGTACAGTATGTCTGGAAAGCCACCAAGGAGAGGAAGACACTCACAGGCCACTAAAAGAGGGCAAGCAGGCTCTGTGTCTACAGCAAAAGTGCTGGTCGTGGACACGGTGCGTTCTCAGCACGTCTCATCCTCCTCATCCTCTGTCACCCAGGCTCAGGGTACTTTGTCTGCCAATACAGCTGCCAAAGCGGCCTCTTCTGGCTCAATGTCATCAGTCACTTCTTCCCTAGCCCCACCATCATGGCCTGAGGAGTCCCCCGAAATGTTCGAACACAGTACATGCTGCATTTTGAAGGCTCTGATGATGGTACCCAGGTTGAGGATGAAGGCAGTAACGTAAGCCCGGAGAGAGGGGGTGCCCAAGAAGGCCAAGAAACTGGCAGTCATGTTCCCCCAGCTGCAGCATACTGCCAGGTTTGCTCCAGTGGCGAGGAGGGAGGGGATGATGAGATCACTGACTCTACGTGGGTGCCTGATAGAAGAGAAGAGAAGGAGGAGGCACATCTCCAATGAGGCAGGATGCCCTCCAGGGGCCAGCTTAAGGGCAGCCAACCGACTGCATCACACCGCAGAGCTCTGCATGTGCAGGGCGCTGCTAACTCGTTTTTCCAAAAGTTCTTTGGTGTGGGCCTTTTTTGAGACATGTGCAGCAGATTGCACTGTTGCTGTTTGCAAGACATGTCTGAAGCGTATCAAGCGTGTCCAAAACAGCAGCCGCTTGGGCACCACATGCTTGACCAGACATATGTCGAGCTCCCATGCAGTCCGTTGGCAACAGTACTTAAAAGACCCACACCAAAGAACAAGGCGGACCTCTCCTTGCTCCTCATCAGCTGGGATCTCCAACCCCACTATACTTTCAGTCTTCTCAGAAACCAACACTGACAGGAATGAAGGTGTAGAATTAGGTGTGCCAAGTACTTGTGGGCAATCTGCTATTGCTACACCAACGTCCGATTGTAGCAGGCAAATTTCCCTACCAGTTGCTAAACCGGCGAAAGAAATTCTGTCCTAGCCATCCACATGCTCAGTGGCCGAATGCTAGTTTGGCTAAATTGCTAGCACTCCAACTCCTGCCTTTTCAGCTGGTAGACTCTGCTCGAGAATTTGTGGAATGTGTGGTACCTCAGTGGCAGGTTCCCAAATGCCAATTTTTTTCTCGTAAGGCAATTCCGGCTCTCTACCGACATGTGGAAGGCAATGTCTTGGCCTCGTTGGACAGGGACTTTACCTTTCTTTCACGGCGCACTGGGTAACCCTGCTGGCAGCTGGGAAGGATGCAGGACAGGGTGCAGTATTGTTGGAGCTTGTTCCGCCACCACGCCTCCAAAATGCTGGTAGTGGTGATTCTGCCACACCTCCCTCCTCCACCCCCTCCTCTTCTTTTTCCTCTATGGCCTCTTCCTGTGCAGATTTGTCCTCAGAACCAGCGGTGCTCCGTAGGCGTTCTAGAGGCTATGCAATCACTCAGGCAAAAAGATGCCATGCAGTGCTTGAGTTGGTCTGCTTAGGGGACAGGAGCCATACTGGGGCAAAGATTCTGTCAGCTCTGCAGGGGCAGGCTCAGAGGTGGTTGACACCATGCCAGCTTCATCCAGGGATGGTGATTTGCGACAATGGCACCAACCTCCTCTCTGCCCTGCGACAGGGACACTTGACCCATGTGCCCTGTTTGGCTCATGTCCTTAATTTGGTGGTGCAGCGGTTCTTGTGCAGGTACTGGGGCTTACAGTATATCCTGAGGCAGGCCAGCAAAGTCTGTGGGCATTTCCGACGGTCATATAATGCCAGTGATCGGCTGGCTGACCTTGAAAAGGAATGCAACCTGCCCAAGAACAACCTCATCTGTGACATGCCCACCAGGTGGAACTCAACGTTGGCAATGCTGCAGCGGCTGCACATGCAGCAAAGGGCCATCAACGAGTACCTGTGCGAGTATGGCACCAGGACAGGGTCAGGGGAGTTTGGCTTTTTTTCGCCACGTCAGTGGCTCATGATCAAGGATGCGTGCACTGTCCTGTCACCATTTGAGGAGGCCACGAGGATGGTGAGCAGTGACAGTGCATGCATCAGTGATACTGTCCCTCTTGTCTACCTGTTGGAGCACACGCTGCGTGGAATAATGGACAGGGCACTTGAGGCAGAACAGAGGGAGGAAGAGGAGGACTTCCTTACCTCTCAAGGCCCCCTTTATCCAGACAGTATTCCTGCCGGCCTGCCGATCTCACAGGAAGAGGAGGAGGATTGTGTCAGCATGGAGGTGGAGCCTAGCACTCAGCATCAGCAGCAGTCTTCAAGGGATCGTTTACAGTCCCCAGAAACCCATGGACTTGTACATGGCTGGGAGGAGGTGGCTGCAGATCAGGTCGCCCTTAGTGACCCAGAGGACTCCGAATCGAATGCCTCAGCTTGCATGGCCTCCCTGATCATGCAAAGCCTACGAAAGGACCCTCAGATTCGTTTGATAAAGGAGAGGGATCACTACTGGCAGGCAACCCTTCCTGATCCACGTTACAAGGGTAAGGTTGCGGAACTTATCCAGCCATCGCAGAGGGAGCAGAGGATGAAACATCTTCGGAAGGCATTGCAGAAAGGTTTGTGCAACACGTTTCCAGAGCCTGGGAGGGTACAAATTCCTGGTCCTGGACAACGTGTTGCTGAGGCTTCAGTCAGTCCCAGAAGGAGCAGTAGAGAAGGTGGCCATCTGACAGATGTGTTCAGACAATTTTTTAGTCCGCAGCCCCAGGTATGATCGGTTCCAGCAACCATCACCAGCATCTGTTGTACATGGTGCAGGAATACAACCGAAAGTCCACTGGGTTACTGGGTCTTGAGGATGGATCACTGGCCAGACCTTGCACAATTTGCAATTGAGCTAAAGGCCTGTCCGGCATCCAGCGTTCTTTCGGAACGCACAATAAGTGCCGCTGGAGGCTTTATACCGATCACAGAGTGCGCCTGTCTACTGACTCGGTTGATCGGCTCACCTTCATAAAAATGAATCAGTCTTGGATCACCAGCTACCAAGCACCTGATGCTGATGTAACTGACTAATTTTTTTATGAATGTGAGATCCCTTGAAGACTGCCTATGCTGATGCTGACTGAATATCCTGTTATGTCAAGTGAATATCCTATTCCTCCTTAATGTTCATGTTGATAGCTACTAAGAACATTTTTGGTTTTTGACAAAAAGTGAGGTGAAATCTTCTGAACAGGGGCACAGACAGCAAAACAAATGTTACAGGGGTGATAACCCTTCCCTATGTTTTCCAAAAAGCTTTAAAATAGATTTTTTAGCTGGAGCTACACTTACAAAATGTACCTGATTCCAAATTACAAACAGATTCTACATAAGAACAAATCTACAGTCCCTGATTTCTTTGCACCGCCTGTATACTGCTGTTCAGAGTATATAGGGCCTGGGAGCCCAACGCCTTTTCTTTTTTTAATTTGGGTGCGGGGTTCCCCTTAATATCCATACAAGACCCAAAGGGTCTGGTAATGGACTGGGGGGGGGGGGGGTACCCATGCCGTTTGTCTCACTGATTTTCATCCATATTGCTGGGACCCGACATTACATTAAAGCCGCAAGCAGTTTTAAATGACTTTTATTGCTTTAAAAATGTCATTTTGTGCAGGGACTGTTTTAAGCATGGGAAACACGCGCCACTTTACAGGCATACTATAGACACCCCCCAGGTACGATATTTAAAGGAATATTTCACTTTTATTTTTTCACTTTAAGCATCATTAAAATCACTGCTCCCGGAAAAATGTCTGTTTTTAAAACTTTCTTTTGCATTGATACATGTCCCCTGGGGCAGGACCCGGGTCCCCAAACCCTTTTTAGGACAATAACTTGCATATTAGCCTTTAAAATTCGCACTTTTGATTTCTCGCATTCGAGTCCCATAGACTTTAACGGTGTTCCAATGTTCGCGTGAACTTTCGGTCTGTTTGCATGTTCTGGATGCGAACCGAACTGGGGGGTGTTCGGCCCATCCCTAGTGGTGACCAAAGTCCCAGGAGACTACATTACACTGAACCTAAAACCAATCTTGCGGAAATTTCAACAAAAACAAGCTAGTTGGAGTAGGCTACTACTATCAGTTACTGGGCGTATAAATCTTATCAAGATGATCTGGGCTACACAACTATTGTACATTTTACATAACGCACCAATCTGGATACTACAATATTGGTTCAGACGGATTGATTCAGGGCCCTTATTTGGAGAGGTGGAGTGGCACGTATCAAACTTGCCACTCTACAGCTCCCAAAAGATCAAGGTGGAATGGCTGTCCCGCATCCACAAATGTATTATTTTGCGACCCAGTTACAGCACTTTATGGGGTGGGACCTGGCGACAGTCAGGGACCCGTCCAGGAGTCTTCTTGTTGGCATGGATGTAGCTTACACAGCCCTGTCTCATATGGAAATGGGATTCCCTAACACCCCCTTTAATTGCCCCACAACCCAACTACTAATGAAAATATGGAAGGGAGTTAGGAGTACACTTGGAGTGACAGGATATATGCATCAAACCCCCATTTGGCGCAATCGCCTCTACACGGACCTTGCCAAGATCCCCAAACACTCAATTTGGGAGAGAGCGGGGATTAGATTCCTTTACCAAATTCTGAATGGCTCCATACTAAAGCCATACTTTCAATTGCTAGAGGAATTCCCTGTGATCAGAGGCCACCACTTTCAATATGTTCAGCTACATTATGCTGTTAGATGCCAAGGTAAACACACTAATTTATAAACTAGACGACTCAGCATTCCTAGATTCTATATTCACTGAACCTGAGAAGAAAGTGGCTATCTCAAGAATCTATACCCATCTACTATCACATATACAAGCCCCCGACCTTTTACCATGCAGGGAGAAGTGGGAGAGAGACATCGGCTCTATTGATGGGGAACCGTGGGAGCAGATTTTGGAGGTGGGACCGCTGGTGTCAGTGTCCGCAGCACAGAGACTATTCCATCTGTTCATACTGCATCGTGTGTATCGCACGCCGGTGCAGTTGCACAAATGGGGCAGAAGGGACACCCCTATCTGTCCGAAGTGTCAAGCCCAATCTACTAGATCTTATCCACATGCTATGGAGATGTCCTAAACTGGTGAGGCACTGGAGATCCATTGTAGCCACTAATGGGATAGCAGCTTTGACACAGAAACTCCTGGGAAATAAAAGGCAGATCAGGTGGCCTATTGGAGGAGGTCTACTAGTAACTTAATGTTATTATAGATACACATATTAACAGTGAGACTGGAGAGTTATTTTATTATATTTTATTTTATGATCTGCTTCTTATTTTCTTTTCACCATTTTTTTGTTTGTTGCACCCCCTTTGGTTACGGGGGCTGAGAGAGCGCTGGGTATTATACAATGATTTCTATGATATGGAATTGACTAGATGGATATGCATTTGCAAATAACTATAGATTGCTTAGAATGTAATAAACACTGCTGTGCATTGATTGTATACCTGTGAAATTATACCTTGTAGTGCTTTACGTTCTCATCAATAAAAACCTTTTTGTTGATTAAAAAAAAATATTATATTGTCATACTTAATCAATCTTATAGTGACACATAGGGTGCTTTCCAACTTTGGGTTGTTATTGCATTTTGTTCTTTCCCAGAAAAAGGGTCAATGTACCGCCAAGCTGTCTATACATCACTTGGCAGGACACTGTCTTTCACAATATTTCCTAATACACAAAAATAGTTTGGAACATATTAGAGGGGGAACTCCAGACTCCTAAGAACCAATGAATTATATAGTTTAATAATAAGGGGAACTCCGGACTTCAGATATTCCATATCTTAACAATCCCTCCTGAAGTTCCAACTTTTTCGGTATTAGGCTGCCTCTGTGTCTTTAAAGTTCCTCTGTGTCTTTAGGCCGTCCTTCAGGTATATGAGGTATATGAGCAACCATCTCATATGCAGTCATCATGCAATACCTTGAGGACTTAGAAGGAAGGGTTTTAGTACACATTTTTGCAATTATTTTCAAACAACATTTGTACATCATTGGTGCACATTTGATTACAAGGATAAAAAGTACAATAAATTCCACTATGTATAATATGCCATGTAATATGCCAGAAAGCCATCCTCCAAGTCCTGAAAACCAGTTGAGGGGATTGAGCCACGAGAGCCAGTTCTCTCCGCTTCCTTCAACCCAAGCGGTTTCAGTATGTTCTTTCCTAAAACCTAGTTTTAACTGTTGCACTCTTTCTACATGGGAAATGATGGCGTCCTCAGCCTTTGTATAATTTCCGATGAAATTGCAACATGCTGTTCCCACTATGGCACACATTCGTCCTTGGCTGGCTGTAAGATAGTCCAACACCAATCGGTGTTGGAGTAACTCCTTTTTTATCATTTATAGTTCAGTAACAAGAACTACAACGTTTTTGTCTTATAAAGCAGTAATATTATCCATCAGTTCTGCCAAATCGATGATAAAACTGAAGGGTTTCTTAATGCAACACCTGTTTACCCATGGTATAGAGAACAGAGGTTTAATTTCTTTATCATGCAATGCGACATCACTTCTCTCATCATCATTAGTCTTGGGACTCTCTGGTTAGTGGGTAACTGAACAACCTCCGTCTCATCAACATCTGCCACTTCATCATCCTCACCGGTCTCCTCTATAGCGCCAGTGTCAGATTGAAGAGGCAGATCTCTCCTATGCTGGAAATGTATGGGTATTTTATGTACCTGTGTTTTCTTAAATTCATTATCCTCCATGTACCACGTAGCGGGTATGACTCTACCAAAGTATCAAACCCCCATGGAATTTAATGGAACCCAAGTATAAGCCTTTTTATCACAGATGAAATAATACCCTGGTGGAGCAGCACATGCTTTATTGAAATTCTGCCCCTGTAGACACATCAGTAACTTTAAATTGTTTCGCCTGGAGTGTTGGCGTTGGTTTAAATCCTGTAGGAGCTTGTATCTGTCTGTACTCCAAGCGGTATCCTTCCCATCAAACCAATATCTTATGGCAGCATCCTGCATGCAATTAGAGTTACCAATGTTCCTGGTGGTGCTCTGGAAACCTTTTTCAAGGATCTCAGCCGAGTATATTTGTGTAAAGTTAATGCATACTGCTGGTGGCTTCATAGGGACATTAGTGTATAACAGAAGAGAAATGGACCTGTCTGTGAGTGAAACACTGACATCACCAAAGTTCGCATTGTCTTCTATGTCCTGCAGCCCGCTGGGAACACCCAATAATGGTAAAGTGTAGTATGAGATAGGAGCATGTGTACATATCCAGAAATCACTAATGTTCAATTTCTTCGCAGTCTGCAGGTGCATAGATACAAACGAGTTATGAAAAGGTTCAGCAAACCGCCCATGGTACTCATTAACTTCTCTTCTTAAACGATGCTCGGGGTTAGATTCAACGTATGCTATTTCTTCCAACATGGTTGCATTTGCAACGGAAGTATCAAATATCTTACCCTGTTTGTCCTGTTGGATCCATTCATATGCCATAACTGTAATCCATACCATTGTTCCACCACAGAGAATGATACTCCAGAGACCTACATCAGGTTTAGGCCCTAGAAGATACATGCTGTTGTCTTGCCCAGGCACGGGTCAGTGGGGGTGATCTGTAAGGTAAAGGAACAGAACAATACTTGCCCACCGAGGCCTGGACCCTTTTATCCACCGGATCTACAGTTTTTTTACAATGCGAACCATGCACCCAGTATTTGTAGTCCTTCAACTTTACTGCAGTAGGGGACACAAGAAGGACTTGAAATTGTCCTTTCCACCTGGGAGATAATGAGGTCCGTGGTGTGTGATTCTTGATATACACCCAATCCCCGAACTTAGAACATGAGTCTGTTTGCTTAGGTCCACAGGTTGTCCTGCTTTGGTTCTGGAAAAAGTGTCAGAAAACACATTTGCCAATTTTTGCACATAGTCAATCATTGCATCCTGACCACTTTTGTTTGTTTAGTGGAGGAATTAAATCTGTGAATGTTTTGTGAGGAACTGCTCAAACGTAGAATTGCGCAGGCCAAAAATCTGCCAACACCACTCAGCAGAGCTCTTCAAGTAAGGGGAAGGGAAAGGGAGGAAGTGAAAGTGTGGAAAGGAAAAGGGGGGGCGGGGGGAAGAAGAAGAAGATAAGAAAGAGAAAGAAGAACAAAATAACATATACAGTACACAAGATCACCACTTGAAGTGGAAATCACATCCTAGCTAACAGGATACTCAAGGGGGTGGCTCTACCACCAACCACATGGCTTACATTTAACATGAAATAGGCACCCCTGGAGAAAGGTAATATAAAAACACTGCAACACTCAGGGCACAGTACAAAATTTAACTTAACAAAATAGAAGATATCAAACATTGTAATATGTCTCTGGTCAAGCGTCCCCAGTCTAGAGGCCGCCAGTGGGAGGCGATCATTGAGGGCCCCCGGCAGGAGCGACAACACAGGTGCATTGTAGTGCGCACGGTAACCGGAAGTGGCTCCAATGGGGTAAGGGGTCAAACCAGGGTATGAGGCGAAACTCTAGTAAGGGGCAGCCCATCAGATAAACCAATAGGATAACAGCCTAGTACATTAAAACAAGGGGGAGGGAAGGGAAGGGAGGGGAAAATTATGGAGTGGGGGAAAAAAGGGAGGGGGGTGAGAATGGAGGAAATGGAAGGCAAGGAAAAACGAGGCAGGTAGGGAAAGAAAAGGAAATGGGAAAATAAATAGGTCTCCCAAGTAATAAGTAACGTGACTGAGAAAATGTGCATAACAACTCAGGTCTCAAGGGATATCAGAGCATCAAGGAGTACGACTCCCACATGGCAGACTTGGTATGCAATGTCAGGTTTTAGAGGTTTAGAGGAGTCCTGAGTCACTGAGGTCCTGAGCGAAAGTTCGAGTGCAAGTCATGGAGCGGCACAACATCTAACAAGGCCTCATCAGCCAACAGGTAAAAGTTGAGAACGGGCTTAAGTGGCCAACAGTAAAAAAATTAACAGTCATACTGGAAAACAAATATCATTTACCCCTTTAAGGGTGACCAACAGCAGGGACGAGGGCAAGTCCCAATTTCAATAAAAGGAGGTATCAAGCAGGCTCACCCGTTTTATCGCTCACCCAGGATCAGAGGCCCGCACCTGGCTAAAATATATATTTTTTAAAACATTCATACTTTACAGCATTTCTTCACACCTGTTACCTGCCTAAAACTTTTGCACAGTACTGTACATACAGAAATAATTTATGTTGAGTGCTGTCCATATAAGGCTCTCTATAATACTTTGCTCCCTAATTAACAGTGTTCAGTGATAACTAACCCCTCCCAAGTGTATACTGATAACACACATTCTGTATGTAGAAAAAATGTTTGGCCAGCAATATTGGGCAAAAAGTTAGTGCCACATCCAGTATTGAAGAAAAACAGAAGAAAATCCCCTTGTAGTGGCCTTTTAGGTCACGATAGAGTTTTCTTAAAAGAATTTTGGTATAGTGTTTTTATACTTTCAAAATGTATTTATTAGAAAAATGTAGAAAACATAAAAGACAAGGAGCCACGCCTACTACGCCCGCGGAAACACAGAGCTCCGACAGCAGACTGCACATGTCCACTAGGTGGAGCAAGATGGAGGTCCGGCGCCGTGGCATTAGCGCCTCAGACCCCACATAATGCCGCCACAGGTTCCTTGAACCAGCGCGGATTTGTGTGCCGGCTTGTAGCATATCGCTTCGTTCAAGCCTGGCGGCTGTGTCACCTTTAATCTGTGAATACAGCGTAATTCTAGCTGGAAAAGGAATTTATTCCAGTCCCCTCCCCTAGGGTTGGGGTGTATACGATCCAAAATGAGGAACTTAATTTTTGGAAATCTGCTATTATGTACAATCCTAGTATGCTGACCAAGCGGAGATCTGGATCGCATACCTGCATGCTCCTTATATGCCTGTAGGCTCTTCTCCAGAACTCCAGCTTGGTTTTACCAATATAAAAACAATTACAGTCACATAGCAACATGTACACTACTCCGAAAGTTTTACAGTTAGCGCAATGCTTTGAGCGAAAGATTTGACCATTAGGTAAAGTCGGATTTACGATACAATAGTGGCATGACCCACAGATGTAAGTTCCTTTATATTTACAATGGTCTTTTTTATTCTCACCTCTGAATTCACTACTTACATTTTTGTCCCTAACATATGCTGCTCTTTTAAAAGTGAATAGAGGTTTTTCTGTCACAAACTGTCCCAGAGATGGGTCTGGTGCAAGCATGTGCCAATACTTATCCACAATGTTTTTTATTTTTTGTTGTTAATTCGTATACCTTGTGATTATTCTAAGGGGATTGGTTTCATCTTTTAGTTTCTTTGAATACAGGAGTTTTTTCCTTGATTGTATAGATGCCTGCTGATAGGATCTCTTAAGAGAGGCATGCGAGTAACCTCTTAGTAACAGTCGATCACGTAATTTGTCTGCCTCTATTTTAAAGATGGCATCATCAGTACAATTCCCTCTCATCCTAAGATATTGGCTGTAGGGTATTGAATCTATGAGTGGTTTTAGGTGAAAACTTGTGGCATTTAATATTGCGCTTCCAGATGTGGGTTTTCAATAGAGTTTACTGAGAAGGGATCCCCCTTCCTCTCTATAGATCTCCACATCTAGAAAAGTTATGTTGTGCTCATTATGAAAAGACAACAAAAAAGTGTGGCGCTAAACAATATGTGATGCTACTATATGCAAATCAATGGACACCAAGAGAGTCAATAACATCTACTGCAAGCATATAGTCCTTCCGGAACATCAGGGCACATAGTCTCTGTGACAACGTATAAAAACACAGTGATGAAGAATAATAAGGAAATCTTGACCGAAATTCTGCTCACTACCACCAAGAGTTGGAGAGGCTTACCGGATAAGGTGGACCCAATGGGGCATACGCCGGACTGGGTCAGACAAGGCTTAGGTGGTGAGTGGCTGTGTGTACTCCGATGAGGATACGGTCTCACGAATCGGTAATGTTCGTCCAGTGAAGCCGGAAGCTGGAGAGATGTGCACAATCTCACAGATGAGGGTCTTGAGGAAGTAATGGGGTATTACACAAGAAGACCCCAGCGCTCCGGATCTTCTCACACTTCCCGCCTCCAGCTCCTAGCCAATCGGCAAGCCGCGCAGTCGGCGTGTGTAAAAGAGATAGACACGAATATATCTATCCATATCTTTGTGCTCATTATGAGACATTGTAAAACTTAAATTAAAGTTGTTTCTATTCATTCTCAAGAGACATTGTTTTAGCATCTCATGTGATCCATCCCACACAATAAAAATGTTGTCAATGTATCGGTACCACCCCGTAATGTGGTCCATGTATGTACGCACAATGTATACACATTGACAAGTTCTCATCCTCCAGAAACATTTGCTCCCACTCCCCCAGGTACAGGTTGGCAAACAATGGGGCACAACAAGTCCCCATCGCAACCCCCTGCACCTGGAGGTAGTGGAAGCCATTGAAGGTAAATATATTATGCTCGAGGATGAATTCCAATAAGGAGATAACAAACTCACCATATATGGGGTCTACATTTGCGTGTCTGTATGTAGAGGCAATAAAGAGAAGTGATTAATTCCATGTAAGTCCTAATCTGCTTAGACTTTCACAATTTGTATGAAGAATATACAGTATCTCACAAAAGTGAGTACACCCCTCACATTTTTGTAAATATTTTCTTATATCTTTTCATGTGACAACATTGAAGATATGATACTTTGCTACAATGTAAAATATTGAGTTTACAGCTTGTATAATGCTGCGTAAACACGATTGCACATTCCGACAACAAAATCCATGTTTTTTTTTCGACGGATGTTGGCTAAAACTTGTCTTGTATACACACGGTCACACAAATGTTGTTGGAAATTCCGAACGTCAAGAACGCGGTGACGTACAACACGTACGACGGCACTATAAAAGGGAAGTTCAATACCAAGTGCGCCACCCTTTGGGCTCCTTCTGCTAATCTCGTGTTAGTAGAAGTTTGGTGAGAGACGATTTGCGCTTTTCAGCCTCCTGCTCTTCATTATGTGCTTGTGGGTTCATATCTGGTTTTCAGTGCGTGTAGTCAGTTCACACTTGTTTTTCAGTGCGTATTTTATAGTACGTATTTGATTTTCAGTGCGTTCTTGTCCGCTCGTTTCTCATTTTCAACTTGCTCTTCTTAGGCCTTTCTGATTTTCAGTGCATTCTGTTAGTTCGTTCTGACCAGCTGATCGTTTTCTAGCCATGTTGTGGGTACGTACTCATCGTAGAGTTTGTGCTGTGCAGGGGCTTGGTGTTGGGGTTCTTACTTTGACCCAAGCTCAGTCCATGAACAGGGCGAGGAGGAGTTCATGGACGAAGAATTGGTTGCTCCAGCGTGACCAATTCTCTCACATGCCTTTGTTGCGGGAGATCCGTGACAATAATCCTGATGATTTCAGATATTATCTCCGGGTGACGGACTCCGTTTTTCACCGTTTGTTGTCTTTGCTGTCCCCTTATATTATGAAGCAGGACACCTGAATGCGGAAAGCCATCACTCCCTAGCAGAGGCTAGTTGCCACGTTGCCGTACTTGGCAATGGGGAGAAGTCTGCAGGACATCAAGTTCTCTACAGGCACCCCCCCAGGCTCTGGGGATCATTATTCCAGAGACCTGTTCTGCCATCATTCAGGTCCTGCAGAAGGACTATATTAGGGTAAGATTTCTCCTTTAACATCACATTATATACATTTAATGTTTGCTAATGTATTGTATTTCTTTCATCATTCCCTAATTACCATGATTGGAATATGCCGTGAATGTCCCCTTTGTTCTCATGCATGCTGGAAGTTTTTAAAGTTCCTTTTTTGTCTTTTTTGCCTTCACTAACCTCCCCAGCATGCTATCCTGGGCCCATGCACGCCTAGTCACTTAACAATGTATTTTTTCAGCTCCATAGTAGTGCTTTACCCTAAACACCCCCTAAAATATTTACAAATCTTATTTTTGTCCTTAAATTCAGGCAGAGTGCCAGAGGCTTTTTTTTTGATTCCCAAAATCATTTTGACCCCTCCCTTTCCCCAACCGCTAAGTCAACCGGTATCAATTAGGGTTGCCACCTGTATGGGATTGACCCAGACTGTATGGGTTTTGCAACTGGTGCCAGGGTTTCTCTTAACCTGAAACCATATCTCCAGTCCTGTCAGGTAAATCTCAGACCCCTGCAGATTCCTGTCAGCTGCGCCTCTGTGTCCCTCTGCCTTCTCGCCTACCCCCCCTCGCATGATCGGTTTTGAAGTCATTGGCTGCTGGGAACACCTGTATCCTAGCAACCAAAGATGCTTTTGCCGATGCTCACACGTGGAGTTTCCCTGGCCCTAGATCTGGTCCACCTACCAGCTCCACCCCCCAACTCCAGCTCCCTCTCTGCAAGCAGAGCACGGCGGCTCTGCTTGCCTCCGGTGCCAGCTGTGCTAAAACAGCCAAAAGAAGGCCACTGCTGTGCGACCTCTTCTGATGTGCCTCCGCTGCCATCCCGCTGTCTCGGGACCATTGGCCAAACACCACCTGCTACCACCGGATTTCACAAGGTAAGAAAGGAGGGGGGCTGTACAAGATAAGAGGAGTATACAAGTTTGGGGTGGGAGTTGCACAAGGTGAGGGGGGCAAGAGGGGGAATGAAGAAGCTGCACAAGATGAAGTGGGAGAGGAGAACAGGGGGGTTATCAGGGGGTGCACAAGATGAGGGGGGTAGGGAAGCTGCACAAGGTGAGGAGGAGATAGAGAAACTGCAGGGGGGGAGAAAAAGCTGCAGGGGGATGGGGAAGCTGTAAAGGAGAGTGGGGGGTGGGGGGGCATGGGGAAGTTGCACAAGGGGGTGAATGTGTCACTCTGTTTCAGGGTCATTCTGTTAGATGTACAAGGTGAGTGAGAACGTGCAGTCCTGCATGCCGCTGATCTGCCTCCACCATTGGCTCAGAGAGACCCTTGATCACTCCCCTCCCTGCAGTTTTCCCTTGGGCTTAGCTCCTTCCTGTCCTGCAGTGGCTCTAACATTCTGCGGTGGTGGCTCCTGCACCTGGCTGGAAGCCCCGGAACCCAGAGAGCAGGGGGGCAGCCAGCCCAAGTGAGTGGGTACTGAAAGTTAGGTGGATCAAGAGGATGGTGGGGCTGGCTGCTGAGCTACTGCTTCTCCTGGGACTTCTACCACTGACCCTCCACATCACAGTGCTCGGGGGGCTCCGCCAGTCCATCCGATGTCCCCCCGCAGCGCTGTCAGATACCCTCCTCTTGTCCCCCACCAGCTGCTGTGGGGGGTGTTTCAGTATGTACAGATAGGGAAAGGGCAGGTAAGTATGTATGTAATTTACCGGTTCATTTTGTAAATGAACACAGCAAGTGATCTGTACTGATCACTCATTGTGTTCATTAATACCTGAAGCATAGTAAACGATGTGCTTCAATTTGTGAATGAACAGGAATCCGCTCAGCACAGAGCACTTCCCATTCATTCAATGTCCAGTGCAGCTGAGGCTGCAGAGAAACGGACCGGGGAATCTCTGTTCTCAGCCCCTTCCTCTGTCTCAAGTGACACTTCAGAGGTCTGTTTAGACCTTGATATTTCACCAAAGACCCCCCCAACAGAGTCCCCTTATATAAGCGAACCCCTTAGAGACCAACAGTTGGCACACTGATATAAGGGGGACTCTAATAGGAAGGAAGAGCTGCCTTCTTTGCAGAGTTAGTGATCTGTGAGTACAAGAGGGAAAGGGGGGGGACAATTCTGATGTATGGAGGGATGCCAAATGTGAAGGGGAACTCTGATGGGGACACCAGATGCAAGGAGACATTCTACTGGGGACACCTGATGTAAGAAGGCACTCTGATGGGGACACCTTATGCAGTGTGATTTTATTTTGAAATATGGATGTAATCGGCCTACTTATGTTTTAAAAGAGAGCAATTTGGAAGACATTTTTAGTGACTGGACCTCCTTAAATTCAAATTCATTAACCCTGCCCTAGGTAGACATCTGTGCATTGCAGGAATGTACACAAAATTTTGGTGCAGCATAATTTTTAAAAGGTTATACAGGTTTTACATCTATTTGTACTACATTTCATTTTTCATTTGTTATGTATAATACTAAAAAAGTTTTTGCCGTGTGCCGCTTAAGTGTTCCGGTTTGGCTTAAAGCAAAGGTGGCAGCCCTAGTTCCAATCCTATATCTGCTGACTTTGCCAAACCCATACATACTATACCTACCTCTTTTGTGGTCATATTTCTGTATGAATTCACCAAAGCATGTAGTGAAAGGGCCTGCCTGAATACTTTCAAATAGTACTGTTTAAAGTTTTGTTCTCCTATTATCTTCATAGGTAATTGCAGAATGTAAAAAAGTGCTTCCATTTGTACAGTGTGTTTTTATATTTTTGTATTATGCCACTTCTTACCTTTTCAGTGGGCTGCCAATAGTGTAAGTAAGGAGGGGTTGGCCAAAGTTAAACACATTATTTATGCATTCAGATCTCAATGAAGTGGAGAGGGTTACCTGTCCAAAACATCTCCCGCTCCCCCCCCCCACCCTAAAATTTTTACAATGGGCTATCAGAGAGGGTGAGGAATCTGATAAGTGTTCTTTATATTTTTGTCTTTAAATACACCTTCAAATAAATGTTATACTGATGTTGGCCAAGAATGTTTGTGTCTAATCTGCTTGCAATGTTTATGTGCAAAATTACTAATTTTAATTTTCTTGTTTGACTCCACAGATTCCTTTGACGCCACAGGAATGGCAGACTGTGGCATCCCAATTTACCCAGCGGTGGGACTTTCCCAATTGCGGAGGGGAAATTGATGAGAAACACATCCACATAGTCCCACCCCCCAACTCGGGGTCATACTATTACAACTATAAGGAGTTTAATAGTATTGTGATGTTGGTGGTGGTGTCGGCGACATATGAGTTTCTCTATGTGGACGTGGGGAAGAATGGCTGGGTGTCGGATGGTGGAGTCATCGCCCAGACCAAGTTCTACAGACGGTTCCAGAATGGTGGCTTGGGATTGCCACCTGCTGAAGATAACGTGGAAGGACTCCCGTTTGTCTTTGTCGCTGATGAAGCGTTTGGGCTGGGTGATCACCTGATGCGGCCATTCCCGATGAGGACCCTCACCCTGGACCAGAGGGTTTTTAATTACCGGCTGGCCAGAGCCAGAAGAGTGGTGGAGAACGCTTTCGGGATAATGGCCAGCCGGTTCCGCCTATTCCTTACGGCAGGGGTCTCAAACTGGCGGCCCTCCAGCTGTTGCAGAACTACAAGTCCCATCATGCCTCTGCCTATGGGAGTCATTGCTTGTAACTGTCAGCCTTGCAATGCCTCATGGGAATTGTAGTTTTGCAACAGCTGGAGGGCCGCCAGTTTGAGACCTCTGCCTTACGGCAATCAACATGGCGGAATATAAACGTAACCATATAATCCTTGCATGCTGCATTCTCCGCAACTATTTAAGGAGAAATTCAATGAACTGTGTGGCCTCAGTTGGGCCTGAGGCCGGACTTCAAGAAGAAACCCTGACGGCCCTTGAAGCTGGCCGTCCTGGCTTGCCCCCCCAAAGCGCCCGCGAAGTAGGACAGAAGTATGTCGAGTACTAAAGGGGCCATTGATATGCCAGAAAATGTTTAATAAACATTTTTAGATAAAATTTTTTAGTTAAAGTGAAATAAGATTTCCTTTGATTTACTGCTTGTGTTTCTTTTAGCTATCTCCTAGGTTATCCAATGGGCTTTTCTTTTTGTCCATTTTCTTCAATAATCCGAAGTAATTTATTTGATACATGAGGTGACATAATAGTTCTTCTTCAGCGAACTATTATGCTGTGGGTCTGCTACACACACACCTTGTTTTTGTTGTTAATGTATGTAATGCATTACTGATAAAAATATTCATCATTTTCAGCACCATTAGTTAATTTTTGTGAGTCACGAAAATGGCCTAATTGTGGCAAATTAAAAAGCACTGGGGGAGTTATTTACTAAATGAAAATCAAATTTGCACTCCAAGTGCACTGCAAAAGTGCACTTGAAACTGCACTGAATAACCCCCATTGTCACCGTAAACACCAATTTACTCCAAAAACTGCTATTGAGCATTAAAAGAAGAAGCCACACATTGTTGAGTAGAAAACTTTTTACTCTGTGCACATTCACATGTGCGTTAGAAAAGGTTTTTTGAACAAACCAACATATTTTTGTAATAACATTTTTGGTTTTGACTGTACAAATAGCCTTTTTGGTGTTAAACAGGCATGTTTAAAACCATAAAACAATGCACAACTCAGGAACTTACAAAGTTCAACTTTGATAAAGTGAAAGCAATATCAGACATTAGTATGGCCAAACTGTGTTGATTTTTCCTTCATCAGATGGGGTGATGTCACCCCTGTGAAAGCCAAATTTTGAAGATGCACACAAATTGAGAGTCAAAATCGGGATTTCCCTCCTGATCCCATGACTAATGTCAACATGTGCTAGCTCCCATCATGGGGGATCAATGGACTTGTTTCGGGGGTGCAACCCACAAAACGCGTACATTGATATTCCGTGATGGCATATAGCACATGTTGACACACTGTGTGCATCTTCAAAATTTGTCTTTCAATATACTTCAAAAAAAGATTCTAAAATCTTCAAAATATAAACAAATTGAAGAATGTTGGTGTGTTTTCGATTCTGCATAAAACATCAATGGTGTTTTTGAGTCTTTTTTCAACATCATTGATGTCTTCCTTGATCTTCTGTAAATCACGATTGAACACCATGATCTCCCCGATGAGGATCTGTGCACTTGCACTTGTGAAATGAGTTTCTTCTTCCACAATATCCACATCACCTAAAATTTAAAAACATACCATGTATTAAAAATATGCAGGCATACATCTATTACCTGAAGCTGTGGTCTCAGACACTCACCTGTTGTGGTCACTATTTCACCCACATCATAAACCTCTCCTTCCTCCACATCCTCTAGTTGTGGTGTGTTGACTTCCCCTTCTTTATGAGGTTGGGGGTCAATGGCATCCTCAGATGTCCCGAGTCTTTTCTCCCCTATGTGAATAAAAAAAAAGGTATACTTAGCACACAGATATTTGAGGCCAGAAATAGGAATCGGAAACATTGCTTGAAAGTGTCGTACAATTGTCTTTTTGGGCAGAGTTCCAAGCTGAAGACATTTTTTCCCTTTCTAAAGCTGGAATACTTACCTTTTTTGTACAAGTTTCACACATGGAGAAACCCCTAGTATCCACTGGAGCACCTGTGTGGGACACCCTAAAAAGGGTGTTCTGGTGTCCCATACTAGTGCTCCTGTGTCAAGATGTGTAAACAGCTGCTCAGTGTCCTCTCCTTACACTGAATCAAGTTTACATTTTATGCTAGTTACAAACCCATCTAGAGAACAATGTACTAAACTTCCTTTAATACAAACAGGCAGGGCTTTTTTTCTCAGACAATAGGTGCAGGAACCCCCCATTTCCGAGTCACCCTTTTTCTGCGCCTCTACCCACCTCCCAGTACCGTCCCTTTTAGACAATATAGAACCAAGTATCATTTTGAGGTGCTAAGTAATTTGTATGGAATTTGGTAATGATATCAAGAAAAGCAGTAAAATAGTGTCCCTGCAGCCAGCAACAATAGATCCCCCTAACAACAATGGACCAACCACAACAAAATTTCCCCACCAGCAACAATAGACTTCCCGCAGCATCAACAGATCTCTGCACAGCCAGCATTAATAGTCTGTCTTGCTGCCATCAACAATAGACCCCTCCCCCAACAGTAGATCTCTTTCAGCAACAACTGACCCCCCCAGCAACAATAGACCTCCCCAGCAACAATAGACCCCCCTTGCAAAAATAGATCCCCAGCAGTGAGCATTAATACCCTGCAGCACACCCCAGCACCCCTTGTCATTACATACGGTCAGTGCAAGAGGTGCCGGAACTGCGTTCCCCCGCGTTCCCGCTAAAAAAAAGCCCTGAAAATAGGCCTGAACAAATGTAGTAAACCTGGATCTGCCAAAAACATTGTATTAGTGGGCGATGTTTACTACAAACGATTACTTTACCCACGAACCAGAAAGTTGCCATTTTAAACTTTACAGTAAAGAAAAACACATGGAGCAGAATGCAAGTAATAATAATAATAGAAACATAGGACAAATACTTACTTTTTAGAAGCAGCTTCCTGATCCTTCTGTACTGATCGTGCTCCCTCAATTTCAGATCTGACCAGCGTTTCCTCAATTGATCCTTGGATCATCGTACCACAAAATTCCTGTGCAGACTTCTCACAACTTTAGCCATAATCTTGGCCTTTCTCACATTTGGGTTTGGGTACGGTCCATACTTCCCATCATAGTCGGCCCTCTTCAAGATGTCAACCATCTCCAACATCTCTACAAAGGACATATTTGAGGCCTTAAATCTCCTCCGCGATCAGGACGTTCGTGGCTGCGGCCTTTCGTCATTGCTGCTGCTGCTGTCTGCATGCACTTGTTCTTTCTACACCATATGCTCTTCCACTGCGCCAAAACAGAAGGTATATATACTAGATAGAAGGTCAGGGGCGGGCGGAGTTTCACGCATGCGCAGTGTATAAAAAGCAGAACACGCATGCGTCGTACGTACGATCTGTGAGCGGAGGAAGGAGTAGCGGAAGTGCCGATCATGATAACAAAGGTGCAATTTAAACTTGGTGTATCAGTGGCCTATACTGCTTTTAGATTGAGGCCTATATTGGGACAAGATTAGAAAAGTTTAGCCTGACATTAGAGTTTGTCTTGTGTTGTGTCTTGCAGAGAAAATGGATCCATTCAATGATAGGGAATTTCTACCAATATTCAATGACATGTTCAGGGAGCTGCCCTGTCTGTGGCAGGTGAACCACCCGTTTTTTAATACGCTAAGAAAGAGGAAGGCAGCGCTGAAGAAACTGCTTGAATTTGTGAAGCCGATGATCCCTACGACAGACATCACCTATTTGAAGGCCAAAATTGATGGCATGAAGAGTACTTATCTTAGGGAGCGAAAGAAGGTCCAGAATTCCCAGAGATCAGCAGCAGCAGATGACATTTATGTCCCCGGGCTGTGGTACTATGACAGACTGCGATTTCTGTCAGACCAGAGTGAACCCAGGCAATCACTCTCCACTCTTCCTTCAAGGCTTAATTCCACCTCAGCTGAGGCTTCCTATGTCCAACTTGGGCCTTCCAGGCAGGAAGATGTGGAGGAGCCCAGCTTGAGTCAGGTATAGCAATGTTCAACATATTTCTTGACGTAAAATTAATGATGTTAACTAGATGTTATTATTGATCATTAATTTCTGATTTAACAAAGTGGTTTACATATCAATAGACAGTAGTAACCAAAAAGGAAAGGGACAAGAATGAAAAATGCTGGGCTCAGAATGATAGTCTTTTCTATTTGTTAACATTCAATTTGCAACAGTCATGAGCTGAAAATTGTGTGTGATTGATGAACAAAAAAATAAAACTATGTGCCTTTTTCATACACAGGAAAGCCTCAGCCAGGAGGTGGCAGGGGTAAGTGGCAGCCAGGAGGTCGACCATTGTCCTCTTCCACCTCCTGCCACAACTCCAACACCAGAGCCACAGCCTGGAAGGAAGTGTCTAAGGAAGACAAGAGTGTGATGGCCTGGGTTCAGTCTGGTCTGGCAAAAGATGCAGGCTGTTGTATGAGCACAGCCTGGGGACATATATGTCATCTGCCGCTGTTCATGATCTCTTGGAGTCCTGGACCGGATTGTGCTCACTATTCCTCAGGCCACCAATTTTGCCTGTAAAATAGTTGATGTGTACCCTGGGATACAAAGGCTTTGCCAATTTCACCAGTTTCTCCAGCGTTGCCTTCCTCTTTATTTTCTTATGACCCCTTAATAAATGTCTATTTTTGATTCACATATACTTGCCTATGTGTTTTACTTAAAAAAGGACAGTTTGTTTGTGAGTAAGCAGCTACATTTCCTAAATACAATGTCAAATTAACAAGGGACACCAACCAACCTCCTTGAGGTTAAAAAATACAACATAATAACGGGGTTGTGGTAACTTGACACACAAACGAAAAAAAATATTATGGAGATCACTAGAAAAAAAAACAAAAAAAACAGGAGATCTTGATATAAAAAAAAATCACTATAAAAATAAATACAAAACATTATTATGGAGATCTGACGAAAAAAATAACTAATATTATTCATGAGATCACAAGAAATAATAAAGAAATCAGTTTGTCAGAACTATATCAGCAGCAAAACAACTTCATTATTCAAGCATTATAAAGAAGAGAATGCACTGCATTAAAAGCTTTTATAATTTGTAGCGTGATGAATGTGCTATCTCTATTACGAACGCTAATTTTACCAGAACAAGCGCTCGTACTTGATTCAGAGCATGCGTGGAATTTTGTGCGTCAGAATTGTCTACACACGCTCTGAATTTTACGACAATGGATTTTGTTGTCGGAAAATTTGAGATCCAGATATCAAATTTTGTTAGTCGGAAATTCTGACGGAAAATGTCCGATGGGGCCTACACATGGTCGGAATTTCCGACAACAAGCTCCCATCAAACATTTGTTGTCAGAAATTTTGACCGTGTGTACGCGGCATAACAGTGTAAATCTGTCTCCTCAAAATAACTCAACACACAGCCATTAATGTCTAAACCACTGGCAACAAGTGAAAATGTCCAAATTTGGCCCAAAGTGTCAATATTTGTGTGGACACCATTATTTTCCAGCGCTGCCTTAACCCTCTTGGGCATGGAGTTCACCAGAGCTTCACAAGCTGCCACTGGAGTCCTCTTTCACTCCTCCATGATGACATTACGGAGCTGGTGGATGTTAGAGACCTTGTGCTCCTCCACCTTCCGTTTAAGGATGCCCCACAGATGCTCAATAGGGTTTAGGTCCGGAAACATGCTTGGCCAGTTCATCACCTTTACCCTCAGCTTCTTTAGCAAGGCAGTGGTCGACTTGGAGGTGTGTTTGAGGTCGTTATCATGTTGGAATTCTGCCCTGCGGCCCAGTCTCAAAGGGAGGGGATCATGCTCTGCTTCAATATGTCACAGTACATGTTGGCATTCATGGTTCCTTCAATGAACTGTAGCTCCCCAGTGCTGGCAGCACTCATGCAGCCCCAGACCATGACCCTCCCACCACATTGCTTAACTGTAGGCAAGAAATACTTGTCTTTGTACTCCTCACCTGGTTGCCATCACACACGGTTGACACCATCTGAACCAAATAAGTTTATCTTGGTCTCATCTGACCACAGGACGTGGTTCCATGTCCCTAGACTGCTTGTCTTCAGCAAACTGTTTGCAGGCTTTCTTGTGCATCATCTTTAGAAGAGGCTTCCTTCTGGGACAACAGCCATGCAGACCAATTTGATGCAGTGTGCAATGTATGGTCTGAGCACTGACAAGCTGACCCCCCACCCCTTCAACCTCTGCAGCAATGCTGGCAGCACTCATAAGTCTATTTACCAAAGACAACCTCTGGATATAACGCTGAGCGTATGCACTCAACTTCTTTGGTCGACCATGGCGAGGCCTGTTCTGAGTGGAACCTGTACTGTTAAACCGCTATATGGTCTTAGACACTGTGCTGCAGCTCAGTTTCAGGGTCTTGGCTATCTTCTTATAGCCTAGGACATCTTTATGTAGAGCAACAATTCTTTTTTTCAGATCCTCAGAGAGTTCTTTGCCATGAGGTGCCATGTGTTGAACTTCCAGTGACCAGTATGAGAGTGTGAGAGCGATAACACCAAATTTAACACACCTGCTCCCCATTCACACCTGAGACCATGTAATGAGTCACATGACACAGGGGAGGGAAAATGGCTAATTGGGCCCAATTTGGACACTTTCACTTAGGGGTGTACTCACGTTTGTTGCCAGCAGTTTAGACAATAATGGCTGTGTCACTGACTGAGTTATTTTGAGGGGACAGCAAATTTACACTGTTATACAAGCTGTACACTCACTACTTTACATTTTAGCAAAGTATAATTTCTTCAGTGTCGTCACATGAAAGATATAATAAAATATTTACAAAAATGTGAAGGGTGTACTCACTTTTGTGAGATACTGTACAGGCAGTCTCCGAGTTACAAACGACTCCTACTTACGAACAGCCTCCGATGCCAGCCACTTGTGCTCCACGCGGGTCCTGGATACCTTTCGAGCACTTCCGAACACATCCCACACTGCCGTACTACCCCCCAGATAACATAACAAGCACCCGGAACATCCTACATCCATACACAGGCAGCAGTTACACTTACGAATGCAGTGTTCCGACCGGAAGTTACACTTACAAATGCAGTGTTGCGATGTACGAACGGGGACTGCCTGTACATGGCAATCAGTTTTTTTGTATTGCTTTTTATACCTTTTTATTAGGGATGCACCGATACCAAGCATTTGCACGAGTATCGGATGCATCCGATGCCTGTTGTATCGGACCAGGCGTCCTCAAGTACAGCAGGGGGTCCAGGCAGCGTTTCACAGGACAAATGTGCGTAGCTTCATCATCACGTCCAGATGAAGCTACGCACATTTGTCCTGTGAAACGCGTCGACGTCACCGCGTCCGGACGTCACGCCCGCTGTCATCCCCCGTTGGGGGCTAGCCGGCACATACACCGAGGGAGTATCCCGTTCCTAAGCCCGGAACAGCTGTGCGGAGGACAACAGGGGCACCTGTACGGACGGTCACAAACAACACAACAGTGGTACATCAGAAATATGCTGCGAATCACGTAGTATTACCCAGATCAGGATACGGAAGCATACAGGGTGACAGGAAGGTCTATTCACAATATCGGAGCCACGGCCACCCGGAAGTATCTGAGCAACCTTGAACGGGACCCGGGAGTGGTAACGTACCAGGCAACCCTTGTTGTTTCTTTACCTATACCTGCCACCAACCGATTTCATTACAGTACTTCTTGCACTGAGTTCATCCACTCTGGAGAACTGTATATATGATAACCAAGTATTCCTGGACCTGGGAACAGTGATTTCACAGCTTTACATATATATTTGACCAACATCCAATTCCTACCTACAGGACCAGTTGTTTAGTTGACCACAGATCCTACACCAGCACCCCCCCCCACGGCAGACCATCTCCCTCCAGGGTTCCCATCCCTTTTTTCCCCCCCTCCTTCCCCCCTCCCCCCTCTCCACATTCCCCCTGTCCACCTTCCCCGTCCCTTCTGCCTTTTCCCCCCCTCCATACCTCCCCCCCCCTCCCCATTCCTCCCCCCCCTTCCCCTCCCCTTGCCGCCCCTCCCCCGGGGGAATTGATGTCTGCACCACACACCGTATTCAGCAATTGCTGCACAATTTTTCTAGGTGGTTTGTGCAGACATCAATAGCCAAGACGTCCGGACGCACCTGTCTTGTCATTGTTTATTTATACATGTTTTATGTTTCCCTAGTCTGTGTATGTTATGTACTTGATCAAAAATAGCTTTTTGATCAATTTTATGAGGGCAGTATAAGATTATACTCTTTTCTGATTATGTTTGTGCACATATCTTCATGTATACCCATTTTGTACCAATAAATACGCATTTATATTCACTACATACTGAGTGTGCCTTCCCTTGAGCCCCGCTTTTCTTTTTGGTCCCCCCCTGCTTGGGACAACTTGTTGCATTAGTTATGGGGGTTGGAAGGCAACCATAGGGTCATGGTACCGAATCTGTTTACATGATTAAACAAGCCTCATTATACCCCATTCTTTGTTCCACTATGGGTGGAGTCGCACCTTAAAGCCACAATGGGCGAATGGGGCACTTCACCACAGTACGGCAGAGCTCACCACACTATGAACCCGCCCGTAGTAACCCACTAATGGCCAGCAGTAATGTATCATAAAGCAAATAGTCAGTTAAAGGATAGGTGCAAGTGTGCATCCATAACATATATCCTTGGAGAATTAAGCCAAAGTAGAGTTGAAAACAGCTTCAAATCGGTGTTGCATGCGCTACTAGTCCATCCTGGAGCATTAGATGAAAAAGAGCTCATTAGCAGGCAGATGTTGGAAGTAGGACTGTCCATATATAAGAATGTAACCAGCAACAGGCAGAAATATGCAGTACTGTATGGGATGGCATAACCTGGTGTATAGGCTGATAGATGTACTAGAAAAGACTACTACATGATGAATACCATGGCTTGTATGCACAGGGATGGTCCCAAATCAATTAGGTACCTCTCCACCTGTTCGTTATGCAGCCGAATGTACAAAGTCAGATACGGTATAGTGGTGTCAAAAGTACTCACAGCCCTATGTCCATGCCGTCATCCATAAACAGTAGTTGGGCCGGACTGACAACTGACTGGCAGTTCACTTCATTGTTATCTTTGTCCAGGCCTCGAGGGCCATAACAGTCACTGAGAAAATGGTGCAGTTTTTCTGGGCCCTCTAGTCCAGGGGAGCTCAGCACTTGTAAAAATGTGGTTATAAGTTGGGAGCTGGAATATATTAATTGCTGTCCACTTTCTACAGAAATGTTTGGTCTCTTCTCTTACTCTGTGCTGTGCAGTAGACACAGGGATCCTCTGTGTCAGTCAATAACCACTTTGCATTAGTCCCACAAGTCACACCTTCCACTACAGTTGGTCAAATGGGAGACCTCAAAGAAGCAAACAAACAGAAAGACTAGGCTATGAGTGTCTTGTGATGGCTCTAGTGATGGTTCGAGTGTTCTTGGAACAAAAGATGTCCACCTTCAACTGCATCTCACCCCAGGCACCTGAGAAGCTTCTACCACCTCCGCTGTCTCACTCCGTTGTTCTCTGCCTATGTAGCTTGTTCTGGGCAAGGCAACAATTGACATTATAAATACATACAATATATAAGAAAATGTTAATCATATATACCAAGCAAGGAAAAGCATCAGTCTCTTACATTTCCTTGTACAACAGAGCTTGGACTGGGTGAGGGAGAAGTTGCACAAGCAGCCGATCAGGTATGCTGCAATGCTCATGTGGTTATAAAAAGCATGCTGATAAGAGAAGACTGGTGGAGGGAGAAGGCCTGTAAGTGTTAACAGAAGCCTACTAAAATCAGGCCTCCTGTCCTGCCAGTCAGGACTGTGCTGTGTGGCAGAGCAGTGTACATCTCAGGACCGGAATAAAAGAACTACAAATCCTTTGGCAGGTACAGCAGCTCCCATATATGTATTTCATCTTGTGTTTAGCCATTTGCTTAAGTTCCATTATGAGTATCAAATGCTTTGACAAATCTATCTCAATGTATCATATCTATTAAATTAATTAATTGAATTAGTTAGGCCTAGCTTCTTAATAAAGATATGTTGCCAAGTTTTGGTAAATTTATTTTCAGCAATTTGTTTATAAGTTATTTTATATCTCTTAGAATTCCTACAAATATTTTACTAACTGATGTCAGCCTTAGGCCCCTTTCACACTTATACGACTTCAAAGTCGCACGATTTTGCCGTGATTTTACGGCGATTTGCCGCGATTTGGGAGCAGTACTACTTTGCCACGTTTTTTGGCATTAACAAATGAAAACATACAGTAGTTGGTATGAATCATAAGGGGGAACTCCACGCCAAGTTTTAAATAAAAAAACTGGCGTGGGTTCCCCCCCCAGGGGCATACCAGGCCCTTAGGTCTGGTATGGATTTAAAGGGGAACCCCCTACGCCGAAAAATTGGCGTGGGGGTCCCCCCAAAATCCATACCAGACCCTTATCCGAGCACGCAGGGTTGTCGGGAAGAGGCCCTTGTCCTCATCAACATGGGGACAAGGTGCTTTGGGGTGGGGGGGCCCGGCAGGGTGCCCCCCATGCCCTAAAGCACCCACCCCCCCATGTTGAGGGCATGCGGTCTGGTACGGTCCAGGAGGGGGGGGGGCGATCGCTCGTCCCCACCCCCATTCCTGACCGGCCGGGCTGCATGCTCGGATAAGGGTCTGGTATGGATTTTGGGGGGGACCCCACGCCGATTTTTTGGCGTAGGGGGTTCCCCTTAGATCCATACCAGACCTAAGGGCCTGGTATGCCCCTGGGGGGGAACCCACGCCGGTTTTTTCATTTAAAACTTGGCGCGGCGTTCCCCCTCTGGATTCATACCAGACAGCTGTCAGCACTGCCTGTCGCTCATCGGGAAAGGAAAGAAAAGTTTTCCTTTCCCGAATAGCGAGGCCAGGCTTGTGCTTACAAAGTCGTACTGAAGTCGTGTCTATATTAATCAGGCACGACTTGCATGCTACCAGGGTTTAACATTGAGGTCTATTCAAGTCGGCACGACTTAAAGTCGTGCCAATATGAATGGTAGTCATTGCAAATCATGGAGAATGACTTGTCATACGATTTTGCAGTACAAAATCGTGGGACAAGTAAGTGTGAAAGGGGCCTAACTGATGGTGTTATGATGATAATTAAAAAATAACTTTTTAAAAAGGGGTAATTAAAAAAAAAAAGGTAATAAGTATTTAAAAGGTATTTAATTAATTATAATCATATTCTGAAACCACAAATTATTTTTTTTGTGTAGAAAAAATGCTGGTTATTTTTTTTATACTTCCTAATTATGTTTCCTAATCCTCTTACCAAATTATTATTTTTGGACCCATGGCATTGCAGGTTGCAGCAAAAGAAAACATAGTTCACAAATATTAGAAAAAAACTATTTTTGAAATTGTGATATTTTTATTTCTATTTTGTGTTGCGCGGTCCTGTGTATACATTAGATCAGTGTGTTATATTTACATTTGTATAATTCCTTGAAATAATTTTTTGTTGTGGCTTGCTGTATTGTGTTGAGCAATTTTTATCCTATTTGTACTTATCACTGTTGTGGTTAGAACAGGAAAATCTTGCTTTGTGGGTTTAACTAAAGACCAATGGAGATCATATCAGACTCTGAGGGAGGTGTATTCTCAGTGTTGTACTTTGTATTCTAGTAGGAAGCAGAAACAGACAGTGTGAATTCTCCGTCATGGAGCTGAGTACTGCACTGTTGCTGGGCCTCCTCCTCTTGGCTTTTTTATGGAAGAAATTCTCTCGGCCAAAGGATTTCCCTCCTGGGCCTCTAGCATTGCCTGTACTGGGTAATATACTGCAAATGGACTTTTCTAATCCTATAAAGAACCTGAGAGAGGTGAGTTAAAGGATAATATTAAAACTAAAGAACATCTATGTATATATGCTAACAGTAGCTCAGCAATGAGCATTATAGCCACCCACCTGGCTTGGAAGGTCAATCTAGGGTTTTGAAGATTTGACATTGAATATACTTGCTTGTGGAAAAATGCCCTGTTCTCAAAAGTCAAACTACATATTACTAGCAAACCAAGGATTGTCAAAATTAATGTCCAAATATTTATTTGACAGGATCACAATACAGTGGTAAGGTGGTCATGCAGGTCCCCTTTGTCAGGCATGTGATCCATGTCTGATGAAGGCGCCTTGCGTGGCCCCAAAACGTTGCACCTTACCGATGTTAGGTGATCTTATCATATGTTTGAATGGTAATTTTTACAATCCACGGTGTGCTGGCAATATATATTTTGTTCTATGGTATCACCAGTCTCCAGCTGGTATCTGCTACAGCCTATGGTTATCCCACAACCTTTTCCAGGTACGCGTGCATTAGGAATATTATTTTTATTATTATACAGGATTTATAAACAGCAGTGGCGGCTGGTGTTTTTTGTTTGGGGGGGGGGGGGGGGGGGCGGCAAACACCCCACCCCACAGCACTTCAAACCCCCCCCCCACTGTCTGCCATCTGTCTTACCCCATCGGCAGCGAGGATCGGCGGGCACATCAGGGATCGGCGGGCACCCAGCATCAGGGATCGGCGGGCACACAGAGGCGGGGATTGGCAGGCACTTTGGTCAGGGGATCAGGCTGCGGCGGGCATCAGTCAGTGTCTCCTGTATCCTCTGCTCTTCTGAGATCATGGCGGCTTCGGCTGTGCATCTCCTCCCCTCCTCTTAGGCGTCCAATAGGATCGCCTGCCCTTTCAGCCTACCAGACCCGCGCTTCTTGATTGGCGGAGAGGCGATTCAGTGTTAGAATATTCATTTGCTTTTCTAATACACCTGGGTGGGCTCCGAGCACAATGCTCTGCACTCTAAGTCCACCCTATTTTGAAGCCTATTAGAGCCTATGGCTCTAATCAGGTGCTTCAAAAAACCACCCCCGCTGCTGTAATTTATGCGCCCGGCATCCTGAAAGGGGCCAGACACATGCATAGGTGGTGGCCGTGGCGGCCGTGCATAAATTCATGCTATGCATGAATCTATCCATTAACCATATAGGGGGTGGCGTGGATAGAGGGGGCGGTGCCTGTGCGCCCTTAATGGATGGGCCATCCCTGATTTACAGTATCTCACAAAAGTGAGTACACCCCTCACATTTTTGTAAATATTTTATTATAACTTTTCATGTGACAACACTGAAGAAATTACCCTTTTCTTCAATATAAAGTAGTGAGTGTACAGCTTGTATAACAGCGTAAATTTGCTGACCTCTCAAAATAACTCAACACACAGCCATTAATGTCCAAACCGCTGGCAACAAAAGTGAGTACACCCCTAAGTGAAAATGTTCAAATTGGGCCCGAAGTGTCAATATTTTGTGTGGCCACCATTATTTTCCAGCACTGCCTTAACCCTCTTGGGCATGGAGTTTACCAGAGCTTCACCGGTTGCCACTGGAGTCCTCTTCCACTCCTCCATGACGACATCACCGCACTAGTGGATGTTAGAGACCTTGCGCTCCTCCACCTTCCGTTTGAGGATGCCCCACAGATGCACAATAGGGTTTAGGTCTGGAGACATGCTTGGCCAGTAGGGATGAGCCAGCGGTTCGTGTCGAACGTAAGTTCGACTCGAACATCGGGTGTTCGTTTGCTCTTAAGTGAACTGAACATATGGGGCGTTCACTGGAAATTCGAGGGAATATGGGGCGAGATTGCAGTGCATTGCTGTATGATGATTGTCCAAAGCATGCACCTGACCTGCATGCTTTGGTCAATCACAGTGCGCTCTGCTGAGAGAGCCATAATTGGCCAAAGGCAGGGTGCCTTTGGCCAATCATGGCTCAGGGGGACTAAGTCCATGCCCCACACTATAGAAGGCTGCTTACAGAGCGTCCGTGTGTAGTGTTGTTGGCGTGGACAGAGATATAGCTTGAGTTAAATTAAGCAGGCAGGTTATTTAGTTAGTGGCAGTGTATTTGATATATATATATATATATATATATATATATATATATATATATATATATATATATATATATATATATATATATATATATATAAATAATATATATATATATATACATACTCTGCATTTAGCATAGACTATACATTCAGTGTCTACGCTATATTCAGTCAGTGCAGGCAGTGTATTAATATATATATATATATATATATATATATATATATATATATATATATATATATATATATATATACATATACACACACACACACACACACACACACACACACACATAGTCTAGTATATATATATTCAGTGTAGTCTACATCTACAATGCATTCCATGGTGTACTGTTTCTAATACACTTCAGGTGGTGTATATATGTATAGCCATGAGTCTTTTTGGGAAAGATGCAACAAGTTTTTCACACCTGGATTTGGGGATCCTCTGCCATTCCTCCTTGCAGATCCTCTCCAGTTCTGTCAGGTTGGATGTTAAACGTTGGTGGACAGCCATTTTTAGGTCTCTCCAGAGATGCTCAATTGGGTTTAAGTCAGGGCTCTGGCTGGGCCATTCAAGAACAGTCACGGAGTTGTTGTGAAGCCACTCCTTCGTTATTTTAGGTGTGTAATTAGGGTCATTGTCTTGTTGGAAGGTAAACCTTCGGCCCAGTCTGAGGTCCTGAGCACTCTGGAGAAGGTTCTCCTCCAGGATATCCCTGTACTTGGCCGCATTCATCTTTCCCTCGATTGCAACCAGTCATCCTGTCCCTGCAGCTGAAAAACACCCCCACAGCATGATGCTGCCACCACCATGCTTCACTGTTGGGACTGTATTGGACAGGTGATGAGCAGTGCCTGCTTTTCTTCACACATACCGCTTAGAATTAAGGCCAAAAAGTTCTATCTTGGTCTCATCAGACCAGAGAATCTTATTTCTCACCATCTTGGAGTTCTTCAGGTGTTTTTTAGCAAACTCCATGCAGGCTTTCATGTGTCTTGCACTGAGGAGAGGCTTCCGTCGGGCCACTCTGCCATAAGGCCCCGACTGGTGGAGGGCTGCAGTGATGGTTGACTTTATACAACTTTCTCCCATCTCCCGAATGCATCTCTGGAGCTCAGCCACAGTGATCTTTGGGTTCTACTTTACCTCTCTCACCAAGGCTCTTCTCCCCCGATAGCTCAGTTTGGCCAGAGGGTCAGCTCTAGGATAGTTTATGGTCATCCCAAACGTCTTCCATTTAAGGATTATGGAGGCCACTGTGCTCTTAGTAACCTTAAGTGCAGCAGAAATTTTTTTGTAGCCTTGGCCAGTTCTGTACCTTGCCACAATTCTGTGTCTGAGCTCTTCAGGTAGTTCCTTTGACCTCATGATTCTCATTTGCTCTGACATGCACTGTGAGCTGTAAGGTCTTATATAGACAGGTGTGTGGGTTTCCTAATCAAGTCCAATCAGTATAATCAAACACAGCTGGGCTCAAATGAAGGTGTAGAACCATCTCAAGGATGATCAGAAGAAATGGACAGCACCTGAGTTATATATATGAGTGTCACAGCAAAAAGAAGAAAAGGACGGCCTTGGGACTTTGAGTGAGGTGGGAGAGATTAGGAACACTTTCACAATCAGTGCAAAAAATGTTTATTGTTCACAGAATGCTCAATACAGAAATGGGATCAGCAATAAGTGTGCGTTACCCGGCATAGTGGCCTAGTATTAAAGCATAAGTAAGAAACAAATACAGTTCGTTACACTAGATTTGTACATCCATAAGAAGTAATATACATAGTATACATATATCATCTGAATTAGTAAAATACATATTACACATGCATGGATAACAGTAGTATGTGACCATGTGGTGACCAACTTCAAATACCCAGTAGAGTGGGCATGCATGTGGCATCGGTATTGCCCTACGCGTTTCGCGAGTCTCCTCTCGCTCATCAGGGGCTGATGCATAGTTAGTATGTCTAGAACAAAAAATATATTAAGAGTAATGAGGGTATGAAAATAACTAATGAGTAGGGGCACGCAAAATGGTTGGCACGAAGGGTCCGTAATAAACGACCCCGTACTTACCACTTGACTGGGTTGGGTCACCGAAAGACCGGGTCCCAGGATGGCGGCAATGAGCAATGCCATTTAACCATTGGTCCATTTTCACCTACAAATTTTTCACCAATATATTTAGCCAGAATCAAGTTTTACATCCGGGTTGTGTTGGTTCCCTTCTGCTGTGGTCTGCTTGGTGGTGACACTGCGCTTCCGGCATTGGGGGCTGCGACGTGTAAAAGGGAGGTCTACTTGACCTCCTGCTGCCCCCGCCTGTCTTCACGGGCGGGCGGGGCCACCTGCACGTCGGCGCCATGTTTTCCACGCCCAACACGCGATGTCCTCTGACCCCGCGTTCTTGGGCAGTGTGGAACATCCCGGATAGGTGAGCGGCTGTTGTCATGCACATCCGGCCTCTCTGGCTGACGCTTCCAGCGTCAGCCTATCGCCATCCGTACATGACGCTGGGGGCGTGGCTTCCTTGGCCGCTGTGGGTATATCCGGGGGCTCGGCGCGGCTACAGTCTGCATCTGTGGTTGGCTGGCATGCTGACATGGTTTTGGGTCTGTGAGAGCACCATCTATGCCTGGGATTTTTCACATCCACTCAGGTATTATTCCTTTAATTCCCCCTCCCTTTTTTACCCATTTTTATCCTATTGTCTCACCACACACAATACTACTTATTTTAATTCAACTCAACATCTTCGTTGGTACACACATTCACCCCTACACAATCTAGATCTATTTATACTTTCATATCTAATTTTTTACATTTACATTATATATCTATCTGTATGTTTGCACTTCCCTCCAGCCCTTGCCTTTAATTATTTTGTCATTATGACGGTCTATTTATTTATTTTTATTCTTTATCAAATTCATATCAAGAATTAATGTGAACCCTATACATATACTTACTTCTTAACCCCTCTTAGTTACTCCTGAGGGTTAGAGTTTATCTTATACTTAGTCTACTTTGGGTACACTTGTTTATACTTATGTATCCTTATATATACATTTTTTCTAGTTATGTTTGTGGACACCTCCAGACCACCTACCACATTAGCTCCTGCGGTCCTTGCTGTGCTCCCTGGTCTATCCTGCAGCGGTTGTTGGTTGCCACTCCCCCTCAGCCCCCGTGCCGGCATTGCTCATTGCCGCCATCCTGGGACCCGGTCTTTCGGTGACCCAACCCAGTCAAGTGGTAAGTACGGGGTCGTTTATTACGGACCCTTCGTGCCAACCATTTTGCGTGCCCCTACTCATTAGTTATTTTCATACCCTCATTACTCTTAATATATTTTTTGTTCTAGACATACTAACTATGCATCAGCCCCTGATGAGCGAGAGGAGACTCGCGAAACGCGTAGGGCAATACCGATGCCACATGCATGCCCACTCTACTGGGTATTTGAAGTTGGTCACCACATGGTCACATACTACTGTTATCCATGCATGTGTAATATGTATTTTACTAATTCAGATGATATATGTATACTATGTATATTACTTCTTATGGATGTACAAATCTAGTGTAACGAACTGTATTTGTTTCTTACTTATGCTTTAATACTAGGCCACTATGCCGGGTAACGCACACTTATTGCTGATCCCATTTCTGTATTGAGCATTCTGTGAACAATAAACATTTTTTGCACTGATTGTGAAAGTGTTCCTAATCTCTCCCACCTCACTCAAAGTCCCAAGGCCGTCCTTTTCTTCTTTTTACTGTATTTAGGGATGGAGGTGGCAGAGTGGTTTCTTCAGACCACAATTCTCCTTTGTCTGTATGTATCCGGGTGGAAGACACCCATTAGGCCAAAATGTGGTCGGTTTTAACCATTGGTCCATTTTCACCTACAAATTTTTCACCAATATATTTAGCCAGAATCAAGTTTTACATCCGGGTTGTGTTGGTTCCCTTCTGCTGTGGTCTGCTTGGTGGTGACACTGCGCTTCCGGCATTGGGGGCTGCGACGTGTAAAAGGGAGGTCTACTTGACCTCCTGCTGCCCCCGCCTGTCTTCACGGGCGGGCGGGGCCACCTGCATGTCGGCGCCATGTTTTCCACGCCCAACACGCGATGTCCTCTGACCCCGCGTTCTTGGGCAGTGTGGAACATCCCGGATAGGTGAGCGGCTGTTGTCATGCACATCCGGCCTCTCTGGCTGACGCTTCCAGCGTCAGCCTATCGCCATCCGTACATGACGCTGGGGGCGTGGCTTCCTTGGCCGCTGTGGGTATATCCGGGGGCTCGGCGCGGCTACAGTCTGCATCTGTGGTTGGCTGGCATGCTGACATGGTTTTGGGTCTGTGAGAGCACCATCTATGCCTGGGATTTTTCACATCCACTCAGGTATTATTCCTTTAATTCCCCCTCCCTTTTTTACCCATTTTTATCCTATTGTCTCACCACACACAATACTACTTATTTTAATTCAACTCAACATCTTCGTTGGTACACACATTCACCCCTACACAATCTAGATCTATTTATACTTTCATATCTAATTTTTTACATTTACATTATATATCTATCTGTATGTTTGCACTTCCCTCCAGCCCTTGCCTTTAATTATTTTGTCATTATGACGGTCTATTTATTTATTTTTATTCTTTATCAAATTCATATCAAGAATTAATGTTAACCCTATACATATACTTACTTCTTAACCCCTCTTAGTTACTCCTGAGGGTTAGAGTTTATCTTATACTTAGTCTACTTTGGGTACACTTGTTTATACTTATGTATCCTTATATATACATTTTTTCTAGTTATGTTTGTGGACACCTCCAGACCACCTACCACATTAGCTCCTGCGGTCCTTGCTGTGCTCCCTGGTCTATCCTGCAGCGGTTGTTGGTTGCCACTCTCCCTCAGCCCCCGTGCCGGCATTGCTCATTGCCGCCATCCTGGGACCCGGTCTTTCGGTGACCCAACCCAGTCAAGTGGTAAGTACGGGGTCGTTTATTACGGACCCTTCGTGCCAACCATTTTGCGTGCCCCTACTCATTAGTTATTTTCATACCCTCATTACTCTTAATATATTTTTTGTTCTAGACATACTAACTATGCATCAGCCCCTGATGAGCGAGAGGAGACTCGCGAAACGCGTAGGGCAATACCGATGCCACATGCATGCCCACTCTACTGGGTATTTGAAGTTGGTCACCACATGGTCACATACTACTGTTATCCATGCATGTGTAATATGTATTTTACTAATTCAGATGATATATGTATACTATGTATATTACTTCTTATGGATGTACAAATCTAGTGTAACGAACTGTATTTGTTTCTTACTTATGCTTTAATACTAGGCCACTATGCCGGGTAACGCACACTTATTGCTGATCCCATTTCTGTATTGAGCATTCTGTGAACAATAAACATTTTTTGCACTGATTGTGAAAGTGTTCCTAATCTCTCCCACCTCACTCAAAGTCCCAAGGCCGTCCTTTTCTTCTTTTTACTGTATTTAGGGATGGAGGTGGCAGAGTGGTTTCTTCAGACCACAATTCTCCTTTGTCTGTATGTATCCGGGTGGAAGACACCCATTAGGCCAAAATGTGGTCGGTTTTAACCATTGGTCCATTTTCACCTACAAATTTTTCACCAATATATTTAGCCAGAATCAAGTTTTACATCCGGGTTGTGTTGGTTCCCTTCTGCTGTGGTCTGCTTGGTGGTGACACTGCGCTTCCGGCATTGGGGGCTGCGACGTGTAAAAGGGAGGTCTACTTGACCTCCTGCTGCCCCCGCCTGTCTTCACGGGCGGGTGGGGCCACCTGCACGTCGGCGCCATGTTTTCCACGCCCAACACGCGATGTCCTCTGACCCCGCGTTCTTGGGCAGTGTGGAACATCCCGGATAGGTGAGCGGCTGTTGTCATGCACATCCGGCCTCTCTGGCTGACGCTTCCAGCGTCAGCCTATCGCCATCCGTACATGACGCTGGGGGCGTGGCTTCCTTGGCCGCTGTGGGTATATCCGGGGGCTCGGCGCGGCTACAGTCTGCATCTGTGGTTGGCTGGCATGCTGACATGGTTTTGGGTCTGTGAGAGCACCATCTATGCCTGGGATTTTTCACATCCACTCAGGTATTATTCCTTTAATTCCCCCTCCCTTTTTTACCCATTTTTATCCTATTGTCTCACCACACACAATACTACTTATTTTAATTCAACTCAACATCTTCGTTGGTACACACATTCACCCCTACACAATCTAGATCTATTTATACTTTCATATCTAATTTTTTACATTTACATTATATATCTATCTGTATGTTTGCACTTCCCTCCAGCCCTTGCCTTTAATTATTTTGTCATTATGACGGTCTATTTATTTATTTTTATTCTTTATCAAATTCATATCAAGAATTAATGTTAACCCTATACATATACTTACTTCTTAACCCCTCTTAGTTACTCCTGAGGGTTAGAGTTTATCTTATACTTAGTCTACTTTGGGTACACTTGTTTATACTTATGTATCCTTATATATACATTTTTTCTAGTTATGTTTGTGGACACCTCCAGACCACCTACCACATTAGCTCCTGCGGTCCTTGCTGTGCTCCCTGGTCTATCCTGCAGCGGTTGTTGGTTGCCACTCCCCCTCAGCCCCCGTGCCGGCATTGCTCATTGCCGCCATCCTGGGACCCGGTCTTTCGGTGACCCAACCCAGTCAAGTGGTAAGTACGGGGTCGTTTATTACGGACCCTTCGTGCCAACCATTTTGCGTGCCCCTACTCATTAGTTATTTTCATACCCTCATTACTCTTAATATATTTTTTGTTCTAGACATACTAACTATGCATCAGCCCCTGATGAGCGAGAGGAGACTCGCGAAACGCGTAGGGCAATACCGATGCCACATGCATGCCCACTCTACTGGGTATTTGAAGTTGGTCACCACATGGTCACATACTACTGTTATCCATGCATGTGTAATATGTATTTTACTAATTCAGATGATATATGTATACTATGTATATTACTTCTTATGGATGTACAAATCTAGTGTAACGAACTGTATTTGTTTCTTACTTATGCTTTAATACTAGGCCACTATGCCGGGTAACGCACACTTATTGCTGATCCCATTTCTGTATTGAGCATTCTGTGAACAATAAACATTTTTTGCACTGATTGTGAAAGTGTTCCTAATCTCTCCCACCTCACTCAAAGTCCCAAGGCCGTCCTTTTCTTCTTTTTACTGTATTTAGGGATGGAGGTGGCAGAGTGGTTTCTTCAGACCACAATTCTCCTTTGTCTGAGTGTCACAGCAAAGGGTCTGAATACTTAGGACCATGTGATATTTTATATTTTATATTACAATTCTGTGCTTTTCTGTCAATATGGGGTGCTGTGTGTACATTAATGAGGAAAAAAATGAACTTAAATGATTTTAGCAAATGGCTGGAATATAACAAAGAGTAAAAAATTTAAGGGGGTCTGAATACTTTCCGTCCTCATTGTATATATATATATATATATATATATATATATATATACACACAGACATACCCCACTTTTAAGTACACAATGGGGTTTATTTACTAAAGCTTAAAAGTGCTAAATCAGGCTCACTTCTGCATAGAAACCAATGAGCTGCCTGGTTATATGACCAAAGCTTAATTGAACATGCTGGGGTTAGAAGCTCATTGGTTTCTTTACAGAAGTGAGCCTGATTTAGCACTTTCCAGCTTTAGTAAATAAACCCCATTGGGTACTTAAAAGTGGGATGCCTGTATATATATATATATATATATATATATATATATATATATATATATATATATATATATATATATATATATATATATTGGTTTTTTTTTTTTTTTTTTTTTTTTAGGGAGATTAGCTCATGGGGATCACCTTTTCTGAATGACAGTCAGCAAATGGGCACTTTCTTAAAAATCTGTCAGATGCCAGGTTTATTTATAGGAGGTTTGCAAAATAAAAAATAAACAAAACAGTAGTAAATCCTTGCCATCCGGCACTAACTAAACAAATAGTCTCCTCTCTAGACAGTGTGGGGCTGGTCCCCGTCACCCACAAAACATGCGGTAAAGCAAACTTTTTAGTCCAATAGCCAGAGCTCCTCTCACTCAGGTTCCTTCCTGAGTCTCAAAACCAGAGCCCTGTTGAGCTCTCTTCCTGGTTATTTAAAGTCCACCTGAGTGTGGGCTCAAGTGGACCAGAACATCCGGACCGGGACCCAGCCTGCCACAGAGGATGGAAAAACCCAGGCCGGATTCCGGTTCAATCCCTTACAACAGAACGAATGCGAGGTGAGATGTAGTGATTATCCACTATATCACCTAGCATACCGTCACATAATATATATACTCTGCATTCAGTGTAGCCTATATCTATAGTGCATTCCATGGTGTACTGTTTCTAATACACTTCAGGCAGTGTACACAGTATCATTATACAGTGTGTACAGTTTCTACTACACTTCTGGTGGTGTACACAGTATACAATACAGTGCAGCTGTTGTACAGTTTCTAATACAGTGCAGGCAGTGTACACAGTATCTAATACAGTGTGCACAGTTTCTACTACACTTCTGGTGGTGTACACAGTATACAATACAGTGCAGCCATTGTACAGTTTCTAATACAGTGCAGGTGGTGTGCACAGTATCTAATACAGTGTGTACAGTTTCTACTACACTTCTGGTGGTGTACACAGTATACAATACAGTGCAGCCATTGCACAGTTGCTAATACAGTGCAGGCGGTGTACACAGTATCTAATACAGTGTAGTGTGGTGTTGTAAAACAAAAAATACATCATGTCCGGAAGGCCACCAAGGAGAGGCAGATGCTCACAGTCCACTAAGGGCCTCTGTGTCTACAATCAACAGTGGTGGTCGTGGACATGGTGCACCCTCTGCAGGTGGCCATAGGGCATGTCCTTTTTTGCTGCTGCTGGCCGTGTTATTAAGCCACAACATGCATAAGAGTTGGTGGAATGGATAACGAAGCCGTCCTCATCCTCCTCATCCTGTGTCACCCAGGCTCAGAGTAGTTTGCCTGCCAATGCAACTGCCAAAGCAGCCTATTCTGCCGGCTCCTTGTCCACAGTCACTCCTTCCGTAGCCCCACCATCATGCACACACAGAGGAGTCCCCAGAATTATTTGACCACAGTGTCGGTTATATGCTGCTGCAGGATGCGCAGCGATTTGAAGGCTCCAATGTTGGTTCACAGGTTGAGGAAGGGAGTAACGTGAGCCTAGAGAGAGGGGGTGCCACAGAAGGACAAGAAACTGGCAGTCATGTTCCCCCACCTGCACCATACTGCCAAGTTTGCCCCAGTGACGGGGAGGGAGGGGATGATGTGACTGTACTTGGGTGCCTGAGAGAAGAGAGGAGGAAAGTGAGGAGGAGGAGGAGGCACAACTCCAACGAGGCAGGATGTCCTCTAGAGGGCAGCTTATGCCATCCTATTGCATCACACCACAGAGCTCTGTAGGTGCAGGGCGCTGCTGACTGCCTGCTGACTTTTAAAAGTTCCTTGGTGTGGGCCTTTTTTGACACGTGTGCAACAGATCGCACCATTGCTGTTTGCAACCTATGTCTGAAGCGGATCAAGCGTGGCCAGAACAGCAGCCGCTTGGACATCACATGCTTGACCAGACATATAACGACCTGCCATGCAGTCCATTGGCAACAGCACTTGAAAGACCCACATCAAAGAAAAAGGCAGACTTCTCCTTGCTCCTCATCTCCAAACCTACTATACCTCCAGTCCTCTCAAAAACTTGAACTGAGAGGAATGAAGGTATAGCAATGGGTGTCCCAAGTATTTTCAGCCAATCTGCTAGCAGTACACAACCAATTGATTTTAGCAGGCAAATTTCCCTATCCCGGTTGCTGAACCGTAAAAAGAAATTTGGTCCCAGCCATCCACATGCTCAGTGTCTAAATGCTAGCTTGGACAAATTGCTAGCACTGCAACTGCTGCCTTTTCAGCTGGTAGACTCTGCCCCCTTTCGTGAGTTTGTGGAATGTAATGTACCTCAGTGGCAGGTTCCAAAATGCCATTTCTTTTCATGGAAGGCCATTCCGGCTCTCTACCAGCATGTGGAAGGCAATGTTTTGGCCTCGTTGGACAGGGCGGTCAGCAGTAAGGTTCATATTACCGCTGACCCATGGTCCAGAGGCATGGGCAGGGACGTTACCTTTCCTTCACGGCGCACTGGGTAACTCTGCTGGCAGATGGGAAGGATGCAGGACAGGGTTCAGTGTTGTTGGTGCTTGTTCCGCCACCACGGCTCCAAAATGCTAGTGGTGATTCTGCCACAGCTCTCTCCTCCATCCTCTCCTCTTCTTCTTACTCTATGGCCTCTTCTGCAGATTTGTGCTCTGAACCAGCGGTGCTCCGTAAGCGTTCAAGGGGCTACGCAAGCAGTCAGTCTAAAAGATGCCATGCGGTGCTTGAGTTGGTCTGCCTAGGGGACAGGAGCCACACTTGTCTTTGTACTCCTCACCTGGTTGCCGTCACACACACTTGACACCATCTGAACCAAATAAGTTTATCTTGGTCTCATCGGACCCTGGACATCGTTCCAGTCAGTGGCAGAAGAATAGGGGTCGCATGGCCTCCCTGATTCTGCAAAACCTACAAAAGGACCCTAGGATTCGTGGTATCAAGGAGAGGGATCATTACTGGTTGGCAACCCTTCTTGATCCACATTACAAGGGTAGGGTTGCAGAACTCATCCTGCCTTCGCAGAAGGAGCAGAGGATGAAACATCTTCAGGAGGCCTTGAAGAAAGGTTTGTGCAACGCATTTCCAGACGCTGGGAGGTTACCATTTCCTGGTGCTGGTCAACGTGTTGCTGAGGCTTCGTTCAGTCAGAGCCAGAATGGTGGAGAAGGTGGCCGTCTGACCGATGCCTTTAAAAAAAAATTCAGTCCTCAGTGCCAAGGCCATTGCCAGGGTCTGCATTATATGGTGCAGGAATATCTAGGGGCGAGAGCAGACTTGGAGACCTTTCCAACAGAGCATCCACTGGGTTACTGGGTCTTGAGGATGGACCACTGGCCAGAACGTGCTCAATATGCAATTGAGCTACTGGCCTGTCCCACATCCAGCGTGCTTTCTGAATGCACATTCAGTGCTGCTGGAGGGTTTGTAATGAATCAAAGAGTGTGCCTGTCCACAGACTCCGTTGAGAGGCTAACATTTATAAAAATTAATCAGTCTTGGATCAGCAGCTATCAAGCACCTGATGCTGATGTACAGTAGGTGACTGTGATATTGTGTCAATCTCGCCGCATTTCTCGGCAAGATTTGACACCTGCGAGCCCCGTCGCAGGAGCCAGCGCCAAGATGGCTCACTCATCGGGAAAGGAAAACTTTGCTTTCCTTCCGCGATGAGTGACAGGCAGTGCTGACAGCTGTCTGGTATGAATCCTGAGGCGGGAACACCGCGCCAAATTTTAAATGAAAAAACCGGCGTGGGTTCCCCCCCCCAGGGGCATACCAGGCCCTTAGGTCTGGCATGGATTATAAGGGGAACCCCCTACGCCGAAAAATTGGCGTGGAAAGGGGGTGGGGACGAGCGAGCGCCCCCCCTCCTGAGCCGTACCAGGCCGCATGCCCTCAACATGGGGGGTGGGTGCCTTGGGGGAGAGGGGCGCCCTGCGGGCCCCCCCCCACCCCAAAGCACCTTGTCCCCATGTTGATGAGGACAAGGGCCTCTTCCCGACAACCCTGGCCGTTGGTTGTCGGGGTCTGCGGGCGGGGGGCTTATCGAAATCCAGGAGCCCCCTTTAATAAGGTGGCCCCCAGATCCCAGCCCCCCACCCTGTGTGAATGAGTTTGGGGTACATGGTACCCCTACCCATTCACCTAGGGAAAAGTGTCAATATAAAAAAAACACAGTACACAGGTTTTAAGAGTAATTTATTAGTCAGCTCCGGGATCTTCTTCCAACTTCGGGGGGTCTCCTTCCGACTTCTCCCGGTGTTCGGCCTCTTCTCCCAGGCCCCGCCGCTATCTTCTTCCAGCTCTATTGCCAGCGAGGGGCCCGGTCTGCTGCCACTGTCTCGCCGCCGCTGTCTCGCCGCCGCCGCTGTCTCGCCGCCGCCGCTGTCTCGCCGCTTCTTCTCTTCTTCACCGATGTTGACACGACGCTCTCTCCGGCTCGAATGCTGTGTGCGAACTGCGGAGCCATTTATATAGGCGGTGACCCCGCCCCCTTAAGACGTCATGGTCCCAGCATGCGCAGGGACTCTGGGGCCACGCCCCCTTATGACGCCAGAGTCCCTGCGCATGCTGGGACCATGACTTCTTAAGGGGGCGGGGTCACCGCCTATATAAATAGCTCCGCAACTCGCACACAGCATTCGAGACGGAGAGAGCGTCGTGTCAACATCGGGGAAGAAGAGAAGAAGAGAAGAAGCGGCGAGACAGCGGTGGCGAGACAGCGGCGGCGAGACAGCGGCAGCAGACCGGGCCTCTCGCTGGCAATAGAGCTGGAAGAAGATAGCGGCGGGGCCCGGGAGAAGAGGCCGAACACCGGGAGAAGTCGGAAGGAGACCCCCCGAAGTTGGAAGAAGATCCCGGAGCTGACTAATAAATTACTCTTAAAACCTGTGTACTGTGTTTTTTTATATTGACACTTTTCCCTAGGTGAATGGGTAGGGGTACCATGTACCCCAAACTCATTCACACAGGGTGGGGGGGCCGGGATCTGGGGGCCCCCTTATTAAAGGGGGCTCCCGGATTCCGATAAGCCCCCCGCCCGCAGACCCCGACAACCAACGGCCAGGGTTGTCGGGAAGAGGCCCTTGTCCTCATCAACATGGGGACAAGGTGCTGTGGGGTGGGGGGGGCCCGCAGGGCGCCCCTCTCCCCCAAGGCACCCACCCCCCATGTTGAGGGCATGCGGCCTGGTACGGCTCAGGAGGGGGGGCGCTCGCTCGTCCCCTCCCCCTTTCCTGGCCTGCCGGGCTGCGTGCTCGGATAAGGGTCTGGTATGGATTGGGGGGGACCCCCACACCAATTTTTCGGTGTAGGGGGTTCCCCTTACAATCCATGCCAGACCTAAGGGCCTGGTATGCCCCTGGGGGGAACCCACGCCGTTTTTTTCATTTAAAATTTGGCGCGGTGTTCCCGCCTCAGGATTCATACCAGACAGCTGTCAGCACTTCCTGTCACTCATCGAGGAAGGAAAACAAAGTTTTCCTTTCCCGATGAGTGAGCCAGCGCGACATGCACAGTACCCTGTCGCCGAGAACCGTGGTCAGGTACTGTAACTGATTGGATTTGCTATAGAACCCGGGATCCCTTGAAAACTGCCTATGCTGACTATCCTATTCCTCCTCAATCTTGATGATGCTAGCTTCCAACAATATTTTTGGTTTAGGGCACCACCGCCCAGGGCCCAATTTTACTGCCCCTGTTTAACAGGGGCATGTAATTACAATTTTTGATATAATATTTCAATGCAGGGCCCATTCCTGCACCCAACAAGAGTAACTGTGAGGGCTTACAGTGTTCTGGCACCACCAAAACCAAAGGCCCAATTTCTCTGCCCCTGTTGTGGCTCAACCACCACCACCCAAGGCCCAATTTTTCTGCCCCTGTTTAATCGGGGCATGTAATTACAATTTTTAATATAATATTTCAATGCAGGGCCCATTCCTGCACCCAACAAGAGTAACTGTGAGGGCTTACAGTGTTCTGGCACCACCAAAACCAAAGGCCCAATTTCTCTGCCCCTGTTTGACAGGGGCATGTAATTACAATTTTTGATATAATTCTTCAACGCAGGGCCTGTTCCTGTGCCCAACAAGAGTAACTGTAAGGGCTTACAGTGTTGTGGCACCACCACCACCCAAGGCCCAATTTTTCTGCCCCTGTTTAACAGGGGCATGTAATTACAATTCTTAATATAATATTTCACAGCAGGGCCCATTACTGTGCCCAACAAGAGTAACTATGAGGGCTTACGGTGTTCTGGTACCACCAACACCTAAGGCCCAATTTTCTGCAGAGTATGTAGGTCAGGCTATATAGAATATATACTGCTGTTCAGAATATATAGTGCCTGGGGGACCCCCCACGCAATTTTTTTTTAAATTTGGGTGTGTGGTTCCCCTTAATATCCATACCAGACCTGAAGGGCCTGGTATGGATTTTGAGGGAGACATTCACGCCATTTTTTGTATTCTTGGTATTTTTATCTATAAAATACCTATCTATCCGACAATACATTACAGCCGCGAGCAGTTTTAAATTACATTTTTTTTCCTTTAGAAATGTAATTTTGCTGTGGCACTGTTATAAACACAGGAAAGATGCGCTACTTTACAGGCATACTAAGGACACCACACAGGCACAATATTTAAAGTAATATTTCATTTTTATTGTTTCACTTTAGGCATTATTAAAATCACTGCTCCAGAAAAATCGTTTGTTTTAAAACTTTTTTTTGCATTGATACATGTCCCCTGGGGCAGGACCCGGGTCCCCAAACACTCTTTATGGCAATAACTTGCATATAAGCCTTTAAAATTAGCACTTTTGATTTTTCACGTTCGTGTCCCATAGACTAACGGTGTTTGCACAATTTTTTTGCCTGTTCGCATGTTCTGCTGCAAACCGAACCGGGGGGTGTTCAGGTCATCCCTATTGGCCAGTTCATCACTTTTACCCTCAGCTTCTTTAGGAATGCAGTGGTCGTCTTGGAGGTGTGTTTGGGGTTGTTATCATGTTGGAATTCTGCCCTGCGGCCCAGTCTTCAAAGTGAGGGGATCATGCTCTGCTTCAGTATGTCACAGTACATGTTTGTATTCACGGTTCCCTCAATGAACTGTAGCTCCCCAGTGGTGGTAGCACTCATGCAGCCCCAGACCATGACACTCCCACCACCATGCTTAACTGTAGGCAAGAAACACTTGTCTTTGTACTCCTCACCTGGTTGCCGTCACACACACTTGACACCATCTGAACCAAATAAGTTTATCTTGGTCTCATCGGACCCTGGACATGGTTCCAGTCAGTGGCAGAAGAATAGGGGTCGCTGAGGTCGCCATGGCGACCGGGCCCTATGCTGGGCCCTTGAGGGCCCCCTGTATACCCCGATAGGAGGAGCGACAAGGGTGGCTGAGACCGATCCTCAGCCAAACTGTAATCGGCACTGCAGGGAGCTCGTCACACTGATTTAACCTAAAGTGAAAGCACAGTGTGTGCTGTGCTCTTTGTCTCCCCCTACAGTGCAGTACCCAGCAGGAAGAGGTAAGATAAAGCACTGCCGTTTTTTTAAAAGGCTATCTGTATATATGTGTGTTTATATGTGTGTGTGTGTGTGTTCATGTATGTGTGTATGTGCATGTATGTGTGTGCATGTATGTGTGTGCATGCTTGTATGTGCATGCATGTATGTATGTGTGTGTGTGCATGTGTTTATATGTGTGTGTATATGTGCATTTATATATATATGTGTGCGTTTATATATGTGTGTGTATTTACATGTGTGTATATATACAGTAAATGTGTGTGTGTGTGTTTATATATGTGTATGTGTGTGTGTGTGTTTACATGTATGTATGCACATTTTATATATACATGTTTAATCCTGACCCCCTATATGTGTACAATCAGAACTGTTTTTTTTTTCTTGCCTGTTTTTTTCTTACCAGTAAAAAAAAAATGCTGTTCCTCTGAAAAGTGATCCATGCTCAGATCGCTTTTCAGAGGCATTTGAGAGCCGGTAAAGAGGCAATATGTTGCCTCCTGACTGCCATGTAATGCACACAGTTGAGGGATGGTTCGCATTGCAGCCCCATTCGCCTAGGGGTATACTTCAAGGATGCCCTGACTGGAAAAAGATTAAGAAACACTGAAATAGAGGAACCAAATTCTCCCTTTTCCTCCTGCAGCCACTGAATGCCTGCAGGAGGGAGAGGAGGAGAAGCAGGGGGAAATGGAGAAATCAGTCCCTTTATATGCAGCCACCCGCTTGCGACCGGGCCCTGTTGTTCCGTCACCGGGCTTGGAGGAAAGGGCCCTGTCCAGGGGTCAGGGGGGCCCTTTATGGTTTCTTGCATCGGGGGCCCTGATGAGCCAACCACTCCTGCCCCCTCCACAGCCCAGCACTCCAGTGAGTGTTGGAGGGGTAGAGCAGAGAGTCGGTGACTGATAGCAGCTCTCTGTAGGATGGTGCTCAAAAGGTGAGCGATTAGTGGTGCTTCATCACACAGTTCTCAGTCTTAGAGGTGGCCGGGGACAGCTGCAGTTGGGATTGGTGCTGCAGCCATCTTTTTTTTTTTTTTGCGATCACCAAACTTCTCCTTTGAAGTGATACTAAAGACTTGTTTTTTTTCAATAAAAATAACAAATATCTTATACTTACCTGCTCTGTGCAGTGGTTTTGCACAGAGCAGCCCAGGTCCTCCTCTTCTCAGGTCCCTCTTCAGTGCTTCTGGTCCTTCCGTCCTGTTGAGTGCCCCCACAGCAAGCAGCTTGCTATGGGGGCACCCGAGCCGCAGCTCCGTGTCTATTTAGATAAATGGAAATTGATCCTCTTGCGGGACTTTAAGGGAACCCCTACTCATGGGTCATAAAGAGTATGGAGGATATAGAGATTGTATGATAAAGTGTTTATTATTAGTATAGATCTTTAAATGGATCTGTGGTACATGGGGTAAATATGCAGCATACGTGATACATACAAAAAGATAGCAATACAAAATGCAAACAATTCACAATCATAGAACTCCAATACACATGGAACACATATGCGGGGAGTACTATTTAGACACAGAGCCGTGGCCAGGCCCTCTTTCTCTCTTCATTTGCTCACTGACTTTGATTGACAGCAGTGGGAGCCAATGGCACTGCACTGCTGTCTCAGCCAATGAGGAGGGGAGTCCCGGACAGCCGAGTCTCTCGTGCAACATCGCTGGATCTAGATGGACCTCAGGTAAGTATGAGGGGGGCTGCTGCACACAGAAGGTTTTTCATCTTAATGCACAGAATGCATTAAGATAAAAAACCTTCTGACTTTACAACCACTTTAAGCTGTGCTGTGACATCCCATACATGTCAGTGTCATTATTGGTAACAATGACATATATATATATTGATATATATAGTAACCTTGAATTGTACTGTGTACACAAAGGGATTAATTTACTAAAGCAGCAGAGACTGATCACTTTGCAAAGTGAACATTCATTGAGCATAATAAATAATGTGAAGCTTTGTTCACAATGAATGCCCAGTTACATGCAAAGTATTTTTTTTTTCTTGCACCTGATTGGATGATTGAAGTGATTGGATGATTGAAGTTACCTTATTTACTAAGCTGCATACTCAATGTGAACGTCACATAGAAATTATTATTACTGTGAGTAAACTCCCAGAAAAAAAAAGTGGGCCCTGGGTGGTTTAAGCCATAATGTACTAGTATGTACTAATATATTATAGCAGACTTACTGTACTTTAGAACAAACCTTATAAACAAACAAAAGATTTTCTAGTACACTTAAAACAAACTCCTTCCAGTGGTACGTTGTTACCGCTATCAGTACTTCCATATTCACCTAGTCTTCCTTCTGGGTTCCCACTCTCCAAACGTTTGATTGGGCGCTCCACGATGACGTCACTCCTGCGCATGCGCACAAGAGTCACAGCTGTGGCACAGCGTTCGGAATCGATGGCACATTCAGTGTGCTGTCTTTTCAGAGCACATTGCGCATGCGCCCGTGACGTCACTGGCTGCTGCTTGTTGGACAATCAGGCTGCTGAAGGAGGCATGGTTAAGCTTCCGAAATGCATCCCGATTGGCTCACACAGCACTTGGACTGACAGCTCCTCTCACTACTCCAGCTGGACACATCTTTAGGTGGGCATCCGATTTCTGGATATACAATCACGGCCACAGGGCAGCCTGATGCTGGTCTCCCTGCCGGTTTGGCGCTTTTTTCCCTTCCCTTCCTATTTTCAGATTGTGGATTTCCAGCCCAGATATGAAAGCAGCATTGCCAGCACCACAGTGTCAGCCATTTTCTACCAATTTACATTTTTATTTCTATACCGCCAGGAATAAGTATCTTTCAATACTTCTTTTTTAACGTGGTATACAACATGTTATCACTATAGGATGGGCACAGTGTCAGCGCTGTAGTGTTTTTTGGTCATGTCTCTATATTGTCAGTGTATCTGTCTGCTCTTAAGGACAGGCAGTTACACAGTTAGCTTGTCCAAATACTACCCTAGTCTGTCTATATACTACCCAACCCTGTTTATATACTACCCTAGTCTGTCCATATACTATTTAAAACATATAAAAGGTTGGCGCTAACTCTCATATGTTTGTAGCTATGAATATAGTGCATAACAAATGACCACACAAATAAAATGAAACCATACAGTGTCCATATACTACCCTAGCCTGCCCATACACTATCCTAGCCTGTCTATATACTACCCTAGCCTGTCCATATACTTCTCTAGCCTGTCCATATACCTGCAGACCACAGCTGACATGAGGAAGCAAGCTGGTGCCGCCACGATTTGTCTTCAGACCGGGTCCAGAGGCTGAAGAAGTAGGTGGAGAGGTGCCGTAAAAATATCCACCCTGCCACCTCCACCGTATACATGGGCAAGGCAAAGGGTGTGGAGTCAGGGGCGAAGCTAATGGGGGAGCACTAAAACTAGGTTTCACCTAGGGTGTCAAAAATCCTTGCACCAGCCCTGCCACTAACCCTACACTGTTCATATAATGGCACTGGGAACTTTGTTGGTTAAATATAGTTAAAATGGAGTTCCACCCTAAAGTGGAACTTACGCTCATCGGATTCCTCCCCTGTCTAATACAGGTATCTGCAGCCACTTCCGGGCTTAGGCAGCCGCAGAATATCCGCAGATGCCCCCCCCCCCCCCCGTTGTGTTCTGGGAAACACACAGTTCCCAGCACACAACGGGGACCAGTGCAGAGCCGCAGCACTTCACTTCCCGATTCCCTGACCGAGGATGGCGGCGGGGGCAGCCGAGAGCCGAGCGATCGATCGGCTTCGGCTGCCGACATCGCTGGACCCTGGGACAGGTAAGTGTCCATTTATTAAAAGTCAGCAGCTGCAGTATTTGTAGCTGCTGGCTTTTAATAATTTTTTTTAAGGTGCAGCTCCTCTTTACGCTTTAACTTTTTGTGCAGTTTTCATAAATCAGTTCTACAGTGTTTATTTATAGCATACAAAACATCATTTGTAATTTTTCTTTCAGTTTTCCAAGGTGTACGGCCCAGTGTACAGCATCTACTTGGGATCTACCCCGGCTGTGGTCATCCGAGGGTTCAAAGACCTCAAAGAAGTCCTGGTGAACAAGGGAATAGATTTTGCAGACAGACCTCAAAATAGAATAATGGAAGCAATTTCTAATACCCGAGGTAATGTGATTTTTTTTATTGACTGTGAATATTTTGATTGGATTACTGACCAATTTGGTCACACAAATTACACAGAACTGACTTAACTTTGATAATTTACCAGTTACATCAATTTTAAAAATTATAAAGTTGCATACACAGAAATATAAAACACAATTTAATTTATTGAATAATTTTAAAAAATCTAAAATGTATGTTTATACTGTTGTGCTCAAATGTTTGCATACCCTGGCAAAAATCATGAACTTTTAGCATTGATATTGAAAATATGACTGATCATGCCAAATAACTGTCTTTTATTAAGGATTGAGATCATATGAAGCCAGGTATTATCACATAGTAGTTTGGCTCCTTTTCAAATCATAATGATAACAGAAATCACACAAATGGCCCTGGAATATTTGGCCTTGGTACAGACACACAAAGGTTAAAATTGCAAATAAAAGTTCATTTCCCATATCTGTGGCTTTTCAAATTGCAATTAGTGTCTGTGTATAAACAGTTAATGAGTTTGTTAGCTCTCGCATGGATGCACTGAGCAAGCTAGATACTGAGTCATAGGGAGCAGAAAAGAACTGTCAAATGACCTGTGTAACAAGGTAATGGAACTTTATAAAGATGGAAAAGGATATAAAAAATATATCCAAAGTCTTCAATAGTCAGTACTGTTCAATCACTTATTAAGAAGTTGAAAATTTGGTATCTCTTGATACCAGGCCAAGGTCAGGTAGACCAAGAAAGGTTACAGCCAAAACTACCATTAGAATTGTTTGGGATACAGAAAAAAACCTACAGGTAACCTCAGGAGAAATACTGGCTGCTCTGGAAAAAGACAATGTAGTTGGTTGAAGGAGCAGAATACGACGATACTTGAACAAAAATGAGCTGCATGGTCGAGTTGCCAGAAAGAAGCGTTTACTGTGCCAATGCCACAAAAAGGCTGGGTATAGTATGTCCGACAACACCTTGACACGCCTCAAAGCTTCTGGCACACTGTAATCTGGAGTGACAAGACCAACATAGAGCTTTATGATCACAAATATAAGGGCTATGTTTGGAGAGGGGTCAACAATGACAAGAATACTATTCCCACTGTGAAGCATGGTGGTGGCTCACTGATGTTTCGGGGGTGTGAGAGAACTAAAGGCATTGGGAATCTGGTGAAAATTGCTGGCAAGATGAATGCAGCATGTTATCAGAAAATACGCAAATTCTTCTGCACAAAAGCTGCACATGGGACACTCTTGGAATTTCCAGCATGATAATGACCCTAAGCACAAGGCCAAGATGGCACTCCCATTGGTTACAGCAGAAAAAGGTGAAGGTTCTGGAGTGCCCATCACAGTTTCCTGACCTTAATATCATTGAGCCACTCTGGGGAGATATCAAACGTGTAGTTCCTGCAAGACAACCAAAGACTTTGCATGACCTGGAGGCATTTTGCCAAGATGAATGGGCAGCTATACCACTTGCAAGAATTCAGAGCTTCATAGACAACTGTTACAAAAGACTGCATGCTGTCATTGATGCTAAAGGGGGCAATACACATTATTAAGAATTAGGGGTATGCATACTTTTGAACAGGGGGGTCATTTCATTTGTTTACTTTTTGCCAGATCTTTATGATTGTGCCATTCTGTTATGACCTACAGTTGAATATGAATCCCATAAGAAATAAAAGAGTGTTTTGCCTGCTCACTCATGTTTTCTTAAAAAATGGTACATACTATATATTACCAATTCTCCAAGGGTATGCAAGCTTTGAGCACAACTGTATGTAACTAACATGCAACATCTCCTAATATTCCATTGTGCATTACTAGGAACTATAAACCACTTATATACAGTGCCTTGAAAAAGTATTCATACCTCTTGAAATCTACAACCAAAAATATAAAAGTATTTTATTTGGATTTTATGTGATAGACAAACACAAAGTGGCACATAACTGTAAGGTGGAAGGAAAATGATAAATGGTTTTCATTTTTTTTTACAAATAAATATCTGAAAAGTGTGGGGGGGGCATTTGTATTCAGCCCCCTTTACTCTGATACCCCTAACTAAAATATAGTGGAACCAATTGCCTTCAGAAGTCACCCAATTAATAAATAGAGTCCACCTGTGTGTAATTTAAAGGGGTTGTAAACCCTCTAGGTTTTTCACCTTAATGCATTCTATGCATTAGCCCTGGTTCACACTGACTGTGGGAATGAAATTCAGCTGAACTCGCACGATTTAATCCTGACATGTCAGTCACGATTTTGGGGGCGATTTCAGAGACATCTGTGCTGGTTTCTGCACAAATGTCAATGGAAATCGCACCCCAAAATAACCAAAAGTACTACAGAAACTACTTTTGGGAATCGGTGCGGCACCACAAATGCGGATTCGGACGCTGCCATGTCAAATTGCATGCCGAATCGCATCAATGTGAACCAGGGCTTAAGGTGAAAAACCTCCTATGCTGCTGCCCAGAGCCCCCCTTTTACTTACCTGAACCAGGTCTTTCCAGCAATGGGGACGAGCACACCAGCTCCAGTCGGTGTCTCGGGTCCTGATTGGATAGATTGATAGCAGTGCAGCCATTGGCTCCCGCTGCTGTCAATCAAATCCAATGGCGTGGGAGCCGGGGGGCGGGGCCGAGTCCTGCTGCCTGTGTCAACAGGCCACATGAGTGCCTCGAGGAAAAGCGGCTCTCCAACGGGGCACTCAAGAAGAGGAGGAGCCAGGAGCATCGCTGAGGGACCCCAGAAAACAGGATCGGGGCCACTCTGTGCAAAACCAACTGCACAGAGGAGGTAAGTATGACATTTAAAAAACAAACAAACAAACGAAAAAACTAACCTTTAGTTACCTTTTAATCTCAGTATGAATATAGCTGTTCTGGGAAGCCCTCAGAGGTTTGCTAGAGAACCTTAGTGAACAAACAGCATCATGAAGGCCAGGGAACACACCAGCCAGGTCAGGGATAAAGTTGTGGAGAAGTTTAAAGCAGGGTTAGGCTATAAAAAAATATCCAAAGCTTTGAACATCTCACGGAGCACTGTTCAATCCATCATCTGAAAATGGAATGCGTATAGGACACAACTGCAAACCTACCAAGACATGGCTGTCCACCTATACTGACAGGCCGGGCAAGGAGAGCATTACTCAGAGAAGCAGCCAAGAGGCCCATGGTAACTATGGAGGAGCTGCAGAGATCCACAGCTCAGGTGGGAGAATCTGTCCACAGGACAACTATTAGTCGTGCACTCCACAAATCTGACCTCTATAGAAGAGTGGCAAGAAGAAAGCCACTGTTGAAAGAAAGCCATAAGAAGTCCCGTTTGAAGCTTGTGAGAAGACACGTGGGGGACACAGCAAACATGTGGAAGAAGGTGCTCTGGTCAGATGAGACCAAAATTGAACTTTTTTGCCTAAAAGCAAAACGCTGTTTGTGGCAGAAAACTGACACTGCACATCATCCTGAACATACCATCCCCACTATGAAACATGGTGGTGGAAGCATCATGTTGTGGGGATGCTTTTCTTCAGCAGGGACAGGGAAGCTGGTCAGAGTTGAGGGGAAGATGGATGGAGCCAAATACAGGGCAATCTTAGAAGAAAGCCCGTTAGAGTCTGCAAAAGACTTGAGACTGGGGCAGAGGTTCACCTTCCAGCATGGCAACGACCCTAAACAAACAGCCAGAGCTACAATTGAATGGTTTAGATCTAAGAATATTCATGTGTTAGAATGTGTAAGTCCAGACCTAAATCCAATTGAGAAACTGTGGCAAGACTTGAAAATTTAAATAGTGTGTGAATGGTGCGCTTATTCTAATCACCTTTTATGTCAAAATATGCACCGTGCTTGAAATAATCAGATGAATAATCCCTCTAAGGTAGGGCTAGCAAGAACTAAACAGTTTTCTGCAGTTCAAGTGGCTGAAAAAACAATATGCACGCTGTACTTGGAATAATAAAATGATTAATCCTTCCAGAAAAGGGGGATGTAAATACTAGCAAAAACTATACAATTTTCTGTAGTTCAAAATAGCTGAAAATAACAAGAAGAAGAGGGCTGCTCCACACCTTCAGGAGAAATGGCCGCTCACTTCAAAGTTTTGACCAAACTGGTCAAACAGCACTTATACGTTGGCAAAGGATGGCCAAGGATAAATGTTCTCCAATACATGTGACACTCCTCCACAGCGTCGTCCAGATCTCTGGGTCAGATATCCTCTTACAGGGCTTTCGGTTTGCCACACTTATCTCCCAAAAGGATGTTGTCAAAACAAAGGGAAAAAGACAATCCTAGCGCAATACTGCTAATAAAAACACATTTCTTTGAAGCTAAAATCCATCTGCTCGTGACCAATGACACAACACGTCGGATGGAGCCAGTGACATCAGTTCCAGTGACTCAAATTCCCAGAAGTGCGGTGAGGAGGGGATTTCTTTCGCTCCTATTGTTCTATGCAATTTACAAGTTTACTAAATGTTAGCAGATGGATTTTAGCTTTAAAAAAAAGGCATTTTTAGTAGCAATATTGTGCTATGATTGTCTTTTCCCCTTTGCTTTGAACAACATCCTTTTTGGAGATGAGTTTTGCAAACAGAAAGTCCTGTAAGAGGATACCTGACCCAGAGATTCAAACCAGAAATCTTTTTTTTAGAAATCTAAAAATGTATCCAATAGAGCGAATAATGGACTCCGCACTGGTGAAGCAGATTTTCATTACTCGTTCATCACTGCTATGGAAGTGATAGGCTGTACTTATGACTATTGGATTAGAGTATTGGATTCTAATAATTTAGCTTATTCCAGGTCTGGTGGCTGCACGCTATGGGCGAGCATGGAAAGAACACAGGCGCTTTACCCTGTCCACACTGCGTAACTTTGGCCTGGGCAAAAAGTCCATGGAGGAGAGGATTCATGAAGAGAGTGCGTACCTAATTGACGAATTTAGGAAGAAGCAAGGTGAGATTACATGGCAATGGTGTCCTAGAGCCCAGTGCCCAAAAAGTTCTGCCACCTGTCTCCCTTAACTTGCCTGGCAGGGGGGAAGTAGTGTGAGCACATGGGGCAATTGTCCTGCATCTCTAGTATGGTGACCAGGGTCACAAATGCCACAATATTTCTCTTCTTAACAGCCAGCATCTCTTTGAATCAGGGGTGGGGGAGGCTGGGTGAGAGGATACTGCATGTGCTAGGGGGAACTTTGGGAGGAGAGAAGACTTGGGGGGGGTTACTGGGGGGGGGGGCAGATTTAATATCCAACCCCCCTCCTAGCACAAGTCCTCTCTCCTCCCAAAATGCCCCCTAGCGCATACAGTATCCTCTTATCCACCCTAAATCACTGCAAGTATTCATTTTTGTCAGCTTGCCCCCCCCTTCCCTGTGTCTCCCCCCCCCCCCCCCCCACCTGTGCTAGTGTCATTTATAGTGTGTGTAAAATCACAGACCTCAGATGAACAGCACTTGCACAGTGGTGTCTCTCCTAATCCCTAGCTCCTCCTTCTATCTATGTACATAGAAGACATCAGAGCCGAGGAGGAGGGGGGTGGGTTCAGTTGGCTCTGCACTGTCCATATTATGACAATGAGAAAGGCAGCTGGCGGGGAGAGATGCCAACTGCCATACAAGAGCTGAGATCGGAGAGCGTGGGACACCAAACACCCTGCACAAGCTGCGGGGTGGATGTGACCACACTAGCATGCCCCACATGGGCAAGTCACTGTTCCAGCAGCATTCAGCCTGGGTTCCCTGGCAAGCAAGGTCTCGGCTGATCCAGAAGGTATGAGATTTCCTGCCAGGGCTGCGTTATGGTTCCACCGGCCCTGCTCTCACAAAAGATCACAGTGTTTTAGGACAGCATATTTAAAGCCATTTAAATGTAACCTGTCATTGCAGTAGAAAGTAGGTAGTTTTTGTACCTTTTAGTTTCTGACATAGGAGCAGAAAGAGTTTAGTACATGGAGTACAGGTAGCCCTTCACTGAAAAGTTAAATTAGCACTCATCTGCTTCCTCCCCATCACCTCTAACCAAGTTGCAGTTTTTTTCTATTTTGTGCCTGGCCTCACTTTCCAATTTCTGGCCTAGGCAAGAAATACATCAGCTTTGCAACCCCACTTCCTGCAACAACACAAGTCCCAGGAGGCTGCGGGACTAGTTCATAGTGCTGCAGTGCCTCGCGCATGCACAGTGGGAAGCTGACTGTAAGACTGCAGGAAGTCACAGCCAGCTATCACATCCAAGATGGCTCTCTGATGTTGCCATCTTGGATATGATAGCTGGCTGTGACTTCCTGCAGTCTTACAGTCAGCTTCCCAACTTCTTCCCAACAAAGAACTGGCTCTGGGTAAGATAGCGCTGAGTTCCACAGTCTGGTAAGTATCTGTTTCTTAAAACTCAGAAGCACAGTATGTGTAGCTACTGACTTTTAATTTTGGATTCTGCAGAGTTCCTATTTAAGAGCTCTGGAATCTACTCTTGTCTAGTCTGTCTGAACAATTCAAATGATAATTCCACAAGTGAATTTTTTAATACATTTCATAATAATTTTGGCACCAATAGGCTTGTCCAAAACATTCTAATTTATCCACCCAGTGAGTAATCTTGCAGCCAGTTTTATGCCTGTAAGAATGTGTGGGGAGATTTATCCAGAGGTTCTTGGTGCTTAGGAGTCACTACAGCAATGGATGGATGGATCTGGAAAGGCCTAACCAGCCCAGGGATTGAGTTCTACTGGTTACATTATCAGTGTTGGATGCTCCATGTTCCATTTATGACCAGTTAGCTGTACTATCATCAATAACTGACTGTGTGCAAGGCCCTTTGCCAGGGAGTCCCACTCAGATGGTTGCTGGGCAGTGCATCTTCTTTATTTACTCAGAGGTATTTAGCGTCGGTGGGAAGAGTCTGGTTTGGTTGTTGGGTGACCTGGGACCTTAGGCCTAGGAGTCATATTTTGACTTTTGGACCTGGGAGCTACTGCACCTGTTTGTGTGTGTGTGTGTATGTGTGTGGCCTGGGAAGGTGCTGACCTTGAGACAGTGCTGCATTACATCTAGATATAGAATATCCCATAGTTGGCTGTCAATTCAAGGTTGACAAGATTTTCTAGTTCAGTGCCCCCTATAGCCCTTAAAGCGGCCACCGTAAAGCTACGGCGATGCTCGCATTTTTTTCAAATGCTTCTAGATGCAAACGTGGCAAAAGTGACATTTTAACGTGGGTTACTATCTGTCAAGTTAAATCGTTCAGGAGAGGTTATAAAAACGTCCCATGTACATTAAGCCTAAGAAGCTCACGTACGTAGTGAAATCAGCGTAAGCAATCTAAATACAGGAGAGGAGCCTGTATGATTGTATAAGACCGTAATGAAGACTTTAACATTTTTTCACCTTTTTGCTTTAATTGAATTTATTAATGAATGAATTCATAAATCGGTGACGTGTATAGATACATATAGCTTTTAAAAACTTGCAAGTGATTTAGTGTATATAAAAATGTAACCCTTTCAGTCCACACAAGAGAATACCTTTTAACAGTGTCCTTAGAATCAGACATTTTTCATACATTTCATGAAGGTGACAGCACTCAACTTAAGTTAAAAACAGTCCATAGTTCAGAAAAGTGTGACATGAGAGGAGAGCAGTGGTGTGTGCAGACTATTGCATTAGGGTGTGCACCCCAAAAGCTCAAACACATATGTGTGTGTGTGAATATACTGAATATACAGCGTCAGATGCACTGGACAGTCATTGAATGGGAAATGCTCTGTACTGAGTTGCTTCCTGTTCATTTACAAACTGAAGCCTAGTAAACACAGTTTACTAGGCTTCAATTATGAATGAACATAGTGAGTGATCTGTACCAATCACTCACTGTGCTCATTCAGAAAAGGAAGCGGCCAGCAAATGACATGAGCCCGGGCAGCAGGGGGAATCTACACCGCATAGAGGGGATTATGGTGTGCCCAGGCATTACTGGCACACCCTCTGCGCACGCCTATGGAGGAGAGACAAAAGGCCCATTACTCACAGAAGGGGTGTCCCAGCATGCGACATCCCTATCGATCCAAGCTTCCACCTAAGGCCAGCTGCCTATATATAGATCTGGTCTGGTCCACCCACACAAAAAAACAGTAGTCACTTTCCTTGTGGTAACTAACCCAGGAAGATCATTCTTTTCCTTACCTAGGGTATCCATTTCCTGGCAGGGGCAGGCCTGGCACTTCATACAGCTCCTAAGCAGAATATCACCCTCAAGCTATAGGGCATTTAATGGTCAATGTAGGAACAACAGCGGCATATCCATGCCCTACATTACAAAAGTATAATTAAAAATGTAAACAACAGTATACAAGTAACTCAAATCACTGCCAAATACATAAAAAGGAAAAAAACACATATACAAACATTCAATAAAAATAAACTAAACTAAAAAACAAAACAACAAAAAAAACCTCAATATAAAAAAACAAGGTCCTTTTTTCAAGCACATTTCATTTCCATGAGTGAAGTTGAGATTTTCTGCTTTGACAATAATTCACAAAAGCAATCATTTAAACACATTGATCACATTTATTGGCATTCTGCAAAATAATTACTTGTAGGCCTTAGAGAAGATAGGAAATTGTTCATTTAAATTATGTTTATACTCATCTGACTCCATGATAAGTAACTACTACTGTCCTTTTTTAGATACACTGGTTGACCCCCATTTTGTTATTGACAATGCTGTATCCAATATTATCTGTTCCATTGTGTTTGGGAGACGCTATGACTATGATGATGCCACATTCCGAGATATTCTTAATGTCATCCATGAAAATATGAAGCTGGTCACTGGATTTTGGTCTCAGGTAGGTCCTTCTCTGACTGTCCAGTCCTAAAGTAGAAGTATTTATTCGATAATAAAGTGCAAAACTAAGTCACTCCTGACCAATCAAATGGTTTGCTAAAGCCAAATTATGTAAAGCTGAATTCCTGGCAAATATAACATATAAAATCAATGCAGCTTTGTATTCATCAATATATAATTAAATGTATTTTTTTAAAGCAAACAATGTTACATTGAATCTGACTTGGTATAAGCCTCTTGCAGTCCAATGTACAGCAAAGACAAGACTAGGAGTCATAGAAGCAGCACAAGGAGGCAATCAGATTGGACGCAGTGCTCATTTTCTAAGAAGAAACATATTGATAGATGGAGAGAGGAGTGACAATGCTATAAGCTCAGAAGTCTGCTTCTCATTTCACTTTTTTCATTTAACTTCATTTTACTATCCATTCACACACTGGGGGAGGGACATGACCCAGGTCTCCTGGATTGCAAGATAGGGCTGTGCTGTTTGTCAAAGCTGTTTAACCACTTACAGACCGCCCGCCGCAGTTTTACATTGGCTCTTTGAAGGAGGATATCGTTGTTATGGCAGCAGCTAGCTGCCATAACCCCAGTATCCCCTTCTTCAGCAGGCGGTCCGCTACAAGATAAAAGTGGTCTCTGCGGCGGATTCACCGCAAGATCACTTTTATCGGTGGCAGGAAACAGGAGAGGGCCCCCCCTCCTGCCAGGATCCAGTTCCCTCCACCGCTTACCAGAGCCATCAGTAGCGGCGAAGGCGATCTCGTCTTGTCACTTGCTGTGCATGGAGAAGAGTGAGGAGAAGATGGCCCCCACCCGTCTCCATGTCTCCATGACACGTCAAAACGTCGCTTCTGCCCACAGCTCTTAAAGGGCCATTTATTTTTTTATTTTTTATTTTTTCATGGCAATTTTTTTTATTGCATTTTAGTGTAAATATGAGATCTGAGGTCTTTTTTTTTTTTTTTTAATTCTTTATTTTTCATGGGTTTCACAATACAATTCATTGCACTCATATAGTGCCAGCTTAATACGTCTTAAGTAAATCTATTCATCTACACATCATATGTTACCTTTAATTGACACTTTAATTCCTTGTGAATTCAATTTTTCTACTATTAACCCATTGCTCCAAAAAAAAAAAAAAATCCCCCTTTACCCCCCCCCCCATCCCGTAGTAATAATAATAAAAAAAAAAAAGAACTCCTCTCGCCCCCTTCCTCTCCCCTCCCCTCCATCTCTCCCCACTTCAGTCCCTTCTCTCCCTATAGTCAAAATATGGGGCCCATGTTGTCCGGTACTTCTCATCTTGGTCTTTCATTGTCAAAGTAAGATTTTCCATTTGTTGTATTTCTGCAATTCTGGCCAACCATTGTGCCCTAGTTGGAGAGCTGTCTTTTTTCCACAGAGCAGGGATACATGCCCTAGCTGCTGTTAAAAGGTGTCTCAGCAGCGAGTTTTAAATTTTTTCCGCTGATAACGGGAAATCTAGCAGTAAAAAAGTTGCCGGATTATTTCCCAAGGAGAATCCTGTTATTGTTTTAGTAGTTTCTGCAACCATTTCCCAGAACTCTCTTATTCTCGTACATTCCCAGAAGATATGTAGAATTGTCCCTTCTTCTTCCTGACATCTGCAACATACCTCTGACACCTGGGGGTAAATCCGATGTAGCACATTCGGCGTCCTATACCATCTGGTAAGGATTTTATATCCCCCCTCCTGATATCTGCTTGCTACTGATGCCTTTTGATTAAATACTAAGATCCTATTCTTCTGTTCTTGGGAGAATGATGTTCCTAAGTCTCTCTCCCACGCTTGTAGGAAAGTTAGTTCCTGAGGCGATTCTATTCCCGTCAATACAGTATAGAAATAGGACAACGGATGTCTCATTGTTTCTCCCTTCAAACACATCTCCTCAAACCGGGTCAATGCTCTTACTTCTGTATACATATTAGATTTTGATTTAATAAACGCTTCTAGCTGCATCACTCTAAAAAAATCTAATTCAGGTTGTATTTCTCTTTCAATTTCTCTTTTTAATAATAAACGATTGTCCCTTGAAAAATGTATGATCCTGCTGAAACCTCTACGTCGTATTCCTCTGAGCTTGGGGTCTGTCATTCCTGGCTGAAATGATGGTGTCCCCAGAACCGGGAGAATTGGACTAGGATTTGTCGAGATTGCCGGTTTTTTGAAAATCTTTTTGATCATCCGCAGAGTTACGCCTATTGTTGGGTGTTTCCTCAGTTCAGCTGGCAACTCAGTTTCTGGTATCCATACTAATCCTTCCAATGTGATATCTGTTGCTGCCTGTTCTGTCTGTATCCAGGGTTTCTTATTTCTAAATGTGAAGCCTCTTGGTATCTTATTGGATCTGGAAGCCCTATCCCTCCTTTTCCTTTAGGTAGTGATAGTATAGTTCTACGTACTCTTGCTGGTTTCCCAGCCCAGATAAATTTCAGAAATCTTGATCTAAGATCTCTTTAAAAGCTTGGAGGAATTTTAATTGGCAAGGTCTGTATTAAATACAGAAGTCTTGGCATCACATTCATCTTAATAATATTTGTTCTCCCGAACCATGTAAAAATCTCTTTATCCCATCTCGACAAATCCAGTTTGATCTGTTTAGCCATTGGTATGTAATTAAGCTCAAATAATTCCTTCAGATTTTTTGATATTTTCGTCCCTAAATAGCTTATATACGAGTTGGTCCACCTAAATCCGAATTGTGTGGTTACCAACTGTAAAAGGGGCGCCTTTATTTCTATCCCCATTGCTTCAGATTTCCCGTAATTTACTTTAAAATTAGATATTTTCCCATATTCACGCAGCTCCATCAACAAGGATGGGAGAGATATGATTGATTGGAGAAGTTACAAAGAAAATTAAATCGTCCGCATACGCCACAATTTTCTGTTCTTCTTCCTTTATTTTTATCCCCTTAATATTCACATTAGCCCGTATTTTCCTTAGGAAAGGTTCTATTGTCAGAATAAAAATCAGTGGTGAAAGAGGGCACCCTGTCGTGTTCCATTTTGAATAAGGAAGGACTCCGAGATTCTATCATCTATCTTTACTCTAACGCTTGGTATAACTTAGAAATCCATCTCATCATCCCCTCCCTTAAGCCTATATGTTGTAGTACCGCCTTTAAAAAAATCCAGTCTACCCTGTCAAAGGCTTTTTCCGCTTCCGCAGAGATTATCACCATTGGTTTTTGCTGCCTTTGTGCAAGGTGGATCGTGTTCACCACCCTCTGTGTATTCTCTCTTCCTTCCCTCTCCGGGGTAAATCCCACCTGGTCTGGATGGATTAGACCCGGGATATAATCTAGCAGTCTCGTGGCTAAAATCTTTGTAAATACTTTTAAATCTACATTCAGCAATGAAATAGGTCGGTAACTAAAGCATTGGGAGGGATCTTTCCCCTCTTTCGGAATCACTGTTATATGTGCTAGTAATGTTTCTATTGGGATCTGCATCCCATCTCGTAGTGAATTATAAGCTGCTACGAATCTCGGGGCTAATTCCTCTGCATATTTTCTGTAATATGACAGGGTGTACCCATCTGGGCCAGGGGCTTTGCCCACATTCAATGATTTTAACGCCGCTATAAATTCCTCTGTTGAAATTGGGGCATCGAGATACCTGGCTGCTTCTTCTGTTAGCTTTGGCATTTCTGTCTCTTCAATATATTCCCTCGCCACTTCCCACTTTTTTTGAACGTTTATTGGGTTAGATTTCTTTTCTAACTGATATAAATTCTCATAGTAGTCCTTGAACGTCTGTGCGATTTTCTGTGGAGAGTTAACCAATTCATCCCTCAATGTTTTATTCTGTGTAATATGGTTTCGTGTGGTGGTTTCTCTAAGAGCATTTGCCAACAATCTTCCTGGTTTATTCCCAAATTCGTAAAAAGTTCTTCTTCCCCTAATTAATTTGGATTTAGCTTTTTCTATTAACTGTAAATTGAGTTTTTAGCGTAGGCCAGCAAGTTCCTGTTCTATTGTTTGAGCCTGGGATTTTTGTGTATTACTTCCAATTCCCCGATCCGTTTAAGCAACGAGTCAATTTGTTCATTTAGTTTCCTATGTGTTCACAAAGAAATAAACATACCTCTCATAAAGCATTTGTGTGTCTCCCATATACAGAATGGTGATGTTTCCCCTGTTTCATTTGTTATAAAAAAAGATTCCAATTCTTGCTTTAATTTCCCCTCATATTCACTGTCCTTGAGGAGTGTTTCGTTAATCTTCCAAAACCATTCTTTACGCTCTTCCTCCCCTATTTCTAGCGTGCACTCTATCGGAGCATGATCTGATAGTGTAAATGACCCAATCGAGGCTTTTACTAGGGACGTAATTATATTTTGAGAGACAAAAATATAGTAAATTCCGGAATAGGTCTTATACTTCGCCGAATAAAATGTATAATCCCTGCCCTGTGCATGAACCACTCTCCAACTATCTATCAACTGTAATTCTTGTAAAAAAAATTTCACTTTCCTTAATTTGACATATGAAAGGTGAGAAGATCCTTTGGATGTATCTTTCAGTGGGTCTAAGGCCATATTAAGGTCGTCCCCCAATACTAAGATTCCTTCCTTATGTTGTTGCACTATCTGTAAATATGTCTCCAGGGAGTTTACTTGATCCTCATTTGGTAAGTATAAATTTACCAGTGTGATTTTCTGAAGACCCAAAGTCCCCTTTACTATAAGGAGATGACCCCCTTCATCCGTGATCACACCTAATTCCTTCCATGGCACTTTTTTAGCTATTAAAATAGATACCCCACAGGATTTTGAAGTCTGCGATGTACTATGATATATTTTCGGGAAATCATGGTTTTTACGCCATGGAATTTTTTCCCTTTTAAAATGTGTTTCCTGGAGAAAAATAATTTGGGATTTAAATCTCTTTAATTCTGCCATTAATCTTATCCGTTTCTCAGGGCTATTTAGTCCCTTAACATTGTATGATGTAAAGGTTATTTTAGTCATTTTAATCATTTACTCAATCTAAAAGAGAAGAGAAGAGATGGAGAAGATGAGAGAAGAGAGCAGGACGCAAGGAGAAAATCAAAAACAGAAAAACAAAAAAAAAAAAACCCTGAATCAATATTCCTCTTCCCTAGGAGCCAGAAAAAAAGAAAAAAGCTCCCTGGGAGAACAGCTGACTGAGTACTTTTCTGAACCAGTCCTCTGAAAAAAAAAAAATATAAAAAATAAATAAATAAAACCCCAACGCCTCCGACTTTCCCTCCACCCAGAGGAGAGGCGTTCACTATGGGGGGTGCTGTCAAGCAAGTAAGAGTCCGCGCAACGGGCTCCTGTACAGTGCTCACTGCCATTATCGTTTTATAATTTTATGACCAAAAAAGCTCATTATACACATTCACATTTCCCATACTAACCCAACTAAATTCATCCCTACCCAGAATCCCAACCTCTAATATCCGAATCCACAATAATCCTGCTTCCCTTACTTTCATTTTCCCCATCCTACCCACCTTCTTTCTATGAGAGAAATAGAGAACAAAAAAAACAAAACAAAAAACAAAACAAAAAAAAACACCTATAAAACGTCTTTCCTTTAATTTCCCTTTTATCCCATACAAAACCTATTGTGTATGTTGCCTACTACCTCTCATCAAACTGTTAATATATTTAAAAAACAAAAACAAAAAAAAAACCCACTCCCCAATTATTCCCATGCAGACTTCCAAAATCCCCTTCAATTGTGTGTACACTACCAAACATGTGCTATTAGTCCCTTGAAAAATATCTATAATTACAAAATAGTGTTCAAAGGATAGAGAAAAAAAAAAAACCTCACATATAAAACGTCTTTCCCTTTTCAATGTACAGCAAAGACAAGACTAGGAGTCATAAAAGCAGCACAAGGAGGCGATCAGATTGGCCGCAGTGCTCATTTTCTAAGAAGGAACATGTTGATAAATGGAGAGAGGAGTGACAATGCTATAAGCTCAGAAGTCTGCTTCTCATTTCACTTTCATTTCACTTTTTTCATTTAACTTCATTTTACTATCCATTCACACACTGGGGGAGGGACATGACCCAGGTCTCCTGGATTGCAAGATAGGGCTGTGCTGTTTGTCAAAGCTGTTTAACCACTTACAGATCGCCCGCCGCAGTTTTACGTTGGCTCTTTGAAGGAGGATATCGTTGCTAGCTGCCATAACCCCGGTATCCCCTTCTTCAGCGGGCGGTCCACTACAAGATAAAAGTGGTCTCTGCGGCGGATTCACCGCAAGATAACTTTTATCGGTGGCAGGAGACAGGAGACAGGAGAGGGCCCCCCTCCTGCCAGGATCCGGTTCCCTCCGCCGCTTACCGGAGCCCTCAGCAGCGGCGAAGGCGATCTCGTCTTGTCACTTGCTGTGCATGGAGACGAGTGAGGGGAAGATGGCCCCCACCCGTCTCCATGTCTCCATGACACTGCAGGGCGGAAGCGACGTCAAAACATAACTTCCGCCCACAGCTCTTAAAGGGCCATTTCTTTTTTTATTTTTTATTTTTTCATGGCAATTTTTTTTTTTATTGCATTTTAGTGTAAATATGAAATCTGAGGTCTTTTTGACCCCAGATCTCATATTTAAGAGGTCCTGTCATGCTTTTTTCTATTACAAGGGATGTTTACATGTTTAGTGATTATTGCTAGTGGCTATAACAGCTGCTGGCAATAATCACATATAAAAAGCCAACAGGCTGGTTGTACTTAAAGTGGGGTTCCACCCAAAAAAACAAACATATCTAAAAAATTCTAAAAAACAAAACAAAAAAACATTTGGATATTTTTTTTTTTTTACTCACCTCTAAATGTCTGTTGCTAGGTGGTCCCTCGTAGTCTGCCCCCTTCCCCTGCCTGGGCTGGTGACATCACTTCCCCCTGGCACAGGAAGGGCTCGGCTCTTCTCCCTCCCTCCTGTCAATCATCTGGGACCCATTACAGGTCCCAGGTGACTGAGCGGCCAATCACGGCGCGCGGCGCGGCTCGCGCATGCGCAGTGGGTGCCAGGCTGTGAAGCCACAGCCCGGCGCCCACAGTTGAAATGCTGGCGCCGACGAGCGGAGGGGGGGGACGAGCGGGGCTTCGTTCCCCCGCATCGCTGGACCCAGGGACAGGTAAGTGTCCAATTAAAAGTCAGCAGCTGCAGTATTTGTAGCTGCTGACTTTTAATTTTTTTTTTTTGGGTGGAACTCCTCTTTAAGTTGATTGATTGATGAACTTGGGTACATTCAGCCTGCCCAGACATGGTTTGAACATGGTTCCTGCTGAACCGGCCAAGATTCCAACTGTCTATGGCCAGCTTTAGGTATTACACATAAAACCCCAATAATAGCAAGAGATGTCATATATTTTAGCACTGTTTGTGACAATCAGGCCATGTAAGGGTTCAGTAGACATCAATCAACAGGTTATCACACAAACAAAATCTTGAACATACTGGCAGATCCCCAGGTGGTGATCATTTCTTTTGTTTGGAGAGAAGTTTGGAAACAGCTATCTGCATGCTCTGTATCGTACCACCAACCAGGATGGTGAAAGGCACCCGGGAAGATCTTCCCTTACATGGTCACCTCTAATGTATCAATCAACTTTAAGTACAGAAACTTTATATGTAACATATCTGAATATAAAAGGAAACATAAAAGCAAAAGAAGCTATGAATGATCTTTTATTACTTTTTTCTTTTCAGCTCTATAATGCATTTGGATTTGTGAAACATCTTCCACTGCCACATCAGAAGATATTCAGAAATGTTAAGACAGTATTTGCGTTCCTTGGTAAGGTTTTAGAAGAACACAGGAGAACCAGAGTGCCCGGAGAACCCAGAGATTACATAGACTGCTATCTAGAGGAACTTGATATGGTAATATTTAACATAACTCTTAATTCACACACACAAAATAATTCTTACACCTATTGTTGTGTATTGAATGGGTATTGGAAGCAAGAGCCTTTGCTAGCATGAGCAAAATAAAATATTATTCAGGGACACAGTCCTGGAAATGGCTGTAAGGACCAGTATCAGCACAGATTACGAGTCATGTTGCCAGCACACCAAGAATCTCTGAGAAATCACAAAATAATGATATTTTGGAGTCACACAGGCCCTCCTCTTCGGGCATGTGACCGTCACATGTCCTGCGTGGCCCCGAAACCTTGTTATTTTATGGTGTGATGTGATTGTTTTAATAAAACTTTTGGATGCTGTCTCAGAGATCCTTGGTGTGCTGGTGACCTATCTCTTAACTTTAGCTAGCATGAGTAAGCACCATCCCAAGGAACACTCCTGAGTGAACCTTGTGCTTTCCAGCAAATCCCATGCTGTGTACAATCTTGTAACATCTGACTACTAATGAGTAACTTAGTGTAATCTCTTCCTATATTTTCAGGAACATGAAGATGGTCACAAGTCAACCTTTGATGCTGAGAGCCTATTCACATGTGTGGGAGATCTCTTTATTGCTGGGACAGAAACTACCTCTGCCAGTCTAGAATGGAATCTGCTTTATATGATGACCTATCCTGACATTCAGGGTAAAGTCTTCAGAAAATGATTTCCTTTTTGGATCTCTTGTTTTCTAGTAGCTTTGTTCTATAATGCCGCGTACACACGATTGGAAATTCTGCCAGCAAAACTCTGATGAGAGCTTTTTGTCGGAAAATGCGACCGTGTGTATGTTCTATTGGTCTTTTGCTGGCCGAATTCCAGCCAGCAAAAGATTGAGAGCATTTTCTCTATTTTTAAGTCGGGAAAAGTTCCTATTCAAAAATGCGATCGTCTGTACAAATTCCGGCGCGCAAAATTCCTACGCATGCTTGGAAACAATTCAAAGCATGCTCGGAAGCATTGAACTTCATTTCGTCAGCTCGTCGTAGTGTTGTACATCACGGCCTTGACGGTCGAAAGTTTAGAGAACTTTTGTGTGACCGTGTGTATGCAAGGCAAGCTTGAGCGGAAAATCCGCTCGTATGCACGGGGCATTAATGTCTATATTGTCCGTTACAACCCAGCAATCAGGTGCTTTCACTTTCTGCCATCTGCAATTTTATTGATTTTTATCTTAAGATTTAGTAATACAAACCTATGCTGCCTTACATCTGCAGTATGAGTAGTATACTGTGCTTGCTTTTTCAGAGAAATGTCGGGAAGAAATAGATAAAATTCGAGGAGAGAGAGACCACCTTGACTATGAGGACAGAGTAAAGATGCCGTACACACAGGCTGTTCTACAGGAAATCCAGCGCTTTGCCTCAGTTGTGTCACTAGGAGTTGCTCATGCACCCATTAAAGATGTTCAGCTGAATGGATACATTATACCAAAGGTCAGAAGACACTTCAAGTGTATGTCTGAGCAAAATAAACAGAAGCATATTCAATATATCTCTGCAATACAAACACAGTTCCCTATATTTTATCTCTATAAAAACACTGCAAGTAAAAAAAAAAATCTGTTGATCTGCCAGGAATTAAGGAAGCTCCTAACCTTTGACAGCCCAATGCCTACCCCCTAATGATGTCATTTATGACAAAACAATTGTTGGGAATGATACGTACTCATGTTACTATGCATGCGCGATTGCTATCTAGTAATTTACAAGGGTTTTGTTTGGATTTATGTATCTATCTGCATTTTACTAATCTGATGTAAGTGCATTACTTTTTATTAAATTTGAAGCTGATACAGTATCACACTATGTGGAGTCTTTTGTACCCTATATACTTCAGCTAGATGATCCATTGATGGTTTTTGGCACTACTTCCTGGCTTGTTGAGAGCCTTCTGGTTTACCAATTAAGGACTCCTGAGAGAGCACCTGGGCTTTTCTTCAGTGGATCAGAGATCCAGTCAAGTGCTGTATGACCTCCCTGAGAAATGCTAGCCATACACTATATGAAAAATCAGCCAAACCCATTTTCAAAAAACCAACATTCAGCGGTGAGAGCAAACGATATTGCCATCATGTAATGAATGATAAATCATTCAGTGGACATAAATGAATCAATTTTTTGTTATTTTTTTTACATATGCCTAGTGAAAACAGTTCGGACAGGAAACAAATTAACCTTTCAATTTATCGTTGGTTCGGCAGAAAATTTCCAAACTTGTCCTTCGTTTTTTCGGGTCAAAAACCTCCCAAAGATTATTGATTTTGTGCCCATTAACTGGCCGAAAAACGAATGAACTGTCTAAATGACCAAATTTCGGCCGATAGTGCATAGTGTATGGCCATCATAAGGGGGGTCACAGGCTTTCTGGTAAGCCTCCATTTTTTACTTTGGTGATGAGTGTCACACCGCTGGGTGTTTGATCATCATTTCAACACGGTTTTGCAATGGACTTTACACATGTACTTTAGTCCCATATGATTTTGTGCAGAGATCTGCACCCTTTTTATATATTGCACTGATATTTATGCTTGAAATTCATCTCTAGCTGAATTTTAGGTTTTGCACAATTGATGGCACTTATTGCACTTTAATTAGTACATGTTTTATTTAAATTTTTGCATATTTATTTTTTTTATGCAATATTTTGCTATTGATTTCCTATATTATTCATACACTATTGATTGCACTGAATGCACTTTATTAATCTTTGCACCTGTTATATGCATTGTGTTATATCTTGCAAGTATATTCTTAGTATATTCTTAGCGCTAATATATATATATATATATATATATATATATAGTGCAGATCTCTGCAAAAAATCATATGTGACTAAAGTCCACAGAGGCGGCTCTAGGCTTTGTGAGGCCTTAGGCAAAACTTACACATGAGGCCCCACGGACTGGGACGCTCCGTGATGAGGCCGCTATTCCTCAGGCTGCGGGCAGTATCTGATTTGTCCGTCAGCTCCTAAGCCACAGAGTCCCAGTGGGGTTAGGCGGAGCCGCTGGCGTCAACTTCAGTGATTGAGAACAGGCAAATTAGGCGGCCGCGAGGCCCCTGTGAGTGCGAGGCCTTAGGCGACCGCCTAATTTGCCTAATTAGAGAGCCGCCTCTGAAAGTCCATGTGTAAAGTCCATTGCAAAACAGTGTTGAAATGATGATCAAACACCCAGCTGTGTGGCACCCATCACCAAAGTAAAAAATGGAGGCTGACCAGAAAGCCTGATAGCCCCCTTACTTAGGGAGGTCATACAGCGCTTGACTGGATCTCTGATCCACTGAAGAAATTCCCAGGTGCTCTTTCAGGTGTCCTTAATTGGTAAACCAGAATGCTCTCAACAAACCCGGAAGTAGTGCCAAAAACCATCCAGCTAGCTGAAGTATATATTGAACAAAAGACTCCACATAGTGTAATACTGTATCAGCTTCAAATTTAATAAAAAGTAATGCACTTACATCAGATTAGTAAAATGCAGGCAGAAGGATACATAAATCCAAATGAAACCCTTGTAAATGGCCAGATAGCAATCGCGCATGCACAGTAGCATGTGTACGTATCAGTCCCCATGATCGTTTCGTCATAAATGACATCATCATTACACTGATATTTATGCTTGAAACTCTTCTCTAGCTGAATTTTAGGTTTTGCGTAATTGATGGCACTTATTGCACTTTAATTAGTGCATGTTTTATTTGAATTTTTGCATATTTATTTTTTATGCAATATTTTGCTGTTCATTTCCTATATTGTTCATACACTACTGATTGCACTGAATGCACTTTATTAATCTTTGCACCTGTTATATGAATTGTGTTATATATTGCAAGTATATTTTTTTTTGCGCTTCACCCTCCTCATTCCATAGACTCTGTCCATCCAACATTCTTGTTCATACCTCAGAATCATATTGATTTTCATTAATCAATGTCAGAAAAAACAACCTCTGCTGTCCCTAGCAGCCTCTTAGTTCAGAATATCCTTTCATGACTGACGTTTCTAACTAGTAAAGGTTCTATTATTGGGTTTAGGTATTGCCTTATATGCATTCAATTAGCCAAATATTCAATTACATTTTAGTAGGTGTATAAAAAAATGAGTTAACAACTTTGACTTTCTATTCTGGAAAGATGGCACCTGAAATCTGTTTAATTGCTCTGACCAACACAGGTGAACAAGACAAAGGGCACCTCCTAAAACATAATTCTGATTGTTCTGCTGCTTTAGACCTGGGCTTGTGTATCCATCCCATAAAGCTTACAGGCAATGCTTTGGCACTTCCATATAGTGTTGAATCTTGCTACTAAGTGCCACCTCAACATATTCCTATTGGCCGATCACTATAGTAAGCAGTTGTCCTGGCCCAAAAGAATACAGAGAAAGCAAGAAGTGACCGGCAACGCTATCAGCAAGAGCTCAAGCTTTGCCTGAGTTTCGAAAAAGTGATGGGAATTAAGGAAGCTGTGAAAGGTATGTGTATCCAGGGCTGCATTAACATAGGGGCTATTGGAGCTGCAGCTCCAGGCCCCTACCTTAATATAGGCCCAGCTACCCAAAAAGAACAGACTGCTCATGGAAAGCAATGGGTCAACGGGAGGAGATCTCCCCTGAGGAGAGGAGCCCTGTATTCCTCATGCACCGCCTGGGCAGGGTGGTGGGATTGATAATGTGCCTCACATGAGCAGTCCTAATGGAAGCCTGGGGCACACTCATGCAGGGCTCTTACAGAAGTCTGGGGCTTCTATAGTGTTAGACCTGCGCGGCTGCACTCTTTAAGCTCAGAGTGCATGCCGATGCATGGCCCTTATGGAAACCTGGCAAATCAAATGCCAGGCTTTCTTGATGTTACGCCTGTTAACCTGTGCCCTTTTGAGCTTGGGCGCATGCCAGCACAGGCTCTTGGAAATGCATAAGGGTGCCTAGTAAAAGGTCCACCAAAACCCTCAGCACAAAGCACATAATGCTCTTAATCCAGCCCTGTGTATCATAGTTGCCTGTACCACATTCCTGCAGCTATGGGTGTTGGTAGCACCAGATATCTGTTGCTTTGTGTCTTGCCTTGAAGGCCTTAGATCAGAGTGGCAAAATGTGTAATGCAAGGCTGAGGGATCTGAAGGCTCATATGACACAGCAGAGGGTAGACCTGGGAGGACTTTACTAACTTTGCCAGGTGCTGCTGCATCTAATGAATATGAGTAGATTTGTGCAGTATTTGTCCTGAGGGCAAATTGAGCTTAGGGGGGTATTTGGACTTAGTGTGGAAGTGGATTTCTACTGGGAGGGGAGGGATTTGTATTAGGAATGGGATATTAGCTTGAAGAGGGGGTTTGTGCTGAGAAAGGGAGACTAGGGAGGGACACTCCCTAGTGCATTATGTAGCCTGACCCCTGTGCTTTGTGTGTTGTATAGAACTGACCCCATGCACTTTGTGTGCTACATACTCCTGCACTTTGTGTTTCATGCTCCAGACCCCTGTATTATGTGGGTTGCACCCTAGTGGTCTGTGCATTACAAAGTCCCAGCACTCTGTGAATTACATAATCCCGACCCCTGCACTCTGTGCATTACATTTCATATTTCTGACCCCTCAACTTAATGCATTTCATACTCCTGACCCCTGCACTTTGTACATTATGTACTCCTGACCACTGCATCATGCCACTTGCACAATTTGCCAGAAATACTTTTCACTATGGCGTGCTATGCACCACATCATTGCTTTCCTCAGAGTGCATCAAATCTTCACAATCCTAGCAACACCCTGCCCTGTAGCAGTTTTTCTCCCTTTCCCTAGTGAAAAAAAATCTATTTAAGGCCACTCCCAGTCCACAAAAACCCCTCCAGCTAGTATGTGGGAGTTTTTTTTTTTTTTTAATGGGGGTAGTTTTAGAAGCAAGATATTCTCAGATAAACCAGAACTTCCGGCATATGTCAATGTTAGTAGCTTGCCAGACCATGTCTAAGTTACATCCAGTAGTGCCTAACTGTTGCAACCACAAAACAACCGCATATGGGTATCATGACTAGGGTAGTTCAGATAACTTACTACCCCAACTAAAATTGTACCTACTACTCCCACTTATTACTAAATAAGGACACTGACACTGTACTGGATTTAAATGGCCGGTTTGGCCTTTATTAACTCAAAACCAAAATAAAATATAAACATTATTAAATACTCCAGCTCCAATCCAAATAACTGGTTGCCGGTCCCTGACGACCCCATCTTCCCAACTTTGGAATCTGCGGTACCTCTAAGTTAGGTTCTGTCCCCAGCCGTCAAATACTGCCTCGAGGACTCGCTAACTGACCACAGACCCCTACCACCTTACTACCCGGTAGTCTAGACTAAACCAGACCAACTGGGAGGACTCCATACCTGAGATGGGTCCCACCGTTTTCTCAAATACCTCATGCTGTATACCCATCATCAAGGACCCAACCGCAGACGCTGTCTTCTTCACCACAGCCAAACCATTTCCACTAGGGTGGGAGGGAAAGATGTTCCACCACCATTTCTGCCTCTGACTGATGTGCCTCTGCTCCACCCCCCACACTACTATCACACGGCTCCTCCCCATCTCCCCGTGACTCCTCCAATCCGGTAATAGAAAGTTCTTTTTATCTGACCAGCACCTGACGTAACATATTCCAGTCTGGTAGTTACTTCCACCCCACCATGTATGTCCTGCGCTTACATTTCTTTCCAGCTGCGTACATGTCTGGTTCTTCTGTGGATTGTCCACAAAGTATGTGGGGGGGGGGGGTTAGCTCAAGGGGGATCACCTTCCCTAGGAAAAAGGCAGGCTAACGGGGCAGGTCTTTTCTTAAAATTCTGACTTGTAGTTGTATTTAAAAGTTTAAAAGTTTGCACAGAAACAAACAAAACAGAAAATAAATCCTTGCCATCCAGGCACTAACTAAACAGTACAGGTTCCTATCTCACAGGTGAAGGGCTTTTCCCAGTCACCAACCAAAAAACAAGTGTTTTGCAAACCTTTTCCTTTCACTTAGGCTGCATTCGCACTTCAGCATTTTGATCATGCTGCAATCGCGGCAACGCACATCGCGGGAGGCATGTCGCCCAAAATTGTTCAGGAGTTACTTTTGGGCGACATGCTTCCCGTGATGCGTGTTGCTGCGATTGCAGTGCAATCAAAACGCTGAAGTGTGAAAGCAGCCTAAATCGCCACGATTTGAGGTGTCATTCAAATGAATGGCATCTCAAATGCGAGTCCTGCGATTTGTCATTCACACATCAGCGCTTTCAAATAGCAGGCAGATTTGCAGCAAATCTTTCCGCAATTCAAAACGCTGAAGTGCGAATGCAGCCTTACAGATCAATCTTCACGTAGCTCTCTCAGGTATTAGCTCCTCTGAGTCCCAAGCCAGAGCAATCTCTTGCTCCAGTCCTTCCATATTTATACCCCACTGCCAAGGTGGACTGGAAAACCGGACCGGATTCCACCTTAGCTTCCCACATTTTACCCCCAAAAAAACACGTTTAAAAAATTGCTGCGCAAATACCCTATAACATAAAAAGGTACAATGACCACCATTTTATTCCATAGGGTATCTGCTAAAACAATATATATAATGTTTGGGGGTTCTGAGTAATCTTCTAGCAAAAAAATTATGATTATTACATGTAGGAGAGGAGTGTAAGAATTGGCATGGGGGGCAAGGGGTTAATTACCATAAGTAATATACAAATAATTGTTATATATTTTTTTTAAGGTAATTTACTATATTTTCAAAAACTGTACTCAAGCAGGTGGCTTAACAGACAAATTACTGAAGTTTGAAGTTATAACTTCCAACCAGTAATTTCCCAGTAAATAGATAAATATTAAATTTTTATCTTATAACATATAGCATAATAATATATGATTTAGCTTGTACGTTTTCAACAGCAGCAGATTCTCATTCTCCCTCTTAACTGTGTGAGAAAAACATGGGATTGTGGGTAAATCTTATACCCATAAAAACGTTTTTTTAAGAGGGCTGGGCTGGAAGGGAGCATTTGTCTTTTAGACACATTCCCCCCTCTATGACACTGCAGTGAGAGACGCTCCTCCACTGCAGCATTTTTATTGGACAGCTTTGGCTAGTGGTACTTTACCTTTGGTCCAAAACTTCAAGCTGTCCATTGAGCTCAATGCCTCTGACAAGAAGTGAGGAGAGGCACTGTGAGCTCAATCTCTCAGTCTGCTGCAGAGTGTACCAGCTTGTATTTAAAATGTCTGCTTTTTATGTAGCTTCTGACAAGCTGCACAAGCAGCCCCGTTTCTCTGGAACCATCGGTCATAGCAGCCCCAAATTTAGGGTCTCTGTGACCTCAGGTCACCAAGCTACGACCCTCGAAGCTTGATTTTCTTTATTTTTTTATGTTCATGGCTCTGCCTCACCTGCCTCTCCTGACTGCACGTCCCTGGTATAACTGCTCTTCCCAGGAAGTGGGAGGCGAGCCATGACTTAGGCTGCAATCTTGCCTCATGATGGTTTTGTTTTTTGCTTTATGAAATGAAAAACTTGATGGAAGTTACTGCTTTAGCTTGCACCCATTTAAAGACCCTTTTCTATACACACAACAATAAAACACATCCTCTATATACATTTTAATAAAACAGACTTTTTTCAAGCAAATTTCGCAGCTCAGTAAATGAAAATGAGAGTTTCCACTGGCTCAGTTTTGCTGAAACCGCTCCACTCATTACTGCTTGCCAGTGGGGTAATCACAGCATATTTAAACCCTTTGCACCTAAGGGTAAAACAAATCTAAATGTCTAACCCCAATTTTGTGACTTTGACATGTATTCGTAAAAACGTCCATATCATCACAACTACCGTATTTATCGGCTTATAACACGCACCGGCGTATAACATGCACCTTAACTTCAAGAGGGAAGTTTCAGAAAAAAAAACATTTTAAAATAAGGGTCAGTGCTCTGCAGCCTCACCAGTGCCCTTCAATGCATCTTGATCTATGCCCATTTGCAGCCTCTAATATGCCCAATTATTGCAGCCTCTAACATCCCCATCTGCAGCCTCTAATGTGCCCATTATTGCAGCCTCTAACATGCCCATCTGCAGCCTCTAACATGCCCATCTGCAGCCTCTAGCATGCCCATGATTGCAGCCTGTTTAGTACAGATCTGCAGACTCGCCTTTGCAGATGATTGCAGCCGCGCCAGTGCTGGATGACACAGATCCGCAATCTCCTGTGTATCTGGTGCTCAGTCACTCACAGTCCCGCCCGGCTCATATGATGGACAGAACAGTGGTCCAATGCCGGGCCAGGGGGGGCGGGACTGTGTGTGACTGAGCGCTGGATACACAGGAGATCGCGGCTCGGTGTAATCCAGAGGCGCTCGTCCCCTCCTTCCACTCCGAGGTAGCAGGAATCTGCGTATAACACGCACACGCAATTTCCCCTGATTTTCAGGGGGAATAAGTGAGCGTTATACGTCGATAAATAGGGTACTTATTATCAAAGAAAAACTGGCCCGAAATTGTAAAAAAAAAAAAAACATTATTTTTAATTTAGCTGTATATTTCTTGGTACTACCTGAACCTACCACCAAAGAACCACCCAATATACATTCTCCTTCGACTGATGATCACAGTGATACCATAAATGTGTATGCTAGCTGTTGTTTGTACCCGTAATATAGTCCCAAAACAATAGTGCGCATTTTGCTTTTTTTATCCTACCTAAAACACACTGACACTGATACTAATTAAAAAAAAAAGAATAAATTCTGTCCTCTCCAAAAAATACTGACCCTGATGTTTGACCCTGACCTTGACACAAACACTAGGTATTTTTTTATTTAATTTATTTATTGTTATTATTATTATTATTATTAAATTTATTTAAATTTTTTTTACACACACTTTTTTTTTCTGTGCAAAGGACAGAGAGAGATACAATGTTTCTCTTTCCTCCATTCACGGGGATCGTTTTTTTCGGGTCCCGATCATTAGTACGGGGCCCGGGGCTCACGGTGGGACCCTGATCTCTGTGCTGGGAGCGCGCCGTGCAGTGCGCTCCCAGCATAAAGGGAGGTATGCAAATATGCGACCCCATGGCAAAAAAGCCTAGTCCAGTGGGGCCACATATTTGTCTGACGTCTGCGTGAAGGAGTTAAACCCAAAATCAAAAATGTTGTATATTGTAGCCTAATAGTCCTTAAATATACGGACTGCTTTCATTTACTTATATACTTTCCATTCGTTTCACTAAATAATCCTGCAGAATAACACGCTTCCTGTCCTTTCATGGCCACATTTTTTTCCCTATGGTATCTATAGAAGGCACAATGGTTGTTAAACATTTAAAAATAAAAACTAATGCAGACACCATGTGTAAGAACTGGTAATCTGCAATATATAAAATATTGCTTTGAGGTTTAGATTTTCTTAGAAACTGATAACCGATTAAATTCACTGATGTTCACCCAAAACCTATACTACAGTTTTGGGTGGGCACTGGTGAGTTAAATCTTCAACTTCTAGCTGTGATAGGTTCAGTTTATCTATCTTACTTATTTAACTTGTTTATTTATCTTATTTATTTATTTTATTTGTCTTAAACAGTTTTTTAATTGTGTCTCCAGGGAACACTCATCATCACAGATCTGTCATCAACACACTATGATGAAAAATATTGGAAGTATCCAAATGAATTTAATCCAGAGAATTTCCTGAATGAGGATGGAGAACTAGTGAAAGTAGAATCTTTCCTTCCTTTCTCTGCAGGTAAATGATAGTTACAAAAAAGGTGGCTACTTCAGAAGACCTAGATAGCTACATTACTTATTAACAGAATATTTAAAACCAGTGGCGGCTGGTGAAGTTTTTTTGACCCCTCCCACTTCTCATAAGCCCCACTTATAGAATTCACCCACTCCGTCCCCTGTATTCCACTTGCTTCCCCCCAGTGTGGGAAGTATACAGCTCAGCATTACAGGACAGAGTATACAGCCTCAGAATCACCAGACAGAATATATAGATCAGCATCACAGGACAGAGTATACAGCTCAGCATCACAGGACAGAGCATACAGCCCCCAGAATCACAGGACAGAGTATACAACCCCAGAATCACAGAACAGAGTATACAGCCCCAGCATCACAGGACAGAGTATACAGCCTCAGCATCACAGGACATAGTATACAGCCCCAGCATCACAGGACAGTGTATATAGCTCAGCCTCACAGATCGGGGTATATAGCTCAGCCTCACAGATCAGGGTATATAGCTCAGGGTATACGGCTCAGCTATACAGATCAGGGTATACAACTCAGCCTCACAGATCAGTGTTTACATCTCAGCCTCACAGATCAGGGTATACAGCTCAGGGTATAAAGCTCAGCCTCACAGATCAGGGTATACAGATCAGGATATACAGCTCAGCTTCACAGATCAGGGTATATGGCTCAGGGTATACAGCTCAGCCTCACAGATCAGGGTATACAGCTCAGCCTCACAGCTCAGGGTATACAGCTCAGGGTATAAAGATCAGGGTATACAGCTCAGCATCACAGATCACGATATACAGATCAGGGTATACAGCTCAGCCTCACAGATCAGAGTATTCAGCTCACCATCACAGGACAGAGTATACAGCCCCAGCATCACAGGACAGAGTATACGGCCCCAGCATCACAGGACAGAGTATACTGCCCCAGCTTAACAGGACAGAGTATACAGCCCCAGCATCACAGAACAAGGTATATAGCTCAGCCTCACAGATCAGGGTATATAGCTCAGCCTCACAGATCAGGATATATAGCTCAGGGTATACAGCTCAGCTATACAGATCAGGGTATACAGCTCAGAATATACGGCTCAGCCTCACAGATCAGGGTATTTAGCTCAGGGTATACAGCTCAGCCTCACAGATCAGAGTATACAGCTCAGGGTATAGAGATCAGCCTCACAGATCAGGGTATACAGCTCAGCATCACAGATCAGGGTATACAGCTCAGGGTATACAGCTCAGCCTCACAGATCAAGGTATACAGCTTAGCCTTACAGATCAGGGTATACAGCTCAGCATCACAGATCAGGGTATACAGCTCAGGGTATACAGATCAGGTTATACAGATCAGAGTATACAGATCAGGGTATACAGCTCAGCATCACAGATCAGGGTATACAGATCAGGGAATACAGCTCAGGGTACACAGCTCAGCCTCACAGATTGGCACTGACAGCACTGGTCACTCAGCCTCACTGATCGGCACTGGCACTAGTAGAACAGTACACCCCCCGGCGGCACTGATAGCACCACACCCCACAGGCTCACTGCTCTGCTCTGACAGCACCTCCCCCCCAGGTGGTCTGGCACTTACTGCCGGGCTGTGGTATCTTCTCTGAGTGCTGAGTCCTGACTGTGTTGTCTCCACCAGAGCAGCAGCGGTGGCAGAAGTATCCTTCCTCGAGTCCAGCGCATGTCTCCTCTACTGGTGCCTCCTCTTCCTAAACACCAGGCATCAAATAGGATCGCCTGGCGCTTTGGTCAATCGGGAAACAGGTCTGACAACCTGCCTCCTGATTGGTGGGGAGGAACATTAGTATGAAAATAGCGAAAATGTATTTGCTATCTTCACACAATTGAGTGGGATCAGGGCGCATTCTCTGCGCCCCAAGCTCACCCTATTTTGCAGCCTCTTAGAGCCTCTGGCTCTAATCAGGTGCTTCAAAAAACCATCCCCTCCCATCCCCGCCATGGGAGTCCATGCGTCCGGCATCCTGAAAGGAGCCGGGTACATGGATGGGGGGGCGTTGCCTGTGCGCTCAAAATGCAGTTGCCGCCACTGTTTAAAAGTTAGGACTTATACATGGCAGTGCTGAAGCCAAAAGCTGACCAATGAGATCTGTGGGCGATGTATCCAAAAACAGTAGATTATATTAATTAGAACTTTTTTATATATAATTTTACACCTCCAGGCATATCTTTAACTATCATTACCTGCCTTTTTAGTTTTGGAAGAATGGTCAGAATGTTATTACTGTCTGCGTCCCTGACTGGGAGATTCACCCTGGGGACTATTGTTACTAGGACAGAAAATTAAGGGAAATAAAACATTTTACAGTTTGTTATTCAAAACAAACATTTTGGGATTAAGTTGCAATTTAAGTGTAGCATCCTGGTGTTTAGGCATGGTGACTAGTAAATGTAGTTTGCCAAGCGTTAGTTGCCCTCGTTAATTGTTGGTAAATCCACTGATTTCTCACTAGTTCTGGATTTGCTGTACTTTCTCTCTTCTGTCGCTAGGTGGCATTATGCTGGTGACATTAGATAGAGAAGGGCTTAGCAAGGGCAGGTTATGAATGGAAGGGGTGTCTCATCCAATTTGCGGGGGTTTCTTTAGTCCCTTGGCCTGCTGGGAGAGCCTATTTATTTCGGTGGAGTCAAGTGATCGGGGTTAGGTGTCACCTGGACGGCTGTCTGGGTGGACGTGTGTTATGCTGCCCCAGGCTGCTAGGCTGGAAGCCTGAGGCCTATCCTTGGGACATCTGGCTGCTAGGCTGTCTCAGGGCCTATCCAGAAGCAGGAGAAGCAGCTCAGGGTTAGGACTGCAGGATTGGAGTCCAACCAAAAGAAATGGTTCAGCCGGACGGGGAACCAGTTGTGGTCGGGGGTAGAGGGGAAGTGGCGCCACTAAGGGACCATCCACCTTGTTACCGGAGACCACTGTAAATAAGCTGGAGCCAGTACCAGAGCAATCTTCTCACCAACCAGGGATGGTGAAGAAGTGGGAAAACTTCTGCGAGTGCCAAGCCAAGGAGGAGAACTATCTGTGTTACCAATAGTTAAATACAACTACCGTTAGTGACTGTTACAAGATTTGTTGCCATAGGAGACAGCGGTCCTACCTATACAGAAGTGGTATCCGGCTGGAGGCCTTCCAATGTAAAGCTGTCTACCTATAGAAGTTTCAGAGTCTGCTGATTAACATTGCATCTACTTAAGGGTCTCCTGGCCCTAACCCTCTCTCCCACAGTTCTGTTAAGAGACAATAAATCTCTTTGGTATTCAAAAAGTGTCTGGCACCCATCACTCCATCTTGCATTACACCCACCATGCCTTGTAACCCACTCTACAAAGACAGATATCAGCTCAGCCTAACTCTGGAGGTCACCCTGAGGCCTTTAGAGGTCTGGGACCTTGCTACATAAGTGTTACTTCCCTGAGTTCCCTCTAACCTTCATGTGTTTCTCTTTAGGTCCCCGGGTTTGTCTTGGAGAGAATCTGGCCCGGATGGAGCTCTTCCTCTTTTTCACTACTCTGATGAGACACTTTGAATTCCAATGGCCGGACCCCAAGTCTCCTCCAGACATCACCCCAGTTTTTGGACTCTCGCAGAAACCAAAGCCTTTCAAAATGAGACTAGTACCACGCACATAGAACTGGCCATTTGGATTCAAAAGTGCACTCAAACAATACCCAATTATCATTCACATTAAAAAAGTATGTTGTTTTATTTACAATATATTAGATAATTCACACATGTCCACTATAATATAGTAAGTGGTATCACAAGCATGGAAAATGTACCATAAAATGTTATACTTTTTGAAGGCTATTTATTGATGTTAAGAATTATATACTTCTTCATGTCACATTACAGTGCTATCTATGGCAAGAGTATTAAAAAAATTTATAAGTGGACCTGTTCTGGGTTTAAAAAAACAAAATCAAACTATTGTATTTATTATTTATACTGCATTGTATTGCTTTTTACACAAATATTTGATTTATCAATTTACATTGCATCAACATATCTCGCTGCTCCTTAGTTAAAAGTGCACTGCTTGCAGAGCACGGATTATAAGGTGTGAGCTGATAACATTTGGCTTTTATATATATAAGAACCTGAAGACTCTTTTCACACTTGTGCAGGCTTGGGATTCAACTTGTGAGACCCCAAGTCGCAGGACATGTGAAATTCAATGTATTTCTATGAGAGACATTCCTATAACACTACAGAACCTTAAGAAAAGGTTTCTGCACTATTTTGGTTTGACTTTTGATGCAACTTTGGTCCAGAGAATGTAACGTCTGATCAAAGTCACACTGTGAAGTCGCAATGCAAGTCTGTTTTGCTTGCGTCTATCTAGCAAGGTTACTCTGTGGTATAAGCAAGGAAGCTGAGATTTCTGCAGTGTGTAAATGTGCTTTTACTATACAAAGATGCTGTACATACAAAACGATTACAATATTAGGAATACAATACAAGACTGACAGATATCTATAACAAGCAAAATGCCTAACACATGCAGCCTATGGCCTATAACAGTACAAATACACTTAAAAGTTACTTATCTTCTGTTACTGTATGTTTGTGATCTCCATTGGCAACGATTCTTCTGGAGGATCAGGCACGTTTCTTGTATCATGGGTGGCTTCTGATCTTACAGCATGATGATGTGTGTGTGTGTGTGTGTCCCTAGCTTATGCCTGGATCCCCCTTTTATGTGCCAGGCTGTTTACCATAGTTACCAAACAACAGAAAACATACCTGTTTACTGTAGCTGTGTAGACAATGGACTGTTTAAACTGTCAATTGGATACAACAATGATATATATGTAAACCATTGTCTACTCAAGCCAAGACCTGACAGTAATCTAACAGTCATTATTTCAGTTTCAGAGCTGAAAGAACCTTAAACAAGTAAATCTCATACTTGTGTACTGTAGCTATAGAGACAATAGCCTGTTGAAAACTGTCAATTGAATACAACAATACAACATACCAATTGTCTACTCAAGCCAAAACCTGACAGTAATGTAACAGTCATTCTTTCAGTTTGAGAGCTGAAAGAATCTCAAACAAGTAATGTCTTACTTGTTTACTGTAGCTATAGAGACAATAGACTGTTCTCAAACTGCCAAAGGAATACAACAATGATATCTACATTCCCATTGTATCCATAAACATTTGTTTGAGAAAGTCTGTATCTGTGACACCAGAATGCTATGAGTCTTATAGAAAAATTATATTTTATATCAAACGCAACACATTCCGCCCCTCAAAGTCGCACTACTTTGTCGTCTCACAAGTGTGAAAGCAGCCTAAGTGTAAAGCAACTCAGCTCTTTACAACAAAGTTATTTCCATCATAAAGCAAGGAAAGAGTTTTTTCAAGTGTCCATACATGGTCTTATTTTGGGATGAGATTATGCTTTGGCCTGAACACAGGTTTGAACTAAACTTTGCTTGTTTGAGTGCTAGTGATCTGAACACAGGTTTCCTGGTGAAACATGGCAGCATACAATGGGTTGTGGCTCTGTCCCCGCAGCCTGAGAGAACTGGTTAACAATAGTGTAAATCAAAGACAGACTCAGCTCGTAGCATTCTCCTGTTTGTCCTCACCTGATTAAGATTGGAGTTGAGCTATATGGCTGGAGCCCCATTCTGGTGGTGCAGGCCTGTCAAAGAAAGCAGCATTTTCCCTTTGCTTTTCCCTTCTCGTCTCTGTTTCTCAGTGTGTTTCCTGCACCTGTTTGTGGGAGTTTGTCATTTCCAGCCTGGCTGCAGCAGTGCAGGTGCAGTGCATGACAGGAAGTGACGCGGCCACAGTGGGCAGTTTGTCTTGGCTTGCCTATTTCCAAAATGGTTCAGAGAGCTGAGGTTGCAATCTGAGAACGCTGATATCATCACTGAAGGCCAGGGGAGCCAGTTTTAAATGCATTTAAGACATATTTGTGCAACACATGGTGGTATTCTCTTCTCATGCTGGATGCTTATACGGTTATTGTCTGCAGGTATTATTTCCCTTTTTATGGCATCCACATAGGCTCTTCCTATCTCCTTCTCAATCCTTGCTCTGGGATCACTGTGCCATGCAGTTTTTCATTTCAGCCTGCTGCGTTACCTGGTCTCTATGGGGAATGCTGCCCTGTCAGACAACCTATTGCCTGTAACGTCAAGGGATTAGATAAGTAGTGAAGATATTGAGAAAAAGAGAGCATCTGGTCCCAATGCTGTTGTAATACTGTATCTACAGTCCTGTAAGGAGTTCAAGACAGAAGGAGCATTCTAAAAACCAAAACAAGTCGCCATCTAGGCACAGGTAATATTGATCAAGGTCACCATCTCACCTCTCATTATCATTGCTCTCCATCTACAAACATCACAGGTAGAGTTGGGCCGAACACTGCCCTGGTTCGGTTCGCACCAGAACTCCCGAACATGGAAAAATTTCAGACCCGAACCACGAACCCTATTAAAGTCTATTGGACCCGAACTTGAAAAATCAAAAGTCCCCATTTTGAAGGCTTATATGCAAGTTATTGGACCTAAAAAGGGTATGGGGACCCGGGTACTGCCCTGGGGGAAATGTATCAATGCAAAAAAAAACAAAAAAAAAACGTTTTAAAGGGGCAGTGATTTTAATAATGCTTAAAGTGAGACAATAAAAATGAAAAATTATTTTAAATATAGTGCCTGAGGGGACCTTCTAGTCTGCCTGTAAAGTGGCGCATCTGTATCATATATAAAGAAAAAATATATATTTACATTGATTTTCCCAGCTGCAAGCCATTGCTGGCATACAAAAATGTTAAAAAGAACAGCGTGGGGGGACCCTTTGGGTCTGGTATGGGCTTCAGGGAAACCCCATGGCAAAATAAAAAATTAAAAGCGGCATGGGGTTCCCCCAAAATCCAGACCCTTATCCAAGCATGCAGTCTGGCAAGCCAGGAAAGGGGGGGGAATGAGTGAGTACCCCCCTCCTAAACGATACTAGGCCACATAGGGGGGTGCTTTGGTGGTGGGGGGGCAGGGTGTTTATCGGAATCTGAAAGCCCCTTTTAACAAGGGGGCTCCCAGATCTCACTCCCCTATGTGAATGAGTACCCCTGTGTGATTGTATAAGCAAAGTCTTTACAGAACATTTTACTCAGGATCTTTCTGTCAACAAGATCCTGAGTATAAGCATCAATAAATTCAATCAATGTGCAAGATGCCAAATAGCAGCAGGTTTTTCTTCTACCAATATACAGTGTTTGACAGCTTCTTTCTTCCGCTGTTAATGAGTGTTAATAAAGTGTCAGGTACCGTTACCCAGCCTCATTCATTTACTAGTCGGGAACTTCTGACCATGTAAACAAAGCAGCCAGGCATTGTTTACAAAGAGAAAAAATGTTTTTTTGGTTCTCACATAATTCATACCGGACACTTCAGATCTGGTTTGAATTTGAATCCCTTTAATTCTACCCAAGCAGATAAACTCTTACAAAATGCCATCTTGCCTATCTTATCACAAACCAGTGTAGCGGTACTCCCATGAGGGCTGCTGATTAACTCTATACCTCTTTGGCTACCCCGACTCTGCAGATCCTCTCTTACCTCTGACACCTTGGGTTCCATGCTGTAGTAAGATGTTATTAATGAGAATCTCACACAATGTCACTAAACCATTCAGAATGTTTACTAGATTGAATATTAAACACAATGAACAATGTGATTAAACATAAACAATAAATGACAGTTGATAATGATCAATATAGATGTGGAAACCGTGGTTTCAATAATCAACATAGGGAGTATATGTAGACAGGGGTACAATGGGACAAGTGCTCAATATACTCCGAAACCTATATTAAACACCTTCCTACTGAAGCCTCAATACACACACCAAAAACTGCAATGTAATGTAATTTACATTCAATAATACAATGCAATACTTAATCTGTACTCAAGGGCTCCCCCTAGGTTGTAATTCAATGTGGAACCTACAAAATAGAACCGTGATACGTTGCAAAAGATGATGAAAGTTCCTTGGCTTCAGTTATCTTCAGCTAGCTTATAGTTTTAAACTGCAGTATTTGTAATCCAACAGGGCAAAAGAAGAGAACGCAAACTGCAGAATAAATGGTGCGTTGATAACTGTTTGACTAAAGAAATATGGCACTTATAACTTTCTTCTTGTGTGTGAGTGTAATACAGTACTGACTTTACAGCACAGGGAATGACAAACCACAGAGTTCAGCTGTATGTGGCCTGTGAATAAGCAGAATCACTTCCGTGGAACTACAAGTCTCACCAGCAGCCTGTAAGTAACTCACTCAGCAAACAGTGCACTTTACTGAAATGGGCAGGTGCCCTCTCACCACAATAGATTCAGAGGCTGTAAGGCTCCATCCGGACTCCCCTCCTGATGTCTCAATCTGATGAAAATATTGCGCCGCTGCGCTGTACCACTCCTCCGGATGGCTGGGATGTAGGAAAACTTCCAGATGTCCTGGCACTGCACACCGATCCACTTGCTCGGCCGGCCGGGCTGTACTCCAAAGTCCCTCAGAGGCTGGCGCTAAGGTTGCCACATCATCCCTTTAATCCAGGACACACAATAATTACACAGGTTCTGTGGCTGATTAAGGTGGTAATTAAACTCACTTGTTGCCTTATCTGCATTAAAACAACCTCAGAGTGTAATTAATATGTGTCCTGGATTAAAGGGATGATGGGGCAACCCTAGCTGGCGCTCCCACTCCTCGCTACATAGGCCGCAGTCTCCTGGTCACACACACAGACCTCCTGCTGGCAGGTGTTGAATGGCGTCCAGAGAGGCCAAAAGATGGCCGCGCTGTTCCTTTTATTACTGCTCCCAGCATGCAATGCTGCGCGCTGCATTGTCTTTATTGTAGTTCAGGGCTGATCCAGCTAACAGAGTCACTTCCTCTTTCAAACTACATCGCCCACAATGCTTTGCAGCGATGCTTCTCAGGGATTAAAAGAAAGTCCTAACAGCATTAAAAGGACACTAGAGGGAGCCAAACTCATTTGCAACCATAACAACTGTAATACCTTATATTAGCAAACCCTTGGCTACACCAGGATAGATAATAAGGAAGCTTCAGTAACCGTGTCAGAAGTTCTCAATGCCATCAAGGTCCTTGAATAAACCCCTGGTCCTAATGAATATTTTTAAGAGGCTTAATATGTCTTATTAAAGGGGTTGTAAACCCTTGTATTTTTTTACCTTAATGCATCCTATGCATTAAGGTGAAAAAACACCTGGCAGTAACCGCCCCCCTGTTTTACTTACCTGAGCCACGTATTTCCCTCGGTGGAGACGCGCTGTCCCTCTTTGCATGGGGTCCCGGATCTTGATTGGATAGATTGATAGCAGCGCAGCCATTGGCTCCCGCTGCTGTCAATCAAATCCAATGACGTGGGCGTTGGGGGGTGGGGCTGAGTCCGGCATTCGTGTCTATGGATGCCGAATGCTAGACTCGCGAGTGCGCCCACAAGGTAACCCCCCGGGAGAGCGCTTCTCCTAGTGGGTTATACGATGCGGGGAGGAGCCACCAGCACCACTGGGGGACCCCAGAAGAGGATGATCGGGGCAACTCTGTGCAAAACGAGCTGCACAGTGGAGGTAAGTATGACATGTTTGTTATTTTAAATAGATTAGAAAAAAAAAAAAAACGAGGGTTTACAATCACTTTAACCTTCTAGACCTTGTAAATTAAGTGTGTTGGGTGTCTAACTGATTCATATTTTAATGTACCTTAGTATAACAACTTTCTTGGAAAGTAACTTGATTACTAAAGAAGTGGAGTTATAAAAAATTAATTACAGTTGAGAGTTTGATATGTATGAAAGTTTAACTTTAGGTTGGTATGCCAGTCCCACAGATCCATTTTTTCTTAAACTGCTCTCCACACTGTATATGACTTATCTGCTGTCAAATATGCCTTAAAGCTGGGATTGTTTGATTGTTAAAATGAAGCAACCTTTGTAGTGGGCTCCCCTGCTTGTGTACATTAGTGAAGGAAGACTACCCAAGCAAGTAAAAAAGTAAGGATTACACCTTTTCCTTTACCTCTAGATATAAAGCGGTACTCAACCTCCCCATGTTGTTATTTTGCCTCTTACCTATAGTACTGCACAATTTTTAAAACACGTATTAACCTATACAGTGCATACAGCTTTTTTTCCGCTGTGAATCACTGTTTGAGTTACAAACACCAGGTCTCCATCCACCATCTTGATCCACTTCAGCTGGCTGCTTCTTCCGGGTGCAGGCAGCCAGCTACCAATGTTTTGCTGGGTCAGCCTGCTGATCCATCTTCTGGCCGCTCTATTTGCCCAGTCATGCAACCTACTGGAAGATGTAATGTAAGGAGGTTGCAGGACCAGGTACACATCATTCTGGCCTAGGCCAAATTGGCAACAGGGGACAGGCCAAAGAAAATAAACAAATAAACAGATAAAAAAGGCAAATCTGCCTGGGGAATGTTGGGGGTGTTTAAAAAGAACTAACTCCCTTTTGGGAGTTAAGTTCCACAGTAACAAACATTTAACTCTTGCAATGCAGGGGCCCAACTGTGGGGGTATTTTTTTTTGCCTGGAGTGAGGCTTGAAGCAATTTGTCAAATGTGTCACCTTCTCTGGCTGCCTAGCATAGAGGTGAGATTTAGGTCTACCATTACTATTTACATTACTCAAATGACAAATTTATTTTTATTATACGATAAGTTCATTAACTTAAATTGATTGTAAAATCTCCTTTTCTTTTCTCTAAAAATAACAAACATGTTATACCTACCTGCTCTGTTGCAGTGGATTTGCACAGAGCAGCCCAGATTCTCCTCTTCTCGGGTCTCTCTTTGGTGCTTCTTGCCCCTTCATCCTGTTGAGTGCCCCCACAGCAAGCAGCTTGCTTTGGGGGCATCCAAGTCGAGCCGCAGCTTCGTGTGTCCATTCAGAGCATCAGTTCAGCCCCGCCCGCTCTCTTCTCCTGATTGTCTAACTGACTTTGATTGACAGCAGTGGGAGCCAATGGCATCGCTGCTGTGTTTCAGCCAATCAGGTGGGAGAGTCCAGGACAGCCAAGACACTCGTGGACAAAGCTGGACAGAGATGGAGCTCAGGTAAATGTATTTTTTCCCCTCAAGCGTTTTGTAGCTTCAGGCTTCAAGCTACAAAACTCTCAGGTGTGAATGGGCTCTTAAGGCAGTGCTAGAAAATAATGGTGGCCACACAAAATGTTGACACTTTGGACCCAATTTGGACATTTTCACTTAGGGGTGTTCTCACTTTTGTTGCCAGTGGTTTAGACATTAATGGCTGAGTGTTGAGTTATTTTGAGGGGACAGCAAATTTACACTGTTATACAGGCTGTACACTCACTACTTTACATTGTAGCAAAGTGTCATTTCTTCAGTGTTGTAACACTGAAAAGATATAATAAAATATTTACAAAAATGTCAGGGGTGTGCTCACTTTTACCATGGTGCCATGAACAATATGTAATGCTACCCCCGCAGGATCCAATTTTTAGGTTGGGTTCTCTGTTCTTTTGGCTCGTCTCTGAGAACAACCTCAGACTGACACACCATGTTAACCACTGACACACCAGGTTAGGCAATTAGATAATGCACTGCTACTGGGAGCGCCAATATAGATACTCCGCACACAACTTAGGTTCAGTATCAAAAAGCAAACATCTGACTGCTTAGTGATAAATAAACCCAACACACTGTATTGTCAAGAGGCTGTAGTAGGCACATACATAAGTAAGTAAAGTTTAATTCAATCACAGTTCACTAGCCGATGTGTTCACTAGGCTATAGCAGCATTGAATGAAGTTCTTTTCAACTAAATTAGACTAAACCGGGTAATCCACAAAATCAGCAAAAAGTAATAGCATTAGAAAAGAATGGTAACAGCAATGATAATCAGTACTGCAAAAACTTCTCACTAACAGTAGGCTATATCTACTTTAGGCTGGGTTCACACATGTGTGGTGCGAATTCCAGCTCCGTTTTCTCTGCAAAGAGAAAAAACAGCTGTTCAGCAGTTTCTCTCCATTGTAGCTGCGAATCAGTGAGCAGGGAGAGGGGGGAGAGGAGGGAGGTGTAGTAAGGAGAGAATTTGTGTTCAGAACAGAATGCATCTGGGAATCAGATGCATTCCCATAGAACATAATGTGCTTGTAATTCGCACCGCAATGCTCAGAAAATGCACACATTTTTTGGGCAATGCGCCATGCGAATGCAACGCACATATGTGAACCAGATGCATTCAAATGAATGCCTTTTAAAATGTCCTGCAAATTGGATGCGGTGTAAGCCGCATCTAATTCGCATAGGTGTAAACGGTGCCTTACAGTGCACTCTATATGAATGGCAGCAATGAAATGTAAAACGCCCTAAAGTGGTACCTCTTACTATGGGCCATAGGGAGCCAAAGTTCTTGTGAAGCAGCTATCTGAATGAGCAGTCTTTAGCCCTAGTTCTTTAGCCAGCTAGAGTTGGGACCCATTCTTTAAGGTGGTGCACATGAATACAGTCCCAGTATAGTCTGCATACAGGAAATAATGCTGCTAGTTAGATGGTCAGTCCTTATGGGCTCAGTCTCTGCTAGCAGCAACAGGTTAATGGCAGCAGTGTCCTTTCTCCTGTCCCAGTGATACAGCAACAGGGGTCTCACTGTTCAGATGTAGCTCATTTCTGGATCACCTGGAGTGACTCTGGTCCTTAGCACATAGCTGCAGGCTTGTGGCAGCAGTGATGTGCACACCTCAGTCTCCTCACAGGAAAGAAAAAGTTCCTTGGTGTTCAGCCTGAGAAAATACAACTCTCTCCCCCCTTATATCCAACTTGCATTGGGAATGGTAGTCCAATGGTCTATAGACTGCCAAAGTTCCTGAAGCTCATCTCCCATGATTCAATGCTGCCAACAATGAAGTCACTTGAGCTCCTTCTGTTTGTCTGCTCCCCCTTGTGGATGAAGACAAAGTAGTGTTAACCCATTCAGCTGACATCCACTGGGAGCATAAAGAGCACTGCAGCACTGTGTCCTAAATCTCTCTCTGTCTCTAGCCAAGCACTGGGCTACATATATTTTATTAGTATTGCCCATAATATCCATATTATACTTTTATAATTTTATGAGTACAATCATTATTGTTATAATAACAGCAATCAAGTATTTTTAATATTATTATCAATCCAGTATTCTGCCTAAATCAGTTTTAAATCAGTTTTAAAATTATAGTATTAAATATATTTATTATTATATTCTGTGTGTATTAAAGGGATTTATTACATGTAGTATCATCTTTTATCTTTCCTGGTACATTTCAAAGCTGGTGAAGGGGGCAGAGGGCAGCCAGCTTGTAAGGGGGCTTACGATTGGGCAAATGTTGGTGCCAGGTTGTGTAGGTCCCTGCCCACCTTCATCTTGGATAGGACATCTCCCTACCTGTTGATGGTAACCTCTGCCATATTGTCATACTCCCCTCCATATGCCCACTCTCGACATCCCTGTCCGTAGGCCTTAATATTTAAACATACAGGAATGTCCACATGTACAATGCATTTTCCACACTTTACTGTAATTTCACAAGGATTTTCATGATATCTGATATCACATTTGTCATACCAGCAGAATTCTTTGGCACCTGCCATACCCAGGGATAGACATTCTGTGGTTCTCATGTTTGTGCCAATTGCAAGCACATATCTTTTAAGCCAGAATTTAGCTCCCATCACCAAATAGGATCAAGGTGCTCTCATTCGTATATACCAGTCACTTCCCAATGTCCCTTCCATAGCTCTGCCCAGCCAGGCACGCTTCCAGATGGCACACTCATTCCCAAGCGTCATGATTACCCACATCAGAGCACTCTGTCCTGGCCTCCAAGGCCTTATACACTCCGCTGCAGGACCTACAGAAGAACACCAACACAAAACAAAGGGTTCCCCTAAGTGGACTTTCCCGGCACTTGCATAGACAAAGAAAGGTTATAAAGGTAGAAAGCGTTGTACATAGTAAAAAACATATGATTTTATTTGTGTTGAAAAATACAATTGTTAAAAACAAGCAATAGATATCTAGAGTAACATAGTAAAACTACATAGTAACCATGATGAACATCAAATAATGAGTAAAGATGAAAAGGCTCTTCTCAAGCCTGACGCGTTTCGGGGTACTTAATATTTGTAAGGTCCTTCTTCAGGGACATAGTTGAGAGAGAAGGGTTTATCTGAACTAATTGAAAAAAATGAAAAGGAGGGGGGTCAGATATTGGATGGACTATCAATAGATATCCAATGAGAGGTTGGAATGATCAATTGATCACCTACCTGAAGGGATTTGATTGTTTGCTTGTAGAAAGGAGATTTTTTGTTAAAAGCAAAGAAAACCACGGAGAAAGGGCAGGATATGGGAGTAAGCAGTGATGGTATAGCTAGTATGGATGCTGATTCTTAGGTGGTGAGGGCTGTAGGTTGGTAGGCTGCAGTCACCATGGAGGAGTGTGACAATGCTCCCGCCCCGCCCGACCCGGGCGTGCGCAACCCAGAGCGGTGTGCTGAGGTCACAGGAAGACGTCTCTAAAAAATGAAAGAATATATGGGGGACCTTTAGAAAAGATCCAGTGTAGGTAGTTAGAAAATAGTAAATAAATAAATAAGTAAGCTGGTGTAAACAAGGATGGTGATGAGGAGCATGTTGAAGATATTATATATAAGAGCAAAAAAACTTTAATGGCTCGGTACAACTGAAATGCACTAAATAAGGATTAATGAGGAGGGTCTGGCTTACAGTGTATCAGAGTAGCAAAATATATATATATATATACATATATGAGTGTTAACTCAGAGTTTATTCATAATAAAGAGTAACAGTAAATACACAATTGCATACCTCTGAGTAAGTGTGTGGTATGCATAAGTATTGAAGGGTTCCATAGTATGTACTTAGGAGCAGCTGGGATAGTATAATTGAGTTCAACACAATGGTATATGGGAAGTGTATGAGAAACAAATATGTTGCTACAGTACCCATATAAGCATGCTCCCAATAGCCTGCAGGGACCAGGACAAAAGCAGGCCAGGGAGTAGTGAAAGTGTAACTGTAGAACTGAGGGGGGAGATGATACTGTGCTTGAAACATAGATACTAGGGTACAGAAAAAGTAAGGAGAAATAACTGGAATATCATACCTTGAAAAGGAACAAGTGTTCATGTAGTCAGCCTCACAACCCAGCGTCCGGCGTGTATAGCGCCTTAGCAGGGAGTGAGTGAGGCTGGTTTAAATGATGTCAGGGCTCCAATCAGCTGGCGTCGGAACGAGGCACAGCTGTGTTATGGAGAACGTGAGCTGAAACGTCCTATATTGACCCCCCGAAGCGAGGATGCGCGGCGTCGCCCCAACGGCGCATGCGCGAGCGTAATGGCGTTTGGAGCAACGTCGCGCACACCCGCCCCACCGGCACGGAAGTGTCACTCCGGCGAACTGAGCATGCTCGCCGGAGTGGCAACATGGAGGCAGTGGGCGTGAGGTGGAGAACCGCCCAAGTACCTCCCTAAGCGCCGCCCAAGGAAAGGAAATCCTATGGCAGCTTTCCGTGCCGGGCAACCGCTCTAGCCACCCGCGCCTCGGGGGGGGGGGGCGGGGAGAGGGGGGATATGTCACAACAAAACACAGGAGAGAGCATATAAAGAATTGTGTACCAACAGGATGGGGTAAACTTGGCCCGATCACAATTATTATGTATATTCCTCCAAGCATGGAGGAGTAAAAAAGGGGGGAGGGAGGTTTATGGAGAGGCATAAAGGATATTGAACAAAAAACTAGGATAAGGGATAAACAACTCACCTAAGCCAAATCAAAGTGGTTTCCTTGAAGGTAAGAGGGAACTGGGTCATACTAGAAGATGTAAGTGTATTTTTTGAATGTGGGGGGACAAACATGATAGAATGTTGCGCAGTATGTTAGCATAAAATACAAGGGAAGTAGTGGTGAAACAGGCATATTAGTGCCTATATACAGACATTTGTACTAAGCAGAATCATAAACAAAAAGGGGGGGACAATAGGAGAAAACGGCAATGGACGACAGGAGACCTAAAAACAATTGAAGGATATACAAATGCTAACACAGGATATGTGGCAAACATTGACAAATAATATATAACCATTATATAAACAAAAAGAGGGTTCCGTAAGGGAACCAACCAAGCTGATTGTGTGTCCGATACATGGTCCCCTATGGTACCAACTGAGAAAATCAATAGGGTAATGGATAATTGGATTGGAGATAATGAGTAAGTGATTTGTATAATCAATTAAGGGGAAGTGGGGAAGGGGGGGAAAGATGGGGACACAAAAAAGGGGGGGAAGGGAGGGGGGAGCATGTATGTGGCAGACGTACAGCTTGGTCTACAAAAATATATCATAACCAGAGAGGAACAACCAAATATAATAAATAGTAAGGGAGACGAATAATTATAATAATAAATAATGTAGCAAATAATAATGTAGGTACTGGAAGTGGAGGGATGGGAGGAAAAGGAGGGGGGGGGGAAAGAAGATGGGGGGGAGGGAAGGGGAAGGGGGAGGGAAAAAAGGGGGGATGAAGGGAGTGTACTGAGAGATGGCCATGACCTTATTTTTCCATACCTCCGGAATTAAAGCCTTGTAAGAAGGGTTTAAAACAAACCGCCTCGTTGAGGCCTGGGGGTGTAGTGGCCTTGAGTAGATGGATCCATTTGAGTTCTCTCTGGAGTAAGATTTTATTCCAGTCGCCCCCTCTGGGGCTAGGATGTATGCGATCCAAGATTAGGAATTTAATGGAGGGGAATTTGCCTCCATGTACCAATGTTACATGTCGACCGAGAGGAAGGTCAGGGTCAGCTGTTTTCATGGATAAAATGTGCCTGTATGCTCTTCGCCAAAACTCAAGCTTGGTCTTTCCTATATAGAAGCAGCCGCAGTTGCACTGGAGTAGATAAATCACTCCAGTGGTTCTGCGGTTTGCAAAATGTTTTGGAAAAAAAGTTTTCCCATTGGGGAGAGTGGGATTTCTTTGAGTAAGCATGTAACCACAGTAGTGGCATGAGCCACAGGCAAAAGTACCCCTGTATTTGCAATGGATTGTCGATAGTCTGAACTCGCTTTTGGTGATCTGGTCACCAATAGAGGTGGCTCTTCTGAAGGTGAAGTAAGGCTTTTCTGGAACCAGGTGGCCCAAGCTGGGGTCAAGGGCCAGTAAGTGCCAGTATTTTTCAATTATTCTTTTAGTTTGGCGGTGTTGCTGGTTGTATGTTGTGATGATACTGAGTTGGTGTGAGTCTCTTTGTTGTTTGGTGGGGTGGAGGAGCATTTGTCTGGGTTTGCTATTGGCTTTATGGAAGGCCCTTTTGAGAGACTTGTGGGAGTAGCCGCGTAGTAACAGTCTATCTCGGAGGGCAGCAGCTTCTGTAAGAAAGGTTTTATTGTCTGTACAGTTGCGCTTGATCCTAATGTATTGGGAGTAAGGAATGGAGTCGATTAAAGGTTTAGGGTGAAAACTAGCAGCGTGCAATATGGTATTGCCGGCAGTGCTTTTTCTAAATAGCTTGGTGGAGAGTTTGCCCTGTCCATCCTTGAAAATTTCAATATCTAAAAAAGTTACGTGGGTATTATTAAAGGACATAGTAAATGTCAGATTAAAGTCATTCTTGTTCATCCTAAGTATGAACTGCTCAAGTACATCCGAGGGACCCTCCCACACGACGAAAATGTCGTCTATGTATCGATACCACCCTTGGATGTAGTTTGTATATTGAGTAAGGTTCCCGTCTGAAAGAAGGGCTTTCTCCCACTCCCCCAGGTACAGGTTAGCATACGACGGGGCACAGCATGTCCCCATCGCTACCCCCTGCACCTGAATGTAGTGGGAGCCGAGAAAGGTGAAGACATTGTGGGTGAGGATGTACTCGAGCAGCTCAATGATGAATTCGTTGTACATGGGATCGGAATGCAATTTTAGTTGGAGTATGTGTCTAATTGCTGCCAAACCCAATTCATGTGGAATGGAGCTATAGAGCGTCTCCACGTCAATGGTGACAAGGAGGGCTCGATCAGAAACAGAAAGGTGGTCCAAAATTTGTAAAAAATGGCTAGTGTCCTTTACATAAGATGTTAGAGACACCACGAGGGGCCTAAGATATTCGTCAATAAGTTTGCTAGCATTGTCGCTTATTGAACCCACACCGGAAATTATCGGCCTACCCGGTGGGTCTCTAAGATTCTTGTGCACTTTGGGGAGTGCATAGAACGTGGGGGTCTTGGGAAAATTGTTTCTCACGAAAGTCCAAGTAGATTTGCTGATGGTGTTGTTAAGAAAAGCGGAGTCGACCAATGCGTAAAATTCTTTGTTGTACTTCTCAACAATGGAGGCTGGCATGCAACGGTACCAGTCTGCATTGTTGAGAATTTTTTTGCACATCTTGATATAGTGGTTGTTGTCCAACACCACAACATTCCCTCCCTTATCAGAAGGTTTTATGGTAATTGTATCGTTTGCCTTCAGGGAGTCTAATGCCTCTAATTCTTTTGGGCTAAGATTAGAGGGTCCTTGCTGTTTTATTTTGAGTTTCTCCAGATCATTGTTAACAAGTTTAAGAAAAGCTGCTGCATTCGGACATGTGCTCGGTGGTGGGCAAAGGTCCGATTTTTTCTTTAATTTGGAGGCGCCCGGATGTGAGTGAACATCCGAGTCGTCTATTTGTTGAAGGATACGTGGAAGGTCTATTTGATCTATCAGATCGGTTGTATCACTCTCCTCCAATAGCGCAACAAGCTGGTCCAGAGCTCGATTTTCCTGGGGGGTAAAGGTAATTTTGACATCCTGTTTCTGGTAGAGTTTTCTAAGAATTATTTTCCGGATAAAGAGTTGGAGATCTTTGTAAAATTCGAATTTGTCTAATCTGTGGTCAGGACAGAAATTCAATCCTTTTTTCAGGATAGAGATTTCGTTTTCTGTGAGGGGATGAGAGGATAAGTTGATGATACTCAAATCATTATCCAAGTGGTCGAGTGTGGTGGAGAGAGGATTCATAGTGTCATTTGTGTGTAGGTGTTCAGATTCCGTGGGGGTGGTTTGAGACCGGCCAGTACCAGGTCTAAAAAAGACGAGTCATTACGACTGGGCTCGTGTATGGTAATAGTGTTCTGAGAGGGAAGGGGTGGGTATGCCTGTGTTGGGTGATTGGACGAAGATCCCTTAGTGATATTATCAGGGTGTGCGGGGGTGGGGGGATTGGATTTCTTTTCTGCACTTGATTTTTTAGATTTCTGGTCTTGGGTGGGATCGCCAGAGAGTTGGCGTTTGGTACCAGAGGAGGGTTTTGCTTTAGGAATAATAAGCGGGGGAATGTGTGACGGGGGTTTATTGGAGGGGGGATTCTGGGGTGTATTTGAATTCCTAGTCTTGTTGTTTTGGTTCCATTTGTAGGCCTTACCGGCCTCAAATGCATTTTTGTCCCTGTGAAATTTAAAGTTTTTCTTAATAAGAATATTTTTATTAAAGGATTCAAGGTGGGTTTTGAGTTTTTTCTCTTTGATAGAGACTGATTGGTGTGCCTGAAATTTTTTGAGTTGTTCACAAATCCTAGTGATTTCAATGTCCAATACTGAAGATCTTTTTGTATATTCATCTATTAGTATCTGCATAAGATTGCATGAGCATGTCTGTAGAGCATTCTCCCATGTGGACTTGAAAGCCGCGTCCAGATCCTCCAGAGTTGGGAAGATCTGGACGCGGAGACCCAACGGGTTCATGTTGCTCCTCATGTAGTCTTGAAATGACCTGATGTGCCAAAAAAATGAGGACTTTTTCTCTAAGTTTTTGGCAAGTTTAAAGAACAGGGAGGAAATCTCTGCTTCGGTTTGATCACTGTCGCCAAATTTGTCTAAATATTGTTGCATTAAAGTTTCCCAGTCTTGACCCAGAAATATATTCTCAAAGTAAGAGGTCTCCGTTTCAGAAGCCATTTTGTAAAGAAAAAGTTTGTTTAAAAGGGTTTAGAAAAAACCGGGGACAGGGTAAAAAATTCTTTCCCGGGGGGGGGGGGGGGGAGATACAATCCCCTGGGGGTATTTTTGATTAGTGTACAATTTATACAATAACCTAAAGTTCGTTGGTCAGGCGGGGAGTGGCATTTGCTACCAAAGAAACATTAAACAGAGAAAGGGTGACCAACTTGTTTAGGAGAAAGAGCCGTGCCACGTCCAATCATACATAAACACAAAACAAAGGGTTCCCCTAAGTGGACTTTCCCGGCACTTGCATAGACAAAGAAAAGTTATAAAGGTAGAAAGCGTTGTACATAGTAAAAAACATATGATTTTATTCGTGTTGAAAAATACAATTGTTAAAAACAAGCAATAGATATCTAGAGTAACATAGTAAAACTACATAGTAACCATGATGAACATCAAATAATGAGTAAAGATGAAAAGGCTCTTCTCAAGCCCGACGCGTTTCGGGGTACTTAATATTTGTAAGGTCCTTCTTCAGGGACATAGTTGAGAGAGAAGGGTTCATCTGAACTAATTGAAAAAAATGAAAAGGAGGGGGGTCAGATATTGGTAGGACTATAAATAGATATCCAATGAGAGGTTGGAATGATCAATTGATCACCTACCTGAAGGGATTTGATTGTTTGCTTGTAGAAAGGAGATTTTTTGTTAAAAGCAAAGAAAACCACGGAGAAAGGGCAGGATATGGGAGTAAGCAGTGATGGTATAGCTAGTATGGATGCTGATTCTTAGGTGGTGAGGGCTGCAGGTTGGTAGGCTGCAGTCACCATGGAGGAGTGTGACAATGCTCCCGTCCCGCCCGACCCGGGCGTGCGCAACCCAGAGCGGTGTGCTGAGGTCACAGGAAGACGTCTCTAAAAAATGAAAGAATATATGGGGGACCTTTAGAAAAGATCCAGTGTAGGTAGTTAGAAAATAGTAAATAAATAAATAAGTAAGCTGGTGTAAACAAGGATGGTGATGGGAAGCATGTTGAAGATATTATATATAAGAGCAAAAAAAACTTTAATGGCTCGGTACAACTGAAATGCACTAAATAAGGATTAATGAGGAGGGTCTGGCTTACAGTGTATCAGAGTAGCAAAATATATATATATATATACATATATGAGTGTTAACTCAGAGTTTGTTCATAATAAAGAGTAACAGTAAATACACAATTGCATACCTAGTGTAAGTGTGTGGTATGCATAAGTATTGAAGGGTTCCATAGTATGTACTTAGGAGCAGCTGGGATAGTATAATTGAGTTCAACACAATGGTATATGGGAAGTGTATGAGAAACAAATATGTTGCTACAGTACCCATATAAGCATGCTCCCAATAGCCTGCAGGGACCAGGACAAAAGCAGGCCAGGGAGTAGTGAAAGTGTAACTGTAGAACTGAGGGGGGAGATGATACTGTGCTTGAAACATAGATACTAGGGTACAGAAAAAGTAAGGAGAAATAACTGGAATATCATACCTTGAAAAGGAACAAGTGTTCATGTAGTCAGCCTCACAACCCAGCGTCCGGCGTGTATAGCGCCTTAGCAGGGAGTGAGTGAGGCTGGTTTAAATGATGTCAGGGCTCCAATCAGCTGGCGTCGGAACGAGGCACAGCTGTGTTATGGAGAACGTGAGCTGAAACGTCCTATATTGACCCCCCGAAGCGAGGATGCGCGGCGTCGCCCCAACGGCGCATGCGCGAGCGTAATGGCGTTTGGAGCAACGTCGCGCACACCCGCCCCACCGGCACGGAAGTGTCACTCCGGCGAACTGAGCATGCTCGCCGGAGTGGCAACATGGAGGCAGTGGGCGTGAGGTGGAGAACCGCCCAAGTACCTCCCTAAGCGCCGCCCAAGGAAAGGAAATCCTATGGCAGCTTTCCGTGCCGGGCAACCGCTCTAGCCACCCGCGCCTCGGGGGGGGGGGCGGGGAGAGGGGGGATATGTCACAACAAAACACAGGAGAGAGCATATAAAGAATTGTGTACCAACAGGATGGGGTAAACTTGGCCCGATCACAATTATTATGTATATTCCTCCAAGCATGGAGGAGTAAAAAAGGGGGGAGGGAGGTTTATGGAAAGGCATAAAGGATATTGAACAAAAAACTAGGATAAGGGATAAACAACTCACCTAAGCCAAATCAAAGTGGTTTCCTTGAAGGTAAGAGGGAACTGGGTCATACTAGAAGATGTAAGTGTATTTTTTGAATGTGGGGGGACAAACATGATAGAATGTTGCGCAGTATGTTAGCATAAAATACAAGGGAAGTAGTGGTGAAACAGGCATATTAGTGCCTATATACAGACATTTGTACTAAGCAGAATCATAAACAAAAAGGGGGGGACAATAGGAGAAAACGGCAATGGACGACAGGAGACCTAAAAACAATTGAAGGATATACAAATGCTAACACAGGATATGTGGCAAACATTGACAAATAATATATAACCATTATATAAACAAAAAGAGGGTTCCGTAAGGGAACCAACCAAGCTGATTGTGTGTCCGATACATGGTCCCCTATGGTACCAACTGAGAAAATCAATAGGGTAATGGATAATTGGATTGGAGATAATGAGTAAGTGATTTGTATAATCAATTAAGGGGAAGTGGGGAAGGGGGGGAAAGATGGGGACACAAAAAAGGGGGGGAAGGGAGGGGGGAGCATGTATGTGGCAGACGTACAGCTTGGTCTACAAAAATATATCATAACCAGAGAGGAACAACCAAATATAATAAATAGTAAGGGAGACGAATAATTATAATAATAAATAATGTAGCAAATAATAATGTAGGTACTGGAAGTGGAGGGATGGGAGGAAAAGGAGGGGGGGGGGGAAAGAAGATGGGGGGGAGGGAAGGGGAGGGGGGAGGGAAAAAAGGGGGGATGAAGGGAGTGTACTGAGAGATGGCCATGACCTTATTTTTCCATACCTCCGGAATTAAAGCCTTGTAAGAAGGGTTTAAAACAAACCGCCTCGTTGAGGCCTGGGGGTGTAGTGGCCTTGAGTAGATGGATCCATTTGAGTTCTCTCTGGAGTAAGATTTTATTCCAGTCGCCCCCTCTGGGGCTAGGATGTATGCGATCCAAGATTAGGAATTTAATGGAGGGGAATTTGCCTCCATGTACCAATGTTACATGTCGACCGAGAGGAAGGTCAGGGTCAGCTGTTTTCATGGATAAAATGTGCCTGTATGCTCTTCGCCAAAACTCAAGCTTGGTCTTTCCTATATAGAAGCAGCCGCAGTTGCACTGGAGTAGATAAATCACTCCAGTGGTTCTGCGGTTTGCAAAATGTTTTGGAAAAAAAGTTTTCCCATTGGGGAGAGTGGGATTTCTTTGAGTAAGCATGTAACCACAGTAGTGGCATGAGCCACAGGCAAAAGTACCCCTGTATTTGCAATGGATTGTCGATAGTCTGAACTCGCTTTTGGTGATCTGGTCACCAATAGAGGTGGCTCTTCTGAAGGTGAAGTAAGGCTTTTCTGGAACCAGGTGGCCCAAGCTGGGGTCAAGGGCCAGTAAGTGCCAGTATTTTTCAATTATTCTTTTAGTTTGGCGGTGTTGCTGGTTGTATGTTGTGATGATACTGAGTTGGTGTGAGTCTCTTTGTTGTTTGGTGGGGTGGAGGAGCATTTGTCTGGGTTTGCTATTGGCTTTATGGAAGGCCCTTTTGAGAGACTTGTGGGAGTAGCCGCGTAGTAACAGTCTATCTCGGAGGGCAGCAGCTTCTGTAAGAAAGGTTTTATTGTCTGTACAGTTGCGCTTGATCCTAATGTATTGGGAGTAAGGAATGGAGTCGATTAAAGGTTTAGGGTGAAAACTAGCAGCGTGCAATATGGTATTGCCGGCAGTGCTTTTTCTAAATAGCTTGGTGGAGAGTTTGCCCTGTCCATCCTTGAAAATTTCAATATCTAAAAAAGTTACGTGGGTATTATTAAAGGACATAGTAAATGTCAGATTAAAGTCATTCTTGTTCATCCTAAGTATGAACTGCTCAAGTACATCCGAGGGACCCTCCCACACGACGAAAATGTCGTCTATGTATCGATACCACCCTTGGATGTAGTTTGTATATTGAGTAAGGTTCCCGTCTGAAAGAAGGGCTTTCTCCCACTCCCCCAGGTACAGGTTAGCATACGACGGGGCACAGCATGTCCCCATCGCTACCCCCTGCACCTGAATGTAGTGGGAGCCGAGAAAGGTGAAGACATTGTGGGTGAGGATGTACTCGAGCAGCTCAATGATGAATTCGTTGTACATGGGATCGGAATGCAATTTTAGTTGGAGTATGTGTCTAATTGCTGCCAAACCCAATTCATGTGGAATGGAGCTATAGAGCGTCTCCACGTCAATGGTGACAAGGAGGGCTCGATCAGAAACAGAAAGGTGGTCCAAAATTTGTAAAAAATGGCTAGTGTCCTTTACATAAGATGTTAGAGACACCACGAGGGGCCTAAGATATTCGTCAATAAGTTTGCTAGCATTGTCGCTTATTGAACCCACACCGGAAATTATCGGCCTACCCGGTGGGTCTCTAAGATTCTTGTGCACTTTGGGGAGTGCATAGAACGTGGGGGTCTTGGGAAAATTGTTTCTCACGAAAGTCCAAGTAGATTTGCTGATGGTGTTGTTAAGAAAAGCGGAGTCGACCAATGCGTAAAATTCTTTGTTGTACTTCTCAACAATGGAGGCTGGCATGCAACGGTACCAGTCTGCATTGTTGAGAATTTTTTTGCACATCTTGATATAGTGGTTGTTGTCCAACACCACAACATTCCCTCCCTTATCAGAAGGTTTTATGGTAATTGTATCGTTTGCCTTCAGGGAGTCTAATGCCTCTAATTCTTTTGGGCTAAGATTAGAGGGTCCTTGCTGTTTTATTTTGAGTTTCTCCAGATCATTGTTAACAAGTTTAAGAAAAGCTGCTGCATTCGGACATGTGCTCGGTGGTGGGCAAAGGTCCGATTTTTTCTTTAATTTGGAGGCGCCCGGATGTGAGTGAACATCCGAGTCGTCTATTTGTTGAAGGATACGTGGAAGGTCTATTTGATCTATCAGATCGGTTGTATCACTCTCCTCCAATAGCGCAACAAGCTGGTCCAGAGCTCGATTTTCCTGGGGGGTAAAGGTAATTTTGACATCCTGTTTCTGGTAGAGTTTTCTAAGAATTATTTTCCGGATAAAGAGTTGGAGATCTTTGTAAAATTCGAATTTGTCTAATCTGTGGTCAGGACAGAAATTCAATCCTTTTTTCAGGATAGAGATTTCGTTTTCTGTGAGGGGATGAGAGGATAAGTTGATGATACTCAAATCATTATCCAAGTGGTCGAGTGTGGTGGAGAGAGGATTCATAGTGTCATTTGTGTGTAGGTGTTCAGATTCCGTGGGGGTGGTTTGAGACCGGCCAGTACCAGGTCTAAAAAAGACGAGTCATTACGACTGGGCTCGTGTATGGTAATAGTGTTCTGAGAGGGAAGGGGTGGGTATGCCTGTGTTGGGTGATTGGACGAAGATCCCTTAGTGATATTATCAGGGTGTGCGGGGGTGGGGGGATTGGATTTCTTTTCTGCACTTGATTTTTTAGATTTCTGGTCTTGGGTGGGATCGCCAGAGAGTTGGCGTTTGGTACCAGAGGAGGGTTTTGCTTTAGGAATAATAAGCGGGGGAATGTGTGACGGGGGTTTATTGGAGGGGGGATTCTGGGGTGTATTTGAATTCCTAGTCTTGTTGTTTTGGTTCCATTTGTAGGCCTTACCGGCCTCAAATGCATTTTTGTCCCTGTGAAATTTAAAGTTTTTCTTAATAAGAATATTTTTATTAAAGGATTCAAGGTGGGTTTTGAGTTTTTTCTCTTTGATAGAGACTGATTGGTGTGCCTGAAATTTTTTGAGTTGTTCACAAATCCTAGTGATTTCAATGTCCAATACTGAAGATCTTTTTGTATATTCATCTATTAGTATCTGCATAAGATTGCATGAGCATGTCTGTAGAGCATTCTCCCATGTGGACTTGAAAGCCGCGTCCAGATCCTCCAGAGTTGGGAAGATCTGGACGCGGAGACCCAACGGGTTCATGTTGCTCCTCATGTAGTCTTGAAATGACCTGATGTGCCAAAAAAATGAGGACTTTTTCTCTAAGTTTTTGGCAAGTTTAAAGAACAGGGAGGAAATCTCTGCTTCGGTTTGATCACTGTCGCCAAATTTGTCTAAATATTGTTGCATTAAAGTTTCCCAGTCTTGACCCAGAAATATATTCTCAAAGTAAGAGGTCTCCGTTTCAGAAGCCATTTTGTAAAGAAAAAGTTTGTTTAAAAGGGTTTAGAAAAAACCGGGGACAGGGTAAAAAATTCTTTCCCGGGGGGGGGGGGGGGAGATACAATCCCCTGGGGGTATTTTTGATTAGTGTACAATTTATACAATAACCTAAAGTTCGTTGGTCAGGCGGGGAGTGGCATTTGCTACCAAAGAAACATTAAACAGAGAAAGGGTGACCAACTTGTTTAGGAGAAAGAGCCGTGCCACGTCCAATCATACATAAACACAAAACAAAGGGTTCCCCTAAGTGGACTTTCCCGGCACTTGCATAGACAAAGAAAAGTTATAAAGGTAGAAAGCGTTGTACATAGTAAAAAACATATGATTTTATTCGTGTTGAAAAATACAATTGTTAAAAACAAGCAATAGATATCTAGAGTAACATAGTAAAACTACATAGTAACCATGATGAACATCAAATAATGAGTAAAGATGAAAAGGCTCTTCTCAAGCCCGACGCGTTTCGGGGTACTTAATATTTGTAAGGTCCTTCTTCAGGGACATAGTTGAGAGAGAAGGGTTCATCTGAACTAATTGAAAAAAATGAAAAGGAGGGGGGTCAGATATTGGTAGGACTATAAATAGATATCCAATGAGAGGTTGGAATGATCAATTGATCACCTACCTGAAGGGATTTGATTGTTTGCTTGTAGAAAGGAGATTTTTTGTTAAAAGCAAAGAAAACCACGGAGAAAGGGCAGGATATGGGAGTAAGCAGTGATGGTATAGCTAGTATGGATGCTGATTCTTAGGTGGTGAGGGCTGCAGGTTGGTAGGCTGCAGTCACCATGGAGGAGTGTGACAATGCTCCCGTCCCGCCCGACCCGGGCGTGCGCAACCCAGAGCGGTGTGCTGAGGTCACAGGAAGACGTCTCTAAAAAATGAAAGAATATATGGGGGACCTTTAGAAAAGATCCAGTGTAGGTAGTTAGAAAATAGTAAATAAATAAATAAGTAAGCTGGTGTAAACAAGGATGGTGATGGGAAGCATGTTGAAGATATTATATATAAGAGCAAAAAAAACTTTAATGGCTCGGTACAACTGAAATGCACTAAATAAGGATTAATGAGGAGGGTCTGGCTTACAGTGTATCAGAGTAGCAAAATATATATATATATATGAGTGTTAACTCAGAGTTTGTTCATAATAAAGAGTAACAGTAAATACACAATTGCATACCTAGTGTAAGTGTGTGGTATGCATAAGTATTGAAGGGTTCCATAGTATGTACTTAGGAGCAGCTGGGATAGTATAATTGAGTTCAACACAATGGTATATGGGAAGTGTATGAGAAACAAATATGTTGCTACAGTACCCATATAAGCATGCTCCCAATAGCCTGCAGGGACCAGGACAAAAGCAGGCCAGGGAGTAGTGAAAGTGTAACTGTAGAACTGAGGGGGGAGATGATACTGTGCTTGAAACATAGATACTAGGGTACAGAAAAAGTAAGGAGAAATAACTGGAATATCATACCTTGAAAAGGAACAAGTGTTCATGTAGTCAGCCTCACAACCCAGCGTCCGGCGTGTATAGCGCCTTAGCAGGGAGTGAGTGAGGCTGGTTTAAATGATGTCAGGGCTCCAATCAGCTGGCGTCGGAACGAGGCACGGCTGTGTTATGGAGAACGTGAGCTGAAACGTCCTATATTGACCCCCCGAAGCGAGGATGCGCGGCGTCGCCCCAACGGCGCATGCGCGAGCGTAATGGCGTTTGGAGCAACGTCGCGCACACCCGCCCCACCGGCACGGAAGTGTCACTCCGGCGAACTGGGCATGCTCGCCGGAGTGGCAACATGGAGGCAGTGGGCGTGAGGTGGAGAACCGCCCAAGTACCTCCCTAAGCGCCGCCCAAGGAAAGGAAATCCTGTGGCGGCTTTCCGTGCGGGCAACCGCTCTAGCCACCCGCGCCTCGGGGGGGCGGGGAGAGGGGGGATATGTCACAACAAAACACAGGAGAGAGCATATAAAGAATTGTGTACCAACAGGATGGGGTAAACTTGGCCCGATCACAATTATTATGTATATTCCTCCAAGCATGGAGGAGTAAAAAAGGGGGAGGGAGGTTTATGGAAAGGCATAAAGGATATTGAACAAAAAACTAGGATAAGGGATAAACAACTCACCTAAGCCAAATCAAAGTGGTTTCTTTGAAGGTAAGAGGGAACTGGGTCATACTAGAAGATGTAAGTGTATTTTTTGAATGTGGGGGGACAAACATGATAGAATGTTGCACAGTATGTTAGCATAAAATACAAGGGAAGTAGTGGTGAAACAGGCATATTAGTGCCTATATACAGACATTTGTACTAAGCAGAATCATAAACAAAAAGGGGGGGACTATAGGAGCAAACGGCAATGGACGACAGGAGGCCTAAAAACAATTGAAGGATATACAAATGCTAACACAGGATATGTGGCAAACATTGACAAATAATATATAACCATTATATAAACAAAAAGAGGGTTCCGTAAGGGAACCAACCAAGCTGATTGTGTGTCCGATACATGGTCCCCTATGGTACCAACTGAGAAAATCAATAGGGTAATGGATAATTGGATTGGAGATAATGAGTAAGTGATTTGTATAATCAATTAAGGGGAAGTGGGGAAGGGGGGGGGGAAGATGGGGGAAACAAAAAAGGGGGGGAAGGGAGGGGGGAGCATGTATGTGGCAGACGTACAGCTTGGTGTACAAAAATATATCATAACCAGAGAGGAACAACCAAATATAATAAATAGTAAGGGAGACGAATAATTATAATAATAAATAATGTAGCAAATAATAATGTAGGTACTGGAAGTGGAGGGATGGGAGGAAAAGGAGGGGGGGGAAGGGGGGGGGAGAAGATGGGGGGGAGGGAAGGGGAGGGGGGGGAGGGAAAAAAGGGGGGATGAAGGGAGTGTACTGAGAGATGGCCATGACCTTATTTTTCCATACCTCCGGAATTAAAGCCTTGTAAGAAGGGTTTAAAACAAACCGCCTCGTTGAGGCCTGGGGGTGTAGTGGCCTTGAGTAGATGGATCCATTTGAGTTCTCTCTGGAGTAAGATTTTATTCCAGTCGCCCCCTCTGGGACTAGGATGTATGCGATCCAAGATTAGGAATTTAATGGAGGGGAATTTGCCTCCATGTACCAATGTTACATGTCGACCTGAGTACAATCATTATTGTTATAATAACAGCAATCAAGTATTTTTAATATTATTATCAATCCAGTATTCTGCCTAAATCAGTTTTAAATCAGTTTTAAAATTATAGTATTAAATATATTTATTATTATATTCTGTGTGTATTAAAGGGATTTATTACATGTAGTATCATCTTTTATCTTTCCTGGTACATTTCAAAGCTGGTGAAGGGGGCAGAGGGCAGCCAGCTTGTAAGGGGGCTTACGATTGGGCAAATGTTGGTGCCAGGTTGTGTAGGTCCCTGCCCAGCTTCATCTTGGATAGGGCATCTCCCTACCTGTTGATGGTAACCTCTGCCATATTGTCATACTCCCCTCCATATGCCCACTCTCGACATCCCTGTCCGTAGGACTTAATATTTAAACATACAGGAATGTCCACATGTACAATGCATTTTCCACACTTTACTGTAATTTCACAAGGATTTTCATGACATCTGATATCACATTTGTCATACCAGCAGAATTCTTTGGCACCTGCCATACCCAGGGATAGACATTCTGTGGTTCTCATGTTTGTGCCAATTGCAAGCACATATCTTTTAAGCCAGCATTTAGCTCCCATCACCAAATAGGATCAAGGTGCTCTCATTCGTACATACCAGTCACTTCCCAATGTCCCTTCCATAGCTCTGCCCAGCCAGGCACGCTTCCAGATGGCACACACATTCCCAAGCGTCATGATTACTCACATCAGAGCACTCTGTCCTGGCCTCCAAGGCCTTATACACTCCGCTGCAGGACCTACAGAAGAACACCAAAGGAGACAAAGCTGTTCCTAGTGTGTTCTGTACCACATCATCTGGGACTTCAGACTTGCAAAGAGCCTTTTAGATCAGCTCTGTAGGAGACTACATCTTAGCAGCTCTTTGGTATTTGGCTCCCATGCTCTATCTACCACTAGGCTCTTCCTAAACCGGCATTTATATGGTTATCAACTACACCCATGACATCAATAGAGGAGGAACTTTTTTAAAAGGGGACCTAACACCCAATTTCAACTTTCCTTACCATACTATATTGAGAACAGAGCCATCAAGTGGCACACTTTTGCAGTGTCATTTATTTATATGTACATATTATTTATTTTATGAATGTAGCACACTGGTCCTAAACAGGGCTGCTAATAAATCTACTTGTGCTAGGTGGTAACTAGCCTGGCTAATTGGTAGTCTTTGATCCACTGATTTCTGTTCTAAGTCTGAGTTTCATTTGTAGTCTCTCTCTTTTGTCAACAGGTGGCACTGTTGTCTTTGGCACTAGGATGATGGATAATAGTGAATTCAGGTGATGGGTAAATAAGTTGTCTTAGCCATTCAGCAGGAGTTTCTTTGGCCACTGTGCATGCTGGGATAGGCTTATTTGGGAGGAGTCAGGGGTTCTTCCCGCCCTGGGCTGTGGCCTGGGTGGATGTGTGTCAGACAGCTCCTGGCTGCTAGACCTGAAGCCTGAGGCCTATTCAGGAGTCCTACTGGCTGTTAGGTCTATGTGAGGCCTATCCAGTATTTCTGGGTTCCGCAAATGAGGAGCAGCAAAGGTTAAGCCCGAAGGCTGGGGTCGGAACCACATGTGTTAGAGGCTCAGCCTGAGGGGAGTCTGATCATTGCCGAAGGTAAAAGAGAAGCAGTTGCCTGAGGGATGACCACTCCTGTTACCAGAGGAAAGTTTGTAAGGGATAAAGTTCTGAAGGAGTACCAGAGCAGACGCTTCACTAAAAGGGGATGGTGAATTAAGTGGGGAAGCTCCAGTAGAGACTCATCCAGGAAGCCAGCGAGTAGCTGTGAGTAAAGCTTGAATGAGTACGGCGAGTAGCTGTAAGTAAAGCTTGAAGATAAGTACAACTGTGAGCTGTGGGTGAAGATCGAGGGATCCAGCAGGTAGCTGAGAGTCCAAGAAGTCTAGTGAGAGACGGCGAGCTGAGTTTAAGGAGCTACAGTGGGATACTGTGAGTTAGGCTGGAAGATCTACAGGGGGATACTGTGACTTAAACTGGAAGATCTACAGTAGGATACGGTGAAAGAAGTTGCTATAGGAGACAGCAGTTGCTACAAGATACAGATTGCTGCATCCACCTTAAAGGCCCTCTATCTGTATGGCTGTCTGCCTAGTTCTATTTTTGTCGATGGAGTTTGCCTAATGGCCATTGCATTTGCCTAAGGGTGTCCTGTGCCCTAACCCTCTCTCCCACCATTCTTGTTAAGAGAAATAAACTCTCTTTGTTCATTTTTACAAAAAGTGAATGGAGCCCAATCTTTCTACCTTGCACCATACCCACTATGCCTAGTAACCTGCACCCTGAGGAGGAAGGTCACTTCTCCCTGGCTTTGGGGGTCACCAATAGGCCCTTGGAAGTCGAGGAGACCGCTACATGAATATTATACAAATATTAGTGTGGGAACATATTGAGGAATTTGCACCAACTATTCACACTTCTGATTTTGGTTTGGCAATTTTTCACTTTAATATACAAGCATTGATTTTATTTATACACAGGGTGAGTGCAGGAGTTTAAACATTTTTCGTAAAATTGATACCTTACCACACTTTCTGACAAAAGGCATGGAGTTTAAAGTACATAGGCCAAACTCTTCGTCTAAACTGCCACCTAGTGGCCAAACACTAGAGTACTGTTAATGGACCTAGATGCAGGAATGATTTGCAAACAATAAGAATAGGTGTAGCAAGCATGACACGTTGACATCCTCCAGGGTCCTGGAAGAAAACAGAAGTAGATGCATCCTAGCTAATCTAAATCCTAACCACAACATTTATGTATATACATTTCCACATAGCAATGTTACTCCCATTTAGCAACATATTTACAGTCTGGTCATTTGCTCTGCAACTCACCTAACGTCTTTAGGAATGAATAAATTAGGCAATGACTCCAGCTGTCCAGGTACAGATGCAGAGGGCTTCCTCCTCCTACTAAATGCAACATAAGGTTTAAAAGAGCTCCAAAGTGAGGCATTGCCCCCTCTTGAATTGAGCAACAATCCAATTAAAATTGAAAAGAATTTGGCCAGCAGTCTCCGGAGCAATGGCAGAGACCCACTTCCACCAAGCAACCAGCCTCTTTCTTCAGCAGATTCAAAGGTAATGGGGCTTGTCACACTCTGCCTTCGCGAATTTTCGAACAGCACAAAAACCCCTATAGGGTGTAGCAATAGAGAAACAGGATGCAGGAAGGCAAGGCACCTGGAATGGTCTAGCAATAAAACTCTGGGTCAGGGACCTGTATCATCTTGCCATCAGGGCCCCAAATGTTGATGGACCATCCCTGATCCTTCTGTCCTGCCTTTTTGAAAGCTTTTTCTCTGAAAATGAATCTTCCCAAGCTCCAGTTGTCTCTGAGGTCCAGAAATGTTTGCCAAAATTTTGGGAACTGTGGACTCCTGTAAGGTTTAGGAACATGCAAAAACTCCCACACCTCCTCATTATACCACTCCTGGCATTTCCTTTCAATCTCATTTGTGAGGAGAGGAGGGCACATAGGGGCTTTTGTCCCTTTTTATTAGTTCCTGATGTGCCTCATTTTTGAGCAGCTACTCTGACCAAGGTGCGAGGGGGAGATAAGTCCACCCAGTGTTCTTGGTACTCCTTGCTTAGCTGTAGCCTTTCAGGACATAGTAGTAATTGGGTGGTATGCTCCTTATCTGCTAGGCCAGGGTCATATGTCGGTGTGGTAGCTACATCTGGTTCGGGGGAAGGTGTGCAAGTCATCTCAGAAGCAACAGCTTGGATGGGTGCTACCATTGTATATCCACCAGGACCACTCTGAGAATGATCCCCCCCCCCCATGCATCCCACTCTGTCATGTCTCTCTCACTGTCCTCCAAATCAAACCTAGGTGACCCAGTTTCAGTCTCTGCGTCACTCATATCCCAGGACTGGAATCCCTCCAGTTTGACTATAACTGTGGCACCCTGAACTTCACCCTAGGGCTCAATCAGCTGCACAGACCCTGATACCCCTCTGCCAAACCCTGCATCCCAGCTGACAGCGTAGGGGACTGGTGGCAGACAACTTGGTATCAGTTCAAAAAGTGGCTCTCCACAGTGTCTGCAGCAGCTCCATGCCTTAACCGTAGCTGTGGGCATCTGACAGCTTTGACACACTAAACACAGCTGCTCAGCCTCTCTTACTGTCCCCAGTGAGCAGCAAAACACCAGTGTCCGCCATGTACTCTTGAAATCCAGCCATCTGGTTTAGCTGCCCTAAAGACATTACACTCTCTGGTGCCATTACAGTCCCGTACCTGAAAAAGTGAAATTGTGCCATTACATCTCTCTCTCTCTGCTTACCAGAAAATATAGTTGCACTTTCAGCTATTTTGCTTGGTAGACTTTTTTGCTCTTTCACAGACAACACCACGATGATGACGTTATTCTTGTGGGTAACCCAAAGCATTTTGACAAATTACTCCTGTAGCACCCTTTAGTGTACAGTTTAAGTTAGGAACATTTTTTTTTAGCTGACTCACAGTAGTTTGGATGAGTCTGGGTAATTACTGTGGGTTCATATTGAGGTTAGTTATCAAGCTCTGCAGGCTGGGCTTCTAATACCTCCCCCTGGCTTCTGTAAAAATCCAGAACTTAGTGGGAGGGGGTATGGAAAGGGAAGCCTGAATATTTAGGGTATCTCTGCCAATCCTTGGGCAAGGATGGCCCAGAAGGTGGGGAGATGGCACTTAAATATTAAAGAGCCAGGCCAGTTGGGGTTGTTTGCGAGTGGAGCAAGAGGGCGCCAGCCTTCTGGAGTGGAAATGAGTAGTTATGGATAGAGAACAAAACACCATGCAGTACAAAAGGGGATGATAAGAAAGTGGATGAAACTCACTGTTGGAAGTGAAGGGGTGTGGACCATCTGGAGAGTAGTACATCATGCCCAGGCTCTGAGGAGGGTGGCTGGTACGGATGGAGTGCAGATGCCTGTGGTGCGGTGGTGTGAAGCCTGCAGATGGATGGTCTGGCTGTTCAGGTCAATGTGGGCAGCTGGCATGTTGGATGCCTGGCTGAGTGGGTGTGTGTCAGCAGCTGTGGATGGAGGCTGTTCGGGACAACAGTTGCAGATTTGGGATCAAGATGAATGGCGGTGGCAGCGGATGAGGTGCAGCCGAAGATCCGAATGAAGTGTCAGGCTGGTACGGGAGTGAGGGTGGTTGCAGTCGGATCTGTCAGGCTGCTTGGATGGTGGAGGCTGAGGAAGACAGCTGAGAACTCTCTGGTCATGGGACTGCCTCAGGACTTGTGATGGAGGTGTTCCATGGAGAGGTGGAGTCTATGCCAAGCAGTAGTGTATTTAGGTTTTGTGCTGTCCTAGGCCTGACTAAACTCGTGTACCCCCTAATTTAAATATGACCCACCCCTTCCTGTCAAGGCCACACCCCTTGCTGTTTAAAACCTGCCCTGAAATTTTTGAGTGGGGACACTAGTTCTGAGGAATGTATTCCCTTAATTTGCATAGATTTCCTCTCACTTCCTGTTTGGCTATGGGGCAGGAAGAGAAGGGAAATCTCTACAATGGGACAGGGATGGTAAAAAATAAACTGACAGGGGCTATAACCCTCCCTTACTCTATCCAAGATGATAAAAAAAAGTGTTGCCCCCCCACAGTTGCAGAATGCCGGCCGCCCGCATACCGGAAGTAGTGTGAACGCTTTATGGGGCGCTAGACTAATTTGCCTCTCAGCCCAGTCCGACCCATAAGACTGGCGCTACACTAACAGTGTAGTGCAAGCTGGCAGGGACTCTTTCCGTGCTGCCCCCCTGCAAAGTGCTGCCCTAGGCCTGGGCCTTGTTGGCCTAGGCCAGGATACAGCATTGATGCCAAGCTGTAGGCTGTCCACGAAGCAGGGGTACTAGCTGCCCTGCAGTGCATCGTGTCACGGATTTGTCAGTCTGCTCAGAGAAGGTCGGTAAGGTTCGGGAGACCACGAGGATGATGTGGTGACGTTGAGGGGGCGTTGTTACATGTTTCAGGGCCCTTTATCAAACCACTGATGAGAGGGGCAGCTATGGATGGGCGTAATTTATAGAGGGCTTGGGAGGGGCTAAATACCCAGGTAACTATTACCATCGTTTTGAATGGAAGTTCTTGTGTAATACAAAGCGGTCTGGAGACTGATCGAGACATGTATGGTAGAGAACAAACCTTTATAAAAAAAACTATATAAGAAAGAAGAATTATCTTCAAAATAAAAGGATGATCTTCAAATAAGATTTAAAAAGTTGGGGTTGTTGTCGGGAAAATGGAGCGCCAAGTGGGCTGGTATTTCCTGCAAGTGTTGGAACTTTGTGAGTTGCACCAGGAGGACATATAGCTCCTGAAAAGAGGAAGTTGGCTACTGATCAATTAAAAGACTGCCATTATTCCAGAGGGAGTACAGTCTAGGATCTACATTTCTTTTTTGTATTTAGAGAAGTTTGACCTCAAATTGTTCTACCAAGTTCAAGATGGGCATCCCACAATTCCTCATCCCTATCCAAGTTGATTTCCCTCAATAAAACAACAAAATCACACCCATGGACTGGCTACTGACTCAGTGATGAAGTTGGAAAATGCATGTTGTCTGGCTGTGCAGGAATAGGGGACCCAAAAATCCATTTGTCATCTAGGGGATAGTGTTACATTCTTCAAGAGATAGAGTGAATATCTTAGATATTTTAGATATTCACTCTATCCCCTGAGGAAGAATTTGTTGAAACAACATGTGCTATACAAAATCTGTTGGTATTCATGATGCTTGAGGAATATAGAGGGTATAAATCTACATTTGTTTATATGAGAATTCACTATGCACTTTCAGCCTGGATATTACATTTTATAATGTTTTTATTGATATTGCGTTCAACATTATTTGCAGACAACAGTGCCTATAACCATAACTTCCCCCATCATCAGATCCCTATCACTGACCCCCCAGATTCACATAGCTCATTACCCCCAGATCCCCATCTCTCATCCTCCCAAAACCCCATCACTCACCATCCCTCCCAGACGCCAGATCCCCATCATTCACACCCGCCCACCTGACCTCCATCATTCACACCCGCCACCCCACCCCAGATCCCTATCACTGAATACCCCCAAATTCCCATAGCTCATCACCCTTAGATCTCCATCACTCATATCACCAGACTTCAAATCCACAACACAGTGCCCCTCCCCCCTTAGAACTTCAGATCCCCAGCACTTACCCCCCCCCGACCTTTAGCATCTATCACCTCCAAAACACCGTTTTTGATCACACCCAGACTCCCATCACTCCCTTCCCAGAACCCTATCATTGATCACTACCAGACCCCCATCACTCCCCCCAAGACTCCATCATTTATCACCTCCAGACCTCCATCGTTGATTACTCCCGGGACTTCATCAGCGGTGTTGGGAGGCACGTACAACAGCCCTGTTATCAGCCACCTGATTGCCAGACATGCGCAGGTGTTAATCGCCGTACGGACATAATGGCTGAACTCAGTACAGCAAGTCAGCCGGAGCCCTGTCAAAAATGGACATACAGGGCAAAAACTCACTCGCAAACCGAGCAAGCACACCTGAAAGGGGAAAGATTGTAATGGCACAATTATGATAGAGAATATCCATCATTAGTGCTCAAAATGTTACAATAAGCGGCAAGTAATATGAAACTCACCATAGCGCAATATATAAAAGAAAATAAATTAAAACTAAAATGTCAGAGCAACCAACCTCTACTCTACAATACATATTGATATTTAAAAAGTCTTAAAACTATTTTTTATTTAAAAACTTAATAGAAACACACAAAGAAATTTAATTCTAAGGTTAGATGCAAATTTTTTTATATAAAACCTATAGATCAATTAGCGATCCAAAATAAAACTATTTAAATCAAACTCTACATTTAAACCCATGGGCACTGCCACCTTAGTTTCATATACCCAGTATGATTCTCGACGGCTGAGTTGTCGGATAAAATTACCCCCCCTCCAATGTTTTTTAACTCTCTCAACACCCCAAAATTTGAGGTGTCTGGGGTCACTATTATGAAACAATGTAAAATGCTTAGAAACATTATGGGTTATGAGTCCTTTCTTAATATTATTAACATGTTCGCTAATTCTAACATGTAACGATCTAGAAGTTCTACCTAGGTATTGCAAGCCAGACTCGCATTCCAACATGTATACAACTCCTGTAGTCACACAAGTAATGAACTCTTTGATTTTATAGGTCTTATTGGTGGCAGCTGCCACAAAATCCTTTCTTTCCTTCATAATGCCGCTGGCCTGCCTACAAGCTGGGCATCGCCTGCATGCATAGAAGCCAGTCAGAAAAGAGCCTATTCTCTACTTGGATAGGGGGGTCGATTACCCCTGGCACGAATCTATCCCTGAGCGTGGGTGCCTTCTTATAGATGAACTGAGGCCTTTTCGGGAAGGACTGGACCCAAAATCCTGTCCTGCTTTAATATTGGCCAACGTCTCTGGATAATTTTTTTAGACTTTTTATATTGGATGTTGTAGTCCAGAACCATCTTCATATTAGTAGATGTGTTTGCATTCTTATGTGATACATTAGAAACCAAAATCTTCCTATTCATTTTTCTTACTATTTCCACCTCCTCAAGGCCTAATCTATCATACCCCTTCTCCTGAAATTAGGTTGACGAGACCTGAGACTGGACAATGAAATCTTCCTCTGAGGTGCAGTTACGTCATAGATGGATAAACTGTCCTCTGGGTATGTTACACAGCCATTTTGTATGATGACAACTATCCGTCGGCTTAAAATGGTTGATCATCTTAAAGGTATCACTTGCTTTAAAAATTTCTAGATCGAGGAAGACTATCCGCTCAGTACTAATATTCCAAGCTAAAATAATATTCTTGTTGTTGGCATTTAACTTGTTAATAAATACCTCTAAGCCAGATGTTTCACTCTCATAAATCATAATTAAATCATCAATGTACCTGTGGTAGCATACTAGTTCAGGGGGTCTGTTTTTGAACACACATTTTTCTTCCCAGTGGGCTATAAATAAATTGGCCACACTGGGAGCAAACCGAGCCCCCATCGCAAATCCCCTTATCTGAAGGAAGAACTGCCTGTTGTACCAAAAGTAATTTCTCGACAAACAGAAACCTAAACAACTCAGAATAAATTTCTTATGTTTCCTTGGGAGTTGGAATGGGGGCTTGGTTTGAACATTCTTCCTCCCAGTGGGCCATGAACAATTTGGCCACACTGGGAGGAAGAATGTGTTATTTAAATATCAATATGCTCTGACGTTTTAGTTTTAATTTATTTTCTTTTATATATTGCACTATGGTGAGTTTCGTGTTACTTATTGTAACATTTTGAGCACTAATGATGGATATTCTCTATCATAATTGTGCCGTTACAATCTTTCCCCTTTCAGGTGTGTTTGCCAGGGACAGGGCTTGCTCAGTTTGCGGGTCAGTTTTTGCCCTGTATGTCCATTTTTAATGGGGCTCCGGCTGACTTGCTGTACTGAGTTCAGCCACGGCGATTAACACCGTTATGATCACTACTACGCATGTCTGGCAATCAGGGGGCTGATAATAGGGCTGTTGTACGTGCCTCTGAACACCGCTGATGAAGTCCCGCCCACTGGGACAATACGCGTGTGGGAGAACCCGAACATGTCAGCAGCAGCCACCTCCCACTCAGTCTCTGTGAGACATGCATGCAACAAAAGTTTTTATGCTTAGCACTGGGACCACAGTGCTTTATTTGTGAGTAGAATTCTTTTGGATTTAATAAAAGGTATTGAGTACATACAGAGAGCACTATGCGTGTTTCATTTTGATCTTACATGGTACAACGAAGTTTGTCTGTAACAACATTGATTGGGAGATCTGATGAACGATCTGGAGCAGTAAAGCAGTGGACAGCTACTATGAGCTGGATTCCTGGAAAAGCACTTACACCTCTATTTAACCCCTTGTGAGGGGAAGGCTTTTGTTGACCTATCTGTTAGCTCAGTAGGTCCACTGTGCAAGGTGAGCGGCTTGTATTACTGTCAGTGGCGGCATTTTCACGAATCTGCACAAGATTAAAAAACATTTTTACAAGCACAAGTGTTCACAGCTGAGGACTTTCTCTGCCTTACTCCCTGTTTATCTGTTTACATGCATGGACTTTTTCTCTGAAGATTTTATAGCTATCCATTTATAATAATCTTTATGCATTTAGTTTAGTTTTAATCAACGCTGCACTATTTATTATTTAAGTTTTTACTGAGGATTTGTATTTTGACCTTGAGTGTTACAGCAGCTTCTTAGGTTAGGTTGCTTGTTTGCGCCGATTGATCACAATTTATTTTTGATAGTGGGCAATAGCTTGCTATTACTTGACTCTGACTCACAGGAGAGCAAAAGTAAGTGTATAAATATGGCCAAAAAATCTTTGGTCATACTTCTTTTTTAATCCACTTATAGATATAAAGCTGAACTGCAGGCTTGTGTAAAATATACTAATATAGTGCCCCCTGTAGAATATTTAACCACTTCCCGCCCAGTCAATAGCATATTGACGTCTGGGAAGTAGTTGCGTTATCCTGACTGGGCGTCATATGATGTCCAGCAGGATGACATGCCGGCGCGCAGCACGGCGATCGGGGACGGCGTGTGTCCCTCGGATGTTTACCACGTGATCGGCTGTGTCAAAGTCACAGCCGATTACCTGTCACAACATACTCGGCGGCGCGCTCCGTGTGCGCCGCCGAAGGCATGCAGAGCAGGGATCGAGGAAGGCGAGTGTCCCTTGGACACAGTGCTTCCCCGATCAGGGTAAACAGCCAATGAAATTGGTTGTTTACCACGTGACCGGCTGTGTCCAATCACAAGCCCGATTGTGTCCACGACTACAATATGTATATGGGGGCGTGGATTTAAACAATCAGATGCTACAGCCCTATTCAACCAGAAAGTCCCGTTACTGGTACAAGAAAGTTGCCTTTCACCTGTTTCACATGGCCCTTTTTAATTTGTTTGTCTGCTACCAAAAAACAACTCAAAACCAACAAATCACCTACCTCAAGTATATTGAAGATATTGTCACTGCCCTCATTTACCAACAAGGTCCCGCCCCAGGAAGCATTCGCTCTGATAATGTGAGTCGACTTCACGAGCAACACTTTCCCTATAGCATTCCCCCCACAGAATCTGGAAATAGACGCCAATTGAAATGCCGTGTATGCAGCAGAGGAGGAGTAAGAAGAGATTCCAGCTATTATTGTCCCCTATGTCCCTCCCAACCTGGGCTGTGCATCGGAGATTGCTTCAAAAATTATCATACATCCATCCAATATTAGTTCCCTGTATTATTACCAGACTGCCATTTCCCCATTTGCCTGCTACCATGTTAATTACCTGACCCTGGCCTGTTTACCAACGATGTCTTTGCTTGCCGATTTAAACCACGTTTCCGACTTCCACGTGCACCAACTTCAGCCTGTTTACCGACGATGCCTCTGCCTGCCGATTTAAACAACGTTTCTGACTTCCACATGCACCAACCATGGCCTGTTAATCGACCATGTTTTTGCCTGCCACTTGGACTGATCTTTTGGCCATCTACTTTACTACACAGGGGTCTCACATATGTGAGGGGCTTCAGAATAGCGTTCTGAGTAGAGAAAACCAGTTTTTCGTTTTCTGTGCTCCCAGAACAGGGTCTGGTTGCCAGGAGGCTTCAAAGCGATTTGGGTGGGAGAAGCCTCTACCCCTGTCCCCCTGGCCCTAAGCTTGATGGTCCTTCCTGCTGCCTGGACCAATACTTTGGCTGTGCTGACCATATTGCTGCCTGTAATGACCAATGACATTATGGACCATGTTTCTTCCTGCTGTTTGGACCAATACTTTGGCTGTGTTGACCATATATCTGCCTACTGCCTCTACTGACTTTGGACAGTATTTCTGCCGGGACACCTCTGCCTGCTACCTGGACCTGTGCTTTGGCTGTGCTCTGGCTGTGCTTTGGCTGTGCTCTGGCTGTGCTGACAGTATCTCTGCCTGTACGAACTATGGACAGTATTCCTGCCTGCTGCCTGGATGATTGCTTTTGCTGTCGCTGACCTCATTCCTGCCTGCTGCTTGGACCGATGCTCTCCTCTGTGGACCACTGCACTTCTAAAACCACAGGTAATCTTTTGTTATTTGGTATGTACCTGCTATGTGTTAGAAATATGAAGGGCCTTCAAAATGTGATTGGTAGTCAGAAAATGATATGTGTAATTAATGCTGCTAGAATGCCTGGAGGTGCTACTTGGATTTTGGGCCTCTGTATGTGGCCAGGCTGTGTAAAAGTCTCAAACATGTGGTATCGCCATACTCAGGAGGAGTAGCAGAATGTATTTTGGGGTGTCATTTTTGCTATGTACATGCTATGCGTTATAAATATCTTATAAAGGGACAACTTTGTGTAAAAAAAAATGCATTTTCATTTTTTTCCACATTTTCCAAAAACTGGAAAAAAATGAACCATTCAAAGGACTCATTATGCCTCATAAATTATATGTTGGGGTGTTTTCTTTCCAAAATGGGGTCATTTTGTGGACAATTCCATTGTCCTGGTGCTCCAGGGCCTTCAAAAATGTAATAGGTGGTTGAGAAATGAGATGTGCAATTTATGCTTGTAGAACACCTGAAAGTGCTACTTCAATGTTGGGCCTTTATATGTGGCCAGGCAGTGGAAAAGTCTCACACATGTGGTATCACCATAATCAGGAGGAGTAGTGGAATGCATTTTGGGGTGTCATTTTTGGTATGTACATGCTATGTGTTAGAAATAGCTTATAAATGGACAACTTTGTGTAAAAAAAATGCATTTTCATTTTTTTTCCACATTTTCCAAAACCTTCTGGAAAAAAATGAACCGTTCAAAAGATTAATTATGCCTCATAGATTATACGTTGGGGTGTGTGCTTTACAAAATGGGGTCATTTTGTGAACAATTCCATTGTCCTGGTGCTCCAGGGCCTTCAAATTGTAATAGGTGGTTGAGAAAGGATATGTGCAATTTATGCTTGTAAAACGCATGAAAGTGCTACTTCAATGTTGGGCCTTTGTATGTGGCCAGGCTGTGTAAAAGCCTCACACATGTGGTATCGTCATACTCAGGAGTAGTAGAGGAATGCATTTTGGGTTGTCATTTTTGCTACGTACATGCTATGTGTTAGAAATATCTTATAAATGGACAACTTTGTGTAAAAAAAAATGCATTTTCATTTTTTTTCCACTTTTTTCAAAACCTTCTGGAAAAAAATGAACCGTTCAAAAGACTCATTATGCCTCACAGATTATACGTTGGGGTATGTGCTTTCCAAAATGGGTTCATTTTGTGGATAATTCGATTGTTCTGGTGCTCCAGGGCCTTCAAAACTGTAATAGGTGGTTGAGAAAGGATATGTGCAATTTATGCTTGTAAAACGCATGAAAGTGCTACTTCAATGTTGGGCCTTTGTATGTGGCCAGGCTGTGTAAAAGTCTAACACATGTGGTATCGCCATACTCAGGAGGAGTAGAGGAATGCATTTTGGGGTGTCATTTTTGCTATGTACATGCTATGTGTTAGAAATATCTTATAAATGGACAACTTTGTGTAAAAAAAAATGCATTTTCATTTTTTTTCCACATTTTCCAAAAACTTCTGGAAAAAATGAACCGTTCAAAAGACTCATTATGCCTCATAGATTATACGTTGGGGTGTGTGCTTTCCAAAATGGGGTAATTTTGTGGACAATTCAATTGTCCTGGTGCTCCAGCGCCTTCAAAAGTGTAATAGGTGGTTGAGAAAGGATATGTGCAAGTTATGCTTGTAAAACGCCTGAAAGTGCTACTTCAGTGTTGGCCCTTTGTATGTGGCCAGGCTGTGTAAAAGTCTCACACATGTGGTATCACTATACTCAGGAGGAGTAACAGAATGTATTTTGGGGTGTAGTTGCAATTATGCATATGCTGTGTGAGAGAAATAACCTGTTAATATGACCAGTTTGTGTTAAAAAAAAAAAAAAAAATCTTAATTTTCCCAAGAATTGTGGGAAAAAAATACAGCTTCAAAAAACTCACCATGCCTCTTAGTAAATACATTGGACTGTCTACTTTCCAAAAAGGGGTCATTTGGGGATTATTTGTACTTTCCTGGCTTGTTAGTGTCTCAAAAAATGAGATAGGCCTTCAGGTGAGATAGTACATCAGGTGTGATCAATTTTCAGTGATTGGCACCATAGATTGTAGACTCTATAACTTTCACAAAGACCAAATAATATACACTAATTTGGGTTATTTTTACCAAAGATATGTAGCAGTATAAATTTTGGCACAAATTTATGAAGAAAAATGACTTATTTGCAAAATTTTACAATAGAAACTAAAAAAAAAGTATGTTTTTTTCAAAATTCTCGCTGTTTTTTTGCTTATATCGCAATAAATGAAAAACCCAGTGGTGATTAAATACCACCAAAAGAAAGCTCTATTTGTGAGAAGAAAATGATAAACATTTTGTTTGGATACAGTGTAGCATGACTGAGTAAATGTCATTCAAAGTGTGAGAGCGCTGAAAGCTGAAAATTGGTCTGGGCGGGAAGGTGCATAAGTGCCTGGTACTGAAGTGGTTAAAAAAATGTTTGTAGTAAAAATTTATTGTAGTATTTTTCCTTTCTTACTAGTGAGCAGACAGACCTGGTAAGTAAACAAAAATTCTGTTTTTACAGAAATGTTACATCATGTATATCACATGTTCAGCTTTTCAGCAATATCTATGCAACACTATGTAAAACTATGTAACACTTCCAAAGTTCACCCATGCCGGGATATGCATATTTGCTACTCAAGAAAAAAACGATGAAAAAAAATTGACGTCTGTTGCCTTCAATAAGACGGTGTCAGGTAACATGATACCAGGCATTATCATAGCTTTCTCGTAGGGTGGAGCATTACACAGGCTATATATATAACATAGTGTGCAGGAATCTCTCAGTCAGCACACTGTATAAATGCTATGGATTATTTTACCCTTTTTCTGGGGGGCTTTGTTCTTCTTTTGTTGCTGCGATGGAAGCTGTCTCGACCAAAGGGTTTCCCACCTGGCCCTATAGCATTGCCTGTCCTGGGGAACATGCTACAGATGGATTTCTCCAGCCCCCTAAAGGGTTTTAAAGCGGTGAGCATACCACCAAACAATTTATGTTTAGATGTCTCAAATGCTTAAATCTAAAACTTTCATTAAACTGCCAACAATACTATTCCTCTTTAAATATCAAGAATTGGATACTACTCTGATGTAGCAAGGTGTGCAATTCTAGTACTTCAACCCACCAAAATACTCTGTTGTGTTTGATTGGATGTGCAGCTGACTAATCAGATGTCTTATCATGTCTTTATTTTCCTGCTTCCTTCTTCTCATCTTTTGCTCCTAGTAGATGATAGGCTCAGCAATGGGATTCAATGCCAAGCTGCTGCAAGCAAAGCAAACAGAGTATTGGCATGCATTAATAAGGGGTTTAACTCCAGAGATAAAACGATAATTCTCCCACTCTACAAGACTCTGGTCCGGCCGCACCTGTAGTATGATGTCCAGTTCTAGGCACCAGTCCTCATTAAGGATGTGCTGAAACTGGGGAGAGTCCAGAGAAGGGCAACAAAACTAATAAAGGGACTGGAGGACATTAGTTATTAGGAAAGGTTACGAGCACTGAACGTATTCTCTCTGGAGAGGAGACGCTTGAGAGGGGATATGATTTCAATGTACAAATACCATACTGGACCCCACAATAGGGATAAAACTTTTCAGCAAAAGGGAAAAAAATAAGACAGGCGGCCATTCACTAAAACTAGAAGAAAAGCGGTTTAACCTTTAATTGCGTAGAGGGTTCTTTACTGTAAGTGCGGTTGGGATGTGGAATTCTCTTCCACAGGCAGTGGTTTCAGCGGGGAGCATCGATAATTTCGAAAAACAATTAGAGATGCACCTGAACAACCACAACATACAGGGATATACGGTTGGACTTGATGGACTTGTGTCTTTTTTCAACCTCGCCTACTATGTAACTAGTTCCAGTTGTAATTATCAAGAAAATGTCAAGTATGTGCACATAGATGCAGAAGAGTTTAATATTGAATGCAGTTGAACATTTTTTTTTTATTACCCATCAAAAATGATGGGGGTCATATTAAAGACACACCTTTCCTGAAAGAACGTTAGGGTTGCCACTGTCAATCCCCTTCTGAAGATGTTAGTTTTTTGGTTAATACATTGCCAAACCAAGTTCAATGAGGTTTGAGTCACTTGCCAGAAACAAGTATGCATATACGTAAAGTCAGGGGACATTTGCTAACCAGGAGTCACTTTATTCCATCTCAGATACAAGGGTACAATGGGCTAGGTACTGTCATTGTCCCAGAGGGAGTCCAAAGTGGGGCACGTTGAGTAATAGCTGCATCAAAACCTCTTTGCACATTTCCTGATGGTGTTGCAGAATTTCCTTTGTTGACCAACCTGCCTCTGACCCCCTAAACTAGGAGCAATGTTGGAGGCAGCTATCTCTGAGTTGAGTCCAGTCTGAGTCCAGTAGACCAGTCTCGAGGCACGCCATTCTAAAATGTAAAAAATGATTCTAATGCCCCGTACACACGGTCGGACATTGATCGGACATTCCAACAACAAAATCCTAGGATTTTTTCCGACGGATGTTGGCTCAAACTTGTCTTGCATACACACAGTCACACAAAGTTGTCGGAAAATCCGATCGTTCTGAACGCGGTGACGTAAAACACGTACGCCGGGACTATAACCAGGGCAGTAGCCAATAGCTTTCATCTCTTTATTTATTCTGAGCATGTGTGGCACTTTGTGCGTCCGATTTGTGTACACACGATCGGAATTTCCAACAACGGATTTTGTTGTCGAAAAATTTTATAGCCTGCTCTCAAACTTTGTGTGTCGGAAAATCCGATGGAAAATGTGTGATGGAGCCTACACACGGTCGGAATTTCCGACAACAAGGTCCTATCACACATTTTCTGTCGGAAAATCCGACCGTGTGTACGGGGCATAATAGTTTTACATAATGCAGCAACATCCACACATGTAGGACACCCAATGTTGGAAGTGATTTATTCTTCCAAAGCAAATACTGTACACCTTTGCATACTGGTACAGACTAGTATTCCAATGTTTCTCTTCTCCCTCAGTTTCTCTCCATCAGTCAGCTAATGTAACCCCAATGCTGACAGAGAGGGGCAGGGGAGGGTCACACAAGAATGCTGCGTAGGTGACCGACATCCCCCTTATCAGCTGAAGACATTATTGGTTGTTAGGATGCCGGTGGCTAGAATGTCCTAATTATGCACAGTGACAACCTGTGGCTTTCTGTAACTAAAAGGCAGGCTTCGTCCACCGGCTGGCTTGTATACAATTTTTATTCATTTTTAAGGCACCTCTGAAGAAACCTCAAGGCACCTCAGGGTACCTGAGCACCTTGGTTGAAAAAGGCTGTCTTAGACAATACACTCTAATTTTTATTGATAAAAATACAATTAGGTATTCACACGCAGCTCACAATAAATATTCCCTCCCTCCCAGCTGCAACACAACACAAAACACAAAATTATAAATAAATTATCAAAATTGTGCAGTGCTCTGTGTAATGATTAAAACATGAATACCCCCCCCCCCCCTATAAAAAAAAAAGATAAAGTGTAAGAAATTAAAAGTACCACAACAAATGTGAACAACAAATCCAATTAGTTATTTTATTTTTCATACATGCACTATATTGTCAGAAGTATTGGGACCCATGCCTTTACACATACATGAACTTTAATGGCATCCCAGTCTTAGTCCGTAGGCTTCAATATTGAGTTGGCCCACCCTTTGCAGCTATAGCAGCTTCAATTCTTCTGGAAAGGCTGTCCACAAGGTTTAGGAGTGTGTCTATGGGAACGTTTGACCATTCTTCCAGAAGCGCATTTGTGAGATTAAGCACTGATGTTGGACGAGAAGGCCTGGCTCGCAGTCTCTGCTCTAATTCATCCCAAAGGTGTTCTATTTTTTTTTTTTTTTTGCTTTTACTTTGTTTGCCTTCCTTACATAATGACTCCCCTTCCCGTCATGCTTTGTTTTGCTATTACATACAGCAATATTCCCAATGAAATAGCAGCCTGCAATAATACCTGACAGGTGTTATAACACTTCCTTACTCCTATTAATTGTTAACCTGCACTGGAAATCTTACAGTTGGAACCTGATGGTTGATTGGCAGGACAGATAAATAAGCTAATGTTTTTTAGGAAGCACAGTTGCCATGGAAATATGCACCTAGTTAACAGTAGCTGATCTGATTAATTAAAACTGATAGAAATATGTGTGACCACATAACAACCACTAGGAAAACTGTACATGTATTGCTGTTTTGCTGAAGAAAAAAAAATAACAGCCAGGCACACAAAATGTTGACATTTTTGTGTAATCCTCTAATGGTGTGTTTTACTTTCTGTGTAACTATGTGAGAAGGTTACTGGGTGCAGCAACATCATTATTAAGACCAGTTATATCAGTAAAGGCAATGTGATACTTGATAAACTCTTGGTTACAGTGACTGTGCATTAGAGCCTGCTATCAGATGATTGTTTTTCAATGCCATACACCCTCCTGTCAGCTAGTTGCGTTCCCACCTTATGACTGCTCTGTTTAAAGAACATATTTTGATCAAAGAGATAAACTAAGTATTGAGCAGAGGACATGATCCCATTGCTAGGAAAATAAAAATGAGCAAGATACAGAGGAGGGACCGAGCTGGGATCTCCATTGCAAAATCTTTTTTGCAAAGACTATAAAGGATGTTTTTAGTTTTTGTTTTTTTTTGCACATTACATCTTTATTAAGCATTTTCAGATATAACAAATAATACAGTATATTTTTAGAGCAGGTGATGTTCAACATATTGGAAAATCACAGTTCGCAGAATGTGTAAAGATTGGCTATCACACAAATGTCAAACTTGAAATTCAGAAAGTAGAAAAGATTAGAGGATAATTGCTGGTCCAAATCAACTGTTAAAGTGATACTAAAGTCTTGTTTCTTTTACTTTAAAAATAACAAACATGTTACACTTACCTGCTCTGTAAAATGGTTTTGCAAAGAGCAGCCTGGATCCTCCTCTTCTCAGGTCCCTCTTCGATGCTCCTGGCCCCTCCCTCCTGTCAAGTGCCCCCCACAGTAAGCAGCTTGCTATGGGGGCACCCGAGCGGAGCCGCAGCTCTGTGTGTCCATTCAGACACGAAGCCGAGGTTCAGCCCCGCCCAGTCTCTCCTGATTGGCTAACTGACGGATTCACTTTGATAGCAGTTGAAGCTAATCAAAAGGCAGAGTCCTGGACGACCGAGGCACTAGTGCACATAGCTGAATAGAGCTGGACCTCAGGTAAGTATTAGGGGGGCTGAGGGGGGCTGCTACACACATAGAATGCATTAAGATTAAAAAAAAAAAACCTCCTGCCCTTACAACCACTTTAAGCATTAGTGTTGGATGAGCAGTTCGGACCGAGAAAAGTTCTTAACATCACCCATTTGCCTGTTCAACAAACACCTAAATTTGGGGGCGCTCGGCAGGATGTGCACTGTACAGTGCATTCTAAGCCCTTATTGGCTGAAGCCATGCATCTAACTGCTGGTCAGGTGCAAGGCTTTGCCCAATCAGGGCACAGTGTATGGCTGGTTGTTAAGGAGAGGGCTGCTGCGTCCTTAACAACGGATGAGTCATCAGCTGTCAACAGCTTCCCCGCTTACAGCTTAATGGAGAAAAAAACATTGCCGGAAATAGAAAAATGTGGAAAAAACAAACTGGCATCATGGTCCCCCCAATCCTTACCAGGCACTTTGCTTCTTGGATAGATCCCAGTGTACCTCTTCTTATCGCCTACATTTATATGCTAGTTTCCCTGTACATTGACATTAGATATTAGTTCTATTATATCTGGGGAAGAGTTGTTTTTACAGTTTCTAATGATAAGATGTCTCAATATATTAAGGGTAAAGACAACAAGTACCCTAAAAATGGGAGGCAAATTGTCAACCCCAAGGCTCAATAGAGCCAGCTGTGGGCTACGTTTCAAAAAATAGCCATTCTGAGAGTGTGTATGGGGATATTAGGCCCTGCTCCGAATTTTGTAAATGACATTAGCAAAGGAGGCAGACCCAAACAGGACAGTGGCTTTTGGAATAGACTGTGGGGTGGCCTCTTGCCTACTGACTATGGGACATGGCTTTTAAGGGAGCTCTACTCTTTGGGAGGTTTGTGCTTTGGGGATCCTTGGAGTGGTGTTGCTTCGGATTCAAGTCCATTTCTCCCCAAAACACACAGACTCTATTTGGGGGCCTCTATGCCAAACCAGCAATGACTGCTTTAGACTGTGAGCAAATATTATTACGATCAACTCAAAGCAATTTGATGCTGGGGTCTCTGCTTAAAGTGTTATGTGTTAAGTGTCTTGTCCCATTGTGTGCATTCTCATTGTTAATTGAGTCACCTATTGTTCATGTCTGTCTGATCATCTCTTGGAGATGATCAGACAGACAGATCATCTCTTGGTGGTCAGTGGCAGGTTGTGATAATACCCCCCTCTAGCAGTGGTGGTTAATGGCAGACTGTCATAAGAACCCCCCCCCCCCCAGTATTGGTGGTCAGCGTCAGGCTCTAATCATAACTGCCCCCCTTCCACCAACACTAGTGGTAAGTGCCAAGCTATAATTATAATCTTCCCCTGCCCCCCAACATTGGTTGTCAGTGGTATGCTTTTACATTACATCCTGCAGGATTGGTGGTCAATGGTTTTGTACCTTAACACATACTCCTGTGCAATACTCTTGCAATCAGACCAGCACTGTAGTTGTGCTGTTGGGCGGAGATCAGGTGCATTAGTGAACATGTAAGCTTGGCACAAAAATGGCACATAATTGCAGTGCTGAATGCTGGAAAGGCAGTACAGCTGGTGCAGCTGTTCACAGAGATTTGGCGGTTTCCTGAATCATCCTTGCAGATCGGAACAGAGACACTCTTCATGGCTAGGGTTTAACAGCAAGGGTTGCTAAGCTAAACCCTGAATATGGTTAACTAAAGCATAATAATACTTGTAAAATTGCTTTAATTGATGTAACATGCAGATCAAAAGTCATATATTTTATATGAATGGAATTGTAAATACATTGTAACAATTGTTACATTTTATTTACTTGATGTTGCTTGCAGTATATCTGTAAATGTCATTTATGCAGAAGCAGCTGAATTTTGACAGTGGAAATTTGCTGGTATTAGCATTGGTAGTGCTAGGGGTAGGAGAGCAGGGCATGGATGCACCCACCTCTTGTACTTCCGCTTTAAATTGATTGACAAAGGACATTATACACTATATTGTCAACGGTATTGGGACGCCTGCCTTTACACACACAAGGATTTTAATGGCCTCCCAGTCTTAGTCCAAACTCGTTGATCCATGTCTTTATGGACCTTGCTTTGTGCACTGGTGCGCAGTCATATTGGAACAGGAAGGGACCATCCTCAAACTGTTCCAACAAAGTTGGGAGCATGATATTGTCCAAAATGTCTTGGTATGCTGCCGCCTTATGAGTTCCCTTGACTGGAACTAAGGGCCAAACCCAACCCCTGAAAAACAACCCCACACCATAATTTCCCGTTAAACCAAATGATTTGAACCAGTGTACATAGCAAGATACATAGCAACATAGCGTGAAAAGTGCAAGTGCAAAATAAAAAATATTAGATAGAATGTAATGTACAATATTTTTCAAACAAATTACTGTTATAAGTCCATCAAAAATCATCTACTCAAATAAAAGTCCATATGTAGTTGATAGTGACAAAGTGCTCAGTGCTTAAGGAAATTTCCACTCAAGGTGTTTCATTGCTCAAGGTGCTCCTTATATAGAAAAAGGAGGCCTCTTACCAGATGAAGTTGATCTCCAGAGGAACAGCCAACAATGAGAGGCAATAAATAATATGAGGAAAAAATTGGTGCTTCTTACCACATTAAAGGCTAGTTCACACTTGCTTCAAAACATGGCTTCGGACACGCTTTGTTAAGGCTCTCTGAACACCAGTCAAAGCTCCTGTCACTAAATAAAATGGTTAGTATACAGTCCTGTTTACACCTTGCTTTGCTTGGTGCTTCGATGAGGCTTCAGTGGGGCTTCAATGAGGCTTTGGTGGAGTTTCGATGAGGCTTCTATGTGGCTACATGGGACTTTGATGAGGCTTCGATAATGCTTCGGTGGGGCTTCAGTGGGGCTTCAAGCAAGCTTTGCATAGACTTCTATGGAGGCTTTGAAGATGCTTTGAAGCCCCACTAAAGTGACATGGGGTATCATTTTTGAAGCAAAGCCAAAGCAAAGCAAAAGCAAGATGTAAATAGGACTGTAAGCTAACCATTTTATTTAGTGTCAGGAGCTTTGACTAGCGTTCAGAGAGCTTTAACAAAGCCTGTCTGAAGACTTGTTTTGAAGCAAGTGTAAACTAGCCGTTAATGTGTGTTGAAGCCGAAGCAAGTGTAAATGAGCCCTAAGTTGATCTCAAATTACAGAGATCAAAAGTGCACAAATTCCATCTCCAAAGTGAACTTTTTTCATTGGCAAGAGACTTCCAATATTGCACTGTCAACAATGGATAGCATGAACCCACCCTTTGGATTCAAAAAGCTGCTTTTCACAAAGGTGTCAGCAATCTTAAGTGGTTACAGGCATTTGTTGTCCTTTATTCTGCGTACACACAAGAGGAATTTCCGTCAGAAAAAGTCCGATGGGAGCTTTTCATCGTATTTTCCAACCATATGTATGCCCCATCAGACTTTTTCCGTCGAAAATTCTGATTGACTTAGATAGTGAACATGTTCTAAATTTTTCCGACGGAACGAATTACTATTGGTAAAACTGCTCGTCTGTATGCTGTTCCGACGTAACAAAAACAACGCATGCTCAGAAGCAAGTATGAGACGGAAGCTCTCGGTCTGGTAAAACTAGCGTTCATAAAGGAGCTAGCACATTCCTCACACTGCAAACTCTGTGATCTTTTAATGCAGCGCATTCTTTTGTGCTTTATAATGCTAGAAGAATTAACTTGTTTTGCTGCTGATATTCACACAGAGTTCTCACAAACGTATTTCTTTATTATTTCTCGTGATCTCATAAATAATCTTTTATTATTTTAAAGCCAGATCTCCAGAATAATGTTTTGAAATATTTTTTATAGTCATGTTTTTTTAGAATTTTTTATTTCATCAAGATCTCCTTTTTTTTGGATTATTGCAAAATTATTTTCTAATGATCTCCATAATATATATTTTTTTGGTGTGTCAAGTTACCACAATAACATTATTATCTTGTATTTTGTAACCTCAAGGAAGTTGGTTGGTGTCCCTTGTTAATTTGACATTGTATTTTTGAAATTGTACCTGCCTACTCACAGACAATCTGTCCTATTTTTATAAAAACACATAGGCAAGTATTTTCAGAAAATAAACTATGCATTTATTCTGGGTTACAAAATAAAGAGGAAGGCAACGCTGGAGAAACGAAAGTTGAAAATCGCGAATCGTCTCTCACTAAACGTTTACTAACATGAGATAAACACGAGATTAGCAGAAGGAGCCCAAAGGGTGGTGCGCTGGCTATTGCACTTCCTTTTTCTAGTCCCGTCGTACGTGCTGTACGTCACCTCATTCTAGACGGTCGGACTTGTGTTGGGACGGGTGTGACCATGTGTAGGCAAGACCGCTTAAGCGGAATTCCGTCGGAGTTCCATCGGAGAAACCTTAGGAGTTTATTCCGACGGCAAAACCAGTCGTGTGTACGCGGCATCAGAGGTAGTTTGTTCACTTCTATTTCCCTCTGGTGTCTCTTGATTTGTATTCCCCTCCTGTGAGACTCCAGGTTCAAAGTATGAGTTAATAGCTCTCTCAGAGAATGACTTGCCACTATTTTGGCTGTGCCATGGGTCTAGGTGAGGGAAAAAAAATCAGTCAGCCTTCACAACTTCCCCCAGTCCTTGCACGTTCTGGAAATGTGGGGTGGGTAATCCGGTCCAGAGTGTCTATTGTGGTCAGCAGGAGGCCACATTACACATTTTTATTTTTTAACATTTTAGCTTTACCTATACTTTAGTGCAGGCCAAACATCAGCCAATTTTCCTGCAATTTCAAGCCACTTTTGATCATAAAAACAACCAGATAGATAAATCCAACCAACCGCCACCATTTTCTATCGACTTTGTGAAATAATTAAAAGTTTTAGTGGTAGGTTAGGTTGATCGGGTTGCTTGCTCTTATGATTGCAATCTGGGTGAAATTGATTGAAATTGCCTGACAATTCTGTGTGGCCAACATTAGGGTTATAGGGAGGTGGACTGTAAACCAGTCAACATAGAGGGTGAAGTTACCTTTTAAAGACAGCTGTATTCCACATATGCAATAACATTTTTGAAAATAGCCTTCAAATGTCAGTGAACTGGTTTATTTGTGATATATTCCACAATGCTTTGCACACAGCATAACCATTGTATTTCTGTTTCAGTTCTCCAAGGTGTACGGACCAGTGTTTAGCATCTACCTGGGGTTTACCCCAGCTGTGGTAGTTCGGGGACTTAAAGATCTTAAAGAAGTTCTAGTGAATAAAGGTGTTGATTTTGCAGACAGACCTCAGAACAGACTAACTGAACTTGTAGCTGGTGGCAGAGGTAAGAATGGCATTTCAAAATCACCTAGCTTATATGTTAATTTGGGAAATGATGTGTTGAATGTTTGCTGGAATAAGAAAGGCCTCCTAAGATGCAGGTCTTGGATTAGGAAGCATGTCCTCTTTTGCTTCACCTGTAGAATTGTGGGAATGGAAGGCCACCATGCCATTGCCGAAGTTTGTAGTGGAGCAGTGGGCTGGTCTGCCATATTTGCTTCCAGTCCTCCTGGTTCAAACCATTATTATTTCAAGTACTTATATAGTGCCGTCAATTTACGCAGCGCTTTACATATATATTATACATTTACATCAGTCCCTACCCTCAAGGAGCTTACGCTCGAAGGTCCAGTGGTGGCTGGTGCTCAAAATTTTTGGGGGGGTGCAAACAAACTGAAAAATTCTGAAAAAAACCCATCAATTGCAGCCTCACTATACCATCAATTGCAGCCACTGTGCCATCAATCGCAGTCACTGTGCCTATCAATTGCCAAAAATGTGCCATCAAACGCAGCCACTGTGCCATCAAACGCAGCCACTGTGCCCATCAATTGCTGCCACAGTGCCCATCAAACGCAGCCACTGTGCGCATCAATTGCCATCCCTGTGCCATCGAACGCAGCCACTGTGCCATCAAATGCAGCCATTGTGCCATCAAATGCAGCCATTGTGCCCCATAAAATGCAGCCACTGTGCCCCATAAAATGCAGCCACTGTGCCCATCAATTGCCACCACTGTGCCCATCAAACGCAGCCACTGTGCCATCAAACGCAGCCACTGTGCCCATCACCTGCCGCCACTGTGCCATCAAATGCAGCCACTATGCTATCAAATGCAGCCACTATGCCCCATAAAATTCAGCCACTGTGCCCATCAATTGCCGCCACTGTATCATCAAACGCAGCCACTATGCCCATCAATTGCCCTCACTATGCCCATCAATTGCCGCCACTGTGCCCATCAATTGCTCCCACTGTGCCCATTGATTGCTCCCACTGTGCCCATCAATTGCTCCCACTGTCCCCCATCAAACGCAGCCACTGTGCCATATCATATGCTGCCAGTGTGCCCCCCCCGCCAGTCCGCCGTCTCGGTTGGACAGCTCCTCGATGTCTTCTCCCGTCTTCTCTTCCCGTCCTCTGCTATGATTGGACGCCTGGCATCCAATCACAGCGTCTGTCGTTTCAGCCAATCAGGTGACGGGTAACAGATCCGAGCACCTGATTGGGGGAGAGGCAATTTAGTGTTAGGAAAGGATCCATTCATTCGCTTTTCTAACACTCAGCTGAGTGCCCAGCATGGCGCTCGCAGGTCACCTTTTTTGATGCCTATTAGAGCCTATGGCTCTAATCAGGTGGTTCAAAACTACCCCCCTCTGCCGCTGTAATTCAGGCACCCTGCGCTCAGAAAAGGGTCCAGGTGCCTGAATAGGGGATGGCAGCGGCGGCCATAGATAGATTCTTGCAATGCATGGATCTATCTATTGATGCTAGGGGGGTGGCAGGAGAGAGGGGGCGGCGCCCGTGCACCCTTATGGACGCACCCCCACTGCTAAGGTCCCTAACTTACATTCATACATACTATTTAGACAGGATCCAATTAACCTACCAACATGTCTTTGGTGTGTGGGAGGAAACCCACGCATGCACAGGAAGAACATGCAAACTCCAGGCAGGTGGCATCGTGGTTGGGATTCCTCAGGTTCTTCTCCCATTTTGCTATGTAAGCAAGAGGGTTGGGTGCCAGCCTTTACAAAATTGAGGCATAAATAGTAGAGATAGTCCCTTTAGATGTGGGATACCATACAGAAGTATTTTTGAGCTAAGCAAATATGATAACTAGTGCTACAAAATATTGCCACTCCTGCATTGCACCTGTCTTATTGTTTTTCCCTCAGGTGTGGTTCTTGCTGGCTATGGCCGCTCATGGAAGGAACATAGACGTTTCACCCTGTCCATGCTGCGGAATTTTGGCCTGGGTAAAAAGTCCATGGAGAACAGGATTTGTGAAGAAAGTATATTCCTGATTAGGGAAATGAAGAAGAATAAAGGTATAACTGCTGTATAACTGTATAACTGTTATATATATTTCCTATACTATTACAGTAAATATTTACCCAAAACCCAGCAGGCTTTACTGATACTTTTAAAATTATAAATATAAAGAGTGAGATAGGCATGGTAAAACTCTGTATGCATTATAGTTAATATTCATCCTCTCCAGCATGAGATAATGCAAGTATAGCACTATCATTGTCGGAGCCGCTGTGATATTTTTTTTTATACAGTGCCTTGAAAAAGTATTCATATTTCCACATTTTGTCATGTTACAACCAAAAACCTAAATGTATTTTATTGGGATTTGATATGATAGACCAACACAAAGTGGCACATGATTGTGAAGTGGAAGGAAAATTATAAATGTTTTTCAACATTTTTTACAAATAAATATTTGAAAAGTGTGGCGTGCATTTGTGTTCAGCCTCCCTGTGTCAATACTTAGTAGAACCACCTTTTGCTGCAATTACAGCTGTGAGTCTTTTGGGGATGTCTCTTCCAGCTTTGCACATCTAGAGAGTGACATTTTTGCCCATTCTGCTTTGCAAAATAGCTCAAGCTCTGTCAGATTGGATGGAGAGCATCTGTGAACAGCAATTTTCAAGTCTTGGCATAGATTCTCGATTGGATTTAGGTCTGGACCTTGACTTAGCCATTCTAACACATGAATATGCTTTGATTTAAACCATTCCATTGTAGCTCTGGCTGTATGTTTAGGATCATTGTCCTACTGGAAGGTGAACCTCTGCCCCAGTCTCAAGTTTTTTGAAGACTCTAACAGGTTTTCTTCTAAGATTGCCTTGTATTTGGCTCCATCCATCTTCCCATCAACTCTGAGCAGCTTCCCTGTCCCTGCTGAAGAAATGTATCCCACAACATGATGCCACCACCATGTTTCACAGTGGGGATGGTATGTTCAGGGTGATGTGCAGTGTTAGTTTTCTGTCACACATAGTGTTTTGCTTTTTAGGCCAAAAAGTAACATTTTGGTCTCATCTGACCAGAGCACCTTCTTGCACATATTTGCTGTGTCCCCCACATGGCTTCTCGCAAACTGCAAACGGGATTTCTTATGACTTTCTTTTAAAATTGGCTTTCTTCTTGCCACTCTTCCATAAAGGCCAGATTTGTGGAGTGCACAACTAATAATTGTCCTGTGGACAGATTCTCCCACCCGAGTTGTGGATCTCTGCAGCTCCTCCAGAGTTACCATGGGCCTCTTGGCTGCTTCTCTGATTAATGCTCTCCTTGTTAGGCCTGTCAGTTTAGGTGCCATGTCTTGGGAGGTTTGCAGTTGTGCCATACTCTTTCCATTTTTGGATGATGGATTGAACAGTGCTCCTTGAGATGGTCAAAGCTTAGAATATTTTTTTATAACCTAACCCTGCTTTAAACTTTTCCAGAACTTTATCCCTGACCTGTCTGGTGTGTTCCTTAGCCTTCATGATGCTGTGTGTTCACTAAGGTTCTCTAACAAACCTCTGAGGGCTTCACAGAACAGCTGTATTTATACTGAGATTAAATTACACACAGGTGGACTCTATTTACTAATGAGGTGACTTCTGAAGGCAATTGGTTCCACTAGATTTTAGTTAGGGGTATCAGAGTAAAGGGGGATGAATACAAATGCACACCAGACTTTTCACATATTTATTTGTAAAAAAATTTGAAAACCATTTATTATTTTTTTTTCCACTTCACAATTATGTGCCACTTTGTGTTGGTCTATCACATAAAATCCCAATAAAATACATTTACGTTTTTGGTTGTTCAAGGGGTATGAATACTTTTTCAAGGCATTGTATGTAATCTTTATTTGTGTATAATAATCATGTAGAAGAACAAGGTGATCAAACAGCAGTATATCATGCGTCAATGGGAATCATAGGAATCATAGGAACACTTAAGGTATTTCCCTTATGTCGCCTCAAAAATTGCCTTTGATCAGAACAATAATAGAACAATAATAATAATACATGTAAAGATAACAGTGTTAAAGATAACACTGATATCGTTATTCCGGTCATTATTAGTTTCCGACTTGGACAGGAGGACCAAGTGTATATATGAAGTGGTGTGGATGTAACTATCTTAGTTTTAATATCTGCCCAATCGGTGTTAATTGCGGGTCATTCCCACCACACATGGAGGAACATACCTCATTGACTGCAGCCTCTTCATCAACAGTCCAAGGTCGAGGGATAAATTTGTGCCAGAGCAGTAAGCACACTGTACCATCGTGTCGGTAGTAATTATTCTCTTGTGTTTTAGAGTCAATAGAGCTAGAGTGGGTCAACTGGTATAAGTGCAGCAACTGCTCCTCATGAAATTCTTACTAGAGGTCAAGTTCCCATTCCCAAATGTGTGCTGGTTTCACATTGGGGGTGATTGAATAAGCATTTCATATAGTTCAGAGATCATGTGTGCAAAAGGGTCCTTAGCCTTACAGAGACGCTCAAACTGTGTGAGATAAGACATAGCTTGTATAGAATGACCGTGGATGGAGAAGAAATGGTGGAGTTGATGATAGGGCCAGAAGTCCACAGGAAAGCTCCCATACTGCTCCCTGAGGGTCTCAAGTGGGACCAGTCCCCCATTCTCCATAAATTTACTGCAACTAATGTTCACAATCTAGGTTCATGGACCAAAGATGGCTAGAAGTTCTCAAGGGGGAAACCACAGGAAGCCCCCTATTGGCACCTATGGAGATACAGGGGGTGCTAGGGAGAATAAATGGTTAAGTCTATCACAGACCTTAAGGGTATGAGCCATCAATGGGGATGTATTCTCAGACTCCGGGGCAGCCAAGGGGCGTGAGATGGATTTCTCCCAGCCATAAATTTTTTTTCAGCGAGACCCAAAGTTGAGTCAGAGCGTGAAACTGCCAGTTCAGAATCCCCTGAAGAGCAACAACCTTGTAATACTGCTGTATGTCAGCTTTACTGAGTGCCCTTGATTGCTTGGATCATTTTAGAATTTTCATAGCTATTTGCGGTTTCTGCTCCTTCCATACAAACTTTATAAACAGGTTTCTAAGCTGTAAAAAAATGGGTTTGGGTAGGGGCACAAATATCATCTGCAGGAAAAATAGTATACTAGTATACTAGGTAATACGGTCATCTTAATTATACTAGTACGCCCTAACCAAGTCACTAGGTATTTTAAGGAAGAGGATGCTCTGGAAAAGGAGAAAGCTCTTTTTAAACTGGAGGCAAAGTTGGAAATGCAGGGTAATCAGTAAAACCTCTGATTTAGAATAATTAAGTTTAAAGTTAGAAACCAAGCCAAATTCCTGTAGTTCCCCCAGGGGGTAAGGCAAAGAGGAGGCTTACCGGAGTGAGAGGGCTCACTGAGCATATGCCCATTTGAGTCCTCTCACTCCGGTAAGCCTCCTCACTAACCGGTGGTAGTTCTATTGTCTGTGTCCTTACCTCAACATTGATGTCACGTGGAATCCCACTTTTAGTTACACAATTTGTTTTTACCGTTTATTTAAAGACTGCTATGTTTATGTTTTAAAACAATTTTTGTATGATGGCACATGGACTTTAGTTTGGGTGTGAATTTCACATCTCATTTTCATTATTATTAGTTTTTGTGGTCATTGCACAGTGTACATTAGTTTGTATACATATGTATGTCAATGTTTTGAGCGCTGCACATAATTTCACTTTTTAATTAGTGAATGGTAACACCATCCTTCTGGAAATGGGTCCAGTTTTGGCTACATTTTAGTTTGTTCCTGGTTGATAAACCAGACACCTTTATTATAATTAGGCATGCAATAATGACTGGATTTCAGAAATATGTTTCCATCTGCTTACTGATCATATTTGGTATTTTTCAGATACTCTGTATGACCCGCACTTTGTCCTTGACAATGCCGTGTCCAACATAATTTGTGCCATAGTATTTGGGAGGCGCTATGACTATGATGATTCAACACTCAGAGACATTCTTAACCTTGTTCATGAACATATGAAGATGGCAACTGGGTTTTGGGCTCAGGTAAATTATTAAATCATTCCTTGGACAATATTTAATATCCTTGGAATCATTTTTAAAGTTACTGTGATGTAGTAAAATTCTTTGCCCTGCCATTTGTCTTTGAAATATTAAACCACTTCCATACCGCCGGCTGTCATATGACGTCCTTAGGTTTGAGTGGAGATATCTGAATGATGTAGAGATGATGTAGAGATATCCGAAATTTTCTGCCGGCGATTCCCTACACAGTAGAAACAATCATAGCAGCTCAGCCACTTGATTGTGTTTACAGGCAGTGGGAGGGGACTCCCCCCCTTCTCGCCGCCCTCTGGTGCCTCTACCGATTACCAGCGGTGGAAGTTTACAATTTTTTTTCACGTTTAAAAAAAAATTGGCGGGGGAGTCCCCTTCCAATCCATACTAGACCCCAAAGGGCCTGGTATGGGGGGGAGGGGAGAGTGGGTGCCTGCTTTTGACAGGTACCTGCTCCCACTTCCTGGTAAGATCGCCGCGCAGTGATCTCCGTCATTTCCGGCCCCTCCGTCTTCCCCCCGATGCCTTCTGGGACCTGTGCGTGTCCCAGAAGACGGCAGGACCATTCAGAAAGTGCAGCAAACCTTCAGGCTTCAGGTTTGCCTAACTTGCAATGCCAACGCCTGCACCTGAAGCCTATGGACAAATTGGCTTGGGGTGCCGACATTGTGGGAATCCTGGACAGGTAAGTGTCCTTATATTAAAAGTTAGCAGCTACAGTATTTGTAGCTGCTGACTTAAGTTTTTTTTCCCCACACTGGAACTCTGCTTTAAGTAACGACAGTCATGTTAAATGTTACAGTACATAAATTGCAAACAAAATCCAAATAGGCAACCACCTCTAGGCTCCTACCCAGACAAACTGGTGGCTGATAAATCCACCCACTATCCTTATTTTTCCTTCCTCAGAACTTCATGGGGGGTACAGAGTCCTATCAAGTGCAATATATATATATCCCACTCTTTACAAGAAGGTGGCACTGTTTGTGGATGTTCCATACAATCTGAATATTTTTTCAAATACACGTTGAGGTCTTACGCTATAATTAAGATCAAAAACCATCCTGGAGCAGAGCTTAAGAATAAAATTAAAAAATTCACCTCCAGGAGTGCTCGTCACTTTTAAAGAATTGTTTCTACCCCCGAAAAAAGAGAATGAAGACATATCTCTGATATGTTCCTGCATAAAATGGTAAGAAGCATAGAATGATTAGATTTTTTAGGGTTAAGTGCCCTAGGATGTTTTAGGGTTAGTGTTCACCTATCCCTTTGTATAGTGGTCTCATCAAATGTAACCATAGGAGCAATCAAACTAAAAAAAATAAGTATGGACCCAAATGTAGGAGCTTTCTTACTTGAGAACTAACACCTCTTTTCTAGCATCATATGAATATCCTTGTCTGCATATAAAATAGGTAAATTCCTCTTAATGATACTAACCACCTAAGAAAACTCTTTAGAGAAGTTGGTAAAAAAAGTCAATATGCTTTCCCTTTCCGTGTTTTATTAAAGTAAAACTAAAGGCAAAACTTTTTTTCCATATTGGTCAGAGTAAGAAAGGGTTATAACCTCTGTGTCCCATTGGGGAGATTTCCCTTCACTTCCTCTCCCAAATCCAGAACAGGAAGTAAGAGGAAATCACACCAAAGTGAAGGATTCTCTGGTTGTCACCAGAACTAGTGTCCCCATTGGATGGTTTCTCATCTCTTCGTGTTTTGGGAACAACCCAAAATGTAGGATTTTCTCTCACTTTCACTTTAGATGATAACGCTAAACTAGACAAAGAGAGAGGATGGATCTCCTTAACAGGGACACAAAAAGCAATAAACATTGACAGGTGTTAGAATCCATCTTGCCAGAAACCATGAATCAGACTGAGACAGAAGTACAGTTAAATAACACTTGTTTAATAATAATAAAAAAGGTAAACAGAGTAAATGTATTCAAAACATAGCCAGAGTTCAGGAGCTAGAACAGATAGTCAGACAAGCCAAAACATCAGGGAGCCAGAGAAGAGTGTAATAGAACAGCAAGCAGGATCTGGAGCCAGAAGGAATGTCAGCCAAGCAAGTCTTTAACAGGAACACAGGAGAGCATCTCTAGAGATGTGACCAAGGCGGAGGCAGAGATCATCTGGACTGGATGGACGACTTAAGTAGGCTGGACTGACGAGCAGGATATCATCAACAGGTGAGTCACTGTGGAGAGATTGGAGCTGGCAATTAGCCGGCAGCTGAGCAGCCAGCTTTGAGAAGGAAGGGCTGAGCCCAGCCCAGACACACTCCATCCAAAACGAAAAAAACATTTTACCTTTAATTATACATTAATAAGGAGTGGTTCTCACCTCTCTAGTGCTCTCCGTCTTCCTCTCTTAACCACTTAAAGACCAGCCTCGTTTTGGAATTTAGGTGTTTACATGTTAAAAACTGTTTTTTTTGCTAGAAAATTACTTAGAACCCCCAAACATTATATATTGTTTTTTTTTTCTAACACCCTAGAGAATAAAATGGTGGTCATTGCAATACTTTTTTAACACTGTATTTGCGCAGCATTCTTACAAGCACGCTTTTTTTGGTAAAAATTCACTTTTTTAAATAAAAAAATAAGAAAACAGTAACGTTAGCCCATTTTTTTTTATATTGTGAAAGATAATGTTACACCGAGTAAATTGATACCCAACATGTCATGATTCAAAATTGCGCCCGCTTGTGAAATGGCGTCAAACTTTTACCCTAAAAAATCTCCATAGGTGACTTTTAAAAAATTCTACAGGTTGCATGTTTTGCGTTACAGAGGAGGTCTAGGGCTAGAATTATTGCTCTTGCTCTAACGATCGCGGTAATACCTCACATGTGTGGATTGACCACCGTTTTCATATGCGGGCGCTACTCATGTATGCGTTTGCTTCTGCGCGCGAGCTCGTCGGGACAGAGCGTTTTTAAAAAAAATAAATTTATTTTTCTTATTTATTTTACATGATTTTATTTATTTTTACACTGTTTTAAAAAAAATTGTGTCACTTTTATTCCTATTACAAGGAATGTAAACATCCCTTGTAATAGAAAAAAGCATGACAGGTCTTCTTAAATATGAGATCTGGGGTCAAAAAGACCTCAGATCTCATATTTACACTAAAAATGCAATTAAAAAAAAAAAAGTCATTTAAAAAAATGACAATGAAAAAAATGTGCCTTTAAGAGATATGGGTGGAAGTGATGTATTGACGTTGCTTCCGCCCTGCAGTGTCATGCCCTTTCCCGCCACCGATAAAAGTGATCTTGCTGCGAATCCGCAGCAGAGACCACTTTTATCTTGTAGTGGATCGCCGACCGAAAACGGGGATACCGGGGTTATGGCAGCTAGCTGCTGCCATAACAACGATATCCGCCGCCTAACTTAGGACGTATATGTACATGCAGCGGTCGGTAAGTGGTTTAATAGCTGAGGTAGGGTATCTTTGTTCTTTTAAACAGACACTAATAATCAGATATACCCGAATAAAGGCTGGATTTTTAAAATAACACATGCAGTCATTTAAAGGCTGGATGTTGGGTTTTGTGTGTTAAATTTTATATTTTGTATAGGAGTCACACGATTGGCTGGCAAATATACAGGGATTCCTTATATAAGAAAGACAGATAAGGTAGAAGAGGGGGAGGGGTGTGTCTATATGTAAAAAATTATGCAAAAGTGGTAGACAGGAGCAACATTGTGAATGGGACGAGGGGGGGGGGGGTGAAATCAGTATGGGTAGAACTTCAAAGAGAAGAAGTAAGTGGGAAAATAATAGTGGGGTATGTTATAGGCCACCCAACCTGAAGGAGGAGCGGGACCTATTATTTCAGTTAGAAATGGCAGTGAGGCAGGGAAATGTCATCATAATGGGGGTCTTCAATTAAACTGATATTGACTAGGCAGAGGGGACAGCCAACTCATTAAAGGCCCGTCATTTCATGAATGTCTTATAGGACAACTTCATGTCCCAATTGGTGGATTCCCCCAACTAGAAAGAATGCTAGATTTATTAATTACGAATGATCCTAGTCAGATCTGATGTGGAAATACGGGACAACTTGGGATCCAGCGATCATAGGATGATCACATTTAACGTAAAACATAAAAAAAAGGAGGCACCAGGGTAGCGATAACAATAACAATTACAAACAACAGTAAAAATAACAAACAGCTGCAGCTAGGAGCAAGTTTATCACTCGCTCAAAGAAAGAAAGGCAAGCAAGCCTTCTTATACAATTTCTTGACCATAGAATTACATGTGGTACAATATGATTGGTTGCTAAAATCTACGTCATTGTAACTAATTATAAATCTGAAACTTGTCATACAACCAGACAAACGTATTCATTCCCAGAATTACTATATGTTCATTAACCACTTCAGCCCCGGAAGGATTTACCCCCTTCCTGACCAGAGCACTTTTTACAATTCGGCACTGCGTCGCTTTAACTGCTAATTGCGCGGTCATGCAATGCTCTACCCAAACGAAATTTGCGTCCTTTTCTTCCCACAAATAGAGCTTTCTTTTGATGGTATTTGATCACCTCTGCCGTTTTTATTTTTTGCGCTATAAACGGAAAAAGACTGAAAATTTTGAAAAAAAATGATATTTTCTACTTTTTGTTATAAAAAAAATCCAATAAACTAAATTTTAGTCATACATTTAGGCCAAAATGTATTCGGCCACATGTCTTTGGTAAAAAAAATGTCAATAAGCGTATATTTATTGGTTTGCGCAAAAGTTATAGCGTCTACAAACTAGGGTACATTTTCTGGAATTTACACAGCTTTTAGTTTATGACTGCCTATGTCATTTCTTGAGGTGCTAAAATGGCAGGGCAGTACAAAACCCCCCCAAATGACCCCATTTTGGAAAGTAGACACCCCAAGGAAATTGCTGAGAGGCATGTTGAACCCATTGAATATTTTTTTTTTTTGTCCCAAGTGATTGAATAATGACAAAAAAAAAAAAAAAAAAAAAATTTACAAAAAGTTGTCACTAAATGATATATTGCTCACACAGGCCATGGGCATATGTGGAATTGCACCCCAAAATACATTCGGCTGCTTCTCCTGAGTACGGGGATACCACATGTGTGGCACTTTTTGGGAGCCTAGCCGCGTACGGGGCCCCGAAAACCCAGCACCACCTTCAGGATTTCTAAGGGCATACATTTTTGATTTTACTCCTCACTACCTATCACAGTTTTGAAGGCCATAAAATGCCAAGATGGCACAAACCCCCCCCAAATGACCCCATTTTGGAAAGTAGACACCCCAAGCTATTTGCTGAGAGGCATGGTGAGTATTTTGCAGCTCTCATTTGTTTTTGAAAATGAAGAAAGACCAGAAAAAAAAATTTTTTTTTTCTTTTTTCAATTTTCAAAACTTTGTGACAAAAAGTGAGGTCTGCAAAATACTCACTATACCTCTCAGCAAATAGCTTGGGGTGTCTACTTTCCAAAATGGGGTAATTTGGGGGGGGTTTGTGCCACCTGGGCATTCCATGGCCTCCGAAACTGTGATAGGCAGTGAAGAGTGAAATCAAAAATTTACGGCCTTAGAAAGCCTGAAGGCGGTGCTTGGTTTTCGGGGTCCCGTGCGCGGCTAGGCTCCCAAAAAGTCCCACACATGTGGTATCCCCGTACTCAGGAGAAGCAACAGAATTTATTTTGGGGTGTAATTTCACATATTCCCATGGCATGTTTGAGCAATATAACATTTAGTGACAACTTTGTGCAAAAAAAAAAAAAAAAAAAAAAAAATTTGTCTCTTTCCCGCTACTTGTGTCACAATATAAAATATTCCATGGACTCGACATGCCTCTCAGCAAATAGCTTGGGGTGTCTACTTTCCAAAATGGGGTCATTTGGGGGGGGTTTGAACTGTCCTGGCATTTTATGCACAACATTTAGAAGCTTATGTCACACATCACCCACTCTTCTAACCACTTGAAGACAAAGCCCTTTCTGACACTTTTTGATTACATGAAAAAATTATTTTTTTTTGCAAGAAAATTACTTTGAACCCCCAAACATTATATATTATTTTAAAGCAAATGCCCTACAGATTAAAATGGTGGGTGTTTCATTTTTTTTTTTTCACACAGTATTTGCGCAGCGATTTTCAAACGCATTTTTTGGGGAAAAAACACACTTTTTTAAATTTTAATGCACTAAAACACACTATATTGCCCAAATGTTTGATGAAATAAAAAAGATGATCTTAGGCCGAGTACATGGATACCAAACATGACATGCTTTAAAATTGCGCACAAACGTGCAGTGGCAACAAAATTAATACATTTTTAAAAGCCTTTAAAAGCCTTTACAGGTTACCACTTTAGATTTACAGAGGAGGTCTACTGCTAAAATTACTGCCCTCGATCTGACCTTCGCGGTGATACCTCACATGCATGGTGCAATTGCTGTTTACATTTGACGCCAGACCACCGCTTGCGTTCGCCTTAGCGCGAGAGCAGGGGGGACAGGGGTGCTTTTTATTTATTTATTTTTTTTCTTTATTATTTTTTTGCTTTTTTCTCTTATTTTTAAACTGTTCCTTTCATTTTTTTTTTTTTAAATCATTTTTATTGTTATCTCAGGGAATGTAAATATCCCCTATGATAGCAATAGGTAGTGACAGGTACTCTTTTTTGAAAAAATTGGGGTCTATTAGACCCTAGATCTCTCCTCTGCCCTCAAAGCATCTGACCACACCAAGATCGGTGTGATAAAATGCTCCCCCAATTTTCCAATGGCGCTATTTACATCCGGCGAAATCTAAGTCATAAAATGCTCGTAGCTTCCGGTTTCTTAGGCCATAGAGATGTTTGGAGCCACTCTGGTCTCTGATCAGCTCTATGGTCAGCTGGCTGAATCACCGGCTGCATTCTCAGGTTCCCTGTTGAGACAGGAGAGCCAGAGAAAAACACGGAAGACGGTGGGGGGGGGGCATTCCCTCCCACTGCTTGTAAAAGCAGTCTAGAGGCTAATTAGCCGCTAGGATTGCTTTTACATGAAAGCCGACCGCTGGCTAAAAAGAATGATACCAAGATGATACCTAAACCTGCAGGCATCATTCTGGTATAATCACTCAAAGTCGTGAATGGCGTACCTGAAGACAAAAAAATGGTTAACAATAAAGCACAGTAAACGGTAAAGTATAAAAAATTGCATACCTGAAAAGCAAACATGATAAAACATAATAACAATAAAACATTGCAGAATAGAATACAGTAAAAAAGAGCAGAACAATAGAGAGAGAGAATAGAGAGAGAGAACAATAAAACGACAACTATTTTTTTTTATTTTTGTTTGTGTTTTTTTTTTTTTTTTACACTTTTTTTTTGTAACTGTAACTTTTATAACTGTAACCGCTTCCAGGTTCGGGTCTCTCAAAATGCGATGGCATCTTGGGAGACCCTGTGAAAGTGTGCCTAGTCTGTGCAATGCTGTACCCTACGCTAATACTCAACTAGTGAATGGTAGCGTTCAAAACATTCACCAATGCAAAGACCAGGATTGTCAGGACAGGAGGGACAATAATAGCGGGTGTCACGCCTATATCCGCGCTTGCTGCAGACACAACATCTTTTTTGGGGGGGTTCGTTGGGTAGGGGTACTCGGGAGGACATAAAGAAAATGCCTCTCATGCAGCCGACTGCATTTGGTTGGGGATGTGAATGGGGGAAGTACGGGCGCTGCAGAAGCGGTGGGTTCCCAATTAGGATTGGCGAATGCAGCAGGAAGGGCACTATGGGCACGACGGGCCTGTGTTTGTCTTTTTGGTGGCAGCGGGACACTACTTGTGCTTGCCACCTCACCAGCTTGAACTGCACTTATGGGACTCGCCACGTCACCAAGTGTTACTGCAGTGCTGGTTTGACTACGACCGGGGTGTACTAGGCCGCTGGTGCTTGCCAGTTCACCAAAACGCTACAAAAAAAAGTGACAGTGATCGATCGATACTGCACTTGGGTGGGCTGGACTGGGCTGGGCCGGGCGGAGGGGCAAAACGCAGGTGCTAGCAGGTATCTGGGCTGATCCCGCTAACACTGCGTTTTTGGGAACCCTAAACTGCTGGGGACGCCAGTATAGATCTGATCGGATCAGATATTGATGCGTTCAGATACTATACCACTAAGGGAGGTGTACGGTGCGCGTACGGTGCGTGCATGGGTGTTCGCGGTACTGGTGCTAATCTGACGCTGCCTAGGGCGACGCATATCACCGCCGGGCGATCAGGGGGCTAAACCTTTTTTCGGTAATAAACGGCGGGTGCCCTGACACTATAAAAAATAAACAAACTAACCAGCGTCACCCGTAACGGTTATACGGTGATCAGTGGTAAAAGGGTTAACTAGGGGGCCATCAAGGGGTTAAAACATTTATTAGATAGTATATGGGGGTCCCTGTCGCTATAAAACACTGACGGCGAACCTAAATATTTACGTCCCTAACTAGCGTCACCAGCGACACTAATACAGCGATCAGAAAAATGATCGCTTAGCGACACTGGCGACAGGGGGTGATCAAGGGGTTAAAACTTTATTAGGGGGGGGTAAGGGGGGTACCCTAGACCTACAGGGGGCTAAACTTTTATTTGGTAATAAACGGCGGGTGCCCTGACACTATAAAAAATAAACAAACTAACCAGCGTCACCCGTAACGGTTATACGGTGATCAGTGGTGAAAGGGTTAACTAGGGGGCAATCAAGGGGTTAAAACATTTATTCGGTAGTATATGGGGGTCCCTGTCGCTATAAAACACTGACAGCGAACCTAAATATTTACGTCCCTAACTAGCGTCACCAGCGACACTAATACAGCGATCAGAAAAATGATCGCTTAGCGACACTGGTGACGGGGGGTGATCAAGGGGTTAAAACTTTATTAGGGGGGGGTAAGGGGGGTACCCTAGACCTACAGGGGGGTAACAGTCACTACCCTAACACTGCTAACTGTCACAAACTGACACTATGCAGTAATCAGGAAAAAAAAAAAAAAAAAAAAAAAAAACCTGCTTGGTGTCAGTTTGTGACAGGGGGGGGGGGTGATCGGGGGGCGATCGGGGGTGTAAGGTATGCCTGGCATGTTCTACTGTGTGTGTGTGAGTGTTGGTGCACTTACATGTCATCTCCCCTCGGCGCTGGAACGGAAACTCCCGAGCCGAGGAGAGATGACATCACATCCTCTGCCTCTGTGTACTATACAGAGGCAGGGGATGTTTGTCATTGGCTGGGAGCGATCGCGAGGGGGGGGCCACGATCGGATGGCCTCCCCCTCGTCTCCCATCGCTTCCAACCAAATGCCGACCGCAGCTGGCACCGGGGGGGGGTCCGATCGGACCCCCCACCCGCGGGAAGGCAATCACGTTTCAGGTACGTGATTTTGCCTGCCCGTGCCGCTCTGCTCACGTATATAGGCGTGAGGCGGTCGGCAAGTGGTTAAAATGATTTATAACTGTTTTTGTCTATGGTTCTACCCATTAAAATACTTGTATAGCGACAATATGGTACCCAGTCATGTTAAATCAAACCCTCCTTGTCCTGATAAGACTTTACCAACTCAAGGACAAAAGATTTATGACTTTGGGAAAATGAACTTTCAGTTTCAGTTTCAGGGTCTTAGCAATCTTCTAATAGCCTAGGCCATCTTTGTGTAGAGCAACAATTAATTTTTTCAGATCCTCAGAGTTCTTTGCCATGAAGTGGCATGTTGAACTTCCAGTGACCAGTATGAGAGAGTGAGAGCGATAACACCAAATTTAACACAAATTTAACACACCTGCTCTCCATTCACACCTGAGACCTTGTAACACTAACGAGTCACATGACACCGGGGAGGGAAAATGGCTATTTGTGCCCAATTTGGACATTTTCACTTAGGGGTGTACTCACTTTTGTTGCCAGCGTTTTAGACATTAATGGCTGTGTGTTATTTTGAGGGGACAGCAAATTTACACTGTTATACAAGCTGTACACTCACTACTTTACATTGTTGCAAAGTGTCATTTCTTCAGTGTTCTCACATGAAAAGATAGAATAAAAAATTTACAAAAATGTGAGGGGTGTACTCATGTTTGTGAGATACTGTATATATATATATATATATATATATATATATATATATATATATATATATATAATATATATGTAAATAACCCTTTCATGACTAAGCCTAATTTTGAAATTTGGTGTTTACAAGTTAAAATCCGTATTTTTTGCTAGAAAATTACATAGAGCTCCCAAATTTTATATGTTTTTTTTTAGCAGAGAATATAGAGAATAAAATGGCGATTGTTGCAATATTTTATGTCACACGGTATTTGTGCAGCGGTGTTTTAAACGCAACTTTTTGGGAAAAGGGACACTTTCATGAATTAAAAAAAAAAACAAACAGTAAAGTTACCCCAATTTTTTTGTATAATGTGAAAGATGATGTTACGCCGAGTAAATAGATACCAAACATGTCACGCTTTATAATTGCACGCACTCGTGGAATTGCGTCAAACTACGTTACCTAAAAATCTCCATAGGCGATGCTTTAAATTTTTTTACAGTTACCAGGTTAGAGTTACAGAGGAGGTCTAGTCCTAGAATTATTGCTCTCGCTCTGACGATCGCGGCGATACCTCACGTGTGATTTGAACACCGTTTACATTTTTTTTTTCTTATTTATTTTATTCAATTTTATATTTAATAATTGTGTTTTTTTTAAAAAAAAATTTTGATCACTTTTATTGCTGTCACAAGGGATGTAAACATGAGTGAGTGAAAGAAACTCATAGGAAGTCCAGGGTTCCCAGACTTTGAGATATTTGGCATGTGAGTCAATCACAATGCTAGACATCTGCTCATGAAACATCAAGGCAGTCATACGTGACTTCACCCCTGAAAGGCAACGCGCTGAGTCTTCCAGGCCTGAGCTATGGTCTGTTTAGCAGATATAAAAGGATAAGTAGCCAGCTTCTGCTGGGATGCGTATAGGCCGGGAATCAGGCAATGCAATAGTAGCCAGCTTCTGCTGGGATGCGTATAGGCCGGGAATCAGGCAATGCAAACTTTTCGTCCCTGCGGACCATTATATCGAAGAAGGTCTAGAGCAGGTCGAAAATCCTGGACCAGAACCCCACCAGACTCGGGCAGGACCACAAGGTATGCAGGACCTCTCCCCTTTGCCCGCAGTTACGAAAGCATTCATCACTACTCCCCGGGTAAGCATGGGCGACCCGGACCCAGTACCACCTAAAAAAAAACGTATACGTGGCTTTGAGCGTGCTTGTATTAAAAGAACATTGTGCACTTGTTTTCCAAGCCTTACTCCAGTCCTCTAAGTCTATTGGGGACTGGTGTGACACATAGGAGAGGGATGCTGATGACGTGCGTCTGTACAAAGATGCGTAGATGGCCGAGATAAGGCCAGGGGCCCCTGGGGCATGCTGGCATGCATGTTCGAAGAAGGTTTTTTGATAGGGGTAGGTGGACGTGCGGCGCAGGGCTGAAATACAATGTTTTAGTTGAAGAAAGCGAAAATGCTCCCTGGCTGGAGCCTTGTGTGTCTCACAAATGGCCTCCCAAGACGGGAAGGAGCAGAAGGAGAAAAAATCTTGGACCCGCATGAAGCCATGGGAGAGCCACCAGGAAAATGCCCAGGGTTCCGTCAAATCTAGGGGAAAGAGGGGGTTATGCGTGAATGACAGCAGGGGCAGAAAGGAAGACATTAAATTACTCGAGTAGCGGACTGAATCTTATACCCTTAGACTATGCAACATCATGGGGCTCAAGGAGGGGGGACGTGATTTATGAGGAAACCAAAGCAAGGCCTGTATTGAATATGGATCACAGTTGGGCAGTTCAAGCAACACCCAAAAAGGGACATCCGAGACCGCGTGAAGCATAGCCAGCGGGGAGATCTGCACTGCCGCATAGTATCTAGAAACGTTAGGGATCCCCAAACCCCCCCTGTAGCCTATGAACATATAGAGTGGATCTGGAAACTCTGGGGCGTTTCTGGGTCCAGATAAATCAGACCTACCGTTGAGAGAGGGGTCTATTGTTGCTGGCTACTGGGAGATCTATTGTTGTTGGGGTGGATCTATTGTAGCTGGGGGAGGCAATTGTTGCTGGGGGGTCTAGTGTTCCTGGGAGAGCTATAGTTGCTGGGGGGATCTATTGGTGCTAGGGAGATCTATTATTGCTGAGGGGTCTATTGTTGCTGGGAGAGATCTATTTTTGCTAGCTGGGTCTATAGTTGCTGGGAGGGATCTATTTCTGCTAGCTGGATCTATAGTTGCTGGGAGAGATCTATTTTTGCTAGCTAAGTCTATAGTTGCTGGGAGGTATTTATTTTTGCTTAGGGGGGTCTATTGTTGCTGTAGGGGCTCTTTTTTATTGCTTTTTGTTTGCAAATTTCATAGAATCATATCAAGCACCAAATAATATTTGGTTTTGTATTGTCTTAAAGGGACGGTGCTTGGAGGTGGGTAGGGGGTGGAGACAAGGGATCCTAGATTGTAAGCTCTAACGAGCAGGGCTCTCTGATTCCTCCTGTATTGAATTGTATTGTAATTGTACTGTCTGCCCTAATGTTGTAAAGTGCTGTGTAAACTGTCGGCGCTATATAAATCCTGTATAATAGTAATAATAATAATAATGACTTGAAAGGGTGGAGTACCTGCACCTATTCTATGAGAAAAAAAGCCCTGGATATAGCACATATAATAAGATGTTTGTACTGTTTTTACCAAGCATCACTCTTCACTATTCTTTTTAGAGAATAAAAAATATATAAATTTGGAGTTCCCTTTTACCAAATAAATAAACCCCACTGCTATCTTTGTTAATACTACTAAGTAGGCAAATATATAAAGATGATAGTACGTAATACTGTACAATAAGATAGGGACATGACAAAATAAACAACAAAAGCTACAAGGGAGAATAAGCACCCTACTTACAAGAGTGATACGCTAAATATAAAATGCACCTTTTACTACTGCAGTCCATAATATAAAAGACAGAATACCTATTATAATCTACAATTTATATTCTAATAAAATATAGACCTATTCACATGATACACAATTCCCTTTTTAGAAGCATTAAAAATAAAAATTAACAAATGTTTAAGAATAAGAAAATATTCTGAGATTTTCTGCTCAGCTCATCAAGTTTCTGTCTAAAACAGCAGAAAGAGGGCACCTGGGTCAGTGTGATAGTAAAAGCAAGTAACACTTTATTCAGATACACTTACATTAAACAGTATCTTGCAAGCTGCACACAGGGTGGATGTGGATCACCAATCAAGCCATCAGCCATCACAAGGGATGAGATGACCACTGTGGGGATAAGCTCAGACCTGCCATATGGTGTATGGTGTATAACCAGCAGTGTCTCCAGCCGGTGACTGTGTGTGCAATCCCCATCCACCTGTCAATCCATCCGTCCTGTGGACTTCTCCTTGCTATCCCTTACTACTATGGACTGTATGGACTAGCTCCTATTAATTTATTTTGGGTATATCTTGTTGTCCCCCCCCCCCCCCTATTATTGATCCCTCATGGTCCACCTTATAGCTGCCAGTGAGTGCTGACTTGCACACTACCTGACAGTTCTGTGTGATATATTGCAAGTTTCTGTCTAAAGTCACCAGACATAACTCCCTAAACATGCCCCTTAGAGAGATACAGTATGTTTCTTTTCTAAGTAGTGGACTTAAAAACTTAAAATGAACTATCCTAATAAACTTTCAACCAGTAAACTTGTGACTGTCTTACAAAAAATACCAGCATGAAAAGCAAAGAGGCCATCTAGAGTTCAACATTTAGAAATGAAGATTTTCTATATTTATGGAATAATATAATATACATTAATAAAGACTAATAACTATTGCTTTAATATTGAATAATATTATTGATGATAAGACAACTACTATATAATAATAATAATAATATGAATATCATAATAATTAATGATGATAATTATAATAATAATATATACAAATTAATATGAAATACATAGGTTAATATGGAATTCTACAACATTACACCCGAGAGTCCTCAGAGAACTCAGTCAGGTTATAGCCAGACCATTGTTCCTGATCTTTGTGGACAGCATACAAAGCCAATGTGGTACCAATATTCAAAAAAGAACAGAGACAAATCCCTGTAAACTACAGACCAGTCAGCCTAACATTAATCGTTGGTATTAGAGGGGATGATAAGAGATTATATCCAAAAATTTACTGAGGAAAAAAATATCATAAGTAGTTATCAGCATGGGTTTACGAAAGGTCGTTCTTGCCAGACCAATCTGCTAACATTCTACGAGGACGTGAGCTGCCAGGCCTGTGGATTTAATGTATCTGAATTTTGCAAAGGCATTCGATACAGTCCTCTATAAGCGCTTATTCTACAAGATGAGGTCCGCAGGCATGGGATATAAGGTTTGTTCTTGGGTAAAAAACTGGTTTCTGAGGCGTGTCCAAAGGGTAGTGATAAATAATGTATACGCTGACTGGTCTGGAGTGGTAAGTGGGGTACCCCAAGTTTCTGTCTTGGGACCTATTCTGACACGTGGAGGTGAGCCTGACGTGCAGAGGGAGACCTCTCATACAGCTCTGGTTCCGAGATCACTGGAGTGGGAACAGTGACCCTCGGAGCACAGCAGGGTAGGAGAGCCTGCAGGGTTTGCTTGGCTGGAGACAATGTCCGCTTGGCAGAGACAGGAACAGGCTTGATTGCTGCGGATGCAATAATGCTGAGAAGTAGCAGGCAGGTGTGCACAGATGCAGGACTTGCAGACAGATGCGCACGGATGCAGGACTTGTAGGCAGGTGCGCACGGATGCAGGACAGCAGGCAGATGCGCACGGATGCAGGACTTGCAGACAGATGCGCACAGATGCAGGACTTGTAGACAAGTGCGCACGGATGCAGGACAGCAGGCAGGAGCAGGGTCAGACAAGCCAGGTCACAGCAGCGGATCAATAAGACAGAAGCAGCAGGCAGAGAATGGTCAAAGCTCAGGCAGGATCGGCAACGGGAGATCAGACAAACAGGAGCACAGAGCAGGTCAAAGGCAAGCCAAGGGGTCAGGATTGGAGACAGCAGCGAGGTCAGGAAAAGCCGGGCAACACTGGATCAGATGCAGGTTCAGGATCGGGTACAGGATGAGCTGCTGATCAGACAGCAAGGATGCATTCTGAAGAGGCCCCTTTTAAAGATCACAGGGCACCAAAGCTGTGTTACTGTGCGCGCGTCCGCAATCTGAGCACAAGCATGCGCATTGGCGCGCGTCTCTTCACTGCTGAATGCCTGTGGACTGCAACATATCCCAATGGACCTGTGCGCCCGTGGCCAGTTTCAGAGCCATGCGCAGTACGTCCATGACAGATTCTATTCAATTTATTCATAAATGATATAGAGGATGGGATAAATAGCTCAATCTCAGTTTTTGCGGACGACACAATATTATGCAGGGCAATAACTTTACATCAGGATATAGAAATTTTACAGAAAGACCTGAACAAAATAATAGAGTGGGCCAATACATGGCAAATGAGGTTTAATGTGGAGAAATGTAAAGTAATGCACTTGGGGGCAAAAAACATAAATGCAAATTACTCACTAGGGGGAGAACCGCTGGGAGAATCGAGGATGGAGAAAGATCTGGGGGTCCTAGTAGATGACAGATTGAGTAATAGCATGCAATGTCAAGCTGCACCTACCAAAGCCAGCAGAATATTAGCATGCATAAAAAAAGAATATGCTCCAGGTATAAAACTATAATCCTACCACTTTATAAAACTCTGGTTGGACCACATATGGAGTATTCTGTGCAGTTCTGGTCACCAGTCCTCAGAAAGGATGTGCTGGAACTGGAGAGAGTCCAAAGAAGGGCAACAAAGCTAATAAGGGGACTGGAGGACCTCGATTATGAGGAACGACTGCAAGCACTAAATCTATTCTCACTGGAGAAACGACGCTTGAGAGGAGATATGATAGCGATTTACAAATACCTCAATGGTGATCCCAGCATAGGAAAAAACTATTCAGTCTCAAGGAGTGTAATGCCGCGTACACACGAGCAGACTTTGTCTGGCGGACTTTTCGACGGACTTTACGACGGAATTTCCGAATGAACGGACTTGCCTACACACGATCAACCAAAGTCCGACAGATTCGTACGTGATAACGTACGACCGGACTAAAACAAGGAAGTTCATAGCAAGTAGCCAATAGCTGCCCTAGCGTCGGTTTTTGTCCGTCGGACTAGTATACAGACGAGCGGACTTTTCGATTGGACTCGAGTCCGTCGGACAGATTTGAAACATGTTTCAAATCTAAGTCCGTCAAACTTTTGAGAGAAAAAAGTCTGCTGGAGCCCACACACAATCGAATTGTCCGACGGACTCAGGTTCGCCGGACCAAGTATGCCGTAAAGTCCGATCGTGTGTACGCGGCATAAGAGGACATGGGGACACATTATGAGATTGGAGGAGAAGTGGTTTAACCTTAAACTGCGCAGGGGGGTTTTCACTATCAGGGCAAAAAGGGTGTGGAACTCTCTTCCACAATTGGTGGTGGCTGCAGGGAGTATGGGTATTTTTAAGAGACTCTTGGATGTGCATCTTAAAGAACACAACATTTAGGGATATGGGAAATAATTATAGATACTAACACATGTGCACCTACACAGGTTGAACTGGATGGACTATTGTCTTTATTCAACCTTACCTACTATGTAACTATGTAGTCTATGCTTTGCACCAAAGTGGGATACAACTGAAAAGAAAGAGGAACAGGGGCATTTGGGAGCTGTAGCAATGCCTTTGTAAGCCACAGAGTAAGTAGAATTTACACTAACCAGGGCCTGTGATGACAGCTTTAAAAGTAATACAAAAAAAATGTGTGAGGTTATATCTTACAACATTGTTTGGTGTTCCTTGATATATTTAAAGAGGTAATTTGATTGAGTCCCATGGTTGGCTGTTTTCCCATTGAATTAAATTAAGCATTGTTACATTATTTTCCTTCAGCTCTTTAATGCATTTGGATTTGTCAGACATCTTCCTCTACCACATCAGAAGATTTTCAGAAATGTAAAGATAGTTTTTGGGTTTCTCAAAGAAGTTCTAGAGGAACACAAAAGAACCAGAGTGCCTGGACAACCCAGAGACTACATCGACTGCTACCTAGAAGAACTGGATAAGGTAGAGTAATTATTTATCATGAAATCAAGCTGACAATGTGTTTTGTTTATGAGTTGGTATTAACATCTGAATTTTAAATGAATATAAAGCCTCGATAAATTACTTGATAGCAGGGTTGTTTCTATTATAGTGTGAGAACCTATGTTAGGTGGCATTTACTTATATGGCATAGATTAAAATGAATCAGGAGATAACAGCACTGAGTTTCAGGCCAGGGTATCCTTTGGTGCAGATGGGGCAAGCTTATTGCAGAGGATCCTGGCACAAGAGAAGTAAATATGCAAACACGGGTTAAAGCGGTATTAAACCCAAAACCAAAAATGTAATATATTGCAGCTTACCAATCATTAGATTGGTGGCTGCATCAGTTTTCTTTTTTTATGCTTTTTTCCTTCTGTTTTCCCCTGGTGACCTGGCCAGTAACACACTTCCTGCAAGATACAGACAACACACTGGATGAATGAGCACAGGGGGTAGATCTGGACAGCAGAATTATCAGTCTGTTGGGAGGGAAGTGTAAGGCCGCGTACACACGGGCAGAATTTTTGACCAGACTTGTCCGACAGACTTTCCAGTGGACTTTCGACTTGCCTACACACGATCACACCAAAGTCCGACGGATTCGTACGTGATGGCGTACACCGGACTAAAATAAGGAAGTTGATAGCCAGTAGCCAATAGCTGTCCCAGTGCCGCTTTTTGTCCGTCGGACTAGCATACAGACGAGCGGATTTCTGGGTCCGGCGGAGTTACGACGTAAAGATTTGAAACATGTTCCAAATCTAAAGTCCATCAGATTTGCGACTGGAAAAGTCCGCTGAAGGTCCGGTGAAGCCCACACACGATCGGATTGTCCGCCGGATTTGGTCCGTCGGCATCCGTTGGACAAGTCCGGTCGAAAAGTCTGACCGTGTGTACGCTGCATTAGATGGCATACTAAGGTCTGGCGGGCTTTTGGGAAGAAGTCCGCCGGAAAAGTCCGCCGCCGCCCACACACGGGCGGATTGTCCGGCACACTCTGGTCCGCCGGACCAAGTATGCCGGAAAGTACGCGGCATTAGAAGATTTCAATACAGTAACACATTGAAAATAAACTCCAGCTAATACTTTATAATCAGTTACAACATACAGCTTTTCCTTTTCGGGATTAAAGTTTTACATAAATAAAAGCTGATAATTTTAAGCACCCTTGCCAGTGTTAAATAGCATCCCTATAACTGAAAGAGAGCTTTTCTGTTTGTAAAACAACAGGCTTACTGTCTGTATCACCAGATAAAAATAAGACCCCATTCACACAGGGGCAACACGACTTGCAGGTCGCCTCACCGAGGCGACCTGCACACGACTGCCCGGGCGACTTGCAAAACGACTTCTGTATAGAAGTCTATGCAAGTCGCCCCAAGTCACCCCCGAAGTCGTACAGGAACCTTTTTCTAAGTCGGAGCGACTTGCGTCGCTCCCCTTAGAACGGTTCCATAGCACAGAACGGGAGGCGACTTGTCAGGCGACTAGGTCGCCTGACAAGTCGTCCCTGTGTGAATGGGCTCTAAAAGAATGAAAGCCTTAAAAAAGGAAACAAATATAGCCATCACCTCTAGGAATTGGTAAACTGCAATCTAATGAATGTTTGCTTTTGGGTTTAGTGTTAGGGTTGATCTTACAAGAAGGGTTAATGTCAGGGTTACAGAGAGGCTTAACGTTAGGGTTTTGAAATGGGTTATGCCCCGTACACACGGTCGGACATTGATCGGACATTTCGACAACAAAATCCATGGATTTTTTCTGACGGATGTTGGCTCAAACTTGTCTTGCATACACACGGTCGCACAAAGTTGTCGGAAAATCCGAACGTTCTGAAAACTCCAGAGTGACAAAATGTGAGCTTGACAAGGATTATGAAAGGCCTGGGGCACTCTGGCATAAAACACAAAAACAAGTTCTGCGGAGTGCGTAGCAAGATGATCGGTATGTATGGCGAGATTTTTGGCTAACAGTGGGAGGGTCTTAAAGGGGGATGATTAAACAGAATCTGTTCCTACTCGCTATACACTGTACACTGCACACATATAACAGTACCCACAAAATACTCCTAGTTGCTTTACCACAACTGACAGCTTCTCAGGACAAAGGATAATTTTTTAAAACTTTAACATTTATATTGCATATGCTTTTATGCACAAAAAAAGGATATCATTTAATCTGACTGAGCCAACCTTAAAGAAGTACTTCATTAAAACCAGCAACTGTTGCGACAATGAACACCATGGTCAAGACTATGTAATGTACAAGTGGAAAAGTTCGGGACTTTAGATGAAGCATATGACAGACTAGATTAGAAAACTAGAATAGCAAAAATGTATAAGCATATTTATTGTCAGAAAGTATATCTAGCACATAATAATATACATGGACTATGTAATGTACAACATAATGCTTAGAGTACAGGGGTCAGGAGTAAGTAACATGCAAAACAAGACTGGAGCAGTCAGGATGACCCCTCTTTTCACATCAGAGTCCCCTTATATCAAAGTCCCCAGCATTTTCCTATACATTAGGGTTCCAAGAGTCCCTCCTTACGTCAGAGTTCCCCCTTACATTACAGTCCACAGACTTCCTCCTTACACACCAGTCCCCAGAGGTCCTTCTTACATCAGAGTACCCAGAGTTCACCTTTACATTAGAGACAGGACTATCCCCTACAGTGCAAGGGGGACCCTAAAATGAAGGGGAACGCTGTGGATGCAAAAAGGAACTCTGATGACAGGGGGCCTCTGGTCACCATAGCCCCCCCCCCTTACACAAGAGTCCTTACAGCTGATTCCACAGAGTTCCCCCTTACATCAGAGTCGTCAGAGTTCTCCTTTACATCATAGTCCACAGATTTACCCCTACATCAGAGCCTACAGGGTTACAGTTTAAGGGGGAACTCTGCTGTAAAGGGGGATGCAGCGGACCATGATGTAAGAGGAAATGGTGTGGACTCTGGTGTAAAGGGAACTATGATGTAAGGTGGTCTCTGGTCACCAGAGCCCCCCCTTATATCAGAGTCTGCAGAGTGTAAATGTAAAGGGGTCCAGAGGTGCAGGGTGCTGTATAATGTAAAGGGGTCCAGAGATACAGGGTGCTGTCTAATATAAATGTAAAGGGGTCCAGAGATGCAGGGTGCTGTGTAATGTAAAGGGGTCCAGAGGTGCAGGGTGCTGTGCAATTTAAAGGGATCCAGAGATGCAGGGTGCTGTGTAATGTAAAGGGGTCCAGAGGTGTAGGGTGCTGTGTAATGTAAATGGGGTTCGGAGGTGCAGGGTGCTGTGTAATGTAAAGGGGTCCAGAGATGCAGGGTGCTGTGTAATGTAAAGGGGTCCAGAGGTGCAGGGTGCTGTGTAATGTAAAAGGATCCAGAGCTGCAGGTGGCTGTCTAATGTAAAGGGGTCCAGAGGTGTAGTTGTGGAGAGGGGGTACACAGTAGTGACAAAGAGATATTGGGGGATGCAGAGGTATGCAGGGGGCACAGTGGGGTGTTTTTACATTTTAACATGGGGGGGTTGCCAGATATAGGATCCACCCTGGGTGCCAGATGCTCTAGGTATGCCCCTGCCAGTGCCCATGAAATGCAGCCTTACCAGTACTCATGGAATACAGCCTTACCAGTGCCAATGAAATGCAGCCTAACCAGTGCCCATGGAATACAGCCTTACCAGTGCCCATGGAATATAGCCTTACCAGTGCCCATGGAATATAGCCTTACCAGTGCCCATGTAATGCCCATGGAATACAGCCGTTCTAACAGAGGCCCTCTTGGTGTCTGTTAAATTAGATTCTGTTACAGCCCCCACCAGGCCCCATTAGAGACTACAATGGAGTCTAATAGATCCTGGAGGTGGGTCTATCTAACAGAGGCCCTCTCTGAGTTCATTGGAGAGTCTCTGACAGATAGAGTCCCCCCCAGGCCCAATGAGAGACTACATTAGAGTGTCACTGAACAACAGTAAAAATAAACAATATTATATTAATAGCCCTTTGATGCCCAGACCCAGCCCTAGAATACTTCACTTACCTTAAATAATGTGTGCTGGGGCTGGTTGCTGGTCCTGATTCCTGGCTGCTGGCCCTGGGGTCTGGCTTTTGGGGCTGGGTCCTGGTTTATGGGGCCTGGCTGCTGGGCCCTGGGGTCTGGGCTGCTGGTCCTGGGATCTAGCTGCTGGGCCCCTGGGGTCTGGCTGCTGGTGCCTGGCTGCTGGGGCCTGGGGTCTGGCTGCTAGGGCCTGGGTTCTGGCTGCTAGGGCCAAGGGTCTGGCTTCAGGGGCCAGGAATCTGGCTGCTGGAGCTGGGCTGCTGGTCCTGGGGCCTGGCTGCTGGGGCCTGGGGTCTGGCTGCTGGGGCCAAGGGTCTGGCTGCTGGGGCCTGGGGTCTGGCTGCTGGGGCCAAGGGTCTGGCTGCTGGGGCTGGGCTGCTGGTGCCTGGCTGCTAGGGCCTGGGGTCTTGCTGCTGGGGCCAAGGGTCTGACTGTTGGTCCTGAGGTCTAGCTGCTGGGGACTGGGGTCTGGCTGCTGGGGCCAAGGAACTGGCCCCACCCTTGGCCCCAGCAGCCAGACCTCAGGCCCCTGGCTGCTGGAGCTGGGCTTCTGGTCCTGGAGCCTGGCTGCTGGAGCCTGGCTGCTGAGGCCTGGGGTCTGGCTGCTGGGGCTGGGCTGCTGGTGCCTTGCTGCCAGGGTCAAGAGTCTGGCTGCTGGGGCCTGAGGTCCAGATGCTGGGGCCCGCGGTCCGGCTGCTGGGGCCCGTGAGACATCCCAGTCAGAGAATTCCCCAGAAGAAAGCGGACTGGCGGGGGCAGAGAGAAGACTGGGCGCAGTGATCTGCAGGCTGTAGCAATTTAAAAAAAAAAACTTTCCCCAGTCAAGCGGACTCTTTCTACACATCATGCCCAGGGGAATGATATAGAAGAGGCTGGGCTGTCATGTACTTGTCGCACAGGTAATTACCGTGCGGCAGCATCCGAAAGTTGAGAAAGAGTCTGCTTGACTGGGGAAAGTTTTTGTTTTTTAAAATTGCTACAGCCTGCAGATCACAGCGCCCAGTCTTCTCTCTGCCTCCACCCACCCCCTTCCTACCCTGCTGAATTGTCTGGACCCCACCTAAAAAGTAGTCCCATGCAGCAGCCAAAGCAGGCTGGGGGCAGCAGTATGGGCTGTCCCAACCCCCCCCCCCCCCCGCGTCTGCTCATAGTGCCTGGGCGCGGTGCACCCCTGTCTTCTGTCTTTGGCTGAGTGACAGGCCCAGCCGGGAGATCGCCCATCCCTCGCGAGATACCTGGAATGTCTGCTGTATTAATATAGGAGTACTATGATACAGGTGCCACTTTTGCCAGTCAGTGGTGGTCATTGTGGCCTACTACAATCTCTGGAGAGTGATGGGAGAAATTCATGTATGTGGCAGATAGTTCTACACCCACAATTCTGTATAGAAACCGTATTTTCATTATTTGGATCATAGGCCTCACTATTTGAGTTTTTTTATATTCATCGTTCATCGTTATAAATGAGAATAGAAAAATAAAATGAGATCTAAGCTAGACCACAGGCCACTTACCAATCTCACGTTTCATTATATGGAGAACGTCTCCACAGAAGGCAGTCTCCTCATGTACTTGTAATATCTTTCTGTTTTCTACTCAGGATAATCAAGATGGTTACAAGTCAACTTTTGATGAAGAAAATCTGTTTACGTGTATGGTAGATCTCTTTGTTGCCGGGACAGAAACCACAACTTCCAGCCTGGAGTGGACTCTACTGTACATGATGATGTATCCAGATATTCAAGGTAGAGATATTCAAGCCAGTCTTTAAGTTTTGTATATTTCACTAACTTCCTTGTCTTTAATCACTTGCTTACTGTGCGCTTTTTACCCCCTTTCCTACCCAGGCCAATTTTCAGCTTTTGTATTTGCTCGGTCAAGCAACACTGTACCTCAAATTTTATTTTTTTTTTTTAAACAGCTAGAACTTTCTTTAGGTGGTATTTATCACCATTGGGTTTCTTATTTTCTGCTAAATAAACACGTTTCTGTTATAAAATTTTGTAAATAAAATAAAAATTAATTTTTCTTCTTCACTGATGGGCACTGATGGGACTGATAGGTGGCACTTATGGGCACTGAAAGGCAGCACTGAAAGGCACTGATTGGCATCACTAAAGGGCTTTGATTGGCTTCACTTATGGGCATTGATTGGCATCACTGCTGGGCACTGATGGACCTGCACTGAATCAGGGCACTGATGACCAATGCCCTGATTATCTGTGCAGATCTTCCCTGTGAGGAAATGCCGCAGAACGACGCTGTCAGTGTGAGGAGAGGAATACCAATAACTGGCATTTCTTTCTTTACATGTGATCAGCTGTGATTGGACACAGCTGATCACATGGGTAAAGAGCCTTGTCATCGGCTCTTTACCTGGATCGGTGATGCCGCTGTATGCCAGGGACAGAGTGCACCACAGACCGCCTTACTGCGTGCCCCCCGTGGGCACGCAAGTGTGGCAAGACATCATATGACGTCATCCCAGAACAAGAGTGCTCCCGGCAGCCTATGATTTGACAATATGGTGGGTGTGAAGCAGTTAAAGGAAAGGTACAGTCAAATCTCGTTTGGCTGTACTTCTTCTGTGGATCACAGGATTGCAGTTCATTCTGCACTCCTGTGACCTGTTTCCAGCAGTTGGCTGACGTCACAGAGCCGGTCCAGGCTGGGGACTGATTGTGACCATATGGTCGGGATCCATCCTGACGCCTAGACTGGCACCCGGCTTAGCCTCTCAGCGAGCTGCTGAGAGCCTGAGCCAGCCGCTCCCACCCCCTCTACTGCCCACTGCTCCAGTGAATGGGGGGGGGGGCTTAGAACAGACAGATAAACACACATTTATGGTGATTGCAGCAGCCGGATAGTTTTTTTTGTTACACAGCACACTTTTGGCATTGCATAAGTATTATTGTTTTTGTTCAGTTTTTTTTTTTAAGTTTCAAAATAGTCCTGGTCTTCAAGTGGTTAATGTTTCTAGCTTCCAGATCATGCTCCAGAGGCCACTGAGAGGCAGTGAGGAAGCGATGCCATACCTCCTCACTGCCTGTTTTAACCCAATTTTTGCTGACAATTGTTCCGCATACATTGCGCAGTGGTGGGGGCCGTGGGCGCTTCTCCATTGACTTGCATAATTAGCTTTTAGCAGACTTTGCCAATCGCTACATGTCGGGTCAACTGTCTTAGCTGCAGCCGCGAAGCATAGTGGCCAAGACATGTAAACCTCTCCCGCTGCTGCCTATTGCTCAGTTGCACATTTTTACCCCTACCCCTAACCATTTACTTCCCTGAATTCTGTGACACATATCCACTGTGAGTGCCTTCTGAACTACAGAGGTGCTGAGAAGAGGAGTTTCAGGAGGCAGAGTCAGTGCAGGGATCAGTGCTTGCAGGCAGCAAGGTACCATGGGATATGTAGTCCTTAGGAATTGAAAGTAAACAGCAGAAGAGAAGTTGATACACGCAGGGTATCTAGGAGGTTGTAGAAAGAGATGGCCGGCAGACAGGTAGAACTCACAACATGAAATGAGATTTTAACCCCTTCCCGACCAGCCGTGGCAGTTGTACTGCGGCAGGTTGGCTCCCCTGGGCAAAACTATGTAACTGTACGTCGGTTCGCCTTCTGACCACTAGGGGGTGCATGCGCACACCCGTGGCGCCACACCGGAGCTAATGCGAGTGCCCGGCGGACGCAATGACCGCTGGTCACCTGCGATCACTCATGACAGAGTGAGAAACTGGATCTGTGTGTGTAAACACACAGATCCTGGTTCTCTCACGGGAGTTGAGACAGATCGTGTGTTCATACCAAGTATGAACACCGATCTCTCTCCTTCCCTAGTCAGTCCTATCCCCCCCCACAGTTAGAACACACACTAGGGAACACAGTTAACCCCTTGATCACCTCTAACCCCTTCCCTGCCAGTGACATTTATACAGTAAGATGTAAGGAGGGGCTCTGCTGCTGGGGACACTGATGTAAGGACTCAAACCCTGCTGGGGACACTGATGTATGAAGGGGCTCCACTGCTGGGGACACTGATGTAAGGACTCAGGCTCTGCTGCTGGGGACACTGATGTAAGGACTCAGGCTCTGCTGCTGGGGACACTGACATAAGGACTCAGGCTCCGCTGCTGGGGACACTGATGTAAGGAGGGGCTCCGCTGCTGGGGACACTGATGTAATAAGGGGCTCCACTGCTGGGGACAACACTGATGTAAAGAGGGGCTCCCCTGCTGGGGACACTGATGTAAGAAGGGGCTCCGCTGCTGGGAACACTGGTGTAAGGAGGGGCTCCACTGCTGGGGACAACACTGATGTAAGGAGGGGCTCCGCTGATGGGGATACTGATGTAAGGAGGGGCTCCACTGCTGGGGACACTGATGTAAGGAGGGGCTCCACTGCTGGGGACACTGATGTAAGGAGGGGCTCCACTGCTTGGGACACTGATGTAAGAAGGGGCTCCACTGCTGGGGACAACACTGATGTAAGGAGGGGCTCCACTGCTGAGGACACTGGTGTAATGAGGGGCTCCGCTGCTGGGGACACTGATGTAAGGAGGGGCTCCGCTGCTGGGGACACTGATGTAAGGAGGGACTCCACTGCTGGGGACACTGATGGAAGGTGGGGCTCCGCTGCTGGGGACACTGATGTAAGGAGGGGCTCCGCTGCTGGGGACACTGATGTAAGGAGAGACTCCGCTGCTGGGGACACTGATGTAAGGAGGGGCTCCGCTAATGGGCACAACACTGATGTAAGGAGGGGCTCTGCTGATAGGGACACTGATGAAAAGAGGGGGGCTCCACTGATGGGGACACTAATGTAAGGAGGGGCTCTGCTGCTGGGGACACTGATGTAAGGAGGGGCTCCACCGATGGGAACAACACTGATGTAAGGAGGGTAATGTAATAAGAATATTCCTGCGCTACCCAATTGGAAAAAGAAAAGAAAACAAGAACTCAGAAAAATAGTAAAAACGCACGTATGCGACTGGACAGCTGCATGCACCGAAGCAAGGGGCAGACATAAGCCCAAAATCAAACTGAGGTATAGGGGGGAGGTGCTGCGCTAACCAGAAGAAAGCTGTAAATCTCTGTCTGTCTTACAGAGATGTAAGGAGGGACCCTGCTGATGGGGACAACACTGATGTAAGGAGGGGCTCCGCTGATGGGGACAACAGTGATGTAAGGAGGGGCTCCGCTGATAGGGACACTGATGTAAGGAGGGGCTCCGCTGATAGAGACACTGATGTAAGGAGGGGCTCCGCTGCTGGGGATACTGATGTAAGGAGAGGCTCTGCTGCTGGGGACACTGATGTAAAAAGGGGCTCCGTTGCTAGGGACCCTGATGTAAGGAGGGACTCCACTGCTGGGGACACTGATGTAAGGAGGGGCTCCGCTGCTGGGGACACTGATGTAAGGAGGGGCTCCGCTGCTGGGGACACTGATGTAAGGAGGGGCTCCGCTGATCAGGACACTGATGTAAGAAGGGGTTTCACTGCTGGGGACACTGATGTAAGGAGGGGCTCCGCTGCTGGGGACACTGATGTAAGGACTCAGGCTCCGCTGGGGACACTGATGTAGGAAGGGGCTCCACTGTTGGGGACACTGATGTAAGGGGGGCACTGCTGCTGGGGACACTGATGTAAGGAGGGGCTCTGCTGCTAGGGAAACGGATGTAAGGAAGGGCTCCGCTGCTGAGGACACTGATATAAGGAGGGACTCCGCTGCTGGGGACACTGATGTAAGGAGGGGCTCCGCTGATGGGGACACTGATGTAAGGAGGGGCTCTGCTGCTGGGGATACTGATGCAAGGACTCAGACTCCACTGGGGACACTGATGTTAATAGGGGCTCCACTGCTGGTGACACTGATGTAAGGAGGGGCTCCGCTGATGGGGACACTGATGTAAGGAGGGGCTCCGCTGCTGGGGACACTGATGTAAAAACAGGCTCCGCTGGGGACACTGATGTAAGAAGGGCCTCCACTGCTGGGGACACTGATGTAAGGAATGGCTCCACTGGGGGCACCTGATGTAAGGTGGGACTCTGCTGGGAATGCCTGATGTAAGGAGGGACTCTGCTGGGGGCACCTGATGTAAGGACAGACTCTGCTGAGAATGCCTGATGTAAGGAGGGAACCCGCTGGGGGCACCTGATGTAAGGACGGGCTCTGCTTGGGGCACCTGATGTAAGGACGGACTCCGCTGGGGGCACCTGATGTAAGGACGGACTCTGCTGGGGGCATCTGATGTAAGGGCGGACTCTGCTGGGGGCACCTGATGTTAGGACGGAATCTGCTGGGGGCACCTGATGTAAGGAGGGACTCTGCTGAGAATGCCTGATGTAAGGAGGGAACCCGCTGGGGGCACCTGATGTAAGGACGGACTCTGCTAGGGGAACCTGATGTAAGGAAGGACTGCGCTGGGGACACCAGATGTAAGGACGGACTCTGCTGTGGGCACCTGGTGTAAGGACGGATCCTGCTGGGGACACTGATGTAAGGACTCAAACCCTGCTGGGGACACTGATGTATGAAGGGGCTCCACTGCTGGGGACACGGATGTAAGGACTCAGGCTCTGTTGCTGGGGACACTGATTTAAGGACTCAGGCTCTGCTGCTGGGGACACTGATATAAGGACTCAGGCGCTGCTGCTGGGGACACTGATGTAAGGAGGGGCTCTGCTGCTAGGGACACTGATGTAAGAAGGGGCACCACTGCTGGGGACAACACTGATGTAAGGAGGGGCTCCCCTGCTGGGGACACTGATGTAAGAAGGGGCTCCGCTGCTGGGGACACTGGTGTAAGGAGGGGCTCCACTGCTGGGGACAACACTGATGTAAGGAGGGGCTCCGCTGATGGGGATACTGATGTAAGGAGGGGCTCCACTGCTGGGGACACTGATGTAAGGAGGGGATCCACTGCTGGGGACACTGATGTAAGGAGGGGCTCCGCTGCTTGGGACACTGGTGTAAGAAGGGGCTCCACTGCTGGGGACAACACTGATGTAAGGAGGGGCTCCGCTGCTGGGGACACTGATGTAAGGAGGGACTCCACTGCGGGGGACACTGATAGAAGGTGGGGCTCCGCTGCTGGGGACACTGATGTAAGTAGGGGCTCCACTGCTGGGGACACTGATGTAAGGAGGGACTCCGCTGCTGGGGACACTGATGTAAGGAGGGGCTCCGCTAATGGGCACAACACTGATGTAAGGAGGGGCTCTGCTGATGGGGACACTGATGTAAAGAGGGGGGCTCCACTGATGGGGACACTAATGTAAGGAGGGGCTCCGCTGCTGGGGTCACTGATGTAAGGAGGGGCTCCACTGATGGGAACAACACTGATGTAAGGAGGGACCCTGCTGATGGGGATAACACTGATGTAAGGAGGGGCTCCGCTGATGGGGACAACAGTGATGTAAGGAGGGGCTCCGCTGATAGGCACACTGATGTAAGGAGGGGCTCCACTGATAGGGACACTGATGTAAGGAGGGGCTCTGCTGCTGGGGACACTGATGTAAGGAGGGGCTCCGCTGATAGGGACACTGATGTAAGGAGCTGCTCTGCTGCTGGGGACACTGATGTAAGGAGGGGCTCCGCTGCTGGGGATACTGATGTAAGGAGGGGCTCCGCTGCTGGGGACACTGATGTAAAAAGGGGCTCCGCTGCTAGGGACCCTGATGTAAGGAGGGACTCCGCTGCTGGGGACACTGATGTAAGGAGGGGCTCCGCTGCTGGGGACACTGATGTAAGGAGGGGCTCCGCTGCTGGGGACACTGATGTAAGGAGGGGCTCCGCTGCTGGGGACACTGATGTAAGGAGGGGCTCTGCTGATCAGGACACTGATGTAAGAAGGGGTTTCACTGCTGGGGACACTGATGTAAGGAGGGGCTCCGCTGCTGGGGACACTGATGTAAGGACTCAGGCTCCGCTGGGGACACTGATGTAGGAAGGGGCTCCACTGCAGGGGACACTGATGTAAGGGGGGCTCTGCTGCTGGGGACACTGATGTAAGGATGGGCTCAGCTGCTAGGGAAATGGATGTAAGGAAGGGCTCCGCTGCTGAGGACACTGATGTAAGGAGGGACTCCGCTGCTGGGGACACAGATGTAAGGAGGGGCTCCGCTGCAGGGGACACTGATGTAAGGGGGGCTCTGCTGCTGGGGACACTGATGTAAGGAGGGGCTCTGCTGCTAGGGAAACGGATGTAAGGAAGGCCTCCGCTGCTGAGGACACTGATGTAAGGAGGGACTCCACTGCTGGAGACACTGATGTAGGAAGGGGCTCCGCTGATGGCGACACTGATGTAAGGAGGGGCTCCGCTGCTGGGGATACTGATGTAAGGACTCAGACTCCGCTGGGGACACTGATGTTAATAGGGGCTCCACTGCTGGTGACACTGATGTAAGGAGGGGCTCCGCTGCTGGGGACACTGATGTAAGAATGGGCTCCGCTGCTAGGGACACTGATGTAAGAAGGGGCTCCGCTGCTGGGAACACTGATGTAAGGACTCAGGCTCTGCTGGGGACACTGATGTAAGAAGGGCCTCCACTGCTGGGGACACTGATCTAAGGAATGGCTCCACTGGGGGCACCTGATGTAAGGTGGGACTCTGCTGGGAATGCCTGATGTAAGGAGGGAACCCGCTGGGGGCACCTGATGTAAGGACGGACTCTGCTAGGGGAACCTGATGTAAGGACGGACTCCGCTGGGAACACCAGATGTAAGGACGGACTCTGCTGTGGGCACCTGGTGTAAGGACGGATCCTGCTGGGGGCACCTGATGTAAGAACAGACACCGTTAGGGGAACCTGATGTAAGGACGGACTCCGCTGGGGGCATCTGATGTAAGGACGGACTCTGCTGGGGGCATCTGATGTAAGGGCGGACTCTGCTGGGGGCACCTGATATTAGGACGGACTCTGCTGGGGCACCTGATGTAAGGAGGGACTCTGCTGAGAATGCCTGATGTAAGGAGGGACTCCGCTGGTCATAACATCCATGGTGCCGGGATGATTGAAGCGCTAACACCAGGTGTTTGGAGTATCTTTATCTGTTGATTGTAAAACTTTCTGGAATACACATATTTCTATTGTGGTGTAGGATCTGAGCCTGCTGTCCCTCCATCCCTCTTTCTTTCCTTCCTTCTCTCTCCTTCCCTCCCTCCCTATCTCTTTCTTTCTCTCTCTCTCCCTCTATCCCTCATTCATCTCAGACTCTAACCACACCCCTTTGAGCCACACCCCCTTAAGCCATGCCCAATATCCCGTTTAAACCAAGCCCATTTTTGCCACACAGCACATTTTTCTTTCTCTGCTATGCCACGCCTACTAACAAATGTCCCGCCCCCTAATTATAATAAGACTCCACCTACAGGCAAAAAAGTGTCCCTATACATTTTTTTACTGTGAAGATGGGACAAAAATGACCTTTGTGATACTTTCAGACTGTATTTATACCTAAAGAACCCAAACATGTTTGTTTATTAGCAAGTAAATCTTGTTGTATAAAATAAAAACAAAAAAAACGATAGGGTGAATGAGAACTGTATAATGTATAGTATAATACGCCTTCTCTTTACAGAGAAATGTCGAGAAGAAATAGATAAAATTCGAGGAGACAGAGACCATCTTGACTATGATGACAGAGTAAGGATGCCGTACACACAGGCTGTTCTACAGGAAGTCCAGCGTTTTGCCTCAGTGGTGCCACTTGGAGTCAGTCACTCACCCATCAAAGATGTGCAGCTGAATGGATACACTATTCCAAAGGTGAGCAAAGAATCTTCTGAAAAACACAGTTGGATTGCTTTTCAGAGGTGTTTGAAAGGTGGTGAGGAGGAGATATGTTGCCTCCTCACCACCTGTTTTAACCCTAAAATATTGCACTACTGCGTCGCAACTGCACTGCAGGCAATTTCAGGGTGGTTGTGGCATGGCCCAGTTACTAGAATTGATTGTGTTTAGAGGCGGTACTGGGGGGATTCATTTTACCGCTGCTTTTGCAACTTAAGGTGGTGAGGTTTGAGGGGGTGTTAAAAACATGTCTGTCGCCCAGTGACCCCGCCCCTTACGATGTCACAGTCCCACGGCATGACCACGCCCAATGCCTATATAAGTGATTGCGCACCGCTCACATAGCATAACAGCGGGAGACAGCGTCGTGTCAACATTGGAAGAAGAGAAGAAGACGGCGAAGAATGGGCCACCGCTAGCAAAAGAGCAGCAAAAGAGCAGAAGATAGCGGAGGAGCCCGGCAGAAGAACCGGAGAGCGGGAGAAGAGGCCGGAGAGCGGGAAAAGAACCGGACACCCGGAGAAGAGGCCGGAGAGAGCCGAGAAGTCAGAAGAAGACCCCCGAAGTCAGAAGAAGACCCCCGGAGCTGCCTAATAAATTACTTTTAAAACCTGTGTAGTGTGTTTTTTTATTGACACTTTTTTCCCTAGGTGAATGAGTAGGGGTACAATGTACCCCATACTCATTCACATAGGGTGGGGGGCTGGGAACTGGGGGGCCCCTTATTAAAGGGGGCTCCCAGATTCCGATAAGCCCCCCGCCCACAGACTCCGACAACCAACGGCCAGGGTTGTCGGGAAGGGGCCCTTGTCCTCATCAACATGGGGGCAAGGTGCTTTGGGGTGGGGGGGTGCAGGGCCCCTTTCCCTCAAAGCACCCACCCCCCATGTTGAGGGCATGCAGGCTCAGGAGGGGGGGCGCTCGCTCGTCCCCACCCCCCTTCATGACCGGCCAGGCTGGTACTCGGATAAGGGCCTGGTATGGATTTTGGGTGGGACCCCATGCCGTTTTTTCGGCGTGGGGGGTCCCCTTAAAATCAATATCCGGACCGAAGGGCCTGGTATGCTCATGAAGGGGGAACCCATGCCGGTTTTTTCGTAAAAAAAAAAATTGCCGTGGAGTTCCCCTTTATGCACAAGTCACATGCCAAGGTCGGATCAGTTAATATGGAATAATTTGAATATGAATGGTAGTCATTCAAAATCATGGAGAATGACTTGTCATGCGATTTTGCAGTCCAAAATTGTGGGACAAGTCGTATAAGTGTGAAAGGGGCCTAAACCTATGCACTTTAGTGCGTGGGCAACTGTCAATTCCGACAGCAAAACCATGCAACAGGGGGCAGTGTGATGCGCTTTTGATCACTTTATATTTTTTTTGACACTTCAGTTTTGTCACCGCACAGCAGCTCTTTGATATGCATGGTCACCAAGAGAGGTGTGATATTATGCAAACATGTTGCATAATATCTTACAGCCCTGGAACACAGAAAAATGCTGCATTCTGGTGTGAACATGACACAGAAAATTATTGTTTTCTGTGTGTCATTGCAGTTACCTGCGTTTTTCCATGATGATGCAGATAACTGCACTCCAAAGACATGCTGGTAGGTTAATTGGCTCCTGTCCAAATTGGCCCTAGTATGTGTATGTATGAATGTGAGTTAGGAACCTTAGATTGTAAGCTCCTTGAGGGCAAGAACTGATGTGAATGTACAATATACTGTATATGTAAAGCACTGTGTAAATTGATGGCGCTATATAAGTACGTATATTAAATAATCAAAATAAATGAAAAAATATAACATGAACAGACCCTGATTGTAACGTGTGTGTACAAACTAAACGTTAGGACCATGATTAATACACTCTGTGTGATAACATGGGGAGGGGAGGGGGGTCCCAACTTAATCCCACAAAGACAGCCTCTGGACTGGAGCAACCTTGTGACCATTGGCCTTGCAATTCTTGATGCAGTGTGCGGTGGAGTCTGGATCCAGAAGCTCTGGCTTATATTTGCCATTAGGGACCTAGAAGATACATTACAGTATTTTTGTCCTTCTTCCACTAAGGCAGGCCATACACGGTGCAAATTTCTTTCCTGCAACCCGTAAATTTGCACAATTCCCCCATCAACACAGACAGTGTTGACAGGGAATCGGCAATTGTCATCTCCTGGTGGGGGCAGGCGGGGGGGAAGCCATCTGACTATTGCTAGTAGCTATAGCAGCCACTAGTGATAATTGCAAGAGAATCTGCTAGGCTGGTTGTACTCAAGTTGATACATAAATACTCAAATCGGTACATTTAGCATGCCCATAAACGGTTCGAATCTCCCCGGCCTAAGTCATGTTTTGTTTACTCTGTTTACTGGTCCTCTGAACTATTTAGGTAGATGTCTGAATACACACAAAGGAATCTTTAAAGGAACACTGCCATTACGGACTTGTCTTTAAAGGGATTCTAAACCCTTGTGGTTTTTCACCTTAATGCATAGAAAAACCTCCTGTGCTGCAGCTTTTTTCTTACCTGAGCCTGATTATTCCAGCAATGGGGACGAGCACAGCAGTTCCAGCTACTGTCTCCGTCCACATTGGATAGATTGATAGCAGCAGGAGCCATTGGCTACCACTGAGGTCAATCAAATCCAGTGTCTGTGTCAATGGACGCAGTAACAAAACTGGAGAGCGCGCCCGCACGAGTTCCCCCATGGAAAGTGTCTCTCCGTGGGGGCACTCGATGAAGAGGAGGAGCCAGGAGCGCCACGGGGGGACCCCAGAAAATGAGGATCGGGGTCGCTCTGTGCAAAACCCTTGCACGGAGCAGGTAAGTATAACATGTTCACTTTAAAGGTACGGTCTATACTTAGTATGTCACAGCCCTTGCACAAGCATGTGCCTTCCAGCTCCGTGACTCATCAAGCAATGACAGAAACATAAGGACGATGTTAAAACACGTCAGTAGTGGAAGTTCTAGTAATTCCATCTTTGCAGATTCAGGGTTTTAGAGCTAGCAGAAGCCTGCAGTAATATATAAACACAATGAAATACTACGCAAACCTGTGCAAACATTTTCTATGAAAAGTTATCCCACGATGTTGTATGCCAGATACACCCAAACAGTTTTCGTTTTTAGTGGGTTGAATGATTTGTGGCCTTGTTATAGCTCTCAATGACTTCAGTTGTGCCTGCTCCCAGACGTTGCTGTCTCATAGCTGCTTCACCTGGGGATTAAGATGCCATTAGGTGTATATGATGCCATAATCTGCTTGGTAAGGACAGACAGTTTTGGTAGAACTGTGAATCATGTTGCACAAAGATGGTTACTTTATTCATTTTTTATCTCCAGGGAACCGTCATCATCACAGATCTGTCCTCATTGCACTATGATAAGAGTACCTGGAAGTATCCCCATGAGTTTAATCCTGAGAACTTTCTGAACAAGGATGAAGAACTGATGAAAGCAGAATCTTTCCTACCTTTCTCTGCAGGTAAAATTGGTCACAGGGGATATGGTAACAGTGGGGGCGATTTACTAAAACTGGTGCACACAGAATCTGGGGCAGCTGTGCATAGTAGCCAATCAGCTTTTAGGTTTTATTGTCAAAGCTTAATTAAACAAGCTGAAGTTAGAAGCTGATTGGTTACTATTCACAGCAGCATCAGATTCTGCGTGCACCTGTTTTAGTAAATTTCCCCCAATGGGTCAACATGTTATAGACATAGCTGTGTTTAGACATCTTGTTTGCCGCTTATAGAGCACGTCACTGAATCATCACATGTTCATCTGGGTGGGGTTAGTTGACTGTACAGTACTATTCACTATGTAAATCATATTAAAAGGAATTAGTTATTAACCTAAGCGTTGGTGGGTAAAGCAAGGATGTGATTTAACATGGTGGTCTTCTGTTAGTTCATGGAGCTTGTGCATATACACTATATTACCAAAAGTATTGGGACACCTGCCTTTCCACACACATGAATTTCAATAACATTCCAGTCTCAGTTCATAGGGTTCAATATTGAGTTGGCCCACCCTTTGCAGCTATAGTAGCTTCAACTCTTCTGGGAAGGTTGTCCACAAGGTTTAGGAGTGTGTCTATGGGAATGTTTGACCATTCTTCCAGAAGCACATTTGTGAGGTCAGGCACTGATGAGGAAGAGAAGGCCTGGCTCGCAGTCTCCACTCTAATTCATCCCAAAGGTGATGTATCAGTTTGCAGGTCAGTCAAGTTCCTCCACCCCAAACTCGCTCATCCATGCACCCGATAGCCGATTGAACAATCAACATGGGTGAGAATGCCTAGACAGGTAAGTGCCCTAATATTAAAAGTCAGCAGCTACAGTATTTGTAGCTGCTGACTTGCTTTTTCTGAAGGAGCCTGGAGCTCCTCTTTAAACTCGCATTTGTGTCCCTCTTTCTGTGTGGGAGAAAAAAAAGCTAAAGAACTACTCGTCCACTTCAGCACTGCCCTCCACATACCATTTATTAATTCATAAAAGCAAATGTTATTCTCACAGGATAGGTTAACAATTAACCATTTATGGTAACGGAGCAGGGCTTAAATCATGATCCAAAAAGGACAATCCAGGAACAAAGGTTCAATGGTAGTTCAATCTGCGATAGGCAGGGAATAGGAAGAACCGTTACCAGCAACCAACAAAACAGCCGCTTACTCCATGTAGTGGATCCTCAGAACAAAGGTCACATCAGCATATATAAAGTAAACTCAGGTAAGAAGGAAGCCCATCAATCTTCATACACGCAGTGGCAGTAGACCAGATAGTGGATGCAGCAATCCTGGATATAACTCTCCTTGTTCAAAATTACACTCCAGCGGTAGTCATCACATATATGTCATCCCATGCAGACAAAAGGAGATAAACCTCATTGCGCAGTACATCATGACAGTATTTATTCAGGTAAAAACGATTGAAATTGCACTCACATTGCTGACAAACAAAAAACGAGCTCTGTTTGTGTATATTCAGTCTCTTCCCACCAGAAAGATGGCCGCCGTGTCCCAGCTTGCAGTAGCGTCACGTTGCCGACTCCTTCCTGGGAGTTGTACTATTCATTAGCTACACTTGGCAGAAGTTTCCTAATAAATACTTGTGTGGGTCAGTCTTTATGATTAATATTGCAATTTATTTCTGCAGTTTGTAGATTAGTATTATATATTGCAGCACCCTCTACCATAAGGTAGGTGCTAGAATAGGATTTTCTGGGTTTAAAGATTTCAGTGTAGGGAAATTTTGCCAGGGCTGTGCTTTATTATTATGTGTTTTGATTTGGGACTGGGAGTGTTTAGTGTAGTGGTGGGTGTGACCACCTGTGCTCTGACTCAGAGGCGCCTCCCCTGCTTTCAGGAAGATTGTTCTGGAACAGAGGTTGGACCTAAGGTTTGAGTGGCAAGCAGTTCATGTGAGGAGCTCTGACCAATTACCAGTCGGTATTGGCAGGGGGCAGGCCTCCCATATAAGCTGAGGTTACATGCTGCTAGGGAGGAGTTCTGAAGGAGCAGGAAAAGGAGAATGGAGTTATAGGTAGCTGCCGCAGGGCGTCCCCACGTCGGGGGGCGCGCCGAGCGAGGAGGAGGGATGGAGGAGCTGCTAGGATGTATTCCTGGATAAAGATCTTCACCATGGTGTTGGTGTCAGGCTGCTGTGACTGAGGAACACAGGACTTGCACACAGGAGGAGATCGGTGAAGGAGAAGCAACAGTAGGATCGAGGAGAGTAGATCAACGTTCTGTGACCGGGGAACACAGAACTTGCCTTTTTGGAGAAGGTCAGTGTGAACTAAGCAAGAGGAGAATTGTTGAGAGTAGTGCAGAATGCAGTGGCCGGGGAACACAGCGTTTGCAGTTATGGACTGGCTGGGAAAAGTAGTCCGCTTATTACCATGTGCTAGGCCGTCGGGGAGAGGTACCAAGTATCTCTGGCCTGGTAAAGCACTTTGGTAATACCTTGCAAGAGACTGTGTAGCTACCAAATTCACTGAGCCTCCGGGGAGAGGTATTGCATGCCTCTGGCCTATTGATTTGCTAAAGCCACACCATTCAGAGATTTTACTACAGTAAAAAAGTACAGCCAGCAAGCTAGGGTTATTTAGAGTGATCCCTTCTTGTTCTATTGGAAGTGAAGCAACAGTAATCTAACAGTTTTGCAGTAGAGGATTTGTACAAGAAGAGAAGAATTCAGAGGAGTAATATTCTGCAGGAGTCAGTGCAGAGGAGGAGGAGCAATAGTCTGCAGAGGAGATATTCAGAGGAAATAGACTGTGAATGTTAGAGGTGCGTCATTTCAAGGCTAAAGCTCCTAATCATTGTCTTACCAATGTGATGATGACAATTTAATAAGTGCTATGGGCATCCCATATCTTCCTTTACCCCAACCAAGTTGTATCCCGCAATAAACGCAACAAAACTACGCAAATGACTGCTCATTGTCTCAAGTGATATATGGGGGTCTGGCAGCAGGGTGATTTGGTGGATTGTTTGTCAGTAGTGCTCACACCATGGCTACAATATGGTTTACAAAATGTTTTGCTGTTTGATTGTTTTTATCTACTGACCATTTATGCAAACATAGGTCCAAGCAGCAAATTTTCCCATCAAAAGTTAAATGTTTGTTTATGTACACTTCATTATTATACATGCAATTTGATGAAAAACAATAATTGAGTTGGAATGAATAACAATTTCATCAAATATTAACATATTTACAGACGTCCTGTACATCTAAAGATAAAATTCAAATTTCTTCATCCAAGTGTTAATTAGCACTGTCTACATTGCATATACATTGCCAAACCTCGGAGTGATGCTAGGCCAATTGGGGATAATAGTCCAGTTCCAGGGAATGAGTAAAATCAATCCATAAACAGTTAATTCTGTCCAGAAAGTGCCTGGACAAATGTTAGAATTGCTACTAAATTTACATTAATCTGAATACTCTGTAATCCACTGGAGCCAGATTTCACAGAGCTCCTCGTATGTCGGGTGGATGGGTAGACTTGCTTTCTGAAGCCTGTGCAACTTCCTCTTCCTCTATGTGAAATCTATCTCAAATTTGAATTAAACTTTCAAGGTAGGTTTTGATGTAATTGGTGGCTTTAAGACACCTATTGTTGGTGCCAATTTTATACACTCTATGGCCAAAGATTTATGGATGCCTGGCCATCATACCTATATGAGTTTGTTTGACATTTCACTCCAAAGCCATAGGCTTAAATATTGCCTCCACCCTTTCTTACAGAAATAACGTCTGCACTCTTATGGTAAGGTTTCCCACAAAATCTTGGAGTGTATCTGGGGGAATTCGTGCCCATTTAGTCTTAACTGAACTGATGTCAGATGAGAAGACCTGGCTCATAGTCAGTGTTCCAAATAATTCCAGAGGTGTTCCTAATGCCGCGTACACACCACCGGACTTTACGGCATACTTGGTCCGGCGGACAGGAGTCCGTCGGACAATTCGATCATGTATGGGCTCCAGCTGACTTTTTTTCCCCAAAAGTTCGACGGACCTAGAAATGAAACATGTTTCAAATCTTTTCGACGGACTCGAGTCCGGTCGAAAAGTCCGCTCGTCTGTATGCTAGTCCGACGGACAAAAACAAACGCTAGGGCAGCTATTGGCTACTGGCTATGAACTTCCTTGTTTTAGTCCAGTGGTACCACATCACGTACGAATCCGTCGGACTTTGGTTGATCGTGTGTAGGCAAGTCCGTTAATTCGGAAAGTCCATCATAAAGTCCGTCGAAAAGTCCGCAGGACAAAGTCTGCCGTAAAGTCCGCTCGTGTGTACGCAGGGTTCAGGTTTGGGCCTCCTGGCAGACAGTTCAAGATCCTCCTTACCAAACTCCTCAAATCACGTCTTTATGAAGCTGGCTTTGTGCACAGGAACACAGTCATATTGTTGACTGGAGGCTGGAAACACATGATTGCCTACACTCTCTTTGTATGCTGTAGCATTACCATACCCTTTGCTGTCAACACCTGAATTCAATCATTTGAAGGGATGTCCACAAACCTTTGACCATAGAGTTCACATGAGGCTTTTTATGTGAGATATAGTAAGCAACTGTAAATAGCTCTCAGAAAACTGGGGGGGGGGGGGGGGGCATTGGTGTATCCAGGTATTGGTGTCAGCGAGCAAACCAACCTAACCCCCCTGCCCCCAGTTGTGGGGGGTTAGGTTGGTTTGTTCCCTAACACCAATGCCTGGATATAAAACCAAAGCCCTAAACAGGTACGCTTTGTTTCCTGTATGTGTTTGAAGGGTTGACCAAAATGGGATTTACATTTAATCCATGGAATGGATGTATTCTTCATTGCCCATTCATGCCCATTTTACCATCCCCTTGAAAGGTTTAAGGTAGTTTAAAGTAGTTTGCCTCACATTTTGTCTACTTTAATATTTTAGAATTTTTCTATGTATATATTTTAAAGTTCCAGTCACAAGATGCCTTCCCAGAACTGGACGACATTCGGCTATAGCATGGTCGGAAAGTAGTTAAGACCTGGTTAACATACATATACGTTGCCAGGTTGAAGTGGTTATACTGAGATGATGCCTACAGCTACAAGTATCATCCCAGTATGGTTTTTTTAGCCGACAATGCTTTTTGTTGTAAAAGCGATCCTAGCAACTAATTAGCTGCTGGATTGCTTTTACAGGCGGTGGAAGGGTCGGCCCCTCTCCCCCACCACTTTCCGCCACCTTCCTGCACTCTCCCATCCCTGGACTGTCCCTGATTATTTCTGTGGTCTAAGAAACCGGTAGCAATGAGGATTTTGTCACTTCTGGTTTTGCCCAGATGTAAACAAGCCATTACTGGCTTGTGAAAGCATCTGGTCAAACCAATCTTAGTTTGATCTGATGCTTTTAAGGGCAGAGGAGAGATCTGGGGTCCAATAGACCAAAGATCTCTCAGTGCCCATGCTATCACAAGTAATGTTGTTCATCCCCTGTGATAGCAATAAATGTAAAGAAACAGTGTAAAAAAAAATGTAAATTTAAAGCGCCTCTGTCTCCCTGTGCTCGTGCGCAAAAGCAAAAGCACGCATTGGTTCCGCATGCATACGTAAACAAAAATTGCACCACACATGTGAGATATTATCACAAACGTCAGATCGAGAACAATGATTCTAGCACCAGACCCCTTCTCTAAATCTAAAGTGGTAACCTGCAAAGGCTTTTAAAGTGTTGCCTATGGATAATTTAATGTACTGTAGTTTTTCCCTGTTCCTCGGGTAAGCGCAATTTTAAAGCATGACATGTTTAGGATCTATTTACTTGGCGTAACATCATCTTTTATATGTAACCAAAAATTGGGTATTATATTGTATATGTGTACACTAAAAGTGTTTTTTTTCCATGCTTGAAATGTATTTTTATTATTACATTGTAATAATAGACTCCCCTCCCTTAGTACAGACCCCCTTCCCTCAGTATAGACCCCCCTCCCTCAGTACGGACCCCCCCTCTACTAACTGTAGACCCCTCCCTCAGTCCGGCCCCCTCTCCACTAAGTATAAGCCCCCTCCCTCAGTACGAACCCCCCCAGTAATTATAGGCCCCCTCTTTCAGTACGGACCCCCCCCCCACTAACTATAGGCCCCCTCCCTTAGTACAGACCCTCCCACTAACTATAGACAACCTCGCTCAGTACGGACCCCCCTCCACTAGCTATAGACCCCCTCCCTCAGTACGGACCCCCCTCCACTAATTATAGGCCCCCTCCCTCAGTACGGACCCCCCTCTCCACTAAGTATAGGCCCCCTCCCTCAGTACAGGCCCCCCCTCCCGCTAACTATAGGCCCCCTCCCTCAGTACGAACCCCCCTCTCCACTAAGTATATACTCCCTCAGTAAAGACCCCCCTCCATCAAGTATAGATTTCCCCCCCTCAGTACAGACCCCCCCTCAGTATAGACCCCCCCACTAAGTACAGACCCCTTCTCCATCAGTATAGACCCCCTGACTAAGTATAGGCCCCCCTATCTCATTATAGACCCCCCTAAGTACAGAACCCCCCACTAAGTACACCCCTCCACAGTAATACAGTACAGACCCCCCACTAAGTAGAGAACCCCCCACAGTACAGACCCCCTTCCACTTGTGCTAGACTAGTGGAGAGGTGGGTGTCAGAAACATGCAGAAACGGGGGAGGCACTTTTTACCCTTTTCCTGATCACTGTCCCTGTCCCTCCTCTGTCTATCTACATACACATAATATAAGCTTAGAACAGACCTCAGATCAGCGCCAGGAATGTACAGTGGTGTCCCTCTTCCCTCTCCATGTACTTGTAAATAGCCGAGGAGGGGGAGGCGGCTTCGGTCTGCTCTGCGGTACAAGGCAGGGAGACATCCAGCAGAGCTGCGGAGATGGTAACAGTGCCGGTGGATTTGTGTCTTTGGGGCTGCCTCCGCTGACAGCCTTGTCCGGCATGGTAGAGAGCATTAGGCGCTGAGGAGGAGAAAGTTAACTTCTCCTCCGCTTGGCATGCTGGGCAAAGTCGCGCTGTGAGGTCACTGGTTGCTAGCCACCAGGCGGCTACAGCAACCAGTGACCAGAGTCTCAGGTGGAGCTGGAGGCAGAGCGAGCACCAGCGCTATGGCAGGGTTTGCTCGCCCTGTCAATTCCATTACGGGACACTGTATTGTCCCGGAATGAAGGTGCTGGGACCCGGGACAGACCTGTCAATTGCGGGAATGTCCCGGGCAATCCGGGACACGTGGGCACCCTAGACTGGGCCCCTTGCTGCAGGGGGCCCTTGAGGGCCCCCTGTACTCTTCGATGGGAGGAACGGCAGGGAGGGCTGAGACTGAGTTCCTTGTTTGTCAGCCGAACTGTAATCGGCACTGACTGTGCAGGGAGCTCATCAAAGTGAAAGCACAGTGCTGTGCTCTTTGTCTCCCCCTACAGTGCAGTACCTGACAGGAAGAGCTAAGGTAAAGGTCTGCCGTTTTTTATAAGAATATCTATCTACTGTATGTGTGTGCATGTATGTATATGTGTGTGCATGTATGTGTATGTATGCATGTGTGTGTGCATATGTATGTGTGTGTGCATGTATGTAAATGTGTGTGCATGTATGTATATGTGTGTGTGTGTATGTATGTAAATGTGTGTGCATGTATGTAAATGTGTGTGCATGTATGTATATGTGTATGTGTGTGTATGTATGTGTATATATGCATGTGTGTGTGCATATGTATGTGAGTGTGCATGTATGTATATATATATATGTGTGTGTGTGTTTTTATTTATATATATATGTGTGTGTGTGTTTTTATACATGTGTGTGTGTGTGTTTACATGTATGTATGCACATTTTAGGTATACGCTTTTAATCCTGACCCCCTATACTTGTACAATCAGAACCGATTTTTTAATTTTTTTTGCTTGTTCATAGTACCAGCAAAAAAATGCTGTTCCTCTAAAAAGCGATCCATGCTCAGATCGCTTTTCAGAGGCATTTGACAGCCGGTAAAGAGGCAATATGTTGCCTACTGACCTACTACCTCGGTTACTTTATATGCAGCCACCCACTTGTGACCGGGCCCTGGTGTTCCGCCATCAGGCTCGGAGGAAAGAGCCCTGTCCGGGGGTTAGGGGGGCCCTCCATGGTTTCTTGCATCGGGGCACTGAGGGTTCTAGTTACGCCACTGTATATAATGTTTGGGGGCTCTGTGTAATTTTCTAGCAAAATGCTGGTTTTTACATCTACAGTATGTGAGAATTATCAGAATAGGCCTGGTCTTTTAAACATTAGCTAATCATAATTTTTTTATATATATAAATAAACTATTATTTTCCAGCCACACTTTCTGGGCTGTAATACCCTACCCTCTCCTTACAAATCTTTTTTTTCTATTTTAAGCACATCCTTAGCAAAAAATTAGTAAATGCACCAACATTGCTAAAATAATAAGTGCATTTACTAAATGTTCACATTTTGGCCTGCAGAGTATTACACCCACATGAGTGTGTCATGGGTGGGATGCACAGTCCCCTGCATTGTGAGCCCCAGGTTCATACAGAGGTACTGCCCTTCTGTCATGGGCCTGACCTGAGGGTAGTATTTGCTGGACTACAATTACAGCGAAACATATCACTGCACTGCTGCTGGCCTGCTAAGTCCCTCTCCTGCAGTGGAAGATAGGACTTGTAGTATTTCAGTTCAGTGATGCCTGTGAATGGATGATTCGACTTGGATGGCACAGCCATGCACAGTCACGCTGAACAAAAAGAGAATAAAGAAATAAGCACTTCACTATATTTGTAGGGACCAATGACAGTTTGTATTTGGAATGGTGTACGCTACCATGCTTTATGTTATACCCTAAGTATGGCGTTAATATGGTCCAGAAAAGTAGACTATGCCTTTAAAAGAACATTTTTATTAAAAACAATATGGTTAAAAGGGTTGTCAAAAACAGACATGACCTGTCCAAAGATAGTCAGCACTAGGATGGAATTTGTGTGGATTGCTATCCATTACCTATCATAATAATAATTCTGCACCTTTCTTTAGCTACTTTCCTTTCACCTATTCCACATCTTGTTTTGGCACATCATGCTTACAAGTATCTCACATACTCCTTTGCAGGGCTGGTCTTCTCTGAACTACTCTACACTCAGAAGATTTAGGTTTTCACAATATCTTTTTAACAGCACATAAGCTGTCAATCAAATCATGTGAGTGAAGAGGGGAGGGGGGGCTGAGCCACGCTGTGTGTGTGTCAATAGCCCTGCTTGGGATTGAGCCTGCACAAGTGCCTTCATAGCAACCGCTGCCTGGCAGATGACCCCAGAAGACTATGTTCAGGGCCACTCTGTGCAAAACCATTGCACAGATCAGGTAAGTATGACATGTTTGTTAGTGAAAACGAAAAAATTAATCCTTTACGATCACTTTAATGTCCTTGTCAATGTTCTGGTCACTCACATTTAAACTTTACAACCATGCAATAATAATGATTTTGCTCTGTTTCAGGTCCTCGAGCTTGCCTTGGGGAGAATCTGGCCCGAATGGAGATCTTCCTCTTCTTTACTGTTATGCTAACACACTTTGAGTTCCACTTACCAGACCCCAAGTCTCCTGCAGATCTCACCCCAGTATTTGGGATCTCTCAGGCTCCTAAGAGTTACAAGATGAGGCTGGTTCCTCGCACCTAAAACGAATCGCCTAAAGTCAATCAGGACAAACAATCAAGCATTTGAGTATCTCACCCTTCATAATGCACTCAGCCTCCATGTGCTATGGAACATACGGATGGATGACTGTTTGCAGTTACTGTGTTGTGTTTCAGATGTTTCAAATAAGTAATATTAAATACGATTTTCTTAAGGGTAAAGGGTTATATTGACATTGTAAAGTCCTTTACAAGACAAGTTCACTTAAAAAAAACAGCCCACCCTCCATAGCCCCCTAACTAATCAAATCTAAAAATTTACAAGTTGATATCAGTTTATAGCTGAATTTATATATCCACCTTCCTTCCAGTCAGTGTGGTTCAAACCTTATCACTTTTTTGATCCTCTATGGTGTGGTATGGCCAACAGCCTGTCACAGAGGCTTTTCTTTATCAATGTACAGAAAAAGGCACCAAACCAAACCAAGAGTCCAAGATGCTTTTAAGTATTCAAAAATGTATCACATAAAATGATCTAATGCGTTGCAGGAGCCAAAACACTCCTTCATCAGGGCTAAAAAAGTGGCCTATGACTTGAGTGGACTCAACAAAAACTATAACCAGATCTATATTGAATGGAATTATAAACAATTTAGCAACCAGCATCTGCTGAGACAACAAATACTTTGGTCAGGAGTATGTAACATTCAGTACAAAAGAAAAGGAAGGATGGCGCAAAGATTAGAGCACACACACAGCATGACTATCATTAACATCAAAATCAATAAATATAATGAAGATGCTCAATGCTGGATAGAAATTAAAAACAATAGGTTCTGATAAAAATATACCGTATATAGTCCAAATAGACAGCACCAGCAGCAGCTCCCTTGGGAGTTGAAGCAAACTCTGGAAACAGAGTGCGTTCCACGCTGGTGCGCACACCGGTTAGCAGGATCCAGGCTGGCCCTCTCCAACACCCCGCTGATCTACCCACTGCAGCCCGCTGGGACACAGCTATGGATGACATCTCGGGCCTCACAGTGACCCTATAGTGACCTTGGTTTTCGTTGTTACCTATGCCCGATCCTCACAGATGTTATGCGAGTAGCCAATTGGCTTTGTATAGAATAAGGTGTTTTTAACTTACTGCACTTAGTCTGGCGCACCTTGTCCATAAAATTCAGTACAGCATAAAGATTCCAGCGGTTATAATTAAGAAACATAGTTTACCTTACATTGCTGGTTATTTGAAGGGAAAAAATATCCCAGCATAGGTGGTCAGAGAGAAAAATGTGTGGCTTTATTAGTCAGTCGAAGGAAAATGTCCATCATTATTGGTCAGTGGAAAGAAAACTTGCCCAGTTTTTAGTGGGAGAAAAAGATCAGCACCCCATAATATTCAGATTTTTCTTAACACTCAGACCTGAGATCAAGGTGCCAACATTCTTTAAATTGCTCTTCAGTCCTCAGATCAGTCACCACCCCCCCCCTTTATTCTACCTTCAGACCTCAGATCAGCTCCCTCCTTTACCCTTTTTCACAACCCTTTCAGACCAGCACGGCACTTCAATACATAGTGAGGGAGTCTATTCCCAGACTTCTCTTGTGGCCCTTTGTCGTGTGTTATTTTTGTCACATGATTAGAAATCGGAAGTGAGGCTACATATCCCCTACTCTTCTGTACCAGCAACATGCTGGTCTGGAGTCTGATACGAACACCAGGTGCTGGAGTAAATGTTCTTGTCTCTGGCACCAGGACATGGGGTACGTGATGATAATAAGGTCTAACAAACCCCAAACTTTGTGGAGGGAATGGGGTGAAGTCATACTGAACACAGTGCCATCTTCATTTCTCAAACACTCATAAGTGAATAATAAAAATAGTCGGATCTAAATCTCATGTCTGTGGTAGGCATTTATGGGAGGTAACACATTACAGTCCAGTTTAAGACAGATTGACACAAAACAGACTATTTAGAGAAAATGCAGGTGGGTCATAAAGCCTCTAAGGCAGGAGTAGGCAACCTTGGCCCTCCAGCTGTGGTGAAACTACAAATCCCATCATGGCTCTGCCTCTAGGGGTCATGCCTGTGATTGTCAGGGTTTTGCAATGTCTCATGGGACTTGTAGTTCCACCACAGCTGGAGGGCCGAGGCTGCCTACCCCTGCTCTAAGGCTTGGTTCACACCTATGCATGCAGCTTTACGAAACTCAGTAATTCCCGCAACCAAAAATGCACTGTTCTAAGAAAATGTGCGGGGCTGCCATTCATTCATGTAAATTGCAGTGCGTGTGCGGGAACCACAGGGAAATCGAATGGTCACAATGACCATGCGATTTTAATGTGGGGCACGTTTTGAAAAAGGTGCATGCAACCTTTTTTCTGCGGGACACACAGGCACGGCAGCCTATTGAAATGAATGGGCTGCCGTGTCTGTGCAAACGCGGTCCGCAGAAACGCACAGATGTGAACCTAGGGTAACAGAGTTCTGAAACTCTGGTAGTAAATGGCTATCAATAACTAGTCATAAAACAGTCTAGGACAATACACATCTGTGGGTCTGGTTTCACTTATACTACAATAAAAATTGATCACGTCTAAAAAAGATCAGTTGGATACCAACCACACCTATATTACCTGGTTTAGCAGGCTGATGAAACACAGTAAGGCTCGGTTTCCACTATTGCGGCCCCAAAGTCGCACGATTTACAGTGAGACTTTGCAATGCGATGTTTAATGCGATGTCATGCGACTGGTGAGAACCATGGGAGAACAAGTTGCACCGAAGTCGGAACAAAGTAGTACAAAAACCTTTTTTGGAGTCGCTGCGACATGAGTCACACCAATTAGAACGGGGACCATTGAAATACATTGAAATGCATGTATTTTGACTTGTTATGCGCCTTCACATGTGTCAAGTCGCACAGCAACTCGCAGTAGTGGAAACAGAGCCTAAATCTCCTAACCAATTATATGCATATTAGATCATATTTGATCTCTATTGAATCATCATACTTTTAATCTGTTCAAGAATACAGTAAGATGGTTGCCAGATTGTGAAACCTGGTCAGATGGAAACAAATATATAGTTAGCGCAATTGGCATTAAGGGAGTGTCCAGTGGAGCATAATAAAACACTTCAATATCCCTTCAGAACACCCTTCAGACCCTTATGCCGCGTACACACGGTCGGACTTTTCGTCTACAAAAGTCCAACGGACGCTGACGGACTAAAGCTGGCTGGTAATCCGATCGTGTGTGGGCTTCTCCGGACTTTCAACGTACTTTTTTAGCCTCAAATCCGACGTACTTTAGATTTGAAACATGCTTCAAATCTTTACGTCGTAACTACGACGGACCCCGAAATCCGCTCGTCTGTGTGCTAGTCCGACGGACAAAAACCCACGCTAGGACAGCTATTGGCTACTGGCTATGAACTTCCTTATTTTAGTCCGGTGTACGTCATCACGTACGAATCCGTTGGACTTTTGTGTGGTCGTGTGTAGGCAAGTCCGTTCGTTAGAAAGTCTGCCGCAAGTCCGCTGCAAGTCCGCCGAAAGTCCACCGGAAGTCTGTCGGACAGGCTGTCGGACTTTTGTAGCTGAAAAGTCCGACCGTGTGTACGCCCCATTAGAATCGTTGTATAATGTCTGTAAACCCCATTTCCAAAGACCAGAAAAGATGACTGCATTTGCTGTTCTGTAGTTCTCTTTTTAATATTAAAAACAGCTAAGGATATTGAGAGAGCCATGTTTTTGAGCCAGAGACTGACCAACCAGACTGGACTTTTTTTTTTTGCAAATGAATTAGGCTCTGCACAAAACCAAAGACCAGGCGATCTTTGCTAAGTACTTTTGACGTTTAATCTTGTTTATTTTACTGTTGCTTGTTGTCTGCTTTGTTTTTAATTAAAATTATAGTTAAAATTGTTAAGCATTGATTTTGAATGCTGTAATCAGAAATTAAACAAACTTTTTTTGTCACTTTGAAGAAGACTACCATATTGTAAACTCTGTTACAATCCTAAATCCTGTCCGGAGTATGGCCATGATACATACATTTCTTTTGAAAGATCGTTTATTTTGTCATGTTTTATGAAAACACATCAAAAGTCCTGCATGCCGCATCTTTGGTGCACTTTCAGAAAACATGGCAAAAATGGGCACAGACAGAAACAATGGGACCCCAGCTTAATATGTGGGTAAAACGTATGAAAACTGCACATACTTCAGCACTGCAACCAAACCACAATACACCACTTTGAACCCGGCCTAAAGCTGCATTCACACCTGAGTGTTCTGTGAATGTGAGCAAAAGCATGTGTTTTTGTACGTGTTCATGAAACATGCACAAAACACGTTTCACACTTGGTATGCCATTTTATTGTCAATGGCACCTCACATGCGCCAAACTGACGTGCATTTTTGCAAACATCAAAAGTGTCAAGATGCGCAAAGTTCAAGCCCAAAAAAGATACATGGACTTCTTTGGTGCATTTGTCACACATAGGGCAGCTCACTAAAACAAACTGGCTGCCCTGCGCATGTAGTGCGAAAACGCGTACACAGAAAAAGTGTGCAAATGTTCATGAGACACTAGGCATGAACAATGTAAATGTAATTGCTTTGTAAGCCATCCCTCGTACCTCATTTAGAAGCAACAAATTGTCATGTCTGAGTCTTCAGAACCAGTTCCTGGGCACTCCAATCTTCAGCCTTGGCTGAAGGTGAGACTTTGAGAGGAGGAGAACACTGCAATTTCTTAGAAAACCATCTGTGCTGCAGGAGCTCCCCAGCCCCCCTCCCCTCTTATTCTTATCTGAGCCTGATCCGATCCAGTGTTGTACACGAGAGCAGCAGCTCTTGCCGCTGTCTCCCTCCTCACAGAGCAGATTGATGGCAGCAAAGGCCATTGGCTCCCGCAGTGTCCGGTGCGTCCCCATTCACTTTCAGGTTTCAGGTCCGATTTCAGCCCGAATTACGCCTGTCCCAACGCGCAAATTTGTGCACCTCTGGAACCACCCTACTCCATAACATTCCTGGCACCCCCAACCACCGGATCCGGCCTAATATCACCCCGTTTTGCCTCCCAAAACACATACGAATGGCCTAGTATCCAGACCAATCCTTGCCTTCCATCCAAAAGAGAAGAAAAACAAAATATTACAAGTTCCCGATGCCCCCCTCCCCACTCTTAAGCAACCAACAGGTGGGGCGAACATAAATCTGGGACCTCTGTGATTCCCACCTGCCGATGCGTTTGACTGTATCATCATCTAACCCACATCTCGCCGCTTCCGTAGCCGCCCCTATTCTGAAGGAGTGGGATGAGAATTCCTTCTCCTCCAAGCCCAACGCTCGTGAACATTTCCAGAACACCACAACAAATTGGAATCGCAACAGGGGGGACCCATCAGCATGTATAAGAAAGGCCCCCACACCCTCGGTCATATAGCCAAAAACTCCTTCACCGCCTCCACCGGACACAACGGGGACCCGGGCAAAGAAAAAATCTGCACCTTCTTACCCTTACCCCCTTGATCCGTTTTCGATCGCCTAATGATGAGGGACACCTCATCCTCATTGCGGCAGACCTCCCGATCCAACATACCCCCATGCATCGCTTTAGATGAACTAACCAACTCCCCTATCCTGAACGCTAAAAAAACGCCAGTGTAAAAGCCACCCTAAATAGCACCGCCTCGTAGGCCAATGAACAGAAACTCACCAGCTGGACCAACAACTTCTGTAAAATCTCAAACGACACCGGGCGCCTGGTGTCCCTGCGTTTCTGAGAGCGCCTATACCCCTTCAACGCTTGCTTCACCCAGAAATCTTTTGTGAAATCCTGACACCCCCTCAGTTTGAATAAGAACGCCAATGCGGCTAACTTCTTATCCAGAACCGACACTGACACCCCGCTTTCCAGGTTTCGTGACACACAATAGAGAACCAGCAGACGAACCTCTGGCCCATCCTGGTCCATATCCGATTGATGAATCAAAGTTAGCCATTCTTGCCATACCTTGCTGTATGCCGCCCAGGTAGCCTCAGTCACTGACCGTCTAATCATTCAGACTAATAGATATTCGTTAGATCTGGTAAGATCAAGTGGTTTTAACATTAGATCTCACATAATTTCAGAGATATTTCACATAAAAATAGAGCTATTAGGTGGTACATAAGGACGGGTTAGCCCCCCACATGCAATTTTCTGGCCAAAAATCATCTAGACTAATAGATATTCGTTAGATCCTGTAAGATCAAGTGGTTTTAACGTTAGATCTCACATAATTTCAGAGCTATTCCACATAAAGATAGAGATTTTATATATATATATATATATATATATATATATATATATATATATATATATATATATATATATATATATATATATATATATATATGTTATAAGCACGCACAATAGCCAATATAACATATGTTAAAAGCATGCACAATAGCCACTATATGCTTGCTCCAGTGCTGCTTTTGTTCTGAATTTAGAGTTCTGAGCATATCCAGGAGGGTTTAGGTGAATCTCTCTGGTTGAGGATCTCATTGAGGATGATACAGGGTGGTTTCAGACTGCCTGATGCCCAACAGGTCTGGATGCGTTGGGACAGACCATAGTGCACAAAGAATTTCTCCACGAAGATCTTGGCCACTGTGCATGCTTGTTGGTCCCTCGTGGAAAATGCCTCGGCATACCGAGTGAAATGGTCAGTCACTACCAGGATATTTCCCTGTCTGCTCAGATCAGGCTCCAAGCACAGAATGTCAATGCATACCAGCTCCATGGGTCCCTGACTCTAAAGATGGCCTACTGGGGCAGCTCGGTGAGGCAAAGTCTTCGTTTGGATACATCTGATGCAGAAGTGGCAATAGTCCTCAACTTCAGCCCGCATGCAGGGCCAGTAGAACTGGTCCCTCACCAGGTGAAAAGTCCTTTTGGGCCCTAGGTGGCCATGGTTGTCGTGTAGGGTAGTTAATACTGTCTCCCTATGTTTTTCAGGTTAGACTAGCTGCCATTTTTCTTCAGAATCATCAGAGGGACCCCTTCGGTAGACCAACCCTTGGTGCACCTGAAACCGATCCCACTCTCGGTGCAGCAGATGGGTTTCCTTCAGGGAGTCAGTGAGGAGCAAATCAGGGCATTGGCTCTCCAAGGCCTTCAATGCTAAGCTACAGGAAGGGTCCTCCAACTGATCCCTCCACAGGTCTTTCTTTGACAGCTTGGGCAGACCTTCATCCCTCACTTGGGTGACATTGCAATAACATCTGGACACACCAGTGGCTGACACTCCAATGTCTCTGGCCCTGGATCTTCCTGCAGCTTGATGTTCTACTCCTTGACATAAGGCTCGTACCCCTTCAGGTGTCAGCTGGGCCTATTCTTCTGGAGGGTCTCTGGAACAATAGGTCCTTCTTGACAAAGCATCCGCGTCTTGTTTCCCGACCCTGGTCGATACTTCAGGCTGAAAATAAACCCTGATAGAGCAGCCAACCATCTGTGACCCATGACGTCCAACTTGGTGGTAGTAAGGATGTAGGTGAGAGGATTGTTGTCGTTCTTGATCACAAACTCCGCTCCGTACAGGTAATCCCTCAGCTTATCCACCACTGTCCACTTTAAAGACAGGAACTCAAGTTTGTGCATGGGGTAGTTCTCCTCGGCGGGGGTCAAGTTCCGACTCACGTAGGCAACAGGCCGTAGATGGCCGTCATGCTCTTGATATAGCACCCCACCTAACCCATCTCGACTGGTGTCAAAGTGTAGCTCATATGGCTTGGTTGGATCTGCATAGGCCAGGATTGGAGTGGTTGTTAGGCTTCACTTCAGCTGCCTAAAACCTCTTCACACTTCGGAGTCCATTGTTCCTGAATGGACTCTCTGGGTTTTCTGGGCCCTCCAGCTGGTCTGACAGTCTTTGCCAGATCAGGGTCAGCATCTTAGCGGATCCCTTGACAAATATTCTGTAATAAGAGCAGAATCCCAGAAATGACCTAAGCTCAGTCACGTTGGTAGGCCTTGGCCAGGAGGTGACAGCTTCCAGCTTCTGGGGGTCGGTGGCCAGTTCGTCAGCAGACACAATGTGGCCAAGGTAGTTGACTGAAGGTTGATAAAACTGGCACTTTTCCAGAGACATCTTCAACCCCCTCATCATGGATTCTCTTCAGGACCTTCTCCAGATGCTCTTCGTGCTCTTCCAGGGTCTTGCTGAAAACGATGATGTCATCTAAGTACACCAACACCTCGATCAGTTTCTATGTCACCTAGGGTCTTCTCCATTAGCCTTTGGAAGGTGGCTGGCGTACCAGACAGGCTTTGATGCATACAGTTGAATTCAAAGATCCCCCCCAGTGTAATGAAAATGGTCTTCTCCTGATTCTCAGGGTGCATGGGGATTTGGTAATACCCACTCTTCAAATCCCGCATGCTGAACCACTTTGCTCCTGACAGGCTCTGCAAGGCATCTTCTATCCTTGGGGTGGTATATTGGTCGGGAATGGTCCTTTGGTTCAGCATCTGGTAGTCAATACACAGCCTCAGTGACCCATTCTTCTTCCGTACCACCACTATTAGGGAAGCGTATAGATTCTGGGACTCTCGGATGATACCTGTATAATTAAGGAAAAAGGAAAGGGGTGGTGGCGCTACCATAAAGACACTAGTGATTGAAAGAAAATATTGTATAATAAACTAAACTCCTTACCCTTACCATAAAGTATAAAAATCACTAAACGTGTACACAAATATGTGATGTGAAAATGGACGTGTAAAAGAAGTACACAAAAAGGGGAAAAGATTAAATGTATATATACCCTAATAGGTAGAAAAGTGTATGGAAGTGTGTCTAATTAAGACTAATAAACAACCTAAATAAGGGGTTAATGAGATGCGCGTCCACTCTCATCCAACCAACCCAAAAACCATTATAAACATATTCCATAAACCATAAATAATGAGTGATAAATTATGCAAATTCACCACATCTAAGATGTGCAAGAAGCTAAATTAATATACATCCTAAAAAATGTGCAAAGCAATCCGAAGTTAATAATTAATGATGGTGAGTGTTCAATAAAAAGTCCAAAAACACTGACCATATATGACCATAAAAATGTGCAGAAATGTCAATCAATCAATAAATGAAAAAGAAGAACAAAAATATGATCCCAAATGTCCAGGAACCAGGTGACTTTGGTGCAAAGCAGATATGGTGACTGTAGTGCTCCCCCAATGGGTCCCCACTCACCAAAGGTAGTTACTCCTGCAGGGGTAGTAGGCAAAAGAGTGACCTCATCGATCGACAACCCTCATCGTTCCTCCTCTCCGGATAACTGTGATTCCCGAAACATGTGCCAGCTTAATGTCTACTAACCCCTAACCAGAGGATTGTGCCGCCTGCTGATGTGGAAGGACCTGGGAAGCCCTGATCGGAGGATTACCTGAAATCTCACTATACAGGTGTAAAGGGATATGGAGGTATAGAAGATACAGCACGGCCTACCAAGGTGAAGATCCAACTGGAGCTGCCCACTCTTTTGCCTACTACCCCTGCAGGGGTAACTACCTTTGGTGAGTGGGGACCCATTGGGGGAGTACTACAGTCACCATATCTGCTTTGCACTGAAGTCACCTGGTTCCTGGACATTTGGGATCATATTTTTGTTCTTCTTTTTAATTTATTGATTGATTGACATTTCTGCACATTTTTATGGTCATATATGGTCAGTGTTTTTGGACTTTTTATTGAACACTCACCATCATTACTTATTAACTTTGGATTGCTTTGCACATTTTTTAGGGTGTATATTAATTTAGCTTCTTGCCCATCTTAGATGTGGTGAATTTGCATAATTTATCACTCATTATTTATGGTTTATGGAATATGTTTATAATGGTTTTTGGGTTGGTTGGATGAGAGTGGACTCGCATCTCATTAACCCCTTATTTAGGTTGTTTATTAGTCGTAATTAGACACACTTCAATACACTTTTCTACCTATTAGGGTATATATACATTTAATTTTTTCCCCTTTTTGTGTACTTCTTTTACACGTCCATTTTCACATCACATATTTGTGTACACGTTTAGTGATTTTTATACTTTATGGTAAGGGTAAGGAGTTTCGTTTATTATACAATATTTTCTTTCAATCACTAGTGTCTTTATGGTAGCGCCACCACCCCTTTCCTTTTTCCTTAATTATACATGTAAGTTCTCTTGGGAACCCATCAGGGGAGGCTGCAACCTTCTATCCTAAGCGCGGAATTTTAATATTTACCATTCTCGGATGATACCTGCCCTCTCTGCCACTTTTTCATGCAGATCCTCCAAGTCCCCTAACCGAATCCATAAAACTCTTTCCCTGAATGGCTTTTTCGCTCGAAGAGATGGATCCGGTATTGGGCACTTTTTGCACACCCCACATCAAATTCACTCTTGGAGAATGCAGCCTGCCATCTCAGGAGTCTTGGCCCTTTCTTTCCATTCAGGCAAAAGAAGAGTATTCTTCGGATAGAACTCCTCCACAGAGATCCCATCCTTTGCTCTCCCCACCAAATCAGGCGGCGGGACTGGGGTGGCCGGATTCACTTGTCCCAGCAACATCTGAGCCACATCTTCACTTGCGAGGCTGGTATGTTGCGAACACTAACCAAGATCTTCCCTTGACTTCTTTGCAACCCTTTGGTTGAAACCACCTTGGGAATTATCTCCACTCCCATGTCTTCTCTCTCTGTCCACTTCAAGGACAATAAAAGGGCCTGGTTGCTTCCAATTTAGCTTAACAGATGCTCGTAAACAGGCCACTTTACCAGGCTGTAACACCTTCTCACAGGCTCAAGCTCCAGATCTTTCCCACTCCTTCAGCTAGGGCCTTCTGTTTTTGTACCAGGTGCTGGTAGGCTTGTCTCAGCATGGGGTGCACACTTGTAGTTGAAATGCCTGGCTCCAGAACAAGAGGTGTCAACAGACTTCTGAGAAGATCAGTATTGGTCCCTATGATGAGAAAACTCTTACTGGCCCCTGGTGGGCGAGGATAGACCACTGCCAGAGTCTCAAAAGTCTCGGCTTTCCCAGCCACAGAGTTATCGAAGGTAAGCATGACCGGTAGATAGCCATCATAGGGGAAGGTCTGAGTCACAATGCCCCATATCTCCAGCTTTTCCAACTTTTGCAATGGCAGGTGCTTGTCATAGAAGTCTCTGTAGAGAAGGGTCACTTAAGCTCCAGTATCCAGAAGGGCTTGGTGTAGACTCCCTTTACTTGGATGGGAACAACAGGAGAAGGTCCCACCAGCTTGTCAGGGAGCATGGAGGAAGTGGTGGCCCTGTCCTGTTCAGTGGTTTGTACCTGCGCTCCTCTCTTGCAGAGATTCTGATTGGGCTTAAGTCTACGCTAAGTTCTGAGAGTCTGGTGTGCATTGATATAAAAAAGATTGAAGCGCTTCACTGCGTGATCAGTGGATTTAAAATAAATGTGTGTGTATCCCACACAAAAATACCCAGCTAATGTGCAATAAAAATGCAGCTAAAATATGTAACCACACATGTTAAAACTAATAGATACCTATGTCAAAGTAAAATTGTGTTACAAATATATATAAATATAGTGAAGTGTAAAACCAGGATGATTAGCCATTATCATCCTGGTTTTACACTTCACTATATTTATATATATTTGCTATGCTTTTTCTCTCCACTGTATTTATGGAGGAAACCATGACTGTCAGCCAAGCTAGATTCAAAAGCCTTTGTATACAATATTGGTAGGTATGAATTGTACCATGTCCATATATTATCTTGTCACGAGGATATCCTACACTTTTGGTAGTGTATACAGTCGACAAGTTCATAAAGTTCATGAGACCATTGTTTATATCCTCTGTACTTATGTCAGGCTGCATTGCCTGGCTGCAGGGGAAGAAGGTGTGACTGTGTTTTTCTTACAGTTAGTCCTATCGCCTGGGCTGGGAGAGAAACAGATGGTCCTTAGCCCGCTGCCAAGGCTTATATTTAATAAACTTATAAAAGAGCACTGTTTCTGGTTAAATGTTTACTTTTGAAAAATACTTAAATTGGTTTTAAAGGCTCAAGGTTTTTGACCTTCATGCATTCCATGCATTAAGATAAAAAACCTTCTTTTTTAAATGAACCTTTAATGTCACTTTAACCCCTTTGCGCCCAAGGATAAAACAAATCTTAATGCCCAAGCCCAATTTTGCAACTTTGACATTTGTTAGTAAAACCGTATATATCATCACAACTACTTTGTGCATCCAGGTGGATTATACCTTGTTTTTATCAGGACTTTTTCAGACTTTCATTTGGAGGTAAATTGGTAATAGAGATCTCCGGATTTTTTTGATTTTTTATTATTATCTAAGGAAAACTGGCCAAACATAGTAAAGAAAACTTTTTTTTTTAATTTAACTGTATATTTCTTGGTATTACCATAACCTACCACCAAAGAACAACCCAAAATAAATGATCCTTCTCCTGATAATCTCAGCGATACCACATATGTGTATGTTAGTTGTTGTTTGTACAGCCCAGAAACAATAGTGCACATTTTGCTTTTTTTTATCCTACCTAAAACACATTGACACTGATACTAATTTAAAAATGAAATCCTGTCCAAAAAATACTGACCCTGAACTTGACCCAAGCACTAACCCTGGGGCTGGCCTAGATCAACCCTTGAACTAGGTATTTTTTTTTATTAATTATTATCATTATTTTTTTTTTCTACACACACTTTTTTTTTCTATCTCTGCAAGGACAGAGAAAGATACAATGTATCTGTCTCATCCATTCACAGGGACAGAAAACAGGGGGAGCCTTGATTGATCCCTGTGATAGCCATGCAGAGGCTATCACAGCGATCAGGTGACCTGTAATCGGATGTTCCAGGTTCCGATTGTTAGAGCGAGGCCCAGGGCTCTCAGTGAGACCCCAGTCTCTGTGCTGGGAGCGCGCCATGTGAGATACGCAAATATGCGGCCCTGCGGAAAAAATCCCAGTCCAGCATACGGTCGGCGTGAAGAGTTAAAAGATAAGGGTACTTTATATATTTGTTTTTAATAAAGTTCCCCTAGTGCTCTAAGCGCTGCTCACTACCCATTTTCTAAGGAACGGCTGTGCTGCTCAAAGTGAGGTTTCACTGTGAAACTTGCTAGATCCAGACTGAAGATAAGTATAAAGCCCTGTACACACGATCGGATATTGATCGGACATTCTGACAACAAAATCCATGGATTTTTTCAGACGGATGTTGGCTCAAACTTGTCTTGCATACACACGGTGGCTCAAAGTTGTCAGAATATCCGATCATTCTGAACGCGGTGACGTAAAACACGTACATCAGGACTATAAACGGGGCAGTAGCCAATATCTTTGTCTCTTAATATATTCTGAGCATGCGTGGCACTTTGTGCGTCGGATTTGTGTACACACGATCGGAATTTAACCGATCAGATTTTGTTGTCGGAAAATTTTATAGCCTGCTCTCAAGCTTTGTGTGTCGGAAATTCCGACGGAAAAAGTCTGATGGAGCCCACACACGATCGGAATTTCCGCCAACACAATTAGATCGCACTTTTTCCGTCGGAAAATCTGACCGTGTGTACAGGGCATTAGACCCAATGACCAGCATTTGGGGGGTTGTTACCTAATTATTGTTTTTTTCCTTTAAGTGCTAGTTTATACTAGGATTGCTCTCTAAAGAATGATCCTAAAATAGCATTTGGCAAGCTGTGAGGAGCTTCCTCATTGCCTGTTTTAACCCCTTAGACCCCGCACAAGTGTGCCGCAACTACATGCATTGCAGTTGCAATTAAATGGGCAATATTCAGTTGGCAGCACTGTCTGCTGGACACAACAGCTCGGATAATTTTTGCTTTACTGCAATGCAAGGTATCACAGCCATGGCATTTATACTCCCCCCTCTGCTGCCTTTGCAGCATAAGGGGAGCAATTAAAGGGCATATACATTTTTACCGCCCCTCCCAAACACAAGTATAGACAAGGCCATAAGTACACTTTTTCTGTATTCAATGTCATCTGTTTTTATACAGTTTAATTACCAAACTGAACGGTGACTTTTACAAAACAACAGTGTTCCATGGTTCTAAGAATACAGGAATAGATCTAATCACAGTCAGAGCCTTGTGATCCACATATGGCTGTAATTGGAAAGTTCTCAGCTTTATAGTCAATGACTTCTGGGGCTCTTGGGGATAGTTTAAAGCTTGTTGTAAAAAAGTGTAAAAGTGTAAAGGTACTTTTAAAGCGCCATTAAATTATAAAAAGGTAAAATTACTGCGCTATCCCCATGAAACATGTATAGGAGATTATACAATGTATAAGGTAAATAAAGCTGCAACTAGAATGTGAGACACACACACTAAATAATTCAAGCAAAGCCTATGTTGTGTTCGCTGTGTGTTTCGTCTTTACCCCCAATGAGGTCCACTCGGCCGGGATCCTCGTGCAGAACCTGCTGTCCGGCTGGCTGGGGAGTGAGGACCTGTCCTTCATCCATTACCACATCAGGAGGACCACGGCCACTGTGCTGGTCCACTCCCTGCTACCATTGGAGTGCCTATCTGCCTTATAGAAGATACCTTGTGGGGAGAACCTAAGGAGCCATCCAGGTTGAAAGACCCGAGGCTGGGGTAGAAAGCCACAGGCGTGTATGATCTCCTTTAAAAAGAGATCTTAGGAGCTGGTAAGCGGCAGTATTTTCATTGGTGGAGACACCCTTCTGTCATCACATTCTTCTTGGTGTTGCAGTTGCACGATTTACATCGTTTGGATGTTTGCCAAGCCATCACTTGGAATATCGTTCTGCTAGTGAACCTTTTTTCCTATAATCCATTGGAGTGGACTTGAATTTGCTTACTTCATTTATTTACCCATGTTTTTTATTATTATATTTTTCACACTTGTCACTAGTGGTCACGTTTCAGTGTGTGTATAATATTAATTTTCTTTATTTAGATGTGTTTTGTATTCACATATATTTTTCAATTTATATAGCGCAGCTTTTTTTTTCTTGCCATTAAATTATGTCTTTATTCTCCAAAAATAATCCATTTGGTTTATTGGTATGGGTAAATTATTTATTTATTTTATATATTACTTAATTATTATTTATTTATTTTGTTAGGTTAAGGGTTAGAGTTAGGGGTTACTATTAGGATTAGGGGTTAAAATTAGTGTTAGGATTGGGGTTAATATTATGGATTAGGGGTTAATAGAATGGTTAGGGGTTAATATTAGCGTTAGAGGTTTGGGATATTTTATTTATATTTATATTTATGATTATTTACTTTTTATTTATATATTATTTATTTATGATTATTATTTATTTATTTATTATGTATGTGTTTTTTAGTAATTATTATTATTTATTTAAATATTGCATTTGAACAGAAAAACGCTCAAAAACACGCAATAAAACACTTAAAAATGCGCAAATCAGGCATTTCCATGCCACAAAAAACGCTTAAAAAATGCACCAATATGCCCGATTCGAGAAAAAAAAAAATCTCCAGAACTTTCTTGAGCTTTATGCGTTTGGTTTCAGGCGACTTGTAGTGGAGATGTGAAGCATCTCCATAGGGAATAATTGATTTTTTTAGTCTCCAGTGTTTTGGAGCTTCAATTAGAAATCGTGAATGGGACCTAAGTCAGCGTATCAGTCCAAGATATAGATGATACCTACATAATGATAGAGCTGTCCTTTTTTAAGAAAGCACATACAGGCATTATCAGGGTGAATACTGTGATCTCTGTGAGATGTAATAACTATCTGGAAGTGTTAAATATACACATATTACTTACCAAGCATGCATTTACATGCATTTAAAAATATATCTGATGCTTGGTTTGTTTCAACAGCTTACCCTTCTTAAAGAGGAACTGCAGTCTGCTCACATAATTTGTAATAAAAACATCTTTGCCATTCTGAAGCTTCCCTCCAACCACTTTGCATATTATTTTATATATACTGTGATTCTGTACTTGCCAAGTATGCTGCAGAAATCTCCCTCCACTGAGTCTGGCTCCATCCATTTTAACTGTGGGCAGCTGAAGCTGCTGCCTGTTCACTTTCTGGATTTACACAGGCACACACCTCCAGCTCTGCAGCTCTCATTGGCCCTCTTATGACTCACCCAAACTCCCTTCCTGGCAAACTCTCACAAGAGTGAGAGAGAGAGAGCTGTGTATGATGTCATAAGCCTAGGCTTACTACCAGACAAGAAACAGGAAGTGGGCTGTATAAGGTATTTACTGGCAGAAAAAAAATGTTTTACTATCCAAAGTTAAAACAACAATGGCAGAAGATTTAATAGATGGAAACATGGGCGTCCGCACCATAGGGCAAGGGGGGTCATTTGCCCCCCCTGGAATCTGTGTGTCCCTGTGTTGCAACCAACGGCCGCCGCGGCCGCCTCCGCAGCAGCCGTGGTGTTTTTTTCAAAGCCTGGCTGCTGCTGGGGCTGTCTTTTCCGACTACATCATGCGTGACCGTCCCTCCCTCCTCACCCCTGGCCGAGCATCAGATTGGCTCTGCCGCTCGAGCCTCTGCGCTCGCCGCTCTGCTGAATGTGACATTGACCCGCCTGAGCCGCCTCGATTGGCTGCTGCCTCTGCTTGTCACTGTGTAAAATATTTTGTGCCTGCAGCCTGCTATGCCGATCCGGCCAGGGCGGCGCCGGCTCCTCCCACAGGTCACAGCTGCATGGCGTGCAGTGGCCGGGAGCCCGGGACGACAGGGAATACACTGCCTGAGTGACCGCCAGTGCCTGGACTATCCTGACCTTGAAGAGCCACAGGTAACAGCAGTGCCTGTATTACCACTATGTACAATTTTTTTGTATTTCAATACAACTGGAACTGTTGTGGCCATATTTTGATCTTGATGGAAACAGCTATACAGACTGTATTATACAGTCTGTATAACTGTTTTCATCAAGATCAAAATATGGCTACAACACAATGGCGGCCCGTGCATTAAGGGCGCACGGGAGTGCCGCCCCCTCTCTCCTGCAACCCCTCTATCACCTATAGATAGATTCATGCATTAAATGAATCTATCTATGGCCGCCGCTGCCACCCCCTACTCAGGCGCCCGGCCCCTTTTCGGGCGCAGGACGCCTGAATTACATCAGCGAGGGGTGTTTTTTAAGCACCTGATTAGAGCCATAGGCTCTAATAGGTGTCAAAAATGGTGACCTACAAGCGCCATGCTTGGCGCTCACAGGTTACTCAGCTGTGTTAGAAAAGTGAATGACTATTCACTTTCCTAACACTAAACCGCCTCTCCGCCAATCATGATGGGCACACTGGCAGCATATGATGGGCACACTGGCAACATATGATGGGCACACTGGCAACATATGATGGGCACAGTGGCAGCATTTGATGGCACACTGGCAGCGTTTTATGGCACACTGGCAGCGTTTGATGGCACATTGGAAGCGTTTGATGGCACAGTGGCAACGTTTGATGGCACAGTGGCAGCGTTTGATGGCACAGTGGCAGCGTTTGATGGCACAGTGGCAGCGTTTGACACAGTGGCAGCGTTTGATGGCACATTGGCAGCGTTTGATGGCACAGTGGCAGCGTTTGATGGCACAGTGGCAGCGTTTGATGGCACATTGGCAGCGTTTGATGGCACAGTGGCAGCGTTTGGCACAGTGGCAGCGTTTGGCACAGTGGCAGAGTTTGATGGCCACAGTGGCTGCAATTGATGATTTTTTTTCAACATTTTTTGCTCCCCCTCAAAAACTTTGAGCACCAGCCGCCACTGCCATAACAGATGTTTTGCAATATAAAAAGATGTACATTCTCTAGGCTTGAAAGATATGTGTTATATAAGTGATCATTCAGCTCCACATTGTATTGGAAGTTGCTCATGCCAGGCGTACTAGTCCATATAAATATAGCCTAGAGAATGTACATCTTTTTATGCTGCAAATTTGCAATGTATAGCAATACATGACGATCTGTTATGACCATATTTTTATCATGATGAAAACAGCCTATACTTGAAATTTTTTTGTGGTTTTTAAAAAGTCTTGTTATTTGTTATTACAGCCCATTCTCCAGGTTTCCTCCACAAGACTGAAAATGTTTCAGTACTCACTGTAACGGGGGTCGGCAAGCTGACGATCTTAGTCCACCTGTCCAACGGGTTTCTCCATGGGTGGCTCCACCATGCCATCTATGTCACGGTCTCTCTCGCTCTCCCGCCTCTATGCTCCTCCACCACTGTCATCAGTGAACAGCGGAGACCGGGAGGAAGCACAGCTCAGGACGGAGGGCGGGAAGAGGAGCTGGCGAAACAAACTTTTTATGTTAAACCGCTGGTGATTGGTTGCTAGCACATAGGGTGGTTCTAAGCAACCAATCACCAGCTTGCTAATATGAAAAGTCACTCTGCCAGCTCCCGCCCTCTGTCCATAACTGTGCTGCCTCCCAGTTTCTGCTGTGGAAACAGGTAGGGGGGAGGTTACTGCTATAGGGTAAAGGAGGGACAGAAGACACCACTGTGTGTGTGTGTGGGGGGGGGGGGTGATGTGAACGGGGCAGAGGACACTGTTATGGGCAGGGTCACCCCCCTAGCAGTGTCCTGTAGCACCCTTCATATCACCCCCCGATCCCTGCATTCTTGAGCGCAACCCACTCCTAAACTCTGCATTCTGAGAATATCACACCCCTAAACCCTGCATTCTGAGTGCAACGCACTCCTGATCCCTGCATTCTATACGCAATTCACTCCTGATACCTGCATTCTGAGCACAATGTAGACTGATTCCTGCATTCTGAGTGCAATGCACTCCTGATCCCTGCATTCTGAGCACAATGCAATCCTGATCCCTGCATTCTGAGCGCAATGCAGTCCTGATTCCTGCAATCTGTGCACAATGCACTCCTGATACCCGCATTCTGAGAGCAATGCACTCCTGATCCCTGCATTCTGAGCGCAATGCACTCCTGATCCCTGCATTCTTTGAGCAACGCACTCCTGATCCCTGCATTCTGAGTTTATATCTTGTGATGTGGGTTTATATCTTGTGCTGTGGTTTTATAGCTGGTGGTGCTGTTTTTCTAGAGCTCTGGATCTTTATCTTGTGCAGTTAATCTATATCTGGTGCTGTGGGGTTATTTCAAGTGCTGTGGATCTGGTGCCGTGGGGTTATATCTATAGTGCTGGTGCTGTGGCAAGTCTTTTGGGTGCAATCTAGTGATGTAGCCAGGTGATGAGTAGAGTACTTTTTCAAAACGCAAATTGGATGATGTAGAATCTGATAAGGGAGCAACACAAGAATCTAGACATGGCGAACAAGAGGCAGAATCAAGTACAAGCAGTTCTGCAGGTCCAGTTCCAGCTCCAACAGAATGTAGCCATGTTGATGCTCCTGTTGATGATCCTGTAAATGACATTGGATTTTATTTTAATTCATCCACAAAACTAACGGATGACCTTAAATACAATCTGCTAATAAATACATATAATCCACCAGAAAATTATGACTTTAAGAAAGATTCAACCGGACCACGCTTTTTCCGTCAGGTGTGGATTAATCAATATTCACCTTGGCTTAGCTACTCTCCACAACTGAAAGGTGCGATTTGTAAGTATTGTACAGTTTTTCCACAGCCAGTTCATCGTGGGATACAAGGAGCATTCATAACTAGGCCTTTCACGAAATATAAAGATTTCCATGAAGGTGCACGGAACCATGTTTCAACGTCTTGGCAAAAAAATGCACAAGTGGATGCAACAAATTTTTTGGAGATCAGGAAGAAACCTGAAACAAGTATTTAATCTAGTATATAGAGGACAGAGGACAGTTTTCCCTGAAGCACCACATCCCAAAATCAGAAAATATATAAGGACATGGAAATGGGGCAATTGTATCCCCGAGATTTTCGGTGCTCGAAATAATAAAAGTAACTTGAACTACAAAGAATACATGTATATATATGCAACTCAACAAATTATATAAAAGCAATTTTTATTTAGAAAAATACACATAATCACATATATTTAAAAAAGGAGATCTACTTTTTGAAACGGCACATAAGGCCCATTATTTGATAGATACCAATTTGCGACTCAACATGTTTCGCTCAACTTCTTGAGCTTCATCAGGAGTTTATGGTGCATAAATAGTCTCAACTGTGGATGACAAAAAGGATATAGGTATAAACCACTGAGTTAAATGTAAACCATGCTACCAGTGCATGGATGAAAAATGTTAGTTGCATATGGTTATTACAAACATTACAAAAAATTACATCAATATTATTGATAGATATTAATAGAAAATATATATTACACTATAACAGTCAAATCTCAATGTATGGACATAATATTAAAAAGACATATATGGGTTCACAAAAATGTAAATACAACTGTCTTACCAAGCCTGTTTCAAAACCAAGGCACTGTGCATTGATTGCGAATATAGGAACGCAGGATATCACGTTTCCACTATTGAACGGGTCTTCCAATACCAGTGCCTACCACATATAATGGTCACAGAGGGACTAGTGTAAGAAGTTGTGGCAAAACACTGCAAAATAAATATAGGGAGTCTATAACTAAATTTGAATTAAAAGGCCAGATAGAGCAAGTTTTGATACCTGAAACATATTGAGGGGTTCAAAAGGAATGAAAAAGTACCTTTAATAGAATCAACAGTGAGTATTGGTAAGAGGCCTTACAAAGGCCTGTCAGGATATAGAGTCATTTGTTTGCAGGTCTCAAAAAAGATGACAGCTGCTTACAGACTGGATCAACAAAGTTATCAGACCCCAGCAATGCACATATGCTGCAGAGAGAGAGTGACAGGTATCAATAGATGGCCTTTTTCCCCATACAGGGTACAAAAGTTTAGAGGGGGTAGACAATCAAGGTTACCTGGGTGTGATGAGACGAGTGGGCCAGCGGGGACAGGGAGGGAAAGCACCACCTCCCCTTAAACCAAGAAGCCTCTGACAGAGCGGTGGCGGCTGCGAGGCCGCTACATATAGTCCCATCCATCGCGGCGGCGTCTGACGTCACTGCCGCGATGCAGACACACAGTGAGGCATTTCCCCACAGTGATGCAGCGTCACGGCGAGGGGCGGGTGGAAGGTAACGTCAGGTTGAACCGGCCAATCCGGCCGGTGCCTGAGTTTAATACGTCAATGGCGCTGAATGGATCACCGCGCATGCGCCGACCAGCGGCGGTGCACAGGATAGATTCTCCCTCTATGGTGGGAGTCCTAGAGCGCCATCTTTGTAGATGGAAGAAAAGCCTTAATCACAGAGGCAACTACATAGTGCCATAAAAGCAAAGAAGAGCAACAAAGTAGGTTTTACCAGATATAATGCCCTGATTGGATGATTTATAATCTACAAATATATAGACAAAAAAAGCAACTTCAATATTGATTAGAAAGAACCTAACATTAAAGTTAAATACTTGCTATAGTCACATCAGGTCATATATCTGATTGTATGAATAGGTCTGGCTTTTCAAGAACAGGATATGATTAAGAAGTGAAACAGATCAAAATTCAATGTGAAAAATGGAAACTGTAAACCCTTATTTCCTGACCTCTGCAACGCGTGGGAAACTGCGCCTCTAGGGCCCCCAAGAGGTAAGCGATTGATTATTCGCAACCTTTTTAGGTGCCCCTGGTGTCCGTGTGAACTAAAGGAGAGGGAGGAAAATCATGGCAAAGAAGACCGGTTTTTAAAGTCAATTGATAAATCCAATGATATGTAAGGGGCATATAACAGGCTTGGGAAGAAAGTCAGCTGCATACTTAGGCACTAAACCATAAAGAAACGAAATAAGAATATATGTACAAAGTCACATTTACAAACACTCCCAAAATTAGGTTACAATCTAGTCATTTACAGATATTTATATGGTCCTAACAAAGGAAAAAGAGAGAAAAAAAAGGGAGAACGGAGAGGAGAGGAGTAGAGGGGAGTCTTGTTTAGTGTAAATAGCTACCTCATGTTATTAAAACGGTTTGAAGCTGAAGGCGTCATTGAGGCCTGGATGCTTCAAAGCCGAAAGATCATGAATCCAGCGGGCCTCTTGTTGCAGAAGTAATTTATCATAGTTGCCCCCTCTTTCCCCGGGAGGGATATGCTCTAGAGCATAGAAGTGCATTTTGCTGCTGTCAAAATTATGGTATAAGCCCATGTGTCGGCTGATTGGAGTTTCCATTTTCTTCTTCTGGACCAGGGATACATGGTCCCTGATCCTGCAGAACAAGGGACGTTTGGTTTTGCCGACATAGAAACTTTGGCATTCGCATATCATAAGGTATACGATACCTATAGATTGGCAAGTAACAGAAAAATTAGGTTTAAACAGACGACCATTGGGAAGTCTGATGCTCCTAGCAGCAAATATGAACCTGCAGAACTGACATTTGTGACAAGGCCTACTACCCTTTCTAGATTCTGATAATGATTTGGTACTGGTGTCATGATGGCTATGCACTAAGGCATCTCGTAGGGACCGAGAGCGCCTGAAAGTAATCTCTGGGTAGACTTTAAGGTGTTTGGAGATTTTGTCATCCCCCATTAAAAGATACCAGTATTTCTGGATGATCTCTCTGACTTGTTTCTGTTGGCTCGAGAATCTCGTAATTATTCTGATACTTGGATCAGTTTCCTTTGATTTCGCTTGGTGTATAAGCGAAGACCTATTTTGTTTTTTGGCTTTTGAATAGGCCCTTTTGAGGCATTTATTGCTGTAGCCTCGTTCACGTAGGCGAGATCGAAGCAATTTGGCCTCTTTCTCAAAGTCAGAATCATCGCTACAGTTCCGCCTGACTCTGAGATATTGTCCATATGGTAAATTGTTTATAAGGGGGACCGGGTGGGAACTTGTCGCGTGGAGTAACGAGTTTCCAGCAGACGGTTTCCGGTATAAGGTGGTCTTGATGCTTCCATCCTCATTAACTAATATTTGGACATCTAAAAAAGTCAGCTGATGTTGATTTATGTCAAAAGTGAACTTAAGATTATATTTGTTGATCTTAAGGCTGTCCAAAAAGGAAAGGAGGGTGTTTTTACTACCATGCCATATGAAAAAAACATCATCAATGATGCGTCGCCACACTGGGATACATTCAAAGTAGACCTGCATGTCATCCCTGTAGAATATCTCCCGCTCCCACCCCCCCAGGTACAGGTTGGCATACGATGGGGCACACTTTGTCCCCATCGCTACCCCCTGCACCTGGAGGTAGTGGGAGCCCCCAAAGAGAAAGATGTTGTTGGACAAAATAAAAAGGAGCATATCCAAGATAAACTTATTGTATTCTGCCGAGACTCCAGGGTTCTCGAAGATGAAGCCCTCCACAACTTACAGCCCCAATGCATGGGGGATGGAGTTGTAGAGGGCTTCCACGTCTAAAGCTACCAACCAAGAATCCGGGGGCACAGAAATACCATCCAAGACACGAAGGAGGTCACCCGTATCCTGAAGATACGATGTGAGTCCTTCAACGTGGGGCCTCAATAAGTCATCCACCAGTTTGCTGGCCATCTCAGTGAGTGATTCATTTCCGGATACTATAGGCCTTCCTGGAGGCTTTTTTGTGTCTTTGTGTATCTTCGGAAGTGCGTAGAGGGTGGGAGTTTGAGGTGAATCTACATTGAGGAATTCCCAAGTGTTTTTACTGATGAGTCCCTTGTGGTATGCTGTGCCTATGAGATGTTTGTATCGAGTAATGGTTAGGGTAAGATGACTGGGGGAAACTTTTCGATACCAATGGTGATTTTGGACTATAGCCAAAACTATGGTTTCATAATGATTTTTGTCCATAATGACCAAGTTGCCCCCCTTATCGGAGGGCTTGATCACGATGTCACTGTTGTTTTGTAAGAGTTTGAGGGCCTCAATTTGTGAAGTGGTTAGATTAGAAACTGATAAATCCTTCCACTTAGTTTGTGTAATTTCTTTTGTCACCTGATTGGTGAAAGCCCAAATATTGGGGTTCCCTTGTAGAGTAGGGAAGGTTCAGGATTTGGGTTTATATTCCTTAGATGGAAGCGAGGTCATCAAAGGGGGGACAGTAAGGACGGAGCGTGGAGGTGTGTGAGGAAGGGGGCCCGCACCCGAATCAAGGGAGTCAGCCTCAGCCAGGTCACTTTCCTCCAGGCCACCTTCCTCCCACAGCTCCATCAACTCCTCCATCGCTTGAATATCTGAGATGGTCATACCTTCCCAGCCTGAGCTGGCCGTTTCAAAAAGTGGATCTCCTTTTTTAAATATATGTGATTATGTGTATTTTTCTAAATAAAAATTGCTTTTATATAATTTGAGTTGCATATATATACATGTATTCTTTGTAGTTCAAGTTACTTTTATTATTTCGAGCACCGTTAAAATCCCAGGGATACAATTGCCCCATTTCCATGTCCTTATATATTTTCTGAAACAAGTATTGTTTGTCAAATAGACAGCGCTGTGAAAAGGCAAGTTGAAGAAAATCGGAAAAAGTTATTTCCAATTTTGTCTACTATCTTATTTTGTGGAACATATGACATTGCTTTACGTGGGAAACAAAGTACAACTGGAAACGTGCAAAACGTGTACCAATTTCGCATTGAAGCAGGAGATGTGATCCTAAAGAACCATCTTGAAAATGCACCAGTTATTGCACGTTATACATCAGTTCGTGTTGAAAATGAATTGATTAGATTATGTGAAGAAACATTACGAGAAGATCTGGTATCCTTAGTCAACATGTCAAATGGGTTTTCTATAATTGCTGATGAAAGTGCTGACATTTCTGGAAAAGAACAGATGTCACTTGGAGTACGCTTTGTAGACACAAGCAGCACCGTAGCTGTCATCAGAGAAGAATTCCTTGGATTTGCAACCTTAAAAGAAATGGATGCCATCTCAATTGCAAATATGATTATGGAAACATGTTCTAAATTTGGATTAAACTTAGAAAAACTCTATGGCCAAGGATATGATGGATGCTCTACAATGGCAGGAAAAGAAGGTGGCGTTCAAGCCATAATAAAGAGAAAATATCCTAAAGCTGCTTTTGCTCACTGTGCTGCACATAGACTCAATTTGGTTGTTAATGACCTGAATGCTGTTCCTGATATACGGAATTCTATTGGCACAGTGAAGGCCATCATTAAGTTTTTCCATGAGAGTCCAAAAAGAAGATCTCTTATTCCTAATGTGCCATTGCTGAGTGAAACAAGGTGGACAGCCAAATACAAAAGCATTCGAATTTTTAGCTCAAACTTTGAAGATATTTTTAATCAATTAGGCTTACTGGTCACTACAGTATCAGGGAAAACACGTCAGGATGCATATCAATTGCAATGTTCTTCAAGCACAGTGAGCTTCCTCTTTTGCTTGACCATCATTTCAAATTACTCATCAACATTGGAATCAGTAAGCCAGGCTCTCCAAGCTGTTCAGCTTGATATTCTCAACGTGTGTAATCACGTGCAAGACCTTCCGACTGTGTTCCGCAATCACAGAGAAAATGCAGAAGAACAATTTAAGGAAATTTTTTCAAATGTTCAAACAATGGCAGAAAAATTGAAAAATCTAACTTTGTGTTCCCAGACAGTGTGGCAGGCAAGTATTTCGTTCTAATTTTGGTTCCTCTTCTGTGGAAGAATACTATCGCCAGTCTATCTATGTGCCATACATGGACTCAATCATTGCATCATTAGAAACCCGGTTTGGCAATGAAAACAAGAAAAATTTCAGTCTGTTCTCACTTTACCCAAAACAAATGGCAAAAATGACACTTGAGCAATACAAATGCCATATTGCAGACATCAAATAAATTTACGGCATTGAAAACCTGGAAGCCGAGGCAGTCACTAGGTTTGAGATCTGGTCAACGAAGGATGAGCAGTTTGACAATGGATTTCTGGATTTGCTAAATCACACAGATTTTCTCCGTCAGTCCAGCAAGCAATTCTCATTGCTCTCACATTACCAGTGACCACTTGTACAGTGGAAAGGTCTTTCAGCACAATGAGAAGGGTGAAAACCTGGCTGAGATCGACAATGGCAGATCGCTTATCTGGTTTGTGCATGATGAGCATACATAGAGCAAAAATTGCTGAAAACAAACAACAGTTGATTGACAAAGTAATTGATAAATTTGCACAGGACCACAGACGTTTACAGTTTCTTTTTCGAGATCACTAACCAGTGAACAAAAATTGTACAAAAAAAATACTCTTTGAAAAATGTGATTGTTAAATTTAAGCAAGAGTGCAGATGTTTGCAGTTAAAGTTTATATTTTTTATTTTCCAATTTGGATGATAACAGGTATTTATTTCTAAATATATATGTGTGTATATATTTAAGTTAATACATTCCAAAATAAATACATTTATCATATATTTTATTTGTACTTTGTTAACACCAAATGCAGATTTTACATGTGTTTTCTTTTTATAACTCACTTGTAGTGCCTTGATCATGTGTGTATGAATAATTTGGTGCATTCAATAGTGTAAACATAAAAATTATGCCCCCCCCCCTGAAAAAAGTTCTGCGGACGCCCATGGATGGAAAGAAGAAAAAATGACTGAAGATCTGCTTTCAATGGCTTGGCATTTGATCATGTGAGCTGTACTGACATAAACCTGGAGCAGAGCTTTCTCCAGGAAAGAGGACATATTCAACCATTCTATTACTTTGTTTATACATCTCAGCAATCATTTTAACATTAGTGTTTGGCTCCATTATCACCACCGATCCACTTGGTTACATTGCTAGCACACATTGGGCCATGTATGGACTCCTTATAAACATCCTTCATCAAAATCTGCAGCTTATCACTGTTCCCTGTTTTTCAAATACACAGAAAAGCCCGTAGCAACAGCATGTAATGCATAGTGGAGGGCATACATGACTGTGGTAACAGGGGAGTTAATAGTTTAGGGGTGGGTATTAAGTAACCGAGGGGGAGGTATCAAGCAGGGCTTTATAGGTTAACCCCGCCCAGGGGGGAGTAACAGTAGCTGAAGAAAGTTCCCGCCCACCCTCCCCTTTTTTGGTATAGTAGGGTTAGGTAGATCTGGCTATGGTTAAGTTAAAAAAAAAAAGGAAGTTTAACGAGATCATGGCAGTGGCGGGCGTTGGTCTGGGCAAAAAGAAGGTAGATGGCAAAAAAAAGTAAGAGTTTTTTTGGGAGCTAGCGTTGATATGGCTCATGATGGTGGTTCCCGGTTAACGGAGGTTAGCCGGGAAGTGATAATGGGGCACTGCGGTCATTGCTAGTCTCTGAGCCAGCTTGTCTGCTTGAGGCCTATTTTGATAGATTTGATGGGACCGCAATGCTAGTCCTGTTATGGACACGGAGGATTATTAAGATATTGCTCAGACCAACGCTTGATGATTAAACAGGTTGTTTTAACAGATGTTGTCTTTTTGTTGTTGATGTTTTTCTATTTATGATATATAATGTTATATGTTATATTTTTATATTTAAGATTATTTGTTAAATAAATTAGGCCTCTACAGCCTTTTTATACTCCAAGCTCGGTGTGGTTTGAGTTATTGGGGTAAAAGGGTAAGTGGGGTGGTATTAGGGGTAAAATGACATCTGTATCCTTCAGTCATGGTGAGAGCAATGCCAAGAAAAAAAGGGTTTCCCGGTGTCTTTACAGTAATCTGCATAGCTGTTTGTGCCAGGTATAAGCTAATAAACCCATATCTGAGTACACGGGACACATTATTCCACAGCTCGGTGCCAAGGACACTTATTGGTATAAGATGGACAGTTCCCATTGTATACTCCTCAATATGCCAAAATGAAACGCTGTGTACTCCTGACTCTGCTTCTAGCAGGTAAGACTGATGAAAGAAGATCGGACTAAACACATATCATTTAAAATCAAAAACATATTTGAAAAACAAATCATTTATGGGTATTACCAGTGGCTAGAATGCAAAGTTGGCTAAATGTCAAATGGTATTTATTTTAAATTGTTTAAAGAGAAGAGAATGTAAGAGAACTAAAGAGAAGAGAACGTAAAGCAGTATTAAATCCAAAAACAAACATTTATTGTATTGTAGCTTACCAATTTTTAAATGTGACGGCTGCTATAGTTTTATTTTTTAGGCTTTCGTTCTTTCATTTTCACCTGCTGATCCTGCTAGAAAGTCTGTTGAAGTTGTCCTGCAGAAATAGCAGTTAGGGGGTTGAAACAAACCATTTAACTCTGACAGGGGTGCTTACATTGATCAGATTTTATTTGATTATGTAAAACATACTGTTTGTTGTAATTGCTTTAGTATTAGCTGGACTTTGGCTGCAATTTGTTAGTGTATTTAAATCTGCAAGTCCATATAACATTTCCCTCCCCCGGCTGATAATGCTGCTGTCCGAAAGTGTCTCTGCTGCTCCTTCATCCAGAGTGTAGGAGCTCAAATACAGGAGGTGTGCTACTGGTCAGATAACTAGGTGAAAACAGAGAGAAGGAAGCCTAAAAAAGAAAACGAATGCAGTCACCACAAATAATGATTGGCAAGCTGCCATTCTATTGAATAGAAAAAAACATGCAGCGCTAAAGATGTGCATTTACATTTGCAACATATGTCCGTGGGAAAGTGCTGAAGAGATAATCTATACCTGTTGGGTAATAAGTGTAATAAGTGAACATCTAATATGTAAACACATTAAGAAAAAAGAGCCATTCTATTACAGTTTTGGTTTAGGGTTTAATACCTCTTTAATTCACAAATGTATAGAATTTTTGAATTTCAGTCATAAGGAAAAGAGAGTATTTAAAGTGGACTTTCACTCCAAAAGTGAAAGTGCCACTATTACCCTTCCCCACTGCCCCTAACATTTGAGTTTTTTAATAGGGGGAGCAGATACCCTTTTAGACAGGTATCTCGCCCGCTTCCTAAATTCTTTCCTAGTCATAAATTACTTCTGCTTGAGCCTGCACATGTCCCCGCCACCTGAGAGATGTCACACTTCCCAGGAGGCTGCAGAATCAGTCCAACAGTTCTGCATTATCTCGTACATGAGCCAGCTGTGGTTCCTCAAGGAGTTAAAGCTGGCTCCTGAATCCAAGACGGTGGTGCTGGAAGCCCTGCAGTGGTGAGAAGAACTGGCTGTGCGAAGACAAATCTGGACTGCAGACACTGGAGTTAAAATCAAATCTTCTTTTATTGAATATTCACATGTATATTCAATATATTCTATACACCACATTAAAAAAATGAAAAAATAAAACATACAAAAGAAAAATCAAACAGCCCCATAAAAAACTACCTACAAGTGGCAGAGTTATCCCAAGCCCCCATCCACCCCCTCCACACACCCAAGGCCTTCAAACAAGAGACATGGAACCCAAAAAACTGGTCATAACTGGAAAACAGAAAAGCAATTGGTGTGCTGTGAAGTACCCAATTTTTAAGTCAGCAACAGTATTTGTGGTTGTTGACTTTTGATTTCTCCTTAAAAAAGGTTGAAGTTCCTTTCTGAGCTAGTAGCAATTAGTATAAAAATCTTCTTTGTGACTTGTGTTCATCCACCACCAGAAGCAATGCCTGCTCATCAATCGCTCATCTAACACATCCGACTGATGTTATACTCTCCCAACATGGTTCTCCTCTATCCCCAGTATCGCTCTGAGGGCCAGGTCCACCTTTTCTCACGGGATTCACCAAGTATTTATAGGGGACAAAAAGGCAACACCATAATGCTCTCCATTAGTCCCCCGCTTAATGAAAAACACAGGAGCAAGAAATTAAGTCTTCCCTACTATTACTATCTACCATTGGTAAACCAGGTGGTCTCACCGCATCTTAATGAATCTTTGGTAAAACATATATTATTGGCGTTCTGCATGAGGTTGGACATAAATATTCAGCTTCCTTCTTATTTAAAATATTCTTTCTCACACTATTTATAAATTTTTTTAAGCCACCCAAAAAACAGCATGGCAGGCTATTCCCAGAGTTGATTGGGTTTTTCCCATGTGGGAATTCCTTTGTATGTAATACTCCAGGGATAGAGAGGAATAAAATTAAAAAATGTACAGCTACAGGTTTAGAATATATTATTTTCTCATTTCTTGCTCCTTGCTCCTCTAAAGGTGCAGTTTACACGCTGGAGTGTCCATGTTCCCTTTAATATATAGGAAGGACTTCTAGACCCTTATCAGTTAGAATAAGGTAACATTTTAATAATATTAAACTAGGGATTAAGGATCATAATGTGTCCAGGCATTTTAAAGAGTTACATAATAAGAATCGTAAGGGCTTACGTTTCTGGGGGGGTGGAAAGAGTAAAAAGTCACTGGGGAGGGGGTAATTTTGTTAGACATCTGAGCCAAAGGGAATCATTTTGGATCCATGAGACTAAGGTCATGGTTCTCAGCGACTTAAATGTGGATTTTGATCTCAACTTTTTTATCAGTAACAATTAAGTGTGTATGCCTTTATCGTTATACTCCCAAGCTGCTAGAACAGGACCTGTCCTATGTATTGGGGACAGGATAAATAGGCATAGGTATTTTATATATGGGGGTTTATTTTAGTGTATTCCATGTCTGAATTTTAATTTAAGGTTTTATATATTATTGGTAATTAAAATTTTGTGTAATAATGTACATTATTATAAGAGACAATGCAATGTAGCAGCCTGAGGTGTAGAATAATATATTGGGCAAATGGAGGTTTGGTATTGTAATTAGATCGGGTGTCCCTAATGTGTTTTTCTAGTCCTGACTTCATTAAGGTCTGTGAGAGGAGAGGATAAATATTCAAGTGGACTTAGGCTATTTAAGGGCTCGGATATCTCTGCTCCCCGCCTACTGAAGAAGCCCAATAAGAGGGTGCAACGTGCCTAGGAGGGAAGAGCCGAGTCTATGGGATCATGCCACGCCACGATCGCATAGATAGTGAGTGAGCTGGCTGATGAGAGATTTTTATATGAGCAAGTTTTATAAAGATTTCGGAAGTGATTTTAATTAAGCGGGGGGATTAATAAATATATTGCAAATGGAGAGCACTATGGTGTTGCCTTTTTGTCCCTGATAAACACTTAGTGGATTGCGTGAGAAGAGGTGGACTTGGCCCTCAGAGCAATACAAGGGATAGAGGAGAACCATGCTGGGAGCGTGAAACATCAATCGGATGTGTTAGATGAGCGATTGGTCTATTTGTGGGAGGTGCGCAGGCATTGCTTCTGGTGGTGGATGAACACTAGTCATAAAGAAGATTTGTATACTAATTGCTACGAGGCACAGAGAACTGGGTGTTGGACTGTGTACATTTTGCTGATTTTATAGGTTTTTTACAGTGATATATGGACTTTTTATTTTGAACATAGTATTTTTGTTTGGTTATGTGTTGCGCTTCACTTTATTGCAGAAGTATTCAATGTTGAGGGTGAGGTGAAACACCTTATAGTGTTAAAGCAAGCGAAGGAGATTCTTTTGAAATAATGGTCACTTTGATTTTCTAATATTTGGTCACATTCACACAGCGATTTATTATTATCATTTTGAGGTATAGATATGGTGTAGTGCAGATTTAATTAATATAGTCCTTTTTGAGCTACGTTTAGTGTGCAAGATGCACCCAGTAGCCCCAAAGTGGTAAATGAAATGAAGAATGCGTACAGTGCATACTAATGATCTATGCAATAAATAAAATAGAAGTATGGCCAAAGCTTTTCTGGCAATACTTCTCTTCTGGGTCATAAGAGTGCACTTATTTTTGCTCTCCTGTGATCCAAAGTCAGCTAATATTGGGCTAAAGCCTGCTGTCAGCTGACATCAACTGAGCAGCTTCAGGCTCTGGAAGGATCCTGACCATATTGTTGGGCTGCACTCAGATGCCTGATTAGCAGCTTGCTCTGGCTATCACCACATGCCTGAGACTCAAATTCAGCTGCACCTGCCCCTTCCGCAGCCCAGCACTCCAGTGAGCGCTGGAAGAGCAGAGAGGGGTGACTGACAATCACCGCTCTTTACTTAGAGCTGAATGAGAACTGAGTGATCAGCAATCAAGAGATCACTCAGTTCCCAGGCTTAGAACCAGTGAGGGACAGCTGCAGCATCACACCGATGCTGCAGCATGGAGGTTAGTATATATGTTTTTTTTAGATTCCCACCCTTCTCATTCAAGTATTGCATTTTTGTCAATAATGTGCATCTAACTGGTGCAAATTTATCTTTGATTTGTAAATACAAAAGTAGTTTGGCAGAATGTATTTAAGGGGTCTATTCATCAATGTTTTTACCCATGGTTCAATCAACTTTTTACCCAACACTCGCCATCTAATTGAAAATTTTTGTGAAAGTTGTGTATCTTGGGTAAAAGCTTTGATAAATAGATCCCTAAGAGATGGTGTGCCAATGTTGGTAATAAGCTACCAAATACTATACTTAGGCAAGATATACAAGCACAATTTTTCTTGTTTAACCAGTGGGTTGAGACAAGATTGTGGTACCCAACCTGACTGCAGCTGAGGTTTTGATAATTGATTATGTATTGGTTTGTTTTCTATATGCTAAATATTGGCAGTCATGTCTTTAAGCACCGTCAAACATATAATTTAAGAAAGACTTAAAGTGATTTTAAAGTCTTGTTTTGTTTTTGTTTTTTAAATAACAAAGATGTTATTCTTACCTCCTCTGTGCAGTGGATTTGCACAGGGAAGCCTGGATCCTCCTCTTCTTGGGTCCCTCTTCGCTGCTCCTGGCCCCTCCCTCCTGTCGAGTGCCCCCATAGCTTGCTATGGGGGCACCTGAGCTGAGCTGCAGTTCTGTGTGTCCATTCAGACACGGAGCCCTGCCCCTGTCTCTCCTCATTGGCTAACTGACTTTAATTAACAGAAGTGGGAGCCAATGGCGCCGCTGCTGTTTCTCAGCCAATCAGGAGGGAGAGTCATGGACATCGCTGGATAGAGAAGGGGCACCAGTAAGTATTAGGGGGGCTGAGGGGGGCTGCTGCACACAGAAGGCTATTTATCTTAATGCATACAATGCATTAAGATAAAAAAAACCTTCTGGCTTTACAATCACTTTAAGAAAATACAAATGCACTTCTTACAAATATACAGTACTTTGTAGCAAAACATTACAGGTCTATTCTGCTTCTGGGATAACCATTTTAAACTTTACTATTGAGTTTAAACCCACTAAGGCAATGAGGGTTTATAAACCCAACATAGAGCCGCTATAAGAAGAGGCCTACCTACTGAATGCTCATTTTTTCAAAAAATCTTGTCATACTGTATTAATCCCTCTATGGAATACCTGGGATATGTGGTATATTAGAGATTGCAGTATAAGAATAGAGCAACAGCAGTGTTTTCATAACTGTTTGCAATGTCTCTAGTCAGGACTGAGCCTCATGTCCCATAATTCTGTGCGGTATAACTTCCTTGTTTTGAGAATCAGTTGACATTTGGTCTGCATTCCCACAGACTCAGGTGTGAGATCATTCAGAATATGATAGTGACAACCCTAGGAATTGTTCATGGTGGGTATCCAACTGTAGACATGTGCATGATAAAAAAATTAGTTAATCTAATTATTTAATTTTGTTAAATTTGGTTGATTCGTTGTATGGCTATGACTATGGCTATGCATCTTTGGAGTACAGCTGTTTCAGGCTTTTGGCCATCGTAGATGCAGTGATTGCTTCTATAGAGTATAAAAAGAAAAGTCTTCATGGCACATGCAGTGTATGGGTAACCTCCTTATAATAGAGAAAAATTACTGGGATGCATAACCATGAGTCCAGTAAAACAGGAAAGCCTTGAAATGTGTAGCCAGGCCCCCAGGATGTGCAATCCCTGGACTGGATGCTTCTGCTACAGGGTTCCCTGGATGTCCTGATTTCTTATGCTCTACATTCCTATACAAACTTACTTCATGTGAGTTGCCAATTTGTTTTTATCATACAATAACTGTTTAAGGCCTCTTGCACACAGGAGTAAAAACTGCCATTTTGTTTACTGATTTGAAATGAGTTGCATTGTTGTCTATAGAACAATGCACATAGCTGTTGTATCAGTAATACAACAATGAGTACAGAGCCATAAATACAAAAATAGAAAATTTTGCATTTGAGTGCAGTCATTTACTTGCATACTTATCTATAAACATGTTTACGTGAGTATAAATGAGTATATTACAACACTGGCAATGAAGAAGAATTTTACACATTTATACACTTACACACCTTTATGTGCCTTTGCTCAAAACTACTCAGATCTTTACGCACGTTTTTTTTTTTTTTTTATTATATTATTGTTTCTCAAGTAGCAAAAAAAGATACAACATCATGAAATATTATGTGTTATCTTACAATAGTTAAAACAATTATTACTTTACCTTCCCTCTCCCTCCCTCCCTCCCAGCCCTCACCCCCCCCCCCCCCCCCACCAACACCACCTAATCATTAGTAGTGTATGTGCTTCTAATAATTGCAGAGCCTCAGGGGGGAAGGGAAAGAGGAAGAGACACTCTAAAGGACAAAGAACAGTACAGGAACAAAGAACATCCAGGGTCCCCCAAGGAGGAGGAGTAGGTTCGGTAGGAAGTAAAAAGAAAAAAAACTCTCATCCGCTCACCACCTTCCCTCTATAGGGGACACCATATCTCATCCAGCCAAGGCCTCCACATTCTCTCAACCTTCCTGTAGTTACCTTGCCTAATATATGCCACTCTCTCACTCCAAACTATTGAGTTGATGGTCTCAACCCAATTCTTCACAGTTGGGAGGGGGGGGGGGGTCTGTGCCTGCCATTTCTGTGCAAGTATTTTTCTCGCCTGGAAAAAGCATCTCAGCACTACTTCAGTGTTGCCGGTCGGGCCGCTGCCTTCCTCCATGCCACCTCATAGGCATGTCTTGGCCCCCGGCTATAATGTAGTCTTAAAGATTTTATTTATCCTATCTACTATCTCCACCCAATATCTAAATACCCTGTTTCCCCGAAAATAAGACCTAGCGTGATAGTCGGTGATGGCTGCAATATAAGCCCTACCCTCCAAATAAGCCCTAGTTAAAGTCCTTGTAGGTCTTCTTTTCAGGGTAGGGCTTAGTTTCAAGGAAACAGGGTAGGGCTTATTTGGGGGATAGGGCTTATATTGCAGCCATCACTGACAATCACGCTAGGTCTTATTTTCGGGGAAACAGGGTAGCTTTGGGCACTTCCATACCATGTGGATAAAATCCTCTGTCGCCTTGCACCTGGGGCACTCATCGTTTTGTCTCCACCCGAGTTTGAACATTTTTTTAGGGGTATAGTAGACTTTGGTTTTTTAGAACAAATGAGATACTTTCTGTGAAGGGGAAATTGAGATCAGTGCTCCTCGTTTCAAAATCCTATCCCATTCTTCTGTAGTCATTGCCCCCACGTCTCTCTCCCATCCCGCTCTGCTCTTGGAAGGTCCTACTCCACTTATTGTTCTAGCCTCCAATCTGGTATATAGCTTGGAGATTAGTCCTTTGGATGTGTCTGATTTAATTATTTTTAGGAGAGTGGGATCTGGGTCCATTCAATTATCTGCGACCTGAACTGCGCTTGAATAGCGTGTCTAATTTGAAGATATTTATAAAATGGATTATGTTAAATTCCCATTTTAAATCTGGAAATGTTTTCATAAGATTACCCTCATATAGTTGGATTAGTCGGTTAATGCCTTGTCTCTCCCATTCCCTGGGCCTCTCTATACCCCTTACTTCCACCAAGTTTCATTTGTTCCATAGAGGGGCATATTCTGTTACCCCTCCATACCCCAATAGTGCCTTCGTTACCTGCCATACTTTACTGACTAATTTTATCGTCGGGCATCTGTAGATAAATCAGTCTGCCTCTAATACTTCTACTAGTATACTATGTGGGGCCCCCATTATCATCATTCTGCCACTGGAGTTCCCACCTCCTAGGGCTCCACAGCCCGCTAGATGTTGCAGCTGAGATGCCAGGAAATATGACCTCAGGCACAGGACCGCCATACCCCCTTCTTTAATGGGTAATTGCATAGTGTACAAGCTGATCCTAGATTGGCCCTTCTTCCAAATTAGTTCCCTAAAGAGGGATTCTATTCTTTTAAACCACTTTTGGCCTATCCAAATCAGGGAGTTGTGAAACAAATATACTATCTGCGGTAGCCATATCATCTTTAATAGATTGCAATGTCCTGCTACAGATAGAGGGAGTCAGCTCCAGATATCTCCTTTTTTGCTTTAGTTTAAGTAGTAATGGGGCTAAGTTATCATTAACATACTGGTTTATATCGGTCGTGATCCAAACCCCCAGGTATTTCAGTTTTGCAACTACTTTTAGGTGGGGAGTTCCAGACGGTATCTGGCTACCAAGTGGATCAACCGGTAACAAGGCCGACTTCTCCCAATTGATAACCAGACCAGAAAATCATCCAAACTCTCCAACCATTTCTATCACTGTATTTAACGAGTTTCAACATCTCCAAGGAAAAACAGAACGTCGACTGTGAACAGTGCTATCCTGTCCTCTTCTGTCCACCTCCGGAAACCCTGTATGCCCAGCATTGATCTAGTCATAATTGCTAGTGGTTCCATCGTGAGAGCGAACAATAAGGGGGACAGGGGGCAGCCCTGTCTCGTCCCTCTCTCCAACTGAAACAGTTCTGAATATTCATTATTGATTTTTATTTTTGCTCTTGGTTCTCTATAGAGTATTTTCACCCATCTGATAAAGGAGGGGCCAAACCCAAATCTCTCTAACACCCTCCATAGATAGCCCCATTCCAGGCTATCGAAGGCCTTGGCGGCATCCAAGGCCAATATGGCCCTAAAGCCCACATTATCTGTTGGGATCTGCATATTTATAAAGACTCTTCTAATGTTGATGCTAGTTGACCTGTTGGGAATATTCCCAACAGGTCAACGCACAGTTTTTTAATCAGGAACTTTCTGTAAACAAGTTCCTGAGTAAACATCAGTAAATTATGATAGCCGTGTGCAAGGGGCCTTAAAGCTGTACTTAGATGGTGCCCCCCCAACCCCCCCTCCCGCTGTGTGTGTTAAATGCCTATAGATCATGGCTTGGGAACAAGAAAGTATAATCAGATCAATTAGGATGAAATGTGTCAAATAAAAAAAAAATGTACTTCTTCCTCTCCTCCCCAGAATGGCAACAGTTTTAAAGCACAGCAGAGCTATGTTAATGCAGAAGGCATATTCTGTGCTGTAAATCAACAGTTCTAAATGTAAAGCTGGCCCCGGAGAACTTCGGATCTGTGATGGAAGCGAGACATGTTTTATGAAGCACAACTGTGTTTTGCAATAAATACTTAAAGTGCAAACTAAACTCATTATTTTAACTGCTTCTCAAACCAGGCATGGCAAGGCATGTGTAAATGATAACTAACAGTTGCTTGTGCTCCCAATCAAACTGTCAAGCTATCAAATGGATGGTGTCATCAGTGATCACTGATCACATGTGCAGCACCATAGCAACCGCAGATCAAAGATGGCAGCTTTCTTGGCTGTAAAGTATAGGAGGGTTTAGATCTTCTTTAAGTACTAGCAGGATACACCTGGGGTCCCCTATCTCTCAATGGAGCTATGGAGAACTGGTGCACAGAGCCTGTAAAGGGAAATCAAATATAGCGGCATAGCGGAGAGCCATGGCAGTGTAAAGTGAGCCTGCATTGCACTAGTTTTGGGGTAAAATAGATAAAAGAGGGGGCAGGAAACCCAAACAGGGCTTTAATACAAAGTTACACCTGTGCTTTGCTGAAGGCAATTTCTTACTTTCTTTTTATCTATCAAGCACTCTGGTGGCATATCTCCCCTGACATTGAATCTAGCACCTTCTGGTATATTCACCATAAAAACAGGAAAAAAAATATCCACTAACAACACTGAGATCATTTAGTAAATTACCCCGACTTGTGGGAGAACTTAGCTACAGGGAACAAGGACACTGCAGACATAAGTGCATTGTGATTCTCCACGGCACACTACTTTCCACTCAAAGGCTAAAAAAAATGAGGCCACCCCAATACCATTTGTTTGGACTGACCTTCTAATATTAATTATTTTACAACCTAACTTTCCTGTAGACTGCAGGAAGTCATGTGTATCACCCATATCTCTGTTACTTCTTCACAGTGACAATCATCTCTGGTAGACCTCAGTCCAGGAATCTACTACAGTTTCGAAAAATTATCAAGTGCACAATACCAAATAGTAAGCCACTGAATGAGTACAACGGATATGGCTGCTATTGTGGGTTTGGGGGCTCCGGCACTCCTGTAGATGATCTAGATAGGTAAGTTTATTAATTGTATCTTAGCTATTTTTGCACATTTAACTTTTCTAACATGAAAATCTACCTGAAACCCTCATACTGTGCAAGTTTCATTATTGGGACGTTAACTATTTCTGGACCAGCGACGTACCTATCTGTCACTGGTTTTTCGGTGTTTATTGTGGGATGATGCCTGCAGCTGCGGTTGCCTCTTTTGTAAAAGCAATCCTAGTGGCTAACTAACTGCTGGACTGATTTTACAAGCAGTGGGAGGGGACGTCCTCCACCTCCTTGCTTGGGCTCTCCTGTCCCACCGGGAGACCCAACCGTTCACCTGGAGGATACAAGATCGGCTTTGATCGGCTCTCCACTATAGTAGTCCAGAAGCAATGACCTGACATCACTTCCAGTTTACCCAGATGTCAACAGCGCCGTTTAAAAAAAATTGAAAGCATTCAAAAACACATCTCTCCATAAAGAATACCTGTCACATGCCTATTGTCATCACAAGGATGTTTACATTCCTTGAGACAAGAATAGAAGTGATCAGAAATATAAAAAAAATGAAATAAATAAATAAAATAGTGTAAAAAAAAATTCAGTCAATAATTTGAAAAAAAAAATGTACCTGTGCCCGTCTCCCCGTGCGCAAACACATGTGTCGGTCCTGCACACACGCAAACAGCGATCGTCCCACACATGTGAGGTATCACTGCAAGTGTCAGATCATGGGCAGTAATTCTAGTACCAGACCTAGACAGAAACACAGGATCTCTGTCTTCCCTTGTCACAGAACAGCAATCTGCCTTGTTTTCATAGGCAGATCGGTGTTCTGCCTCTGTCGGGAACAATCGGCGGGTCCCAGCGGACATCGGGTACACCAGACCCGCTGATTGGCTCCTGCTGTGTCCAATCACAGTGGGAGCGGATCGCCGACAGACCCGGAAGTGCAGAATGATGTAATTGTAGGTGATTCTGTGCACAGGAGCTGCCGCCCCCCAGTAAATGTACATGGAGCGGTCAGCAAGCAGTTACATTTTTTCTTACTGAGTTTTTCTGACTCCTTGTAACTTCCTTCCTGAGCTCCTGAAACTCTCTTTTGCCCACTAACTTCAGTTTGTTTGGAATGAGCAGTGCATGTTATTTGTGGTCATGTACACTGCTCTGTTCACACTACACAGTCCATAGTACCCAGTCCAACTTGGAGAAGAACAATAGAGGGTGGCTACAGTCCTACATACAGTAGGACCGTGGAGAACAAAACCACCCGCTAACAGGAAGGAATTTGGTAATTTGGAGGCGACTGTGAACAATAGGTCTTTTGTCTTCAATTAATGCATCCTTAACCGCTTCCAGACTGCCTCACGTACATTTACTGCGGCAGGGCGGCCCGGGTACGCAAAATCACGTACCTGTACGTGATTTTGTGCACGCAGTTTAGGGGGCACGCGCGAGCCGCTTCCGCTGTGATTGGACACAGTGGGAGCCAATCACGACCCACAGATCGTTCACAGGAGAGACGGAGCAGCGGTGTGCCGATGTAAACAAAGCACACCGCTGATGTGTCAGGGAAGAAAAGTAAGAGATTGTGTTTCAGCTAAGCTGAATCACGATCTCTCTTTTCCTCCAGTGAATCCACTCCCCCCACAGTTAGAAACACCTCCCAGGAAACAGATTTAATCCCTTGATCGCCCCCTAGTGTTAACCCCTTCCCTGCCAATGTCATTTATACAGGGATCAGTGCATTTTTTATCACTGATAATTGTATTGGTGTCACTGGTTCCCAAAAAGTGTCACTTAGGGTCAGATTTGTCCACCGCAATGTTGCAGTCCCGCTAAAAATTGCAGATCGGTGCCATTACCAGTAAAAAAAATAAAAACAAAAGTCCCTAAATCTATGTCATTGTTTGTAGATGCTATAACTTTAGCGAAACCAATCAATATATGCTTATTGGGATTTTTTTACCAAAAATATGTAGAATACTTATTGTACACTTATTGTACTTATACTTATTACTGTATATTGTCTTTTTTTTTTTCTTTATAGCGCTAAAAATAAAAATTGCAGAGGTGATCAAATACCACCAAAATAAAGCTCTAATTGTGGAAAAAAAAAAGGACATAAATTGTCAGTTAAAGCGATGCAGTGCCGTATCGCAAAAAATGGCCTGGTCAGGAAGTGTTTAAAACTTTCAGGGACTGAAGTGGTTAAATAGACTTTTAAAACTCTTAAACCAGACTATAGTGTCATTTTAAAACGCTTGATGTATGTTCCTGTGAAAATCTGATAACCATCTCTCCTTTTGCGTGCAGGTGCTGCCAGATTCACGATAACTGCTATAGTGAGTCCAAATCATTGGCAAACTGTACCCCCATATTTGATAGCCCTTACACAGAGCTCTACTCATACAGCTGTGAAAATAACGTTGTGACCTGCAAAAGTAAGCGTTACACTTATTTTTTGCTCTTCTTCACACAATGAAAAACATACTCTAAGGAGACCCTGTCGCTAGAACTTGGGAAATGAAAAAACTAACCTTGCAGTGGGGCTCCCCCCAAACTGCAAGAGTTAAATGCTCATTTATGTCTAGAAGAATAATACAGAGAACTTTTACTTACCTCACCCTTCACTCCCACAGGCTCCTTCTGTCTGGGTAACCTGCCCCAGAGCCGTTTTTATTCTTAGCCCCATCTGTCAGTAGAACTCTGATGTCATCAGACATGCACAATGCAGGACCAGTCCTGCATTGTAAGTGAGGACGTAGTGGGCCTGCCACTACCCAAAGCATCAGAAGAAAAGGGGAGTGAGGGATAAGGTAAGTAAAACTTTTTAATATTCCCCTAGACGAAAATGAGCTGAACTTAGGGCTCCCCTACATTGCAAGGGGAGTTTTTAAAATTCTTAAAAGTTCAGCTTTAAGCCTTGAAACAGTCCTACTATGACATCACTCATTCATTGTATTGTATCAGATCAACAGAAACAGGATAGAGCTACAAAACGCCATCTCTGTGGCGGGACATGGTTAGGTAGTGCTCAGAGATACAAGAGAGCAGGGCAATTGATAACAGTCAGAGGACATAGGACGCAGGGGCATAACTAGAATTCACAGGGCCCCATAGCAAAATGTTGTATGGGCCCCCCCCCCCCCAACAAAAAAATGCCGGGGCTTAAATTAAATAGTGGGCGTGGCTCAAAGGGGGTGTGGTTCGAGTCTGATATGAATGAGGGATGGAGGAAGGAAGGAAGGAAAGAAAGAAGGAAAGAAAGAAAGAACAACAGCCCCAGATCCTACACCACAATAGCAATATATGAATTCCAGAAAGTTTAACAATCAACAGATAAAGATACTCCAAACACCTGGTGTTGGTGCTTCAATCACCCTCACCTGTGCCCAATGCAGCATGACCAGTGCCCAATGTGGCCTGTGTGTTCCCAATGCAGCGTGGCCTGCCCGTGCCCAATACAGCCTCACCTATGCCCAATACTGCCTCACCTGTGTCCACTTGTGCCCAATGCAGCGTGTCCAGTGCCCAATGCAGCCACACCTGTGCCCAATGCAGCGTAAGCAGTGCCCAATGCAGCATGTCCAGTGCCCAATGCAGCATGTCCAGTGCCCAATGCAGCATGTCCAGTGCCCGATGCAGGGTGACCAGTGCCCAATGTGGCCTGTGTGTTCCCAATGCAGCGTGGCCTGCCTGTGCCCAATACAGCCTCACCTGTGCCCAATGCAGCGTGTCCAGTGTCCAGTGCCCAATGCAGCCTCACCTGTGCCCAATGCAGCATGTCCAGTGCCCAATGCAGTGTGGCCTGCCCGTGCCCAATACAGCCTCACCTGTGCCCAATACTGCCTCACCTTGCCCACCTGTGCACAATGCAGCCTGATCTGTGCCCAATGCAGCATGACCTGTGCCCAATGCAGCATGACCTGTGCCCAATGCAGCATGACCTGCCTGAGCCCAATACAGCGTGACCTGCCTGTGCCCAATGCAGCGTGTCCAGTGCCCAATGCAGCCTCACCTGTGCCCAATGCAGCCTCACCTGTGCCCAATGCAGCCTCACCTGTTCCCAATGCAGCGTGGCCTGCCCGTGCCCAATACAGCCTCGCCTGTGCCCAATACTGTCTCACATGCCCAATACTGCCTCACCTGTGAACAATATTGCCTCACCTGTGCCCAATGCAGCCTCACCTGTGCCCAATGCAGCTTGACCCGTGCCCAATACAGCCTCACCTGTGCCCAATGTAGCCTCACCTGTGCCCAATGCAGCCTCACCTGTGCCAAATTCAGCCTCACCTGTGCCCAATGTAGCGTGACCCTTGCACAATGCAGCCTCACCTGTGCAGAGGAATAGGCAAGCCAGTGGCGGAACTACTGGGGAGGATGAGGAATGCATACTGCAGCCCTCAAATGGCTGTTGGTGAGCGTGGGGCTGCCTCAGAGTGGGGGGGGGTGAGCGCCGCCTGCACGGTCCCCCAGCCAGGGGAAGTGAGGAGAGGAAGAGGCGAGCTTTCCGTACGAGCAAAGAGCTCAGCTGTAAGAGCTTTCATTTGAATTTCCTGTGTTCCCGGGGCTCACCGTCACATAGCCCCACCTCTTTGTCCGGCGCCTTTGATGACTTCACGTGTCCCGCACCCCCGCAGTATGTATTCCTCATCCTCCCCACGGGCCCCTCTTGGCTGCGAGCCCCATACCGAGCGTGTGGCTCGCTATGGTGGTAGTTCCGCCACTGATAGGACGTTATCAGCTCTCAAGACTTCTGTCAAGATCAACTGGTATTTTTCTAAAGCTATCAACTATAGTGCCTTGAAAAAGTATTCATACCCATTGAAATATTCCATATTTTGTCATGTTACAACCAAAAACGTAAATGTATTTTATTGGGTTTTATGTGATAGACCAACACAAAGTGGCACATAATTGTGAAGTGGAAGGAAATTATGGTTTTCAACTTTTTTTACAAATAAATATGTGAAAAGTGTGGCGTGCATTTGTATTCAGCCCCCCTGTGTCAATACTTTGTAGAACCACCTTTGCTGCAATTACAGCTGCAAGTCTTTTTGGGGATGTCTCTACCAGCTTTGCACATATAGAGAGTGACAGTTTGCTCATTCGTCTTTGCAAAATAGCTCACGCTCTGTCAGATTGGATGGACAGCATCTGTGAACAGTAATTTTCAATTCTTGCCATAGATTCTCAATTGGATTTAGGTCTGGACTTTGACTGGGCCATTCTAACACATGAATATGCCTTGATCTAAACCATTCCAAGAAAAATGAAGTTCAATAGACAGTGCAGCTCTTCTGCTTGATTCTGAGCATGCGTGGAACTTTGTGCGTCAGAATTGTGTACATATGATCAGAATTTACGACAACGGATGTTGTTGTCGGAAAATTTGAGATCCAGATCTCAAATTTTGTTTGTTGGAAATTCCGAAGGAAAATGTCCGATGGAGCCTACACACGGTCGGAATTTCCGACAACCAGCTCCCATTGAACATTTCCCATCGGAAAATCCGACTGTGTGTACGCAACATTAGTTTTCCGCCACACATAGCGTTTTGCTTTTAGGCCAAAAAGTTCAATTTTGGTCTCATCTGACCAGAGCACCTTCTTCCACAGGTTTGCTGTGTCCTCCACATGGCTTCTCGCAAACTGCATACAGGACTTCTTATGATTTTCTTTCAACAATGGCTTTCTTCTTGCCATTCTTCCATAAAGGCCAGATTTGTGGCATGCATGACTAATAGTTGTCCTGTGGACAGATTCTCACACCTGAGTTGTGGATCTCTGCAGCTCCTCCAGAGTTACCATGGGCCTCTTGGCTGCTTCTCTGATTAATGCTCTCCTTGCCAGCCTGTCAGTTTAGGTGGATGGCCATGTCTTGGTAGGTTTGCAGTTGTGCCATACTGTTTCCATTTACAGATGATGGATGGAACAGTGTTCCGTGAGATGTTCAAAGCTTGGGATATTTTTTTTTTTATAACCTAACCCTGCTTTAAACTTCTCCACAACTTTATTCCTGACCTGTCTGGTGTGTTCCTTGGCCTTCATGATGCTGTTTGTTCACTAAGATTCTCTAACAAACCTCTGAGGGCTTCACAGAACAGCTGTATTTATACGGAGATTAAATTACACACAGGCAATTGGTTCCACTAGATTTTAGTTAGAGATATAAAAGTAATGCAAATCCACACTTTTCAGATATTTGTAAAAATTTTGGAAAGCCATTTATCCTTTTCTTTCCACTTCACAATTATGTGCCATTTGTGTTGGTCTATCACATAAAATTCTAATAATATACATTTATCTTTTTGGTTGTAATATGACAAATAGAATATTTTCAAGGGGTATGAAAACTTTTTCAAGGCACTGTATATACCCCTGGACATACGTACATGTAGGCTTTCCTGGGCAGGGTACCCGAAGGACAGGGTTAGTATCATATTTGGCTCCTAATTTACAAATTTTAAGCTTGCACATTGGGGCATGTCTGTACGTTGGTGCATTCATAACCGTTTCTTTAGGACTGCATACAGTGAATTACTTTTGGACTGCTAGGCATGTCTCCTGTTGTATTGGATCACTAACAGTGAGAACAGCTGAATCTGTTTACCAGTCCTGGTACACTGAGAACCTTATCCTGGACGCTTGGCGATCTGCAGTCCACAGGGTCCTGATTCCCGGTGGCTTGTCCCCTGTACTCTGATCCTCACAGACTCAGTTTCTCTAGTGTCGGCACAGACAGATTCAGGTAGCAGGTTTGCAGTCCACAGTCCGCAGCAGCAAGAGGCTCTCAGTAACTCTGTCCTCAGCCTCTGTACACATAGAACACAGCTCTGGTCCCAGTACACCAGCCCTTTGTGGTTATTTGGGGCAACAGCAAGTCTGCACTGCTTCACTTCCCCTTGACAAAGACCCTGCTTCCTCCCCAACAGGGAAACTCCTGCTCCCCCTCATCAGTTTTCAAAACTTTGCCATCTCCTGTAGTTCACTGCCCCATTCACTTGCACTATACTGTGCTCCTTAAGGACTACAAGTCCTAGTGTTCATTGCGGGAGACATCATCTTCAGGCGAGGTGAAGGAAGAGGAAGCAGAAACGACAGGCAGATGATTCCTCACTTAGCCACCTGGTAAGTCAGTGGCGGGGAAAGGGGAAAAAAAAAAGCTGGAACACACAGCCTGCTGTAGCAGAGTCCACAGCACAGCAGTGTGAGAGAGACCTGAGTGCTCTCCTAACCGGTGGGCACCCAGATACATAAGACATACATAAAAGCACTCATAAGAAAATGTATACTTTTTTTATTCATAAAGTAGACAAGTGCCTATGCCTGTTAGAGGTTAACAATTGTTTGCTAGTGAGGCATACTGCATAGCAGCTATTCTAAACCATGGTTCCTCTAGAGCAGGGGTCCTCAAACTTTTTAGACAGGGGGCCAGTTCACGGTCCCTCAGACTGTTGGGGGGGGGGGGGGCGCTCTATAGTTTAAATAAATATGAACTAATTCCTATGCACACATCTTATTTGTAGTGCAAAAAAAAAAAAAAAAAAAAACAGGAAAAAACAGTACAGTATTTAAAATAAAGAACAATTGTAATCAATATGAACTTATCAGTATTTCACAGACTCCCCTCATTACAGAACCACTCCCAATCACAGACCCCCCCCCCCCATCACAGACTCACCCCATAACAAAGCCCCCCCATGACAGATCCCCCCGTCACAAAGCCCCCCAACACAAACTCCTCTCCATCACAAAGCCCCACATAACAGATTCCCCCCATAACAGACTCCCCATCACAGACTTTCCCCATAACAGACTCCGCCATCACAGATCCCCCCATATCACAGTCCCCCCATATCACAGATCCCCCCCATAACAGACTCCCCCATCACAGATCCCCCCATAGCACAGACCCCCCCATAACAGACTCCCCCATCACAGATCCCCCTATAACAGACTCCGCCATCACAAATCCCCCCCATAACAGACTCCACCATCACAGATCCCCCCATAACAGACTCCGCCATCACAGATCTCCCCGTCACAGATCCCCCATATCACAGACTCCCCCATCACAGATCCCCCCATAGCACAGACCCCCCCATAACAGACTCCCCCATCACAGATCCCCCCATAACAGACTCCGCCATCACAAATCCCCCCCATAACAGACTCCACCATCACAGATCCCCCCATAACAGACTCCGCCATCACAGATCTCCCCGTCACAGATCCCCCATATCACAGACTCCCCCATAACAGACTCCCCCATCACAGATCCCCCATAACAGATCCCCCATAACAGACTCCCCCATCACAGATCCCCCATATCACAGACCCCCCATCACAGACTCCCCCATATCACAGACTCCCCCATAACAGACTCCGCCATCACAGATCTCCCCATATCACAGACTCCCCCATATCCCAGACTCCCCCATATCACAGATCCCCCCCCCATATCACAGATCCCCACCATATCACAGACTCCCCCATCACAGATCCCCCATATCACAGACTCCCCCATATCACAGACTCCCCCATATCACATATACCCCCCATATCACAGATCCCCCCCATATCACAGATCCCCCATATCACAGATCTCCCCATATCACAGATCCCCCCATATCACAGACTCCCCCATATCACAGATCCCCCATCACAGATCCCCCATATCACAGATCCCCCCTATCACAGATTCCCCCCCATATCACAGACTCCCCCATATCACAGATCCCCCCATATCACAGATCCCCCCATATCACAGATCCCCCATCACAGATCCCATATCACAGATCCCATATCACAGACTCCCCCCATATCACAGACTCCCCCCATATCACAGATCCCCCATCACAGATCCCATATCACAGATCCCATATCACAGACTCCCCCCATATCACAGACTCCCCCCATATCACAGACTCCCCATATCACAGACTCTCCCCATATCACAGACTCCCCCATATCACAGACTCCCCCCATATCACAGACTCCCCAATATCACAGACTCCCCCCATATCACAGATTCCCCCCATATCACAGACTCTCCCCATATCACAGACTCCCCCATATCACAAACTCCCCCCATATCACAGACTCCCCCATATCACAGATCACCCCATATCACAGATCCCCCATATCACAGACTCCCCCATATCACAGATCCCCCATCACAGATCCCCCATATCACAGACTCCCCCATATCACACTGCCGCCCCTTGTATAATATCACAGCACTCCCACTCCCCTCTGTTACCTGTATCACCGAGACACGAAGCATGGTAGGTCCGGACAAAGGGCGGGACTTTGCAAGTGAAAGGCAGTTGATTGATTCCTGGGACCGCCCCGATGCCTAGTAACCAATCACCTGCTTCTTAACACAAAAGGTCCTTTGTCCAGATCTGTCATGTTTACCATCCTGTGTGATAAAAGTAGCAGAGGGCAGGGGGAGTGCTGCGATGTTAAAGGGGCAGTCCGCGGGCCGGATAAAAAACGATGGAGGGCCGGATTCGGCCCGCGGGCCGTAGTTTGAGGACCCCTGCTCTAGAGGTTGCTAGGGGTTCCATGTGCTGTGGTTGATTGACCTCCCTTTGATGGTATCTGCATAGTTCTGGGATCAAGGCCACTTGGCAGAGTAGGAGGCATGACACCAATGATCCTTTTATCTGTCTGCAAGGGTGGTATTCTGACCACCAATGTAAGGGACATTTTTTTCTGACATCTGACCCTCAATAATTTATTCCTGAAGACCTGAAATTTATTTCAAGTTCCTCTGCAGTAAAATGTTGAGAAAGGCCACTGTATAGGCATTGGGCAATTGCTATAAGCCTGTTGAAAGCAACCTCAAATCTAGTGCAAGGCTACACATGGTTAGCAATCCTTCAGCTGGGAGCCACCTTACTATAATACAGATGAAGAAGTAAATCTGGATTTACTGTGTGTTTTTCCTCCCATGCAGATGAAAACAATCCATGTGAGATGCACATCTGTGAGTGTGACAGAAAAGCTGCCCTCTGTTTCTCCAAAGCAACTTATAACGAGGACTACAAAAACCTGAACAAGAAAGAACACTGTGAGCAATCGGAGCAAGGCATCGAGTAGTCAAATGTTTATTTATTGCATACATAACACGGCATATGTTATGTTTGGAACCACATATTTCTTCAAATTACAATGTACTGCAGTGTCAGTATATCTCTTCTGCCATCAAGCAACCAACATTACACTTATCTCTACCAATAAATAGAAAATGTCAAATTCTTAAGCAGAAAGACTTATTATGTCATAATTTTATTAATTATATTAATAGTACATATTCATAGTTCCCAAGTTTGTGAAATGAGAAAGAAGGACACTATTTAGCAGAAAGCAAGGGCACTTCTCCATCATACCCCTAGTTGCACAGACCATGAAGAATAAATATGCAGAAAATGAATGGTTAAAGCAGAACTTGCAGTTCACAACAACATAGCCATATAGAGTAGCCTTCCACTGTAGACAGTCTAAAAAATTGTAGAAACTTTACCAAAAAAAGAAAGAAAAAAAAAAAAATACCTTTCAACCCTCAACCTCCACTTTAGATGAAGGTGATGTCACTTAGCATTCTGGAATCCTGGGAAAGCTAAATATCCCCATATCTCTTGAAAATGTGCTCCTTCACTGTGTACATACAGATAATAGATAACTAATAATTTCTATAAAAGAAAAGTCTCACTCAGACTTGAGTTCTAAGATTTGGTTGCGCATTGGCTGGATCAAACACGGGTGACAATCCTCAGTAATGTGGTTATGCTTCCTCTCTGGATAACAGGATGAAATAAAGTTAGTGCTATTAATATGAAGCATATAGCCTGGTTGAGACAGCAGCAGAGTGCTCCATGAGTCTGATCTTAACCGAAAAAAAGAAATGTTAAACAGGAAAAGAGGGTTAATATAATTGAAACCAATGTAATTGAAACCAGATGGACTTATGATATTTAGGCTACAGACCAGACCCCTGAGGGTAAGGTTGAGTTTTTTTAACCACTTGGGTATGGTCTGTATATATATATATATATATATATATATATATATATATATATATATATATATATATATATATATATTTCTTCATTACCAGGCCATTTTCCAGTTTTTAGTGGTGTGATATAATTTGACTGACAATTACTTGGTAATGCAACACGGTACCAAAAGGAATTTTATATCATTTAGACAGTTAGAGTTTTCTTTTGGTGGGACTTAAAGCGGAGTTCCACCCAAAAGTGGAACTTCTGCTTATCTGATTCCTCCCCCCCCTCTGATACCACATTTGGCACCTTTCGGGGGGGGGGGGGGAGCAGATACCTCTCTTTGACAGGTACCCTGTCCCCACTTCCGGGAGACCGGGTCGTGGCAAAGTACATCACAGCTCGATCCCCCTCCTCCTCTCTCCCCTTCTACCGGGCCCGTGAGAGAGCGCAGCGCACTTCGTGCATGCACAGTAGGAGCCCGGCCGTGAAGCCGAAAGGCTACACTGCCGGGTTCCCTTACTGGCAATGGTGGCGGCAGCACCCGACAGCTGATGAAAACATCAGCTGCAGTGCCGACATCGCTGGACTCCAGGACTGGTAAGTGCCCTAATGTTACAAGTCAGCAGCTACAGTATGTGTAGCTGCTAACTTTTAATTTTTTTTGTTTTCAAACGTTTTTATTGTAGAAAAATATAACATTTGGGTGTACAGGCACAGTTGTGACATGAATCATACTGGTATAAAAGCATTTAACATATAAATGAAGTATCACACACAGTGCGGATCATAGCTCATACAAGCGTATAAAGTGAGCCCATAAAACAATAGTAGGAAAATGATAAAATAAAAAGGAAATAAAAAGACAAACGAGTAAAGGAAAAATGAGAAAATCAACATCATACAATTGTGATTGATGTGTACCTCTAGTAAAATATGTTTACAGTCAGGGAGAAAGACAGAATGTACCTTTTATTGTAAGGGTCTAATACGTTGTGAAGGCCCTGGGGTGTCCCCCTAGTATGTTCTTAACAGATAAGGCTAACCCTCATTTTATAGAGGGTCAGCCGAAGCATCTGAGGGATCCTCCAATTTGTCGCTCAATAGATGAGCTGTCCAGATGTTCCATTTTCGGTCAAAAATAGGCATGGAATCTAGGAGAGTGTGATGTATTCTCTCCATAGACCTGATAGACTCCATACGGGAAATCACCTGTGACCAGGATACCTGGGGGCGTTTCCAGTTCAAAGCTATTGCCCATTGAATTGCACTGAAGAGTGTGTGGATTAATTTTTGTAAGGGGTGGGGAACATCTGGAAGCTCCGCAAACAGCAAACACATCTGACATGTCAAGGTAAGTGATATTCCAGAGAGAAGTCTGATAAGGGATGTAGTTTTGTGCCAAATAGTGTCCAAGGCCTTACAACTCCAGAACGTATGTGACAGCGTTCCCCTGTCCTGGCATCCTCTGAAACATGTGCCAGCGACCAGGGGATATATTCTATGAAGACGCTCCGGAGTGTAGTACCATCTAGTGTGAAGCTTAAGCACTGTTTCCTTTATTGACACCGAACGTGTACATTTGTGCATGTTATCTAGCATGTCTTGCCAATCACCATCTGGGATCTCTTGGGCCAACTCCGCCTCCCAAGCTACCATCGCCAACGACTTTCGAGGGGAGTTGTAGTCATTGAGGTATTGATAAAGTACGGAGATTGTCCCCCTATCTCTAGCCGCCTCCCCACACAGATGTTCAAATGGGGTTTTCGACACCTCCACCCCACCCCTCAACAGAGTCGAGTAGAAGTGTCGAATTTGCAAGAATTGGTGGAACTCAGATCTACCCAACCCACAGGTCTGCTGCAAATGGGTGAAGGAGCAGAAGGAGGTGTTCTGCAGCAGAGAAGCGAGGTCCACCAAGCCCGATGCAATCCATCTAAGATATGGCAGATTAGAGGGAAAAGCTGGGGGAAACGAGGGTTCTCCCAGAAAAGAGGACAAGAGGGGGACGTCAGAGTGCAACCTGAACTTTTTACGGTAAAGGGACCATAGATAAAGTGACTGACCAACAATATTGTTCAATGGGGTAATATCCCTAGGGGAGACTGAACGGGACCAGAGAAGGCCAGGGAGGTAATAAGGAGTTATTGAGATCCGCTCAAATTGTAGCCATGGCACTGAGGTCGGGAAGGAATGCCACTGCGCCATTTGGGTAAGCCGAGATGCCAGGAAATATTTCCATAGATCAGGGCATCCCAATCCCCCCCTTCTCTGGGTTCTATAGATCAGTGCCCGTCCCACTCGCGGCTTTTTATTCTGCCATATAAATCTGAGTAAGTCTGCCTGAACCCTCTGAAGGATTGATCGTGAGATATATAGAGGTAGAGATCTGAAGAGAAAAAGGAGTTTAGGGAGGATATTCATTTTCACTGCTTGGATTCTCCCTAGGAATGATATGTGATAGGAGGACCACTGATTTAGCAGATATTTGACGTTAGAGAAAGCTGGGGGGTAGTTCAATGAGTATAACTGTTTTAAAGAGGGGGCTAATTTAACTCCCAGGTATTGTAGAGAGATATGGTTCCATGAGAATTTAAATTTTTCTGTAAGGGTGGTCAATAGGGGTTGCGGAAGGTGAATTGGTAGAGCCGAACATTTGGAGGGGTTAACGCTCAGGCCTGATAGTTTGTGGAAAGAGTCAAGAGAGGACATAAGGTTAGGGAGGGAGATTAAGGGGTCTGAGATGAACAGTAGTACATCATCTGCGTACAGGCTAAGTTTAAATTCCTGATCTCCCTTACTATAGCCCCTGATGTTTGGGTCATTAGAGATGGATCTAGACAGGGGTTCCATAGCCAATGCGAACAAAAGCGGGGATAAAGGACACCCCTGTCTAGTGCCACAGCCCAGAGAGAAATAATCTGAGTAACATCCTGGAAGTTTAATTCGGGTTTTTGGGTTATGGTAGAGGGCCTTAAAGCCATGTAAAAATGCCCCACTAAACCCAAATCTGGCCAACACTGTATCTAAATATGTCCAGAGGACACTATCAAATGCTTTGTTTATATCTAAACTTAAAAGCAATACTGAGTTAGAGTTCATATGGGCGTCCTGCAAGATATTAGTGGCCAAACGTATATTATCAGTAATTTGTCTCGATGGGATAAATCCGGTTTGATCGGGTGATATCAAGGTTGTAATGACTTTGGCCAACCTGTCGGCTAAGATCCTCCCAAATATTTTAAGATCGTTATTTATAACCGAAATGGGGCGAAAATTTTGGGGTAGGGTATGATCCTTGCCAGGCTTGGGAATGAGGGACATGTTGGCCAATAGCATTTCTTCAGGGAAACATTGTCCTTTGAGTATTTGATTAAACATATTTGTGAGTGTGGGGAGTAGGGATTCAGCGAACTTTTTGTAATAAACAGGCGAAAAGCCATCTGGGCCTGGGGCCTTAGAGGGTTTGAGGGAGGAGATGATAGAGGCCACCTCCTCCGATGAGCAAGGAGCATTAAGGATGTCCAATTGCTCCTCTGAAAGTCGAGGGAGCGAGAGGGAATCCAGCCATGATTGCATAGGGGGAGGACGTGAAGGGTCTGGGCCAGAGAATAGTTTTTGGTAGAAGGTGGAGAAGATCTGCAGAACATGTTTTGGATGAGAGGTTATGTTGCCATGGCCATCTTTTAGTTTATAGAGATGGGTCGGTTGGGTAGATTGTTTAAGCTTTCGCGCAAACAGCGTGGAAGCAGAGTTACTGTATAGAAGGAAGCGGGCTTTAGACCATCTAAGAGACTTTTCTACCTGATCTGACAGTATATCATCTAGAGCCCTTCTTTTTTCTGTGATTTGAAGAAGCAATTCCTGTGTAGGGGTCTGTGTGTGTCTATGATAAAGTTGTTCCAGTTCTAAGGTAAGTTTGTGGGTGTCTTGTTGTTTCTGTCTTTTTTGGGTCGTGGAAATCTCTATTAGATGGCCCCTCATCACAGCCTTATGGGCTGCCCACAGAGAGGTAGGGGAAATGTTCTCTACATTATTGAGCCTAAAATATTCGTTAAGACGTTCCACCAACTGAGCCATAATCACAGGATCTGTGAGTAGTGTGTCATTGAGGCGCCAGGACCTGGCTGCATGTGGGAGGCCCAAGCATGAGATATAGGTGGATACAACGTGGTGATCCGACCATGGGCACACATAAATGTTGGCTGTAGTTGAGTTCACTGTTAGAGAGGGGGTGCCAAAAATATAGTCTAAACGAGAGTAACTATCATGGGGGTGGGAGTAGAACGTATATTCCCTAGAGCCTACATTATGGGCTCTCCATATGTCTATAAGTTGGGAGGATTTTAAGGAGTGTTGAAGGGATTTAGGAAAGGCCTGGGACGTTGGACATGTTCGGCTTCTATCAAGTCCTGAGTGGGCAACCAAATTGAAGTCCCCTCCAATTAGCATATGAGGGGAGTGGAATTTATCTAGTGTTAGGAAAAATTCCTTGAAAAATGTTGCCTGTGAGGTGTTTGGGGCATACACTGAGGCCAGAGTTAGAAGTTTGTTTTGGATAGTACCCTGAGCTATCACGAAGCGACTATTGGGATCTTTATAGATCTTTTGAGCCTGAAACATCACAGAATTTTTGATAAAGATGGCCGCCCCTCTAGACCTGGACCCATGAGTGGTGAAATAGCTTTGATTAAAAGATTTGTCAAAGTGAGATGGGTGATTATCTCTGGAGAAGTGAGTCTCCTGGAGCAAAATTATATCCGCCCCAAGAGATTTATACATTTTGAACGCTTTTCTCCTTTTCTGGGGGGTATTAAAACCTTTAACGTTATGGGAAATTATATTAATGCCCATGATTATTTATAGTAAATTCGCTAGTGTCAGTAAGGGGTCCAGGCCGAGAGGGAGCCGCCATACAACAATCCGGTCTCCCCAGAGATATTGCATAGCTCAGACGTACAGTCCCGTGAGTCTGCACGCATTTAAACCCTGAGATGGTAGCACATACATCACAAAAATAAAGCCAGTAAATTCGGATAACATAAAAAGAGAATAAAAACATAAAATCATAACCACATAGAAATAGAAAAACTAGAGGCCTGAAAACTAGGCCCAAAAAAGGCCAGACAAAGCTCTGGGGGGTCATGGGGAGAAACATCCCAAGGACCCAAAAAAAAATGTCCATTCGGACCATAGGGTCCGACACTCTGAGCAGTAATGTTCGTGTCATCCGTGCAGACATAAATTCTGCTGGGGAATTTACCTGCGGGGAATCAACCAGCTTCAACAGCACTAACCAGACGAGAAGCCAGTCAGTTCTCATTGATAAGGAGTGTGGGGACAATCATGCGGACGCATCCGGGAGTCCGTAATGAGCCGGGAGAGTCCAATGTTCTCTAAGCACGACGGGAGATGTTCCAATCTCGATACCCTGGTGGGAGAGAGACAAAGAGAAAAACAGGGGTAGGGGGAAAAGTAAAAAAAAGAAAAGAAAAAAGTTGTGCCTCGATGTTAGTCACGGCGTTGGTCGCGGCGGTCTCTTCTTGGTGGAGGGGTCACCCAAATAGCTGAGTGACGTGGAGTAGAGGGTAGTCTGGGCAGAGAAGCCGCATCTAGGAGGCCCAGCTTCACAAGCAATTCTTTTCCCTCCATCGGTGAGGTTACAGTGTATGTTGTGCCGTTGTGGGGCACCTGGAGCTTGAATGGGAAACCCCAGCGATAGCGAATACTGGCAGCCTGGAGAACCGAAGTGACTTCCTTCATCCTTCTGCGCTTATCCAGGGTGGTAGGGGAGATGTCAGGGTAGATTTGAATCTGGGTACCTTCCAGACGAATGCTTGGGCTGTTCCGCGAGGCTCTAAGTATTTCCTCTTTAATCAGGAAGTCCTTAAGACAGAGTACAATGTCTCTAGGTGGTTTTTCTGGGGGAGGGGGGGGGCGAAGGGCCCTGTGGATCCTATCGCAGGAGAAGGCTGAAAGTGGGGAGTCTGGTAAGAGGGATTGGAAGATCTTTTGTATCGTGGGTAGTAGATCTGTAACAGACTCAGGCACTCCGCGTACCCTGAGATTGTTACGGCGGTTTCTGTTGTCGAGGTCTTCAATGTGGGCCTGTAGTTGCTGGACCGTTTCAGATAGGGACTCATGTTCCTTTCTTAGGTCAGAATACACTAGGGAGAGCTCATCGTGTTTTGTCTCAAGTAAATCAGTTCTGCTACCCAGGGCCGCAATCTCCAGGGATAGCGTGTTGGTAGATTTGTGGAGCTCAGATTGAAATTTCTGGGCGATCTTGTCATACATTAGCGTCAGGCTCTCATCCAGATCAGCTTTAGTAAGATGAAATGAGTACTCACTGTCTCCCTGGGAGTGCGGTGGTGAGGGAGCTGCTGCAGGAGAATGTGCCTGAGTCTGTGTCTTTCGGGCGCCATCTTGGGCCTGCATGCTTCTCTCCTTCTCTCTCAGCAAGTATGTCGTTAGGGATCTTTGGGCCGGTTTTCCACGGCGATTTCTGGTGCCCGTCATGCGCTGAGTGTTCCGCCGGGGGTGCGGGGAAAAGTTAGGTAGATTGTGTGTGTTGATCGCCCCGGGGAAGTGCCGTAAGTCTCCGCGGCTCACGGAGCTCTCAGCCCTTGCTTCCTCCTCGGTTCGCGCCGCGCATGCGCCCCCTAACTTTTAATTTTTAAAGGGGCGGGCGGACCTCTTCTTTAATAGACACTGGGTTTTTTCAATTTTATGTTAAGTAAAGAAAAAACTGACAAAACATTGGGAATAAAAACTGTTTTCCTTACTTTCTGTTAAAAAACATATCAAACAAAAATTCTGGGTAGACACGAGTGTTTGGAAATGAAAAAAACATGGTGGTTTTGTTGTGGATAAAACATGGAGCTTGGAAATGGTGCACTAGATACAGTGCCTCATTAATGTACAGGTCTCACACAGAGGAAGGAGCAGGTGAAGGGTTTAATGTAAATGTCACATTGTGAGAATGGAGATGGAGGGGTTAATGTGTAGGATAAAGGAGTGAAGCATTAATATACTGTACAGGTCAGAGTACAGATGGAGATAAGGTTAAGGTGTACAGCTCACACTCAGAGGAGAGGTTAAACGGTTAATAAAAACTTTAAAGAATCCCACAATCAAATAAATTAAAGGATAAGTTCACTTTAAAAAAAAATAAATAAATGCACATTTTTTGGCAGGTAAAAAAATGTGCATTTATTATTTTATGCAGGGAAAAAAATTCAACCAGGGAAGCGCTGTTCCAGTACACAGATCGAGCAGGTTAAAAAAGTTTAAAGAAATGGTCATTGTATTATTTATTAAATAAAGTGACCATTTCTTTAAAGGGGTAACTCCACTTTCGTGGGGAAAAAAATAGCAAATGAAGAAAAAAAAATATAGCATATACAATTGCGATACAAGTCATATTGCAATTGAATGTTATTAAAAATTACCTTTCCTTTTAATCTGCAACTGCTGTAATTTTCTGTAAATGCAATGCAATATGGCCACCTGGAGTTGTTCTGTACACAGAGTGTGTACTGACCACCCCCCAGAAACATAATTTCCTGCTTGTGTGATTGGCTCACCAATTTTCCCAGAAGTCTACCTAAGATACAAATCATATTTCAGTCATCACCTGCAACAAAAATGTCATTTTTGGTGAGATACTATTCTTGGTGAGATACTATAATCCTTGCAAGATACATAGATCACCCAGAGGGTAATATTTTTGTCTCAACAAAAATGGAGTTACGCTTTAAACTTTTTTAACCTGCTCAGTCTGTGTACCGAAACAGCGCTTCCCTTGTTGAATTTTTTAGCTGTTTTCTTATTTTGTCGTATGAGTTTGGGAGCAGCGGCCGGGTTTTAACTCTACATCTACATGCTACTTTGGACGCTCTCATACGCCTGGCTCTTTTGCTATTTTTTTAAGGGGCCTGTAAAGCATTGCACCCACAATCAATAGATATAATGCCAGGCTCCTGTAGACTGTCAGTGTAGCTGTCTGCCCATGCCTCTGATACGGCAAGCACTTACTGAATGACAGGAAGCTCAATGAACTACCTAGAGCGTTCATCAGCACCTGGTAGTTCATTCAGAACTACAAGCCGCCAGCCGCAAAGCCATCAGCCCAAATATGGGTGTAACATGTAATATGTTCAGAAAAGTGAACTCTTTCAACCCTCTCTCCCACCTTAAAACTGCTGCTGCCTATGATCCTTTCCTCCACTATGAGAGGGAGGGGAGGGCTCTCAAATGCAAACAGTAGTAGTGTTATAATTTGTGATCACTTTGATTGGCATAAGTAGTAAACAGAGGTGCTCTATAAATAATTGTCCACCACTCTTATCATTTATGAATGTACAATAGTTGTACAGCGTTGAAGCTGCTATTTAGATATTGCAATGAATTTGTGACATCAGGGGGCGTGGCTTGACGCATGGAGCTGTAGGACGTGCTCTTCTGCAGCTTCCGGTCCACTCAGCTTACTCAGCACTGGACACTCAACACAGACCTTGCTTTTCCGCTCCTATGGGCAAACATCAGAACAACGAGACAGCCTGGTCCTGGCTCCTCTACTGCTGGCATAGAGCACTTTTTTGCCTGATCTTCAGCTGCTTCTTCTCACCAGCACGATTCCAAGATGGCGCCGGCGTCTTCCTCTCCTTACCGATCGGAACCTCTGACGCCTCTCCAGGTGAGCTCATGCGGCAGCACACCATCCTCGGGGGGGTTCAGACAGAATGTCCACACGCTCTAGAAGCCTCTCACAGGCATTAGTCTGCTCTGCCTACCAAAATGGACTTTGAGCAATATGTGAAGCGCATGGAGCATACCTATAGTAGAGAAATCTCTGAGCTCAAGAAGGACCTGGGAGTTAGGATGGAGGACATAGAAAACATATACAGATGGCCTTTGCAGAGCTTTACAATCACAGGAGGGGACCCTGAATAACCACACAATTTTGATCCAACAATTAATGTACCAGCAGGACGACACTGAAAATAGAAATGGCCGCAACAATATCAGAATTAGGGGTGTGCCCAAATCAGTGGAGCCTAAAGACCTGGCTTCTGAGGTTAAGTCTATCTTTAATCAACTCCTTCATAAGCCCAAAGAGACCCACATTGAATTAGACCGGGTTCACCGCACCTCTGGCCCTCGGAACCCAGATTCTTCCTTTGTGAGAGATACCTTTTGTAGGGTTAATTTCTACAAGGTCAAGGAAGAAATTATGAGAGCTGCCAGTACACAGAATACCATTATGTTTAATGACACCCTGTTCATTCTCCTCTCTGACCTGTCCCGCCAAACACCCATCATGAGATGAGCATTGAAACCTTTCACTCAAATTTGCTGTGTTCCCTACTCTCTGTGATTTTTTTTTAGGAACTTTTGAACTTCCTCAGGTTTCCCTCCCGGATTGGCCTTTCACTCCGACCACTCCTGGTCTTCCTTTTGCCCCTCAATGCCAACATCAGAACATAAAGAAGAGACCCCAAACTACACAACCCGGAAAGAGCCGGATGACTGAAGCCTGTTAGTACACTGCTGTGTACTTTGGAAACCCACACATTAGCTGTTTGCATTTTTAATACAGCTGGACTTCAGTTATTGGTAAAGTCTTTGGTGCTCCCCCTTTGTGCCTCATTCAACCTCATTTGCTTTCATCTGTTTTTACTTGGTGGGACTTTTGTTCTGCTGCCTTTTTCATCTTTATAGGCTGGGCATATCTGATATAATTGTCCCCAGTGATGTCTCTACATGTACTGTTTTGGTTTGGTCCTTGATCTTTATTTCATGGTTACATTTTGTTTATTTTTATTTTAAGATTTGAGGGGGTTATTCCCGTTCTCCCATATTATCATCCCTTTCCCTCTTTCCCTTTCTCTTCCCCTTTCCCTAATCCCCTTCATCCCACTTTCCTACCCCTGTAAAAAAGTTCTGATGAGACCTATGGTCTGTTCCTTGTTATTTTTCTTTTAGTTTAATTGTTGAGTTATTACGGTTTGCCAGGATTGAGGGCTGCTCCATGGCCTTTCTTGACCCCCCTCCTAGGGCGTTCAGTGCTGTTGATCATGCATTGTTATGTTAATAGTACTTATATGTATATCAGATTACTTTTGTTCATTATTTCTGAAATGATACTACCATCTAGTGGTGTCTCCAGATATTGTTATCATTTACATTGTATTGTATTGTTCTACCTTTATCAGAGAAACTTAGAGTTTCCATAAGAGGCGCCCCTTGGTCTTTCTCCTCCAACTCTGTGTATATTCCCCATAGTATTCTTTCCTATTTCCTTCTGTGGCTTTTGTATATTTTAACTTCTATGTCCCTAACATAGACCAGAGCCCTTTTCTCACGACCATCCTATCCAGGTTCGAGTCGTTCGGCGGCCCCCGTTTTATCATGGGTGGAGATCTCAATATCCCCCTGGCCCCTTCAGTGGATACCTCCTCCAATAAGTCCTCCATTTCGCCAACCTTGTTGTCTGAGATTAAGACAATGTTGGGGAAAATGCAACTGGTAGATGTGTGGCGCATCCCTCCATCCTGCTGAGAGAGACTACAGTTTTTACTCTATAGCCCATAAATCCTACAGTCGAATCGACTATTTTCTGATATCCCAATCTCTACTAGACTCCCCATTAGGAGCTCACATTGGAAATTTTCTATAGTCTGACCACGCCCCAATACACCTAATTCTGTGGAATCCCCCGCTGTTCTGTGGGCTGGGAATCCCCCCACCCCACAGAACCCTGCACCCCTCGCTGTACACCATGCCCCCACACCATAGAACCCTGCACCCCTCAATATACACCCTGCCCCCACACCAAAGAACCCTGCACCCCTCAATATACTCCCTGCCCCCACACCATAGAACCCTGCACACCTCAATATACATCCTGACCCCCTCCCCACAGAACCCTGCACCCTTCACTGTACACCCTGCCCCCACCCCACAGAACCCTGCATCCCTCACTTAACACCCTGCCCCCACCCAATAGAACACTGCACCCCTCACTATACAACCTGCACCTACCTCATAGAACACTGCACCCCTCACTATACACCCTGCACCCACCTTATAGAACCCTGCACCCCTCAATATACATCTTGCACTCCTCAATATACACCCTGCCCCCACTCCGCATAACCCTGCACCCCTCACTATACACCCTGCACCCACCTCATAGAACACTGCACCCCTCACTATACACCCTGCACCCACCTCATAGAACACTGCACCCCTCACTATACACCCTGCACCCACCTAATAGAACACTGCACCCCCACTATACACCCACCTAATAGAACACTGCACCCATAACTATATACCCTGCACCCACCTAATAGAACACTGCACCCCTCACTATACACTCTGCACCCACCTAATAGAACACTGCACCCACCTCATAGAACACTGCACTCCTCACTATACACCCTGCAACCATCTCATAGAACACTGCACCCCTCACTATACACCCTGCACCCACCTAATAGAACACTGCACCCCTCACTATACACCCTGCGCCCACCTCATAGAACACTGCACCCCTCACTATACACCCTGCGCCCACCTCATAGAACACTGCACCCCTCACTATACATCTTGCACTCCTCAATATACACCCTGCCCCCACTCCGCATAACCCTGCACCCCTCACTATACACCCTGCACCCACCTCATAGAACACTGCACCCCTCACTATACACCCTGCACCCACCTAATAGAACACTGCACCCCTCACTATACACTCTGCACCCACCTAATAGAACACTGCACCCACCTCATAGAACACTGCACTCCTCACTATACACCCTGCAACCATCTCATAGAACACTGCACCTCTCACTATACACCCTGCACCCACCTAATAGAACACTGCACCCCTCACTATACACCCTGCGCCCACCTCATAGAACACTGCACCCCTCACTATACACCCTGCGCCCACCTCATAGAACACTGCACCCCTCACTATACATCTTGCACTCCTCAATATACACCCTGCCCCCACTCCGCATAACCCTGCACCCCTCACTATATACCCTGCACCCACCTCATAGAACACTGCACCCCTCACTATACACCCTGCACCCACCTAATAGAACACTGCTCCCACCTCATAGAACACTGCACCCCCACTATACACCCACCTAATAGAACACTGCACCCATAACTATATACCCTGCACCCACCTGATAGAACACTGCACCCCTCACTATACACTCTGCACCCACCTCATAGAACACTGCACTCCTCACTATACACCCTGCAACCATCTCATAGAACACTGCTCCCACCTAATAGAACTCTGCACTCCTCACTATACACCCTGCACCCACCTCATATAACACTGTTCCCACCTCATAGAACACTGCACTCCTCACTATACACCCTGCACCCACCTCATAGAACACTGCACCCTTCACTATACACCCTGCACCCACCTCATAGAACACTGCACCCCTCGCTATACACCCTGCACCCACCTAATAGAACACTGCTCCCACCTCATAGAACACTGCACCCCTCACTATACACCCTGCACCCACCTCATAGAACACTGCACCCCTGTCAGGCTTAGGCCCTAGCTCTCTTAGGCGGAGGGAGCTTTGTCAGGTAGACTGTATCAGGCCCATGATTTCTGACAGTGGCCCTGTCGCTCTGTGTGCTGGCGGGGTGATGGGAAAGCTCTCCCTCTCTTCTCTTTCACTATGCGGATGGGGAGAGAGAGAGAGACTGACACCCACCCACACGCGTGTTTGAGCTTTGGGGTGCACACCCTAATGCAATAGGCTGTGCACGTGCCTACGATCTCAACACTTCTAACAATAGTTATGCGTCATAAGATCTGACAATGTCGTACAGTGTCATTGCATGCCGTACAATGTCATCACATACCGTACAGTGCCATCACATACCGTACAGTGCCATCGCATGCCGTACAGTGTCATCACATACCGTACAGTGCCATTGCATGCTGTACAGTGCCATCACAGGGTGTACAGTGCCACTGCATGCCGTACAGTGCCATCACATGCCGTACAGTGCCATCACATGCTGTACAGTGCCATTGCATGCTGTACAGTGACACTGTACGGTATGCACTGTATGGCATGCTATGGCTCTGTATGGCATGCAATGACATTTTACAACATGCAATGACACTGTATAGCATGTGATGACACTGTACGGTATGCAATGGCTCTATATGGCATGCAATTTCTCTCTACGGCATGCAATTGCTCTGTACGGCGTGAGATGGCACTGTATGGCGTGAGATGGCACTGTACAGCATGCGATGGCTCTGTATGGCATGCAATGACATTTTACAACATGCAATGACACTGTATAGCATGTGATGACACTGTATGGTATGCAATGGCTCTGTATGGCATGCAATTGCTCTGTACGGCGTGAGATGGCACTGTATGGCGTGAGATGGCACTGTACAGCATGCGATGGCTCTGTACGCCTTGCAAAGGCTCTGTATGCCATTTGATGACACTGTACGGCATGCAATGTTACTGTACGGCATGCAATGTCATTGTACAACATGCAATGCCGCTGTATGGCATGCGATGACACTGTACGGCATGCAGTGACACTGTACGGCATGCAGTGACACTGTAGGGCATGCAATGGCATTGTAAATGTGACAATACTGTACGGCATGCAATGGCACTGTACGGCATGTAATGGCATTGTACAACATATGATGACACTTTACGGCATCGTCGGATTCTGCCTCGCTCTGCACATAATGGACAGAACACTGGTATTCTGTCGAATGTTGCTGATCATCAGAGAATGCGCATGCGCAGTAATGATGTCACGCCAGATGATCGCTACGCGATGCGCATGCGCGGATTGTTGGAGGCATTATCTTATGATCTGCAAAGCATGGAGGCAGAATCTGATCATCAGATTCTGCCTCACTCTGTACATGGCAGTAATCAGCTGTGTGAGGAAGCCTTAAAGAGGAGGAGGAAGTGTTGGGTTCACATTATCCCTAATAATCCACTTTTATCAGAAATTATTTCTAGGTGAAGTCATGCCGTCTGCAAAATCTCAGAAAACAATAAATTGCAGCGACAATTAATCTCACACATAAAAAAGGAGTTTTACAGGGGGCAGGGCAGAATATACAATGTGCACACTATGAGCGGACATACTCCTCGCCGGTGTTCTGTCCATTATGCGCAGAGAGAGCGAGACAGAATCTGACAATGCCGTACAGTCCAATCGCATGCCGTACAGTGTATGCATGCAATGGCACTGTACGCCATGCGATGGCATTGTACAACATGTGATGACGCTGTACGGCATGCAATAGCATTGTACAACATGCAATGACACTGTACGGCATGCGATGGCACTGTACGGCATCATCAGATTCTGCCTCTCTCTCTCTCTGCGCATAATGGACAGAACACCGGCGAGGAGTATGTCCGCTCATAGTGTGCACATTGTATATTCTACCATCCCCCCTGCAAAACTCCTTTCTTTACGTGTGAGATCAATTGTCGCTGCAATTTTTCGTTCTCTGAGATTTTGCAGACAGCATTACTTCACCTAGAAATAACTTCTGATAAAAGTGGATTATTAAGGATAGTGTGACCCAACACTTCCCCCTCCCCTTTAGGAATTCCTCATACAGCCGACTACTGCTGTGTACAGAGCGAGGCAGAATCTGATCTCCTCGGATAATGCCTCAGATGATCCGCGCATGCGCAGCACGTAACGTCACGCCAGCTGATCTCCAGATCAGCTGGGGTAACGTCATCACTTCGCATGCGCGGATCGTCAGATGCATTATCCGACAAGCTGCATTATTCAACAGGACACCCCATGTTCAATGCTTTATTAGGACAAGATCATATCAGTCCTAGTCTGATGTGCCTTATACCTCTACAAGTCCTTAATGGTAGTTGAAGGACACCTTGAGAAAAAAGGTACAGTAAAATAACACTGCAATGCTCTGAGGATTACATGCTACATTAAAGCATTAAAAAAAAATCAAAGGACTGCTGGCTTTTTATACTAACTGTGATCTACTACTGCTCATACTTGGGCCATCCACCTTCCCTGTACATCATAAATATATAAAATACTGGAAAGTAACAGGTGAATTCCAAGATAGATCATTGAAAACAAAAAGAAACGGTACACAAATAGTTAATATAAAAAGTAAATTTTGCTTCATGTGCATGTTCTAGAAAATGTAGTGGCAAAATTTAAATCGGAACTTCACCCAAAATGGAAGTTCTGCCTTAAGTCCTTCTTTCCCCTCCTCTACCACATTTGGGGTGTTTACTTTTTTTGGGGGTGGGCTGGTACCCAGTTTTGGCAGGTACATGCTCCTCCCTCCTGCTCGGATTACCTAGGCAATCCAAGCAGAAGTTTTCCCTCTATCTTCACCTGCAACTTTCTGGAACATGTCAGAGGTCCCAGAAGGCAGTGGGGCCATTCACAATGCGTAGCGTGGCTTGTGCATGTGCCGTGCTTGTGCCCTGTGACACCCCAACCTGCCCTATACCACTCCAACCTGCCCTGTACCACCCCAATTTGCCCTGTGCCACCCCAACCTACCCTATGCCACCCCAACCTGCCCCGTACCACCCTAACCTGCCCCGTACCACCTTAACCTGCCCCATACCACCCTAACCTACCCTATACCACCCCAACCTGTCACTATATCATTCTATACTACCCCAACCTGCCCTGTACCACCCCAACCTTTCCTGTACCACCCCAACCTGTCCTGTGCCACCCCAACCTACCCTATGCCACCCCAACCTGCCCCATACCACCCTAACCTGCCCCGTACCACCTTAACCTGCCCCATACCACCCTAACCTGCCCTGTACCACCCTAACCTACCCTATACCACCCCAACTTGTCACTATATCACTCTATACTACCCTAACCTGCCCTATATCACCCCAACCTTTCACTATACCACCCTATACTAGCCTTACATGCCACTATACCACCCTACACTATCATTTACAGGTGCCAGTTTGGGGTGCACCCTGTGACCGTGCCCTGCCTGCAGGGTGCTGGGCAGCCTAGACAGGAGGGGGGTGACACCCTGTTTTACCGCACCAGGTGACACCATGTGTTTTAAAGTTGAAACAAGTGTAAATGAGCCCTAAAGGATTTTAAGAAAGGTGCTAGAAGCTGAAATGTTTCGCGAGTCGTGTATGATGCTCTTTAGACTTTAGGCCTCATTTACACAAGCTTCAAATTGTGGCATTAGACACCCTTTTTTAAAGCACTCTGAATGCCAATCAAAGCACCTATCACTTAATAAATTGGTTACCTTACAGTGATGTTCACACTGTCGCATTTATTTTGTTTTGAGTTGGGGATCTGCTGAACGTGGGTACTAATGAGCTGGCGATCTGCTCAGCAGGGGTATTACTGACGAGAGAAGATATTTTGCCTAGATATTTCGATCTAGAGCGTATGGCACCACATCCCTTAGAAAATTATTGAAAAAATGGAGAGGGATAAATGGGATTTTTAGGGTGCCAAATTAGGACAAAATTATTTTATAAAACTAGAAATGTATTCAAACAATAAAAACAGAGCATACAAACAGTAAGTGTTGATAATACAGTACTAATACATGTGCTGACTGATTTCATCTCTACATGTTTTGCCTTGATATTGGCTTCTTCAGGAGATATAATTGGTATCACAAAAAGCACTAGAAATAAGTAGAGTTTTGTTGAAAAGCAGAATAAACTACAATTATAACAATCACAATGTATGAAAAAATACAAATTAAGTAAATTAAAAAAACATTCATCCCATAGCAAACGTGGGATCAGTCACTGGGAGAGAGATGATGCTAATGCTGGATTGGTGGAGACCAGTACAGGCTCTGCAGTACCAGTTCATAAATGCTGCACACCTGGGAAGAAGTGTCCTCTAAGTAATGCCTCTAATGCCGCGTACACACGGTCGGACTTTTCGTCTACAAAAGTCCAACGGACGCTGACGGACTAAAGCTGGCTGGTAATCCGATCGTGTGTGGGCTTCTCCGGACTTTCAACATACTTTTTTAGCCTCAAATCCAACGTACTTTAGATTTGAAACATGCTTCAAATCTTTACTTCGTAACTACGACGGACCCCGAAATCCGCTCGTCTGTGTGCTAGTCCGACGGACAAAAAGCCACGCTAGGGCACCTATTGGCTACTGGCTATGAACTTCCTTATTTTAGTCCGGTGTACGTCATCACGTAAGAATTCGACGGACTTTTGTGTGATCGTGTGTAGGCAAGTCTGTTCGTTAGAAAGTCCGCCGCAAGTCCGTCGAAAGTCCGCCGAAAGTCTGTCGGAAGTCTGTCGGACAGGCTGTCTGACTTTTGTAGACGAAAAGTCCGACCGTGTGTACGCGGCATAAGTGTCAAGTGTAACAGCCACAAAGTAAGAGAAAGTTAACCGCGTAAGTGCCACTCGCCTTTAAGCTGGAGATGTACCTTAATGTTGAATTCACACGATTGCACACTCCTGCCTAACATTTAGGCATTAGCCATTACAGTTCCTATGTGTCCCCACTAGGGAATCTAAGCTCCACCCACTCCCCCATACCATCAGAGATACAGGCTTTTGAACTAAGCACTGATAAGAAGCTGGAAGGTCCCTCTCCTCTTCAGCCTGGGAATGCGGCGCCCAGGGTTGCCAAAAACAATGCATGGACATGCACAGAACACGGGGTACAGCTAACTTGTTTTGGGGGGCGCACCCCCTTCCTCAGAGCTAGGCCTAGCTCTGAGGAAGGGGATGCACCCCCAAAATGCGTTAGCTGTACCCCGTGTTCTGTGCATGTCCATGTACTGTGTTTATGGCCTTTTGTCAGTTGCATTTTGTCAGTACTCACTTTTATACAAAGGTTTCTTATTATTAAATTATATCTGGCAATGCACTAGGTGTGCATGCCTTCCATGTCTGTTCTTCTTGTAGTTCTTTCGGATTACCATCTGAGGAAGGCAGGATCCATCTAGTTCTGGGATACCATATATACCTTTCACACCATCATTTTATCTGACATCTGTTACTCCTCACCTTGGAAGACCTATTAGCACTGGAACTGACTGTGTTTTTTGCCAAAAAGAATGTCAAATTTCGAATTGTCTGAGCACAACAGTTTTCCACTTTGCAACAGACCATTTTATTGAGCTTTGGCCCAGAGAAGGCAGTGGTGTTTTTGGATCATATTCAGATATGGCTTCGTCTTTGCATGATTGAGCTATAACTTGCATTTTAGATGGCACAGTAAACTATGTTCACAGACAATGATTTTTGGAAGTATTCCTGAGTCCATGCAGTCATATGATGTCCTCCCAAGATAGGGCTGCGCTGCAGGTTGATCTGTCACCTGCTGTGTCCACTGGACACAGCGGGTGACAGATCAGTGTACCGGGCCACTGCCAGTACCATGTGATCGCTGTGACAAATGACAGGTGATCACATTGCAATTGTACACAATGAATACTATTTTTTTTATCTCTGTGATTGGTCACAGTGATCACATGGTACAGACAGTGCAAATCACAGCGCATCTGCACCATGTGATTAACCTGGGGCCAATCCCAGCTAATCACAAAAGTACAGATTGAATGAATAGATTTCATTCAGAAAAAATGGTTGCTTTTAACAGTTTATCAAAAAAAAAAAATCCTGGTCACCTCACTGTACTGCTCTGGTCACGGCACGTAAAAAAAATGTAGAAAAAGAAAAAAAAAAATAATAAAAAGAGAAAAAAAATTGAAAATTGAAAAAAATATAATATTATATATATGTTTTTACATACTGTCACCAGTCAGTGTCCCTGATCACCACCACACCAGTTATATGATGATGCAGTACTGTTATGGTGACAATATGTAACAAAAAAAGAATTTGTAAAAAAACTATTTCTTTTAATTTCTTAATTTTCCACAAAAAAATACAACTTCAAAAAAACTCACCATGCCTCTTACTAAATACCTTGGACTGTCTACTTTCCAAAAAATGAGTCAATTGGGGGGTATTAGTACTGTCCTGGCATTTCCAGGCCTCAGGCTTTTAGTACAACAGGATTGATCGATTTTCAGATATGTACTGTATAGACCATTGTTTGTATAACTTTCCTACAGACTAAATAATATATACTGATTTGGGTAATTTTTACCAAAAAAATGTGGCAGTGTACATTTATGAAGAAAGATTGTTTATTTGCTACATTTGCTACATTTTATAACAGAAACAAAAAAACCCAGTAGTGATTAAGTACCACAAAAAAAATTTTTATTTATTTATTTATTTGAAATTTTAAAAAAAGACATTTTTATTTGCGTATAGTGTTGCATGACTGTGCAATCGTCATTCAAAGTGCGACAACAATGAAATCTGAAAATTGTCCTGGGCAGGAAGGGGTTGAAAGTGTCCAGCTAAAGTGTATGTAAACTGAAGTAGCTAAAGTGTATGTAAACCCTAACAATGAATTTCTCCTTTTTTGCTTACTTTTGGCCTCTTAAATATACCACTGAAAGGATATTACTATATCTGTTCGATAAATACATGAAAATGCCTGCTGATTTTGTCAGAAATTAAGTGAGCTTATAACTTTGTCTACTCACTGTCTATGCTGCGCTGAAATTTCAAGCACTGTTGTCAGTCCTGCCATTATCTTGATAGACTATAGAACATTTCTTCCTTATGTTATGAAAAAGAGGATATGCGGAGGTGTTCTGTAATCCTTTTCAGAAGCAAGAGGCCTGGGATAACAACTTTGCTGCTCTATAGTCACAATAAAATTGTGTAATGCCGCGTACACACGGTCGGACTTTTCACCTGCAAAAGTCCGACGGACGCCGCCGGACAAAGTCCGGCGGAAAGTCCGACCGTGTGTGGTCTCCATCGGACTTCCGACGGACCGTTTCGGTCGGATTTTTGCGGAAATCCGACGTACTTTAGATTTGAAGCCTGCTTCAAATCTTTACGTCGTACCTCCGCCGGACTCAGTTCCTGACGGAAAGCCCGTTCGTCTGTATGCTAGTCCGAAGGACCAGATACGACGGAGGAGCAGGTTGCTGCATCTCGCGCTCGCTGCAATAGGAAAAACAAATGTTCCTATTGCGGCGAGCGCGGGGCATACCAGGCCCTTAGGTCTGGTATGGATTATAAAGGGGAACCCCTACGCCGAAAAAACGGCGTGGGGTCCCCCTAAAATCCATACCAGACCCCGATCCGAGCACGCAGCCTGGCCGGTCAGGAAAGGGGGTGGGGACGAGCGAGCGCCCCCCCCCCCTCCTGAACCGTACCAGGCCGCATGCCCTCAACATGGGGGGTGGGTGCTTTGGGGGAGGGGGGCGCCCTGCGGGCCCCCCCCACCTCAAAGCACCTTGTCCCCATGTTGATGAGGACAAGGGCCTCTTCCCGACAACCCTGGCCGTTGGTTGTCGGGGTCTGCGGGCGGGGGCTTATCGGAATCTGGGAGCCCCCTTTAATAAGGGGGCCCCCAGATCCCGGCCCCCCACCCTATGTAAATGAGTATGGGGTACATGGTACCCCTACCCATTTACCTAGGTAAAAAGTGTCAGTAATAAAACACAACACAGGTTTTTAAAATAATTTATTAAACAGCTCCGGAGGGGTCTTCTTCCGTCTTCGGGGGTCCCTCCGGTTCATCTTCTCCCGGCGTCCGGTTGGTTCTTCTCCGCTCTCCGGCCTCTTCTCCCGGTGTCCCAGGTCTTCGGCCGGCCCCTCCGCTATCTTCAGGTAGCTCTATTGCTAGCGGAGGTCCGGACTTCTGGGCTTCTTGGCTTCTTGGCTTCTTGTGTTCTCTTCTCTTCCCCCAGATGTTGACACGACGCTCTCTCCGGCTGGACTGGTCTCTGAGGGCTGCGTTGTGACTTATATAGGCGGAGACCCCGCCCCCATATGATGTCACAGTCCCTGGGCATGCTGGGACTGTGACGTTTTAGGGGGCGTGGTCGACCACGCCCCCTAAAACGTCACAGTCCCAGCATGCCCAGGGACTGTGACATCATATGGGGGCGGGGTCTCCGCCTATATAAGTCACAACGCAGCCCTCAGAGACCAGTCCAGCCGGAGAGAGCGTCGTGTCAACATCTGGGGGAAGAGAAGAGAACACAAGAAGCCAAGAAGCCAAGAAGCCCAGAAGTCCGGACCTCCGCTAGCAATAGAGCTACCTGAAGATAGCGGAGGGGCCGGCCGAAGACCTGGGACACCGGGAGAAGAGGCCGGAGAGCGGAGAAGAACCAACCGGACGCCGGGAGAAGATGAACCGGAGGGACCCCCGAAGACGGAAGAAGACCCCTCCGGAGCTGTTTAATAAATTATTTTAAAAACCTGTGTTGTGTTTTATTACTGACACTTTTTACCTAGGTAAATGGGTAGGGGTACCATGTACCCCATACTCATTTACATAGGGTGGGGGGCCGGGATCTGGGGGCCCCCTTATTAAAGGGGGCTCCCAGATTCCGATAAGCCCCCGCCCGCAGACCCCGACAACCAACGGCCAGGGTTGTCGGGAAGAGGCCCTTGTCCTCATCAACATGGGGACAAGGTGCTTTGAGGTGGGGGGGGCCCGCAGGGCGCCCCCCTCCCCCAAAGCACCCACCCCCCATGTTGAGGGCATGCGGCCTGGTACGGTTCAGGAGGGGGGGGGGGCGCTCGCTCGTCCCCACCCCCTTTCCTGACCGGCCAGGCTGCGTGCTCGGATCGGGGTCTGGTATGGATTTTAGGGGGACCCCACGCCGTTTTTTCGGCGTAGGGGTTCCCCTTTATAATCCATACCAGACCTAAGGGCCTGCGACGGGGCTCGCAAGGTTTCAATCTCGCCAAAAAAAGCGGCGAGATTGAATTTCTTTTCTAGTCCCGTCGTACCAAAGTTAGGTTCAAAATGAACGGACTTGTCCGTGTGTGGGAAAGTCCGTTCGTTCTGAAAGTCCGGCGGAAGTCCGTCGGGAAGACCGGATTCCGGAAAGTCCGGCCGTGTGTAGGCAAGTCCGGCCGTTCAGAAAGTCCGGCGGTAGTCCGCCGGAAGTCTGGCGGCAAGTACGTCGGACCTAGCTTTCTAGAAAGTCCGACCGTGTGTACGCGGCATAAGAGTTGTCAACCTGAGTCAGACAGTATGTTAATTGCAGGATCACCAGGTAAAAATAAAAACAAGCCCTAAAAAAGAAAACATCCAATGACAGCTAAGCTACAATACATTAAAGTGGAGTTCCAGTCATTTTTGTGTTTATTAAAAGTCAGCAGCTACAAAAACTGTAGATGCTGACTTTTAATAAACACACATTCATCTGTCCCACGATCCAGCAGTGCACTCATCCCAGCAGTTTTCACTCTCTTTCCTCCCTTGATGGCACGGGCATCTCTGCTATGGCACCTGGCTGTGACAGCTTGGGGTTTCACAACCGGGTGCCCACTGTGCATTTGTGCACTCTGTGACTGGTCCTTGAGTCTTCTAGGACCTGTCATGTGTTCCAGAAGACTTCGGGAGGGAGGGGGAAGGAGAACTTCTGCTTCCGATCGCCTAAGGAAGGCGATCGGAAGCGGGATACTGTCAAAATCGGGCACCGGCTCCCCCCTCCTCCCCAAAAGCTCAGTTTCACAAACAGGAGTGGGGGAGGAAGCCTTAAAGTGGAAGTCCCACTTTTGGGTGGAACTCCACTTAAAATTTTTGCTCTTTGGTTCAGCTCAATTTTGAAGACACTAAGGCATTAAGATCAGACCTTTTTACTGTTTTGACCGAAAGGAGGATCATATTAGCAGAAGACTTATTTTCATGCTGCAGGTGTTCTGCATACTGAACAAATGTAATATCTGTTTTCTATGTTTTCTAAATAGTTACGACCCAATTGAGTGGAATACTTGGAACTAAATTAGGAAATCTGCTGCATAGTGGATTAATATACACATCACAGTATACTGAACTTTGCCTGCTGCTATATGAAGAAGAGGATAACGATGCCCTGAAGGACAATGATACCACACAGTCTACTCCAAGATGTGGTTTTCACATATTGTATTTACAAGAATTTACTGAGGAAGGCTGACCAAATAGTATTCTTCACCAATGTACTAAAGTCCACGGTACTCCTGACTATAAACTTGGCAGAATTTTACATATATGCAGTTATTGGTTAGCATGTCAAATGAGTTGTGGTTCTGGAAACATCTGCCTTGTAGTGTGTATTCCTATTACAATGGATTATCTTCAAGCATAAAAACATCTGCCATGAATTGCCGCAGAGTTTGCACTGTATGGCAGTTTGTGAACACCTGCACTTACATTTGGCAGAATTCTCAACATCACACCCATAGGTATTAGTAATGTGTTGCTCTGTCTATCAGAACTGTCTGCTATACGTCTGGAAAAAAAAACAGTTAAATAAACATCTGAAAAGGTACAGGCAGGTTTCATTATAGTGTAGCGCTGGTAGATTTTCAATCTACTGCTTATAGGTAAATTTAGTGGGTTACTTGTTTATACATAGTCAGATTCGCCTCTGTTCCAGCTTGGCTGAGTTGCATGTAGTTTCACACTGTGCCTGTGGGTGTCGTTGTCACCATGGGTGTGTGTGCGAAAGGCAACACTTTGAAGCATATGAGTGCTCCTCTGTCCCGGAGATTACTCGGTGGAGGTGGTCCTCCGAGTTGCATTCTGGGAGAGGGTATTTATGGGACAGACGCCATGTTTTAGGGTTCGTCTTTCGTTCCACCTGCTGCCCCTCCTGGGGAGGAGTACTACCTCATGGTCCTCCGACCGGGGGGACCACGATGCTGCAGCGTGTGGGTGGGCCCAGAAGCCTGTCTGGGGCCTACCACAGAGGCAAGGGAATGGTCCTGGGCTGTCTGTCCTACGGGAAGAAGCTGGACAACTGAGAAGATCCCAGGGGAGGACCCGTCATGGAAGGATCATGTAGAGTGCTGGTCTGGAGAGGGGCCTGGTGACTCAGTTGGAGGACGCATCCTACCACATAGTACTGCCGGGTCGGCTTAAAGGTTCTAGTGCTGTGTTTGCTGTTCATCGTAAACCATTACATCCTGTGGCAGAGGATTGTACGGGTTTTGTTCCAATCAAGTCTGTGGCAGAGACTTTTGTTCGTGCTGCATACTGGCTGCTAGGTTAGTGAGAGAAACCTATCCAGGCGGGCAAAGATTCAACTCTAAAAAGAGAGTACATTCATCTACAACAGTGGTTCTCAACTCCAGTCCTCAGGACCCACCAACAGGCCAGATTTTAGGTATTACCTTGGGGAGATGCAGACAAGAATACTGCAATCACTGAGCAGCAAATGATATCACCGGTGATGTATTTCAGTTATCCTGCAAACCTGGCCTGTTAGTGGGTCCTGAGGACCGTAGTTGAGAACCACTGATCTACAAGCTTTACATTCCTAATACTACACTAAGAAAAGGTATTTGAACTTCCCTGCAACTCTTCTTCTACCAGATAAAAGATAAAACGTATAAAAGTCCAGCAAGGAGACACCAAAATATTTCTTCGGCCACATGTGTTCACTAAGTGTAGATGTATTCTCACAACCCCCCCCCCCCCCCCCCCCCAAAAAAATGTACATTTTAAAGTAAGTTTGCGATCTTATGTTGGGCCGCATTAACAGCCATTTTGGCCCACAGGTTGGACACCCCTGCCTTAAGGTATACACCAACGCTTGTGTGTGCGCGTGTGCACTTGTAATTTATATGATTTCCAGACATCTATCAAAGACTACTGAGCTACTGCAAGGATTTTTGTAGGTCCTTTTTGTTTACAAATTGGGCACTGCTATTCTATGCCACCGCTGAATTATATATTAACTTAACCAAGAGGAATCAATCTTGTTTATATTAATCAATAAGTAACTAAATGACATACACTATATCATCTACTATAATCATCAAGATCCTACTTTGTATATGTGATTGAACATCGCATGTCCCAAAGAGTACCACATATATTTTAAATAAAACAATCATGGCAACCTAACAAAGCAAAATCTGGGTTTTATTTTGACATGAGAAACAACTAAAATATATAAACATTTTACAGGAAACATTGAACAAATAAAATAACAGATAAGGCTCTTATAGTATGGAAACCTGCCAGCAGCGTATTACTTGGATACAGCTGTGTTGGCTGTCGGAGAGTCTCTCTTGGTGTACTTCAGTAAACAGATTGGAATGGCCTGAAAAATAAGCATAGAATGAATTGTTATTCTATGTACAGTATGTCTTTATAAGCAATCACACTACAATCACACTACACACAAGCATGAACATCATTTAATGGAACACTTTACTAAATGCAAAAAGACTGTCTGCAAGGAAAGATGTATTTTGCAGGGAAATTATCCTGAGAGATTGGTGAATGATGTGAAACACTTACTGTCCAAGAAAATATGAAGGTTTTTTTAATTTTTCCTGTGATTAGGTATTCTTTTCAAAGTAAAATCTCACCACATTCACTAAAGTCTAGGGCTAATTCCCTTGCAAGGTGACCAGCCTATTTGCCTTTAGTAAATCAACCCCTTTGCTTCTATTTGTTCCAGTCTGCCCTGTGTTCATCTCTACGTCCTATGAATGGCATGTTCACTTTTAAGCTTCACTTTCTGATGACATAAAAACAGCAGTTAAAAAAATTATTTTATAACAGTCAATAAATGTATTTACAGCCAGTGAAAGCCTCTGAATTCACTCACTATCAGCCTCCTGCAATCCCCTGCAAAGAAACACTTGGACTGCATGAACAGATTGTCTTAAGCTGGCCATACAACATACAATTTTCTTATTCAATTTTCTTTAGATTTACCTTCAACTATGTTGTCCAAGTGCCTGCCTGATTGCATACAAATTGAACGTGTTTAGGTTTGACCTCCTATTACATGGTTTTGGTAAATTTAAAGGAAAGTTGTACAAGAAAATTGTATAATGTATGGCTAGCCTTAATCTCACAAATCACTCACTAAATTGGCAGGTGAGTCAGCACTCCACTGGCAGAAAAATAGTAATATAAAATCCATAGAAGACATATGCAGGAGGGTGGTAAGCTTGATAGGAGAAAAGACATGTGCAGTCACCGGCAGCTCCTCGATGGGTATGGGGTCCCCTCAAGACATGTAAACAATAAAGGAGGGGGCCAGATCAGCATACTGTATGTCATACATAAACCGCAATTTATTCTAAAAACACTTTTACATCTAAAAACGCTGAATACTGCACACAGGGCTGGTAGTGCTATTGCAGCTACTCTCCAGTCCATCTAGACCTCTGCTCCATTCTACCAGCCCTATGTGCAATATACAGCGTTTTTTAGATGTAAGTATTTTCAGAATAAAATTGCGGTTTATGTTTGACATATAGTGATCTGGCGCGCTCCTTTATTGTTTAGATTGTCTTAATCTGCCTGCCAGCTCATCAGCCGTGGGGTGCAGGGGACTCTGGCTATATCACAACAAAGGCTCCATAAAAAACAACTAGCCCTAACAGCAGTGGCGGTGCGTCCATTAAGGGCGCAGGGGCCCCGCCCCCCTCTCCTGCCACCCCCTATATGTATCATGGATAGATTCATGCATAGCATGAATCTATCCATGGCCGCCGCTGCCATCCCCTATTCAGGCGTCCGGCCCCTTTTTGGATGCAGGGCGCCTGAATTCCAGCGGCAGGGGTGTTTTTTTGAAGCGCCTGATTAGAGCATACACTCTAATAGGCTTCAAAAAAGGTGAACTTGGAGCGCAAACCATTGCACTCGCAGACCACCCAGGTATGTTGGAAAAGCAAATGAATATTCACTTTTCTAACACTGAACCGCCTCTCAGCCAATCAGGAGCCGTGGGACTAATACCCGTCACCTGACTGACCGAAGACACAAGTGATCCCATTGGCCACCTAGCAGAAGGCAAGAAGAGGCGCACGGAGGACACAAGAGCCGCCGCCTGACCTGCGCTACCCGTCCAACAGTTTGCCGACGTCACCCGCTGCCTGACCCACCACCACGATGGGGTAAGTGCTGGGCAGACAGCGGGCGGGCGAGCGGTCGGGTGTCACAGTGGCTGCATATGATGGGGTACAGTTGGCTGTATATGATGGGCACAGTGGCTGCATATGATGGGGCACAGTTGGATGCATATGATGGGGCACAGTTGGATGCATATGATGGGGCACAGTTGGCTGCATATGATGGGGCACAGTTGGCTGCATTAGATGGGCACAGTGGCTGCATTTGATGGGCACAGTGGCTGCATATTATGGCACAGTGAGGCTGCATTTGATGTTTTTGTTTTGGTACTTTTCAGTTCGTTTACGCCCCCCAAAAAAATTTTGAGCACCAGCCACCACTGCCTAACAGTTAGATCAGGGTCCTGATTTGTAACAGTTAGGGCACCTATATTGTACTATAAAAAAGTGTAAAGTAGGGGTACCTGCAAGTGACTGTAAATCACAAACTCTGTAGACCATCTTCCTTGAATCTAGGACACAAAAAAAAAATGAGAAGGGCTCAGAATGGACATGTAGTCTGAAAGTAATTTAAAGTTAAAATCATGCTAAAACAAAGAGCATAACCCAAGACACATACAAGAGGAAACCGGTAATTAGTATGTATATGATCACAAGGGTATATATTAGCTGCCTATTGGTTATTTATATAGACCTGTAGCTTAACCTTGACTAATTTTCCTTGAATTGAATGTAAAGGCTTTTTTTTTTGTTTTGTTTTTTTTAGAGTAGGGAAGGTTTGGACATAATGTCAAGTTTTTAATGTGGTCTGTGGGGAGTGGGCTGGGGAGTGAATCTCCAGAATGGGAGCAAATAATAACCTGATCAGAGTTTTTTTATGCATTCTTTATTTCTGAATGAATAATACTGTGGTTCCAGATTTAGATGGCAGCATTAAAGCAGGTACAAAAATAAATACTTCAGTGTATATCATTTGGTAACAAGTATTTGTGAGCAGTGGTATAACACTTCAACAAGACCAAGTTAACATTCACATAGATCATATTAGCAATGCTTAGAAGTAGATCTGATAGGAGTTTTAAGGGGAATTTTTTTTTTAATAACAAACATATTATACTTACCTCCACTGTGCAGCTCGTTTTGCACAGAGTGGCCCCGAACCTGCTCTTCTGGGGTCCCCCGGCAGCTCTCGCGGCTCCTCCCCAGATCTGATAACCCCCTCTGAGAAGCGCTCTCCCGGGGGTTACCTTGTGGGCGCGCTCCTGAGTCCAGCATTTGCGTCTATAGACACAAAATGGCGGACTCGGCCCCGCCCCCGGTGCCCGCATCATTGGATTTGATTGACAGCAGCGGGAGCCAATGGCTGCTCTACTATCAATCTATCCAATCAAGGGCCGGGAGCCCTGTGGAGAGAGAGACAGCGCGTCCCCGCCGACTGAATGCAGGGGTTCGGTTAAGTAAAACCGGGGGGGGGGGGGGCTAGGCCGGCCGGTGACTGCCAGGTGTTTTTTCACCTTATTGCATAGGATCAGGGCTTTTATTCTCAGAAAATAGGTGCAGGAACTCTCTTCAGCTCTGACCTCTGCATGCAACCCCCCTCCACTGCCCCCATGCCCCCCCCCCAAAAGCTCCACCATCTTCCACATGTCTTACTTTTGTTACTGTAATAAACTGAAGCACCCAGCTGGCTCTAGTACCTGCCCGCACACAGTAGATGGCTCTGCCTCTCTCACATGTCAGGAGATCATCCAGTGGGGATTTTCAGCATTCGCACTGCACCCCAAACATCTGCATCTCCCTTGTGCCCATCCTGCACTCAGTGGGAGCCACTCAGGAGATCAGATCTGTGGGAGCCTTTGGGAGACAAGCCAGACTTCTGTGTTTACAAAAGTGATAGTGGTGAGCAGGGAACAGAGGGCCTGAGCCAGAGGTGGTGGAACTGAGTTCCACCAAGTTCCAGCTGAAAAAAAACCATGCATAGGATGCATTAGGGTGAAAAGACATGAACCTTTACAACCCTTTTACAGACTTTGCATGCTTCTAGTTCACACCCCCAGCCTCTCCTGCTCTCAATTCCGTACAGCCAATGCCTTAGGTTAAAACGCAATTGTTCCAGTCAGAAATGTTTTCTACAGGAGGCTGGGGCTCTGAGGGATAGGCTTTTATTGAGAGGGTACTCTCGTACATGTCTGAAAAGGGCCTTCAAACGGGCCAATGGACGTTCTAGACGAGAGCTTCTGTTCGGCACCAAGACGAAAACAGATGATCCTCAAGTCATCAGAGTGATCACTAAATACAGTAATCAACATAAAGCAGTTAGGCAAATTATCGGCAGGTTCTGGCATCTTTTGCGCAGAGACCCTTTGAGTCCCTATGTGTCAGAAAGTCCAGCTATCACATATCGACGGGCTGCCTCACTAAAGGACCTATTGGTCCAAAGTGATTTTGTAATGGAGTTCAATATGGACCCCTGCAAGAGGTTGGGTTCTATTACATGTGGTGGCTGCTCCATATGCCAATGCATGAGTATCAGACAGGATGCAGTACTCCCTAATGGACAGCCGTATAGACCGCATCATTTCTTCAATTGCAAAACTGAGGGGGTGGTGTACCTCTTGACATGCCAGTGCCATCAATTTTATGTGGGCAAAATGAAATGGAAATTCTACATCAGAGCATCGAGACACGTAACCTCCATGAAGACTGCTAATCCTATGCTCCCTTTGGGGAGACACGTCACTGAGAGACATCAGGGCAGATTTCCCAAAATTACATTTTTGATTTTGGACAGGATCCATCCGAGTCCAAGGGGTGGGGATTGGAACAAGGTCCTCCTCCAACGGGAGGCTCGTTGGATTGCCGACCTTGGGGCCACCTCACCCCCCGGACTCAATGAACACCTCCGTTTTAGAGCCTTTCTTGAGGGCTTCTCCTCGGGTGGTAGTGAGAAGGAATGACGTAGTCGCTCATTCCTGCATCCAGCGTTTAGCCATTACATTTTTCCATTATCCCCCCCTTTTATTGTTGGGTGCGGCCTTTTTATGTTATGTGGACGTAGGGATGCTTTATTTGATTTAACTCCATGTTTCCCTGGACAAGTCATCAAATATGTCATGTTGCTAGCATTTGTTTTTTTTCTGATCTGATGTATATATTATGTTTTCCATATGTGCGATGTCCATTAAGGCTATTTTTGCATATATGTATAATGTGCTTTTTCCATTTTTCTGCCTGTTTATGTGGGTTTCCATCTAGACTGGCGGCCGGTATCGTGGATTTTTGCACCACTTTTGTGGGTCTCCTTTCATCCTACCCGGTGCACAAAGCCCCCCCTTTATTGGGGGGCCTTTGTTTGCGGCCCGACTTGCGGCCTTGTGTCTTTAGCTTCTTTGGCAACTGGTACCTTGTCTGCTGTCATGGGCCGCTGTTTGCGCTGGTGGGTGGTACCTGCAGGATGCCGTTTTCACAGAGCGGTCCCCTTTGGTTCGGCTCTGTGGGGGGCGCCATTGCAGTCATCACCCAGGTTCCCGATGGTGGCAACTTTGGTGCATTCTTGACTGGTAGGTGGTAGGACAGGCCCTTTGCATTATTTGCATGGTTTTCTGGCATGCGCACAGCAGGGTCTCTGTCTTAGTTTCATTTTCATTGTTGATGGCTCCTTTGTTTACCGGTTGCCAAAGCAACTGTTGTGCACACTCTTCCGGTATTTTTTTGCGCGCTGTGAGAGGACTGAGGCTCAGCTGCTGGCGTGGTGGCGTCGCGCCCATTGCTATGGTGATGCGATGCGCGTTGATGTCATCACGCCAAATGCCGCCCCCGTATCCCTTATAAAGCTAGTGTAAGCTGTGTATGCCCTGTCACTGTGAATGATGGCGGGTGCATGCATCTGACGCTGTAGGATCCGCGTTGAGGGAGTCATTGGCTTATCTTATGCTTCACTTTCTAAATAATACACCGAAAGGTATGCTGTCTGCTCTAAAAAGCCTTTGATGGGCTAATTTTCCCTTTACCTTTTACAGCAGAGTCCATGTCTGTAGAGGATGAACTCCTCTGACATGGTCTGCATTTAAAAGTGTTTGGTTACTATGAGATGTTTTCTTTTTATATATCTTCATAGATTTATACCCAAACTTGAAGACTGATATATGTTTTTATGCCTCTGACTACTGCGGTTCTTCCACTTCATTCCCACTGTGGATTCCATTATTGTTTGACGCTTTATATAATGGATTAAATCTGCCAGACATGGTGCAGCTTGATAAACTCCTTAAATATATAAAATATCCTTTTTATCCTTTCTTTGTCAGATTGTACACTTTGGAGCTTTCTCTATAAAATCTGAGATTTACATTCACTTGTGCGCCTCTTCTTGCTGCCTCAGTGTGGGACTTGTGTGGATGATTGGCGACCCACTCAGTACATCTGTGTCCTTGTGACATCCTTGGTGTATGTCTGCGATGCTGCTTTTGCCCCCAGTCCAGCAGTGTAACTACATGATGACCATTCAGGGTATGCCTTTATGCAATTTCTATGCTATATGCCCTATGATGCAAAATTTTTGAAATTATTGTTTCTCATTTATATATTTGATTTCTACACAGTGTGATTCCTTCCTGACTTTTTCCCTGACGAAGGGACGTCTGTGTCTGAAACGCGTCGGGTTGTCTGGACCCTATGGGAATTCATCATTTTTGTCATCTATATTTTTTAGTGGTTTGATACTTCTATTTTGTATATATGTATTTATTTAATAAATTTGTATTTTTGTATACTGTTGCTGTTAAAGTCCCAGTTTCTTGGGGGGTATCTCCTTCTCCAAATTAACTGCACAAGGGATGTTGGCAACCCCAAGTGGTATGGTTGGATGTTCTCTCTTCTTTATGTCTTTACAACCCCTTTAACCTTTTCCTACTTTATCAGCAAAAAAAAAAGAGTTTTGGCTTTATATACACAACATATGGTAGATGATGGCTGAAAAGCTGGAAAGACAAAAAGATTGCAGAAGCTCACCTGAATGGAATCAAACCCACTTGGTGGAGATCTCCTGAAAAATAACAAGATGCAATAATAGGCCGCAATTATGACTAATTAACTTCCAAGTGTATTCAAATCTAGACAAACCCAACTATGACCTATGTTAGGAAAGCTATACAGCTGTTCTATAGTATGCACATTAAACTTACCTCACCTCCAATGTTGCACTAGAGGTCACTGCATCTCTTCCAGCAGAATCACCATGGTTGCAGGGGATATTGATGGTCCGGGCCGAAGCAACACTTCAGCCCAGTGGCAGCTGGTGGTCGAAATTTTGAGGGGGGACTCAAAGAGACCTGGCCACCTCACTAGCGTGTCTCAGGACCCGCTTCCTTATTGGCGGGGAGGAGAAGCAGGAAGACATTAGCGAGTATTATTTTGTTAATGTCACATAAGTGGATGTGGTTGGGGCGCAGTGCTCCAATCTCCATGCAGGGTGCCGGGCGCATGGATTTCGATGTGTTTTTTTTTTTTTTAAGCACGTGTTTAGAGCCAGAGAGCCCCAAGCCCACCCTTTTTGCAGCCAATTAGAGCAGGAAGCTCTAATCACGTGCTTAAAAAAAAAAAAAAAGAACCCACATTGAAATCCATGCGTTCGGCACCCTGCATTGAGATTAGGGGCCGGGTGAATGGCTTAGGGGAGGCGGCGCCCCTGCACCCCTAATGGATGAGCTGCCGCTGCTTCAGCCGCTGAAGGCAATTGGGAGCCCCAAGTCCTATTAGCCTATGTTTGGAGGCCTTTGTAGGCCTCCACTGTGTGCGCAGAAACTTTATATATGTGATGTTACCACTTTTTATCATATTATGATATTTTTCTTCTGGGAAGCAAATGCTGGAACCAGCTCTCCTGGTAGCATATACAGACCAAAACGAAATATTAGTTTTGTATGAGGAATGGTGGTTTGAATTACATCCTCTCAAAACTTTTGAGACTCCAAAGAAGAGATTTCCATTGAGTAATTTGTGTTTCTACTCCTCCTTTAAAGCTGAAGCCACCTCACATCATCAGTCTGCTTGTATTGGCCATAATGATGAGGCAAAGTTTAGAACTCTAATAAAGGGGTCCATATACTGGAGACTCAGTGAAAACAGTCAGCATATGATTCAATTAGTCAGCAATGACAAAAACTGAATTATCAGGTTTGAGTGAAGCAAAGATCACTAGCCCATTTTGAATTTTTTTGGAAAGAATTACAAAGGTAGCATTTTGCTTAAAAAAACATGGCATCAGTTTGGGAAATTCACTCTGAGAACGCGATGCAGCTCCACTGACTTAAAAGAAGGTGTAGGAGGCTGGAGGGGTAGGTCCAATTTTCACTTTTACAAGTTTAATGCATATAGTTTCCACTGCCTATAATCTCTGAATCTACCAATTTTAACATCACGATCTTATTGTTCAAGACGTGATCAGTCTAAATTTCCCGAGATGTTGATAGGTTTACTTGTTTTCCTCCCTACTTTAAAAGTAGAAATGTAAACCAATTATGATGTGAAATCAGGATTCCATACCTGCTTACTGACTTTTCTCCATTAGTCTGTGTCCTCCCAATATACACATCTGCTACAAGCACATGATGGGCCTACAGGGACAAACAAAAAAGGCTGCTAGAAGAATTATGTAAACACTAGAAGGGGAAAATTGTTTTTTGACAATCGACCAGCAATTTGTTTTTTAGAAACACAATAAAGCGTACAGGGAAATGTCATACCTCCATAAAATTCTTCAATCTAACAATATGTAGTGGAGTTTCCACTTATTGTAGCTTGAAAATAATACTTGACTGCTAACCAAATATTATTAACACTGCTTAGGATATTAAGGCCTGCCTACTCATCATCAGTTCCCATGGAGATCTACTATATGTTATTTTACAAGTGCCATATGACATTACTATGAGTAAACCTTTTTTTACAAGGCCTACAGTTATATAGAAATAAAATGTAAACAACCATTTACGAATGATACAAAAATCAGACTCCTATAGACCAAACTGTGATCATAGGTTCTTTTTTTTTTTCCATTTTGTTTATTTTTTCATCATCAAGTTTTAATTGGTAAAAGATATACTATATTATGTCATATGCTCATAAAGACTGAGAGAGACTAAGGTTTATATTTCCTATTTATTATTTTAGTATTCAGGCACACAGGGGCAATTTGCTAACCCTGGCCATTTGCCAGAGCAGCAGACAAGTAATAAAATACTTCTGCTTGTTAAGGCCCATACACACGATACGAAAATCAGATGGAAAAATTCATACGAGCTGTCTGCTGATTTTCGGATCGTTAGTACGGTGCTTTCGACAGCCGATTTCACTCTTTTGGCAGACAAAAGCTGGATGTGCAGACTATAAAATTTTTGTTGGATGTGAACACAACATCTGACCATCTTCAAGTTGCGAAAACAAACATAAAAAAGTATACAGAGAAATCCAGAACATGTCTCGTAGTATTTAGCCAAAATCAGCTAGACTAAAGCCTAGTACACACTATTCATTGCTGTTATCGTTCAACCCAGCGGGCTTAACGGGAAAAAAAACGGAAGAGCTTGGGAGGAGCCATTGTACTAACTATCCGATGTTAGTATGGTGATCTTTCCTGCTGAGCTATTGTGTTCTGATTGCTGGCCCCCCAGCCAGAACACACCAGTCAGGGCTCTCAGCCATTGCTTTCCATCGCTGATCGGATACCGATCAGCAGACCTTTTTCCGTCACACCCCTTCGGTTTCTGCACACACGTTTCTACTGAACCGGCCAATGCCGCTGATATACAGCCCGTGTGTAAACCCCTTTATTCTGTACTGTTGAAGACACTTTGTAGCTTCTCCAAACCACTTCAGTTCAGAACCTAAAAAGTGGTTTGGGAAAGCTTCAACATTAAAGAATAAGTCTAGCTGAATTCAACTACTGCTAGATATATTATGACCAGGATAAATAAGTCATCTGGTGAAAAATACCAACTCCCTTGATCCAGACACATTAGATTTCTTTTCAAGGATCACATTAGATTTCTTATACACAAAGTGAATGATAACAATTTTGTACTGTTTTACTTTACTGCTTTATGGTAGTACTCAAAGGAACTCAGCCCAGGGTAAGTATTATCAGGAGGCAAAATGCTTCCTTACTTGGATGTGTCTACAGAGTTGTAGCATAACTGCCCCAAAATGACCTGGAAATGATCTAAAGCTTTTTTGGGTTTCAAGCCTAATTACAACCAATACTTTCTATATCATTGACACCCTTTCATACTCTGATACAAAAGGTGCCACCAGGACAAGAATTAAATCACCAGGTTGGGGAAATTTCCCCTTACTTCCTGTTTTAATGGCACCAAAATTCTGCAGCTACAGAATATTGTCATATGGGCCTGAGATCATCAGGAGCCGTTTGTAAAAGCAAACTGTTCTTTATTAGTTCCTTCCAAAACAGGTAAAAATAAATAGCTTCCTTCAGCAAAAAGTCAAACAAACAGTTCACAGTTTTAGCATAGGAACTACACAACTGTCTCACCACCGATCCCTTGGTGTCACACTGAGGTGGGGTTCCTCTCGTGCTCCAGGGTGCCGGGCAGGCAGCAGGGGTTCAGCAACACATGTCTCAGTTCCCCAAGCTTTCATCCGTGCTCACAGCTTGTGAACCACTCCACTCTGCCTCACTGACACAGGTGCCAATTCCATCCTACTGCTTTTCAAGCCTCCCTTTCCTGTGGCTTAACCCCTTCAGGACTGAGACTCCTTGTAGTCAGCGTTTGGAGGTTCTTCCCACCCACAACTCTTTAAAGCTCCAATTTCGGGTTTTGCAGGCGCTTCGGCAGCGCTGCCCATTGATTTCAATGGGCAGGGGCGTTTTTGGATCGGTGTATACACCGCTCCTAAACCGCCCCAAAGATGCTGTTTCAGGACTTTTTTTAACGTCCTGCAAGTGCACCGCTCCAGTGTGAAAGCACTTGGGCTTTCACACTGGAGTGACAGGAGAGCAGCTTTACAGGCGCTTTGCAGGCGCTATTTTTAGCGCTAAAACGCCTGTAAAGCGCCTCAGTGTGAAAGTGGCTGCAGTGTTCATAAAGTGATTTTAAATGTCTTGTGCCCAGAGGTATAAAATCAAATATCTTCACTTACTGTGACCCATAGGAAAAAGCTCGATGGTCGGGTCGAACATAAGTTCGACTCGAACATTGGGTGTTCGCCCGTTCGCAGAACAGCGAACATTATAGGGCGTCCGTGGGAAAATCGAGCGCTGTGGAATGCCCCAATCGCAGTGCATTGCTGTATGACGACTGGCCAAAGCATGTACCTGACCTGCATGCTTTGGCCAATCACAGTGCGCTCTGCTGAGAGCCATAAGTAGGGAGCCTTTTGATAAATCATGGCTCAGGGGGACTAAGTCCACGCCCCACACTATATAAAGCTGCTTACACGGCGGCCATGTGTAGTGTTGTTGGCGTGGACAGAGAGATGGCTTAAGTTAGATTAAGCAGGCAGGTTATTCAGTTAGTGGCAGTGTATTCAATATATATATATATATATATATATATATATATATATATATATATATATATATATATATATATATATATATATACAGTCAGTCTAGTATATACATATATACTCAGTGTTTATTCGATATTCAGCCAGTGCAGGCAGTGTATTCAATATATATATATATATATATACAGTCAGTCTAGTATATACATATATACTCAGTGTTTATTCGATATTCAGCCAGTGCAGGCAGTGTATTAATATATATATATATATATATATATATATATATATATATATACACACACACACAGTCTCGTATATATACATATATATATATATATATATACATACAGTGGGGACGGAAAGTATTCAGACCCCCTTAAATTTTTCACTCTTTGTTATATTGCAGACATTTGCTAAAAATCATTTAAGTTCATTTTTTTCCTCATTAATGTACACACAACAACCCATATTGACAGAAAAAAACAGAATTGTTGACATTTTTGCAGATTTATTAAAAAAGAAAAACTGAAATATCACATGGTCCTAAGTATTCAGACCCTTTGCTGTGACACTCATATATTTAACTCAGGTGCTGTCCATTTCTTCTGATCATCCTTGAGATGGTTCTACACCTTCATTTCAGTCCAGCTGTGTTTGATTATACTGATTGGACTTGACTAGGAAAGCCACACACCTGTCTATATAAGAGCAAATGAGAATCATGAGTCAAAGGAACTGCCTGAAGAGCTCAGAGACAGAATTGTGGCAAGGCACAGATCTGGCCAAGGTTACAAAAAAATTTCTGCTGCACTTAAGGTTCCTAAGAGCACAGTGGCCTCCATAATCCTTAAATGGAAGACGTTTGGGATCACCAGAACCCTTCCTAGAGCTGGCTGTCCGGCCAAACTGAGCTATCGGGGGAGAAGAGCCTTGGTGAGAGAGGTAAAGAAGAACCCAAAGATCACTGTGGCTGAGCTCCAGAGATGCAGTCGGGAGATGGGAGAAAGTTGTAGAAAGTCAACCATCACTGCAGCCCTCCACCAGTCGGGGATTTATGGCAGAGTGGCCCGATGAAAGCCTCTCCTCAGTGCAAGACACATGAAAGCCTGCATGAAGTTTGCTAAAAAAACACCTGAAGGACTCCAAGATGGTGAGAAATAAGATTCTCTGGTCTGATGAGACCAAGATAGAACTTTTTGGCCTTAATTCTAAGCGGTATGTGTGGAGAAAACCAGGCACTGCTCATCACCTGTCCAATACAGTCCCAACAGTGAAGCATGGTGGTGGTAGCATCATGCTGTGGGGGGTGTTTTTCATCTGCAGGGACAGGACGACTGGTTGCAATCGAGGGAAAGATGAATGTGGCCAAGTACAGGGATATCCTGGATGAAAACCTTCTCCAGAGTGCGTAGGACCTCAGACTGGGCCGAAGGTTTACCTTCCAACAAGACAATGACCCTAAGCACACAGTTAAAATAATGAAGGAGTGGCTTCACAACAACTCCGTGACTGTTCTTGAATGGCCCAGCCAGAGTCCTGACTTAAACCCAATTGAGCATCTCTGGAGAGACCTAAAATGGCTGTCCACCAATGTTTACCATCCAACCTGACAGAACTGGAGAGGATCTGCAAGGAGGAATGGCAGAGGATCCCCAAATCCAGGTGTGAAAAACTTGTTGCATCTTTCCCAAAAAGACTCATGGCTGTATTAGATCAAAAGGGTGCTTCTACTAAATACTGAGCAAAGGGTCTGAATACTTAGGACCATGTGATATTTCAGTTTTTCTTTTTTAATAAATCTGCAAAAATGTCAACAATTATGTGTTTTTCTGTCAATATCGGGTGCTGTGTGTACATTAATGAGGAAAAAAAATGAACTTAAATGATTTTAGCAAATGGCTGCAATATAACAAAATGTGAAATTTAAGGGAGTCTGAAAACTTTCCGTCCCCACTATATATATATATATATAGTGTAGCCTATATCTACAGTACAGTGGTGGTGTACTGTTTCTAATACACTTCAGGCGGTGTATTTATATATATATATATATATATATATATATATATATATACACACACACACACAGTCTCGTATATATATATATATATGGCCAGTATGGTGGCCTGAATTTATGGGAGGAGCCCGGGGGGTATTTAACCAGCCCGCTCATCTGTGGTCTTTGTCGGTTTCCTGTGCGCGATACCACGTCACTAGGCCGACTATTTGAAACTCATTAGCATCCGTGAGTTCCGTGTTTGAAGTTTTCGAGGCTTTCGTTCCCGTTCGTAGTTTTCGTAAAACGTGTCTGGCTTGGCTGTCACAGGTAGGGTTTCGTTTGACCTTTCATTTCATGCATTTTTGTTAGAGATCTTGTCACCAAACCTCGATATCGAACTTACGAGTCATTCGTTAAAGCCCTACACATAGCCGTAGCACTAGCCACTCACTCGTACCGCTATCATACCAAACATTTCTTCATTTTTACGTACCTCACTACGATTCACATCCAGTAGCATCAGTATTGCACCGCTTCGTTCAGGCGTGTCTCACTTCTTTTCATCTCTGCACCATGCTCCACAGACAGGTCATTATCAGTCGCAATTCGCGGCACACCGATCCGTGCCTCTGTCATGGCTAAATCATTTCAATCATTTCACTGTCACATACTGACACATCTAGCCGCATCCGTGATGCACCGATTCGTCCCGGTGTGCCCCAGTTGTTTTTTCGGCCTCATTTCAGTACATGCTCCAGAGTCTGGTTCTTGGCAGTCGAAGTTTACGGCTCACCGATACATGTCTCTGTCATGGCAAAACATTTCACAGTCACGTATCACGTTCCGATTCAAATCCAGTCGCATCAATGATGCACCGATTCGTTCCGGCGTGTCCCAGGTATTTTCGGCCTCATTTCAGTACATGCTCCAGAGTCCAGTTCGTTGTTAGTTGCGGCATGACCGATTCTAATACACTTCAGGTGGTGTGGACAGTATCTAATACAGTGTGTACAGTTTCTACTACTTTTATGGTGGTGTTCACAGTATCTAATACAGTATGTACAGTTTCTAATACACTTCAGGCGGTGTACACAGTATACAATACAATGCAGCCATTGTACAGTTTATAATACAGTGCAGACGGTGTGCACAGTATCTAATACAGTGTGTACAGTTTCTAATACATTTCTGGTGGTGTACACAGTATCTAATACAGTGTGTACAGTTTATAATACACTTTCAGGTGGTGTACACAGTATCTAATACAGTGTGTACAGTTTCTACTACTTTTCTGGTGGTGTACACAGTATCCAATACAGTATGTACAGTTTCTAATACACTTCAGGTGGTGTACACAGTATCTAATACAGTGTGTACAGTTTCTACTACACTTCTGGTGGTGTACACAGTACACAATACAGTGCAGCCAAAGTACAGTTTCTAATACAGTGCAGGCGGTGTACACAGTATCTAATACAGTGTGTACAGTTTCTAATACACTTTCAGGTGGTGTACACAGTATCTAATACAGTGTGTACAGTTTCTACTACTTTTATGGTGGTGTTCACAGTATCTAATACAGTATGTACAGTTTCTAATACACTTCAGGCGGTGTACACAGTATCTAATACAGTGTGTACAGTTTCTAATACACTTTCAGGTGGTGTACACAGTATCTAATACAGTGTGTACAGGTTCTACTACTTTTCTAGTGGTGTACACAATATCTAATACAGTATGTACATTTTCTAATACACTTCAGGTGGTGTACACAGTATCTAATACAGTATGTACAGTTTTTAATACACTTCAGGTGGTGTACACAGTATTTAATACAGTGTGTACAGTTTCTAATACACTTCAGGCGGTGTACATAGTATCTAATACAGTGTGTACAATTTCTACTACACTTCTGGTGGTGTACACAATACGGTCCAGCCATAGTACAGTTTCTAATACAGTGCAGGTGGTATACACAGTATCTAATACACTTCAGGCAGTGTATTAATATGTATATATACAGTCTAGTATATATAGTGGTCCATCCTCAAGTTACTGGGTCTTGAGGATGGACCACTGGCCAGAACTTTCTCAATATGCAACTGAGCTACTGGCCTGTCCTGCATCCAGCGTGCTTTCTGAATGCACATTCAGTGCTGCTGGAGGGTTTGTAACGGATCAAAGAGTACGCCTGTCCACAGACTCCGTTGATAGGCTCACATTCATAAAAATGAATCAGTCTTGGATCAGCAGCTATCAAGCACCTGATGTGGTGTAGCTGATTGAATTTGCTATGGATCTAGGATCCCTTGAAGACTGCCTATACTGACTAATCTAATCCTCCTCAATCTTGATGATGCTAGCTTCCAACAATATTTTTGGTTTAGGTCACCACCACCACCACCCAAGGCCCAATTTTTCTGCCCCTGTTTAACAGGGGCATGTAATTAAAATTTCTGATATAATATTTCAATGCAGGGCCCGTTCCTGTACTCAACAAGAGTAACTGTGAGGGCTTACAGTATTCTGGCGCCACCAAAACCAAAGGCCCAATTTCTCTGCCCTGTTTAACAGGGGCATGTAATTACAATTTTTGATATAATATTTCATAGCAGGGCCCGTACCTGAGCCCAATAAGAGTAACTGTGATGGCTTACAGTGTTCTGGTACCACCAAAACCAAAGGCCCAATTTTTCTGCAGAGTATATAGAGCAGACCGTATAGTATATACACTGATGCTCAGAGTATATAGTGCCTGGGGGCCCCCCCATGCCATTTTTTTAAAAAATGTGGGTGTGGGGTTCCCCTTAATATCCATACCAGACCTGAAGGACCTGGTATGGATTTTTGAGGGGAACATCCACACCATTTTTTTTGGTATCTTTGGTATTTTTTATCTATATTGCTGGGATCCGACAATACATTACAGCCGCGAGCAGTTTTAAATTACATTTTTTCCTTTAGAAATTTCATTTTCCTGTGGTACTGTTATAAACATGGGAAAGATGCCTACTTTACAGGCATACCAAGGACACCCCCCAGGCACGATAGATAAAGCAATATTTAATTTTTATTGTTTCACTTTAAGTATTATTAAAATCACTGCTTCTGAAAAACATCCGTTTTAAAACTTTTTTTGCATTGATACATGTCCCCTGGGGAAGGACCTGGGTCCCCAAACACTTTTTATGACAATAACTTGCATATTAGCCTTTAAAATTAGCACTTTTGATTTTTCGCGTTTGCGTCCCATAGGACACTTTAACAGTGTTTACACAAATTTTTTGCCTGTTCACAAGTTCTGCTGCAAACCGAACCGGGGGGGGGGGGGTGTTCGGCTCATCCCTAGTGACTAATATGTGCTCCCCTTGTGAACACCCCCATCACCACATCTCCATGACCTCTATAAATGGGTCCTAAGCGCTTTAAGAGCGTATTTTCCCTCTGGAAGCTTTATCCAGATTTGCTCCCCCAGGCCCCTTCTTCATAAACTGCACTAAATTGCACAGCGATTGTTATAGTTGAAATATTGTGCAGCTGAGGGTGCACTGTAGTACAATTGTACTGTATGTGTATGGTGTCATTGAAGGGAATTTATTTACTTTGTTGTATTGAGGAATTGCATGCACCAAACCATATTGTCTTTTCTTACCTTGGTTGTATCCTTTTTATAGGATAAAAGCACGGTGGGGGCACCTGCACTTGGTAATAGACCCATAGTGCAGAGTATTGAATTGATAGATTCACTACTGTGCTGCCATGCCTAGATCACCGGATCATTTTTTGAGCACAATATGGGATGCCAAAAGGAATCATCAAAGTGGTTAGTATGAGAAACAACATTTTATTCTCTAGAGGTTTTTAGCGTTAGAATACTTTTGCCTATGTGAGCAAGAATAGCAATGAACATCGACAGGAGACTTTCTCAACCTTTTTACCCCAAAGGAACCCTTGAACTAATTGTTAAAGTGATTGTAAAGTCAGAAGGTTTATTTTATCTTAATGCATTCTATGCATTAAGATAAGAAAACCTTCTGTGTGCAGCAGCCCCCCTCAGCTCCCTTAATACTTTTCTGAGCCCATCTCTATCCAGCAATGTTGCACAAGTTCCTCAGCCGTCCGGTACTCTCCCTCATGATTGGCTGAGACACAGCAGCGGCGCCATTGGCTCCCACTGCTGTCAATCAAAGTCAGTTAGCCAATCAGGAGCGAGAGGGGGTGGGGCCGAACCACGGTTCCGTGTCTGAATGGACACACAGAACTGGGGATCAGCTCGGGTGCCCCCATAGCAAGCCGCTTGCTGTGGGGGCACTCAACAGGAGGGAGGGGCCAGCAGTGCCAGCGAGGGACCGAAGAAGAAAAAAACACAAAACCACTGCACAGAGCAGGGAAGTAGAACATGTTCTACAGAATCCTATCTGAGAATGGCTGATCTACATTATATTCTAAACACTGCCTTACCATATTTATAGCTTCAGCGGGACTGGCTGAAAAGTATATTCCATTCCCATATTCTCTTTGCTGGACATCTAGAAGAGAAAGCAATTTATAATAGAGAAAGTCAATACGTCCAGGCGCAAGGAGTGCATGCAGACAGTATTTCAGGCAAACATACAGCAATTATGGCTGTAATAGTCTATACAGTCTCTGATGCAAGGGCATAAAATGTAAGGCACTTTGGGGCTGCTGTCCTCAGAGTTGAGCCAGCTCCATGTAAACGACAAAAAGGAGGAGAGAGGGGAAATGCCACCTAAGTGCAGTGTCACAAGGAAACTTAATAAAAAAGCGATTAGAAACACTTACAGCATAAAAGACATAAACATGCTTGTCGTATGATGGATAGTTCGCCAGTGTCCTCAATCCTGCATGGGCCTCCGGTTTACTGGGAAAACAATGGAGGAGGACTGGACATTCTGTGGAACACAGGAAGTCCTTGCCGTTCAGTGTGGAAAGCTCTGATAGACGTGACGTCCCTAGGAGAGGAAGAGGTGGCTGGAAAGTTGTGAAACCGAGACTGAGACTGCTCTGAATGACGGGATTAATTTTAGTCCTTTCCAACGAATTAGGACAATTATCATTAATAATGTGATTGTTTATGTAGTATTTAATAATTTACCATCTCCTACTGTTTTTCTGCCATTTTATTGATTGACAAATATGGTATGTAATACTAAGGAATTTTTTCTCTTTGCCTGGAGCACTGTGACATATAACCACCAGGGGGAGTTTTTTTCCCCTGGCTGGTTTGTGCACAACGCTCAGCAAATAAACTTTATTGACACAAAGGCGGAGTATCCTTACCAATTTACCCGCCCTCATTTCCTATATAAACTAGTTGCTTAGTGATCAATGTACGCTTCCCTGAAGACGTTCACAAACGAAACGTACGTCGGAGCGGTACGTGGTCACATGTCCAGAATCGTCCCACCTACTTCCGGATCAGCTGGTTAGCTAGACGCACGGGGTGGAACGCACGCCGCATGTGTGATGTGATGCGAAGGGTTCCTGACTCCACTCACCCTGACATGCGAGCAGTCCCAGTGCCGGGTAGGCACCGATCAATGTAAGAGGCCAATTGGCTATTTTATTGTTCTCTAATTTTATACATTAAACGGTTTTACGCTATGAAGATTCCCTTTTGTTTCTCACATTTCCTATCCTGAATGAATGGGACGGGAGGGATCTATGCCTAAAGTACCATCCAGCCTTCCAGCCTTCATGTGAACAGGCACAATCCTGTACAAGCACTAATGACTTTCTTTTTAGTTAAAGAAGTCATTGGTATCTGGTAAGCAGATATCTATTACCTTTAGGTGTTTTTTCCTCTTGGGTGACGGAATCTTTATATCATCACAAGAATTGTTGCATCTTTGAGGATCCATGTGTCTGCTTTGATGTTGGTTTCAACTGTTTTGCTCTGATCTTTTCAATGGATTGGGACTATCAAACATCACGATTTTATTTATTTCACTTGCACTAAGAATTTTGTTGATTTTATTACTTTTCACTGCAATCTTTATTTGTATTATAAACTATGTGTTTGTTACAATTATAGTTTAGCACAAACAGCACTATATAATTCACTGTGGTTGATTTAGCTAGTGTGTGTATCTATTGGCAGATACATATGTTTTTTCAGGTCTCTAGCGCCCCCTACTGTTCACCATATGTAAATGATTGAATGTCCATAGCCTGGCTACAGGTTCAGTTTAAAATTGCAGGGCACCATAAAAGGTAATTTTATTCCCAGGAATATGTGTAATTCTTTTTTAATCTATATAGCAACCAATCACGTGCTTCATTTCATTTCCAGCCTGCTTTAGAATCATACAAGTGAGAAACCCAGTACATTTCTGTTTTCATTTTATTTTGTTCTGTTTGTTTAGTCTATAAATGTCACACACAGCATCTGTTCTACAAATACATACAAATTACACGCCTGAGCTCATCTCTTCACCACACACAGCCACAAAGGCAAGAGAATTCTTGTTGGGCAGTGTATTAGTGCTCGGACGAACACACTTAGACCAAATTTTAATGGTTCAAAGAATGTCAGGCAAAATGGTTGGCCCTCACGCATGTTCACTTCATCAAATCTGGCCCACTTTGAAAAAAATTTGGACACTCCTGCTCTAGTACTTACAGTGGCTTGCAAAAGTATTCGGCCCCCTTGAACTTTTCAACCTTTTGCCACATTTCAGGCTTCAAACATAAAGATATAAAATTTTAATTTTTTGTGAAGAATCACCAACAAGTGGGACACAATTGTGAATTGGAACGAAATCTATTGGATATTTTAAACTTTTTTAGCAATTAAAAAACTGAAAAGTGGTGCGTGCAAAATTATTCGGCCCCTTTACTTTCAGTGCAGAAAACTCACTCCAGAAGTTCAGCGAGGATCTCTGAATGATCCAAAGTTGTCCTAAATGACTGATGGTGATAAATAGAATCCACCTGTGTGTAATCAAGTCTCTGTATAAATGCACCTGCTCTGTGATAGTCTCAGGGTTCTGTTGAAAGCGCAGAGAGCATCATGAAGACCAAGGAACACACCAGGCAGGTCCGTAATACTGTTGTGGAGAAGTTTAAACCGGGTTTGGATACAAAAAGTTTTCCCAAGCTTTAAACATCCCAAGGAGCACTGTGCAAGCGATCATTTTGAAATGGAAGGAGTATCAGACCACTGCAAATCTACCAAGACCTGGCTGTCCCTCTAAACTTTCAGCTCAGACAAGGAGAAGACTGATCAGAGATGCAGCCAAGAGGCCCATGATCACTCTGGATGAACTGCAGAGAACTACAGCTGAGGTGGGAGAGTCTGTCCATAGGACAACAATCAGTCGTACACTGCACAAATCTGCCCTTTATGGAAGAGTGGCAAGAAGAAAGCCATTTCTCAAAGATATCCATAAAAAGTCTCGTCTAAAGTTTGCCACAAGCCACCTGGGAGACACACCAAACATGTGGAAGAAGGTGCTCTGGTCCGATGAAACCAAAATCCAACTTTTTGGCCACAATGCAAAACGATATGTTTGGCGTAAAAGCAACACAGCTCATCACACTCAACACACCATCCCCACCGTGAAACATGGTGGTGGCAGCATCATGGTTTGGGCCTGCTTTTCTTCAGCAGGGACAGGGGAAGATGGATGCAGCCAAATACAGGACCATTCTGGATGAAAACCTGTTGGTCTCTGCAAAAGACCTGAAAGTGGGACGGAGATTTATCTTCCAACAAGACAATGATCCCAAACATACAGCAAAATCTTCAAAGGAATGGTTCACAAATAAACATATCCAGGTGTTAGAATGGCCAAGTCAAACACCTGACCTGAATCCAATCGAGAATCTGTGGAAAGAGCTGAAAACTGCTGTTCACAAACACTCTCCATCCAACCTCACTGAGCTCAAGCTGTTTTGCAAGGAAGAATGGGCAAGAATTTCAGTCTCTCGATGTGCAAAACGGATAGAGACATACCCCAAGCGACTTGCAGCTGTAATCGCAGCAAAAGGTGGCTCTACAAAGTATTAACGCAAGGGGGCCAAATAATTTTGCACGCCCCACTTTTCATTTTTTTATTAGTTAAAAAAGTTTCAAAAATCCAAAAGATTTCGTTCCACTTCACAATTGTGTCCCACTTGTTGGTGATTCTTCACAAAAAATAAAAATTTTATATCTTTATGTTTGAAGCCTGAAATGTGGCAAAAGGTTGAAAAGTTCAAGGGGGCCGAATACTTTCGCAAGCCACTGTAGATGTGTAAAGCCACATTTCCATGTTAAACTGAAATTCGAGCATCTACTATGGGTTATTAAAGGATTACAGTTTTCACTTTACTGTTATGTTTGCTGCCTTGTTTATTTACTTCCTTGATGGTGCAATCATTTAGTGTTAGCGTTGTTAGAGTAGTGTTAGACTTAGGAAGTCTGATTTATTTGCTCTAAATGAGCTGTCATCTTCTTTACAAACCTTCTGGAGAGAATCCTCTGTTCAATATTTCCACCAGCTGACTCCTCCTATCACAGTAATACAGTCTCTGGTGCACACCGGTGTCATGCAGTTTGGACAAGTACGTTTTGACTTCTTCAAGGTCTTGCCACAAGAGGGCAGTCTGACAACACAAAATACATTTAGATGTTAATAACACTGGGCAGGAAGCTGTAGACATTAATACACATTAAAGCTGAACTGTAGTCATCTAAAACTGCCATGTGTTGCAGCTGGACTCAGTTTTATTCCTGAAAATCCCACCCCTTGCTTATTGTTTATCTGTTACTACGAGTACATGCTTTGTAAATGTAATGTCACTGTAAATTAAACTACATTAATGTCAAATAAAAAGCTAGGCAAAAATACATTTCACAACATAAATTTGCATCAGAAATATAAAGTATAAATTTAAGGAGGCATGGGCTGTTAGGATTGTGGACCCTTGTCACCTAGGTTTCTCACCTACACATAGTGAGGAGCTCAAGGGTTTATGGCTGATTTGGAGAAATCAAACTTGTTTACTCAGAATCTTTGGTCTTTGGCAGTTCTGTCCTGGGTCCTGCAACCTGGAAGCTTTGTAAAGTTTTGGATGAGAATAAGCCTCCAGTCCTACGTCCACATCTTACATGTTGTCCAGACCTTTTTATGAGTCTCAGCTGTGCACAGGCCCTTATACAGTGCCTTGAAAAAGTATTCATAAATATTCCACATTTTGTCATGTTACAACCAAAATTTAAATGTATTATATTAGGATTTTATGTGATAGACCAACACAAAGTGGCACATGATTGTGAAGTGGAAAAAAAATGAGAAATGGTTTTCCAATTTTATAACAAATAAATATCTGAAAAGTGAGGTGTGCATTTGTATTCAGCCTGCTTTAGGCCCCTTTCACACTGGGGCGGGGGCGGCGGCGGCGGCGGTAAAGCACCGCTATTGTTAGCAGCGCTTTACTGTCGGTAATCGGCCGCTAGCGGGGTGGTTTTACCCCCCGCTAGCAGCCGAGAAAGGGTTAAAAACCACCGCAAAGCACCTTTGCAGAGGCGCTTTGCCGGCGGTATAGCTGCACTGTCCCACTGATTTCAATAGGCAGGAGCGGTGAAGGAGCGGTGTATACACCGCTCCTTCAACGCTCCGAAGATGCTGCTAGCAGGACTTTTTTTCCCGTCCTGCTAGCGCACCACTCCAGTGTGAAAGCCCTCGGGGCTTTCACACTGGAGACACAGCAGCGGCTGTTTCGTGTCGGTTTGCAGGCGCTATTATTAGCACAACAGCCCCTGCAAACCTCCCAGTGTGAAAGGGGCCTTACTATGAAACCCCTAACTAAAATCTAGTGAAACCAATTGCCTTCAGAAGTCACCTAATTAGTAAACAGAGTCCACCTGTGTGTAATTTAATCTTAGTATAAATACAGCTGTTCTATGAAGCCTTCAGAGGTTTGTTAGAGAACCTTAGTGAACAAACAGCATCATGAAGGCCAAGGAACACTCCAGACATGTCAGGGATAAAGTTGTGGAGAAGTTTAAAGCAGAGTTAGGTTATAAAAAAATATCCCAAGTTTTGCACCTCTCATGGAGCACTGTTGAATCCATCATCCAAAATGGAAAGGGTATGGCACAACTGCAAATCTACCAAGACATGGCCATCCACCTAAACTGACGGGCCAGGCAAGGAGGAGCCTTCATCAGAGAAGCAGCCAAGAGGCCCATGGTAACTCTGGAAGAGCTGCAGAGATCCACAGCTCAGGTGGGAGAATCTGTCCACAGGACAACTATTAGTTGTGCACACCATAAATCTGACCTTTATGGAAGAGCGGAAGAAAGCCATTGTTGAAAGAAAGTCATAAGAATTCCCATTTGCAATTTGCCAGAAGCCATGTGGGGACACAGCAAACAAGAAGAAGGTGCTCTAGTCAGATGAGACCAAAATTGTACTTTTTGGCCTAAAAGCAAAACGCTATGTGTGACAGAAAACTAACACTGCACATCACCCTGAACACACCATCCCCACTGTGAAACATGGTGGTGGCAGCATCATGTTGTGGGAATGTTTTTCTTCAGCAGGGACAGGGAAGCAAGTCAGAGTCTGCAAAAGACTTGAGACTGGGGCATAGGTTCACTTTCCAGCAGGACAACAACGCTAAACATACAGCCAGAGCTACAATGGAATGGTTTAGATCAAAGCATATTCATGTGTAATGCCGCGTACACACGGTCGGACTTTTCGTCTACAAAAGTCCAACGGACGCTGACGGACTAAAGCTGGCTGGTAATCCGATCGTGTGTGGGCTTCTCCGGACTTTCAACGTACTTTTTTAGCCTCAAATCCGACGTACTTTAGATTTGAAACATGCTTCAAATCTTTACGTCGTAACTACGACGGACCCCGAAATCCGCTCGTCTGTGTGCTAGTCCGACGGACAAAAAGCCACGCTAGGGCACCTATTGGCTACTGGCTATGAACTTCCTTATTTTAGTCCGGTGTACGTCATCACGTACGAATCCGTCGGACTTTTGTGTGGTCGTGTGTAGGCAAGTCCGTTCGTTAGAAAGTATGCCGCAAGTCCGCCGCAAGTCCGCCGAAAGTCTGCCGGAAGTCTGTCGGACAGGCTGTCTGACTTTTGTAGACGAAAAGTCCGACCGTGTGTACGCGGCATTAGAATAGCCCAGTCAAAGTTCAGACCTAAATCAAATTGAGAATCTGTGGCAAGACTTGAAAATTGCTATTCACAAACACTCTTCATCCAATCTGACAGAGCTACTTTGCAAAGAAGAATAGGCAAAAATGTCACTCTCTAGATGTGCAAAGCTGGTAGAGGCATCCCCCAAAAAAATTGCAGCTGTAATTGCAGCGAAAGGTGGTTCTACAATGTATTGACTCACAGGGGCTGAATACAAATCCACCCCCACTTTACATATTTATTTGTAAAAAAAATTTAAAACCATTTATCATTTCTTTCCACTTCACAATTATGTGTCACTTTGTGTTGGTCTATCACATAAAATCCCAATAAAATACATTTACGTTTTTGGTTGTAACATGACAAAATGTGGAAAATTTCAAGGGGAATAAATACTTTTTCAAAGCATTGTACACCCAATATTGGGACTGGCGGTTTTGGACCTTACCTTTGTGTAGGTCTAAGCGTGAGGTAAGGGGCAAGAGATGGTGGTACACTGTGGTGTGAGAGATTATCATTAGCACTTTTCTTCACGCAAGATGGCTTTGAAGTTTTTGTAGCACCAAGCAAGATTTTTCATTTTGTTTATGCTTTTAAGACCCCTTTCACACTGGGGCGGTTTGCAGGCGTTATTGCGCTAAAAATACCGCCTGCAAACCGCCCCTAAACAGCCTCCGCTGTTTGTTCAGTGTGAAAGCCCGTGGGCTTTCACACTGAAGCGGTGCGCTGGCAGGAGAAGAAAAAATCTCCTGCAAGCCGCATCTTTGGATCGGTGAAGGAGCGGTGTATTCACCGCTCCTTCACCGCTGCTGCCCATTGAAATCAATGGGACAGCGCGGCTGTACCGCGGTAATACCGCGGCTATAGCCGCGCTATACGAGGGGTTTTAACCCTTTTTCGGACGCCAGCGGGGGGTTAAAACCGCACCGCTAGTGGCTGAATACTGCGGTAAAACAGCGCTGAAAATAGCGCTGTTTTACCGCCGACGCCCCCTACCGCCCCAGTGTGAAAGGGGCCTTAAAGATTTTTGCACATAAGGACACTATTGTGTATTTTGGAATCACTTTATATTCATTCATATATATTACAATTTTTGATTTGCTTTTTCAGTATATATTTTTTATAGATTATGCTATAGGGTATATATATTTTTGTGCAGGGTACACTTATTATTATCATTGTTTGTATAAATTGATTTACGTATGCTATTGTGAGCACAGATGTGTTTGCGCTGCATTTGCGTTTGAGGTAGCCATCCTAGAACAGAAAGTCTGAAAATTTCAGAAAAAAAGCTTGCATTTCAGAGATGAAACATAGGAAGAGAGAGATAGAAGATACATTCTACATATAAAACCATATATAAAAACATATTGCATTTATTTTATTTTATAAAATGTGAGTTTAGTGTCACTAAAGATCTGTGACTTCTGGAAACTATGCTATAGTTGTTACTGAGCCAACAATCTCATCATTTCAGCTCATAACTGTAGTTACCTCAACAATTTCTTCCAAAACCAGCCTCTGACCTTCTACTTCAATCTCTTTAACAGCAATGTCTTGTAGTGTCACAGGCATGCCATGTTCGTTTTCCTTCTGTTCTCCTATTTCAAAAATCAAGATACAGTTTAGAAAGCAGACTGGATTGTAGATGTGCATAAACATACATGCTTTGCTACATTTTAATTTTCCAGTTAAATTATTTTAGAAAAAGTGAATGAAACCCTGAAATGGAGAAGGAGAGTTGGCAATTCCGGAAAGCAAATCTAACTATGGGAATTCTCCAGAGATAAAAGAGATTCCCCAGCCAGCAGATACAGTGCCTTGAAAAAGTATTCACACCCCTTGGAATTTTCCACATTTTGTCATGTTACAACCAAAAACTTAAATGTATTTTTTTGGGATTTTAGGGAATAGACCAACACAAAATGGCACATAATTGTGAAGTGTAAAGTTAAATGTAAATGATAAATGGTTTTCAAAATGTTTTACAATTAAATACGTGAAAAGTGTGGCATGCATTTGTATTCAGCCTCCCTAAGTCAATACTTTGTAGAAACAACTTTCACAGCAATTACAGCTGCAAGTCTATTTGGGGATGTCTCTACCAGCTTTGCACATCTAGAGAGTGACATTTTTGCCCATTTTTCTTTGCAAAATGTGTTGGTCTATCACATAAAATCCCAATAAAATACATTTAAATTTTTGGTTGTAACATGACAAAATATGTAAAATTTCAAGTGGTATGAATACTTTTTCAAGGCACTGTAGTTAGGCTCATCATCATCTGTCCATAAATAAGGATACATTTTGGGTGATTGTAACTAGTAAGGTCACACTGTAGATAGAATACTTGAGTTTTGTAGCACCTTCACCAAGTAGACTGGCAAAAAAACGACATAGAAAATGCTCAAGCAGACGCAGTAAAAATAAGATTATAAAAATGTATTTTTGGCCATTTTTATGACAATATTTAGGTGCAAAGAGATACCTCTGTATTGTGATAAAAATGGAATTTTAATGTTTCAGATACTGTTTGTGCTCTCTTGTCCAAGAACATAAAATGCCTTGAGCACCAAAATGTCTCACCTAGCTGTAAGGCTGCAGTGTTCTCTATTTCAATGATCTGGTACTCAAGAATTTTCTTTTCTGTAAAAAAAAAAAAAAAAGGGGGGGGGGGGGGGGAATAAAAATACATATAAATATAAGAATAAGGAGGATTTTACTCATTAGGTGTATGTGTTGCTCCAGTCATCCAATCTTACTTTAAGTGTTATTGCACCCTATAAGTAGCTGTATTATGTCTGTTAGAGCACTGTGCATCATAAAAAAATTGCCATGTTAACAGTTCTGTTTTAATCGTTTCATCCCCTGTTACATTAACACGCTGCTGATATTCAGCAGCCTTTTTTCAGCCACTTTCTACTAGGGATGAGCCAAACACCCCTGGTTCGGTTCGCAGCAGAACATGCGAACAGGCAAAAAATTAGTTTGAACAAGCGAACACCATTAAAGTCTATGGGACACAAATATGAAAAATCAAAAGAGCTAATTTTAAGGTTTAATATGCAAGTTATTGTCATAAAAAGTGTTTGGGGACCTGGGTCCTGCCACAGGGGACATGTATCAATGCAAAAAAAGTTTTAAAAATGGCCGTTTCAGGAGCAGTGATTTTAATAATGCTTAAACTGAAACAATAAAAGTGAAATATTCCTTTAAATTTCGTACCTGGGGGGTGTCTATGGTATGCCTGTAAAGTGGCACTTTTTTCCCCGTGTTTAGAACAGTCCCTGCACAAAATTACATTTCTAAAGAAAAAAAGTCATTTAAAACTCCTAGCGGCTATAATGAATTGTCGGGTCCCAGCAATACAGATAAAAGTCATTGAAAAAAACGGCATGGGATCCCCTCAGTCCATTACCAGGCCCTTTGGTTCTGGTATGAATATCAAGCTGAACCCCGAACCAAAATTTTAAAAAAAAATTGCGTGGGGGTCCCCCCAAATTTCATACCAGGCCCTTCAGGTCTGGTATGGATATTAAGGGGAACCCTACACCAAATAAAAAAAAATGGCAGGGGGTCCCCCTCAAAATCCATACCAGACCCTTCAGGTCTGGTATAGATGTTAAGGGGAACCCCGTGCCAAAATTGAAAAAAAAATGGCATGGGGGTCCCCCCAAAAATCCATATCAGACCCTTATCCGAGCACGCAACCTGGCAGGTCGCAGGAAAAGAGGGGGGACAAGAGAGCACTCCCCCTCCTGAACCATACCAGGCCACGTGCCCTCAACATGGAGAGGGTGCTTTTGGGTAGCACCCCAAAGCACCTTGTCCCCATGTTGATGGGGACAAGGGCCTCATTCCCACAACCCTTGCCCGGTGGTTGTAGGGGTCTGCGGGTGGGGGGGGCTTATCGGAATCTGGAAGCTCCCTTTAACAAGGGGGCCCTTGTACTCGTTACCATTTCACAAAAAAGTGTCAAAATGTGAAAAAACCACAAGACACACCTTGGGACAAGTCCTTTATTAAAAAATAAAAAAAATAAAAATGTCCCACAAAGTCCATTCATCTTCTTCTATGGCTCCACCGAGGGACCGAAAAATAAAAACAAAAACCCGGCACCGATCCGCCTCCATGGGAGGCTCCCGTCGTCTGACGCGTCCTCGCAGGTGACAGTTCTTATATAACTGAGGACGGGGCCACACGGTGACGTACCCGGGTGACCCCGCCTCCCTCTGACACACGGGGACTAGCCAATGGCTTCCCTGTGGCGTCAGAGGGGGCGGGGCCACCCATTCACATAACCGGGTGGTCCCGCCCCCTCTGACACCATAGGAAAGCCATGGGGAAGTCCCCGTGCGTCAGACGGGGCGGGGTTACCTGGATACGTCACCGTGTGGCCCCGCCCTCAGTTATATAAGAACTGTCACCTGCGAGGACGCATCAGATGACGGGAGCCTCCCATGGAAGCAGATCGGTGCCGGGTTTTTTTTTTTTTCAGTCCGTCGGCGAAGCCATAGAAGAAGGTGAATGGACTTCGTGGTACATTTTTATTTTTTTATTATTTAATAAAGGACTTGTCCCAAGGTGTATCTTGTTTTTTTTAACATTTTGACACTTTTTTTGTGAAATGGTACGGGTACAATGTACCCGTTACCATTTCAAACGGGGGGGGGGGGCGGGATCTGGGGGTCCCCTTGTTAAAGGGGGCTTCCAGATTCTGATAAGCCCCCTGCTCGCAGACCCCCACAATCACCGGGCAAGAGTTGTGAGGATGAGGCCCTTGTCCCCATCAACATGGGGGGACCCCTACGCCATTTTTAAAAAAAAATTCGCGCAGGTTTCCCCTTAATATCTATACCAGACCTGAAGGGCCTAGTATGGCATTTGGGGGTACCCCCACGTAATTTTTTTTTATTTTGGTTTGGGGTTCCCCTAATAGACATGTGCATTCGTTTTCGTCCGAATGCATTTTCGTCCGCATTTCAGGTATTTTCGTTATCGTTTTAACAAACGATAACGAAACTGCAGACTCCGAAAAACGAAAGACCCGACCTAAACAAATGCTTTATTTTAGTTTTCGTTGCTACAACAGTTCGATATAGATAGGAGATTTGACATGATGATGACAATAACAATCTGTGTCAATCAAACCTGTGGTCGAATGTGCCTAACCTTAACTCTATTAGTCCAAGATTATTCTACATAGAGAGAAAAGATTCGACATAGAGAGAAAAGATTTGACGTAGGGGAGAAAAGATTCGACGTAGGGGAGAAAAGATTTGACGTAGGGGAGAAAAAATTCAACGTAGGGGAGAAAAGATTTGACGTAGGGAGAAAAGATAAATAAAAATAATGATGATGATGAATGTTATTGGCGGATTGTAACCAAAGAGGAGGAGCAGTAAAATAGCTAGAACTAAGTACACACGTATTTTGGCTTATGGTGTCTGTTGAAAGTTCTAAGAAGATTCGACGGAGCAGGTAAACTATACGGCGTCGTACAGTTTAGCTGCTCCGTCGAATCTTCTTTGAACATTCGACAGACACCATAAGCCTTCAATGACAGATTCGACCTTAATTTGGATTTTCGGACTAATGCAATTTTTAACGAAAAACAAAATAAATAAAAACGAATTTCGGGAGTAACTAAATAAATTTATTTTTCGGACGAAAACGAAATTCCGAAACGAAATATTTCAGTGAGCACATGCCTATCACCTAATATTCATACCAGACCCGAAGGGCCAGGTAATGGACTGGGGGGGATCATTTTTTTCAATGACTTTTATCTGTATTGCCCAGAACCGACAATTCATTATAGCCGCTAGTAGTTTTAAATGACTTTTTTTCCTTTAGAAACAGGGACTGTTCTAAACACGGGAAAAATGTGCCACTTTACAGGCATACTATAGACACCCCCAGGTATGAAATTTAAAGGAATATTTCACTTTTATTGTTTCACTTTAAGCATTATTAAAATCACTGTTCCCGAAAAAAATGTCAGTTTTTAAAACCTTTTTTGCATTGATACACGTCCCCTGGGGCCAGACCCAGGTCCCCAAACACTTTTTATGACAATACCATGCATATAAGCCTTTAAAATTAGCACTTTTGATTTCTCCCATAGACTTTTAAAGGGTGTTACTAGGCTTTTGAATTTGCCGCGAACACCCCAAATTGTTTGCTATTCGGCGAACAGGCGAACACCCGATGTTCGAGTCAAACCTACATCGGGCTCAACCCTACTTTCTACCTACATTCATGCAATGTAGCAATGGCATGGCATTGCTCAGAGTGGGATTACTAATGGTGACAACTGTGTAATGTGTGTTGAAACAACCACTTGTAGTTTCCATAGGAAGCCCATGTGACAGGGTGGCAATGTAGAAGCACAACCAGGAGACAGGAAAAGAGCTTCATCACCCCATGAAAGCGTGCCTAAAAAAGGACCTTCATGGCAGGATTATTAAGTATTATTTAAAAAAAGGCTGCACATTTAGGAACATTGAAAATTACATTTACAATTACACTAACATGTTAAAGCAAATATGAGATTTTAGCAATTGGGTTTGCACATACACTCATCGGCCACTTTATTAGATACACCTGTTCAATTGCTCAGTAACACAAATTGCTAATTAGCCAATCACATAGCAGCAACTCAGTGCATTTAGGCATCTAGACATGGTGAAGACGACTTGCCGAAGTTCAAACCGAGTATCAGAAAGGGGAAGAAAGGGGATTTAAAGAGGAGTTCCACCCAGGGGGGCCATTAAAAAAAAAAAAATTAAAAGTCAGCAGCTACAAATACTGCAGCTGCTGACTTTTAATTGGACACTCACCTGTCCCTGGGTCCAGCGGTGCGGGGGATCGAAGCCTCGCTCGCCCCCCCCCCTCCGCTCGTCGGCGCCGGCATTTCAACTGTGGGCGCCGGGCTGTGGCTTCACAGCCTGGCACCCACTGCGCATGCGCGAGCGGCGCCGAGCGCCGTGATTGGCCGCTCAATCACCTGGGACCTGCAATGGGTCCCAGATGATTGACAGGAGGGAGGGAGAAGAGCCGAGCCCTTCCTGTGCCAGGGGGAAGTGATGTCACCAGCCCAGGCAGACGAAGGGGCAGATTACGAGGGACCACCTAGCAACAGGCATTTAGAGGTAAGTAAAAATAAAAAAATATCCAAATGTTTTTTTGGTTTTTTTTTTAGAATTTTTTAGGTATGTTTTTTTTTTTGGGTGGAACCCCACTTTAAGTGATTTTGAATGTGGCATGGTTGTTGGTGCCAGACGGGCTGGTCTGAGTATTTCAAAAACTGCTGATCTACTGGGATTTTCACACACAGCCAACTCTAGGGTTTAGACAGAATCGTCTAAAAATGAGAAAATATCCAGTGAGTTGCAGTCATGTGGACGAAAATGCCTTGTTGATGTCAGAGGAAAATGGGCAGACTGGTTCAAGATGACAGAAAGGCAACAGTAACCTTGAAACAGATAAGCTACAGCAACAGAAGACCACACCAGGTGGCACTCCTGTCAGCTAAGAACAGGATACTGAGGCTACAATTTGCACAGGTTCACCAAAATTGGACAATAGAAGATTGGAAAAACATCACCTGGTCTGAGTCTAGATTTCAGCTGCAGCTGTGTCTCAGCCAATCAGAAGGGAGAGTACTGGACGGCCGAGGCACTCGTGAACATCGCTGGGTAGAGAGGGGGCTCAGGTAAGTATTAGACCGGCTGGGGCGGCTGCTGCACACAGAAGGCATTTTATCTTAATGCATAGAATGCATTAAGATGAAAACCCTTGTGCCTTTACAACCACTGCAAAGTCTGATTTGGCTTATAAATCCTTCTAGTAATTCTATCCTTGGATTTTAAAGTGACTGAAAAGGCTATTTTTTTTTTAAATAACAAACATGTTCTACTTACCTCCTCTGCGCAGTTGGTTTTGCACAGAGCAGCCAGGATCCTTCTCTTCTCGGGTCCCTCTTTGCTGCTCCTAGCCCCTCCCTCCTTTGAATGCCCCTCAGCCAGCAGCTTGCTACAGGGGCACCCAAGCTGAGTCAGAGCTCCATGTATCCATTCAGACACAGAGCCCCGAACTGGCCCTGCCACCTCTCTCCCCTGATTGGCTGACTGACTTTGATTGACAGCCACGGTAGTCAATGGCGCCACTGCTCTGTTTCAGCCAATCAGGAGGAGTATACTGGATGGCTGAGGGAATCGTGGACATCGCTGGAGAGAGAACGGGCTCAGGTAGGTAATTGGTGGGTGCTGGGGGGGCTGCTACACACAGAAGGTTTTTTATCTTAATGGATAGAACGCATTAAGATAAAAAACCTTCTGCCTTTACAAGTCTATTAACTGTAAATGTACAATAGTCAAACCATTCAAGACAATATAATCTACTGTGTGTACATCTGAACATTGATATTTAAAAACATATCAAAAAGCATTCTGGTGTTACCAACCCCATACTACCACTACTCTCAGTACAGTTATCGTCAGTGTAAAGTTGGCCATAGGTGGGCAGAATTTGGAAGTTCCATTTCTCAAACTTTGAAGGAGAAAGATGGAAATTTTTTCTTGAACAAATGAATTTCTAATAGTGAATGTGGTTTTCATTTGGTCCATTCATTCCAAAATTAAATGTTAAAAGCAAACAAAATCCTACAAACAACATTTAAATGTTCTGAGAATTTTTGTTCCAAATTCTATCCATCTATGTCTAGCCTAAAGTGAATGAAAAGTCAGAAGGTTTTTAATCTTAATGCATTGTATGCATTAAAATTAAAAACCTTCTGTGTGTAGCAGCCCCCCTCATACTTACCTGAGCCCCATCTCTATCCAGTGATGTTGCACGAGACACTCGGCTGGCCGGGACTCCCCTTCTCATTGGCTGAGACAGCAGCGCTGCACCTTTAGGTCCCGCTGCTGTCAATCAAAGTCAGCCAGCCAATCAGGAGAGAAAGGGGACGGGGCCAGTCCGCAGGTCCATGTCTGAATGGACACAGGGAGCTGTGACTCGCCTCGGGTGCCCCTATAGCAAGCTACTTGCTGTGGGGGCACTCAACAGGAGGGAGGGGCCAGGAGAACCGAAGAGGGACCCAAGAAGAGGAGGATCCAGGCTGCTCTGTGCAAAACCCCTGCACAGGGCAGGAAAGTATAACATGTTTGTTATTATGAAGGAAAAAACACGAGCCTTTGCAAACACTTTAAGTCATGTAGTAAAGTTCTGGGTCTTCTAGGCTCCTGTGGACGCAGAAACATGATTAATACTTTATTTATGTCACTTCTGCTTGGGCGCTCCTCTATAACTCCTGGCTGCCATATTGGAGATAGTTTCTGCAGAAAAGATGCCACATGACATTACAATAATGTGTTGGAATAATAAGAATCTTGCATCGTTTTAGAGCTGTTCCATGGCTGCATGCTGTATGTGGAGGGGGGAGTATATGTACTGTCATTCCAGGCCATTGGAGGTAAGAACAGTCTATACATGTGTCAGATTAGTAGTTTAGGATTTCATTACTCACGCAGCAGTTTTTTCTCCTTTCTTTCATTTTCTAAATCAGCAGTAAGCTTCAGAATTTCATACTTCTCTGATTTTACCTAAAACATAAAACAGTAGTTGTAAGATGTTAGTATTTTTGATGGTTACTGCTTACTTGTAAAATCTTCTAGGTTAATTAGTGTCCATCTTAATTGCTTTAAAGTATAACTTCAATTTTGCTGAGAAAAAAACAAAAAAAAAACAATCGCCTCTGGGTTATACACATCTACATTGCAAGGATTTTAACAAATGTATTTAAAGATTTTCAGTACTGAAGAAATAGCTGTTTGTTTTACCATGTCCTTTTTCAGACTGATTCCTGAATGGAGAGAGGTCTGTGTTAACCGCTTGCTTACTGGGCACCTAAACCCCCCTCCTGCCCAGACCAATTTTCAGCTTTCAGTGCTGACGCATTTTGAATGACAATTGCACGGTCATACAACACTGTACCCAAATGAAATTTTTATAATTTTTTTCACACAAATAGCGCTTTCTTTTGGTGGTATTTAATCGCAGCTGGGGTTTTTTATTTTTTTGCTAAACAAACAAAAAAGATGGAAAATTTTGAAAAAAAAAATCATGTTTCATAGTTTGTTATAGAATTTTGCAAACAGGTAATTTTTCTCCTTCATTGATATGCGCTGATGAGGCGGCATTGGTGGGCACTAATAGGCTGCACTGATGGGCACTAATTGGCACAGTTAAGGCGGCACTGATAGGCACAGATAGGTGGCACTGATAGGCACAGATAAGGTGGATAGATGGCACTGATGGGCACTGGTAGGTGACACTGATGGGCACTGGTAGGTGACAGTGATGGGCAGCACTGTTGATGAGGCACTGATTGTGGGCACTGATGGGTGGCACGGGTAGGTGGTGCTGGTGGGCACTGGTAGGTGGCGCTGGTGGGCACTGGTAGGCGGCACTGTTGTTTACTGCTTGGTGGCACTGGCAGGTGGCACAGATGGGCACAGATGAGCTGGCGGCAGCTCTCCTTGATCAGGAGCGATGTCCCTCTCACAGCTACCGGTGAACGGCTTTTTTTTTCTCCTCATGCTGTCAGCGCGAGGAGAAAAAATAGCCAATTACTGGCTCTGTTTACATCACATGATCAGCTGTCATTGGCTGACAGCTGATCACGTGGTAAGGGGTCGGGATCGACCCCTTACTTCGATCTGTGATCAGCCGAGTCTCATAAACTCACTGATCACAGAGCGCGCCCTGTGACGTCTCCCGGCAAAGTAGGTCCGCGCTATAGCCGTCACTTCGGCTATAGCGTGGATCTGAACAAGTTAATTATAAACACCTGAGCAAAACTCAGTGTTCAAGGGAAAGCTGCAGTGTCTGCATCTCTCTAATATACAAGCCTAGGGAGTAGCCCACCAAAAATGAAACTCCTAATGTAGGAGATGTAAAAAAAAAAATCAGGAAGAAAGTTACAAAAGCAAGAAATAATATTTCTGGGGGAATTGTGTGCATGAACGATTTACAGAAAGCCTCCAGGTTGTCATATTGCAATCAATACTTCTATATTTTTAGAAAATTAAAATGACTGCCGATAAAAAAAACAAAAACGCAAAAAAAAAGGAATTCTTAATTACATTACATTACAAAATGGTTTGTGTATCAATTTTATCTGCTATAATATTTTTGTAACAAAAGTGAGTTTTCCTTAAAAGTATATATTGCAAAAACTTTTTTTTTCTAGTTTTAGATAGAATAGGAAAGGATTAGAACCCCTGTCCTATTTTTATTGCTTTTTGTGTTCCTGTTAAATCGATTTACACCCTCTGTTTGCTCTGGTCCCCATTGTCATCAAGACAGAAATTGGTGGGATATTCACAATTTTAGAGTTGACACTAGAACAAGAGGTGAGGAAAAATATTGTTCCAGTGACAATCGTCGATGAGACAAAATTCTTCTAATTTTGTAGTTTTCCTTTCAGCGTTTCACTCAGGTAGAAAATAGGACAACCTTAAATCCTGAAACTTCTCTGAAGGCAAGTCAAAGGAAAATAGGGGTAAAGCTTTCAATTGTGCTTTAATACTACTGTCTCATTTGTTTTACCCTTATTGACATGAAAAATTTAGGAATTGGCAAACTAAAATTGCAAATTAGTTTAAATACTCATTAATTGGACAGCCCCTCCTGTTGTTAATATAAATTCAAACAAGGAGAGTGGGACACCTTCATAGTGACCACAGTAGGTATGCACAGAGATCTCTACTATAGAGTTTCTGAGAAGTATAAGAGACTGTCAGGTTTAGCCTCTTTTACCACCATCACCATATGTCATATGATAGTGGCATCTAGGGGATTTTATACACACTCTCTGCTGCTACATCAGCTGGAAATGTGTGTAAACCCCACAAGCCCACAGTTGGCAAGTTGCTGAAAGCAATCAGGCATTATCCCTTTTGTGACAACCCCGCCTTGCTTCCCAGGCTCCACTGTCCCCCCTGTGGGTTTCGCTGAGTGGAGGGGATGAAGACCAGTGAACATCTGCGTATAACATCACTTCCTGTGTGGCCAAGGAAGAAGCTAATGGAGCACAATATGCGCTCCATTAGCTTCAATGGAAGGCAGGTGAGATATCAGGGGTTTAAAAGACTCCTGATTTTTCATTAAAGCCACAAAGAGTTTATGTCACTTAGGGGGCTTTTTGTCTTTTAAGTGATATAAAAGTTCAATGGAAAAAAAATTCAAAAAGTACACAGAGCAGGCCCTACAGCTATGCTTTGCCAGTGTCCAATTCTCCTTAAGGTGGCAGTATAACCAAGTGCTTCAAAGTACCATCTAGTGTCCTGTAATATATGACTGAGAAATATTTTTTTTTGTGGACTAAGCTTTTATTATTTTAAAAAAGTTATTTTCTAACAAAATCGGACTTCTAGCCAGAAATTCAAAGACATTGGAAGATGCACCCTAAATGTAAATGTTTTGATAATATGGAACAGCACATGACCTGCAGCTATAAATAAAATGAGAATACATATTTGTGAAAATGTCTTTCTAATGCCCCATACAGACGGTCGGACTTTGTTCGGACATTCCGACAACAAAATCCTAGGATTTTTTCAGACGGATGTTGGCTTAAACTTGTCTTGCATACACACGGTCACACAAAGTTGTCGGAAAATCCAATCGTTCTGAACGCGGTGACGTAAAACACGTACGTCGGGACTATAAACGGGGCAGTGGCCAATAGCTTTCATCTCTTTATTTATTCTGAGCATGCGTGGCACTTTGTCCGTCGGATTTGTGTACACACGATCGGAATTTCCGACATCGGATTTTGTTGTCGGAAAATTTTATAGCCTGCTCTCCAACTTTGTGTGTCGGAAAATCAGATGGAAAATGTCCGATGAAGCCCACACACGGTCGGAATTTCCGACAACACGCTCCGATCGGACATTTTCCATCGGAAAATCCGACCGTGTGTACGGGGCATTAGTCTTGCTTAGGTGCCCTTGAACTTCATCCTAAAATGTATCACAGCTGATTAACACATGTTTTACTAAAACCATGTTCTTTCCAGAACAGTCTGTCAAATAAAGGCCGTGGGATGGTATTATTATGATTATACTTTCTATTGCAAAGAATAATTTTATTAAAGATGTTTGTAATTAATTTTACTGCACCTTTAATTAAAGGGTGTAGTTTATAATTGAATATGATAATTTAGCCCCTAGAGGACATTGTTTTAATGACATTCACTTAACCACTTGCTTACTGGGCACTTAAACCCCCCCTCCTGCCCAGACCAATTTTCAGCTTTCAGCGCTGTCACGCTTTGAATGACAATTGCGTGGTCATGCAACACTGTACCCAAATTAAATTGTTATCATTTATTTTACATAAACAGAGCTTTCTTTTGGTGGTATTTAATCACCACTGGGGTTTTTATTTTTTGCTAAACAAACAAAAAAAGTACAATTTTGAAATTTTTTTTTTGCAAACAGGTAATTTTTCTCCTTCATTGATATGCACTGATGGGCGCTGATAGGCTGCACTGGTGGGCACTGATAGGCTGCACTGATGGGCACTCATAGGCACAGATTAGGCGGAAATGATAGGCACAGATAAGGACAGATAAGGCGGTACTGATGGGCACAGATAAGGCGGCACTGATGACCACTAATAAGATGGCACTGATGGGCCCCGATGGGTGGCACTGATGGGTGTTACTGATAGGTACCACTGATAGGTGGCACTGATGGGTGGCACTGATGGGCACTGATAGGTGGCACTGTGGGCACTGGTAGGTGGCGCTGGTGGGCACTGGCAGACGGTACTGTTGTGCACTGGTAGGTGGCACTGGCAGGTGGCACAGGTGGGCACAGATGAGCTGGCAGCTGCTCTCCTTGATTGGGACCGATGTCCCTCTGACAGCGGCTGGTAACCGTCTTTCTTTTTTTGATAGCGTTGATAGCGTGAGGAGAAAAAATAGCCGATTACCAGCTCTGTTTACATCACATGATCTTTTGACACCTTCCCGGCAAAGTAGGTCTCGCTGTAGCCGTCATTCGGCTATAGCACGGATCTGAAGCGGTTAACAAGAACCCATACTATGACAGAATATAATGACCACTGCCTGTTCGGTTCATTCAAGTTTACTTACAAAACTGTATATTTTTTTTACAAACGAATAAAATATAAGCACTTATGATTGATATATTCAAGTAAAGATGTGGTGGGTCCCTTGAAGGTCATGTGTTATACTACTTTGAGGAAGACCTAATGAAAACACACGCATTTAATTTTACATATAAATAAAGCCTTGAAGTTAAAAGAAATGTAATACCTATAAAGAAGCTAAAAAGCTCTATCAATTTAAACATGTTTCAGGTTTTCCTTTTCTGTTATTAAGATCCAATTAGGACCTACATCTACATAGTACAAACATTAGCTAGGTATTACAGAAGGACTAGATGTTTTCAAACAGATATGTAGCCATAGCACCCAATTGTCCTTGATTTCGAGGAACCATTAGAACAAAGTACCTCTATCCTTCTTATTTGTCCCCTCAATTTGATCTAATGTATATACCTGCAAAAATATGTATATACGTCTATTAAAAAGTGTTTTACTACCCTAAACCTTTCATCCAATTTCTAAATTGTTGCATTGCATTTAAAGATTTAATTAGCCAATAAAGGGAATAGTAGTAAAAAACACTTGTGGGTTTAACCAATCTTTTTTTTTGTGCTTGGTGGTTGCAAACCGTGTACCTGTCTCTATCCAACCATAACACCTAGTGTGATTTCTGTCTCTTCTCTCATTCCTCTGCTATCTGCAAGAGTCACTTCTGATAGTCTATGACACTAGAGAATCCCAGAAGACAGACGGGCCCCCCTTTAACCACACAGCAGGTGATTGACAGAATCAGATGTTCATGTTTCCCTATGAGAGTGTGTAAAGGGCAGTGTTTTTTTTCCCTCCACTCAGTTCTCGGATCACACTCAGCTCCCTGCTCTATTTTGTGCAATGTGAGACATCAGATCCTGCCCCTTGCCTTCTGAAACTCAGAAATGCTGTGTAAATTCTATATTTTGAATGGCTAAAAACAAGAGAGTGCTGCAGATAAACAGGTACAACGTATGTAGGAGGATATGTTTGTCTGTGTGTCACCTGAGGCTATTCACGTCAGTGTGTATTTGTAAGGGTTAACAACCACTTTGCTTATCCCAGTAACGAGGGTGTGGCATGGGGTGTGCCCTTTACTTATATACTTTTTTGCTAATAAGTGTCCCTTTTTCCCATCTTAGAAAGTTGGGAGGTATGACGTAGCTAATCTGCTCTGGGACATAGTACTAAACCATGCCATATGGCATCTTTGTCATAAAACTTACCAAACACCTGAAGATTTCACACAATAAAACAAATGTTTACTTATGGACTCCTTTGTTAGACAAACCTATTGACTGTTCTGTTAAAGAAGGAGACAATCCTTCTTTAAACAGGAGCAGGTCAGAGACCCCAGAGCTATGGTTATAGTATCAGTGGCTACCTTTGATAGCCATGCTGAATCTCCACTGTTTTCAGATCTGGTGTAAAGAGACTACATCCCACATACCTGACTGGGATTCTGTAACAGCACAAAGGACAATAATAACAGGTTATTGAATCAGACACAGAGCTGGGCAGAGGCAGGAGAGGCACCCGCCTTGGGCACTGTGCTAGAGCGTGCAGCTGGGGTAGGAGCTTGTCTCGCTTCTGCATCAAATTCTGTCAATATGACAGTTTAGGACTTCAGATTACACTTGCAGAGCTCAGTGTAAATGGCGAAGATCTGCTGTCAGTGAGGCAGCCTCCTGCTCTGTATCAGGTCTGCTGACAGCATACCTTAGCTGATGTATTTAGGAGAGCCCTCATATAATGAGCAGGACTAAAGATGGCGATACACTGATTGAAATTTGGCCAGTCCGTGCTGAATTTTGAGCAGAGTGTGGTTGTCCCTGCTCTGCCGACTTCTCTCGAAGGTACATGATGGGAAAATTTTCTCAATCAGCAGCTGCTGATCAGTGCCTTCTGACAGCTGCTATCAGAATATAATGTCCCTGAGTTGGGATTCCTCCATCCAACTCATTTGTGTGGCTAGAGAAATCTGTAGCTTTTTTTTCATTCAGCCTGCTGGTTGAATGAACAGAAACTAAGGCCGGCCATACACGGTTCGAACTGTTAATGGGCAGGCTGAATGTACCAAGTTGATAGATCAATCAACTTGGCTATAACCAGCCTGCCGGATTCTCTTTCTGCTATAGCCGCTAGGGACAGCTTCCCCCACCCACCCCCACCTCCTGCCAGCAGAGGATAATTGCTGATTTGCTTGTCAACACTGTCTATGTTGACGGGGGAATCGTGCAAATTTCTTTCCTGCAACCCATGGTTGCAGAAAAGAACTCTGCACCGTGTATGGGCAGCCTAACAGTGCATGACCACCACAAACAGTCAATGTGATAGTCCAGTCCTAATTTTCATTCATGAAAGAAAGCTACAGTTGTGTAACCTAATTATTTTTTATTAACTCTTTCATACCCTTCTTCCTTTATTTTTTTTACTGTTCATATGTATACATTTTAAAGGAGTTGTGAAGGCAGAAGGTTTTTTATCTTAATGCATTCTATGTGTAGCAGCCTCCCCAGCACCCCCTAATTACTTACCTGAGCCCCATCTCTCTCCAGCGATGTCCACGAGTGTCTTAGCCTTCCGGGACTCTCCTCTTGATTGGCTGAGACACGGCAGTGGCGCCATTGGCTCCAGCGGCTGTCATTCAAAGTAAGTTAGCCATTCAGAGGATAGAAGGGGTGGGGCTGGGCCAAGGCTGAAAGGAAACACAGAGCTGTGACTCGGCTCAGGTGCCCGCATAGCAAGCTGCTGGCTGAGGGCATTTGACAGGAGGAGGGGTCAGGAGCAGCGAAGAGAGACCCGAGAAGAGGAGGATCCAGGCTGCTCTGTGCAACACCAACTGCACAGAGGAGGTGAGTATAACATGTTTTCAACCTGACTATGCAACTATGTTTGTTATTTAAAAAAAAAAAACAAGACTTCACAATCACTAAATTACGTTTGTTTTTGCAGCACTGCAATAAAAAGATGGCAACCCCTTCTGCTATCTAATAAGCAAGAAAAGTTGCTGCAGCTCAGAGTACATTGATTATTTCATTTTTCTAAATAAAAAAAAAAATTAAAAAAAAAAAAAAAAAAAATATCACTAAAATTACACTTGAACAATCTGAAAAATCTTAAAAAATATGAGTGCGTGGAATGTGGCCACAGAGATAATGTCTAATGCCGCGTACACACAGTGGACTTCTCGTCGGAAAAAGATATGACGGCTTTTCCGACGGGATTCCGCTCAAGTTTGGCTTGCATACACACGGTCACGCAAAAGTTCGCTGAGCTTACGACCATCAAGAACGCGGTGACATACAACACTACGAGGAGCCGAGAAAATTAGGTTCAATGCTTCCGAGCATGCGTCGAATTGTTTCCGAGCATGCGTAGGAATTTAGCGCGTCGGAATTGCCACAGACGATTGCATTTTCGGATAGGAACTTTTTCCGACCGAAAAAATTGAGAGCATGCTCTCAATCTTTTGCTGGCTGGAATTCTGCCAGCAAAAGTCCGATAGAATATACATGGTCGCATTTTCCGGCGAAAAACTCTCATCGGTCTTTTGCGGCCGAAATTCCGATCGTGTGTACGCGGCATAAGGGTTCTATTTTTACAAGGACCTGGGGACCAGGCTTATATAAAATATGTATTGGGCTACTGTAGTACAGAATATGACTGTCATTCACCTGCTTCCTCAGAGCTTTAATTTCTTGCAGTATCCTCCTCATAAATATAGCCTGGGCTTCATGAGCAGCCATTGACTTTTCCCTCCTAAATAGAACAGAAATTAGATTTAAAATAGGATAGAGAATATTTTCACTTTACACTACATTTTAGCATAAGATTTACAGTTTTTCAGAAAAAATAAATTCAAAACATTTGGAGGAGCTTTTTCTTAGGTTGGTAAGATGCGGCATTTCCAGTAAATAGCTAACACTGTGCACGACTATCCCTTTAATCATGCGTCTTACATATATGTTTCACGACGTAAACAGTTCTTAAAGCAGAAATAAACTCCACTATACTTTTTCTGCAATGAAACAAAAATCTGCATTTCTATCCCTGTATATGTTCTTTGATGTCCAAAAATAAAAGATTTATTTGCTTATCTCTGAAAACAGTTAATTTTTCGACCCCTCACCGCGTAAGCCGAACACTGCGCCATCTTCGCGTCTGTTTAGATCTGCAGTTACCATGCTGCTGTCCATGTGGGCTGCTATGATGAAGCCATTAGAGCGCTTGAAACCAGTCAAAAACTGACATAAACACACTGGCAACTGCTATGGCTGTTACCAGAGGCATGTCTTAAAAGATGCATAAACTGCGTAGGCGCTAGTAGGCAAAATCTAAATAAGAACACTACAGAAAGCAACATTTGTATACTTGATAAAGATTTAAAGCAGAACTAAAGTAAGCCTTTTCGCTGCTACTAATGTAAAGCTTATGTTGACAGCAGCAGGAGGAGGTGTTACACACACACTATCTGTAGCAGCAGTAGCGGCTGGTGGTATATTTTTGGGGGTCCGGCGGCAATCCATTCCCAGGGCCCCCCCAGCCCCGCCACACTTACCCCATCTAGGTCGCGGGCTTCCTCCTGGCTTCACCCTGCATCTCCTCCTTCCTAGGTTTGATGGTGGCTTCCCCTGCATCTCCTCCTCCTTGGCAGCCAATAGGATTGCTTCTCCTCTCGGCCAGGAACCACTTCCTGATGCGGGATTGGCCGGAAGGAGAATCAGGAAAACAATAGCGAATATTAATTCGCTATTCTCGAACAACTGGGTGGACTCCGGGCGCAGTGCTCTGCGCCCCGAGCCCATCCATTTTTTAAGCCAATTAGAGCCTCCAGCTATAAACATGTGCTTCCGAAAAAAAAAGAAAACCCCATTGGAATCCATGTATCCGGCGCCCTGCATGTAGGGGCTAGGCGCATGGATTAGGGGGGCGGCCGCTGCTGTGCAGCAGGCAGGAATGTGTGTAAACATTACTGCCCCAGAATTGCTTCCCCCGCTCCCCCCCCCCCCACACCATAAACCCCCTGATCATTACTCCTGGGCTCTGCTATCCCATCTGGGTCCAGGACCAGAAAGCGATGTGTATTATGTCACTTCCAATTTCAGCTTTGATTTGCCTGGCCGATCTGTACTCCATTAGCTTCATTGTAGAGCAGGGGAGACTTCAATTTCTCAGTGAATATCTCAATGAAGAGAACCTGCCACACAAAATTATAAAACTTTCTTTTTTTTTTTTAAATTAAATTAACACCCAAGCACTTACACTCCTCACCCCCGCCCCCCCAACAAATGTAAATGCATGCGTCAGGGGTGCCTATATACAAAAGCAGAAATTACAGGTACTGCTAGGCATAATGCCTTTATCCATGTTATTCATGTCTAAACTGATAAACTGTATTATGTCTAATATCACGTGACATAAAAAATAAAACTACCACTATTTTATTCTCTGTGATCTCTGCTTTCAGAAAATATATATTGGGGTTTTAACTAATCTTCAGGCTTAAAATGTGCATTTTAATGTGTGGAAAAAAAATGCAAAATATAAGTCTGGCAGTGAAAGTGTTAAGAAACTAAAAATGGTGTGCAGTGAGCCTCTTTATTGCAGAAAAGACATGGTATATCTATTCTGCAATAAAATATAACGTATCTGTCTGCTCATAATCTTCTCACTGCACATACTTGGTATTAGAATGAATAAACTCTTGTGCGCATGTGCACAAATGACATCATCCTTTGGCCAGCCATTTAGGACAGGTAAAGACTCAGCACCCGGAAGAAGCCGGGGAGAAGATAAAGGCGCCAGTGAGGAACCTCATGGAAGACACATCATTAAGTTTAGCTTTGCTTTTTTAAATTTATTGAACATTTCTAACTTTACCTTTCTTTTGGAAAAAAGTTAAATTGATAGGTTTAATTCAGCTTTAAAGGATCAGTTTACTCCAAAAATATCTGTCAGTGTGAGGTTCACAGCATTGCTTGAGGGTGTATTCAACCCTAAACTATTTTGCCAAAGTATTGCCTTTACACACACATGAACTTTAATGGCAGTTCGAAGGGTTCAATATTAAATTGGCCCACCCTTTGCAGCTATAACAGCTTCAACTCTTCTGAGAAGGCTGTCCACAAGGTTTAGGAGTGCGTCTATGGGAACGTTTGACCAATCTTCCAGAACCGCATTTGTGAGGTCAGGCACTGATGTTGGACGAGAAGGCCTGGCTCAAAGTCTCCACTCTAATTCATCCCAAAGGTGTTCTATCGAGTTGAGGTGCAGTCCAGTCAAGTTCCTCCACCCAAAAATCGCTTATCCATGTCTTAATGGATAAGCTTTGTGCACTGCTTTGCTTTGTGCACTGGTCCAAATCATTTAGTGGAGGGGGGATTATGTTGTGGGTTTGTTTTTCAGGGATTGGGCTTGGCCCCTTAGTTTCAGTGACGAAAACTCTTATGCCCCGTACACACGGTCGGATTTTCAGACGGAAAATATGTGATAGGACCTTGTTGTCGGAAATTCCGACCGTGTGTGGGCTCCATCATACATTTTCCATCGGATTTTCCGACACACAAAGTTTGAGAGCAGGCTATAAAATTTTCCGACAAAAAAATCCGTTGTCGGAATTTCCGAGCGTGTGTACACAAATCCGACGCACAAAGTGCCACGCATGCTCAGAATAAATAAAGAGATGAAAGCTATTGGCTACTGCCCCGTTTATAGTCCCAACGTACGTGTTTTACGTCACCGCGTTCAGAACGATCGGATTTTCCGACAACTTTGTGTGACCGTGTGTATGCAAGACAAGTTTGAGCCAACATCCGTCGGAAAAAATCCTAGGATTTTGTTGTCGGAATGTCCGATCAATGTCCGACCGTGTGTACAGGGCGTTAGGGTGCCATCATACCAAGATATTTTGGACAATTTCATGCTCCCAACTTTGTGGGAACCGTTTGGGGATGGCCCTTTCCTGTTCCAACACGACTAAGCACCAGTGCACAAAGCACGGTCCATAAAGACATTAATGAGCAAGTTTGGGGTGGAGGAAGTTGACTGACCTGCACAGAGTCGTGACCTCAACCGGAACACATTTGGGACGAATTAAAGCAGAGACTGCGAGCCAGGCCTTCTTGTCCAACATCAGTCCCTGGCATCACAAATGTGCTTCCGGATGAATGGTCAAACATTCTCATAGACACACTCCTAAACCTCGTCGACAGCCTTCCCAGAAGGGTTGAAGCTGTTATAGCTTCAAAGGGGGGGCTAACTCAATAATAAACCCTACGGACTAAGACTGGTATGCCATTAAAGTTCATGTGCGTGTAAAGGTAGGCGTCCCAATACTTTTGGCAATATAGTGTAAATGTTCCCATAAAAGTGAATATTGAAACTTTTGTTTGATATGTAAATGCGCATTAGGGTTTTACATGTTTGCATGTTCATATTTATTTATCTCTGTGTCCTCAGTGTGTGTGTACAAGTACCAAAAACTGCATTTTTTTTTTTTCATCGCAACAATAAGTGTCTATTGATGTACGTGTTGCTGTATGCTAATGCTGTTAGGACAGACACAGAGACGCTGGTAGAGTCCCTGAAAAACTGGGACAAACCCAACCCACTAAAATCTGCTCACAACTGAAATATTGGTTTAAAATTGCTCACCCTGTATTTCAATAAATATAAAGTAAGCTTCAAAATAAAGTAAAACCTGGTAATTGTGGATGGTAGTTAATTTTTAAAAACAAAAAAGAAATTGTTTGACAGAGCTTGCTGTACTTGAACTATGCCAGGAAAACACAATGTTGACCTAGGAATATTTCAAGTTATTATACAGGCAGAAGAGTGTGACATATTTGGCCACAGACCAGGACCATTCCCTAAAAATAAACACAGACGGGGGAGTACTTGTCAGATTTGACAAACATTTAAATATAAAAGTGCTAACTGCAACTTTCCATTTGTCAAAACTTAAATAACTACTGCTTTTAAAAAGGATTTTTAGAAGTAAAAATTCTTCTGTGTGGTAATAAAAAGTTTTCCATCTGAAGATAGCTTCAAGTGCAGACTACTTACAACGATGACTTGTTAAAATGTTGAAGCATTACCATAAAAAAAAAAAATTCCATATGAGAACAAATGTATTTTGTTTAACCACTTAAAGACTGGAAGGATTTGCCCCCCCTTAATGACAAGGCCATTTTTTGCGATACGGCACTCGCTTTAACTTACAATTGCGCAGTCGTGCGACGCGGTACCCAAACAAAATGTATGTCCTTTTTTTTCCCATAAATAGAGCTTTCTTTTGGTGGCATTTGATCACCTCTGCGTTTTTTGTTTTTTTTTGAGCTATAAACAAAAAAGAGTGACAATTTTGAAAAAAAAACAATATTTTGTACTTTTTGCTATAATAAATATCCCCAAAATCTTTTTAAAAAAACAAATTTCTTCATCAGTTTAGGCCGATATGTATTCTTCTACATATTTTTGGTAAAAAAAAAATCGCAATAAGCGTATATTGATTGGTTTGTGCAAAAGTTATAGCGTCTACAAAATAGGGGATAGATTTTTGGCATTTTTATTATTTTTATTTTTTTTTTCTAGTAATGGCGGTGATCTGCGATTTCTATCGGAACTGCAACATCGACAGATCGGACACTTTTGACACTTTTTTGGGACCATTGACATTTATACAGCGATCAGAGCTTAAAATAGCCACTGATTATTGTATAAATGTCACTGGCATGGAAAGGGTTAACACTAGGGGCAATCAAGAGGTTAACTGTGTTCCCTGGGTGTGTTCTAACTGTGGGGGGATGGGACTGACTAGGGGAGGAGACAGATCGGTGTTCCTACTTAGTATGAACACACAATCTGTCTCCTCTCCCCTGAGAGAACGGGGATTTGTGTGTTTTCACACACAGATCCTGGTTTTTGCTCTGTCACGAGTGATCGCGGGTGCCCGGCAGTCATCGCTCCTGCACGCGCATCGGCTCCGGGGACGCACTGCAGGCACACTGCTACAGCGTCTTAAAGAGCCGACGTACAGCTACGACAGCTCGCCCAGGGGAGCCATCCTGCCACAGTATAACTGCGGCGGCTGGTCAGGAATTGGTTAAACTTCTCCACAACTTTATCCCTGACCTGTCTGGTGTGTTCCTTGTCCTTCATGATGCTGTTTGTTCACTAAGGTTCTCTAACACACCTCTAAGGGCTTCACAGAACAGCTGTATTAATTAGGGCTGCAACTAACGATTATTTTCATAATCGATTAGTTGGCCGATTATGGTTTAGATTAATTGGTTAATAACCTTAAAAAAGTGTGTTGTATAATTTAGTTAATATGTAAAGTTAAAAAAAAGGCAATTTATTCTTAAATATCTCTATGCAGTGGTAAATATTAAAAAAAAAAACTATATGGTTAGGGAGCAAAATCTCGAATCCACTCTGAGAATAACATTTTTTGCGATACGGCACTGCTTCGACTTTAACTGACAATTACACGGTCGTGCGACGCTGTACCCAAACAAAATGTATGTTCTTTTTTCCCCACAAAAAGAGCTTTCTTTTGATGGTATTTGATCACCTCTGCGTTTTTTCTTTTTGCGCTATAAACAAAAAAAGACTGACAATTTTGAAAAAAAAAACAATATTTTTGACTTTTCGCTATTATAAATATCACCCAAAAAATATTAAAAAAACTAATTTCTTCATCAGTTTATGTATTCTTCTAAAAACAAAATAACGTGTGGTGCTGCGCTAATCCAGAGAGAACATATAAATAGTGCTATAAGTACCAAAATGGGTGGATATATAAGTGACACAAATATCCCTAGAGGGAAGAAGGGTATACTGCTTGTATTTAGCTGAAGCTAACATAATACAGTGTCATGATTAAATGTAGGAGTAAGGTGCGTGTCAGAAAAACGCATAAAAACGCACTATAATAACAAAGTGTCCTGTGCAAAAAATCTGTGACAAACCTACAAGTCTATCTACATATAGTAAACAGAAACAAAATACTTGAATAAAGTGCCAGGTGCAATAAATACAGTGACAAAAAATATCCAATCAGTCCATATTGTGACAATGTAACATCAGGTGAAATGAAACATAGAAAGGTATTCATCCACAGAGCATTTTGTAAGGTAGATGGAAACCGTGAAGTGTTTAAACCAGGAAGGAAATAGTGACTCCTCTTCGTGAAAGAAATCCTATGCTGATAAGTAATGGCCTCTTACCTCAAAATACTGAGGTATCAGCGTTAACAGCAGTACTGGTACTGACTCCTTCTCCTATAGTCCTTGGATCCGAATCCTGTTCTCCAAACACCTTAGTCCCTCAGTGAATGCGGGGGACATAAATATAAAGAAGGGGGTGCCACATAGTGTAGTATTGTGTAACCATAGACAGAGTTTATTAAGCCAAAAGGTACCCACATAAAAGGAGAGCAGAGATGACAAAACACCAACGAGCAGCGACCTTGTGACTTCATCCCCAGACCATATGCCGCACACTGCATCAAATTGGTCTGAATGGCTGGCATCCCAGAAGGAAGTCTCTCTAAAGATGATGCACAAGAAAGTCCGCAAACAGTTTGCTGAAGGCATGATGACTAAGGACAGGAATTACTGGAACCATTTCCTGTGGTCTGATGAGACCAGGATAAACCTTTTTGGTTCAGATGGTGTCAAGCATGTGTGGCGGCAACCAGGTGAGGAGTACAAAGACAAGTGTGTCTGGCCTACAGTCAAGCATGGTAGTGGGAGTGTCATGGTCTGGGGCATGGTCTGAGTGCTGCCGGCACTGGGGAGCTACAGTTCATTGAGGGAACCACGAATGCCAACATGTGCTGTGACATATTGAAGCAGAGCATGATCCCCTCCTTTTGGAGACTGGGACGCAGGGCAGTATTCCAACATGATAGCGACCCCAAACACACCTGCAAGATGGCCACTGCCTTGCTAAAGAAGCTGAAGGGAAGGGGGTGGATTGGCAAAGCATGTCTCCAGACCTAAACCCTATTGAGCATCTTAGAAGAAAAGAAGGCTGGACGGCCGCACTCCTATGCAATTTCTTTATTTAAGTGCCAGATACAAAGGTGAGCTATGAGTAAGCACCCGACCTTGGTGTGAAACATGTAAGCTAATACCTGTAGTTCACCTTTGTATCCGGCACTTGAATAAAGAAACTGCATATGAGTGCAACCATCCATCCTTCTTTTCTTCTAAGTATCTGTTTGCATACAGGGCTCACACCCTCAACATGGGATAGAGGCTTTGTGGAGCAGCAGGGTAAGACTGCCTTAGAGCGATGTACATGTACCCATTGAGCATCTGTGGGGCATCCTCAAACAGAAGGTGGAGGAGCAGAAAGTCTCTAACATCCACCAGCTCTGTGATGTTGTCCAGTGGCAACCTGTGAACTCCATGCCCAAGAGGGTTAAGGCAGTGCTGGAAAATAATGGTGGCCACACAAAATATTGACACTTTGGGCCCAATTTGGACATTTTCACTTAGGGGTGTACTCACTTTTGTTGCCAGTGTTTTAGACATTAATGGCTGTGTGTTGAGTTATTTTGAGGGGACAGCAAATTTACACTGTTATACAAGCTGTACACTCGCTACTTTACATTGTAGCAAAGTGTCATTTTTTTCAGTGTTGTCACATGAAAAGATATAATAAAATATTTACAAAAATGCGAGGGGTGTACTCACTTCTGTGAGATACTGTATATTAGACACTAGTAACTGCCCAGCATAAAACACTACCACCCTCCTCTGAACCCATATACTACTCTGTATCTTTGCCAGCTGAAGGATTTGAAGAATTTGACCAAATCAAATGACATGTAAGGGGAACTATAAAAACATAATTGCCTCTGTAAGACTAAAATGTTTCGCCAGCCAAAATGTTTCTTAGTTGAGGATGGAGTGGGTATGGTTAGAACTACTGTTATGCCCTGTACACACGGTCAGACTTTGTTCGGACATTCCGACAACAAAATCCTAGGATTTTTTCCGACGGATGTTGGCTCAAACTTGTCTTGCATACACACGGTCACACAAAGTTGTCGGAAAATCTGATCGTTCTAAACGCGGTGACCAATAGCTTTCATTTCTTTATTTATTCTGAGCATGCGTGGCACTTTGTCCGTCGGATTTGTGTACACACGATCAGAATTTCTGACAACGGATTTTGTTGTCGGAAAATTTTATATCCTGCTCTCAAACTTTGTGTGTCGGAAAATCCGATAGAAAATGTCCGAAGGAGCCCACACACGGTCGGAATTTCCGACAACACGCTCCGATCGGACATTTTCCATCTGAAAATCCGACCGTGTGTACGGGGCATTAGTGTTTTATTGTGCTGCCCCCCTCTAAAATTGTTCCTCACTGTTCCTCCAGTGTCCGGTTCACAACCTTTTAATTGAAACAGGAATTAAGGCAAAAACTCAACAAAACCTCGAACAGTAATTCAAATCTGACAGAGGTTCTAAGCTTTACCTACCATGTCCAAACCTACTAAAAAAGTTGGCTGGAGCTACACTTTAAGTATTACCTATGAAGATACTTGTATTGAAAACTATGCATACTTCTGACGCTCTGATACAACATATAGGTCGTTTTGGGCGGTGGTCTTTTTTAAGAATCACTAAAACTGCAATAATGATTATGTAAGCTATACACCATTTATTAAAGAAGAGGTAAAATCAGTGATACACCATGAGATAATTTAGCTGCTAGCAATAAAGGAAAATACACAATCCTTAATCCAAACATAAAAAACAAAATTGCAGCTCTTTAAACAAAAAAAAATCCAAGCATAAAAGTCCATAAAAAGTGTGGTGCACCTTTAAATGTGTAAATAAGCAAAGTGGCAACTCACCAGATGTAGATGCTGTCTCATTTAAGAGAACAGTCAACGCACTTTATTTAATCAAATATAGGTACAGCTTCCAGTATTTATCCACATCTGGTCTCCAATGTTGTCACCTCCTCAGAAACATATGCGGTGATATCCAGCCATATAAAAGAAAAGTCTCATAGTGTAGTCATTGATGGATATTAAATAGGATAGCAAGAGTGATCATCATTGACTATGACAAATGTTATTACAACCGTGTTTCACTCTGCCTTCCCCACATGTAATGCGAACTAACCAAAAGGAGACTATAACCATGCAGTGTGCAGCCAGCACGATAAGCAGGGATTCAGTGGCCTCTCGCATATTGGTTGGAAAAACACGTAGGGCGGAGCTGTCTGCGTGACGTCACGCCCCCACGCTACTGCTCGCTGTGGCGGCATTTTTTTTATGTGAGTTAAAAGCGGCACTTCTTACTGTTTTATACTGGTGTTTATACTGGTATTTTGCTTAGCTGGTGTACTGATTTTAGGCTTCTAATAAAACTACTACACTATGATATCTCGTTTTCTCTGTTTAATGGTTTAATTCCCTAGGGATATCAGAGAGAAAATTCTGAAGTAGAGGACACAGGCGGTTCTGTGTCCTCTACTGTTTATCATGCTGGCTGCACACTGCATGGTTATATTAACCTTTTGGTGAGTTTGCATTACATGTGGGGAAGGCAGAGTGAAGCATAGTTGTAATAACGTCTGTCATAATCATGGGTGATCATTCTTACTACCCTATTTAATATCCGTCATTGACTACACTATGAGACTTTTCTTTTATATGGCTAAATATACATCATTTATTATATTTATGCATTTGTTATTCTATTCTGTTCCTACAAATTTCTTCACAGAAAACGAGATATTTATTATTTATTAAATGTGTATCAGCAACCTAATCTTCTATGTTTACTGCTGGTTTAGGCTATAGGAAGCTAAATGTTAATAATTAATATTTTTATTTTACAGACATGTTGAAGTCCATTAAACTGAAAGCTAAATGCATTAGGTCAGCTTCATAACCAGGATGCTGTTGTTTAGTAAGAGATTTGATTATTAAAACAACGCCTAACCTTAATAAAAATACAAGAAAACTTTGATAGACTGCTGGCCTGCACATATTATAAGCAGAAAAATATGAGTTGGATTTTGGTAGACAGCCAAAATTCCTTATTTGGCCAAGGTTTGCATCGAAGGAATAAAAGCTGGCATCTCCTAACACTGAACCGCCTCTCCGCCAATCAAGTACTTACCCTTCACCTGATTGTCTGAAACAACAGGCACTCTGATATGATGCCTATCAGGCGTCCAATCATAGGAGAGGACGGGAGGAGAAGAAGACATCGAGGACAACGTTTGCTGCCCGACGTCGGCACCTGCTGCCCCACCGAGACAGGGTAAGTGCCGGGCAGACGGCAGGCGGGGGGGCACAGTGGCAGCATTCGATGGGCACAGTGGGACCATTTGATGGGGCACAGTGGGAGCATTTGATGGCACAGTGGTAGCATTTGATGGGCACAGTGGCTGCGTTTGATGAGCACAGTGGCTGCGTTTGATGGGCACAGTGGCTGCATTTGATGGTACAGTGGCTGCGTTTGGTGGTACAGTGGCTGCGTTTGGTGGTACAGTGGCTGCGTTTGATGGCACAGTGGCTGCAATTGATGGCACAGTGGCTGCAATTGATGGGCATAGTGAGGCTGCAATTGATGGGTTTTGTTTGCGCTCCCCCAAAAAATTTTAGCACCAGCCACTACTGTCTGTAGTGTTTTTTTATCTTTCTTCAAAGCACTAAGTCCCGTGGCTTTCCCCTGCTCCGTTCTTCTGTTATCAGCATTATAACTTCTGACAAGTTGTCCGAGACGAGAGCCTGAAGTTTGTGTCAGAGAGGGTGCTATAAATAGATTAGCACAAAGCTGAACTATTCACAGACAAGCTCTGCATGTGTGGGAGGGGGGTGTGTGCCTTTCCTCCAATCAGCTGTCTCACAGTGTCTCAGTGTATAACAAGAATTCACACCCACAGGTGAATCAGAAAGAGAAAATTCGAACAGGACGTGCACTTTCTAAACAGTGAATAAAGATGAAGACAGCAGATATACATGTAAAACTTATGTAGGGAGATCTGTTTCATCTCTGTGTATCATCTGAGGCTGTGAGGGTTTACATACGCTTTAATAAGGAAAATCTATTGATTCCCACATTCATTTTAAAAATATTTTTTCCTGCTGGCTATCGACACCTGCGACTGTTAGAATACCCTAAACAGTGGCTGCATCTAATTGGATGAAAGCAATATTTCTACCCAGCTCCATCAATTTTCACATTGAAGGACTTCAAGCAGGAGGGTGCTGAAAGGGCCACCAACAGCTTGAATTTCCCTGTCAAAAGATTTTATTGAATATACAACAATCAGCAAAACGTATATGTTAAATAATCACATATGAACAGATAGAGTCTAATTTTGCTATTACATAGGAAAATTAAAGATAAGTAGAAAAAAAAATTAACATGAGAAAACAAATCATATTCAAAGATTACATTGTACATATAAAGGAATTAGTGTGGGAAGTCTAAAGACTGTAAGTTATTGCTGAATTAATCAGCCAATCTAAAGCTAAAGATTTAAGATATACAATGAGAGCAATTCATTACATTATAACGGCTTTAATTTCATTTGCTTCATCATGAACTGGCTGAAATTTGCCCCATGTATGGCCAAAATAAAAGGGCTGCATAAGGTCCCACAAGCACCAGTTTAATAAGCCTATTCTATGGGATTCCAAGACAAAAGGCAAGCTGTGTTCTAGAAATGCCACTATGTATTTTTTAATAAACCAACTTGTAATCGGTTTTATAATCCCTAAAGTAAATGTAAATGTTTTTAAATATGCAGCTTTCATTGACATAAAACCTGTTGATCTAGGCACAAAAATGCTTGTTCATTCACTTCATTTTACAGGTTAGCAATTATGTTTGTTCATTGTCACTCTTTCTCACAAGTTTTCTGATCGAGACCACAAGAGGCAATTTTAACATTACACATGCATGGTTCACTGTTGTCACCCCCAGGAAACCTGCCCTGTGAAATGCCATGCAAATAATGCTAGGGTGCATGTAAACAGTAAGTGGGTGCAACACTGCTGCAAGAAATGTGCACTCTTGTATTTTACCCAGCTTTATCCTGTTCTCCTGTTGTCGACCTTGGCTTGTGTCCTAACTTTGTCTCCTGCCTTCTGTTTTAGCGCTTCTGCTGCTCATCTGCCTCTGACCCTGCTCCTGGTGTCTGATTTGGCACCTCTGCTACTCGGGTGTTGCTGACTCTGGCTCATCTTGATTAAAGCTTTGCTTCCTGCACTTGGAAGCTTCTGTGCTCCACCTGTGTGCCACAATTCTGCACAAACATCTGCAGCATCCAGACTGTCCTTGGACCACCCATCATGCAAGGACCTACAGCAGCCACCCTTGCCACTCCCTGACCTGCTGCACTCTGTCACCAACTTCAGGGGCCGTTGGGCAGGAGGTGTAAGGATAGCCCTTTAGTCAGCTCAGCCTCTAATCGTAAACTGTAGGGAAAGAAAAATTGTGCATACAAGGTATGTTCAAGTCAAAAGACTAGAAGGGTAGGTAACAGCCAAAAGTTAATGTGAAACATCCTTAAAGTGTTTGAAGCGTCAATTTTTTTTTCTTAAATAACAAACATGTCATAACTACCTGCTCTGTGCAATAGTTTTGCACAGAGCAGCTCCGATCCTACTCTTCTCTGGTCCCCTACCGGCGCTCTGGGCCCCTCCCTCCTGCCGATGGCCCCCATAGCAAGCCGCTTGCTCCCAGGCCCTGCTTTCTGTGTCCATAAAACACAGAGCACGGTTCAGCCCCCGTTCCTTGTGACTGACAGCAGCGGGAGCCAAATGGCTCTTGTGCACATCGCTGGATCGAGATCAGGCTTGGGTAAGTATTGAGGGGTGCTGAGGGAAGAGCTGCACACTGAATGTTTGTTACTATGCAGGAAGGTAAAAAATGTTCAGCCTGTAGAACCACTTTAGGCCTTGAGCTCAGGGAAAGGAAGGTTGGATAAATAAGGTACAGTGTGTCTGAACAAGATGGCTAACCAATTAACAGCCAGAGGCTTAGGTGGAGCACCCTTAACCCTTGAGTTTAGGGAGAGGGAAGTCCATAAAATGAAGAGCATACCTGATAAATAACACTCTACCTTGCGGATCACATCAGTGCTCAGCTCCCATGGTAAGATGGCAGTGGCAAGAATTTTACAATGATGCCCAATGGTACCTATCGTGAGGTGTAACCCCCAGCGTTTCAGCCGGATCAACTTTACTCAGTGTTTTAGGACTCAGAGACTGGGTCACACCAGAGACTGTACAATGGCTCTGAATCTGGAGAGTGCTCTGTGGCTAACAGTACATAGAGGCTTGGAAAGTACCACAATGCAGAGCCATAGGAATCTGGAAAGCGCCCTTTGCACGAAAGTCACATTCCAGGCTAACCCTGCTATTTTCAGTCTAGCCTTTAAAGCTGTTGCTGAAGTTATGCTGGTCTGGAAAGCTACTGTGTAGAGAAAAGCTCAAAATCCTGAATGAGGTTACTGAAGAGAAAATATTAGCGGAGCATCATAAATGGGGAACAAAAATGTAAAAATGCAAAATTATAGTTAGAGCTTTTCTCAGCACAACTGTCCAAAAAAAGGTGTCCAACCTCCTGGGACATTACCAAAAAACTATGACAAGGATTGATTTAAATGCTTCTTTTTGCCAGTGTCCAAATCTCCTGAAGGTATCAGTATAACCCAAATATCTAGGAATTACTACATTCCTGTTTCCTTTATTGGACGATAAAGAAATGTAGTTTTTGTATAATACAGAGTGCTTCTGCAAAATAAATTTTATTTAGTTTACATCTACTTTAAAAACCTGATGAAAGCCAATGCTGTCTGTTACTGTAGTTTACAAAGTCAGTATTAATTTTCCTTCATTATTTGTATTGAAACTATTCAAGATACCAATTGCCATGTTACCAGTATGCTAGGCCTAAAGTACCCAGCATTTCCCCTGTTAACATTACCACTGTGTCATCTCAGCTTCTAAATCTTCTGTATCCAAATAAGAGGCTTGGCCTGGAAATAAACACAAAATGTAAATATATTAAAAAAAAGTTAAAGGACCTTTTAACCAATAATTAATAGTTCAGTCTTTGTTGGATACAAGCTAGGTTAAATAAGCCACTGGCTTCCACAAAAGAACCGTATACCCATTTATACCCAACTTCTGCAGCCATTTTGAGGGAATTTCAGATTTTTTAGGAAATTCCATATCTCCTTTATTGTACATTACTTTACAAGATGTGAAGCTCTTCTTCATGCATAAAAAGGAGTAATAGTTTTCTAGATGCAGCAAGATAGGGAGGCACTTCTTGTTGCAGCATGAAGACCAGAACTCTAAAAAATAAAATGCTGAACCATCAGCTCCAGTCATTTTTGTGTTTATTATAAGCCAGCAGCAAAAACTGTAGCTGCTGACTTTTAAAAAACACACAGTCACCTGCTGTGGCATTTTTTTTTTTGGGGGGGGGGGGGGGCGCAAACAAACTGAATTCTGAAATTCTGGAAAATACTAAAAAAAAAACATCAATTGCAGCCTCACTATGCCTACCAAATTCAGCCACTTTGCCCATTAAATGCAGCCATTGTGCCATCAATTGCAGCCACTGTGCCATCAATTGCAGCCACTGTGCCCAGCAATTTCAGCCACTGTGCCCAGCAAATGCAACCACTGTGCCCATCGAATACAGCTATTGTGCCCATCAAATGCAGCCACTGTGCCCATCGAATGCAGCCACTGTGCCCATCAAATACAGCCACTGTGCCCAGCATATGCAGCCACTGTGCCCAGCATATGCAGCCACTGTGCCCAGCATATGCAGCCACTGTGCCCGCCAAATACAGTCACTGTGCCCTATATGCGCAGCCACTGTGCCCACCAAATACAGCCACTGTGCCCATCATGTGCAGCCCCTGTGCCCACCAAATACAGCCACTTTGCCCATATTGTGCAGCCACTGTGCCCACCAAATACTGTCACTGTGCCCATGATGTGCAGCCACTGTACCCATCATGTGCAGCCACTGTGCCCACCAAATACAGCCACTGTGCCCATCATATGCAGCCACTGTGCCCAGCATATACAGCCACGGTGTCCACCAAATACAGTCACTGTGCCCAGTATATGCAGCCACTGTGCCCGCCAAATACAGTCACTGTGCCCTATATGCGCAGCCACTGTGCCCACCAAATACAGCCACTGTGCCCATCATGTGCAGCCCCTGTGCCCACCAAATACAGCCACTTTGCCCATATTGTGCAGCCACTGTGCCCACCAAATACTGTCACTGTGCCCATGATGTGCAGCCACTGTACCCATCATGTGCAGCCACTGTGCCCACCAAATACAGCCACTGTGCCCATCATGTGCAGCCACTGTACCCATCATGTTCAGCCACTGTGCCCACCAAATACAGTCACTGTGCCCATCATTTGCAGCCACTGTGCCCATCATGTGCAGCCACTGTGCCCATCAATACAGCCACTGTGCCTAGCATATGCAGCCACTGTGCCCACCAAATACAGTCACTGTGCCCATCATATGCAGCCACTATGCCCATCATATGCAGCCACTATGCCCAGCATATGCAGCCACTGTGCCCAGCATATGCAGCCCCGTGTGCCCATCATATGCAGCCACTTGTGCTAGTCAAATGCAGTCACTTGTGCCCAGTATATGCAGCCATTTGTGCCCAGTATATGCAGCCACTTGTGCCCATCATATGCAGCCACTTGTGCCCATATATGCAGCCACTTGTGCCCAGTATATGCAGCCACTTGTGCCCAGTATATGCAGCCACTTGTGCCCATCAAATGCAGCCATTTGTGCCTGTCAAATGCAGCCACTTGTGCCCGTCAAATGCAGCCACTTGTGACCAGTATATGCAGCCACTTGTGACCAGTATATGCAGCCACTTGTGCCCAGTTTTTGCAGCCACTGTGCCCACCGACCCCCCCCCCCCACACTTTCATGCAGGCAGGCAGCAGCTCCTCTCCAAGACAGTGCACCAGAGTGGTGGTGACCTCCGCTCCAGCGTGTGTCCTCCGCTCTTCTTCCTAAGCGCCAGGCATCCAATATGGTGGCCTGGTGCTTTGGCCAATCAGGAAACAGGTCTGACGCCCTGTCTCCTGATTGGCGGGGAGGAAGGTTAGTATGAAAATAGCGAAAATTTTTCGCTATTGTCACACAATTGGGTGGGATCAGGGCGCACTCTCTGCGCCCCGAGCCCACCCTCGTTTGAAGCCTATTAGAGCCTCTGGCTATTATCAGGTGTTTCAAAATGTAACACCACCTCCCACCCCGCCATAGGAATCCATGCGTCCGGCGTCCTGAAAGTGGCCGGGTGCATGGATGGGGGGCCGGCGTCCATGTTCACCTGTCCCGGGATCCAGTGAAGTGCTCACCCGAGTCGTCCCTTCCCTCGATCTCTACAGCAGCGATGGCATTTCAACTGTGGGCACCCGGCTGTGACAGCTTGCGGCTTCACAGCCTGGTGCCCACTGCGCGTGCTTAAGCCGCACTGTGCTTTGTGACTGGTCCTGCAGTTTTCTGGGATCTGTGACCCTTTCCATATGATTGCAGGGAGGGAGGGGGAGAGGAGAACTTCCAGTCGGATTGCCTAGGTGATAAGAGCAGAAGTGGGAGCGGGTACCTGTCAAAATCAGGTACCAGCCTCAAATAAGTGGTATTTGGAGGAGGGGCGGGTCTAGAGGCCTTAAAGCAGAACTTCCCCTTTTGGGTGGAGCTCCTCTTTAAGGTCCCTGAAGAATAAGAAGCCAATGGGTGATTCCATCAACCACAATGAAACATCAGTTCTGAAAGGACTTTAAAGCCTTTAAACCAAAAAGAAATCCAAACAGTATATATTAAAATGTTTAAGTAAACAACATAGTGAAGCTAAACATTTCGAAGTAATGACCCTAAATGCAAATGTTTATCAGTTTTTTCTCTGGACTCATAACCCACACTTGATACTGGTATTTCTCCTTCCGTGCTCATCTTAGCAGTTAGCTAAAGACCTGGGTCTTGTAGCTCCATGATACAGTAAAACATCTGTAAACCCAATTACTGAAATATCATTTACACATTAACATGTTAATGTATTTTCACACTTATTTTCAATTTTCTTTAAATCTGCAGTTTTCATTAATATAATACCTAGTGATTCTGCCATGAATGTCCTTGTTTTGACACTTCCTTTATAGGCTGATAACACCCTGTCCAAGCACAATATTCCTAATGCACAGGTTTCTGAAAGTGGCTGTATATGTACGTGGGTGGCAGCTGGAAACCAAAGACATTCAAAAACGAGAAGTATGGCACCGGCACACCAAGGATCTCCAGAACAGGTCCAAAGCTTGATTCAGCGATCACATCATAGTTACAAAAGCGAAGTCTCGGAGCATTGCAGGACCCCTTCATTAGGCATGTGACGTCACATTTGCAGTGACAACCAAAAATTTTGAATTTCCCTTCACTATGGTCCAAGTAACAGTGTTAGAGGAACAGGATATGTAAAACAGCTTTCCATAATCTCTAATCACTGAGTAATGCATTTACATTGAAAGGAAAATACACCATGTTAATAAGTTTCACTGACTCTTACCTAGAGAAAATGGAGGGAAGTAACTCATTGTGGTTGTATTTGTCCAATCCTGCGCAAGGTCTCTACAAATGTAAGAAAACAATTATACAATTTGTAATAAATGGCACGCACACTGTCTATGAAGGAAGGGCTTTGTAGCCTTTATTAACCAATTATAACCTGTAATATTATGAAAACAGTTAACACAAAATATCAGTCAAAAATAAGATAAAAATGAATGTGGCTGAAGGGCAATAAAAGTAAAAAAAATTAAAAACATTTTAAACATTTAAAAATAATAAATGATATAGTGTCACAACAGTCCTTGGGGCACCTGGTTTTCAAAAGTTCTTCCCCACAGCCAGCCTTCAAGCTAGTAGTAGGTAAGCACATTCAACTGGACTTGTTTTGCAATGTTGAAGATGTTATGTAGCTTCTCCAAGCCACTTCTTCAGTTCCAATGTCTGTCTGGAAGATAACCCAAAATGTATATCTATACAGGAAACAAGACTCCTTAATCCAATCACCATGGAATGTGTAGATGTTCACTGTCCAAGAACAGGATGTGAGGTGTGAAAGATACGGAACCACCCAGTTTGAGTTAAATAAACACATCCATATGGGTGAATTTACTAAAGGCAAATAGATTGTGATCTTTGAAAGTGCAGGTACGCTAATTTTCTTCAGAGCATAGTAAATGTGCTGATTTCTATCATCCAATCATGTGCAAACAAGCAATGCTTTCTTAAATTTTCCTTGCACCTGATTGGGTGTTCTTTACAAAGTGAAGCTTCCTTATTTAATAAGCTTTGGGGAAAATAAGTGCAACTGCACTTGCAAAGTGCACAGTCAATTTGCCTATAAATCCGCTTAGTTTCAAAAAGTCTGCATAAATGTTACTTCTTTGATTTACATGGCTAAAGGTATGCATTGCCCTCAAATCACCAAGAAATGTTCAGAGGGTAATGATAAAAGGGGAGTACTAGGAATGGTCAGGGTAGAAAGTGGGGTCCCCCAGGGTTCTGTCCTGGGACCAATCCTATTTAATTTATTCATAAACGATCTGGAGGATGGGATAAATAGCTCAATCTCTGTATTTGCAGACGATACTAAGCTAAGCAGGGTAATAATTTCTCCACAGGATGTGGAAACCTTACAAGAATATCTGAACAAATTAATGTGGTGGGCAACTACATGGCAAATGAGGTTTAATGTAGAAAAATGTAAAATAATGCATTTGGGTGGCAAAAATATGAATGCAATCTATACACTGGGGGGAGAACCTCTGGGGGAATCTAGGATGGAGAAGGACTTGGGGGTCCTAGTAGGTGATGGGCTCAGCGATGGCATGTAATGCCAGGCTGCTGCAAGCAAAGTAAACAGAATGCTTGGCATGCATTACAAAGGGGATTAACTCCAGAGATAAAACAATAATTCTTCCGCTCTGCAAGACTCTGGTCAGGCTGCACCTGGAGTATGCTGTCTAGTTCTGGGCACCAGTCCTCAGGAAGGATGTGCTGGAACTAGAGAGAGTCCAGAGAAGGGCAACAAAACTAATAAAGGGTCTGGAGGACCTTAGTTATGAGGAAAGGTTATGAGCACTGAACGTATTCTCTCTGGAGAAGAGATGCCTGAGAGGGGATATGATTTCAATGTACAAATACCGTACTGGTGACCCCACAATAGGGAAAAAACTTTTCCGTGAAGGGGAATTTAAAAAGACATGTGGCTATTCACTATAATTAGAAGAGAAGAGGTTTAACCTTAAACTGCGTAGAAGGTTCTTTACTCTAAGAGCGGTAAGGATGTGGCATTCTTTTCCACAAGCAGTGGTCTCAGCAGGAAGCATCGGTAATTTTAAAAAACTATTAGATAAGCACCTGAACGACCACAGCATACAGGGATATACAATGTAATACTGACATAAAAACACACACACAGGTTGGACTTGACGGACTTGTGTCTTTTTACAACCTATGTAACTTAAAACTGCATTATCTGTGAAAGACAGATGGAGTTAATTGACTAAAAGCAAATAGTCTGTTCACTTTGCTAGGGAACATTCGTACTTTTCCTTAGCTTATTGAATGAGGTGAAGCACTGCTGACTTCCATTATCCAATTAAGTGCAAGCATAAATAACTTTTTTTTTATTTTGTTGCATGTGATAGGGTAATCTTTGTAAAATAAATTTTCACCACATTCACTAAGCTAGGGGAAAATTCCCCTGAAAAAATGAACAGCCTATTTGTCAATAGTAATTAACCCAATGGTGCTGAAAGCCCCCAACTCTGTTCAGGGATTGTTGTTTCAGTTTTAAGTAGATGACCACATCTAATGCAAACCAGTTTTTCACTCTGTCCAAAATGTGCATCTCACTTTTCTCCAAAGAGTGTCTTTAAGATAAAAGAAGACCTGTGTGGATATAAATACCGAGGTATCCTCCTGACACTCATTGAAACTGTAGACGTGGCTTGGAGAAGCTATGGAACATTACAGCACAAGCCAAGATGAATTTGACTAAGGCAGTCCACGCATGAATTCGTTTTTTTCCTTCAACCGCAGGGTGAAAAAAAAAAACTGACCCGATTCCTCCATGCACACATTCAAAGTAGATGGAGAAATCCTCCCTCTGAGCTATTTCATTATAACAATGGGGAGACTTCGAATAAGTGAAGTATGTGGCGCTAACTAAAGTGCAGAAATGAATCAATATGTATATAGATACTAAATAGAACCGCTTACACACCTAACAAGTAAGCCTGTAAAACAGAATAGGCACGTGTATCTATACAGTTTGGTTTTGCGCATTAGTTCCCCCATTTCTTTAATGAGGAGACTTCCCCGTCGTCAGAATACACTGATCAGCACTGCAGACTATACCTTGAAGTGCTGATTGAGCAGGGAAAATCCAACATGGCAGTTGTACAGAAGTTGATCTGTAAATTGACTTCTGTACAACCATAGTGCCCAACATAGGTTTAAATTCAACCAGTGCCTCTTGAACTGACCAAGTTTGTTCCATCCATTTATGGCCAGTTTAATTACCGGTATGACTAGCTATACCATAACATGACAAATGAGAACCTTTATAGACAAACCAGCCTCCAACCTTGTTGTACTCTACTATTTAGTTATCGGAATAGCTCTGTTTTTACCACCTTAAATATACCAACATCACAATTACTTTACCTTACAAATGTGAGAAACTATATAAAAACCTATGAAAATTCATAAATAATCTAAAAAAATTAGTTCTAAAAATACACATTTATCAGTTTGTACATTGGGCCAAGGAGCTAATTTGTAAAGCAATAGTATGGGCTTACCTTGGCAATACCACTGCTTATAAAAAAAAAGACATTTAAACGGGTAGTATTATGTTTTACAAATGTGATTTACATTTTGCTTGCTTCAGGACATTAATACAGGCAAAGCCCAATTCATTTTAGTATATGGGATAAACAAAATGTGTCAGGTGGAGGAGAAGGAAACCAATGACATGACTTTGACAAGTCAAGAGAAAAGGTCCTGCTCCTACCACTGAATGTTGTTTACATTGTAATTAGGGAAACATTCCAAAAGACACCATAGACTCCACAGTACACCCTGCATTTCATAAATTAAATGCAACATTCAGGCGCAGTGTGGAGTATTAACTGCAGCGTCCTGCAAATCGTGGTATTTGCTCTCCGTTTGAAATAGGTCCCTAATCATTTTCTTTGCTGCAAAGGTTGCTGGGTTATGCCTATGCTGTAGGTTATAACTTTACATGCAAATAGCTCTTAGAGGAGCTATTTCTTTTACTGAAATTTATTGAGTTTTTTCAATAAAAAACAAAAGTACATTTATGCTATTATGCTGTGCCGCATAATACCATCACAGTTCTAGGAAATGGGAGGTCATTTGAAAAGGAGAGAATTGGTCCAACCAGGGTTTCCAAATCCATTTAAATTTGTTATACGTATCTCCCAGGATCGCCGTCAATCTTTCATTTATGAGCATTCCATGGACTCTATTTTTAACCTCTTCAAAACTTAGGAGAGGTGTTTTCCATGGCCGTTGCCATAAAGATTTGAGTAATCAGCGTACCTTCCCCATGGGGGACATCCGCGATTTGTGTAGAAGTGCTTCCCAGGGACTTTTCCGTAAATTTACACGGAGAACCGTATTGACCCGCGTGTACACCCTAATCCATAGCCTCTGTACCTTGGGACAGGGCAACCATATGTGTTTCATATTGCCCAAATCTGGACAACCTCTAAAACAGTTGGGCGAGTATGATGGTAGACATTTCACAATCCTGGCTGGTGTAAAGTACCAGCGAGACATTACTTTAAAGGAGTTCTCAAGAGCCAGGAAATTATAAGAGGATTTAAACAAGGCCTCCCACATTTTATGCCAGTCTTCAGGATGCGGAGCAGAGCCAAGGTCTTTTGCCCACAAATCACAATACAAGGGGGTTTGCGTACCAGTAATATTCAGCATAGAGGAATATAACAAAGAGATCGAACCCTGGAATGTAGGGTTGGTGCAACATCTGGTCTCAAAAGCAGTTGACAGTAACGGGAATATCTGATTTTGTGCTAAAGACTCCATAAAGTGATGAATTTGTATATATTGAAAATGTTCAGACACAGGAATCTAATGGAAGTCATGTAGGTGTTGGTACGAACAAATTTCTCTAGTAAGTACAGACCATAGTGAGACCCTTGTGTTTCCACCACTAAAAACTTTGAGGGTTTTCCAACCCAGGTGGGAAAAGAAGGCAATTGAACAGCGGTAGCAATGGAAGGTATGGAGAAATCAGACATGCAGAATATTTAATGGAATCCCAGACCGTATGGGTATGAGCCAGGATCGGGTTTAGGGCAGTGTGCGGGAGTAGTCCATGGTATAGAAGAAAGGGGAATTGCATCAGTCTCCAAAGTATCAAAAAAGGGTCCACAAAGTTGCCATACTGCCTGCGTGTAGTTGGACTATAGGAGCGATCTGAACAGCTTTATAGTAATAGGCAATGTTGGGAACTCTCAGCCCTCCCCAGATTTTTGGAGTATGCAGAAGAGATTGTCAGGTCACCTGAGCCCAGGTGACAGATGCACCCTGTTGGGGTCTGGAGTGCACCGCAAGATAGTGGACCCTACAGCTAACTGCTGCGGATGGAGCTCTAGGATATACAGGATATACAGGAGAGCAGGTACTCTGTAGTACCTACACAGATGACACTGGGAGCTAGAGCATGAGATTTCCCAGGGCACGGAGTCTAATGCCGCGTACACACGGTCTGACTTTTCGGCCGGACTTGTCCGACGGACCAGACGGACCAAATCCGGCGGACAATTCGATCGTGTGTGGGCTTCACCGGACCTTCAGCGGACTTTTCCAGTCAAAAATCTGACGGACTTTAGATTTGGAACATGCTTCAAATCTTTACGTTGTAACTCCGCCGGACCCAGAAATCCGCTCGTCTGTATGCTAGTCCGACGGACAAAAACCCACGCTAGGGCAGCTATTGGCTACTGGCTATCAACTTCCTTATTTTAGGCCGGTGTACGTCATCACGTACAAAATCCGTCGGACTTTGGTGTGATCGTGTGTAGGCAAGTACGATCGTTAGAAAGTCTGTTGAAAGTCCGCCAAAAGTCAGTCGAAAGTCTGTCGAAAGTCTGTCGGACGGGCTGTTGGACTTTTGTAGCTGAAAAGTCTGACTGTGTGTACGTGGCATAAGAGCCAGCGGGTGTTCACCAGAAGCCCCTAGTGGTGGGGATGGATTTAGCTGCATTCTGGCTACGGGTCGCGACCCCTAGGGCCTCCCAGCTCACGCTCACGGTAGACTACAGGGAGGTAGAGTGGAAGCAGCAAACAGCGACAACAAAGAATTGTCAGGAGATAGCCAAAGGTCGGGGTAACAAGCAGGTAAGGATAGTCAAGAACAAGCCAAGATCGGTAACTGGAATCAAACGTAGAAAACACAGCAAGTCGCACACGAAAGCTAAACACACAATATTGATCAGCAGAGCTGGCTTGCAGTGCATAGATTAATACAGAGTTCCTTCCAATGCTTTGAGGAGAGATTATTTAAGCAGCCAGGTGAGAGTGGCTGGCCTCTTAATATGAACGCATGGAGAGGTAAGCTGACAGACAAACATTACTGCATAACCATGACAGAGATCTGTTAAGCCGCAGTCTAGTTCTACCCCAGATAAAATTGAAGATGAGGCATTGCAAAATACGGAGGATGGTGGGGGGACAGGGATGGGAAGGACCCTAAACAGGTATAGTATCTTGGGAAGAAGGGATACAGTATCTCACAAAAGTGAGTAGACCCCTCACATTTTTGTAAATATTTTAAAATGACACTTTGCTACAATGTAAAATATTGAGTGTACAGCTTGTATAACAGTGTAAATTTGCTGTCCCCTCAAAATAACTCAACACACAGCCAATAATGTCTAAACCGCTGGCAACAAAAGTGAGTACACCCCCTAAGTGAAAATGTCCAAATTGAGCCCAATTAGCCATTTTTTCTCCCTGGTGTCATGGTCTCAGGTGTGAATGGGGAGCAGGTGTGTTAGTTTAATTTGGTGTTATTGCTCTCTCATACTGGTCACTGGAATTTCAACATGGCACCGCATCACAAAGAACACTCTGAGGATCTGAAAGAAATAATTGTTGCTCTACATAAAGATGACCTAGGCTATAAGAAGACTGCCAAGACCCTGAAACTGAGCTGCAGCACAGTGACCAAGACCATACAGCGGTTCAACAGGACAGATTCCACTCAGAACAGGCCTTGCTATGGTCGACCAAAGAAGTTGAGTGCACGTGCTCAGCATCATATCCAGAGGTTGTCTTTGGGAAATAGATGTATGAGTGCTGCCAGCATTGCTGCAGAGGTTGAAGGGGTGGGGAGTCAGCCTGTCAGTGCTCAGACCATACGCTGCACGCTGCATCAAATTGGTCTGCCTGGCTGTCATCCCAGAAGGAAGTCTCTTCTAAAGATGATGCACAAGAAGCCCCCAAACAGTTTGCTGAAGACAAGCAGACCAAGGGCATGGATTACTGGAACCAAGTCCTGTGGTCTGATGAGACCAAGATAAACTTATTTGGTTCAGATGGTGTCAATCGTGTGGAGGCAACCAGGTGAGGAGTACAAAGACAAGTGTGTCTACAGTCAAGCATGCAGGTGGGAGTGTCATGGTCTGGGGCTGCATGAGTACTGCCGGCACTGGGGTGCTACAGTTCATTAAGGGGACCATGAATGCCAACATGTACTGTGGCATACTGAAGGGGAGCATGATCCCCTCCCTTCAGGAACTGGGCCTCAGGGCAGTATTCCAACATGATAACTACCCCAAAAACACCTCCAAGACGACCACTGCCTTTGCTGAAGAAGCTGAGGGTACAGGTGATGGACTGGCCAACCATGTCTCCAGACCTAAACCCTATTGAGCATCTGTGGGGCATCCTTAAACGGAAGGTGGAGGAGTGCAAGGTCTATAACGTCCACCAGCTCCGTGATGTCATCATGGAGGAGTGGAAAAGCACTCCAGTGGCAACTTGTGAATCTCTGGTGAACTCCATGCCCTAGAGGGTTAAGGCAGTGCTGGAAGAGAATGGTGGCCACACAAAATATTGGTACTTTGGGCCCAATTTGGACATTTTCACTTAGGGGTGTACTTACTTTTGATGCCAGCGGTTTAGACATTAATGGCTGTGTTGAGTTATTTTGAAGGGGCAGCAAATGTACACTGTTATATAAGCTGTACACTCACTAGTTTACATTGTAGCAAAGTGTCATTTCTTTAGTGTTGTCATATGAAGAGATATAATAAAAATTTACAAAAATGTGAGGGGTGTACTCACGTTTGTGAGATACTGTATTTTGCTTGCATGAATATAACCCATCCATGAGATTTGGGGGACATCCCAGGTATCTATCAAGCGTTTCAGAGAAGATATAAGAGGGGGATAGTTGGCTGCATATAAAGAATGAAAGTAGGGAGTAATACAAACCCCTAGGTATGGTAGCGAGGATGTCCACTGAAAAGGAAAGTGCAAGGAGTGAAACTCCTTTGCAAGGAGTCATAGAAGTCATAGAAGGCAACGGATAGAGAAAAGTTCAAAGCTTGTGACTTGGATGGGTTGATGTGGAGGCCTTAGAGGAGTTATTTCATTGAATTTTCTGTGGAAATGACAGGGCGCCCTCCTCTGAGCCTGACTGCTTGGTTAGAAAGATCCAGTGGTATGAAGATCATCTGCCTGTGGTAGGCACAGGAGCATGAATGTAAAGTCATATGGCACTTCACTGATAAAGTACTTCTACTGTACAGTTTTTCTACAGTAGTCCCTGGCTGTGAAGGAGCTAGACACAAAACACAAATTCAACCTGGGATGAAATTTTATTTATGTGCCTGAGGGCCCTATTTATATATTATGCTGCCCTAGGCTCACCTGAATGATGACCCCGTTTTCTACAAGTTCCATTCTTTCTGTCATGTGATTATTTTTAGAAATTCTTGCTGCTAAAATACATTATTTAAACCAGCAAGTGGTCAATGTTATATACAGGACTACTATCCAACTGTAAAAACGACAAACATAAGAAAGGAGAGATGGCTTTAGGTTTTCTGCACACCTTTTATCTACACTTCTCTGACTGAATGTGGCCACAAATGTTCAGAGATGGCCACAAGAGGAAACACAATAAACAAAAAAGATAACACCATTTTTAAAATTTAAGAAATGGGGTCATCTCCTAAACCTGCTGCCCAAGACACTTTTAATTACCTGACATTAAGGTAAACACAGCTGTGAGCCCGGCCCCATTCATTGCTGGTGCAGAAAGCTGCACCTCCACGTGACACACAGAGAGAAAGTCTATGAAATGTTGCATCCCCTCACAGCAGGAATGGACAACAGTTCACATATGAACCAGTTGATATCTAGGTGTTAAATATTTACCAGTTGGTTCATTGGGCAAACACATCATTTGGCCAAGCAACAGCAAGAAAAGAGAAGATCACCAGGAATATATTACAGTGTTGATAATTCTCAAAGAGGCTATTAAAGTTGTTACAAGTATACCCCCTCTCTAAATGTATCACTAAAAGATTGCTGGCTACTTTCAGCAAGGGTAGCTTTATAAGCTGCATCATTAATTTTGAACTGACTTACCGGAACCTGCTGTTCAAAATGATATCATCAGAAAAGTCACAACTTGCAAATAGCTCAATAGCTCTGCTATCCGCATGAGTCACAATAGCATCATAAAAGCCCACCAGGGATACATCCTTCAGCAGCTGGAAATAGGAAATATATTGCATTAGGTCACATAACATGACATATGACATATGACCTTCAACACCTTGATGAACCTGAAAACACAGAACCTCTTTCCAAATAAATATCTATTACAATTACAGTATAGCATTATTTTTGGCTTTACTTAGTACAGTTATCCTTTAAAAGTTTCCCTCTCCCCACCCCAAGTTTTACACTTACCTGCCACCACTTCTTTGAGATCTTTGCAGATCTCCTGGCTGGAATTATTTTCTGAGCATGTGTTTGCAAACTCGACTTTAACTGCTATAGAAAGGCCATCTACCTTTCATCTACATTTCATCTCAATGGTGGATAGATGGCCAGGCCATACTACTTAGTAGCAGCAACAGGTAAGTTTACAACTTGGGGGGGGGGGGGGGGGGTGTTGGTGGTAGGACTTGTAAATAATAATAGAAACCAAAATGCAGTTATCTTTTAATTTAAAGAGTAACTATTTTTGCTATTGTGTAATATTTCTCTTTAAAGCCCAATTCCAAACTGATTTTTTTTTATTGAGGCTTCAAATATTGGGGAAAACGATCTGTCAGATTTTTATTGCTGTGTTCCTGCTAGGGGGATTTTCCTCCGATTGATACCAGCCGCATGCAGCAGAATAGCTCCTAATGCAAATGGTACCTTGCTGCCTGTAAGCAATGTACTGATGCCTCCTCTCAGAATCTCTGTAACACAGCAGTGCCTATCAACATGGCATAGTGAGTACATGTCACATAAGTAATGTGTGGGAATTTTCAGAGTAAATTTACAAACTTCAATATCATCCAGTGTAATAGGAGTAGACTACAAATAACTGAAATGCAATCTGGAAATGAATATATGATTTTACATTTTGTCCAGATACACTCTACACCTTTGTGTTCACTGAAAACATATGGCAGTTGCTCATATGATATTCATACACTAGATGGCAGCAGGGTAATATCTGTACAAGGTATTCAGCCTCTTAAATAGAGACTGTTAATAAAATGGGAGTTGCACTCATCATCAGACTTAGCCTTTACAAACTAATTTTAAAATATGGTTAAAAAGAGCATTTATCAAATCTGAAAATAAATTCAGACATCACTTCTAGGACTTTATTTAGAAGTATACAATAAATGCTGCTATTTGTTAAACAATCTACTTTCATGTTTCCTGTAGCGCTAGCTCAGAACATTATTCACGCTGTGCTTTGTTCTGCCAGGAAGGTATGTTGCCACCTAGCAACATCTGACGTGTTAATGGCAACCTCTTCAAATTCTAGCTGGAAGCTGCAAATGACTGCAGCTCATAAAGCACTGAGTAGTCAGGCACAGGACCTGGAAATCCAATCAGTGCTTAGCTTGTGTTTCTCTACTCTTTTAGGGTCTCATCAGATACCAGAAAAAGAGACAGAGTCACTCCAAACCTAAGAAAAACTGTCTTGACAATGTTCCTGTTTTTATTTAACCACTTCAGCCCCGGAGGGATTTACCCCCTTCCTGACCAGGGCATTTTTTGCGACTCGGCACTGCGTCGCTTTAGCTGACAACTACGCAGTCGTGCGACGTTGTGCCCAAACAAAATTAAAATCCTCTTTTTCCCACAAATAGAGCTTTATTTTGGTGGTATTTCATCGCCTCTGCATTTTTTTTTTTGCGCTATAAACAAAAGAATAGCAACAATTTTGAAAAAAAAAACACATTATTTTTCACTTTTTGCTATAATAAATATCCCAAAAATATATATAAAAACATTTTTTTCCTCAGTTCAGGCCTATTTGTATTCTTCTACATATTTTTGGTAAAAAAAAAAAAATCACAATAAGCGTATATTCATTGGTTTGTGCAAAAGTTATAGCGTCTACAAAATAGGGGATAGATTTATAGCATTTTTATTATTATTTTTGTTTCTACTAGTAATGGCGATGATCTGCCTTTTTTTATCGTGACTGCGACATTATGGCGGACACAGTGGACAATTTTGACACATTTTTGGGACCATTGGCATTACATGGCTATACAAATGCATTGATTACTGTAAAAATGTCACTGGCAGTGAAGGGGTTAACACTAGGGGATGAGCGAGGGGTTAACTGTGTCCCCTGGCAGGTGATTCTAACTGAAGGGGGAGGGGACTGACTAGAGGAAGTGACGGCCACGAGCATCGGCACCCCCGCTGTGCAGCGTCTGCTATCCCGACCCCGCGAGCCGACGTATAGCTACGACGGCTCGCGCAGGGGAGCCAACCTGCCGCAGTATAACTGTGGCGGCTGGTCGGGAAGCGGTTAATGAATTGGACTACAAAACCACTTACTGCACTTAAAAACCACACGGCTTGCTCCATCTGTCACTGGCTCTGATCTCCTCCCAGGAACCACCAAGGATGATCATATCTCCACGAGAGGTGGTGAGAGTATCGGAACTGATTACACAGTGCAATATTTTATACTGAACGGTTCTGATATTAGGTTTGTAAGTGCATTGGCATAAGGGAAGGGTTTTTTTTTTCATAAATAAAAGTTTCACAGTTTCATTCTATGAGGGTTCTTTTCCTTCCTTATGCCCGAGCTGTTTAAAAGGTTTTGGCTTGCTTATTCTGAGCAAATGATAGGACCAGAACGTCTGATATCCTTTGGTTGATCGTTAACCACTTCAATACAGGGCATTTTCACCCCTTCTTGCCCAGACCAATTTTCAGCGCTGTTACAATTTGAATGAAAATTGCGTGGTCATGCAACACTGTACCCATATGAAATTTTGATAATTTTTTTCCCCACAAATAGAGTTTTCTTTTGGTGGTATTTGGTCACCTCTGCGTTTTTTATTTTTTACGCTATAAATAAAAAAAGAGCGTTAATTTTGAAAAAAAAAAAACACAATATTTTTTTACTATAATAAATATCCCATAAAAAAAAAAAAATTCTCAGTTTAGGCCGATATGTATTCATCTACATATTTTTGGTAAAAAAACACAATAAACGTATATTGATTGGTTTGCGCAAAGGTTATAGTGTCTACAAAATAGGGGATAAATTTATGGCATTTTTATTATTTTTTTTAATGGCGGCGATCTGCGATTTTTATTGTGACTGTGATATTGCGGTGGACACATCGGACACTTTTGACACTATTTTGGGACCATTCACATTTATACAGCAATCAGAGCTATTAAAATGCATAGATTACTGTGTAAAGTTGACTGGCAGGGAAGGGGTTAACACTAGGGGGCGAGGAAGGGGTTAAATGTGTGTCCTAGGGAGTGATTCTAACTGTAGGGGGAGAGGACTCACAAGGGGAGGAGACCGATCGGTGTTCCTCTGTATTGAGAACACACCATCGGTCTCCTCTCCTCTGACAGGACATGGATCTGTGTGTTTACACACACAGATCCACGGTCCTGCTGTGTTCACGGGCAATCGCGGGTGCCTGGCGAACATCGCGACCACCGGGCACGCGCATCAGGTGCCTCAGTGACGCGGTGGTGCGTGAGTGCCCCCTAGAGGCTCAGGAATTAAAAGACGTCATGTGACGGCGGCCCGCTGGGAGAAAGGGTTCCTGTTCCGTCATATGACTATGCGCGGTAGGGAAGTGGTTAATGGAGATCCGGGCTGATGTCCTTTAGGCAGCGATCGTAAAGGCTTAATATATGCAAAGCCGCTTGTTAATTGGGAATTCGGTGAGTGCAACTCCTAAGCGAGCTGAATCACTTGGTATGGTGATGGTCGAACGTTCAAACAGCTGATGTTTTCCATATGAACTGTCACACAAATATTCCGAAATATCTCTCACCTGGATTCACATTACTATCGATTGTTGTGGTTTTATTGCCCCATGATCACCTAGAGCAGTGGTTCTCAACCATCTCTAGTGCTGTGACCCCTTGATAAAATTTCCCAAGTTGTGGAGACCCCCAACCGTAAAATTATTTTCATAGCGTGGGTTGTCAGCACCCAAGGCAAGTAATTTGCGCCCCTTACCCACGGACATTTAGTGCTGCCTGAGTCCCTTCCACTCGTACAGTATTAAAACCCCTTATGGTACATTTTACGATGTACCACTCTTTCTCTGTTTTCTTTTCTTTCCCTTTTATCTCTCTCTATCCTAATTTCTTGTTTTGTTTTTTTTTCCCCATCCCTCTTTCTAGCTATCTTTCTTGTTCTGTCTCTTATTCTTTCTCTCCCTTTTTTCTTTGTTCCTCCCTCCCCTTCTTTTACTTTCCCTTCCATGTATTCTCTATTTTTATTCCTTCTCTTACTCCATGGTGGGGGAGTGGGGGTGAATGGGATAAGTGGCAGTGCTGGCGGGGAGTTCTGATCAGCCAACTTAGGTGCTCTTGATCAAGGTCATCTGCTGATCTGAGAACTGTAGTGGGGACTTTTAATAGCAACTATAATCACAGGTAGTGTTATTCACTGTGTCTCCGACTTTGTGGTGTCTCGTAGCAGTGACACCTATGCCGAAATCAGGAGATAGGGTCTCCTCCAGCCCCTCACACTTCACATTCCTCACCAGTCAGCTGACCTCTGCCTCCCCAGTCATGCCATGAACTGAATAGGCGGCTGCGGGCTCCAGGGACAGCCCTGCCGGGCGGCCACAAAGAGGCTGGGAGAGCGGTGCGGGCTTCAGAAACAGCCAAGGATTTGGTGACCCCTGGCAAATCATCATTTGACCCCCGAGGGGGTCCTGACCCCCAGGTTGAGAACCACTGAACTAGACAATGCAGCTGCTCAGGGCTGTACACATGTCATGGCCACAGCAAAAGTTCTACTCTTTGGTGCATTTGGTTGGCAATGCTGCCACCAGAAGTGGACCATTCAAGTGTAAAGCGCGCAGTTGCAGTGTGGTGGTGCAAGCCTTTCAAGGATAAACATCCACAGATCACTTTTCAAAGGGGCGGCAAGGGCTGCTGCAAGTATGAGCAAGCTCTAAGGCCTGGTTCACACCTAAGCATTTTTTAGTGCGTTTCCAGTTTTGCAGAAACTCACTACAAGCAATTAACATGGTTTCCTATGGGTCACATTCACATCTGTGCATTTTATGGAAAGGGCCAAGGACTACTTTTTTCTGCTTTTTGGTGCCATTGACTTCAATGGATCAAAAACAAGTATTGAAAAACACAAAATGCACTTGCACTATGCAAACTGCAACCTGCATAGGTGTGAACCAGGCCTTAAGCCCCATGCACACTATCAGATTTTCTGCTGATTTTTCCTTCAGATTTACCAAAACCATATAATATGAGGTCAAACCTTAGGAGTTTCAATTCGTATGCAATCAGGCAGGCCCTTGCACTACATGGTTTTAGTAAATCTGAAGACAAAAATCAGCAAAAAAACTGATATGCCCCGTACACACGGTCGGACTTTGTTCGGACATTCCGACAACAAAATCCTAGGATTTTTTCCGACGGATGTTGGCTCAAACTTGTCTTGCATACACACGGTCACACAAAGTTGTCGGAAAATCCGATCGTTCTGAACGCGGTGACGTAAAACACGTACGTCGGGACTATAAACGGGGCAGTGGCCAATAGCTTTCATCTCTTTATTTATTCTGAGCATGCGTGGCACTTTGTCCGTCGGATTTGTGTACACACGATCGGAATTTCCGACAACGGATTTTGTTGTCGGAAAATTTTAACTCCTGCTCTCCAACTTTGTGTGTCAGAAAATCCGATGGAAAATGTCCGATGGAGCCCACACATGGTCGGAATTTCCGACAACACGCTCCGATCGGACATTTTCCATCGGAAAATCCGACCGTGTGTACGGGGCAATAGTGTGTATGGGGCTTTAGTGTCACTTTGCTTAGAGAATAATTTGTTTCTGGTGGTATTCGACTACATTATTATCTCAGACAAGCCAAATATATATTAGAGAGATTTGATTTGCTGGGAAGATGATTATACTAATATGAAATAAACACAAATAAAATTTACAGGTGTAGTCATTTCAGAAAACCATCAGAACAGAAGCTACTAAGGATAAAGATTTGAATGTGGAGAAAGTTCTTAAATTACACACAGCTGACACCCTGTTTAATAATCCCACTGAACAAAATCCAGTCCATCTCCTGGCAGTTTAAAATGCCTGATGACATACAGCACTCCAGGGGAGATTTACGGGGTGTCATGAAGCAGTTTCCACACTTTCCTTGAGCTATGTTTCTGAATCAACAACTGCAAAGAATTTACAATTGTATCTGCACAGTGTTCACTCCTAAGTGCGTATTCTGAATTGATATAATTCATACTGAATACCAGAGAGGCAAAGTCAACAGCATTCAATTCAATTACATATTTTATTTAAAATCAATAAATGTAGTTTTAAAGTGTATGTAAAGCCAAAACTTTTTTCTATAGAATAAGTATATTAGGGAAGTGTTTAAACATCTGTGATAGAAAATTCATAATTTTAGAATTGTCATTGGAACAGGGCATGGGGGGGGCAGTCCTCCCTAAAAGGGCCTGGGACCCACTGGGTCAGCAGGGCGGGCCCATGCCTTGCAGGAGCTGCCTGTGGCATACTCCTCACCCCCAGGCGCAGTGTGCCACCTGGGTCTACTGTGTATCTCCTCCCTTTGCTATGTCAGTGCCCTGTGGCTGACAGTCAGCAGGCATTCTCTCAGGGCACAGAAGCTTCTCCACTAGGTGGGCAGATGTGGTGGACAGGGTCAGGGATGTGGCTGACTTCTTGTATGGGCAGCTGCTTCAATCTGGCTGATCTTCCTTGCAAAAGATGGGTTGATACTGAGGAGGAAGATATTGCAGCCTGGTAAGTCCTCCAGCCATGCGGTAAGAGATTGATAGGGAGTGAAAGGCTTCCACCTGCAGGAATTCCCTTCATTTTTCCCACTCTGGGCCTCAGGGCTTCTGCCTTTTACACTGCACTCAAACAGGGGAACTTCTGCTGCATTATAATCTCAGCTGGATACTGTTGACTGCATTGCTAATACATACTGCTCACTGCTCTGCCCTGCCACTACATACTACTCGCTGTGCTGCACTGCCATTCCACACCACTCTCTGCCTTGTACTGCCATGTGCCATTCCATACTGCTCACTGCCCATTACCATGATTTCACTGCACTGCCATTATATGCTGCTCACTGGACAGCGCCGCCATTACAATGCTCACTGCCCTACCCTTGCGTACTGTTCCCTTACTGCTCTGCCACTGCCTGTACATACAGATCATTGCCTGAACTGCAGCACTGCCACTATATACTGTGCATGGCCCTGCACTTCCTTATTACTACTAAATAATGCTGCTCACTGCCCCGCACTTCCCTGCTGCTACAGTACATACCACACTCTTCAGAACTTTGTGCTACCATTTCATACTGCTCACTGCCCTCCACTGCATACTGCTCATCACAGCTCCTTTATGTACTGCCCTGTACTTGCACTGTTTTGCTGTACTGTTACATGCATGGGATCAATACTTACATAGCTTCCAACTGTCCCTGATTTCGAGGGACTGTCCCTGATTTGGAGCAATGTCCTTCTGTCCCTCTTTCCCCCTCATTTTGGTCTGATCTATATAGTTGTATATAAAATGCACTTTTTATCTTTCAAAAAGTGTTTCCCAGTGCTACAACTTTTATCCAAATTCTAAATAGCTGTATTTGTAAATTTTAAAAGCCAATATAAAGGAATAGTAGTGGTAAAAAAAAGCCCTTGTGGATTTAGTTAACTTTTTTTTTTTTGGTTGATTCTCCTTTATGAGGGTCTGGCAGGGGCGTGTCCTATGCCTACATAGGTTTGGTAGTAGGTGTCCCTCATTCCCATCTCAAAATGTTGGGAGGTATGTACTTATTATTAGATATGTCTTTGCACTGAATGGTGCCGATACATGCAGCGATATGGGGGTTACAGGTAGGCAGCAAATACCAGCATTGACATTCACGCAGAGCAAGGAGGTGGCTCTGTTAGGTAATCTGTGTGGGGCCCAATATTTTCTAATGGCGGCCCTAACTATCTAGCAGGGCATTTCACTTTGCTTTGGAAAGTGTTTGTCTTTCTGTGATAGGCAGGAAGACTTGTGTGTCTGTGACAGGAAGCAAAGGGATTGCTCTATTCTAAGGCAAAGAAAGAAAGAAAAGTCAGATTGGCCCTTAACGGTCTTAATCATTCCCTAATATATTCAGAACTAAAGGTAAAAATGGTTTGCTTTACATACACTTTACAGTACATGCCACTTGTGTCAGTACCTGACAATGTCTTGATATTGTTTCCTGCACTGCAGTACTGCTGGACTGAAAGGGTAAGGTCTCTGAACCAGTTAGGAATCTTTGCATGGTACTGAGAGGCTAAAGGTTCACTGTAGGCCTCAGGTCAATGCTAATTTGTCATAGACATTTCTGTCACAAAACAGGTTCTCGTGGAAGATAACAAAAAAAGTGCTTGAATGTTTTATGGTCTGTACATATATCCTATTTAAATGTACTGACCAACTTTCCTAACAAATCATAATTAACTTAAAAGTGGTAGAAAAGCCTAAGGACCCTTTTACACGGGCGCCTCTCTCTGCTGATTCCCGCTGAGCAGGTGGATGACAGATCCGTGTCTGCTCCGCTATGAAAAGAAGAAACAGGCACAGTGCCACTCTCCTCGATGGGGTAATCGGATGGAAATGGACCATCTTTTCATTTTCATCCTATCCAATCTGCCAGATGGATGGCGAATAGGACCACCATCCATCTGTTTTTTGCAGACAGGATTGGATCGGATGCTAGCATCCGCTGCCCCATAGCAGAGACTGGAAGGTCCGATCAGGTCTACCTGAAAAGCTGAAAGGTGGACCTGATCAGATCGCCTGTGTAAAAGGGGCCTAACACTAACTATTCTTACCTAAAACAGAAACAACTGTGTAGGAGGCTTAAAACTGGGTGAGGAACAGCCAAACTCTGCTACTAATGTGAAGTTGTGGAAGACAGTTTCATGTCAAAGGTCATACACCATGGCAAGACTGAGCACAGCACCAAGACACAAGGTAGTTATACTACATTAGTAAGGTCTCTTACAGGCAAAGATTTCAAAGCAGACTGGAATTTCAAGATGTGCTGTTCAAGATCTTGAAGATGGACAAAGAAACAGGCAACACTGAGGGCCGTAGATAAAAATAAGATAAAAGGTCCTGCGAGCCTCCACTATCCCAGTGCCTAATTAATACCACAAATCAGCTGCAGGCGTTACACACGTCTCATAAATTCGTACAAATACAAATTAATTAGATATATACGCTGCACTTTAAATGTACTACACAATAAATCTGGTGAAAACCAAAGTGCGTAACATAAAAAATAATAATATAATAATAAATCAAATGCAAATAATATAATCAGTAAATCAGTAAACAACAATCATATAAGTGACAGTGCCTAACAAATATATATAAATACATATATAAATGAATAAATGAATTAAGTACTTCTGTGCAACCAAGTGGTTAACAAAATTATCATTCATGATTGTGTCCAGTGGGTCATGAAAACCAGCAATGATCCCACTTCCACTGAACACAAAGTGCTACTGTGCATAAAAGTGACTTCCAGTAATAACAACAATAATCACACTTTAGCTGAGTTCAAAAAATGTGCTCCAGTGCTTAAATGTGACTTCCAGCTATGACACTGTGAACGTGCTCAAATGTCCATGTGATAAAGATTGCTGTGTTGGTGCTGCAGACCATGCAATAGTATCTTTATTCCGGTGTCCCCCCTAGGTATTGAATGCTCACCTCAGAACCTGTGACTCAGCAATTATGCTCAGTCAATACACGCTTGTGAACCACCTCTGGGCTCTATACTGATGCCAGAATCCTGGACTCTTCAATGCAGTGTCTCGGGGATACAAGGAATAAGAAAACTCGATAGCCCAATATAGTTTTAAAAGGTTTATTAGACAAAGCAAAAAAACGCCCATATGGGGTACTCACATATACCAGGTGCGCCAGTGCACCACTCTATGTCAAGCGTGAAGCTAATATACCGGACTGGTATCGGGATGGTATGCGCTTCCTCCTAGACAAGTGACCTGTCTGTCGTACCGTCCTGGCCCCTCCCCAACGCGCGTCGATACCGGGATGACGTATCTTCCTTAGGGGGACCGTAGATGCAGTGTTAGGCCAAGGAAACTTAATGCAGCAGATGAAAGACATATCATGCTTCAACTTCGGAAGATGTCCAACTGGTGGAAACCAGTGGGACCCAGGTGCACCCATCTACTGTCTGGAGAAGTCTGACCAGAAGTGGTCCTCATGTAAGAATTGCAGCGAAAAATCCATAATTACATCGAGGAAACAAGGCTAAGTGACTCAACTATGTATGAAAACATAGGAACTGGTGTGCAGAAAAATGGCAAAATGTGCTCTGGACTGATGAGTCAACATTTGAAATATTTGACTGTAGCAGGAGGCAGTTTGTTCGCCGTAGGGTTGGAGAGCAGTACAATTATAAGTGTCTTCAGACAACAGTGGAGCATTGTGGCGGTTCACTGCAAATCTAGGGGGTGCATTTCTGCAAATGGAGTTGGAGATTTGGTTAGGATCAATGGGGTCCTCAAGGCTGAGAAATACAGACAAATTCTTAATGATCATGCCATATCATTTGGGAGGTTTGTGTTGGTTGCAAATGTATTCTGCAGCAGGACAATACCCCCAAACATACAACCAATGTCATTAACCAGCCTATAACAACATGACGGCCAAACGGGACCTTCTGCGATCTGGGTGGACATCATGTGGTGCTGCGGCATGATCTGTCGCCGGCTGTGTTCTATGGCTGATCAGTGTACTAGCCCCTTGCCGGTTCCATGTGACCCTTGTGACCAATCACAGCAGATCACGTGACAATTTTAAACAAAGGATGGCTTCCTTTCAGGCCATCCATTTCATATAATTGTGCTGCTAGCTGTGATTGGTCACAGTGATCACATTGTACAGACAGGACCAATCAGCCCACCTGTACTATGTGATTAGCTGTGGCCAATCACAGCTAATCACAACAAAACACAGTGAATGAATCAGTTTCATTCAGTAAAAATGGTTGCCTATACCAGTGAAATCCACTGGTATAAACAACCATAATGTATATAAAAAAAAAATCCAGATCATATCCCCAGAGTAGTACAATGTTACTATGGTAACATTGTATTGCTCTGGTCACAAAGTGTAAAATAAATAAATAAAAAAAATATACAATTGAAAAAAAATTATATATATATATATATATATATATATATATATATATATATATATATATATATATATATATATATATACACACACATTTTTTTTTTACATACTGTCACCAGTCAGTGTCCCTGATTACTGCCACACCTGTTTTATGAAAATACGGTACTGCACTGGTACTAGTATGTAAAAAAAAAAAATTTGAGAAACTTTTTTTTTAAATTTCTTCATTTTCCAAAAAATTGTGACAAAAAAACTATAACTTCAAAAAACTCGCCATGCCTCTTACTAAATACCTTGCACTTTGTACTGTCCTGGTGGAGGATTGATTGATTTATATATATATATATATATATATATATATATATATATATATATATATACACCATGGTTTGTGGATTCTATAACTTTCCTACAGACTAAATAATATACAGTGGAACCTTGGATTACGAGCATAATCCGTTCCAGAAGAATGCTTGTAATCCAAAGCAAGTAATCCGAGTATTTCCAAGTGCATCCGAACGGCTCCGAGTGTCACCAGTAAACTTATGAAGAATGATTATTATTTGTCAAATTTTATGACGAAATTTTATGATGTTGATTAAATACCACTAAAAGAAAGCACTATTTGTGTGAAAAAAATTGTAAAAATGTCATATGGGTAAAGTGTAGCATGACTGCACAATTGTCAATCAAAGTGCGACAGCGCTGAAAGCTGAAATTGGCCTGGGCAGGAAGGGGGTAAACGTGCCCGTAACTGAAGTGGTTAAGAACACTCTTCAGTATAAAGAAGCACAAGGAGTCCTGGAAGTGATGGTTTGGCCCCCACAGAGCCCTGATTTCAACATAAATGAGTCTGTCTGGGATTACATGAAGAGAGAGAAGGATTTGAGGCAGCCTACATCCACAGAAGATGTGTTGTTAGTTCTCCAAGATGTTTGGAACAACCTACCTGCTAAGTGTACTTAGAAGAATTGATGCTGTTTTGAAGGCAAAGGGTAATCACACCAATTATTGATTTGATAGGATTTCTTATCTGTGCATTTACTTTCAATTTTGTTACTGAAAAAAAATAAACTATTAACACTTCTATTTCTGAAAGCATTCCTAATTTACAGCACTTTATCACAGTACTGTATGTGTGAATGTTATTAACTGCTTGCCGAGCAGCCGCTGCAATTTTACTGCGGCAGAATGGCACGGCTGAGCAAAACGACGTTACCTTACGTTGCTTCGCCTTTTGGCCACTAGGGGCGTGCATGACAGCCGGGCACCCGCGATCGCTCGTGACAGAGCGAGAACTGGGATCTGTGTGTGTAAACACACAAATCCAAGGTTCTTTCAGGGGAGTAGAGACAGATTGTGTGTTCATACTAAGTATGAACACCGATCTATCTCTCCTAGACAGTCCCACCCCCCCCCTACAGTTAGAACACACCTAGGGAACACAGTTAACCCCTTGATCGCCCCCTACGGGTAACCCCTTCCCTGTCAGTAACATTGATACAGTAATCAGTGCATTTTTATAGCAATGATAGCTGTATAATTGTCAAAGGTCCCAAAAATGTGTCAAAAGTGTCCAATTTGTCTGCCGCAATATGTCAGTCCCAATAAAAATCGCAGATCGCCGCCATTACTAGTAAAAAAAATAATAATAATAAAAATGCCATAAATCTATCCCCTATTTTGTAGACGCTATAACTTTTGCGCAAACCAATCAATATACGCTTATTGCGTTTTTTTTACCAAAAATATGTAGAAGAATACATATCGGCCTAAACTGAGGAAAAAATTATTTTTTTTTAAAAAAAATGTGGGATATTTATTATAGCAAAAAGTAAAAGATATTGTGTTTTTTTTTTCAAAATTGTCGCTCTTCGTTTGTTTATAATGAAAAAAATAAAAACCGCAGAGGTGATCAACTACCACCAAAAGAAAGCTCTATTTGTGGGAAATAAAGGACGTCAATTTTGTTGGGGTACAGCGTCGCACAGCCGCGCAATTGTCAGTAAAAGCTACGCAGTGCCGAATCGCAAAAAATGAGCAGCCAAATCTTCCGGGGCTGAAGTGGTTAATTCTGTTTAAATCTATTCAAAACTCGCGCTGAAGTACTAAATCAAAATAAAAATGAAAATAAGTCTGCAGCCACTGTGCAAAGGTGCTACAACCTTAAAAGTGATAGAAAGTATAAAACAGCGCTGGCAGCCTATATTATACAATACATATCCTGGTGATTAGTGCCATATACAGCAATGTCATTGTGACATACAAAATCAAAATACAACAAAATTATAAATAATATAATATGCACAAATCTGTAAAGTGCTTGGTGCTTCTATAAAAAAGTGCAATGGTGATCCAAAACTTTGCAAAATGTGACTCCCCCTTCGGTGACTCCACTCACCAGAAACAATAGACCCTTAGCTTCGCAGTCTCGGATCAAAAAAGGCAGTAATCTATTGATCTGGGGATATGTAGGATGGTTCCTCAACAAACTCTTCCAAAAGGGTGCTTTACGACAAAAAGGATATGCCACACTCCATAGATGGGAAAATAGGGAAAAAACTCATAATGAAATACCGATTAACATAAATTATCAAGCGCATTACAAGCGCCACTTACAGGATATTTGGCAAAGACAGGCATCAGTAAAAAACATCCGAGTTTGCTGCTGTATGGCGTGCGTTCCACGGAGGCGGAAATTGCGTCAATGGTTAGCATAAACCGGAAGTACGTCAACGCGTTTCGCCCCTACTCCAGGGCGTCATCAAAGGACATCACTTCCGGTTCCATTGCAATCTATTAACACCCGAGGGAGGATCACTCGGTAAGTGACATGTGTGGTCCCACAAGTGATACATTTTTTTATTTCAAAAGACCTGCCCTGAGAGTAGGAACTAAGGAAAACTACCCACTTTAGTTCCTACTCTCAGGGTAGGTCTTTTGAAATAAAAAAATGTATCACTTGTGGGACCACACATGTCACTTACCTTTTGTCCTGTCCCTGCGGTCTCCAGTATGTGGGGAGGACCACAAGGAAATTGGGGATAAGGCTCAGGGAGCATGTTAATAGAATCAAAATGGGCTATAAGCATCACAGTATGTCCAATCATTTCAGATTGTTCCATAATAGGGACCCAAGGGGCCTTACATTCTGTGGGATAGATAGGGTCGAGGAGCATTGGAGAGGATCCAATCTCAAGAGAGCTATCTCACAGAATGAGACCCAATGGATCCATAGCCTTCGAACTTTGAGTCCTCACGGCCTCAACATTGAGTTGGATCTCAATTGCTTCTTGTCCAACGGGTAATATTATTTGAGAGGTGCTCTTTTTTTTTTTATAAATGGATTGTCTAGAGAGATATATTTTTATTTTTATATTTCTTTTCATTTATTTTTTATTTTCACTTTTAATTTTATTTTTATTTTATTTTTATTGTTATTTTTAATTTAATTAAATTTTAATTTTAATTTTTTATTTTATTTATTTTCATTTTTTATTATTTGTTTTTGTATTTCTTATTTTCATTTTTTTCCAAATTGTTTATATTTAAGTAATTTTTAATCATGTATTGGAAATCTTTTGTAAAATGTCTATCGCATCATGTGATTTATTGTAGTATTCTAGCCAAATAAGCAAGTTTTTGTCATTTTGGCTTCTGTTTATATTAAAGTTTTTTTTTATATATATTTGACAACAGGAAATGATGTTAGAGGAGGAAGTTGGTGTTTGTTCACACCGATCGTATTTGGTCGCTTTGTCCTCCCCAGAGGGAGGAGTGATCTTCCCTCGGGTATCGATAGATTGCAATGGAACTGGAAGTGATGTCCTTTGATGACGCCCTGGAGGAGGGGCGAAACACGTCGACGCACTTCCGGTTTATGCTAACCGTTGACGTAATTTCCGGCTCCAAATATCCTGTAAGTGGCGCTTGTAATGTGCTTGATAATTTATGTTAAGCGGTATTTCACTATGGGTTTTTTCTCTATTTTCCCATCTATGGAGTGTAGCATATCCTTTCTGTCGTAAAGCACCCTATTGGAAGAGTTTGTTGAGGAACCATCCTACAATAGATCACTGCCTTTTTTGATCCCACACTGCGAAGCTGAGGGTTTATTGTTTCTGGTGAGTGGGGTCACCGAAGGGGGAGCCACCTCACATTTTGCAAAATTTTGAACCACCATTGCACTTTTTTATAGAAGCACCAAGCACTTTATAGATTTGTGCATATTATATTATATATAATTTTGTTGTATTTTGATTTTGTATGTCACAAACACATTGATGTATAAGGCACTAATCACCAGAATGTGTATTGTATAATATAGGCTGCCAGCGCTGTTTTATACTTTCTATCATGGTTAATTCTGCTTGGCATAATTTTTATTTTTTTTAAATATTGAAAGCAAATTGACATTGGCAGAATCTATCTACAAAACAATTTGTGAAATTATTTTTACCTCTGTCAAAATATAGTAAAAATCAGTGGAGACATTGCCCACAGCAGCTTTATAAATAGGTAAAACTGTCCAAATCAATATTTTGATATTTAGGAAAAAATAACAAAATTTCACTTTTTATAAACAGATATCAGAAAAATGCTGACTATGACCCTAAGAACACCATCCCTACAGTCAAGCACAGGGGTGGAAACAATATGCTTTGGGGCTGTTTCTCTGCTAAAGGTACAGAGGCCAATGGACGGTGTCATGTATTGTAAAATCTTGGATAAGAGCCTTCTTCTCTCAGCCAGAACACTGAAGATGGGTCGTGGATGCGTCTTCCAGCATGACAATGACCCAAAACATATCGCCAAGGCAACAAAGGGTGGCTCAAGGGATGAGTCTTCCAGCATGACAATGACCCAAAACATACTGCCATAACAACAAAAGAGTGGCTCAAGAAAAAGCACATTAAGGTCATGTAGTGGCCTAGTCAGTCTCCAGACCTTAATCCTATAGAAAATGTATGAAGGAAGCTGAAACTTTGAGTTGCAAGAGACAGCCAAGAAGCCTTAAAAATGTAGAGAATATCTGTAAAGAAGAGTAGACCAAAATCCCTCCTGGGATGTGTGCAAACCTGGTCACCAACTAAAAGAAGCATCTTGCCTCTATGCTTGCCAACAAGGGTTTCTCCACCAAGTACGATGTTTTGCTTGGGGATCAAATACTTATTTTACACACTGAACTTCAACTTAATTTATAGCATTTATTTTATGTGTTTTTTCAGGATTTTTGGTTGATATTCTGTCTCTATCATCTAAAATACACCTATGATAAAAATTATAGACCCTTCATTTCTTTGTAAGTAGGCAAACTTACAAAATCTGCAGGGGATCACATAATTATTTCCCCCACTGTATGTTATAATTTTAGACTTAAAGACAAAGAAAAGAGGGGTGGGTTACAACAGTAACATCTACCCTAAAAAAACAGATAATTTAAGTGGCATTCATATCTATTTTTTCTCTTAAATAATCTTTATTAACAATTCTTAATTTACATACACCATATTAAAACATCTGCAGGTTCGTGTGGACATACTCCACTAGTAAAGGGACATGCTTCATATGGTACACTAAGGCGACCGGGAGCTGTTTTTCCCCCAACCCTCCCTCCCTTCCCTTACCCTCCCCCTACCCTGAGCCATATCCTTCCTTTTATTCCTGACACCCTACGCTTATTAACCACGGGTTCCACATCTTTTCAAACTTTTTAAGGTTCCCTCTTCTAATATATAGGGCTCTCTCCTTCCATATTACCTCATTTATTGTTTTAACACAGATTTAAAACAGATAATTTAAGTGGCATTCATATCTATACTGATGCAACTTCTGTGACATAACATAGAGGTCTATGGGACAAAGTTGCACTGAGAGCCACACAAAAGTAGTGCAGAAACTATATTTTTATTGGCTGTGACTTGAGTCATGGCAATTAAGATGCATCCACTGAAATACATGGGCTGCAACCTGGCATGTGACTTCAAAGTCCAAAGGGCTTAGGGTATTGCCAAAAAAAGTATCATCTCAGGTCCCTAGAAAATCTCCTGCCCCGAGCCCACCCAGCCTTGGACATCATCTGCAGATTCATGTTTATCTTTTAGTAATTTGAAGTTTGTAGTTACGTTGGAGGAGAAAAATCCACCGTCATAAGAAAAAAATAAGGAAGGGGGAGAGGGGTGAGTGAGATTTAACTTCCATATCCTGAGCTGTACATTCCCCATCACTTTGTTCTGTATTCTGCACTATGCATTCCCTATTCTTCACCACCTTATTCTGTATTACTGTGATGTACTGTATGTTCCATATTTCGTGCCACCTTTTTCCATATTCTTTCCTGCGTTTTCCTTTTTCCACACCACTTTATTCTATATTCTGCACTATACCCCCTTGTTCTACACGAACTTCCTCCATATTCTGTGTTGTATGTTTCCCATTCTCCGCTGCTTTATATATATATATATATATAATTAGATATTTTCATTATATATATATATATATATATACGGTATATATAAATATATATATATATATATATATATATATATATATATATTTATATATATATATATATTTATATATATATTTATTTATTTATTTTTCTATTATATATTTTCCTTATTCCACACCACCTTATTCATATTCTGCATTGTGCTCTTCCTGTTTACATACTTACTAAGTTAATTTGAACTCTGCACTGTATGCTCCCTATTTCACACCGCCTTATTCCCTCTTCTGCACTGTGCATATGCTACCTATTCAGCACTGCCTTATTCTGTATTCTGCACTGTAATTCCACATTCCTCACTGCCTTATTCCATATTATGCACTGTACATGCACTATTCCACAATGCCTTATTTTGTATTCTGCATTCTATGTTATTATTCCTTATCGCTATACTCCCTATTCTGCATATACCCTAATCAACACAGCCTTATTCCGTATTCTGCACTGTGCATTGCCTATTCTGACCACTGCACATTTTATACTCCTTATTTAGGTGTTTATTGTCTCAACAGTTGCTTATTCTAGTGCCTACATTTTATTAAACTTCTTCTTTAAAGTGATTGAAAAGTAGTTTGTTTTAAACATCAAACATGTCATACTTGAATGAATGAATGAGTGACTTGTATAGCGCTACCTATGCGAACTGAATTGCCTCAGGGCGCTTTTTGCTGCCGGTGTCCATCTGCAGTATAGCGCGGTCCTTTGCGGGGTCCTGACACGCTTACTTACAGTGCCTTGAAAAAGTACTCATACCCCTTGAAATTTTCCACATTTTGTCATGTTACAACCAAAAACATAAATGTATTTTATTGAGATTTTATGTGATTGACCAACACAAAGTGACACATAATTGTGATGTGGAAGGAAAATGATAGATGGTTTTCAACATTTTTTACAAATAAATAGTTGAAAGATGTAGCGTGCATTTGGATTCAGCTCCCTTTACTCTGATACCCTAACTAAAATCTAGTGGAACCAATTGCCTTCAGAAGTCACCTAATTAGTAAATAGAGGCCACATGTGTGTAATTTAATCTCAGTATAAATACAGCTGTTCTGTGAAGCCCTCAGCGGTCTGTAAAAGAACCTCAGTGAACAAACAGCATCATGAAGGCCAAGAAACACACCAGACAGGTCAGGGATAAAGGTTGTGAAGAAGTTTAAAGCTTTGAACATCTCACGGAGCACTGTTCAATCCATCATCAGAAAATGGAAAAAGTATGGCACAACTTCAAACCTACCAAAAATGGCCATCCACCTAAACTGACAGGCCGAGCATGGAGAGCATTAATCAGAGAAGCAGCCAAGAGGCCCATGGTAACTCTTGGGGAGCTGCAGAGATCCACAGCTCAGGTGGGAGAATCTGTCCACAGGACAACTATTATGCCCCGTACACACGGTCGGATTTTCCAATGGAAAATGTCCGATCGGAGCGTGTTGTCGGAAATTCCGACCGTGTGTGGGCTCCATCGGACATTTTCCATCTGATTTTCCGACACACAAAGTTGGAGAGCAGGAGATAAAATTTTCCGACAACAAAATCCGGTGTCGGAAATTCCGATCGTGTGTACACAAATCTGACGGACAAAGTGCCACGCATGCTCAGAATAAATAAAGAGATGAAAGCTATTGGCCACTGCCCCGTTTATAGTCCCGACGTACGTGTTTTACATCACCGCGTTTAGAACGATCGGATTTTCCGACAACTTTGTGTGACCGTGTGTATGCAAGACAAGTTTGAGCCAACATCCGTCGGAAAAAATCCTAGGATTTTGTTGTCGGAATGTCCGAACAAAGTCCGACTGTGTGTACGGGGCATTAGTCGTGCACTCCACAAATCTGACCTTTATGGAAGAGTGGCAAGAAGAAAGCCACTGTTGAAGGAAAACCATAAGAAGTTCTGCTTGCAGTTTGTGAGAAGCCATGTGGGGGACACAGCAAACATGTAGAAGAAGCTGCTCTGGTCAGATGAGACCAAAATTTTACTTTCTGGCATAAAAGCAAATTACTATGTGTGGCGGAAAACTAACACTGCACCTCACCCTGAACACACTATCCCCACCGTGAAACATGGTGGTGGCAGCATCATGTTGTGGGGTTAATTTTCTTCAATAGGGACAGGGAAGCTGGTCAAAGGGTATGGGAAGATGGATGGAGCCAAATACAGGGCAATCTTAGAAGAAAACCTGTTGGACTCTGCAAAAGACTTGAGACGGGGCAGAGGTTCAACTTCAACGACACTAAACATACAGCCAGAGCTACAATGGAATGGTTTAGATCAAAACATATTCATGTGTTATAATGGTCCAGTCAAAGTACAGACCTAAATTCAATTGAGACTCTGTGGCAATACTTGAAAATTGCTGTTCACAGACGCTCTCCATCCAATCTGACAGAGCTTGAGCTATTTTGCAAAGAAAAATGGGCAAAAATGTCACTCTCTAGATGTGCAAAGCTGGTAGAGACATCCCCAAAAAGACTTGCAGCTTCCTATGATGGCACACTTGCAACTCGGTCTTGCCCCCCTGCTTCTTCATCAATGAATTTGATTGACAGCAGCAGGTGCCAATAGCTCCTGCTGCTCTCATCGAGCCCAGAGAGGAAGGAGAGAGAGAGCAGCTCTGCTGCATTTGGACACAGCGCTGGATCGAGATTGGGCTCAGTTAAGTATTTGGTGGGGCTGGGGGGAAGCTGACAATAGAAGGTTTTTATTTACCTTAATGCAGAGAATGCATCAAGGTAAAAAATACCTTCAGCTTTTAAAACCACTTTAAGGTAGGATTTGGATGCAGAAAAGCATATTAAATAGAAAAGTCATTTTTTTTAAGTGAGCTTTTGTGCTGAGGTTTATTGTGTCCTGAAGAGTATTTTGTAAGTACAAGGATTGTGGCATACATCATTGTCCCTTAAACCAATGTTTCTCAACCTTTGTTCAGTAATGACATGCTTTAAAATTCTGCACAATCTAAGGCACCCCATTCTAAAATGTAACCAACTAAACTATTTTATAATATTATGTTCTATACAACATTCACACACGAAGGACACCCAACGGTAAAGGTGATTTATTCTTCCAAAGCAAACACACCTTTGCACACTGGTGCTGACTAGTATGCCAATGTTTCTCTTCTTTCTCAGTCTCTCTCCCTCACTCAGCTGATGTAACCCCAGTGCTGATGAAGAGGGGCAGGGGTAGGACAAATTAGGATGCTGTGCAAATGCCCGATGTCCACCTTATCAACCGATGTCATTGGTTTTGAGGATGCCAGTGGGTAGAAAGTTGTAATGGTGCACAATGAAAATCTGTGGCTTTGTGTAACTAAAAGGCAACCCTGATCCACCCGCTGGCTTGTATACAATTTTTGGGCAATTTAAATGACCAGACCATTTTTTTGCGATACGGAACTGCGTTATTTTAACTGACAATTGCACGGCCGTGCAACGCTGTACCCAAATAAAATTGATGTCCTTTTTTTCCCACAAATAGAGCTTTCTTTTGGTGGTATTTGATCATCTCTGTGTGTTTTATATTTGTTAGAAACAAAAAAAGAGTGACAATTTTGAAAAAAAATATTCAATAATAAAATGTATAAAATCAAATTTCTTCATCAATTTAGGCCAATATGTGTTTAGTTACATATTTTTGGTAAAAAAAATCCCAATAAGCGTATATTGATTGGTTTGCGCAAAAGTTATAGCGTCTACAAACGATGGGATATTTTTATTGAATTTTTATTTTTTTATTTTTTTACTAGTAATGGCGGCGATCAGTGATTTTTAGCAGGCCTGCGACATTGCGTAATTACATATTTTTGGTAAAAAAAATCCCAATAAGCGTATATTGATTGGTTTGCGCAAAAGTTATAGCGTCTACAAACGATGGGATATTTTTATAGAATTTTTATTTATTTATTTTTTTACTAGTAATGGCGGCGATCAGCGATTTTTAGCAGGCCTGCGACATTGCGGCAGACAAATTGGACACCTGACACTTTTTTGGGGACCAGTGACATTAATACAATGATCAGTACTAAAAATATGCACTGTACTAATGACACTGGCAGGGAAGGGGAATAACATCAGGGGCGATCAAAGGGTTAAGTGTGTCCTTAGGGGGTGCTTTCTTACTGTGTGGGGGTTGCTCTGACTGAGTGAAGACAGAGATCGGTGTTCCTGCTCAGCAGGAACAAAAGATCTCCATCTTCTTCCGTCAGAACTGCGATCTGACTTTTTTACATAGCGTCTATTGCACTAAATGACGTACAGGTACGTGGTTTTGCGCAATATAGCCGACCTGCCGCAGTAAATATGTGGTAGGCAGTTAGCAAGTGGTTAAGGTGTTTTGCCAAGGCACCCCTGATATGCACAGTCTGGTCATGGCCACCATTTGCAGCAGCGTGCTACATGCACCCCAGAGTAGCTTTTGCTCAGTGTGCCGCAGGTCTGTTTGCTATGTTGTCCACAACTCCCCAACAATTTTAATTAAGTTTTTTTATAAGGTAGGCCATATTAATCCCTGCATAATATGTTCTTTGTTCTTTAGTAAATGGATTGGTAAGGCGGGGCAGTGTTGGGGCGGTGCTTTGGAGGCAGGACTGGAGAGTACCGATCGTTCTACCGAAACTATAAAAAAAAAAAAATGGACTAAAAAATCACAACCTGATAAGATGTTGTGTAACTTTTATTTTTTTTAAATCTCTCTGGAAATTTACCTTGATGCTCATCTTTTCAAATCATACATTAGTTCAGTATCAAAACAGCAGTACTCAGTTTCTTGATCTATGTTTTTTCTATCTACAAATGTGAAATAAGACGCCTTTGATCTGGCCATCACTGCTTAAATTATGCGCCCTGTTTGAAGTAACACAACATACACTGGTGAGAAAGTGGGAGGCATAATGATGGAAGGCGTTGTTCCATGACCTAAACTCCGATTATATTCTAGAAATAGTCTGTAGACCATAAAGTGTGGTGGCTGCAAGTTACAGTTCAGGCTCTCTGAAGAGTGGCTTGCATTGTGCATATTGTCTACAGTACAATAAACATGCTTGTTCTCCTCTGTACAGGCACACCACTGGTTCCCTCAGTTACTGTGAAACAGTGTTATATACAATACAATCCTGTATCCCGTTTCAATGCTTCTGGATAACCACACCTTGTCTTCTGTGCTGTCCTGCATTTGAAGGGGCACTAGTTACCTATACAAGCGCCTTGTCTACTTAGCTGTAATGCATTTAAAGGGATATTGGTTATTGTAAAAATCAGAACCCTGTCTCCTGCACTGTCATATGCAAGAAGAGTCCCCCAATATATAATGGGATTATGTCAGCCCAGAGTATAGAAAAAGTAGAACCATGTTTAATGAAAAAATATTACAAATTAAAATTTTTATTAGTATAGGATTAAAAAGCGGACATTCATGAAGAAAAGACTGGTGTGCAATTAAAAAGAACCATAGGTACATAACAGCAATACATATAATGGCATGATGGTGGTTGCCTTATACCGCTAATCAAAAGCTGCTACATGCAGTAGAACCCCACTTGTCTGTCATGCACATCAGCATCAGTATATTTGCACTTTGTCTTTGCTGGTATTCATTTAAAGGGGCATCAGCTACTGTATATTAGCGCCCTGTTTCCTGCACTACGGTGCATTTAACCACTTCAGCCCCAGAGGATTTGGCTGCAGAATGACTGGGCCATTTTTTGCGATTCGGCACTGCGTCGCTTATATTTTTTAACTTTTTGCTGTAATAAATATCCCCCAAAAATATATAAAAAAACATTTTTTTTCCTCAGTTTAGGCTGATATGTATTCTTCTGCATATTTTTGGTAAAAAAATTGCAATAAGCTTATATTGATTGGTTTGCGCAAAATTTATAGCGTCTACAAAATAGGGGATAGTTTTATGGCATTTTTATTATTTATTTATTTTTTATTAGTAATGGCGGCGATCTGCGATTTTTATCGTGACTGCGACATTATGGCGGACACATCGGACATTTTTGACACTATTTTGGGACCATTGTCATTTATGCAGCATTCAGTGCGATAAAAATGCATTGATTACTGTGTATATGACACTGGCAGTGAAGGGGTTAACCACTAGGGAGGCGGTGAAGGAGTTAAGTGTTTCCTAGGGAGTGATTCTAACCATGAGGGGGCTGGGCTTGAACACACAGGACAGTGATCGCTGCTCTCGATGACAGAGAGCAGTAGATCACTGTTGTGTCACTAGGCAGAACGGGGAATGCTTTGTTTCTCCCCATTCTACCTCTCCGTGACACGATCGCCGGGAGACCGGCGGACATCGAGTTCGCAGGACCCCCGGGCGCGATTACGGAGCACGCGACGGGGCGCACGCGTGCCAGCACGGCGGGAAATTCAAAGGGACGTACAGGTACGCCCATTTGCCCAGCCGTGCCATTCTGCCAACGTAAATATACAAGCGGCGGTCAGCAAGCGGATAAACTAGGGGTGTCCAACCTTTTGACCTTCCTGGGCAGCACTGGAAGAAGAGGAATTGCCTTGGGCCACACATAAATGACATTAGCAGTAAGGAGAGCAAGATAAAAAGATATACAGTATCTGATGGCCCTTCAATTACATGGCAACCCCAGAGACAAAGTGCCAATATAAAGTAGTCGATGTTCCTTTAACCGATTGCCGACCGCCGCATGTACATTTACTTCGGCAGAATGGCTTGGCTGGGCAAATGGGCGTACCTATATATCTCTTTGAATTAACAGCCGTGTCGGCGCGGGCGCTCCACCCTCGCGTGCTCCGTGATCATGCCCGCGTACTCGATTTCCGCCAGTCTCCTGGCGATCGTGTCACAAGGAGGTATAACGGGGAGATGCTTTTGTAAACAAAGCATTCCCCGTTCTGCCTAGTGACAGGACAGTAATATTCTGCTCTCTGTCATCGAGATCAGCGATCACTGTCCTGTGTGTGCAAGCCCAGCCCCCTCACAGTTAAAAATCACTCCCTAGGACACACTTAACCCCTTCACTGCCCCCTAGTGGTTAACCCCTTCACTGCCAATGTCATTTACACAGTAATCAATGCATTTTAATCGCACTGATTGCTGTATAAATGACAATGGTCCCAAAATAGTGTAAAAAATGTCCGATGTGTCCGCCATAAAAAAAAAAAAAAAATTTTATATATTTTTGGGGGATATTTATTACAGCAAAAAGTAAAAAATGTTTTGTTTTTTTTCAAAATTGACGCTCTTTTTTTGTTTATAGCGCAATAAATAAAAATCGCAGAGATTATCTAATACCACCAAAAGAAAGCTCTATTTGTGGGAAAAAAAGGACATCAATTTTGTTTGGGTACAACGTCGCACGGCTGCGCAACTGTCAGTTAAAGCGACGCAGTGCCGAATCGCAAAAAATGGCCCGGTCATTTTGCAGCCAAATCCTCCAGGGCTGAAGTGGTTAAAGCATGGAATGGGTCCCTTTAAGCAATGGACCAATTACTTCTAAAAAAATAAAATATGATTTACAATGTCCTGAAATCTGTGTCAAAACTAATAACAGGTACATACCGTATATACTCGAGTATAAGTCGAGTTTTTCAGCACTTTTTTTGTGCTGAAAGTGCCCCCCTCGACTTATACTCGAGTCAAGCACTTTTCTGCAGCAAAAAATTTCATTTTCCAAACCGAATTTGGGGCCCCGTATCTCAGGGCCACTTTGTGCTAGGAACCCCAAATATGGTGTGCAAACCCAGTGGAACTGGTACCATAACATATCCAAAGCTGGGGTTCCTAGCAGTAGGTGGCCCCGAGATACGGGGCCACAAATTCGGTTCGGAATATGTCATTCTCTGCTGCAGAAAAGTGCTTGACATTTTCTGAACCGATTTTTGGGGCCCTGTATCTCGGGGACACTTGGTGCTAGAAACCCCAGCTTTGGATATTTTATGGTGCTAGTTCCACTGAGTTTGCACACCAAATTTGGGGTTCCTAACACTAAGTGGCCCCGAGATACGGGGCCCCAAATTCGGTCAACTGTCTCCACTGCAGCAATGTAATTTCGGGACCATTTGGGTTCAGAGACCCCAAATTTTGGCTGCAGCTAGGGGGCATCTAGGAACCCTTAACTACCGAGTTTGAAGTTCGGGGGACCTATGGCTGCAAATGGGCACAGTGAGGCATGCAAATGGGCACAGTCAGGCTGCAAATGGGCATTGTTGACCCTCTTTTCCACTTACAGTAGCTGCGCATTTCTCACCCTCGTCTTATACTCGGGTCACTAAGTTTCTCCCATTTTTTTGTGGTAAATTAGGGCCTCGACTTATACTCCGAACGACTTATACTCGAGTATATACGGTAACTAGAACTGATTTATTAAACTGTAGCTGGATCACCAGTCCCAGATTTTAGCATCTTTTTCTTTATTTACTCCAGAAAATAGACATCTGAGTGGCAAAACAGAAGTATTCCATGTATATTTGTAAGCACTGACCTGTAACATATACCTGGCAGCTCCGCATCCACGATATCGTCTTCTAGTGGACAGCAGGGAAACTTCAATGATCTTCTCTTTTGATTTACTGTGAAACACAAAATTCAATTTAAAGTCCAAAGTAAAAAAATATATATATAAAGTACATACTCTAGCTAAAAGAACATTACAGAGATGTTTCAGTATGGAAAACAATTGCTACAGTAAAACCTAGCAGCGAATCCACTCACAGGTATAAAATATAAAAAAAATATATTTTTAAAATTTCTTCTTCGCCTCTGGAATGCCTTCTGTATGATCCTAATCGTGACAAATTGGTCAGTACATTCTATAACCCATTTTTTTTTTTTAAATGAAGGGTTAGACCATTTATAGGTTTTATTGCTGTTTGTATCTACATTGGAATGGTTTCCCCTCACTTTATGGGTCTCACCATAAAAAATATATCTTCTCTCAAACAGAGAAAGATGCACGCAAATCAAAATTCAGCCAGCTTAGCAGTCAGTTCGATCTGTGTGTACCCAGCTTAACTATCACTAGTCGTAATTCTAACTAATCACTAAAGCCCCGTACACACAGGCAGAATGTCAGGAGACATTTGCTGGTTAAAAAAAAAAACAAAACAGGCCAACATTCTGCCTGCGTGTATGTCAGTCTGTCGTTCGGCTGGCTTCTGTCGGACGTGCATGCTGGAAAACCAGCAGCCGACCGACTCCCGATTAGCGCTCTCAGCCAAAGGCAGAGAGCACTAATCAGAGTGTTCTGGCAGGGACAGTGTGTCAGAACACAACAGCTCAGCGGGGAGATCACTGGACCAACCTAGCATGGTTAGTACAGTGTCTCTGACCGTAGCAGTCAGTGTTTTTTTCGTGTAACCAACTGTTATGCCCCGTACACACGGTCGGACATTGATCGGACATTCCGACAACAAAATCCATAGATTTTTTCCAACGGATGTTGGCTCAAACTTGTCTTGCATACACACGGTCACACAAAGTTGTCGGAAAATCCGATCGTAACACGGTGACGTAAAACAAGTACGTTGGGACTATAAACGGGGCAGTAGCCAATAGCTTTCGTCTCTTAATTTATTCTGAGCATGCATGGCACTTTGTGCGTCGGATTTGTGTACACACGATCAGAATTTCCGACAACGGATTTTGTTGTCGGAAAATTTTATAGCAAGCTCTCAAACTTTGTGTGTCGGAAATTCCGATGGAAAATGTGTGATGGAGCCTACACACGGTCGGAATTTCCGACAACAAGGTCCTATCACACATTTTCCGTCGGAAAATCCTACCGTGTGTATGGGGCATTATTGTGTACCCAGTTTTAGAATAGTTTAACCCTAATTCAATTACTTAGACTAGCTAAGTATAAGGTCAACCATTAACTAATCAGGATCAGCTAATCACTAACCCTAACCCTCTGGCTCTTTGTGTATTACAATGCACATCATTTTAATTGGCACTCCAAAGCATATACATGGTGCATCATAATAAACATGTTTTTTATAGTAGCTCTCCACACAGATGTGAAACATCTACACATTGTGGTGCATTGTGTTGCAAAATAGGTAGATGCATTAAAACCTTTGTTGCAAACCATTGATAACTCATTTAAAATGCAATCAACGTGTGCGTTTTCACGTGTGTTCTGTAATAACTAGTTTCTTTCCTTTGGTGTGCTTTATGAAAAAGGCATTCTGTGAAAGCCCAATTTGGTGGCGTGGATGTGGAAATTTCTTCTTCTCCTCTGGAATTCCTTCTGTATGATCCTAATCATGACAAATTTGTCAGTACATTCTATAATCAGTTACAATTGGAGGGCTCAAATTCCTTTGCAACCTCCTATGAGAATTGGCTTTGCTATATCGCTACTCTCAATGATGAGGACTCAGAAGAGGTTACTGAAACATGTTTCAAAGATATCATCAGCACTGCTGATTGCTTGAATCAGTTCAAATTTATCCATCATCTCCATTACATTCCAGCGAGACTCTCCAAGATGATAGCTCAGCCCCTGTTAGCTGTCCGAAATGTGGTGCGGAATCTGCAACTCTTCTGCATCTGTTTTGGTTGTGTTCCCATATAGTAATCTTCTGGTCTGATTTTCATTCCCTACTGGAACTTAATATGGAATTTCAAGCACCTAAAACTCCAGAAGTATGTCTCCTTGAACTCTTGAAGGCCTTTGTACTTTGCACGTATAGCCACTCTGTATTTCGCTTACTACTTTTCTATGTAAGAAAATCGATTTTATTGTTCTGGAAAAATCTTTCTTCACCCACTATCCAGTACATTAGCTGTTTGATTAATATCGACCTGCCCAAATATTAAATAACTTACGCGGCACCGGGCAGGGCTTGTTCAAAAACCTTTGCTCATATATCGCAACTATCAATAGATGGTGCAAAATGCTGATATATCTTTCTCTCAGTAGGATGTCTATTGTTACTTTATTACCTACTAGGGTGTGGAGTTTGCAGGGTGGGTGTTTTTTGTTTTTTTTCATCTGTGTACTATCATTGTCTCTACCATTAACACAACTCGAATAGTTTCTGGAGACAAAAGATAGGAAAGAGTGTGTGTATGTTGTGTGTTTCTTTGTCCCTGGGTTGTTTTCTTCTCTTTATCTACCACGATTATATTCTATATTGCTCTATTTACTGCTGGTCTATGCTATGCAATGCAACCGGTTTCTTTTTCTATTGTGACTATATTGGCTTTGCGTAGCCTGGCAAAATCTAATTATGATTCAATGTTCCGTGGTACTCTGTTTTGTAACTTTTGTTATTGATGGCAAGACTTGAAAAATAGAAGACTTTTAAAAAAAAAAAAAACACATTATGATGCACAATATATTGAATGCACTAACACACTGCAACAGTATTATTTTGCTACAAGACTAGCTTATCACTAGCCTAAACTCTAAATAATCACTAGCTTTAATAAGCAAAACAAATAAAATAAATCAGCCATCTAAAACTGAATAACTTACTGCTATTTCTCAAAACACTTTTTTCGTCTACCAAAAATTGCATTTAGGGGAGCTGGCTGTAAAAATAGGGTTAATCTGCCCACACCAATGGCTAGTTCTTGGCTCATACACTGTGATTAAAGTTGTGTAGTGACAGCATGAGCATGCCAGGGGGAAAATGATAAATTGACCCAGGAAAACATAGAGGAACTTGATTCCTCCTGACTTCCTCTCCAACAACAGTGCCGCTGCGGTGAGCACCACCCGCTGTGGAGAAAACAGACTGCACCTGCCTACAGGTGGATAGGGGAAGCCCATCTGGGTACAAAAAAAAAGGGTGGGTTGAGATGGTGATCTTATAAAGAATTGGCATACAGTAGCTGCTTGGAAGGAGATCCTTCCCTCTTTCTTGGAGTTCCCTCAACTTCTCCATTGGATGTTTGCATGCGGACACTGGGTAATAGGGGCCTGTGGGTTAAATGATCCCTGTCCCATTCTACCCCTGTACAAGTTTGTAATAACACAATGGTAATGGAGCTTTTGTTTCTGCACTACTGTTCTCATCTCTTCTAGTAACCATGTACTAACACCGACAGTCCTCTTGCTGTAACAATGGTAGTGACATTCTGGGGCAAACGGAGTAATTGAAAACTCCTAGGAGGATATCACAAAGCTGGAGTCTCAAGAGATACAAGACACTAATATGTAATTAAGTTCAGTTGTGTCTACAAGAACACCAAAAGTCATACTCCTGAATAGAGAAGCAAATGTCCTGAACAACAAATCAGAGATCTATTCTGCATGTAGTGATACTCTAATACTAGCTTTATTTACCAGAAGCCACCGAGTATATGTGGGTGTATGTACAAAAAAAAAAAAAAAAAAAAAAAAAAGTGCAGAAGCACCTCTAGTGGTGTCCACCAAAAACAAATATAGTTTTGGACAGACTTATGGGGCGTACACACGGTCTGACTTTTCGACCGGACTGGTCTGCCGGACACCGACGGACCAAATCCGTCGGACAATCCGATCGTGTGTGGGCTTCACCGGACCTTCAGTGGACTTTTCCAGTCGCAAATCTGACGGACTTTAGATTTGGAACAGGCTTCAAATCTTTACGTCGTAACTCCGCCGGACCCAGAAATCCGCTCATCTGTATGCTAGTCCGACGGACAAAAACCGACGCTAGGGCAGCTATTGGCTACTGGCTATCAACTTCCTTATTTTAGTCCGGTGTACGTCATCACGTACGAATCCGTCGGAGTGATCGTGTGTAGGCAAGTCCGTTCGTTAGAAAGTCCGTTGGAAGTCCTTCAAAAGTCAGTCGAAAGTCCACTGGAAAGTTTGTCGGACCAGTCCGGTCGAAAAGTCCGCCCGTGTGTACGCGGCATTAGCCTTTCAGTAACTATTGGCTGTTTAGAGAAGTTGTTTACTAAGAAAAGCAGTGTCCTGTGCAGACGCGCCACAGCAAAGGGATCAGAACAGGGTTGCAAATCTGTCATTTTTCTTGTTTTATTAGTTTGGTATCATGCTCAATCTTGATAAGAGACTCTGGCATCCTGGAAGGAATTTCATTAACAAGCTATATTACATTTCATCCTGAGCAGTAATAGACAAATAAATAAAAAAAAGATTTCCTCTCTGATTTCTGGCTGAAGGCTTACAGGAAAACAAAAACATGCCACAGGTATACAGGTTCAGTAATTGGACACATAAAATATGGCTAATAATGTAAAAAAATCAGGATGCTACCAGAACTTACAAGGTTGTGAACTTATTACTGCAGTAAACAAAAGTACATTTTGAGCAGCTAATAAAACATCTACCATATTACCCTTGTGATAGTTATAAATAATGTATAGTGATTTTGTACATATTTTCTTTATTATGTAAGGATTAAAAATTTCTAAATAGTTTTCTTTTGACAACCAAATATGAAATATTGCATATCATAATTTTTAGTGCAGACAGAAGGCAGTGATTTCCTATCATTTTCATATGTTTCCCCCTGATTTCCATCATCTTTTATTAAAAAAGCAAAAAACAAAAAAATTATATCTTTTGTTCATATAACTCAAAAGTACAGGTTGGAATTTATACAAACACACAAAGCTGAAAGTAAAGTAAAAATTTGTTACGCTAAAAGAAAAATCTAAAAAGGTTACTTGTGCCCAGCAATATACCGAAACCCTTTTAAATCTCCCCTGAAAAATTCCTGGCATGTGGGGGGTGCCTAAGCACCCCTGTGCCTACAACCTCATAGCTGTTCTACAGGAAGCCAGGGATGCGTCCTGGATGGTAGATACACTAACTTACTAAAAGTATTGGGACGCCTGCCTTTACACGCACATGAACTTTAATGGCATCCCAGTCTTAATTCGTAGGGTTCATTATTGAGATGGCACACCCTTTGCAACTATAACAGCTTCAACTCTTCTGGGAAGGCTGTCCACAAGGTTTAGGAGTGTGTTTATGGGAATGTTTGACCATTCTTCCAGAAGCGCATTTGTGAAGTCAGGCACTGATGTGGGTGAGAAGGCCTGGCTTGCAGTCTCCACTCTAATTCATCCCAAAGGTGTTCTATCAGGTTGAGGTCAGGACTCTGCGCAGGCCAGTCAAGTTCCTCGACCCCAAACTCGCTCATCCATGTCTTTATGGACCTTGCTTTGTGCACTGGTCCAAATCATTTGGTGGAGGGGGGATTATGGTGTGAGGTTGTTTTTCAGGGGATGGGCTTGGCCCTTTAATGCAGTGAAGGGAACTCTTAAAGCGTCAGCATATCAAGACATTTTGGACAATTTCATGCTCCCAACATTGTGGCAACAGTTTGGGGATGGCCCCTTCCTGTTCCAAAATGACTGCTCACCAGTGCACAAAGCAAGGTCCATAAAGACATGGATGAACGAGTTTGGGGTGAAGGAACTTGACTGGATGCCATTAAAGTTCATGTGCATGTAAAGGCAGGCATCACAATACTTTTGGTAATATAGTGTATGGTTCACGGGTATTTGGGCTATGGTTCCTTTAAAGGAGACGATAAAGAGCACTTTTGAGGTACTCAGGAATAAACCCAATTGTGAGACAGGCCTGAAACGGGTGTAGGTAGCAGCCAGCAGGTTGATGAGGTGTGGAGTATAGCAGGGCACAGTGTGAGATGGCTGTGGGCTGTTTGTCTGCTGAGGCGCTGCTACACTTCTGTAACCCTTTCTGGACCTCTGGAGCATCTTCAAAATGCTGTTGTGGAACAGGTTTATGCCGGCGGTGAGGCCAGGCTTTGTTTTTGTACAAGAATTTGTGGACTGTTTTTGTTAGTTTTAGGCCCCTTTTACATGAGCAAACTGATCTGGTGACCAGTTGGAGAGATTTACCTTTCACTTCCTGTTCCCCATTAAAAGATGTTGCCTCTAGTCCTGCTCTGGTGACAACCCCAAATTTGTGATTTTCTTCGAATAAACCTGACAGGTCTTCTAATCCCTCTCTCTCTCTACGAAAAAAAGAAAAAAAAAAAAAAAAGAAAGTTTTGCCTATAGCAAAGTTATACTTTAATACTACCTCTTGAATCTTGCCCTGGGAAAACAACTCTTGTATGATTTTATATGAGAATAATTTCAATCTGGAGTTCACAAGGGAGCTTATATCTACATGGTGGCCCAGTTTTCTGTAGCTTGATTCTGGAGAGATTGTTATAAACGTATTTCTTATATCTGCTGGTTGGAAGCATTACACATAACAATATTTTTGATATAAAGAAAAAGTCAGTGCTAGAGAAATTATAATAGTGGCAGCTGGCAAAAAGGTCAATATGTCAACCTCAAATTATAGAATTTAGTAATGCTGCGCTCACAAATATATGACCCAGTATCACATCAATGCATTAAACACTATATGTTAGTGAATAAAATAACGTAAAACATACAAATAATTAGTGAATGAATACTTGAATTCAAGACATAAACAAATAAATCACCAAAGTGAAAACAAAAATAAAAAATAATACTCTGGTGACCTATTTATTCATGTGTTGATCGGATTTTCCGACAACAAAACCGTGGATTTTTTTCCGAAGGATGTGGGCTCAAACTTGTCTTGCATACACACGGTCACACAAATGTTGTCGGAAATTCCGAACGTCAAGAACGCGGTGACGTACAACATGTATGATGAGCAGAGAAAAATGAAGTTCAATAGCCAGTGCGGCTCCTTCTGCTTGATTTCAGAGCATGCGTGAACTTTTGTGCGACGGACTTGTGTACACACAATCGGATTTTCCGACAACAAGTTTTGTTGTTGGAAAATTTGAGAGCCTGCTCTCAAACATTTGTATGCGGAAATTCCGACAGCAAATGTTTGATGGAGCCTACACGCGGTCAGACACGTTCAGGAAAGTCCGATCGTGTGTACGCGGCATTAGTGTTTAATGCATTGATGTGAAACTGGTTTATATATTTATGAGTGCGGCATTTGGAAATATTTTTGATGGCCCTCTGTCATTCATAAAGCATACATAATTAGTTATGAAAAAATAAATGTTTTAGTAATAAGAAGCCAAAAAAGACAGTAATCTGTGAATGTACAAAAACATCTTGGAAATGGAGGTTGGAATTAAAGTGAGGCAACATGGTTAAAGTTACTTATGGGTTTACAAAATTATAATACTGGAGTATTTTACAGGCCCCCTAAAATTAATTAAGAGATAGAGATCTGGGCCTTTATTACAGAAATCTTCTGCTCAAGGTAAAGTTTCACAAGGGATTAATACACAAAGCACACCAACATTCAAGTAAGAATACACTTGCCTCTTGTATTTAGACAACATATTCTCATCTCGTAGTTCAGCTTTAACTGCTTGCCGCCCGTCTGTACGCCACTGTAGGCAAAGTGACGTACCTGTGGGTCACTGTCTACATCCATGTTGAGGGTGTGCACAATGATTCATGGATGGGACCTGCTAATCGGCTGTGTCCAATCACAGCCCAGAGCTCTTGTGTTGGTAAACAAAACAGAGCTCTCTGGGAAGGGAATGATCTCTTAGTTTCTCATCCCTGCAAGATCAGTTAATAAAAGCAGCAGACTGTACACACATTACACATGGTTATGCATATATTGAACCCCATTGATCGCCCTAGATGTTAACAACTTCACAGTCAGTGTCATTAGTAGAGTGACAGTGTATAGTATTATTACTGATCAGTTAGTTAGTTCCTCCCAGCATCAGTTGACCATCACACTATCACAGTCCCGTTATAAGTTGCTAATTGCCGCCATTAGTAGTATAAAAAAAATAAAATCACGTATATAACATAGTTTGTAGGCACTATGACTTTCACACAAACCAATCAATGAACACTTTTTGGGATTTTTTTTGTTGAAAACATGGTGCAGAATACATTTTGGCCAACATTTATAAAGAAATTTGATTTTTTTTTTTCTTTTTTTTTATTGGATATGTTTTAAAGCAGTAAAAAATATTGCTTTTTTTTTCAAAATGTTCAGTATTTTTTTTATTTATATCGTAAAAAAGTAACAAAAAACAAGTGGTGGTCAAATACCACCAAAAGAAAGCTCTATTTGTGTGAAAAAAATTATAGAAATTTAGTTTTGGTACAATGTTGCATGTCCGCGCAATCGCCAGTTAAAGTAGCGCAGTGCCGAATTGCAAAAAATGTCCTGGTCGTGAAGGGAATAAAATCTTCTGGAGCTCAAGTGGTTAAAGACAGCACCAGCATCACGGTTTTCTTGGAAGAAATGTAACTGACCTTTGTTGAAATATATAAATCATCACTATTTATCCTGTTAGTCCATTATATTTACGAGATTTTATTTATTATGCTTTTTATACTTTTCACATTATAAATAAGGTCATCCTTCAGTATTATCCATTAAATTCAATACATCCACGCCAATTACTACATTTGCATCACTTTAGTAAAATAAAAGTCAGCAGCTACACATACTGTATATTAGGACATTTACCTGTCCTGGAATCTAGCGATGTCGGCACCCCAGCCGATATTTCCATCGGCTGTCTGGTGCTGTCGCCACCATTGCCATTAGGGGAACCCTTACTGCGCATGCACGAAGTGCACTGCGCTCTCTTACTGGCCCGGCAGCAGGGGACGGAGTAGGGAGGAGGAGGGGGCCGAACTTCTGACGAACCTCGTCGCGGCGGAAGTAAGGACAGGGTACCTGTCAAAAATAGGTACCCGCTCCCCCAGAAAGGTGCCAAATACAACGTCTTATAAATAAAACCAAGTTTTATAAAAAAACAAAAATATTACTTTTTGACAAATAGAAGTGCAACTTTAAAATATAAAAAAAAGTCTTTTGGCTAAATAAAATTTAAGTATTAGTCGTATTTTAGTCATAATTGTTTTAGTTTTAGTCAAATTTTAGTCATCTGAATTTGTTTCAGTTTTAGTCTTTTTCAGTCAACTAAAATAGTGTTAATTGAAAAAAATTTTCGTTGACAAAATCCTCGTGTTCTGACAATATAAATTGTAATATTCAAAATACCCTTTTTATTTTCAATAACAATTGGCCAGACAATTAAAATGATATTGTATCATACACACAATTATGGGCATTTTGTACTGTATAAAGGAAGGTATTTCTCTTCTACCCCTTCCAGTTCTGATCTGATATACATGGGTGTTAACCTGACAGTAGTATTTTGAACAGTGGATGGACAATAATGTTCTGTTTGGTTACTGTGTGTGATTCATATTTTCATGTTGTGTTTTTTATAATCCCTGTATTCCCTCCCCTCCTTGTTCTTTTTTTTTTGCTTTTGTGTTGTAAAAATTGTAAAATTGCAATGATAAATAAAATCTAAGTAAAAAAAGAATTACTGCTCTCCTCATCTTAAAGAAAATCTGTAGATAAATCAAAGCTGAATTCCAGGTATGGTCTTTATTGTAAACTTACGTTGTTCCACCTTGGACCAATGTAATGCTGGCCATACAGTATACAATTTTCTAGTACAATGTCCCCTTAGATTTACCAAAACCATGTAATATGAGGTCAAACCTAAACAGTTTTAGTTTGTATGCAATCAGGCAGGCCCTTGTACTACATAGTTAAAGGTAAATCTAAAGGAAATTGAATAAGAAAATTGTATAATGTATGGCCAAGTTAAGTATACATATCTCACACCTGAGGGGCCGCTGGGGAAGCTTGCAATCACTGTAGCAGTCAGTGCAACTACAGTGACAGCCACAAACTTCCAGGTTCAGGCTACCCCTCAGCACACTGACCACAGGGGGTCACTTGCTTAGCACTGCCATTATCTATAGAAGGCCCTGTATTTTGTTCAACAAATACATAGTGTTCTCTGATTCGATGAGTTTGAGAAAAAGGGCAGCAATGTCACATTTTCAGCTGCATTGTGTTTTCAAAAATAAGGCATGTCTGTTTTCCTGTGCACTTTCGTACTATGTGAGGCCCATAGAAGTCTATGGTGCATTTTAATTTGTTTTCATGTGTTGTCAGCCCCTGGAAGTAGATCCTTCCAAAGTCCACAACAATGATATCAGGCAGGAAATCAATCCTGATTGTCCAAATCAAAAAGCATGGCATTAAAACGCACTGCATCATGCCACAACGCTGTTAGGGCTGGGCTCAGCCCTTCCTTCTCTGAGCTGGCAGCTCAGCTGTCGGTTAATTGCCAGCTCCTATCTCTCCACAGTGACTCACCTGTTTATGATATTTAGCTCGTCAGTCCTGCCTACTTAAGCCATCCAGTCCAGATGATCTCTGCCTTCGCCTTGGTCACATCTCTAGAGACGCTCTCCTGTGCTCCTGTTAAAGACTTGGTTGGCTGACATACCTTCTGGCTCCAGATCCTGCTTGCTGTTCTACTACACTGTTCTCTGGCTCCCTGACGTTTTGGCTTGTCTGACTATCCGTTCCGGTTCCTGAACTCTGGCTATGTTTTGACTACGTTTACTATGTTTACCTTTTTTATTATTATTAATTAAGTGTGATTTAACTGTACTTCTGTCTCAGTCTGAATCATAGTTTCTGACAAATGCATAATGAAAATGCTAGTCATTGCACAAGCAATGGGCAATATAATGCACTAACAATTTCAAAAAAAAAAAGCAGTTTGCTTTTGACATCAGTTTGAGACACTTTTGAGATTACTCAGAATTCGCTTTTAGGTGCATATGACCTGCAGTTGACATCCTGGCGACATGTATTTGACCTGTATCAAACTGCTTTTTCAATCCCATATACTTGCATGGGAGAGAAACAAAAAGAGAGAAAGAACAAAAGCCAGCAAACAACCTAACAACCAATTATGTTAACATGGCTAAATTATTTGATATAAAGACTGGCTGCAAATGTAAATGGTTATGCCACGATTACAGTTTAGGGATATAACTCGCTAAACAGTTTCCCCATTTTTTCAGATGGAGAACATCCATTTCCTATGAAAAACGTTTTGGTATACAATATTGTTTCCTAGGTGAAACCCATGGCTAAATTAAATGTACAACTATAGAAAAAGAGTGCAACTATAAGAAAAAAAAAATCAGGAGCATCCTTCAAGTTTCAATGTTGTGTGGCTAGGAAGCCTTCAACCAGTTATTCCCAATGAACAGGTGTCCTCTATTTCCATTTCAATCCAGCATCCTCACAGTCTAGCTACTGCCACTTTTTTTTACAACATAGATTAACTGTAATGCCGCGTACACACGAGCAGACTTTACGGCAGACTTTGCCCGGCTGACTGGATTTCGTCAGACAATTCGATGTGTGTGGGCTCCAGCGGACTTTGTTTTCTCAAAAGTTGGACGGACTTAGATATGAAACATGTTTTAAATCAATCCGTCGAAATTGAGTCCGGTCGAAAAGTCCGCTCGTCTGTATGCTAGTTCGACGGACAAAAAGCCACGTTAGGGCAGCTATTGGCTACTGGCTATGAACATCCTTGTTTTAGTCCGGTCGTACGTAATAATGTACGAATTCGACGGACTGGTGGATTGTGTGTAGGCAAGTCCGTTCATTCAGAAAGTCTGTCGTAAAGTCCGTAGTAAAGTCCGTCGAAAGTCTACCGTAAAGTACGCGGCATTAGTCTCAGCAATAATGCAAGAAATGCTGTGTCATGACTTCACTGCTAAGAGTAAGTAATGGTAAGTAAATTGACACTATGTGATCCAGGTTAATGCAGAACAATTTGTGTAAGTGTGGAGTGGAAGAGAATATTTCTTTTATAGGTTTCCATATCTTACAGATGTGTTGCTTTTCATTGTGGTATTATAAAGCATCCATTACGGGATTTAATAGAGTTTAAAAAGCGCTGCAAAATAGCTTAGAGCTACTTTACACAAATAAGGATGCAAAATCGACATTATCCCAAAGTGGACATTTAACCTCTTTTTACATTTAAAATGTTCCACTTTTTCTGTAAACATTACAAGTCTGTCTAATATTAAATCTAGTAGTTATCAGTCCTAACCTCAGATTTGAATAAATGATTAGGTCAGACAGGGGATATTCCTTTTACTGTAAAGTGTGTAATCATAGAGCTCTTCCTTCTTACTCAATAATAGATACCCCATTACTGGTCCAATAAGTTGTTTTACATCTATATTCTTTATAAATGCAAACCAGGTTTAAGAGGCACTTCAGACAATGGAACGCAGACAACAAAATCAGTAAGTTAAAGCCAATGCATAGACTGGCGGACACCTACCCAAAAGAATCAGAAAGAGGAATACCAACTAAGGCCGGGTTCACACTACTCTGACATGGAAGTCAGACGACTTCTGATCCGACTTTGCCCTACCACTTCATATCCGACTTCCATGTGACTTCAATGTATAGGATCTGACTTTGATCCAACCATACCAGGCTATTTGAGTCTGGTATGAATCTTGAGGGGGGAACCCCATACATAAATAAAAAAAAGGTAAAAAATGGCATGGAGCCCCCTCAAGTCCATACCAGACATTTATCCTAGCATGCAGCCCAGCAGGTCAGGAAAAGGGGGAACCATACCAGGCCACATGCCCTCAATATGGGGGGGCGTGCACCCCAAAGCACCTTGCCCCATGTTGATGGGGACAATGGCCTCTTCCCAACAACCCTGGGCGGTGGTTGTGGGGGTCTGCGGGCAAGGTGTTTATCGGAATCTGGAAGCCCCCTTTAACAAGGGGGCCCCCAGATCCTACCCCCCTACCCATTCACCAAAAAAGTGTCAAAAATAAATAAAAACAGTACACAGGTTTTTACAAAGTCCTTTATTAGAAATGCAGAATGTCCCCATCGTAGCTCCGTGTCTTCTTTCCCTGGTGATGTCTTCTCCCTCCGTTTCTTCTTCCTCCTCCGGTTCTCCTCCCTCTACTGCTGATGTCTTCTTCCTCCGGTTCTTCTCCCTCCGTGGCCAACGTCTTCTTCCTCTGGTTCTTCTCCCAGCGCCAGCTCTGTTCTCTGACAGTTTTTATATAGACATGGGGCATGGCCATCTGGTGACGTTATCCAGAGACCCCACCCCCTTATGATGTCACTGCCCAGGGGCATGATGGGGGTGATGTCTTAAGGGGGCGGGGTCTCCAGATGATATAACCGGATAAGTCCTAAGCTTTAACTTGTATGTACTTTTTTTTAGTTTTGGATAGAGGTAAGGTTTAGAAACTCTGACAAGTTGTACTGCTATCAGGACTCCATTAGGTTTAGTTTACACTTGGGGGGGGGGGGGGACATGTGGTTGAGCCATGTTTTTACTACTCCCCAAGCTGCACAGTGCAAAAAAATGTATCTCTGCTGTCACATTGACCAGGCAGTACCACCTGCTGAATGCAGTCCATTCAAGAAAATAGGGCTGTGCTGCGTGCTTTTAGGAGATAGGACAGATGGGGAGGAGGCATTATGCCTCCTCACTACCTGTCAAATGTCCTCTGAAGATTGCTCAACCACAGATCGCTCTTAAGAGGCCTAACGTAAATATAAATAAGCCCTTAACGATTTTCCTTCACTTGTGAGAAAGCTAGTCCTCCACCCTGAAAACTAGTAGTCTATAATAAAGATTTAGCCAGTCTGGGGTGCTTACTTTGCCAGGTGAATTTAATGAGCTCTGGGTGAAATGTAAGCTTTTAGACCCTTTTCACACTGAGATGTTTTTCAGTCGCTACAGCGCTAAAAATAGCACATGTAAATCGCCTGAAAAAAGCCTCAGCTGCAAACCCAGTGTGAAAGCACGAGTGCTTTCACACCGGGGCGCTGCGGTGGCAGGGCGTCACAAAAAGTCCTGCTAGCAGCTTCTTTGCAGCGGTGGAGGAGCTGTGAATACACCACTCCTCCCCATTGAAAACAATGGGGCAGTGCTGCTATACAGCCGGCAAAGCGGTATAGCAGCGGTTATGAGTATTTTCAGAAAATGAGAGGGGAGCTTCTGTTTGAGCTGAGAACTCCTGAAAAAGCGCTTGTTTCTCACTGTTCAGGCATTTTCCATTGAAGTCTATGGGGACAAAAATGCTCAAACGAAGCTCATGTACTTTTTTGAGTGACAGCTATTTTGCTACAAGCGACAGAACGTTCAAATGTGAACAGGGGCCATTGAAATGAATGGGATTTTTCATGTTGAGCATTTCTGAGCCTCGAGCTGAAAAACGCTCAAGTGTGAACGTAGTCTAAAACACAGCCTTGCCTCCTTTACTATTTGCATTGGTTTGACAAAACAACAGACAAAACACCTTGTCGTTGACCTGCTCATGCTTTCTTGTTTGTGCTTAACTGTGGATTATTTAAAGTGGTTCTAAAGGCTGGTCAAAAATAAATGAATTACATTTTTACACATCAGGAACCCATTTTTTTGCTAGCAGTAGCCTTCCACCCATCGATAAAGCCCATTGTTAAAGCTAATATGCCCTGTACACACAGTCAGATTTTCCAACGGAAAATGTGTGATAGGACCTTGTTGTCGGAAATTCCGACCGTGTGTAGGCTCCATCACACATTCTCCATCGGAATTTCCGACACACAAAGTTTGAGATCTTGCTATAAAATTTTCCGACAACAAAATCCGTTGTCGGAAATTCCGATCGTGTGTACACAAATCCGACGCACAAAGTGGCACGCATGCTCAGAATGAAAAGGGGGCACAATATGGGCCCACTTGGGTGAGAGTGTGGCCATCCCACCCCAGTGTTAATTAGTTAATAAAGTTAAATAGGGTGGAAGGTATAGGAAGGATACTGCCCCTTTAAGGATTAGGAAAGCAGATTGCTGGCAGGATCCAATAGGAATTCAGGGAAGGTTCTGGATTATTGAGAGGCTATATAAAGGGGTTATGAGGGGAATTCCCCCTCTTCCGGGAAAACAGCTGAGAAGACAGGAGCCCTGAGAAGAATGGAGTCCCTTATCAGGCAGCTCCTAGAGAAAGCAGGCGGTGAAGGAGGAGAGGTTTTGCTTCGCCGCTGCCTGGAGTTCATGAATAGTAATGAGGAGCAGCCGGGCAGTAGCAGAGCAGCTGTTTCAGCTGTGGAAGAAAGGAGGGAGCAGCTCAGGAGTACGAGGCGGAGTGGAGCAGCGCTGTCACAGCATGACAGAGCCAGGAGAAGTACGCCACCGGAGCGGAGCCGACATGATGCGGGAACAGCCGAAGAGGAGAGAGAGCCGAGCGCAGCCGAAGCACAGGTCGGAGGTGTCACAAGCCGCAGCCGCCGTGCTGTGAAGAAGAGGCGGACTTTTTCCCCGTCGCCAGCGTTAGGAAGAGGACAGAAGGACCACAGGAGCCAGCAAGCCAGCGCAGCAACAAGGGGGCGGATGCCCGCCCAGCGCCATACAGGTCAGCATGAGGTAGCATTTTTCCAGAATGACACTCCTCAGATAGAGGTGTCCAGCGGTGTACAGGTTGGGCAGGAACTACAAGTCCCAGACCCCATGGTGCTGCTGGAGGAAAGTCAGCAAGCAGTAGTTCAGCCTCCAGCAGCAGGTGAGTTATCACAAATGAACGTTTTATCTGGTTTGGTGGGGTCTCTGTCATCTTTAATACAGTCTCTTTCTAGTATGCCTGTCCCTGCTGTTTCTTCTAATGTACCTGCACTACTTCCTGTTAATTCTATTACTGCTCCAGCTGTTGTTTTGAATACACAGGGAATTCAAAGTGCTTCTCTCATTCCTGAGTCATTAACCCCAGCTGCGCCTGTCAGGGTGCCTGTGCCTGAAACCTGCATGAAAGATGTTATGCCCTGTGAAGTCTCCCCACTAGGTTTCCATTTGAGTCTAACGGTTAAAGAAAAGATATGGAAAGGGGAATTTATAGATATACTGTCACTCTTACCTTTACACAAAGAATTTATGGGTAGGAATGACAGTGTCAGAAGAAGCCTTCGTTCCGGTCCGGTCGTTTTTCTCGTATTCCCGGCGGAACGGCGTTTCGGCGCATGCGCGTTCGCGGCTCGGCGTTACGGCGCTCGCGCACGCGCACTGGTGCACACCCAACGTGATTCCCTGGGCAGCCTATAAAAGGCGCCCAGAGGATCAAACAAATTGCTGGTTTGTCTCAGCTTCCTGTAGTACCTGAACCTGTATCCTGAATCTCTGCCTGACTACCTGTTGTGACCCGGATTTGCCTTTGGACTTCTCTTGCTTCTCTCCTGGACCTGACCTCTGCCTGCTTATCGGATTCCCACCAATCTCCTGTGTTTGACCCTCGGCCTGTTACCTGGACTGTCTCCTGTCTCCCAGCCTGACCCCTTGCTTGTACCTGGACTTTCTTGATCTTGTCACCTTACCTTGCAGATCCTGCAGTGCCATAGCACCATTCCGGTGTTTGACCCTCTGCCCAGCTCTGGACCTCCTGCCGGTTGTCTCTGTCTGCACCTGCCTACCAGTACCTACACAGCGGCTCCTCTCTACAAGACCGCACCAGCAAGCCACCTACGGTCCATTGGGGAGCTTGTGCCTCTTTGTGCCGTTCACCCCCTGTCCCAACTCCAGGGGGCGGACTGCGCTTAGTCGCAAAGGCGAAACCGCTCTCGGCATCTCGGCCTCGGTAAGTACTATCTCTGACAGTACAAACCAGCCATGTCTGAGGCCGACAGAGCGCGTTCCCCATTGGAGATCCTGTGTCAGCAGGTCTCGGCCCTCACTGAGGCCTTCCAGAAATTGCAAGACGGCTACGCTCAAATTGATGGCCGCCTTCAGCAGCTTTCCGGACCATCTCCAGCTCCTGCCGCGGCTTCTGGAGCTTCCTCTCCTCAGATGCCAACTAATCCCACTGTGGTCATGGCCGCTCCAGAACCTAGGGTTCCCACACCAGAGCGCTTCTCCGGCAATCGCAAGAAGTTCAGGGCCTTTAAAAACGCTTGCTCCCTGTATTTGGCTCTGCAACCTAGGACCTTTTCGTCAGAGGTGATAAAAGTTGGGTTCATCATTTCTCTCTTGGCCGATGAACCACAAGCTTGGGCTCACAGCCTAATGGAACAGAGGAACCCTATCCTGAATTCAGTAGATGCCTTCTTCGAAGGTATGGCACAACTTTACGACGACCCCCAGCGCACGGCCACGGCCGAAACCTTACTGCATAACCTGAGCCAAGGACGTAGGCCTGTAGAGGACTATATTGTAGAGTTCCGGAAAAGTTCAGCCGATACTAGCTGGAATGAACCTGCCCTTAAATATCAGTTCCGTCAAGGGCTGTCTGAAGCACTGAAGGATGAGCTGGCCAGGATTGAGACCCCTGATTCTTTGGAAGACCTCATCCAAATTACCACTAAATTGGATCGTCGCATGCGTGAGCGACGCACAGAGCGCTTTCAGACTTCTCGCCCTACCTGGATGATGCCTAAATCGACTCCTGTCCATCCACCTGACACAGCTCCACCGGTTCCTACCACTCCTGAAGCTGAACCAATGCAGCTTGGCCTAGTCCGTGCCCCACTCACTTCGGAGGAAAGACTACGTAGACGCCAGGGCAATCTGTGCCTTTACTGTGGGGGTTCTGGACACTTCCTTCGTTCTTGCCCCGTGAGACCCAGTAAGTCCTGCTTACGGCCTGCTATTAATCAACAAGTTACCGGGTCTTCTCAACCTTACGTTACTCTTTTTGTCTCCTTACAGCTCCTGGAAAAGGAGGTTCACCTACCCGCTATAATTGACTCCGGAGCGTGTAGCTGTTTTTTGGATGCCTCATTAGCTGCAAGCTTGCATGTTCCTTTGACCACGAAGAACCAAAGTCTACGGATCCACCTAGCCGATGGGTCTCTTCCCCGCTCAGGGCCCATCACGCAAGAAACCAGACCCATCCTTACCACCACTGATACTGGCCACCAGGAATACCTCCGCTTCGATATTATCTCTTCTCCAATGTTCCCCATAATCCTGGGACTCCCATGGCTTCAAGCCCACGAACCACATATTAACTGGAATAAGAGAGAAGTCTCTTTCTCATCTCAATATTGCTCCAGACATTGCCTTCTCCCGGCTCCAGCTTCTGTTTCCACCATTGCAACCACGTCCAATAATTTGCAACATGTACCAGAGAGCTACCTGGAATTCAAAGATGTATTTGACAAACAACAGGCAGACTGTCTACCGCCTCATCGGCCTTACGACTGCCCCATAGACCTGTTGCCGGGTGCTGAAATTCCTTTTGGTCGCATTTTCCCTCTGTCCGAAACAGAATTAAAGGCTCTTAAAACATACATTGACGAAAATCTTGAGAAAGGGTTCATTCGCTTCTCCTCATCACCGGCTGGAGCTGGTATTTTCTTTGTAGAAAAAAAAGATGGATCCCTCCGACCTTGCATCGATTACAGGGAATTAAATAAAATTACCGTCAAGAATCGGTACCCGCTTCCTCTCATCCCGGAATTATTCCAACGCTTCAGATCCGCCCGCATCTTTTCCAAACTAGACTTGCGTGGCGCCTACAATCTCATCCGGATCCGAGCAGGCGATGAATGGAAGACCGCCTTTAGATCCAGGTTTGGACACTATGAGTACCTGGTAATGCCGTTTGGACTCTGTAATGCCCCGGCCACGTTCCAACACTTAGTGAACGATATCTTTCGTGAACATCTTGACAACTTTCTAGTAGTCTACCTTGATGACATTCTCATTTTTTCAACCACCCTGGAACTCCATCGGATGCATGTCAAACTGGTTCTCTCGATTCTCAGAAAACACAAATTATACCTCAAGGCAGAGAAATGTGAATTCGAGAAAACTACAGTGCAATTCTTAGGATTTATAATTTCGACTGACGGCGTTGCAATGGACCCCCAGAAGGTCAAAGCAATCCAGGAATGGCCAGCTCCTGTAGACAGAAAAGGGGTACAACGCTTCTTAGGTTTCTCCAACTTCTACCGGAGATTCATTGTAGGATTTTCAACTATCGTGGCTCCCATTACTCAACTGACACGCCAGCATAGTCGTTTTCAATGGTCCTTGGAGGCCCAGGAAGCATTTCTAAAATTGAAAGCACTATTCTCGTCTGCACCAGTCTTACGACACCCGGATCCAGCCCTGCCTTTTATTCTGGAAGTTGATGCCTCAGAGACCGCTACTGGTGCCATCCTCTCACAGAGACAAGGGCTCAAGGCTCTATTACATCCCGTGGCTTTTGCATCCCGGAAATTAAGCATTTCCGAGAGAAACTATGATGTAGGCGATAGAGAGTTACTGGCCATCAAATTTGCCTTAGAGGAGTGGAGATATCTGCTGGAGGGAGCGTCCAATCCTATCATGATCTTTACTGACCACAAAAACCTGGAGTACCTGCGAACTGCTAAACGTCTAAGACCCAGGCAGGCCCGATGGGCTCTCTTCTTTTCCCGATTTAATTTTCACATATCTTATAGACCAGGTTCAAAGAACGGAAAAGCGGACGCACTTTCAAGGATGTTCCATGAAACTTCCCAGGTAACAGAGCCAAGTACCATCTTGTCTCCGCAAAATTTCCTTCTGGTTACTCAAGGAGACCTAATGTCCGCAATCAAATCCACATCTGCTCAATGCTCTGAACCCCAAGTAACTTCTATGGAAAAATGCAATGATTTATTTTGGTCTCATGGAAAAATCTTCGTCCCGCTGGAATCGAGGCTCCTAACCCTACAGTCCTTTCATGACCACAAGCTAGCAGGCCATTTTGGGTCACAAAAGACCATGGAATTGATCTCACGTTTCTTTTGGTGGCCAGTCTGGAGACAAGACTGCAAAGACTATGTTTCATCCTGCATCCCGTGCCAGTGTAGCAAGGGCTCAAATACAAGGTCATGGGGTCTGCTCAAACCCTTGTCTATCCCTGAACGCCCATGGGCGGAAATCTCCATGGACTTTATTGTGGATTTACCTCCATCAGGGGGATTCACGACTATCTTTGTCGTAATTGACCGACTCTCAAAAATGGCACACTTTCTGCCTATGGTGGGTACTCCCTCTGCCTCTGCTACTGCTAGCATGTTTTTTAAAGAAATTATCAGGCTTCATGGTACCCCAGTGAGCATCACCTCTGACAGAGGGGTTCAATTCACTTCAAAGTTTTGGAAGGAATTATGCAAGACCTTGGAAATAAAGATTTGCTTGTCTTCTGCTTATCATCCTCAAAGTAACGGCCAGACGGAGAGGACAAATCAAACCCTGGAGCAATACCTCCGATGCTTCTGTTCCGATTCCCAGGATGAATGGTCCTCCCTCCTACCATATGCAGAATTTGCATATAACAACTCCATCCATTCCGCTACCAACCAGACACCTTTCTGGTCCAATTTTGGATTTCACCCTTCCTTTCTTCCAGTTTCCATCCCTGAATTATCCGTCCCTGCAGTGCAGGACCGAGTAAACTCTATCCAGTTAAATTTTCAAAAGATCAAAGCAGCGATGCAAAAGGCTCAGGATGACTACCGAAAGTACTACAACAAGGGAAGGAAGGAGAACCCGGCCTTCAAAGTAGGCGAAGAAGTATGGCTATCAACTATCCATCTCAGACTGCCAATTCCCTCTCGGAAACTGGGGCCAAAATTTATAGGTCCTTTTAAAATAAAGAGGGTAATCAACCCAGTCGCTTTTGAATTAGCTCTTCCTGATGCTTACAAGGTACACCCAGTCTTCCATGCATCCCTCTTAAAACCTATGGCTCCCAGTCCTTTTCCTGACAGAGAAAAGCCTCCACCACCACCGGTTCTAATCGACGGAGAAGACGAGTTTGAGGTAGAAAAAATTCTAAGTTGCAGAAAAAATGGCAGACAGCTACAGTATTTAATCAAATGGAAGGGGTATCCTTCTGAGGATAACTCCTGGGAACCAGCCAGGAATCTACATGCTCCCCAACTTCTCCAGGCTTTTCACCGAGAACATCCAGAACTGATGTCAATCTTGGGTGTCCAGAGGCCACCCCTCGGGGGGGGGGGGCACTGTCAGAAGAAGCCTTCGGTCCGGTCGTTTTTCTCGTATTCCCGGCGGAACGGCGTTTCGGCGCATGCGCGTTCGCGGCTCGGCGTTACGGCGCTCGCGCACGCGCACTGGTGCACACCCAACGTGATTCCCTGGGCAGCCTATAAAAGGCGCTCAGAGGATCAAACAAATTGCTGGTTTGTCTCAGCTTCCTGTAGTACCTGAACCTGTATCCTGAATCTCTGCCTGACTACCTGTTGTGACCCGGATTTGCCTTTGGACTTCTCTTGCTTCTCTCCTGGACCTGACCTCTGCCTGCTTATCGGATTCCCACCAATCTCCTGTGTTTGACCCTCGGCCTGTTACCTGGACTGTCTCCTGTCTCCCAGCCTGACCCCTTGCTTGTACCTGGACTTTCTTGATCTTGTCACCTTACCTTGCAGATCCTGCAGTGCCATAGCACCATTCCGGTGTTTGACCCTCTGCCCAGCTCTGGACCTCCTGCCGGTTGTCTCTGTCTGCACCTGCCTACCAGTACCTACACAGCGGCTCCTCTCTACAAGACCGCACCAGCAAGCCACCTACGGTCCATTGGGGAGCTTGTGCCTCTTTGTGCCGTTCACCCCCTGTCCCAACTCCAGGGGGCGGACTGCGCTTAGTCGCAAAGGCGAAACCGCTCTCGGCATCTCGGCCTCGGTAAGTACTATCTCTGACAGACAGAAAGGGAGATGAGGAGGATAGGCGTAGACCTATACCACGGTCCTTTAATAATTGGCTTCAGGCTTTTTGCATATATGCTGGAGTACTGGCTGAAAAACACCCTGGGATGTGTGGGGGTCTTTTTCAGCATGTGGACCACATTCTTGAGGCATATAAGAATTTCGGTGGGCTGGGGTGGTTCTATTATGACGAATCTTTTAGACAAAAATTGTCCATTCACCCTACGCTAAGCTGGGGAATGAAAGATGTGGGACTGTGGCTTAATCTGATATTGCCGCAGAAGCAGTTAGCTATAAAGTCGCACACAGTTAATGCTCCACATGCAACGTTTAGAAAAGGCTGCTGTTTTGCCTTTAATGAAGGGCAATGCCGTTGGAATGCATCATGCAAATATAGGCATGAATGCGCGGTGTGTGCGGGAGCGCATCCGGCAGCAAAATGTTTTAAGAAACAGGGGACTGTGGGAACCAGCCAAGCGCAAAAAGATATTTTTTCCAAAAGCCTGCACGCCTGTGAGGCTGGAAAGAATGCGCCCGTGGTTGGGCAAATACCCAGACAGGGAGAAGGCGTGTTTTGTTCTTGAAGGTTTTGCAGAAGGTTTCCCATTACCTGTCTTTTCAGGAGTAGGATGTGAAGTGGTTGGGAATCTAAAGTCTGTGGAATTATTTCCTCAAATAGTTAGAGATAAGTTGTTAAAGGAGTTGGCGGAAGGTAGGATTGAAGGACCATTTGCGGATCCGCCTTTTAAAAATTTTAGGATCTCCCCTTTAGGGGTAGTCCCAAAAAGGGAGCCGAATGAGTTTCGTATTATCCATCATTTATCCTTCCCAAAAGGCAGTTCTTTGAATGATGAGATAGATGGCGATTTGTGCTCAGTTTCCTATGCGACTTTTGAAGACGCATTAAATAAGATCCGATCATGTGGCGAGGGGGCTTTATTAGCCAAAGCCGATGTGAAGGCGGCTTTCAGGTTACTGCCTATTTCCCCAGCAGCGTTTAATTCGCTAGGTTTTTATTTTGATGGATTTTTCTTTTTCGACAAGTGTCTCCCTATGGGATGCTCTTTGTCCTGTTCATATTTCGAGGCATTTGCTACTTTTTTACAGTGGGTGCTTTGTTTACAGAATGGTTCAGATAGTGTAATTCACTATCTGGATGATTTCTTGTTCATAGGTCCAAATGATTCTTCGCTATGCTTTGACTTGTTGAATAACTTTAGGGCCATGTCTCAGTATTTCGGTGTCCCACTAGCTGAAGAAAAGACTTGTTTGCCTGCTACGTCATTAGAATTTTTAGGGATTCAAATAGACACTTGTGCCATGGAGTTTCGGTTGCCGGACGCAAAGCTTGTTAAGTTGAGGTTGTTGTTGTCTCTGGTAATTAAAAAGAAGAAAATTCGGGTAAAAGAAATGCAGTCTCTTTTGGGTTCTTTGGCCTTCGCATGTCGGATTATGCCGGTTGGCAGAATTTTTTCTCGGCGGCTTTATTTGTCTACCGCGAAAAAAAAAAAAAAAAATCGCCTTTTGCCCATATTAGGATCACCAGTTCTCTTAAAGAGGACCTTTTGGTTTGGGACAAATTTCTTGTCAACTACAATGGGAGGTCCCTTTTACAGTCTGAATTTATTTGTGCGCCGGATTTTCATTTTTTCACTGATGCGGCGGGATCAAAAGGCTTTGGTGCGGTTTGGCAGTCACATTGGTGCTGTGCACCATGGCCAGAAGCATGGGTCCAGAATCAGGCCACAAAAAATGTAGTTTTGTTGGAATTATTCCCTATCTTGGTAGCGTTAGTTATCTGGGGGCCACAGTTTGCGAATAGAAGAATTATGGTGGAAACGGATAACAAGGGTGTGTTGTATGCGGTAAATTGCTTGTCGTCTAGCTCGTTTTGGGTCATCAAGGTGTTAAGACAGAAGGTTTTGTTATGTTTGCAATTGAATATTTGGCTTAAGGCCAAATACACACCGGGGATTTTGAATAATATTGCCGACTCGTTATCTCGGTTTCAAATGGACCGCTTTCGGCGTTTGTTACCAGAGGCGGACGAGTGGGGCATTCCATGCCCGGAACATCTATGGGAAGTGATCTGATGGTGGCGGATGCAATTAAAGGTTCTGTCGCTCCAAAAACATGGTATAGTTACATGGCAGCCTGGAAAAGTTGGGTGTCATTCGCTGAGAGTAAAGGTTTTAGTTATAATATCCCTTCTGAAACCACGATTTTGGCTTTCTTAGAGTTTTTAATGCAGCAGCAGTTTTCCAGTCATTATGTGATGAAAACTCTTGCTGGCATTTCCTTTTTCTTTAAGCTACGGGGGTTGCTGCCTTGTTCTGGTTATTTCTCAGTTAAACAGGCTCTAAAGGGATATAAGAGAAGATCGTTAATCCCTGATAGTAGAAGACCGATATCGGTGGAATTACTTGGGGGTCTGTGTGAAGCAACTAAACGAGTGTGCTTTTCAGAGTATGAAGCCTTGCTGTTCAGTACAGTTTTTTCCTTTGCATTTTTCGGTGCTTTCCGTATTTCGGAATTGGTACTGGCAAATAAGAAGGTATTATTGGGCATTTTGTATGAACAGGTGGCAATTGACCAATTTGGAGTGCATATTTGGTTGCAGCGTTCAAAAATGGATCAGACCGGCAGAGGCTGTTTGGTCAATCTTCATGCTCAAGAAAACGGGCTAGTTTGCCCAGTGGCTTTGGGTCAGCGCTTCCTAGGAGTTAGACCCCCAGTAAGGGGGCTATTCTTTATTCATGCCAATTCAGAGCCTCTTACTAAATATCAATTTGATTCAGTGCTCCGGAAATGTTTAAATCATTTGGGCTTACAGAATTTTAGATTCTCTTCCCACTCCTTTAGGATAGGCGCAGCATCAGAGGCAGCCCGTAAGGGATTATCAGAAACGGCCATTAAGGAGATGGGGAGGTGGAAGTCGAAATGTTTTAAATTATATGTCAGACCTAACCTGTTCATTTAATTCCTAGGTATACAGCACACGGTATGGATCATAGGACATTCGTTTATATACTGGGCACGTAAGAGAGCGGAGCACCGCTGTTACTCAGCTAATTTGTCCTTACAGCCTGAGCAGTTTAAGTTATTTTGGAAAGGAATAAGAGGCCTACAGTGGTATCAATTATTTTTTCATTTATCCAGATTGTTCCAAGTTTGGCCCCCTCCTTCTATTTTGTTAATACACCTGGGAGGAAATGATTTAGGGAATGTTAGAACACTGGACTTGCTGGCCATGATCAAGCGAGACCTTCACCGTTTTCATATGTCTTTTGAGGGTGCTGTTATAATATTTTCAGAAGTGGTTCCTCGTCTCTCCTGGTTGTCCTCTGATCAGAGGAGGGCTATGGAGAAAATGAGGAAGAGAGTAAATAGGGCAATAGAGAAGTTCATGCCCTCGATAGGAGGCTTGTCTTATCGACACATAGATCTTGAAGGTGGCATTCCGGGCTTGCACAGGCAGGATGGTGTTCACCTTTCGGATGTGGGTCTCGATATCTTTAATACAGGCTTGCAGTGTGGCATTGAAATGGCCGCGGCGGTTGGGGTGGGCCGGGCTTGATTCTCAAGTCCGGCTGGTGGGGACTGGTTTTTGATATTATATTGTGGATGGCTGCTCGAGTTCTGATAACTGAGCAGATAATAATAAAATGATATTGGTTGATCAATGATGTTATTGTTTGTTAATAAAAGAGTAATAAATATTTATGTGTTTAAACCAATAAAGGTGCCGCGGCCATGTTTTTGCCATATTTTAATGTTTGGTGTGGTTTATTATGATGGTTTTAATGGGGTTTAGATTGTAGTTGGGTGGTGTGGCCTACAGTCTCATGAAAAGGGGGCACAATATGGGCCCACTTGGGTGAGAGTGTGGCCATCCCACCCCAGTGTTAATTAGTTAATAAAGTTAAATAGGGTGGAAGGTATAGGAAGGATACTGCCCCTTTAAGGATTAGGAAAGCAGATTGCTGGCAGGATCCAATAGGAATTCAGGGAAGGTTCTGGATTATTGAGAGGCTATATAAAGGGGTTATGAGGGGAATTCCCCCTCTTCCGGGAAAACAGCTGAGAAGACAGGAGCCCCCTCCCGCCTGCCCTTGTCGCGAGCACTTTTATGTGGTAGGGTCACCCTGGAAGTCAGGGGGGACTGGTTTTTGATATTATATTGTGGATGGCTGCTCGAGTTCTGATAACTGAGCAGATAATAATAAAATGATATTGGTTGATCAATGATGTTATTGTTTGTTAATAAAAGAGTAATAAATATTTATGTGTTTAAACCAATAAAGGTGCCGCGGCCATGTTTTTGCCATATTTTAATGTTTGGTGTGGTTTATTATGATGGTTTTAATGGGGTTTAGATTGTAGTTGGGTGGTGTGGCCTACAGTCTCATAAATTAAGAGACAAAAGCTTTTGGCTACTGCCCCGTTTATAGTCCAGACGTACGTGTTTTACGTCACCGCGTTCAGAACGATCGTATTTTCCGACAACTTTGTGTGACCGTGTGCATGCAAGACAAGTTTGAGCCAACATCCGTCGGAAAAAATCCATGGATTTTGTTGTCGGAATGTCCGATCAGTGTCTGACCGTGTGTACGGGGCAGTAGAGATCACTCAAAAGGACCTGCAATTTCATTGTATTGCTTGTGTGTGAGAGACACAATGGGGGTTATTTAGGCATATCCACTTTGCACTACAATTGCAAACTACAAGTGCAAAGTGCACTTGAAATTGCACTGAAAATGCACTTGGAAGTGCAGTTGTGTAGATCCGAGGGGGACATGCAAGGAAAATAAAAAACTGCATTTTAGCTTGCACATGATTATGGATCCCTGCTAAACCTGCTTGAGACTACGCTATAAAGAATGATATATTCCACATTACTTCAAACCTTTAACTTTAAATTATGGATATACTGTACATTAAATTATAGATTAAATCCACAAGTAACCTAGAAAACTTTAACCATTCACATTGCGACTTACCATACAACATGTCTATCATAGGATGCATGTATGCACATGCATCTCAATTAACTTGCAAGTACATTTCTGTAAATGGAAACTGGAGCACCCAGAGGCATCAAAGTTCTTACTGAAGAGAGCCCAACAGACATTATAGAGCTCAGAACTCAATGCTTTATGCATGTGTGTCTAAAGCCTTACATATAAACCTGTCAATATGTTCAGTGTTTTCTCTGTGATCTATTAATTATATGACAAGCAAAGTACACCATCTAAACCGCCAGAAAAAAACGGAGACACTGTATTTAGTATAGCAAGTCAAGAAGAAATAAGTAAAAAATGTTAAATCTCTATATATCATTTTAGAACCTATCAACAAATGAGGTACCAATAACCTACTTTAAACGTTGGGTGGTGTCATAAGTGTCTTAGTGTGTTGTCAAAATCAGGCAACCAGCGTTCAACTGTTATAGAGCGTACACACGGTCGGACTTTGTTCGGACATTCCGACAACAAAATCCTAGGATTTTTTCAGACGGATGTTGGCTCAAACTTGTTTTGTCTACACACAGTCGCACAAAGTTGTCGGAATTTCCGATCGCCAACCACGCGGTCACGTACACCACGTATGACAAGACTAGAAAAGGCCGGTTCAGAACCAAGCGCGGCACCCTTTGGGCTCCTTTTGCTAATCTCGTGTTAGTAAAAGTTTGGTGAGAGACGATTCACGCTTTTTCAGACTCGTGGTTTTCAGATCGTTTTCTGCTGTTCAGTTTGTGCTTGTGGGTTTGTATCTGCTCTTCAGTGCGTGCAGTCAGTTCGTATTGGAGTTTTCTGTGCGATCTTGTCTGCTCGTTGCTGTTTTTCTGGTCGCTCTTCACAGGCCTTGCTGTTCTTCAGTGCGTTCTGTTACTTCGTTCTGAGCAGCCGACCGTTTTCTAGCCATGTTGCGTATGCGTACTCCTCGTAGAGTTCGTGCTGTGCGGGGGCTTGGTGTTGGGGTCCTTACCTTGACACAAGTCCAGTCCATGAACAGGGTGGGGAGGAGTTCATGGACCAAGAATTGGTTGCTTCAGCGTGACCAGTTCTCTCATATGCCTTTGCTCCGTGAGATCCGTGAGAATAATCCTGATGATTTCAGGAACTTTCTCAGGATGACGGACCCCGTATTTCACCGTTTGTTGGCTTTGCTGACCCCCTATATCAGCAGGCAGGATACCTGCATGAGGCAAGCCATCACTCCGGAGCAGAGGTTGGTCGCTACCCTGCGGTACTTGGCAACAGGGAGAAGCCTGCAGGACCTCAAGTTCTCGACAGGCATCTCCCCCCAGGCTCTGGGTATCATTATCCCAGAGACCTGTTCTGCCATCATCCAGGTCCTGCAGAAGGAGTATATGAAGGTAAGATTTTTTTCTTTTAATATCACATTTTATTGTATTGAATGTTTGCTAATATCTTGTATTTCTTTCCTCATTCCCTAATTACCATGATTGGAATATGCTGTGAATGTCCCCTTTGTTCTCATGCATGCTGGATTTTTATGTAATTATTATTTTAGGTCCTTCATACATATTTGCCCTTCAATAACCTCCCCAGCATGGTGTGTCCTGCCCCGATATTCACCTCATGTAGTCACTTAACAATGTATTTTTTCTGCTCCATAGTAGTGCTTTACCCCCAAACACCCCCTAAAATGTTTGAAAATGTTATTTTTGCTTTAAATTCAGGCAGAGTGCCAGAGGCTTTTTTTTGGTGGTGTCCCCAAATAATTTTTAGTAACCCTCTCTCCCCCCAACTGCTAAGTCAGCTGATCCCAATTCTCTATCTATCCTCAATCATATATCTGCTGACTTTGCCAAACCCATACACACTATACCCATCTCTTTTCTGCTCAGTTTTATGGATGAATTCCCCAAAGCATGTAGTGCAAGGGCCTGCCTGTATACTTTCAAATGGTACTGTTTAAAGTTTTTGTATTCTATTATTATCTTTATAGGTAATAGCAGAATGTCCAAATGTCCTCAAATGTGTACAATGTGTATTTAGATCTTTGTATTATGACACTTCTTACCTGTCCAGTGGTCTGCCAATAGTGTAACTAAGGAGAGGCTGTTCCAAGTAATACCCTGTATTTAGGCATTCATCTCTCAATGAAGTGAAGAGGGTTACCTGTCCAAGATTTCCACACAACCCCTATAATGTTAGAAATGGCCCATGAGAGGGGGGCAGGGGGAATATGATAGGTGTACCTTATACTTTGGCGTTGTTAAATTCCCCTTAATAAATGCTATCTGGAGGTTGCCCCATAATGTTTGTGTCTAATCTGCTTGCCATGTTTCTGAGAAAAAATAGTAATGTCTATAGTTTTTTCCTCAACAGTTTCCTTCCATGCCACAGGAATGGCAGACTGTGGCCTCCCACTTTGCCGAGCGGTGGGACTTTCCTAACTGCGGAGGGGCAATTGATGGGAAAAACGTCCACATCGTCCCACCACCCAACTCGGGGTCGTACTATTATAATTACAAGGGGTTCAATAGTATAGTGATGTTGGCGGTGGTGTCGGCTGATTACGACTTCCTGTATGTGGACGTGGGGAAGAATGGCCGGATGTCCGATGGTGGAGTCATCGCCCAGACTGAGTTTTACAGGCGTCTCCAGAATGGCAGCTTGGACTTGCCAGCTCCAGAGGACAATGTTGAAGGACTCCCATTTGTGTTCATTGCTGATGAAGCGTTTGCACTGGGGGACCACCTGATGCGGCCATTCCCAATGAGGATCCTCACCCCGGAACAGAGGGTTTTTAATTACCGGCTGGCCAGAGCCCGAAGAGTGGTGGAGAACACATTTGGAATCCTGGCCAGCCAGTTCCGCCTATTTATGACACCCATCCATATGGCGGAGTATAAACTGAACCATATTATACTTGTGTGCTGTGTTCTCCATAACTTTTTAAGGAAACATTTGGCCAACTATGCTGGCTCAGTTGGGCCTGAGGCCGGAATGATACATCAAACCACACTGACGGCGCTTGAAAGTGGCCGTCCTGGCTTGCCCTCCCTGAGTGCCCGTGATGTCCGGTTACGATACCTGGAGTTCTTTGCGGGTAGGGGGGCCATCAATATGCCAGCAAATATGTGAAGCCTTTTTATAATAAAACAAAAAAAGAAATTCTTTGTGGACATTTACTGCTTGTGTTTGTTTTAGCTGACCCTGACAGAAATGTGTTGAGTCCAGAAAATGTCGTGATTGTGTAACCTTATTATACAAAGCACTGTTGGCTGTTATTTACTAAATGCAAAAACACATTTCACTACAAGTGCACTTGCAACTGCACTGAACCTGCACTTGTAGTGCAAAGTGGATTTGCTCTTAGGAAATAACCCCCATTTTCGCAGAAAACAGCAATTACATCACCCCAAAAGTGTTGTAGTGTTGAGACAATAATCCACACATTCTTGATTAACCAAATTTTTTATACCTGCACAATCACATGTGCATTTACCAAAGGTTTTTAAAACAAACCAACATGTTTGTTGTATAACAATTTTTGGAGTAGCATTATCAAAAATCGAAATGTCCATTTAAGATAAAACAGGCCTGTGTAAAACCAACAAGAAAGCCAAAAAACTTGAACTTACAAAGTTCACATTAGGTAAACCCTGAAGGCTATATCAGACATCAGTATTTAGGAACTGGGTTGGATATAGCGTTCAGATGGGGGGAAATCACCCCTGGAAAAGCTAAATTTGGAAGATGCACACCAATTTACGAATGTCAACATGTGCTATCTGCCATCACGGGGGATCAAGGGACGTGTTTTGGGGGAGCAAGCCCTTCCTTACCGCTACTTTATAATTGAGGAAGGGGTTGCACCCCCAAAACGCGTCCATTGATCTCCCGTGATGGCAGATAGCACATGTTGGCACACTGTGTGCATCCTCCAAATTTGGCTTTTCAAAACATTGCAAAAAGATTTAAAAGATTGGACCACAATCCAAAAATTGATTTTGTGGGGTTTTAAATTCGCCCCAAAACATCAATGATGTTATTATTTTTTTGAATCACATCATTTATTTTTTTCTGGATGTTTTGCAATTCGACATTACACCCCATGATCTCCCCGATCAGGATCTGGGCACTTTCTGATGTGAAAGGATCTGGATCACAATCACCTAAAAAGAGAGAAACAAAACAAAAACAGGTATCAAAAATCTGCCACCATCCATCTCTTACCTGAGCCTGTGGTCGCAGACACTCACCTGTTGTGGTGCCAATTTCCACCACATCTTCTTCTTCCTCCTGCTCTTCTTGGGTTGGTGGTATTTCACCTTCTTCCATAGGTGGGGGGTCTGTGGTCTCCTCGGATGAGGGGTGTCCTCCGAGTCTTTTCTCCCCTATGTAAAACAAAAATGTTATAATTAGCACACAGATATTTGATGGCAGAACTAGAAATAGGAAACATTGCTTGGAAGTGGGGTACAATTGTCTATTTTAGCCGAGTTCCAAGATGTATTTTTTTTATTGCCCTTTGTCAAGCTGCAATACTTTACCTGTTTGGTACAAGCTTCACAGATGGAGACCCCCCTATAGTATACACTGGAGCACCTGTGTGGCCCCCTAATAAAAATGGTGTTCTGGGGTCCCACACTAGTGCTCCCGTGTCCAGATGTGAAAACAGCTGCTCAGTGTCCTCTCCTTACACACAATCTAGTTTGCATTTCATTCGAGTAACAAACCCATCTACACAAACAAATATTTGGCATCCAAGTAGGCCCAAAAAAAATGTGGGAAAATGCATATGGCCTAAACAATGGTGTTTTAGAGGCCGAAAGAAAAATGTTTGATACGAACGAATAATGGGCCCATGAACATTAAAGTTGCCCTTTTAAACGTTACAATTAAGAAAAGCATATGGAGCAGCACAAACAGAATAAAGACAGAAAGAATAGGAACACAGCACAACTACTTACTTTTTTGCAGCACTCTCCGGATCTTTCGGTACTGCTCGTGTACTCTTAATTTCAGGTCTGACCACCGCTTCCTGGGCTGATCTTTCGATCTTCGTACCCCCGAAATTCTTGTGAATACTTTTGACCGCTTTCGCCATGATCTTGGCCTTTCTGATATTGGGGTTGGGGTAAGACCCATACTTTCCGTCATAGTCGGACTTCTTCATGATGTCGACCATCTCCAACATCTCCCCAAAGGACATATTTGTGGCCTTAAAACGTCTCCTTCTGGATCGGGACGTGTCCGGATCCGGGCTTTCCTCCTCCTCGTTCCTATAATTAGCACGCACCTGCTGTGACTCCGCCATGTGCTCTTCCCCCACTGCGCCGAACGAAAAGGAGCGGGGAATAGAATAGAAAGAACGTCAGGGGCGGGTGGAGTTACACGCATGCGCAGTGTATATAAAGCGTATCACACGTGAGTATTACGTATGATCTGTGAGCGGAGGAAGGAGCATTGGACGCGCCGATCGTAAGAACGAAGGTAAGAGACAAACTTGTGCCTATACTGCTTCTACATTGAGGCCTATATTGTAACAAGATTAGGAGAGTTTTGTCTGACATTAGGCTTTGTCTTGTGTTGTGTCTTGCAGTGAACATGGATATCTTAGTGAAAGACAATGACTTCATGTCAGTATTCGTAGATATGTTAAGGGAGCTGCCATGTCTGTGGGAGATTAAACACCCCCATTTCAAGAACCAAGCAAAGAGGAAGGCAGCACTGGTGCAATTGTGTGAAATTGTGAAGCAGGTGATCCCCACGGCAGACATCACCTATTTAAAGATCTTAATTGGTGGCCTGAGGAGCACATATGTGAGGGAGCGCAAGAAGGTCCTGGATTCACAGAGATCCGGAGCAGCAGATGACATCTATGTCCCCAGGATGTTGTACTACGACAGGCTGCATTTTCTGGCAGGCCAGACTGAACCCAGGCCATCCCTCTCCAGTCTTCCTTCCACGCTTCCTTCCCCCCTGGCTGAGGCTTCTGACGCCCAACCTGGGCCTTCCAGGCCACATGTGGAGGAGGCCAGATTGAGCCAGGTATAGCATTCCTCTAAATATTTCTGCTTGTCCAATCAATGATGTTAACTAGATGTTAGTTGGGAGTACTAATTTAGGATTGTGATTGATGATGCAAAACATTACAACCATGTCCCTTTTTCATACACAGGGAAGTCTCAGCCAGGAGGTGGCCGGGCCCTCCACCCCCACTGGAAAGAGAAAGTGGCAGTAGGAGGAGTGCCCTAGAGGAGGCTACCAGAGGACTCTTTTGGAGGGCTACAGAGGTCCTGGGAGCACGACAGACCGTGGAGGAGGACATTGCTGCCGTCATTGCATATAAAATGCAGAGGATGGAGGAGGGACAACAAGTCATGTGTGAGTCGCTCATATCGGAGGCTCTTAACAAAGGTATGAGGGGCCAAATTACAGCTCAGACACACCTTTGCGATGGTCCTCCTCCTCCTCCTGCAGGTCCTCCTCCTCCTCCTCCTTCTCCTCCAGGTCCTCCCAGTCCTCCTCCAGGTCCTACTCCTCCTCCTGCCACATCTCCAACTGCACAGCCACAGCCCGGAAGGAAGCGTGGAAGGAACACCAGAAAGTGAGGACCTTGGATCCAGTCTGGTCGGCCAAAAAATGCAATTCTTGTGGTACCACAGCCTGGGGACACACATGTCATCTGCTGCTATCCGGATCTCTGCGAATTCTGGACCAGACTGCGCTCCCTTACATATGGACTCCTCAGGCCACCAATTTTGATGTTCAAGAATTAATGTCTGCCATGGGGGTCCAAGGCTTCGCTAATTTCTCCTGTTGATCCAGTGTTGCCTCCCTATTTGTTTGGTTCTGAGCCCTTAATAAAGGATTTTTGTTTTGAATTATACTCTCCTATGTGTTTTACTTCAAAAAGGACAGTTGGTTTGTGAGGATTCAGGTACATTTCAAATATACAATGTGAAATTAACAAGGGACACCAACAACAAACAATCTCCTTGAGATTAAATAATAAAAGATATCAATGGTGTTGGGGTAACTTGACACACAAAACACACACAAAAATATTCTGGAGTAAAAATAAAAATAACATTGAACAAAGATCAGCCTTTGAAAAAATACAAACATTAAATAAAAAAAATTAAAAAAGGCTTAAAATCCCAAAAAAAATTAAATAAAAAAAAAAAATTATGTCAGATGTGACAACTAATAACAATATATTCAGGGAATCCCAATAAAAAAACAAAAATAAAACTTTGTGAGAAGTGTGTGTGAATATGAGCAGCAAAACTACTTAATTCTTGTCACATTATAAAGAAGAAGAGAGTGCGCTGTATTAAACCATTTTTAACATTGCAGCGTGACGAAAGTGCTGTATCCATTGCGAACGCTAAGTTTACCAGAACGAGCTGTTCCGTCTTGGAATTTCTTCTGAGCATGCGTGGCACTTTGTGCGTCGGAACAGGCCACACACGGTCGGAATTGACGCGATCGGATTTTGTTGTCGGAAAATTTTATCTCCTGCTCTCCAACTTTGTGTATCGGAAAATCCGATGGAAAATGTCAGATGGAGCCCACACACGGTCGGAATTTCCGACAACACGCTCCGATCGGACATTTTCCATCGGAAAATCCGACCGTGTGTATAGGGCATAACTATTCCACTAGGGGTTACAAACTAAGAAAAGGAATCTTGCTGCTTTGGCAACAAAGTCACATTTTTTATAGAAAGTTCTTAGCACTTACATGCTACAGTATATATGCATATGAGGTTTGGTGGCCAAATAAAACTATCATAGGAGATGAGTGGTGGTGAAGTCTTCACACTCATACCATTCCAATTACCTCATTAACCTAAACAAAGTAGACATTAACATTTTGGCATTTATTATACATATCCTTCTTGGGCTGCCTTTCTTTTTAGATTTTTATAGTTTTGGCCCTTCCATGGATATTCAAACTCTCCACCTGCACTGGTGACCATGGTAAGCGGACTTAAGGTCAAGGAAAAATCCAAACTTTTGAGATGACATTTGTTCCATTGACAACTGTCTTAGGTTTCCTGCAGCAGTGTTACCCGCCACCTTGAAAAGGCTTTTTTGTTTTTTTTTACAGTCGATCAGAGATTTTGTATGGGAATCCCACATCACAACTGAGAGTCAAGCATTGGCTCCTTGCAGCTGTGGCATGGCCCCATTGAATTTAATATTCAATTTGACAGGTGGTACTGTCATGGCATTTGAACTAATCAATCCAGCTCTCAGGTTAGGTTTTAGGGGACAGTTTCAGGGCAGTAAAAAAAGCCTGTTCCCCCCACTTTGCCGCCTGTGAGAATGAGGTCTTAGCCCTCATTTACACTGAATGCAGCTTTAAAATCCTGCGACTTCATATGAAATCACATGATTTCAAAGCTGCATGTCAGTGCAACTTCAGGTGTGACTTTGAAAACATCTGTGCAGCTTTCGCACCCAAAATCACCATAAGTAGTGCAGGAACTACTTTTTCAAATCGATACGGCACCGCAAAGTTGGTGTTGCATTGATTTGAACATGGCCATTGCCGACAATAGGGTGCAACTTGTCATGCGATTTGACCTGTCAAATCGCATGACAAGTCGCTCCAATGTGAATGAGGGCTTAGAGAGGATTTACTTTGCTTTGGAGGGACTTTCTTTTACAGTACCTCCTGCTGTTTTTCTGAGATAGGACATGAAGAAAAATCTCCCCAATAGCACACAGACAGCAAAAAAAAAAAAAATCAATTGACAAGGGTTTTAACCCTTTAGTGACCAGCTCACGCCTATATACGCCGGCAGAATGGCTCTCCTGCTCAAACTCCTGCGCAAACATACGTCAGTCTGTAAAAAGAGGATAGCAGGCGCATGCCCGCCGCGTGCCACAGGAGTGTGCCCGCGGTCCCGTGGACTCGATGTTTGCCGACGGCCTGCAATCGCGGCAAAGAGAGGCAGAAAGGGGGAACTGCCTATGTAAACAAGGCATTTTCCTGTTCTGCCTAGTGACATGACAGGGATCTTTTGCTCCCAGTGATCGGGAGCAGTGATCTCTGTCATGTTTCAGTAAGCCCATCACCCCTACAGTTAAAACATGCTGAGGGAACACACTTAACCCCTTGATCGCCCCCTAGTGTTAACCCCTTCCCTGCCAGTGTCATTTTTACATTGATCAGTGCATTTTTATAGCACTGATCAAGGTAATAATGTCACTGGTCCCCAAAAAGTGTAATTTGGGGTCAGATTTGTCTGCCGCAATGTCGCAGTCCTGCTAAAAATCCAAGATCGCCGCCATTACCAGTAAAAAAAATAAAAATAAATAAAAGTCCCTAAATTGATCCCATAGTTTGTAGTTTGTAACTTTTGCGCAAACCAATCAATATACGCCTATTGCAATTTTTTTTACCAAAAATATGTAAAAGAATATATATCGGCCTAAACTGATGAAAAAAAAACAAAAAAAACTGATGAATAAATTATTTTTTTATATATTTTTTTGGATATGTATTATAATAGAAAATAAAAAAAAAGGTGTTTTTTTTCCAAAATTGACGCTCTATTTTGTTTATAGCGCAAAAAATAAAAACTGCAGAGGTGATCAAATACCGCCAAAAGAAAGCTCTATTTGTGGGAAAAAAGGACATCAATTTTGTTTGGGTACAATGTCGCACGACCGCGCAATTGTCAGTTAAATTGACGCAGTGCCGTATCGCAAAAAATGCTCTGGTCATTAAGGGGGCAAATTCTTTCGGGGCTGAAGTGGTTAAGCAAACATTACTCAATTCAAAGCTACAAAAACAAAGTTTTTGCTTTAGATATACTAACCAGCCTGGGAATACATATTCTAGAGCAGACATACTGCTTCGGTCAGATAGCTATGGATACAGAATATAACGGTCCTGAATTGTACAATCATGGCCAAAAATATTGGAACCCCTGCATTTCTGTCAGATAATGCACCACTTCGCCCAGAAAATTGTTGCAATTACAAATGTTTAGGCATTCTCATGTGAGTTTAATTACAAATTACAGGAGCATCACAAATTTGGAATGCAATTATTTCTTACAATTTTCAGAAGGTGCCAATCAGTTTGTCCACTCCATTTTGGGAGTTTTGTGTGGAATGTGGCAGATTTGGCTTTTTTCCCCACTTTTTTGTGTCATACCAATACAAACAAAAGAAACAAGCATGAGAATGCCTAAACACCTGTAATTGCAAGGATTTTCTGAGCAAAGTGATGCATTAGCTGACAGAAATACAGGGGTACCAATGTTTTTGGCCATGACTGTATGTTAGGATTTTGAAGGCCACATTTCAGTGCTTGAGCAGGACTGGAGAACAGCCAGGGGTGTAGGGAATATTCTGCCATGTCCCCCAAGATTAACACACATTAGATGATTAGTAAGCATGTGGGGAGGTGTATACCCAAATACATTTTTTTATAAGTCGACCAGAGTTCAGCCATATAGTGATTGTTTTGTTTTTTTTTCTCTAAAAGTAACAAACATCTTTATACTTACCTGCTCTGTGCAGTGGTTTTGCACAGGGCAGCCCCGATCCTCCTCTTCTCAGGTCCCTTGCTGGCTCCCTTGGCCCCCTCCCTCCTGTCGAGTGCCCCCACAGCGAGCCGAGTCACAGCTCCCTGTGTCCATTCAGACACGGAGCCCGGTTTGGCCCACCCCCTCTCTCTCCTGAATGGTTAACTGACTTTGATTGACAGCAGCGGGAGCCAATCGCGCTGCTGATGTGTTTCAGCCAATCAGGAGGAGAGTACTGGACTGCCGAGGCCTTAGAGTGGACATCTCCCTCTATGTTAAAAACAAACAGCACGGAAAGTTAATTTATTGTGTTTAATTTGTTGCATACTTGTTATGTGTCTGTGACTCAGAAGTACCAAACAAAAAAATAGCACTGGACCCGTAGGTTTATTTTACTGGTATTGTTATCTTAAGGCATTACTGTTGGTGTAAATGATCTGGTTCCTGGGAGGGCAGCTTCAACACCCCAGAGGATCTCCACAGTCTCCTTGGCTTGTAGAGTGATGTAAAAAGAGTTAAAATTGAAGTACCTCACCACTGCTAAGAGGTCCAGCTACAATTTTATTCTATTAAAGGTCAGGGTGCAATTCAAAAAGTAGCCAACGTATTTCGGGGGTCTAACTGCCCCCTTCATCAGGGTTTTCCAGTGTGAATTCAAAGCACAGGCTTATTCAGCAGCCTGTGTGGCAGCTGCCAAACAAGCTGCTGAATAGGCCTGTGCTTTTAGACCCCCAAAATGTGTTGGCTACTAATTGGATTGTACCCCTGATCTTTAACCACTTAAGGACCAGCCTCGTTTTGGATTTTAGGTGTTTACATGTTTAAAACATGTTTTATTGCTAGAAAATTACTTAGAACCCCCACATATTATATATGGGTTTTTTTTCTAACACCCTAGAGAATAAAATGGCGGTCGTTGCAATACTTTTTTTTGCACCGTATTTGCGCAGCGGTCTTATAAGCACACTTTTTTTGAAAAAAATAAGACAACAGTAAAGTTAGCCCCATTTTTTTTTATATTGTGAAATATAATGTTATGCCAAGTAAATTGATAAAATCTCCATAGGCGACGTTTAAAAAATTCTACAGGTTGCATGTTTTGCGTTACAGAGGAGGTCTAGGGCTAGAATTATTGCTCTCACTCTACTGGTCGCGGCGATACCTTACATGTGTGGTTTGACCACCGTTTTCATATGCGGGCGCTACTCGTGTATGCGTTCACTTCTGCGCGTGAGCTTGTCGGGACGGGGGGGGTTTTAAAAAAAAACATTTTTATTCTTATTATTTATTTTACATTATTTTATTTATTTTTACACTGTTTAAAAAAAAAATTGTGTCACTTTTATTCCTATTACAAGGAATGTAAACATCCCTTGTAATAGAAAAAAGCATGACAGGACCTCTTAAATATGAGATCTGGGGTCAAAAAGACCTCAGATCTCATATTTACACTAAAATGCAATAAAAAAAAAAAAATGTGGCAGCAAGGGAACGATATTCCACATATTATGGGAATGTAAATCCGTGAGAAGCTTCTGGAATTCGGTTTTCTCTCTACTAGCAAAAATCATTGGAAATGTCCTTTCCCCCACTCCTGCATTGGCTCTTCTTAACTTAGGGATAGATAATATACCCACAAAGTATAGATGTATAACTATCCATATATTGATAGCAGCACGTTTATCTATTACTTCAAAATGGAAATCAGATATTATACCAAATATTAGAGACGTAATACACAGAGTGAATACTCACTACCTTTATGACATTTTTTTTGCATATTCAGCCAATTCAATGGCAAAATTACAGATTGAATGGGCTTCATGGTGCGCAAGATGTCCAGAGACTTCTCATTGATAATCTGGTATAGACATATTTGCTATACTATCATTAGGTGGTAAATTGTTGTCACTGCAGTTTTATGTTCGGTTTTGTATTTCTCTATTTTATGATTTCTTTATTTTTTGGTTATTTTATTTTCTATTTGTTTGTTAAGTGAAAGCTTAAACACTTTTCCATATATGTTACTCTCCTGATGTTCTGCATCCTCAGCAGCCCTATGTTAAACCGCACCCATACACATAAGCATTTATAATACAAACAATATGGAGTACAATGGGAATGCCAAGAAGCATTTGTTCTATTGACTTGAATATACTAATGAAAAGGGGGGAGCGGGGGGACCATCTCCCTGGACACAGTTTGCTCCCAAGTGGGGTGTCTGGGGGGAGGGATTCCTAGTTCCCACCCTACACTTGCTATTCTAAGAAAACAGTTTGAAATATTCAATTTAATTCAGTTAAAAGTAAATATAGATTGTACACCGTGATATGTAAAATTGCGTATTGGATACCTTTATAGAACGAACTAAGGACTAATAGTTGTAACTGTATACGGATGTACTGATTTAATGTTGTTATTATGCAAATCTTAATAAAAAACAATGAAACGAAAAAAAAATATGCCTTTAAGAGGCGTGGGTGGAAGTGACGTTTTGACGTCGCTTCCGCCCAGCAGTGTCATGGAGACGAGAGGGCGCCATCTTAGCTTCACTCGTCTCCAGGCACAGAAGAGAGAAGTACGCGATCACCTCCGCCGCTACTGACGGCTCTGGTAAGCGGCGTAGGGCACCGGATCGCGGCGGGAGGGGTGCCCTCTCCCGCCACCGATAAAAGTGATCTGGCGGCGAATCCGATGCAGGGACCACTTTTATCAGAACGCCGGCCACCCCACGAAAACGGGGATACCGGGATTATGGCAGCTAGCTGCTGCCATAACAACAATATCCAAAGTTCGGACCTACATCAGCATGTGGCAGTCCAGAAGTGGTTAATAGAATAACGTTGTATCTGGGCCTCTTAGCAGTGGTGTGGTGTTTCAATTTCAACTCTTTTTACATCAGAAGTAGCGAAGTCAATCATAGCCAAGCAACTAGTATTTTCCTAAAGAGGAAAAGGGGCTCTGGGCCATGGTTAAAGTGATTGTAAAGGATTGTTTTTTTTCTTTTTTTTTAAAATAACAAACATGTCATATTTACCTCCACTGTGCAGCTCGTTTTGCACAGAGTGGCCCCGAACCTCCTCTTCTGGGCTCTCACGGCCCCTCCCCGCATCAGATAACCCCCTAGGAGTAGTGCTCTCCGAAGGGGATTACCTTGCGAGTGCGCTCCCGAGTCCAGCATTTGTATCCGCAGACACGAATGCTGGACTCGACCCCGTTCCCCGGCGCCCGCGTCATTGGACTTGATTGACAGCAGCGGGAGCCAATGGCTGCACTGCTATCAATCTATCCAATCAATAGCCGGGACCCCGTGGAGAGAGGGACAGCACATTAAGGTGAAAAAACACGAGGGTTTACAACCCCTTTAACCCCATGAATTGACTAACACAGGGTTTTTCTTGCGCCTAAAGCCAATGAACAGTGGAACTTATATAGAAACTAATGGGACTTCTGTAGGTGCAGAGTGCATGATTGGGCTGTATTTTCTAAATTCTTTATTTTCTGACAGTCATATATCACATGCCGCATGAAACATTTCTTTTAAACATCATATCAGCATATACATCTTTTTTTTTTTTATCATAGTATAGCTATTTAGCACGTTTCCTTACAAAGTAGTTCTAAATCTCTTCTGTTCCAAGGGCAAGCATATATTTCCCCCTTTTCCGTTTCCCCTAGCCCCTATATCCCACCCCACCCCACCAGTACCGAAAATAAATAAAAAAAAAAAAAAAAAAAGTTTAAACACCACCCCTCCAGGGGAGGAGGGGGGGCCCCTCTCCTCAGGTCCATTCAATCTTACCTATTCCCCTTCTCCTGTTCTCTAATTCTGTACTCTACTAGGGGGGACCAAATCCTCCGATATTTCTCATCTTGTTCTTTCAGCATCATAGTCAAGTTTTCCATTTGTTGAATTTCTGTAATTCTAGCCCACCACTGGAATTTAGTCGGAGGGACTGTACTCTTCCACAGAGCCGGGATACAAGCCCTTGCGGCAGTGAGAAGGTGTTTAAGCAGGGAATTCCTATATTTTTCCACCGATAGGGGAACGTCATTTAGTAAGAATGCAGCCGGGTTGCTCCCAAGAGACACACCTGTAATGTCCTTAATCGTTTCCTCAACTATTTCCCAGAAGCCCTTAATTTCCTCACATTCCCAAAATATATGTATCATCGTTCCCACCCCCCTCTTACAACGCCAACATCTGTCTGATAGAAAATAATAAAGGACTAATGCGCACAACCCAATTCTCACAGGATCAAGAGTAATAAACAAAGAAAAGCTGCCTACATATGAGGTGGCCTCACCCACCCTGCATAGATAACGTAATAAAAGATCAAAGTTATGTGGCGCTAGTCTATGTATATCAATAAAATGCTTCCTAGCTGCTCAATAATAAAAACTCTCAATATGCAATAAACGCTTTATCCATTAGGGGGCAGTGAAAGCAACAAGCTGTAAGGTCCTGGTGATTACAACACAATATTAAATATCATCTAGTACAAGTGTACGTGAAAAACGTGACTAAGTGCTAGCAACACCCGGTCACACGAAGTAAATAAATGTATGCTCCCTCAAATTGTGTTATCCAATGATGTGAAATACTCTTCAAATCAATATGTGATGAAAACTAAACTGAAATGTGAAATGCAACACTATCTCACATACAAATGCAACACTATATCACATAATAATGACCGTGATCAAGTGCAAAAACTTGTGACATAAATGCACCAACGTGCATATTGATCCAATTCTAAAAGTGAGTTCCCAGAGTCCAACTCCTCTCCCAAAACAACAAAAAATGAATGGAAAAAATATATAAATACAGTAAAAAATAGTGAAAATGGTGACAGTAAATAATAATAATAAATAATAAACAAGTCCACAATAATGATGCTTCATGCAATGTGATTCAAAGTGTCCATATAGACGGTTGATATCAGTAGCCCTTAGCGTGACTTAGTGCTGGATTCATGCAATAAGACGAACTGGTGCAGCACACAGGTGTTTCCCCCAGCCTCTCACCTCCAGCAGCGGCCCCCAGTGGGCCAAGTCAGGCCAGCGGTTAGTAATCCTCTGTGTGTGATGGTACTCCAGCAGCCGTCCCCCTCTTCCCACAGATGTATCTGGGTCGAGTTCTCTAGCAAATCACCAGCGCTCCCAAAATAACAATGAAGAAGGAGATGCTCCCATAGTGAAGTAATTCCAATACACATTTATTAAAAAGTAGTAACTTACATTATAATCAGAAGATGTCAGCGAAATAACAGTGAACACACTCAGGCTTCCGGGTACGGCCGTTCCCAGGAAGCGTCGGCACCTGGCTCCTCCTACCCTGACGCGTTGCGTCACACCCACGTGACTTTATCAAAGGGATAAAGTCACGTGGGTGTGACGCAACGCGTCAGGGTAGGAGGAGCCAGGTGCCGACGCTTCCTGGGAACGGCCGTACCCGGAAGCCTGAGTGTGTTCACTGTTATTTCGCTGACATCTTCTGATTATAATGTAAGTTACTACTTTTTAATAAATGTGTATTGGAATTACTTCACTATGGGAGCATCTCCTTCTTCATTGTTATTTTGGGAGCGCTGGTGATTTGCTAGAGAACTCGACCCAGATACATCTGTAGGAAGAGGGGGACGGCTGCTGGAGTACCATCACACACAGAGGATTACTAACCGCTGGCCTGACTTGGCCCACTGGGGGCCGCTGCTGGAGGTGAGAGGCTGGGGGAAACACCTGTGTGCTGCACCAGTTCGTCTTATTGCATGAATCCAGCACTAAGTCACGCTAAGGGCTACTGATATCAACCGTCTATATGGACACTTTGAATCACATTGCATGAAGCATCATTATTGTGGACTTGTTTATTATTTATTATTATTATTTACTGTCACCATTTTCACTATTTTTTACTGTATTTATATATTTTTTCCATTCATTTTTTGTTGTTTTGGGAGAGGAGTTGGACTCTGGGAACTCACTTTTAGAATTGGATCAATATGCACGTTGGTGCATTTATGTCACAAGTTTTTGCACTTGATCACGGTCATTATTATGTGATATAGTGTTGCATTTGTATGTGAGATAGTGTTGCATTTCACATTTCAGTTTAGTTTTCATCACATATTGATTTGAAGAGTATTTCACATCATTGGATAACACAATTTGAGGGAGCATACATTTATTTACTTCGTGTGACCGGGTGTTGCTAGCACTTAGTCACGTTTTTCACGTACACTTGTACTAGATGATATTTAATATTGTGTTGTAATCACCAGGACCTTACAGCTTGTTGCTTTCACTGCCCCCTAATGGATAAAGCGTTTATTGCATATTGAGAGTTTTTATTATTGAGCAGCTAGGAAGCATTTTATTGATATACATAGACTAGCGCCACATAACTTTGATCTTTTATTACAACATCTGTCTGATACCTGTGTGTAAATTTTTTGAAGAGCTGATGGTGTTCTATACCATCTAGTAAGGATTTTATATCCTCCCTCTTGATATCTGCTGGCAATTGATGTTTTATGTACTGATTTTAGCATTTTCGTCTTCTGTTTTTGAGTAAACGTTACTCCTAGCTCTCTCTCCCAGGCTTGCATAAAGTTAAGCTCCTGTGGAGCTTCCAGGCTTGTTAATGTTTCATAAAAATATGATAAGGAGTGCCTCACATTTTCGCCGTTTAGGCAGATCCGTTCAAAGCTAGTTAGCTCCCGTATTACTGAAAATGTTTTGATTTTTGAGCGGATGTACGCTCCTAACTGCATAGACCTGAAATAATCCAGGTCTTCTGTCACTTCTCCCTCTATCTCGCCTCTTGTCATCAGGCGGCTGTCCCTAGAAAAGTCTATCAGCCTACTTTTCCCTTTATGTTTTATTACCTCATACATCCGATCGATTAGGCCTGGTAGGAAGTCCGGGGCGCCCAATACCGGGGTCATTGGGCTCGGAATTGGTGAAAGATTTGTTTTTTTAAAGATCATATAGATGGAGCGGATAGTTGCCCCTGTTAACGGGTGTTTTTTCACTATGGTGGGTAATTCTGATTTTTTTATCCATGCTATTCCTTCCAATGGAATTTTAGTCGTCGCCTGTTCTAACTGTACATGTGGTTTCCTTACGGAAGCGCACCATTCCACCACTCTCGCTAATTGTAGGGCTTCCCTGTAACGTACTGGGTCTGGGAAACCAATACCTCCTTTCCCTTTTGGGAGTGCTAAAATGTTTCTCCTTACCCTTGCTGGTTTACCTGCCCAGATAAACCTCAGAAACCCTGATCTAAGGTCCTTTAAAAAGTTTGATGTAATCTTTATTGGTAGTGTTTGAAACAAATAGAGAATTCTGGGCATCACGTTCATCTTTATAATATTTGTCCTTCCAAACCAAGTGAAGGTTTCCCTGTCCCATCTCCTAAAATCTTGTTTGATTTGTCTCAACAGCGGGGCGTAGTTTAGTTCGAACATTCTACTAAGCTTCTTTGGGATTTTAGTCCCCAGGTAACTTATGTGGGAATCTGTCCACCTAAAATTGAATTGTGATTTTATCCGGTTTATTTCAGTTGTATCCATTTCCAGCCCCATAGCCTCGGACTTAGTATAGTTTACCTTATAGTTTGCTAAATCTCCATAATTATTTATCTCACATAGAAGGGAAGGGAGGGATATAGTTGGAGAGATTATGAAGAAGATCAGGTCGTCAGCATATGCTGCTAACTTGTGTTCTTCTCTCTCCGTCTTGATACCCCTAATGTTACAATCAGCGCGTATTTTCCTTAGAAAAGGTTCCAGTGTGAGAATAAAAATAATTGGTGAGAGGGGGCACCCCTGCCGGATTGGGCTGTATTTTGACCCTGTGTTTGCAGTCTTCTGAAGGGCAGGGTTTATAAGGCACTGAAGTATTTTGGGGGTGTTCACATCACGTGGATCTGTCATCCACAGGTACACACTGATGAATTTATTGACATTTTTGGCAAACTTTTTAAATAACTGATGCAACAAGCCATGCAAGTTGCATTAGGAGGAACAGCTGTCATATAATTCACAGATGAACATGAAGTGAGCTGGGCACAGTGATATTGAGTGCTTGTGCGTACCAAGGGCAGTTTGAACTGTTTCATATGCTTAATTTTTGTCTAGCTTCAGCAATAGGCTAAAGGTAGAAAAAAACTGGCAGCTAAGGAACCATACAATTAACACTGATGCCAGAGACCAAGAGATACCCACTGTCTCCAGCCAAAGCATTTAATGAGGTTTCGCCACAATAAAAAGCATCTTGTAGATCTACAGTACAGAACAATTTCTATGGCAACAGAGCTGCATAGTAAAAGAAGCAGTTCTATTTATGGCAGATATGCCAAACTCGTATCACACACACTGAACAGACAGCTAAACTTCAGAACACAGATACAGAATGGAAGAGGGAGGATATAGCTACAACAAGACCTGACAACTCATGCCGCGCACACACGAGCGGAATGTCCGTCAGAAAAAGTCAGATGGGAGCTTTACATTGTATATTCCGACCGTGTGTATGCCCCATCGGATTTTTTCCATCAAAAATTCAGACGAACTTAGATAGAGAACATGTTCTACATTTTTCCGACAGAACTAATTACTATCGGTAAACCCGCTCGTCTGTATGCTGTTCCAACGTACAAAAAACGACGCATGCTCTGAAGCAAGTACGAGACGAAAGCTATTGGCTACTGGCTATTGAACTTCCTTTTTCTAGTCCCATCGTACGTGTTGTACGTCACCGCGTTCTGGACGGTCAGACTTTGGTGTGACCGTGTGTATGCAAGAAAGCTTGAGCGGAATTCCGTTGGAAAAACCTTCAGAGTTTATTCCGACGGCAAAACCGGTCATGTGTACAGGGCATCAGACTGAATAGTGACCAAATGTCAGACGATAAATCAAAATAACTAAAGCTTACTGTTTAATTATGAGATGAAAATACTTCATTAATTATGAGATGACACCACATCATGTGTATGGGATTTAAACCAGAACTCTGGATGCCATTCAAAAATACTAAACTTCTTGTGCTGTTTTGCTTTAGAGGTTTTACGTCTGCAACTCTAGGACATTTTATAAGAATTTCCTGATAAAACTTAGTGATATTGAAGGGTAATTTTTTCTTTAAAATAATAAAGACGTTATTTCACAGAGCGGTCCCTTACCTCCTCTTTGGCTGTCCCCTGTCTGCACGGTCTGCTCCTTCTTCCTCCAGGTGCAAAAAAAAACCCTCCCTTACTCTATCCAGAATAATAAAAAAAGATTTGACTTTAGTGACATTTTATCATTATAATAGACATCAATGCATCATGGAGCTACTCGTGAATAGCACCTCAATGCACTATACAGTATTGGTCAATACAAGCTACTGCAAATGGTGTGATGTGGTGTGCCATGGTAAAAAAAAAGAAGCGCATAGCACAACGGATAGTGCAATTCTGAATTTGTCATAGTCATGCTTGTGAAAATCTGAAAAATCCGTTAGGGCATGCAAACTCTTTTTCACAACCATGTGCATTTATATCTTACAGTCTCTGTCTGTCTATCTATCTATCTATCTATCTATCTATCTATATATATATATATATATATATATATATATATATATATATCATTATACAATTTACCTAGAGTAAGCAGGTCATTGTAGGTAACATCTACAAACTATAGCTTACAGATATTCTTCAAGTGCTTTAAAACCATAGCAAGATGGAGTAAACTAAATGCTGCAAAATGGACTGATTTTTTTAGTTAAAGATTTGCTTTTTCCATCGTACAAAGAAGTTAACATTACAATTGTTTAATCCTTTTTCATATTCTAATCTCTCTATGCCTGTTGCTATGGGGAGCCCTGGCTTGTACTAGATGTTTTAATCAATGTAGTGATAAGGCATGTTATTTTTGGTAGTAGTTATGGCATTATGTTTGCTAGCTGCAGCTGCTATATCTCAAGCTGGCTGCAGGCTTCTCTATAACCAATACAAGGTAAGCAGTGATTTCTAGGGATGAGCTTGATGTTCGAACATAAGTGGCCGGAAGGCCACCAAGGAGAGTCAGAGGCTCACAGGCCACTAAAAGAGGGCAAGCAGCCTCTAGAGAGAGGGGGTGCCACAGAAGGACAAGAAACTGGCAGTCATGTTCCCCCAGCTGCAGCATACTGCCAAGTTTGCTCCAGTGATGAGGAGGGAGGGAATGATGAGGTCACTGACCGTACTTGGGTGCCTGAGAGAAGAGAGGAGGAAAGTGAGAAGAAGGAGGCACAACTCCAACGAGACAGGATGTCCTCCAGGGGTCAGCTTAAGCGCAGCCACCCTATTACATCACACCACAGAGCTCTGCAGGTGCTCACCATAGACTTTTAAAAGTTCCTTGATGTGAGCCTTTTTCGACACGTGCAGCAGATTGCAACATTGCTGTTTGCAACCTATGTCTGAAGCGGATCAAGCGTGGCAAGAACAGCAGCCGCTTGGGCACCACATGCTTGAACAGACATATGACGACCTGCCATACAGTCCGTTGGCAGCAGCATCTGAGAGACCCACATCATAGAAAAAGGCAGACTTCTCCTTGCTCCTCATCTGGGATCTCAAACCCTACTATACCTCCAGTCCTCTCAAAAACCTGCACTGAGAGGAATGAAGTTATAGCAATAGGTGTCACAAGTACTTGCAGCCAATCTGCTAGCAGTACACTACCAGTTGATATCAGCAGGCAAATTTCTCTACCCCAGATGCTGAACCGTAAAAATAAATTTGGTCCCGGATATCCACATGCTCAGCGTCTAAATGCTAGCTTGGCCAAATTGCTAGCACTGCAACTGCTGCCTTTTCAGCTGAGAGACTCAGCCCCCTTTTGTGAATTTGTGGAATGTGCTGTACCACAGTGGCAGGTTCCAAAACGCCATTTCTTTTCACCTAAGGCCATTCCTGCTCTCTACTGCCATGTGGAAGCAATGTTTTGGCCTCATTGGACAGGGAAGTCAGCAGTAAGGTTCATATTACCACTGACTTATGGTCCAGCAGGCATGGGCAGGGACGTTACCTTTCCTTCACGGTGCACTAGGTAAATTTGCTGGCAGCTGGGATAGATGCAGGACAGGGTTCAGTGTTGGAGCTTGTTCCACCACCACGCCTCCAAAAAGCTAGTGGTGATTCTGCCACAACATCTGTATGCTCCCCTCCCTCCTCTTCTTTTTTCTATATGGCCTCTTCTGCAGAATTGTCCTTTGAACCAGCAGTACTCCTTAAACGCTCAAGGGGCTACGCAAACAGGCAAAAAGATGTCATGCGGTGCTTCAGTTGGTCTCCCTAGGGGACAGGAGCCACTCTTGGGGAAGAGATTCTGTCAGCTCTGCAGGGGAAGGCTCAGAGGTGGTTGACGCCTCGCCAGCTCCAGCCAGGAATGGTTGTATGCGAATTGGCACCAACCTTCTCTCTGCCCTCCGACAGGGACACTTGACCCATGTTCCATGTTTGGCACATGTCCTGAATTTGGTGGTGCAGCCTTTCTTGACCAGGTACCCAGGCTTACAAGATCTCCTGAGGTAGGCCAAAAAAGTCTGTGGTCATTTCCGCCGGTCATACAATGCCAGTGCTTGGCTGGCTGACATTCAAAGGGAATGCAACCTGCCCATCAACCGCCTCATTTGTGACATGCCCACCAGATGGAACTCAACATTGGCAATGCTGCAGCGCCTGTACACACAGCAGAGGGCCATAAATGAGTACCTGTGCGAGTATGGCACCAGGACAGGGTCAGGAGAGCTTGGTTTCTTTTCGCCAAACCAGTGGCTACTGATCAAGGATGCATGCACTGTCCTGTCACCATTTAAGGAGTCCACAAGGATGGTGAGCAGCAACAATGCATGCATCAGTGACACTGTCCTTCTAGTCTTCCTGCTGGAGCACATGGTTTGTGGAATCATGGACAGGGCACTTGAGGCAGAACAGCGGGAGGAAGAGGACAACTTGCTTTCCTCTCAAGGCCCCCTTTATCCAGATAGCATTCCTGCGGGTCCACCAAACACACTGGAAGAAGAGGAGGAGGAGGATTGTGTCAGCGTGGATGTTGAGAATAAAACGCAGCAGTCTTCAAGGGATGGTTTTCAGTTCCTAGAAGCCAAAGAAGTAAGTGGCAGGGAGGACGTAGTTACGGATAATGTGATCCTTAGTGACCCAGGGGACTCAGAATCGAATGCCTCTGCAAACTTGGAAACTCTGAAAATACCGCATGGCCTTCCTGATTCTGCAAAGCCTGCGAAAGGACCCTAGGATTCGTGGTATTAAGGAGAGGGATCATTACTGGCTGGCAACCCTTCTTGATCCACGTTACAAGGGTAAGGTTGCAGAACCCATCCTGCCTTCACAGAGGGAGCGGAGGATGAAACATCTTTAGGAGGCCTTGAAGAAAAGTGTGTGTAATGCATTTCCAGACCCTGGGAGGTTACCATTTCCTGGTGCTGGACAACGTGTTTCTGAGGCTTCGTTCGGTCAGAGGAAGAGCGGTGGTCAAAGTGGCTGGCTGACCGATGCCTTTAAACAATTTTTTAGTCCTCAGCGTCAAGGTCTGATAGTTTCCAGCAGCCATTGCCAGCGTCTGCATTATATGGTGCAGGAATATCTAGGGGCAAGAGCAGACTTTGAGACCTTTCCAACAGAGCAATAACTGAGTTACTGGGTCTTGAGGTTGGACCACTGGCCAGAACTTGCCCAATATGCAATTGAGCTACTGGCCTGTCCTGCATCCAACGTGCTTTCTGAACGCACATTCAGTGCTGCTGGAGGGTTTGTAACGGATCAAAGAGTGCGCCTGTCCACAGACTCCATTGATAGGCTCATATTTATAAAAATGAATCAGTCCTGGATCAGCAGCTATCAAACACCTGATGCTGATGTAACTGATTGAATTTGCTATGGATCTGGGATCCCTTGAAGACTGCCTATCCTATTCCTCCTCAATCATGATGATGCTAGCTTCCAACAATATTTTTGGTGTAGGGCAACACCACCACCGAAGGCCCAATTTGTCAGCCCCTGTTTAACAGGGGCATGCAATTACAATTTTTGAAATAATATTTAACAGCAGGGCCCGTTCCTGCGCCCAACATGAGTAACTGTGAGGGGTTACTAACAGAAGCCATAATAAATCCCCAAGTAGGCACAACAATCTGTGATAAATGTAAATTGTACCTTACTGCAAAAACTTACCACCCAGATACTACAAGCATGCATGGAAACTATGTTGGCTCACTATAGTAACTTAAATCTTTAGCAACTTGTGATTGACTAAAAATGTACATCAAATCTTTTTAATGTAATGCTTTACATTACTGTGCCTGTTTGGCAGCTTTCAAACATATTTCAAAGCCCTGGACTTGCTTCAGACTGGAAAACCAAGACCCAGACCACGTGCATGCTGAACTCTGAAATAAGAGCAAGACTTATAGTGAGGGCTATGTTTACAGTGGCGTAAGATATATTACGCAGTTAAAGAAATCCTAACTATTTATATCCACTTGTTGAACCCCCCCTCCCCACCCCAATTTACAAACTGTGGCAGGAACCCACAATGACTATATTTCTCTGCATGGCCTGTCATTTTTTGACAGAAAACAGCTCCTGTGTATGTGGCTTGGAAACAAAGCAGAGACATGTATGCTCTGAAAATATAATGTGCTCAATTAAAGGGGAATAAACATACAAATCTTGTGCAGGCAAAATCTGTGTTGTGGGCAACAGTACAAACAATCCATGGCATCTTGAGGCTAGCAAGTAAAATGAATCAGTGATTTTCTAATCCTATACAGGACATACTTCTGCTATTTTAATTTGAGTCTAATAAATTTAAATTAAAGGACCAGTACCACCCATATGGATGGTCTGGTGGACTTACTAACCCATAGATCTTGCATCCATGCCCACCTTTGTTAGATTTGTGGATGTTTCCACTCCTCCTGTTGCATTTCTCTATATCAATGTAAAACATCCAACAGAGATAATGAGATCCCATTAATACAACTCCAGCAGTTGTCTGGGCCTGGGCATTCAAACAATGGATTTCCTATAGGATATTCTTTGGTGGCTTAACTCATCTGAGTCTACTGAAAACAGAAACATTAGCTCTTGGAGGACTGACGCTTTTAAATCTTTTTTTAAAAACTCGGAACAACCAGATTTAGCTGCTTTCTTAGAAGGCCTCTGGGCAAGACATCAGCCTCTTGTTAAACAGTTATGCCGCGTAAACACGGGCGGACTTTTCGATGGACTAGGTCCGGTGGACTTTTCGATGGACTTTTGCGACGGACTTTCCGACGAACTTTCGAATGCACGGACTTGCCTACACACAATCAACCAAAGTCCGATGGATTCGTACTTGATGACGTACAACCAGACTAAAATAAGGAAGTTCACAGCCAGTAGCCAATAGCTGCCCTAGCGTCGTTTTTTGTCCGTCGGACTAGCATACAGACGAGCGGACTTTTCGACCGGACTCGAGTCCGTCGGAAAGATTTGAAACATGTTTCATTTCTAAGTCCGTCGAACTTTTGGGGAAAAAAAGGCCGCTGGAGCCCACACACCATTGAATTATCCGACGGAGTCCGGTCCGCCGGACCAAGTCTACCGCAAAGTCCGCTTGTGTGTACGCGGCATTACAGTCATGTGAAAACATTAGTACACCCCATGGAACCTGTTGACTTCTTCAAAATAATCGAAGAAATATACAGGCAAATAGATTTTGATTCAAATTGTGCCTACGGATAATGGAATTGTTGTCAGGAAGGTCATGCCCGTATACAGAATGGTGCATCTGTACAAATATTCACGAGCAGTCTGGATTGTACAGTAGCTGGGCATACGTGTGTGATAATATGTACGGGCTTGTCACCAGTGCTGGATATTTAGCTGCACATAGCCAGTGCCATCTTGTCTACAGCTTTAACCGTTAATTCTTGATCTGTAACTTTGTGCTTGACTACTTACTGACCAAAATTCTGTAGGATCTAGTCATGTGGGACATACATTGGCTTTCCTGGTTCAGTAGGGCAGCTACATTGAAAATGAAAGTGCTGCCCAGACTCTTTTATTTAATGCAAACCATCCCTGTCAGTCTGCCAAATGCTTTATTTTTTGTGCAAACGCTTCGGGTATTTCATCTGGAAAGGAACAACCCCCCGAGGTTGAGACTGGCACATTTGTCCATATCCAAGTCTAGAGGTGGTCTAAGTGTCCCAGGCCCGCAAAAATATTTCAGGGCCTGTCAACTGACCAGAGTGGTTGACGGGCATGTTCATGCAACAACTAAAGACTGGATTTTGCATTAACAAATTTTTTGTACATAAGTCTTCCTGGGTTCCCATCCGCTGATTGAAACAATCCTACCCTGTGTTTGCACAGTATGCAAGTCTGCAAATATGTTGTGTCGACCTGGCCCAATGACCCCAATTTTGGATTATCGCAACTTTTCACCGGGCATGCAACTGGATCTCCAAGCTTGTTGTAAATTCGGCGCTCCACTGTGCAGATCAATTCTTTACTCAGGGCTCTTTCAGTTTGCTCTTTCCAATCTCCAAACAACAACCTCTGCTTCCCATGTGGCTGTACCTTCAGATTTCACACTTTTTAAATGACCTCTCTCTCAATAACTCTCTGTAACTATTTACAGCACAGTCATCACAAAGGCATCTAATATTGACTGTATATTCCATTATTTCTGCTGCCTACTTAGATTTAGCTTTAAAAATTATTGACAAATGGGGAAAGGAACTTAAAGCCCCCCTGACTACACAGGAGTGGGAAGATATTCGCCTCACAATACACAAAGGCTCTGATTACTGCCAGACCTGTTGAATCAAGAAATCACATAAATAGAAGCTGTCTGACAAAGTGAAGCACGCTAACAGATCACAAAAAGCCACACATCATGCCACAATATAAAAAAAATTAAAGAACAGATTAGAAAAAAGTAATGTACATGGATCGGTCTAGGAAGGGTTTTAAAGCCATTTCTAAGGCTTTGGAACTCCAGTGAACCACGGGGAGAGCCAATATCCACAAATGGAGATAACTTGGAACAGCGGTGAACCTTCCCAGGAGTGGCCGGCCTAAAAAGTTACTCCAAGAGCATGACGACTCATCCAGACGGTCATAAAAGAACCCAGAACAACATCTAAAGAACTGCAGGCCTCACTTGCCTCAGGTAAGATCAGTGTTCATGATTCAACAATAAGAAAGACGCTGGGCAAAAATAGCATCCATGGGAGAGTTCCAAGGCCAAAGCCACTGCTGACCAAAAAGAACACAAACGCTCATCTCACATTTACCAAAAAACATATTGATTATCCCCAAGACTTTTAGGCAAATATTCTGTGGACTGATGAGACAAAAATTTCACTTTCTGGAAGGTGTGCGTTCCGTTACATCTGGCATAAAACGAATACAGAATTTCATAACAAGAACATCATACCAACAGTCAGACATGGTGGAGGTAGCGTGATGGTCTGGGGCTTTGCAGCTTCAGGACCTGGACGACACACCATAATTGATGGAACCATGAATTCTGAGCTCTACCAGAAAATCCTAAAGGAGAATGTCAGGCCATCAGTTCTTGACCTCAAGCTCAAGTGCACTTGCGTTATGCAGTAGGACAATGATCCGAAACACAACAGCAAGTCCACCTCCAAATGGTCCAAATAAAGCAAAATTTAAGTTTTGGAGTGGCCTAGTCAAAGCCCGGACTTAAATCCAATTGAGATACTGTATCATGACCTTATAAAGGCCGCTCATGCTGGAAAACCCTCCAATGTGGCTGAATTAAAACAATTCTGCAAAGAAGAGTGGGCCAAAATTGCTCCACAGCATTGTGAAAGACTCATTGCTAGTTATCGCAAATGCTTGATTACAGTTGTTGCCGCCAAGGGTGGCACAATCAGTTATTAGGTTTAGGGGGCAATTACTTTTTCACATAAAGCCAGGCAGGTTGGGACAGCTTTTTTTACTTAATAAATGAAACCCTCATTTAAAAACTGCATTTTGTATTTAAATCAGGTTGTTTTTGTGTAATAATAAAATTTGTTTGATCTGAGTCATTTAAGTGACAAATATGCAAAAAAATAAAAAAAATCAGAAAGGGGCAAATACTCTTTCACTGTATATGCTGGTGCTGTGGAAGTGTCGAAGGCTCTATGCTCCACATATGGTGATAATTGTCTGGCTATTTGCTTGTACTATAAGCTTGTTGATTACATAATTGTGAGAGTCACTACTTATCCCTTAGAACATTCTCCACTCTCATCTCTCCTTCACCGGTTGACAGTTATGAGACGCTCCTTCTCGAAATCTTTTGCCATGTATATCACCAACACGGCCCGTATGTGTATACTGGTTTATTGGAGACAATCACACACACCCTGACCTTATGAGATTAGTTCTCCTGTCGGAATAGAGTGGCAGGAATGGAGGAGCATATTTTATTTTGTAGGATCGATCATCATTATTTATAAATGATGGGCTTGCTGGGCACATTTCAAAATTTCTTCTGAGTAACTTGCTATCATGCCCCTAAATCGCTCAACACCACTATCCAGATATATGCAGTATACAGAGCAGCTGACCTGAATTATTTTTCTCTTTAAGCCCACATACCGCTCAATCTCTGAAGAATCTCACTCATTATTCTTTCTGAAATTATGTTACTTATTTTTGGTGATGCTTCTTGTCTTAGTGACAAAGGAGGGCCTAACAATGTAGTTTGCACCTCCAGCGTTTTCTTTAGCCTTAACACACTTTTCCCCCCTCCTTCCCCCCGGTCCCTCCTAGGTTCCCCCTCCTCTCCTCCTTGTCTACACTGCCCTTAGCCTCTTACCCTGCTTCCTTTCCTTTCTCCCCTCCCCCTTATTTATATATACATTTTTTCTTTGTGTTTTGTTTGTTTATTCTCTTACTATGCCCTCTCCATTCCCTTTCTCCCCTCTATTTTCTTGCTCTCTTGTCATCTTTCTTTATCCTCTACATGTTTTTACTATGCTGTTCTGGTGACGTAATGCAATCCCCTGGATAGGTATTTTTCCTAGGGGGCCACGAACCCAGACCTACGGCAGAGTAGACATAATTATTTTTGGGGACTTTTTCTGGCTTGGTTAAGGTTCATGTTTATTACTCCATTTGCCTTTAGCTAACTTGTATGAACCTACCATATTTTTGTCAGTTACATGCTTACAGTATACAGCCCCATTGTTTATTATATTATCTATAGGACTATGTACTGTAACTAAAGCTGGCCATACATGTTCAATCCTCTTGTACAATTTTCCTTTAGATTTACGAAAAAACATATAATAGGAGGTCAAAACTAAATAACTTCCAATTGTATTCAATTAGGCAGGTCTTTGCACTACACAGTTTAAGATAAATCTAAAGGAAAATTGTACAAGAAAACGGAACATGTATGGCCAGCCTAAATCATTAGTTTTTCTGGATTTTATTAGTATATTACTAGATTGTTTACAGTATGCATTAGACTCGTGTCACCGTTCTTTTTTTCATATGACTTTTATTATAAACTAAATAAAGATTATGGTAAAAGTAAGCACACCTTTAGGCATCAGAAGCTGTTTTTTTAAGAAGCTGGTTTCCTTAAATGAGCTATCCATTTTGAAATTCAATTACAAAATTGAAATGAGAATCAAATCATAGCTTTGACTAGTGGAGTCCATAACCATTTCATTTTTCTTTTTTTGAGACATTCCTTGGTGGTTTTTGCTAGTGTGCTTTCTACTTCAACTTTATCTATTAGACAGATGGCCTCACGTTTTTATCAAGCACACTTGATATGATGGAGAGTTTATAGTTGACTTGTTGATTCCAAGCTGCCCAGAACCAAAAGCAACAATCATAAACCATAACATTTTCACCGCCAAGCTTCACATTTTTAGTATGAGGTTCTTCTAAAATGCTGTCTTCTGTTTGTGAAAAACATGTCTTCTTTTATTGTGACTAACTAACTCTATCTTTGATCAACACAGTTTCAATGAACATCATTTGATATCATGAATTTGAAGTGGTGGTAAATGTAAGGTGCACTTACGTTTTCCATATGACAAATCTGCATTTTCGTTAATTTAGATCATGAAAATGAATAAAAAATGTTTGCCTATTATAAATGTAAATTTTTCAATTATATCACATTTATCTGTGCCACCATTTGAATCAAGGTCTAATGTTTGCCTTTTAAAATATGTTGAAAAAGTAAAACATTTCCATGTGGTGTACTTACATTTTCACATGACTGCATGTGCTATGCAACCTGCTTGTAAAGCTCCTTTATGTATTGATGAAACAGTGGTGGGTTCAGAAAAAAGGATGTGCTTAGAACCATAGAACACAGTGCCCTGTGCTTTGGCAAACACATGACTCAGGTCATGCGGACGATAAAAACGTGAACAACTTTAGGAAGTTATTTAGCAATGCAGCCAAAGGCAGAAGATGGATGCCGTGATGAATTTAGAGTCACTGGGTGACCTAATGGGAACAATTAGCAGGGACCAGAAATAAAATTTTCTCTAGGTACGGTGAAATTTATGGACCACATGGCATGCATACAAGGACCCATAAATGACAAAAAATAGGCCAGTACTGCAATTCATGACCATTAGCAACAATGCTGTTTCTAGCTCACGCACTAGTTATATTATAGATAGCACTAGTAGTCATCCAACAACATCAAATCCACAGAATGCAATGTGGACGTTTGCTACTAATGAGAGATATTTATGTTATATAAGGTTAACCGAGGAACTTGTTCTTTTTTATTTTTATTTCTGAACTTGCTGAAAATCTGTGTAATGATTGCCAAGTAAATTTAAATTGTGCTTGTTTTATTATACCATTTTATTACATCTGTTAGTAACATGATAACATTAGTGACATAGATGCACTTTACAGATGGATGGTTTAATTGCTGTTTTTGATTTATAGTTTCTGGTGACTATGTGTTCCAACACAGAATAAAGAAAAATATACTATATATGTGAAACAAAGAGATTTATACAGTAGTATATTATAAAATGCAACAAAGTTGGACTGGACCCTATAGAACATTTTAGTTAACAAAGCTTTATCTACTTCACAAAATAAATAAGCCCAGTGTGCACTGTCTGTTACCGCTGCACCTTTTCATACACTGGTGGTCCAGCGTTTTTGCAAGTGTAAGTAACAACTGAGTGCTTCAGCACTCTCCTAACCCATCAGACCTAAAACATTTTGAAACAAACACAAATTTGATGGCTTCTTTCACACGTGCGGCGGACTGCCCACCTGAACACAGACATGAAGCCACTCAGGGCTCTACACATACAGTAGCTGAGATGCTGTGCACCACTGCAAAAATTAAACATGTCTAATTTGGGGGCGTTACCATCACTGAGTGCGACTCGTGCAAGTCTACGGGGCTGAACTGCAGCCACATGCAATGCATAAAACTGAAAATAAGCTAAATACATTACAGGTACATCAAAACAAAATGTGCTTAGTGTCCTACAGTTGATTTTATTTCTGAAGCAGGTACAGCCTGGGTAGAAAAGCCTCATCCCTGCCAGCAGATGCAGAATGAGACCCTTCCTTTTTGTGGGGAAACTGTGGTGTCTCTGCAGATGTTTGACATGCCCCCTTCTCGGTTAGACCAATAGCCATGGAATGAGCAAAGCTCACGCTCCCTGCTGATTAGAGAGCTCTGGCTCTAACTCAGCTAATGATGTGTTTAACCTATGCAGAAATGATTGATTCCCCAGAGAGCAAGGGCCCCACCCTGCAGCTGCTGGCATGGGGCAGGCTTTTCTATTCAGGCTGTGGCTGTGTTTAAAAAAAACTATAGGACTTTGCACATCTTTTGTTTTGATGCAGTTGGAATGTATTTAGCAGATTTAAACAGAAAGTTCAAGTTGGGCTTTAAGACAATAGTGGGTCCAGGGAACACATATCAGACATGCAGTTACATATAGGTATATCTTGCGTTCTCTTTCTCTACAGTGCCATTAGCTGGATGGAACATCAGGAAAAGCAATGCTTTTTCATACACTGGTGTTCCAGTGTTTTTGCAAGTGTTAAGCCCTGTACACACGATCAGACTTTCTGATGGGAAATGTTGGATGTGAGGTTGTTGGCGGACAATCCGATCATGTGTGCATGCTCCATCAGACAATTGTCGGACTTTCTGCCAACAAATATTGGCTAGCATGTTCTCAAATTTTCCGCCAACAAATGTGTGTTGTCGGACTTTCCAATCATGTGTACACAAGTCCGTCGGACAAAAGTCCAAAGTACAAACACACATGCTCGGTTTTGTAAACTAACATTCGCAATGGAGAATTAACATTCATGATGTGGCAAATTATGAAATCTCCAAATGCAGAGCACAATTCTCTTCCTCTTTAATGGGATAATAATGAAGCTGCTTTGCTGGTGATACTGATGGAGTTATTGCAAACAAATTTTCAAAGGCTTTTTTTCCTAGTGATATCAAGAATAATATATATATATATTTTTTTTTTATTTGTGCAAGTTACTGTTCTGTCTCAAGGAGCAGAAAGCTAAACTTTCTCATCCCAATAACTGTAGATACCATATTTCTTTGATCTCAGTTTTATTAGAACAAGCCAGATGAAACTACAAAATAACAGAAATAGACTTCAATAAGTACAATATTGCATACAATACAGCATACATTGCATAAACAACGATATACAGTACAAGATGAGATAATAAAAACTTACTTTTTAAGTTCTCTAAGGGGTGATGGCGATAGATAGAGAAATACATAACTTGCTTCTTGCAATGTGTTGAAAAGAATGGTGGATGGTTGACTTCCTGTCTACCCAGAATTCCCTGCTTGCTGACAACTTCCTATTTACACATACAACAAAGGAACGCTAGATGGAGCCTGCACACCACATATGATTGTCTTAAGTAAATTACACATTTGCATGTAAATATAACAACACAGGTACAAATAAGGTACAAATAACCAGCAAGACATCTGGTGGACAGAACAGTTACCACAACACCATTATCCCCTAGTTTTTAAGAACAAAGATACAACTATGTTGGTGTCCCTTGTTAATTTTACATTGTATTTTTTAAAATATAACTGCCTACTCCCGAACTGTCAGTTAAAGTAAAACACATAGCCAAGTATTATTCTCCACAATTTTTCTTATTGTGCATTAAAAAAAAAAAAAAAAAATAGACATGCTATCTGCCAATAGAACTTAACCAAAAAGTGCATTCTATGCATCCAAAAATATAGAAAATTTACCAAATCAAATCATTTTTCAACCAAAAAAATAATGTCAAAGCAATAACTCCAAGGCAATAATAAATAACACGTTATCTCCTCCGATTCTGCAACATGTCTGGTTGACCAACGGCTGTTCAGAAACGAACTGAAAAGCATGCAATGAAAAGCGATAAATGAAAAACGCGAAAAGAAAAGCGCGAATCAACACTCACCAAACTTCTACTAACACAAAATTAGCAGAATGAGCCAAAAGGTTGGCGCTAAAGAGCTGAAAAACCACGTAGTATGTCTAGTACGTCACTACGTTCGTAATTATTGGCCAACATTTGTGTGACCGTGTGTATACAAGACAAGTTTGAGCCAACACCCTTCGGACAAAACGCTTCGGAAAGTCAGATCGTGTGTACGAGGCATAAGTAACAACTGCCCACTCTAGAAGGCCTCAGATCTCAGTAACACAATATACAGACATTCATATATATTATAGCACCTACTGCAGCTACATAACAGGAGCTCCAGCAGTTTCTATCAGAGACATGCAGGAATGCTTGCATGTAAATATGGTTGAATTACCAAGATCTGTGATCTGGTGGCTGGGGAGGAGTTGTTACGTATACCAAAACAATGGACCGCCAATAAAACAAATAATTACTTTTCCTGGCTGATAGGGATGAGCCAAACACACCCCAGTTCGTGCAAACAGGCAAAAAATGTGTACAAACAAGCGAACACCGTTAAAGTCTATGGGACACAAACATGAAAAATCAAAAGTGCTAATTTTAAACGCCTATATGCAAGTTATTGCCATAAAAAGTGTTTGGGGACCCGGGTCCTGCCCCAGGGGACATGTATCAATGCAAAAAAAAAAGTTTTAAAACCGGTCGTTTTTTTCAGGAGCAGTGATTTTATTAATAATTAAGTGAAACAATAAAAATGAAATATTCCTTTAAATATTGTGCCTGGGAGGTGTCCTTAGTATGCCTCTAAAGTGTCACATTTTTTCCGTGTTTTTTCCTTTCTAAAGGAAAAAAGTCATTTAAAACTGCTTGCGGCTGTAATGAATTGTCGGATCCCGGTGACGTAAAAGGATGACCCCGCCTTCCTCTGACGTCACGTGGTGTCAGAGGGGGTGGGGTCACCTGTTTATGTCACCGGATGGCCCCACCCTCAGCTATATAACAGCTGTCATCGCGAAGAGGCTTCAGTCGGCGGCAGCCTCCCATGGAGGCGGAGTTGTTGCGGGGTTTTTTTTTCGGTTCATCAGGCGGTGTGATGGACGATGGATTTACAATGCAGGACATTTTTATTTTTTATTTGTTGATAAAGGATTTGTCCCAAACTGCCTACTGTCATTTTTACTATTTTTGACACTTTTTTTGGTGAATGTGTAGGGGTACAATGTACCCGATACCCATTCACATGGGGAGGCAGGATCTGGGGGTCCCCTTGTTAAAGGGGGCTTCCAGATTCCGATAAGTCCCCCACCCGCAGACCCCCACAGCCACCGGGCAAGGGTCGGGGGGATGAGGCCCTTGTCCCCATCAACATGGGGACAAGGTTGAGGGCATGTGGCCTGGTACGGTTCAGGAGGGGGGTGCTCTCTCTGGTATGGATTTTGGGGGGACCCCTAGGCCATTTAAAAAAAAAGGGCGCAGGGTTCCCCTTAATACCCATACCAGACCTGAAGGGCCTGGAAATGGACTGGGGGGGGACCCATGCCATTTTTTTCAATGATTTTTATCTATATTGCCAGGATCCGACAATTCATTACAGCCGCAAGCAGTTTTAAATTAGTTTTGTTCCTTTAGAAATGTCATTTTGCTGTGGTATTGTTCTAAACACGGGAAAAATGCGCTACTTTACAGGCATACTAAGGACACCCCCCCAGGCACGATATTTAAAGGAATATTTCATTTTTATTGTTTCACTTTAAGCATTATTAAAATCACTGCTCCTGAAAAAATTGACATTTTTAAAACTTTTTTTGCATTGACACATGTCCCTTGGGGCAGGACCCAGGTCCCCATGCACTTTTAATGGCAATAACTTGCATATAAGCCTTTAAAATGAGCACTTTTGGTTTTTCATGTTAGTGTCCCATAGACTTTAACGGTGCTCCGCGGCTTTCAAATTTGCCGCGAACACCGCATAATGTTTGCTGTTCGGCGAACACCTGATGTTCAAGTCAAACTTGAGTTCGACTCAAACATCGGGCTCATCCCTACTGGTTGACAAAATCAAGCACCCTAGTTCTTATTTGCAGTTTGCCCAGGGATAGAAATAACCTGCATCTGGTGGGTCAAAAAATAAAACCGGTAAAACAGACAAGGGATTACCTTTTCCAAACTAAATACAATCACCATTTTGCCATTTACAAGAGCAATAGCTATAATGTTCTAACCTAGCCCAACTAACTGAGGTAATTTTGCGTTCTTCTAAATGCTCAAAACTGATGGAAAATGTAATAAGTTGTCTGCATTTCCCCGCCTCCATCCCTGAATTTATATGCAGTCATGTCAACGATTAAGCACACCCTATGAAAAATTTTCTTTTTCAAAATATTTGAACAGGCAAACATGATATCTTTAAGCTCGGTTCACAGCGCGTTTTAGAACACGTGATTTTGATGCATTTTTGCATGCAGTTTTCATGTGTTTTTTTAACAAACTGTGAATAGCTGGTTGTTAAAGTGGTTGTAAACCTCCATTTTCAATTTGTACCTATAGGTAAGCCTATAATAAGGATTACCTATAGGTACAGTGAATATCTCCTAAACGTGCGCCATTTAGGAGATATTTACTCTGTACTGTGCCGATGATGTCATGGACGCATGCGCTGTGAAGAAACGCCCCCGTGCAGCTTCTTCACTAGCGAGTGCTGGGACTGGCGGCTCTCGCGCAAATGCCCAGGAGAGATGTCACGCGACTCCGGCAAGTCACAGGGCCAGAGTCTGCAGCCGCGGAAGGAAGAGGAATGAAGATAGATGTGGGCTCTGGCGGGGATAGCGCGGGCATGGTTTGCAGGTAAGTGTCACCACATAATGAGCTAGTATGCGTTGTCTACAAAGGTGCTTTGGGGTCAGACCCCAAAGCACCCTCCCCATGTTGAGGGCATGTGGCCTGGTACGGTACAGAAGGGGGGGTGCTCTCTCGTCCCCCCCTCTTTTCCTGCGGCCTGCCAGGATGCGTGCTCGGATAGGGGGCTTGTATGGATTTTGGGGGGACCCCTACGCCATTTTTTTTAATTTGGCGCAGGGTTCCCCTTAATTTCCATACCAGATCTGAAGGGCCTGGTATGGATTTTGGGGGGACCCCCACGCAATTTTTTTTTAATTTTTGGTTTGGGGTTCCTCTTAATATTCATACCAGACCCAAAGAGCCTGGTAATGGACTTGGGGGGGGGGGGGGGACCCCATGCCGTTTTTTTCAATGAGTTTTATCTATATTGCAGAGACCCGACAATTCATTACAGCCATGATCAGTTTTAAATGACAATTTTTCCTTTAGAAAAGTCATTTTGCATGCGGTACTGTTCTAAACATGGGAAAAATGTGCCACTTTACAAGGCATACTATAGACACCCCCAGGCATGATATTTAAAGGAATACTTCATATTCATCCGTTTAAAAAAAAAAATATTGCATTGATACATGTCCCCTGGGGCAGAACCCAGGTCCCCAAACACTTTTTATGACAATAACTTGCATATAAGCCTTTAAAATTAGCACTTTTGATTTTTCATGTTAGTGTCCCATAGACTTTAGCGATGTTCCAGCGGCTTTCGAATTTGCCCCAAACACTGCATATTGTTCAGTGTTCGCCCGCACATCCGAACAACCAAAGTTCGGCCCGAACTTATGCTCGGGCTGAACCATTCACCCATCCCTAGTAATAGTGCACTGTGGAAAACCTTTGGTGTCAAAAGTTGGCATTGCCCCCTTTAGTGGAAATTACGTCTTATAGGCATTTTGTATAACTGCCCACCAGTCTCTGACATTGACACAGTGATATTTTTGACCCGTTATACGTGCAAAATTCCTTCATTTGCAAGATAGTTGTGGTTTCCTTGCAAGAACCTCTCTTTTTAAAATAAATCAATAATGATCCCGCGCTACAGCCCTAAAAATAAATAAAGTGCAAAACGTGACAAATAAATATTGTTAATAAATGTAGAAAATTGATTCGTTAATAAATTAATCCAGGGACATTCAAAGTAAAAATGACAAAAAGCCAATATGGTGATTAGAAAGTCATCTTCTATTCAGGTATCTTTCTGATTACTGTCCAAAAAATGTTTCTCATAAATAGGCTAGATTAACCGCACATCTTGAGGGTGAGAGGTGTATAATCTCATCAATGAGCTCATAGAACTTTCACCTTAATTTCTTGAATTATCAGCATGTATTTCTGTAAGAAAATCTGTTCCGCTATTCAGACATCTACCACCAGGGGGTCCTCCGTTCCAGCTTATGTTATGCTTGTATGGAAGCTGTACACCCACGTCTTCGTAATGCTCTCACACTCCCAGAAGGGGGGGGGGAGAAGGGGAGAGGGTGGGAGAAAAAGAGAACTCCAATAGTGTAGTATGTCCAAAATGTGCAATTGCTTTTATTAGGTAAACAGGCTGGACTCTTACATGGCTAAAAATATACAAAAGGCTTAAAAACTTAATCGTGTGGCGTTTGGACGCCGTTCTCACGTCACTTCCGGTATTTACTCGACCTCCACTTCCGGACACTCCCTACGCGTTACGTCATCACGTGACTTCATCAGGGGATCCGGATTGGCTGTGGTGGATTTGTTTATAACTGGTAAACCCGAAAATAGAATTGCGTCCATTTTCTGGCCCACTGTATTGAACAGCCGCGGCCATTTTCCTATAGCCTATAGTGTATAGTCAACGCGGCCATTTTGCTGATCATTGAAGTAAAGACCTTCTATGGTGACAGTCCTAAACTCGGAACTATATGTAATGATTAAAGTTGAGGATTAAAGCCGAGTTCCGTTTAGTGGCATAGTGTGACCCCTTCTCAAAGAATATCAACTACTTCCGTTGTTTAAGAATAAAATATGAATACTAAAAGATTTTATAAAACAAAATTATATTATGATTGGGTCAAATATTATAGAAGATAAAATGTTAACTGGTCTAATGAGCTCAAAAAGATAAACCAAATGGGTAAAAAATAAAATAACAATAAAAATAAAAAATAAATAAAAAATAAAAATAAAAATGAAAATAAAAATAAGGGTAAATACAAAAATAAAAATAAATACAAAAATAAAATAAAATAAAAATAAAAATAAGGGTAAATACAAAAATAAAAATAAAAATAAAAAATAAAGGGGGGCGTGGCCTGACCTCACGGGGAGATGGACGCTTAGAAGAACAGCTCCCGCTAAATCGAAGCCTCTCAGCTCCAGAGACAGCCTTAGCCCGCACTGCTAGCCGCACAACGATGGGAACTGCCTCAAGGACCTCCTCTGCTTTCCGCTCCCACTCCCCGAGAAGACAACAGAGCGCTATGAGCCAGAGCATACCCGAGCTGTTCCGCACACAGAGGCCCAATATGGCAGCGTCCCGCCAGACTCCCTCACAGGCATCCACACCGCCACTGCCTGAGGCGCCATCCAGTCTTTCCTCCTCTGACACAGGTGCCGTCGCAGCACACGTTCAGCAGCACCCAAGTCTCATGGACCTCAGAGCGGTGGCTGCTGACATAAAAGTAACTCTGTCAGCAGCTATTGCAGAACTGCGCCTTGACATCGGCGCCATAGCTGACAGAGTGCAAGATGTGGAGAATACTACGGCCCAACACCATGTTGTTCTCCGCAGAGTTACCCAAAAGATAGACACCCACACCCTACAACTGAGAGACCTCCACAGACATGTGGAGGATTTGGATAATAGGGGCAGAAGACATAATCTCAGGGTCAGAGGCCTGCCTGAAACTGTGGATACAGAACAACTTCCTGCCACCATTACAGCAATGTTTAATAACCTGTTAGACAGACCTGCACATACCAACATAGAAATGGAGCGCATTCATCACGCGTTAAGACCTAAAGGCAGAGAAAGCGACCCCCCCAGAGATGTAGTGTGCTGCCTGGTGGACTACAAACTAAAAGAAGATATACTTCGCAAAGCCAGAAACAGAATTCAAATCACACATGGAGGCGCAGAGATTCACATTTACCAAGATCTTTCCGGCATCACTTTGCAGAATAGAAGAGATCTGAAATCACTCCTGGATACTCTTCGTGCCAAAAACATAAACTACAGATGGAAATTTCCCTTCGGTCTTTCTGCGACCTGTCACGGTTGCACCGCTATATTGAGAGTACCCGAAGAATTGCCAACCTTCTGTGACGCCATGGGCATCCCTCTAATGGAAGTCCCAAACTGGTACGCCGAATTCCGACGCCCCACACCCAGGAGAGATCAACGCCACGAAGAACCCATGGAAGCACAGGAGATAAGGTACCGAAGACACAGATCTGCATCAGGCACCAGATCGCATAACTCCAGCAGAGGACACCGCAACGGCAACGGCACCAGCCCATCCGACTCGCCGTGCCCAAGGAGGGCCAGACGCGATTTTGGACCACATCATGACCGCTCGCCTCCGAGTTAAAGTATCAATACTGCCTACTAGTTGCAGAGCCCTCTCGATTACTGGACAGTTCCTTTTTTCTTGGTTATGACAGGTTAACAAAACCAAAAGGGAGGGAGGGGAGAGAGAGAGAGGGAAAGGAAGAAAAGGAGAAGGAAGAATGGAAAAAAAAGAGAAAAAAGAGGAAGGTTTACTCTCTTTTTCTTAGGCTATATCCCCCCCCCCCTTTTTTTTTTCTTTTTTGCATGCCTCTTTTGACCGAGCAACGTTTTTCACCTGCGTTTTCATTTCGTCATTGGTAAGAAACATACTTTCATGCTCATAAGTTACTGTGTTCCTCTGCATAAGTGACTCTGCTTATCTCCTATCTCCAGATAGAGACACTATGCCTCTTGAAAGTACGATCTATAACTCTATTAGTCGAGCGACTTTGTACTCCTAATACCATTGCCTAGAAAACAGAGCACAAGCTCGCTGTGATTTATCTCTTCCTCTTTCTCTCCTCCTCTACCCTCACCAATGAATATGTTTTAAGTTGTTTTACAGTTGATTGTACTCATGCCTTATAAAAGGGCTAAACTTAAACTTACTATCGAGGAGTATCCCAAACCTTGTTTAATACATGACCAGAATGTATGCGACAGGCCTATAAACGTGAGTTGGCTAGTGCCTCCATGCTACTGGCAACCCCAATAACCTCTTCACCCTTACGCATAGGAGTCCCCCCTGGCATACGACAGCACCTTTGCAGCTGACTAACATGACTAACAACACACAAAATGTCGCCCATAAGGCGCCATCCCCACTCAACCACTCCTTTGCTTACAAGGGATAGCTAGGGAAGGTGGGGTGGGCTCGAGCCACCTCACATTAACATCGAAACTTAGCACACCCTAGGCCCCACAAGCAAATTGTTAACATTACGAGCTTGGCTCACACAAGGCATAGATGGATGAAGACATTTCTTCCTAGACTGAAAGATACAGAACACACTCCTCCCAGGGTCGAATAAAACACCCGACCACACATATACGAGGGTTAATTGATATTAGAACTGCCCTAAATCATCTGATATGTTACATCGCCTTTTATATACGTATGCAAATATGCTGGACCAACTGACTCCTGTACGTCTACATCTAAGGGTCAAAAATTAGAACTCTCCGGCCACTTTCGCATAGGGGATACATCCATGTTTTATTATGGTTGACTGCCGGTTAGGCATAGAGTTATGTTGGTTATATTGTTTTACCTGACGTTAACATAGATATATTACTTCTTGTACGAATGAACGTTACATACTCCACGCTGTCTGGCCTCCATAGCCTTCCCATTATTCAACATGCATGGAGAAGCAGCGATCTCTTACATCTGTGAAAGGTCCATAATGCCCATATGGTAGACAAGCCCTGCTAGACCCAACACTAACGAATGATACCAGCATCTACAACTTATTTAAGGCCAGCACTTAACTATACACTCCTATGGACTCCCAGGCACCTACACCCACCCATAGTTGGCAAAGTATGTAGCGGATTGCCATAACATCTGGTCACTTCTTTCCCATGCTGCCTCTCTAAACCCCCATACAGTGGTCTGGACTGGAGTTTGCCTTTCTTAAAAAGGCGATCTCTATCCTCACGCTGTACCCCACCCCCCCACGCTGTACCCCGAACTTACTTCTACAGGTGAAGGGTCGTTTCCCTGACCTGTTTGGTATACGTTCTAGAAGTATTTTCCTCCTACGTTCTTCCCCCCATACCCCCCACACTCCAAACCCTACCCTTCGCCTCATAATACCACACTTACTTCACTATCATACGAGCTCTGTGACAGCTAGACACCATTATGCCACCACCCAGAACAGACAACCCCCCCCCCCAGGTCAAGCTATACTCATTAAACATAAGGGGACTTAACACCCCCCGAAAAAAGATCACAGCTACTTCTACTACTACAGAGAGCCAAAGCTGACGTGGTCTTTCTCCAAGAAACGCATTTTAGATCAGATAACATTCCCAAACTTTACAACTCATCATACCCAATGGTGTACCACGCCACCAATAAGGACTCCAAATCTAAAGGAGTTTCTATCCTAATTTCCAAAAATTGCCCCTTGCAGATTCAAGACACACTGATTGATGCCAACGCAAGATACATCTTTTTAAAGGGCAAATTGCATAACAAACCTATTACACTGGCCAACCTCTACGCCCCCAACAAACTGCAAGTCCCCTTCTTTCGAGACACGTTACAAAAGCTTGCTACACTCGCCAAGGGCTTGCTGGTTTTTGGAGGCGACTTAAACTTGGCTCTCAATCCCTCTCTAGATACATCTTCGGGCTCTTCCACTATCACCTACCGTGCCCTCCGGGCAATTAAGACACATTTCTCCAACTTAGCTCTGCATGACACGTGGTGCACACTATATCCTAATACCAAAGATTTTACATTCTATTCCCCTCCTCACAATAGATACACAAGATTAGACTACTTTTTCCTGTCTCAACCAGACCTGGATTCACTCCTGTCGGCCACAATAGATCCCATGGTATTGTCTGATCATCATCCCATCACCGCCACTATCATGTTCCCGCTAACCTCCACGAGACCCAAACTCTGGCGTCTAGACAGCTCTCGCCTCACAGACCCGATACACGTCAAGAGATTAAACGATTGCTTGTCATACTATTTCCAAGAGAATGCTTCCCCAGACACTGACCCTCTGGGCAGCTCATAAGTGTGTTAATAGGGGGGAATTACTATCACTTGCCGCACAGCAGCATAAAGCCAGGCAAGCAACTATATCCAAACTGTCAGAAAAAATTCACTCTCTGGAACAGAAACACAAGCAATCGCGAGCGGATCAATCCCTTCAGGAGTTGTTGAAAGCCAGAGAGGATCTTCTTGAAGAAATAGGGAAGTCAACCAAACGTAAATTTGCCCTAGCACAAAGAATCTTCTACGAATTCGGGAATAAGTCCAGTAAAATGCTTGCCAGAGCCCTCCAATCCAAAAAGACGAACTCAACCATTCACTCCATTTTGGACCCCCTAGGAAACAAGATAGAGTCCTCAAACGGTATAGCAGAGCAGTTTAGACTATTCTTCTCCAAACTATATAATTTAAATGCCCAACCACAGACTGACCCACCTAGAGACAGAAAACAACTGATAGAAGAATTCCTAACGCAATTTAGCCCTTGCCTCATTTTCTCCGACCAGGCTACCGACTTAGACAAGCCCGTCACGCGAGAAGAGATTACGGAGGCCCTTAAGCAAATGAAACCGAGTAAAAGCCCTGGCCCAGATGGCTTATCAGTCAGTTACTACAAAACCTTCCCAGAGACTCTCATACCTCAGTTCCTAAAAACCCTCAACTCCCTACACACACAACCTGACAAGTGCAAAGACCTCTAGGAGGCCCACATTGTTATGATTCCAAAACCAGGCAAAGATGCCAACATAGTCTCTAATTATAGACCTATATCTCTCATAAATGTAGATGTGAAACTCTACGCAAAGATACTGGCGAATCGCATACTACCCCTACTCCCTTCCCTGATTTCTTTAGATCAAGTAGGAATCATCCCCGGTCGTGAGGCTAGGGATAACACCCTGAAGGCAATTAACATCCATCATTGGCTATCATCTTCCAAAACGCCGGGATTCTTCCTTTCGCTTGATGCGCAGAAGGCATTCGACAGAGTGGCCTGGGACTACATGTCAGAAGAATTACGTAAAATAGGGTTTAAAGAGCATATGCTACAATACATTCTAGCCCTATACTTGTCACCAACTGCAAAAATCAGGATTAACGGCCACCTGTCGGATGCCTTCTCCGTGTGGAACGGAACCAGACAGGGATGCCCGCTCTCCCCCATCATCTTCATACTCACAATGGAACCCATACTCTGTAAGATTAGGTCCAATCAAGACATTAAAGGGGTGAACATTGCCAACACCCAACACAAAATAGCAGCATATGCAGATGACATCCTCTTATTCCTTACGGACCCCATTACCACACTTCCCAAGCTCTTAAAGGAATTCTCCTTCTTAAGAGATCTCTCCAACTTACAAATCAACTTTGCCAAATCTAAGGCCCTTAACATATCTTTATCTGACTCTCTAGTCAACCTATTCAAAAGTAACTTTCCATTTGGTTGGGAGGCACAATCCATCACATACCTAGGCATTCAGTTACCGTCCAAGCTCACTGACTTCTACCCTAAAAACTTTCTCCCCATTCTAAAAACAATACAGACAGACCTCCAAAAATGGAACAGAAACAATTTTTCATGGTTTGGGAGGGCGGCGGTCTTAAAAATGAACATCCTCCCCAGACTTCTTTACTTACTTCAAACAATCCCAATCAAACTACCGCCTTCATTCTTTTACACTTACAAAAGATTGTGCATACACTTTATCTGGGCAGACAAACACCCACGAGTAAGTTGGGATAAACTAGTGTCCCCTAAAATTAAAGGGGGAATAGGCCTCCCTGACATACAAAAATATTACCGGTCATGCCACTTACATACTAAAAATAAAGCATGGATAAATGTAGAAGAGGCGTTCTCATCTGTACCTATTCACCACCTACCTTGGATAAACCCACATAAGATCCCACGAGAATGTAGGTCACATCCCTTGACATACGCCACGCTACAAATCTTTAGCATAGCTTGTAAAAAACTGAGTATTGCCTCTTCTCCCAGCCCACTGACGCCGCTTGATCGAAACCCGGACTTTCCCCCAGGAATCATATCACTTACTAACAATAGCAACTTATCACAACATTCAATTAGAGCGGAATCCTTCTTTGACAAGGGGAAATTAATACCCTTCCAAACCATCCCAACCCGATTCCCCGATCTGGACATCCCCTTCTTTAAATATCTTCAAATAAGACACTTCCTACAGAGCTCTTCCTCACAGTCCCATTGGTTTAGAGATCACACACCGTTTGAAGCCATCTGCACGAGAAATGATCCCCAAAGACACATTGTCTCAGATATCTACTCACTCTTGTTCTCAGACATGCAAACCACTAATGAAGCGACATGCCAAAGATGGGAAAGAGAATTAGCCATAGACCTAACCCATGAGGATTGGCACAATATATATACTCACATTCACAAAGGTTCTCAAAATGTCTCTGCACAAGAAAATGGGTAATAAATTTATTCTAGGTGGTACAGGACCCCAGACAGAATACATAAGTTTCACCACAGTGCCCCTCCACTTTGTTGGAGATGTAATTCCGCTCACGGTTCATTACTCCATATCTTGTGGGAGTGCCCCCTAATCCAACCATACTGGACTTCAGTTCATTGTCTTACTTCTCAGATCACAACTTACACACCTGATTTCAAACCAGCTCAATACCTCCTACACCACACATCCATACCACAATCTGCATATAAAAAATCTCTTACCCTACACCTCATAAATGCAGCGAAACTATGCATCTCCATACATTGGCGATCAACCACACCCCCCAGCACATCAGAATGGCTCCATAGAATAGGGAGAATAGTGAAGATGGAAAATCTCATCCATCAGGCCCGCGATACCCCCACTAAATTCTCTACAACTTGGGCATGCTGGTTACTTTTTAAAGAATCGACAGAATACAAAAATATCTTCTCAAACTCCCCATAGCTTGACCTGGGGGACTATATACCACGCAAAATGATTGAACTCTTGAAACCTACTTCCAACAATGACCAGGCTCCTTCCCTCCCATTCCTTTCCCTTCCCCTCCCTTTACCTTCCTAATCCCCATATACATTTGTTTCCTACACAGGCAGATCCCAGACAACAAACCCATGAACAGTAAAAGGACTTACCCACCAAACATGTGGGGCTTTACCTTACGCAAACGAAGACCGAGAGACTGACCTATCTAAGATATAACTTCTATGGAACATAGTCCTCACCCGCACACAGTTAGTTCCCCTTAGGGGGGCGTGTGGATGAGACATGATACTCGGTCTCACGTATTGACTTGCTACTCCACGTTCATATGGGCTCACTCGTAAACCTTAGAACCCAATTGATCGCTTAACGGCATTTCCAAGGTCCAAGTAATAAAATAACATACTGGTAGGCAGAGAATATTTAGCTTGTAAATCCTTAAAAGATAACAATGTTCCATTACTAAAAATCGAATTCAAATGAGTGATACCCCTGCAGCGCCACCTGGGCCCTTGTTGGATCTTGGCTAGTTCTGCGTATGTTTTATTTTCCCAAAGCGGGCTATACTTGGTAAAGCCTGTCACATTTTGCAGTTGTTTAGCCTTGTTCCAAACCTTCTGGAGAAGTGTATATGTGGGCATTTGCTTGTTGGGCCTTTGGAAAAGATGGGCCTCCAATCCCTCGGAAACTGACTCCGCCCCTGTGCCCACCAGCATAAGCTTAGCCGATGAACCCATCGGCGAAGGAGCCATGGCACCTATCAGATGCTGCAATTGTGCTGCCAGGTAGTATATCCAGGGATTGGGGAGGGCAAGGCCTCCCCCTCCTTTGAACACTGCAGCTGTTCTAATTTAATTCTGGGGGGGTTTTGTGTGCCACAACAGGCGGAATAAGGAGTTAACCACCCTGAATATCTTCATTGTAATAACTACCGGCGTGTTATGTAGCATGTACAGAAATTGTGGCATCAGAATCATCTTTATGAGATTAACTTTCCCTGCCAGGGACATTTTAAGTTTATTCCATACATTTATTGTATCTCTAAACCGCGAAAGCAGAGGGTAGATATTCAGGCTACAGAATTCAGTAAGTTTGGGTGAAATGTTTATACCTAGGTATTTAAAGGTAGATACTATGGGTATCTGGCTCGGGGGTCTCTCATTAGTTATCGGCGATCCATCTATAAACATTAATGCCGATTTAGTCCAGTTAATAGTGAGGCCTGAAAGTGGCCAAATTTCGTTATAAGGGACATTATCTGATCTAGGGACCCCTCCGCGTCTTCCAAGAACAGAAGCATGTCGTCGGCGTAGAGCATGATTTTTTTATGTAGTTCGCCATACCGAAAACCCCTAATCTGTGGGCAATCTCTCACCTGCGCCGCAAGGGGCTCTATAGCCAGTGCAAAGAGCAGGGGAGACAGAGGGCACCCCTGTCTGGTCCCCCTGCCCAGTCCAAAGACATGCGACATTCTATCTGCCATACGTATGGCTGCCCGTGGTGTATCATATAACAGCCTCACCCACCGGATGAACCTGGGCCCAAACCCAAACTTGGCCAGAACCGCCCACAGATACCTCCAGCACACGCTGTCAAGCGCCTTATTGCCGTCAAGAGACAACAGGGTCCTGCGACCAGTTGATTCCGAAGGAGTCTGCATGTTTAAGTATAGTCGTCTAAGATTGGTCGCTGTAGATGTTCGAGGCATAAACCCTGCCTGATCTGAGTGGACGATTGATCTGACTATCCTATTGACCCGCATGGCCAGCACTTTAGCTAGTAATTTAATATCACTCTGTAGCAGCGATATAGGCCTGTAGGAGCTGGGATCTAAAGGGTCTTTACCCATTTTTAGCAGTAGTATGATATTAGCTTTAGTCATGGTGGTGGGTAGCCTTCCCAATGTAAAGGAGGCATTTAATACCTCAAGCAGTTTGGGTAAGATTATTTCCCCATATTGGGTATAGACCTCCATGGGAAGCCCATCGTCCCCTGGGGCCTTGCAAGTAGGAAAAGAGGCTGCCGCCTCCCTCAACTCGTCTAGCGAGATTGGTGCTTCCATCTCTCCCCTCGCTTGGTGGGTCAGAGTTGGAAGTGTTATTGTACCCATGTATGTCTGCAGTTCCTCGTCTGTGTAATTGTCACATGGTTTGTATACCTCAGCATAGAAAGATGCCAGCTCCTCTATAATTTTCTCCGGATCATTCATCAGACGTCCCAAAGAGCTACGTATCGCTCCTATAGCAGGGGACGACTGTTGAGATCTGGCTATCCTAGCCAACAGTCTGCCAGTTTTTTCACCTTCTTCGTAAAATGCTTGTTTGGTAAACAACCCTTTGCGTTCCGCGGCGGAGGATCTCAACCGGTCCAGAGACTCCTGAGCCGATATCCATGCCACCCTCGCGGACTCTGATGAGTCTAGGACAAAAGCAAGCTCCAATTGCTTCACCCGGTCTTCCACCTGCACCATCATTACATATGTTTGATATTAATATTGTTTTTATTGATGTACTTTATGGCTGTTACCTCGGGATGCAGTAATCACTTCATTTCTGGTATACAACAAATTAACTTCTATTTGGATACATACCTAATCCACCCTCTATTTTATTAACTCTGTCTAGGCATTATTTACCTTTATTAATTATTGCCCACATGGGGCAGTTTTTATGTATTGTTTACACTTAGCTAGGCTAGCACTCTATGATTTGATCTAAGTTCAGCCCTTTTAATTTAGTTTTTTTTTTATTTTTATCTTTATTTTTGTTTTTATTTTATTTTATTTTTATTTTTATTTTTACTTTTATTTTTGTATTTACCCTTATTTTTATTTTATTTTATTTTAATTTTTATATTTATTTTTATTTTTGTATTTACCCTTATTTTTATTTTCATTTTTATTTTTTATTTATTTATTTCTTTTTATTTTTTTACCCGTTTGATTTATCTTTTTGAGCTCATTAGACCAGTTAACATTTTATCTTCTATAATATTTGACCCAATCATAATATAATTTTGTTTTATAAAATCTTTTAGTATTCATATTTTAATCTTAAACAACGGAAGTAGTTGATATTCTTTGAGAAGGGGTCACTAAACTATGCCACTAAACGGAACTCGGCTTCAATCCTCAGCTTTAATCATTACATATAGTTCCGAGTTTAGGACTGTGACCATAGAACAGGGATATGCAATTAGCAGACCTCCAGCTGTTGCAAAACTACAAGTTCCATCATGCCTCTGCCTCTTGGTGTCATGCTTGTGGCCCTCAGAGTCTTCCTATGCCTCATGGGAATTGTAGTTCTGCAACAGCTGGAGGTCCGCTAATTGCATATCCCTGCCATAGAAGGTCTTTACTTCAATGATCAGCAAAATGGCCGCATTGACTATATACTATAGGCTATAGGAAAATGGCCGCCGCTGTTCAATACAGCGGGCCACAAGAAAATGGACGCAATTCTATTTCCGGGTTTACCAGTTATAAACAAATCCACCACAGCCAATCCGCATCCGCTGATGAAGTCACGTGATGATGTAACGTGTAGGGAGTGGCCGGAAGTGGAGGTTGAGAAAATACCGGAAGTGACGTGAGAACGGCATCCAAACGCCACACGATTAAATTTTTAAGCCTTTTGTATATTTTTATCCATGTAAGAGTCCAGCTTGTTTACCTAATAAAAGTAATTGCACATTTTGGACATACTACACTATTGGAGTTCTCTTTTTCTCCCACCCTCTCTCCTTCTCCCCCCCCCCCCCCCTTCTGGGAGTGTGAGAGCATTACGAAGACGTGGGTGTATAGCTTCCATACAAGCACAACATAAGCTGGAACGGAGGACCCCCTGGTGGTAGATGTCTGAATAGCGGAACAGATTTTCTTACAGAAATACATGCTGATAATTCAAGAAATTAAGGTGAGAGTTCTGTGAGCTCATTGATGAGATTATACACCTCTCACCCTCAAGATGTGCGGTTAATCTAGCCTATTTATGAGAAACATTTTTTGGACAGTAATCAGAAAGATACCTGAATAGAAGATGACTTTCTAATCACCATATTGGCTTTTTGTCATTTTTACTTTGAATGTCCCTGGATTAATTTATTAATTAACAAATCAATTTTCTACATTTATTAACAATATTTATGTCACGTTTTGCACTTTATTTATTTTAAGGGCTGTAGCGCGGGATCGTTATTGATTTATTTGTTTATAAGTGTCATGTGAACGCTATTAGACCCTGCTGCAGACAGCTCTCTATTGTATTTCATTGCACCTTAATTGCACATTACGCACTTTTGATTATTTTATCCCATTTTTGTGGTGGGTCTTCGTTTATTATTTCTTTAAGTCATATCTTTTATTGTATTAGACACATTTTTTGAACACATCACAGTAGCGCGAAGGCTCTTTAGGTTAATATCTCTTTTTAAAATCCCCCAAAAATTTTAAATGGAATTAAAATAATGACTTTGACTAAGGCAGTCGAGAACCTGTTTCATTTTTGTGGGCCATTATTCTGCTAGTGTGCTTCAGATCCTTATCTGTCAGGAACCATGAATCAGACTGAGACAGAAATGCAGTAAAAATCACACCTTTTAATACAATGGTAAAAATGGTACAGATCAGTAAACGTGGTCAAAACATAAGCCAGGGATCCGTTACTAAAGTGGGTAGTCAGACAGGCCAGTAATTGGGAACCCAGAGATCAGCATAGTCGGAGGCAGAAGAAAATGATCAGGAACCAGAAGGGACGTCAGCCGGGCAAAGTTTTTAACAGGAACACAGCAGAGAATCTCCAGGTATGTTGACCAAGGCGAAGGCAGGAAAGGAATGAACAAGGCAGTTTAAATAGCCAGAAGGGGCTGGCTGTAGGCAGGACTGATGAGTATATAATGATAACCAGGTGAGCCACTGAGGGATCAATGATTGCTGACAATTATCTGGTAGCTAAGCAGCCTGAGCACAGAGAAGGGACCTGCTAAGAGCCCAGCCCTGACAGTTATATTGAAATTCTAATTTCCAGTTCCCATTCTCAATAAGCACACTTTGATATGATGCAGAATGTATAATTGACTCCATGACTGCTAGCTGATCTGGACTTGAAACAGCAAAGTGGCAAATATATCCACTGTTACTGTGACCAAACACCTCTGATTTTTTAAATCAGGAAAATATTTACTGTAGTAAACAAATAACATTGCAGTCCAACAATAAGATAATGCATTACTCTTTTGCAACCAATTACACAACCAACAACAGTAGTTACATAGGCAAAATCAAATATATGTGCAATGCATATCAAAAGCTATACTAACACAGTGCAAATATGCCTCCATCACCCCAAATTGTGACTAAATCTTATAGAATATTCAAAATCAAAAATAATCCTCAGATTTTTATGTTCTGTTCGGACACACCAACACTCTCTGGTATACCAGCTCCCTTGGGCTAAGGCCAGGGGTATCCAGCCACAATCCCCACAGCTTTTCAAACTTGCCGGGATAGTCCCATCATGTATAAATGTGGTTTTCAAGGAGCAAAGCCTTGCCCACAGACGCCACCTAGGACTTGTGTGTAGGGGGATCTGGAGACTTCCACATTACTTGAAGTAACCTAAGGGCAAGGAAGAGGGCCCTTCCCACTACTATCCTAGGATGCTCGTCCTCAAAGACATCATCTAAAACATTCAGTAGGCAGCATTTAGGGTTCAATGGGATTTGTACCCCAAATACCATATTTAATGTGTCTACAACCTGTTTCCAGTAAAAATGTAATTAAAGGCAACGCCATAGTAAATGAATTAAGTCCCCGTAATCCCTTTTGAATCTATAAAAATGAGACTCCGTGCTGTACCCCATCTTATAGAGCCTTACAGAATATAGAGTTGCTTTTCTGAGACACATTTAGGGAGCAGGTTACTACAGCTTGATACGCCTCCTCCCATTGTTCACCAGACATCGGTCCCAGGTCTCTCTCCCAAAGCGAAGTCGCCTTGCTAGGGTGACCTTTATGGAATTCAGACAGCAACATGCTGTAGCATTGTGAAATTACACATTTAGAGCTTTTATCCATTTTAATTAAATTAAAAATAGGGGTGGGAGATAAATGCCCTTCCTGCATGTCCCCCTGTGCCCAAACCGCATGCCATAATTGCAGATAATAAAAATGCATATGGGCAGGTAATGAGTATATGGCTTGCAGGGAAGCAAAAGGTAACAAGACACCATCCTTAAAGATCTGGGACATATAGACTATCCCATATACCTTCCATCTAGCACCATGCAAAACAACTCTATCTTTGATTTATCATTCTTCAGCACATTGTTCCAGAAGGCCTGGACTTTGCCTATATGTTTGATTACAATTGTTGATCTTACTCTAATGTTTTTGGACAGCAAAGGACACATCTCATGCAAGCTGAATTGGTACAATCACTTTCTGACTGTAGATGCATGCATTTTGACCCATCTTTTTTCTGATTGTATATGCATGCACTTTGACCCCAATGATTGTACAGTAAGAGTAAAGTTGGCCACATGCTAGTAGATTTTTGAATAAACATTCATACGAAAATACTTAAAAAAACATTTGCTTTTAACATTTGATTTTGAAGTGAATGGACTCTCCTAAATAAATTCCACACTGTACACTATTATAAATTTGTTTGTTCAAGAAAAAAATTCCCTTCCTGCTCTTTCAAGCATTCTCATCACTGCTGTCAAAATGAATGTCGATTTGACTCCACTATTAGGGATGAGCCGAACACCCCCCGGTTCGGTTCGCACCAGAACCTGCGAACGGACCGAAAGTTCGCACGAACGTTAAAACCCCATTGACGTCTATGGGACTCGAACGTTTGAAATCAAAAGTGCTCATTTTAAAGGCTAATTTGCATGGTATTGTCCTAAAAAGGGTTTGGGGACCCGGGTCCTACCCCAGGGGACATGTATCAATGCAAAAAAACTTTTAAAAACGGCCGTTTTTTCGGGAGCAGTGATTTTAATGATGCTTAAAGTAAAAAAAAAAAAAGTGAAATATTCCTTTAAATATCATACCTGGGGGGTGTCTATAGTATGCCTGTAAAGTGACGCGTGTTTCCCGTGTTTAGAACAGTCCCTGCACCAAATGTCATTTTCAAAGGAAAAAATCTCATTTAAAACTGCTTGCGGGTTTAATGTAATGTCGGGTCATGGCAATATGGATGAAAATCAGTGAGACAAACGGCATGGGTACCCCCCAGTCCATTACCAGGCCCTTTGGGTCTTGTATGGATATTAAGGGGAACCCCGCACCCAAATTAAAATAAGGAAAGGTGTGGGGCCACCAGGCCCTATATACTCTGAACAGCAGTATACAGGCGGTGCAAACAAGACAGGGACTGTAGGTTTGTTGTTAAGTAGAATCTCTTTGTAATTTTGAACGGGTACATTTTTAACGTGTTTAGCTCCAGCCAAAAAATCTTTTTTAAGCTTTTTGGAAAACATAGGGAAGGGTTATCACCCCTGTGACATTTGTTTTGCTGTCTTTCCTCCTCTTCAGAAGATTTCACCTCACTTTTTGTCCCAATGAAAAATGTTTTTTGAAAATTTGGGTTTTTTTGTGGAACAAGGATTGGAAAGCATCAGTGGAAAGGAGAAATTTTTTTCCCATATTAACTCTTACAGGAGAGAATTTCCCTTCCTAGGGGTAGATTTCATCTCACTTCCTGTTGTCTCCTTCCGTTTGCAAGTAGGAGTCGTTTGTAAGTTAGATGTTTGAAAGTAGGGTCCTGCCCTATATACTCAGCAGAAATTTGGGCCTTAGGTGTTGCTGTGGCCACAACACTGTAAGCCCTCACAGGGCCCTGCTGTGAAATATTAGATCAAGAATTGTAATTACATGCCCCTGTTGAACAGGAGCTGAAAAATTAGGCCTTAGGCACTGGTGCTGGTGCCACAACACTGCAACCCCTCACAGACACTCTAGTTGGAACGCAGGAACGAGCCCTGCTGCAAAGTATTGCATCAAAAATTGTAATTACACGCCCCTGTTAGACAGGGGCAGAAAAATTGGGCCTTAGGCACTGGTGCTGGTGCCACAACACTGCAACCCCTCACAGACACTCTAGTTGGAATGCAGGAACGAGCCCTGCTGCAAAGTATTGCATCAAAAATTGTAATTACACGCCCCTGTTAAACAAGGGCTGAAAAATTGGGCCTTAGGCACTGGTGCTGGTGCCACAACACTGCAACCCCTCACAGACACTCTAGTTGGAACGCAGGAACGAGCCCTGCTGCAAAGTATTGCATCAAAAATTGTAATTACACGCCCCTGTTAGACAGGGGCAGAAAAATTGGGCCTTAGGCACTGGTGCTGGTGCCACAACACTGCAACCCCTCACAGACACTCTAGTTGGAATGCAGGAACGAGCCCTGCTGCAAAGTATTACATCAAAAATTGTAATTACACGCCCCTGTTAAACAGGGGCTGAAAAATTGTGCCTTAGGCACTGGTGGTGGCGCCCAGAACCAAAAATGTTCTTACAAGCTATCAGTGTGATGATTGAGGAGGAAGAGGATAATTACTCAGGGATAGTCACTCAGCATCAGCATAGGCAGTCTTTGAAGGGATCTGAGATTTCAAAAAAAATTATTTGGTTACATCAGCATCAGGTGCTTGGTAGCTGGTGGTGATCCAAGACTGATTCACTTTTATGAAGGTCAGTCAATCGACCGAGTCGGTGGACAGACGCACCCTGTGATCGGTTACCACGCCTCCAGCAGCACTGAATGTGCGTTCCAAAAGAACGCTGGATGCAGGACAGGCCAGTAGCTCAATTGCATACTGTGCAAGCTCTGGCCAGTGATCCATCCTCAAGACCCAGTAACCCAGAGGATTTTCGGTGGGAAAGGTGTCCAAGTCTGATCTTGCCCCTAGGTATTCCTGCACCATGTAAAACAGACGCTGGCGATGGTTGCTGGAACCGATCATACCTTGGGGCTGCGGACCAAAAAATTGTCTGAACGCATCGGTCAGACGGCCACCTTCTCCACCGCTCCTTCTTTGACTGACCGAAGCCTCAGCAACACGTTGTCCAGAAACAGGAGTTTGTAACCTCCCAGTCTCTGGGAACGCGTTGCACAGACCTTTCTGCAAGGCCTCCCGAAGATGTTTCATCCTCTGCTTCCTCTGCGATGGCAAGATAAGGTCCGCAACCTTACCCTTGTAACGTGGATCAAGGAGGGTTGCCAGCCAGTATTGGTCCTTCTCCTTGATACCACGAATACGAGGATCCTTACGCAGGCTTTGCAGGATCAGGGAGGCCATGCAGCGTAGGTTTGCTGAGGCATTCGGTCCGGAGTCCTCTGGGTCACTAAGGACGACAACGTCCGCAGCCACCTCCTCCCAGCCACGTACAAGTCCATGTGTTTCTTGGGACTGATCCCTTAAAGACTGCTGCTGATGCTGAGTGCCAGGCTCCACCTCCATACTGACACAATCTTCCTCCTCCTCCTCCTCCTCCTCTTCCTGTGTGAACGGCGGAAATGCACACAGACTTTCCTGGCCTGCCTCAGGACATCCTGTAAGCCCGGGTACCTGCCCAAGAACCGCTGCACCACCAAGTTAAGGACGTGAGTCAAACAGGGCACATGGGTCATTTGTCCCTGTTGGAGGGCAGAGAGGAGGTCGGTGCCATTGTCGCAAACCACCATTCCTGCCTTAAGTTGGCGTGGCGTCAACCACCTCTGAACCTGCCCCTGCAGAGCTGACAGAACCTCTGCCCCAGTGTGGCTCCTGTCCCCCAAGCACACCAGCTCAAGCACCGCATCTTTTGGCCTGCGTACTTGCGTAGCCCCTTGAACGACTACGGAGCACCGCTGGTTCCGAGGAAGAGGCCATGGAGGAAGAAGAAGAGGAGGGGGTGGAGGAGAGAGGTGTGTCACAATCATTAGCATTTTGGAGGCGTGGTGGCGGAACAACCTCCAACACTACTGCACCTTGTCCTGCATCCTTCCCAGCTGCCAGCAGAGTCACCCAATGCGCCGTGAAACTTAGGTAATGTCCCTGTCCATGCCTGCTGGACCATGAGTCAGCGGTAATATGCACCTTACCGCTGACCGCCCTGTCCAGCGAGGCATGGACATTGCCTTCCACATGCTGGTAGAGAGCCGGAATCACCTTCCGTGAGAAAAAGTGGCGTTTGGGTACCTGCCTCTGAGGAACCGCACATTCCACAAACTCACGGAAGGGGGCAGAGTCTACCAACTGAAAAGGCAGCAGTTGAAGTGCTAGCAATTTTGCCAAGCTAGCATTCAACCGCTGGGCATGTGGATGGCTGGGAGCAAACTTCTTTCGGCGGTGCAGCAGCTGGGGCAGGGAAATTTGCCTGGTACAATCTGACGTCAGTGTACCAAAAGCAGATTGCCCACAAGTACTTGGCTGTGACACACCTAATTCTACACCTTCATTCCTCTCAGTGCAGGTCTCAGAGAGGACTGGAGGTCTAGTGGGGTTGGAAATCTCAGCTGATGAGGAGCAAGGAGAGGTCCTCTTTGTTCTTTGGTGTGGGTCTTTTAGATACGCTTGCCAACGAACTGCATGGCAGGTCAACATATGTCTGTTCAAGCATGTGGTACCCAAGCGGGAGATGTTTTGGCCACGTGAGATACGCTTGAGACATATGTTGCAAATAGCAGCGGTGTGATCTGATGCACTCGTCTCAAAAAAGGCCCACACCAAAGAACTTTTTGAATAACGCGCAGAGACTGCAGCGCCCTGCACATGTGGAGCTTTGGGGTGTGATGCAGTCAATGTGCTGCCCTTAGGCTGGCCCCTGGAGGGCATCCTGCCTCGTTGGTGATGTGCCGCCTCCTCCTCCTCTCTCCTATCAGGCACCCACGTTGAGTCAGTGACCTCATCATCCCCTCCCTCATCACTGGAGCAAACCTGGCAGTATGCTGCAGCAGGGGGAGCATGACTGCCAGATTGCTGTCCTTCTTGGGCACCCCCTCTGTCCGTACTCATGTTACTGCCTTCATCGAGCTCAGTATCATCATCAGAGCCTTCCAAACGTTGGGCATCCTCCTGGAGCATGTACCCAACACTATGGTCAAACAGTTTGAGGGACTCCTCAGGAGGACATGGTGGAGCTAGGGAAGGAGTCACTGATGACATTGAGCCGAGGGAAGAGGCCGCTGCTTTGCCAGACAAAGCACCCTGGGCATGGGTGAGAGAGGATGAGGAGGATGAGGACGGCTTGGTCATCCACTCGACCAAGTCTTCCGCATGTTGCGGCTCAACACGGCCAGCTGCCAAAAAAAAGGCCAAGCGTGTCCCATGGCCACGTGCTGATGAGGATGCACCGTCTCCACGACCAGCACTAGACACAGAGCCTGCTTGCCCTCTCTTATTGGCTTGTGACTGTCTGCCTCTCCTTCTTGGCCTTCCAGACATACTAATGGCCTGTAGCTGCACTAAGCTGGGATATATATATATATATATGTACTGATACTGCAGCTAACACAATCAACTGCCTGCCTGTAGTATGAGAACACCACCAACCTTCTACAGGTAGCTTTAGCTGAACACTGTGAGGTGGACGCACCCCACTAACTTGTAGGTTTAGCTGAACACTGTGAGCAGGACGCACTGCACTAACTGTAAATAGTAAAAAGAGTAGTGAACCCGCGCAGTGGAAATGGAGATGTGTTAGTGAAACCTATGGAACTGCTGCTGCCCAACATGCAGTCACCATAAATGGGGACAGCTGAGTTGATTGGTGTGGTAGAAGGGTATGGCGCTGTTCCTTTATCTAAATGATGGGGGGGAGGGGAGGGGGGGTGTGGGGGTGAAAAGGGGGGGGAGGAGAAAGAGAGGGGGAAAGGGAGTGGGAGGTTAAACAATGGTAAAGGAACTTAAAAGTATCCTAAAATCACTTCTAGTAAAGTGCAAGCGTGCTGTCAAGTTCAAAAAAGTCCTTATTGTGCAATAAACTTTTTGTCAAATCCGTTTAAATCCTTATTAGTATAATATCTTGGTATATATCTTGTGCAGTATCTTGGTGCATGTGATGTTGTGATTATGATCCTTGCTCTAAAAGTGCAGCCACTCACCGGATCACTTCACCCCTGCAGGGGTATCAGGCAGTTACAGTTTTGCGCCACTGTACGGCAATCTCTGGCAGACTCAGGATCGTGATGTATCATATGAAAAGAGAGAAGGAGTGCCCATAGCGTGAAATCGTTTTAAAAAAGATTTATTAAACAAGTGGAGAGGTACTCACAATTTCACAGTATGAATCAAGAAAAGTAGTAAAACGTCACGGTTAACCTTCAGCTCTGGTAAGTAAGTAGTGTTGGGAAGCACAGATTAGGCCACGCCCTACGCATTTCGTCGTTAGGACGTCTACGGGAGCCAGTCTGCCAGAGATTGCCGTACAGTGGCGCAAAACTGTAACTGCCTGATACCCCTGCAGGGGTGAAGTGATCCGGTGAGTGGCTGCACTTTTAGAGCAAGGATCATAATCACAACATCACATGCACCAAGATACTGCACAAGATATATACCAAGATATTATACTAATAAGGATTTAAACGGATTTGACAAAAAGTTTATTGCACAATAAGGACTTTTTTGAACTTGACAGCACGCTTGCACTTTACTAGAAGTGATTTTAGGATACTTTTCAGTTCCTTTACCATTGTTTGACCTCCCACTCCCTTTCCCCCTCTCTTTCTCCCCCCCCCTTTTTCACCCCCACACGCCCCCCCCCCCTCCCCTCCCTCCCCCTCCTTTCACACCAAATGTTATTTGGAATATAAACCAGCAATACCATGTATGGAATTTGACACCACCATTATTATTTTATATATATATATGTATAGCTTGTTTATTATTTTATACATATATTTATAGCTCGTTTAATATTGTGAAATATTTTTTAAGGATACCACTATCTGATACCTGTACGTCTTGTTTATACCTAGGAATTTATACTTATATGCCTTGTTTTGAACTAGAAATATACAAACACGCAGGTAGGGAATTATCATTTAGATAAAGGAACAGCGCCATACCCTTCTACCACACCAACTAACTGTAAATAGTCTAGCTGCCTGACCGTGGTACTAATAGGATCAAAAGAACACCAGTAATTTTCTTCAGGTAGCTTTATATACTGTAACAAGACAAGCCTGCCAGTAGGAAGATAACAGGAACGGATCTAGCTGAACACTGTGAGCAGGACGCACTGTACTAAATGTAAATAGTCTAGCTGCCTGACCGTGGTACTAATAGGATCAAAAGAACACCAGTAATTTTCTTCAGGTAGCTTTATATACTGTAACAAGACAAGCCTGCCTGTCAGTAGGAAGATAACAGGAACGGATCTAGCTGAACACTGTGAGCAGGACGCACTGCACTAAATGTAAATAGTCTAGCTGCCTGACCGTGGTACTAATAGGATCAAAAGAACACCAGTAATTTTCTTCAGGTAGCTTTATATACTGTAACAAGACAAGCCTGCCTGTCAGTAGGAAGATAACAGGAACGGATCTAGCTGAACACTGTGAGCAGGACGCACTGTACTAAATGTAAATAGTCTAGCTGCCTGACCGTGGTACTAATAGGATCAAAAGAACACCAGTCATTTTCTTCAGGTAGCTTTATATACTGTAACAAGACAAGCCTGCCTGTCAGTAGGAAGATAACAGGAACGGATCTAGCTGAACACTGTGAGCAGGACGCACTGCACTAAATGTAAATAGTCTAGCTGCCTGACCGAGGTACTAATAGGATCAAAAGAACACCAGTAATTTTCTTCAGGTAGCTTTATATACTGTAACAAGACAAGCCTGCCTGTCAGTAGGAAGATAACAGGAACGGATCTAGCTGAACACTGTGAGCAGGACGCACTGCACTAAATGTAAATAGTCTAGCTGCCTGACCGTGGTACTAATAGGATCAAAAGAACACCAGTAATTTTCTTCAGGTAGCTTTATATACTGTAACAAGACAAGCCTACCTGTCAGTAGGAAGATAACAGGAACGGATCTAGCTGAACACTGTGAGCAGGACGCACTGTACTAAATGTAAATAGTCTAGCTGCCTGACCGTGGTACTAATAGGATCAAAAGAACACCAGTAATTTTCTTCAGGTAGCTTTATATACTGTAACAAGACAAGCCTGCCTGTCAGTAGGAAGATAACAGGAACGGATCTAGCTGAACACTGTGAGCAGGACGCACTGCACTAAATGTAAATAGTCTAGCTGCCTGACCGAGGTACTAATAGGATCAAAAGAACACCAGTAATTTTCTTCAGGTAGCTTTATATACTGTAACAAGACAAGCCTGCCTGTCAGTAGGAAGATAACAGGAACGGATCTAGCTGAACACTGTGAGCAGGACGCACTGCACTAAATGTAAATAGTCTAGAAGATAACAGGAACGGATCTAGCTAAACTGAATACAGTGTATATATATATATATATGCAACACCTGGGATGCATATATATACACAATACACTTTAAGTGCAGCTAACTGACTGACTGTCCTGCCTAATCTAGCTAACTCAAATGAAATGACACTGTCTCTCTCTCTCTCTCTAAGCACACCGGAACACACCGCACAGGGCCGCCGTGCAGGCGGCCTTATATAGTGTGGGGTGTGTACTAAATCCCCTGAGCCATAATTGGCCAAAGCCTCCTTGGCTTTGGCCAATTACGGCTCTCTGTTCAGGCAGCGCTGTGATTGGCCAAGCATGCGGGTCATAGTGCATGCTTGGCCAATCATCAGCAAGCAATGCACTGCGATGCCGCAGTGAATTATGGGCCGTGACGCGCCACACGAATTTGGCGCGAACGGCCCATATCGTTCGCAATTCGGCGAACGACCGAACAGCCAATGTTCGAGTCGAACATGGGTTCGACTCGAACACGAAGCTCATCCCTATCCACTATTAGAAAATTGTACAAACGTATTTAAAATTAAAATTTTCAAACAAAATTCTAGTAGAATATGGCCAGCTTTACCTGAAAATCCTGGATGTAAAATGTAAAATTATTGGATAATCTTTATAAACCCTTTGCCAGGCTCATAGGCATCCACAACTTTCATTTTGAGGACCTTTGAGAACTCTATTGATCTTGGCATGATAACACTACACATGTCAACTGCAAACAGAATACCAGACCCTAGATGTCTGAGACAAGTTCCATCTGCATACTCCCTAAGGAGGTTCTAATCATTGCCACCTAATCTGGAACCTGCATTCTAATTTTATGGATTTTAGATGGTGTACTTACAGTACTTTTACCATCTGACAAATCTGTATTTTTGTTCATTTCGATTATAAAAATGTAAATATCATGTCAATTTCATGTGCCATTTGTTCAGGTACATCACCTTTGCAGACACTATTTGAATTAGGAACTCAACACACAACCATTAATGTCTAAACCGCTGGCAACAAAAGTGAGTACACCCCTAAGTGAAAACGTCCAAATTGGGCCCAATTAGCCATTTTCCCTCCCCGGTGTCATGTGACTCGGTAGTGTTACAAGGTCTCTGGTGTGAATGGGGAGCAGGTGTGTTAAATTTGGTGTTATCGCTCTCACTCTCTCATACTGGTCCCTGGAAGTTCAGCATGGCACCTCATGGCAAAGAACTCTCTGAGGATCTGAAAAAAAAGAATTGTTGCTCTACATAAAGATGGCCTAGGCTATAAGAAGATTGCCAAGACCCTGAAAATGAGCTACAGCATGGTGGCCAAGACCATACAGTGGTTTAACAAGGCAGGTTCCTACAGTCAAGCATGGTGGTGGGAGTGTCATGGTCTGGGGCTGCATGAGTGCTGCCGGCACTGGGGAGCTACTGTTTATTGAGGGAACCATGAATGCCAACATGTACTGTGACATACTGAAGCAGAGCATGATCCCCTCCCTTCAGAGACTGGGCCACAGGGCAATATTCCAACATGATAACAACCTCAAACACACCTCCAAGACGACCACTGCCTTGCTAAAAAAGCTGAGGGCAAAGGTGATGGACTGACCAAGCATGTCTCCACACCTAAACCCTACTGAGCATCTATCTGGTATCCTCAAATGGAAGGGTGGAGGAGCGCAAGGTCTCTAATATCCACAAAAAAAATAAAAAATTCTCCTGCGCTCAGGTGTCCAGGAACTGAACATGTGGTGCGACCACCTATAACAAGGTATTGCCTAGCGTCTTGCAGCCCTCCTCTGAACAATGGGTATTCAAGCTAGAAAATACAGAAAAAGAAGGAGGGCGCACTAACCTAGTGCATTACCACTGATAAACTTTATTGCAGCATAAAAAACAGCAAAAATTATACTCACAAACGAGCTATCAAAACCAGCTTTGAAAAGGGCGCAAATGCGCTGTTCTGTGGATCGACACACCAGGACCTATTGCCAAGAGGGTCAGACCGGTGCAAATGGCCAATGGCTAACGCGTTTCAGGGGAGCACCCCATTCTTCAGAGCCTGAACGGGCAATGGCTGGTCTCGCTGTTTTTTATGCTGCAATAAAGTTTATCAGTGGTAATGCACTAGGTTAGTGCGCCCTCCTTTTTCTGTTAGGTCTCTAATATCCACCAGCTCTTTGATGTCGCCATGGAGTAGTGGAAGAGGACTCCAGTGGCAACCTGTGAAGCTCTGGTAAACTCCATGCCCAAGAGGGTTAAGGCAGTGCTGGAAAATAATGGTGGCCACTTTGTCCCCAATTTGGACATTTTCACTTAGGGGTGTACTCACTTTTGTTGCCAGATGTTTAGACATTAATGTGTTTAATTATTTTGAGGGGAAAGCAAATTTATACTGTTATACACTGTACACTCACTACTTTACATTTTAGCAGGGTCATTTCTTCAATGTTGTCACATGAAAAGATATAATAAAATATTTACAAAAATGTGAGGGGTGTACTGACTTTTGTGAGATACTGTATATATATAAAATCCCAAAATATTGTAAAAGGTACCCGAGTACCAGTCACCAGCCCATCAGAGTACCCGAGTACCAGTCACCGGGCCATCAGAGTACCCGAGTACCAGTCACCAGCCCATCGGAGTACCCGAGTACCTATCTGTAGCCCATCAGAGTACCCGAGTACCTGTCCCCAGGCCATCAGAGTACCCATGTACCTGTCACCAGGCTATCAGAGTACCCGAGTATCTGTCACCAGCCCATCAGAGTACCCAAGTACCTGTCAGCAGCCCATCAGAGTACCCGAGTACCTATCTTTAGCCCATCAGAGTACCCGAGTACCTATCTGCAGCCCCTGCCTTATAGAATATACGTTGGGGTGTTTGCCAAAATGGGGTCATTTTGTGGGTAATTCCACTGTCCTGGTGCTCAAGGACCTTCAAAAGTGTGATGGTAGGAATGAAATGAGATGTGTAATTTATGCTCCTAGCAAGCCTAAAGGTACTACTTCAGTGTTGGGCCTCTGTATGTGGACTGGCTGTGTAAAAGTCTCACACATGTGGTATCGCCATACTCAGGAGGAGTAGCAGAATATATACATGCTATGAGTTTATAAGAAATATCTTATAAATTGACAACTTTGTGTAAAAATAAATACGTTTTAATTTCCTTTCCACGTTTTCCACGTTTTACGAAGACTTGTGGAAAAAATGAATCATTCAAAAGACTCATTATGCCTCATAGAATAGACATTGGAGTGTAATTTTGTTGGTAATTCCATTGTCCTGGTGCTCCAGGGCCTTCACAAATGTAATAGGTCGTTAGGAAATTAGAGGTGTAATTTATGCTCCTAGAACTCCTGATGGTGCTCCCTGCATGTTGGACCTCTCTATGTGGCCAGGCTGTGTAAAAGTCACACACATGTGGCATCGCCATACTCGGAAGGAGTAGCAGAATGTATGTAATGGGGTGTAATTGGAATGCATGCATATGCTGTGTGTGAGAAATAACTTATTATGACAATTTTGTGAAAAAAAAATCTTAAATTTTCCCAAGAATTGTGGGGAAAAAATTACAACTTCAAAAAACTCACCATACTCCCTATTAAATACATTTGACTGTCTATTTTTGAAAAAGGGGTCATTTGGGGGTATTTCTACTTTCCTGACATTTCAGGGCCTCAAGAAATGAGAGGCCGTCAGTGCATCAGGTGTGATCAACTTTCAATGATTTGCACCACAGCTTGTAGACTCTATAACTTTCACAGAGACTAAATAATATGCACTAATTTGGATTATTTTTACCAAAGAGATGTAGCAGTATACATTTTGGCCCAAATTTATGAACAAAAATGACTTATTTGTAAAATTTTATCATAGAAACTAAAAAAAAGTGTTTTCTTTTCTAAATTTTCGATCTTTTTTCACATATGTTGCAAAAAAAAAAAAAAAAACTCAGTGGTGATTAAGTACCACCAAAAGAAAGCTCTATTTATATGAAAAAAAAATGATAAGAATTTTGTTTGGGTACAGTGTTGCATGACTGAGTAATTGTCATTCAAAGAGAACGCTGAAAGCTGAAAATTGCTCTGGGCAGGAAGGGTGTGTAAGTGCCCTGTATTGAAGTGCTTAAATATATTTTTTTTTCCCTAAGGGTCTTCGCTCTCCCCTAGGGTTACTGGTCAATACCACCATACAGCAGCATTGCTTGGGTTTCCAGTTTGGGTGCAATAGCGTTTTTTTCCACTCATCATTTCTCAACAACGTCCCCCCCTCTGCTCTGGAGGACTAACAGTTTTTTAGGTTTTGCACCCATAGTGACCCCTCTGTACTAGCGGTACGTGTTTCCACGTCTGGCCACATCAATTTTGGAAGTTTTCCTTTCTTTCTTGCATTCTCTCTACTTGACTGGTATGTTTGTTTTTCCTTGGCTTCAACGATGCTCATTTTTGTAACCGTGAATATGAATTTGATGTGTGACTTTTTCTCATTATAGAATACCACTATAGCAGTACTACTTCGTATGATATGCCCCTGAAGAAAGGATTCTACACAGGTCCAGAAACGCATTGGGATTAGTATTGAAGGACCTGCTTTTTTATATCCATATCTGTTATATGATTTTGCCAATATAAATATCAAGTTTTTTTTGGAATCACCATTTATATATTACATGTTCATTGCGTGTTTTGTTATATGTTTGTAGCGCTGCACTGTTTGTATTGTATTCTTTTATGTCAAGTTTTGACACATTGTGCTTAGCAGCTGTTTTAATATTTTTCACCATTAGCGTGTATATAATTTGACCTTTTTTTTGCATATATGTTTATATGTACATGTATGCATGTGTATAAGCAATCATTGACTAGACTCAAATTTTAGCCAGTGTACTTTTTGCTTTTGTCATATTTGAACACATGTACTTTTGTTACCTAGATAAAAGACACACAAAGTAGGACACCGTAAAAGGGTGTAAGGACCAAGGCTAGGTTCACTACTGAGCGAGTGCAGAAAGCGGTGTAAATCTCCCGATCGGAAGAACACACCAAAAAAAAAAAAGCTAACTTCTAAAGTTACTGGTAGGTGCCACTTGGGAACTAGCAGATTCATTTTACATATTTAAAAAGCAGATTGCTTCAGTGAAAAAAATGATTTGGGCCTCTCTTTAGCTGCTAGCACTTTAACCAAAGAGTAGGCTCGTTGATGTGCCGGTACATACCTCTCCTGTTACATGGCACTTCAGAATCTCTCAAACCACTTATCAAGTACTAATATTCTAAAAGTCAGAACAGAGGGGCACCAATTTCTCACCAACTGCTCTGAGACTTCAACAATGCATTGTGGAATAGGAGTTTGAAAGTATTAATTTTTAGAATGCTATTTGTATAGGCAGTTGAGAGGCTTCAAAGTGCACTTAGGAAGGGCAGTGTGTAACAAGGGAGGCATGTACTGGCACTTTTTGTTGTCTGCGCTTCTAGAAAATAGTTTCATTATACCATTTTGTATGACTATAATGTATTAAATGGTATAGAATGTTCCCAATATGCCTCCTTCAGTTTATAATTTTTCTCTGTAAGTTTTTCAGGTGCATTTTTAGCAGCAGATAGTGAGAGCGTTAACACCAAATTTAACACACCTGCTCCCCATTCACACCTGAGACCTTGTAACAATAGCGAGTCACATGACACCGGGGAAGGAAAATGGCTAATTGGGCCCAATTTGGACATTTTCACTTAGGGGGTGTACTCACTTTTGTTGCCAGTGGTTTAGACATTAATGGCTGTGAGTTGAGTTATTTTGAGGGGACAGCAAATTTACACTGTTATACAAGCTGTACACTCACTACTTTACATTGTAGGAAAGTGTAATTTCTTCAGTGTTGATATAATAAAATATTTACAAAAATGTGAGGGGTGTACTCACTTTTGTGAGATACTGTAGGTCAAATACTGGGTCTCAAGTTGTAAACCCATTAGCGTATGAGATATGGAAATAATTAATTTGCTATAAACAGCTAAATCACAATAAGAAAAAATGTGAGAAATTTATGAAAAACACAAATTAAAAAAAAGAAAACATACTGAAGCAGCATAAAAATACAGCCATTACAACTAATGGATAATATGCCCCCAAAGGAGGAATACACTCTGATGGTGTTTAAATTATTCATTGGCACTCATATTGCTCCTTTCTTGGGAAGTTACATGATTACTACTCATCTTCTCTAACTAAAAGACTGCACAGAACTGTAATCATCTGCTGGATACAGGAAATACATTAATTATACTGTCCATTCTGCTCACTGTGCTTTCTATCAGGCATGAATTGCGGAGTTCCAAAATGTATCCACCAACTACACATTTAATATGAACAGGGGATCAAGAGGTCACACCCACAGCTAGCCATAAGGGGGAAGCAGACTTGCGCTTCATGTCTTTATCATTACAATTAATGTTAAATACAAAAGTCCAAAGTAAACGTATCCGTTTATTCAAAATGAACAAAGTAACAAAAAATTGTGACGCCTGCAATTACATTTTTGTATTTGTAAATTTATTTATTTTTATTTGTTATAGGTACTTTATAGTGCCATCAATTTACATTGATGAGCCTTACATATATATATATATATATATATATATATATATATATATATATATATATATATATATACATACATACACACACACACACACACACAGTATCTCACAAAAGTGAGTACACCCCTCACATTTTTGTAAATATTTTATTATATCTTTTCATGTGACAACACTAAAGACATGACGCTTTCCCACAATGTAAAGTAGTGAGTGTACAGTTTGTATAACAGTGTAAATTTGCTGTCCCCTCAAAATAACTCAACACACAGCCATAAATGTCTAATGTCATTAATGTTTAAACCACTGGCAAGAAAAGTGGGTAGACCCCTAAGTGAAAATGTTCAAATTGGGCCCAATTAGCCATTTTCCTTCCCCGGCATCATGTGACTCGTTAGTGTTACAAGGTCTCAGGTGTGAATGGGGAGCAGGTGTGTTAAATTTGGTATTATCGCTCTCACTCTCTCATACTGGTCACTGGAAGTTCAACATGGCACCTCATGGAAAAGAACTCTGAGGATCTGAAAAATATTATTGTTGCTCTACATAAAGATGGCCTAGGCTATAAGAAGATTGCCAAGACCCTGAAACTGAGCTGTAGCACGGTGGCCAAGACCCTACAGCGGTTTAGCAAGACAGGTTCCTTTCCGAACAGGCCTCGCCAAGGTCAACCAAAGAAGTTGAGTGCACGTGTTCAGCTTTATATACAGAGGTTGTCTTTGGGAAATAGACGTATGAGTGCTGCCAGCGTTGCTGCAGAGGTTGAAGGGGTGGGGGGTCAGCCTGTCAGTGTTCAGACCATACGCTGCACGCTAAATCAAATTGGTCTGTATGGCTGTCATCCCAGAAGGAAGCCTCTTCTAAAGATGATGCACAAAAAAGCCCACAAACAGTTTGCTGAAGACAAGCAGACTAAGGACATGGATTACTGGAACCATGTCCTGTGGTCTGATGAGACCAAAATAAACTTATTTGGTTCAGATGGTGTCAAGCGCGTGTGGCGGCAACCAGGTGAGGAGTACAAAGACAAGTGTGTCTTGCCTACAGTCAAGCATGGTGGTGGGAGTGTCATGGTCTGGGGCTGCATGAGTGCTGCCGGCACTAGGGAGATACAGTTCATTGTCAGGGCTGGGCTCAGCCCTTCCTTCTCTGAGCTGGCCGCTCAACTGTCGGCTAATTGCCAGCTCCTATCTCGCCACAGTGACTCACCTGTTGATGATATCCTACTCGTCAGTCCTGCCTACTTAAACCGTCCAGCCCAGATAATCTCTGCCTTTGCCTTGGTCACATCTCTAGAGACTTGCTTGGCTGACATTCCTTCTGGCTCCAGATCCTGCTTGCTGTTCTACTACGCTCATCCCTGACACACCGCTCTTTGAGATCAAAGGGCAGTGGTGCTTTGCAGGCGGTTTTAACCCTTTTTCGGCCTCTAGCGGGGGGGTTAAAAGTGCACGCTAGCGTCCGAATAGCGCCGCTAAAATGACGCTTTACCGCCTGTAAAGAGCCTTTCCTCTCCCTCCAGTGTGAAAGCCCGAGTGCTTTCACACTGGAGCAGTGTGCTTGCAGGACGGTAAAAAAAAGTCCTGCAAGCAGCATCTTTGCAGCGCTGTAGGAGCGGTGTACAGATAGATTAATGCATTGTATGAATCTATGGCCGCCACTGCCACTGGCTGGGCGCCTGAATTACAGCGGCGGGGGGGTGTTTTTGAAGCACCTGATTAGAGCCTCTAATAGGCGTCAAAAAAGGTGACCTGCGGGTGTCTTGCTGGGTACTCAGCAAAGAAGAAAAGCAAATGAATATTCACTTTCCTAACACTAAACCGCCTCTCCGCCAATCATGTGCTCAGATCTGTTACCCGTCACCTGATTGGCTGAAACGACAGGCGCTGTGATTGGATGCCTGTCAGGCGTCCAATCATAACAGAGGATGGAAAGAGATGACAGGAGAAGACATCAAGGAACATCGAGGAGCTGTCCCACCGAGACAGGGTAAGTGCAGAGGGCGAGCGGGGGGCACACTGGCAGCATTTGATATGGCACACTGACAGCATTTGATGGGGCACAGTGGGAGCATTTGATGGGGCACAATGGGAGCATTTGATGGGGCACAATGGGAGCATTTGATATGGCACACTGGCTGCATTTTATGAAACAGTAGCTGCGTTTGATGGCACAGTGGCGGCAATTGATGGGCACAGTGGCTGCGTTTGATGGGCACAGTGGCTGCGTTTGATGGGCACAGTGGCTGCGTTTGATGGGCACAGTGGCTGCGTTTGATGGTACAGTGGCGGCAATTGATGGGCACAGTGGCGGCAATTGATGGGCACAGTGGCGGCAATTGATGGGCACAGTGGCTGCGTTTGATGGTACAGTGGCTGCGTTTGATGGCACAGTGGCGGCAATTGATGGGCACAGTTGCGGCAATTGATGGGCACAGTGGCTGGAATTGATGGGCACAGTGGGGCTGCAATTGATGGTTTTTTTTACAGAATTTTTCAGTTTGTTTGCGCCCCCCCAAATTTTGAGCACCATCCCCCACTGCTGTAAAAGATAATACATAATCCCTACGGGACTTTTAAGGCAGATAAGACAATTGTGTATATTTCAATAAAAGGCTGGTATGCCAAATTTATTACAAAAGATCCACAGAGTATACAGTTACATAACATACAAAGAGATACACTATATCAGTGTTATTATATAAACACAACTATAAAAGTGTTTACCCCTTCCTGCCCAGTCTATTGTGATATACTTGTGGGGTGGGAGTCCTATTATCCTGGGAAGATGTCATATGGATGTCCTTTCAGGATCAGGCTGCGCTCCGGCGCGATCTGTCATCCACTGTGTAAACCAGAATTAGCCGATGACAGATCACTGCCCGCTGCCAGTACCATGTGATCACTATGGCCAATCACAGCAGAACACATACTAATAACTGTAATAATAAATAACTGTCTAAAAAGGCAGGTACTGTGTGCTTGGCAGTAAGTAAGCCGTTCTGTTTGTGTAAAGATGGAACTTAAACAAGCACTTTGGCATGGAGCTTCATAGCAAAACATCTCAGGGAGTTTACAGAATGACATAACATTAAGCGTATTCAAATATAACGTAGAATGTAAAAGACACAAAAAGATCCACATCATGGACAGAATTCTCTGATCCAAAGCAAAATGGCATGATCAATGTGCTCTGTGTTTGCTGTTTCTTTCTCTATATACACATGTTTCTGACATAACTTAGATACTTTTTCCATGTAGACCCCCTGCTACAGCAGTGTTTACGTCCCTGACTTTCTTCAAACATCCAGCATAACCATTTCAAAATATTGAGAAGCTATGGCATGTGATTTCTAGGAAACACTGTTTTAGGATTCATTCCAGTTAAAGAGTATCTACAGTGCATTGAAAAGGTACTCATACCCCTTGAAATTTTCCACATTTTGTCATGTTACAACCAAAAACATAAATGTATTTTATTGGGATTTTATGTGATTGACCAACACAAAGTGGCACATAATTGTAAAGTGGAAGGAAAATGATAAATGGTTTTCAAACTTTTTTTTACAAATAAATATCTGAAAAGTGTGGGGTGCATTTGTATTCACCCCCCTGTACTCTGATACACCTAACTAAAATCGAGTGGAACCAATTGCCTGCAGAAGTCACCTAATTAGTAAATAGAGTCCACCTGTGTATAATTCAATCTCAGTATAAATACAGCTGTTCTATAAAGCCTTCAGAGGTTTGTTAGAGAACCTTAGTGAACAAACAGCATCGTGAAGGCCAAGGAACACACCAGACAGGTCAGGGATAAACTCGTGGAGAAGTTTAAAGCAGGGTTAGGTTATAAAAAAAATGCAAACTTTGAACATCTCACAGAGTACTGTTCAATCCATCATCCGAAAATGGAAAGAGTATGGCACAACTGCAGACCGACCAAGACATGGCCGCCCACCTAAACTGACAGGCCGGGCAAGGAGAGCATTAATCAGAGAAGCAGCCAGGAGGCCCATGGTAACTCTGGAGGAGCTGCAGAGATCCACAACTCAGTTTGGGAGAATCTGTCCACAGGACAACTATTAGTCGTGCACTCCACAAATCTGACCTTTATGGAAGAGTGGCAAGAAGAAAGCCATTTTTGAAAGAAAGCCATAAGAAGTCCTGTTTGCAGTTTGCGAGAAGCCATGTGGGGGACACAGCAAACATGTGGAAGAAGATACTCTCTTCAGATGAGACCAAAATTGACATTTTTGGCGTAAAAGCAAAAACTATGTGTGGCGGAAAAAATTAACACTGACTAGCACTCTGACCACACCATCCCCACCGTGAAACATGGTGGTGGCAGAATCATGTTGTGGGTAGGGTTTTTTTTTACAACAAAGTACACATTTAGTACGTATAGAAAAATTCTGGTTGATCCTGCTAGAAAACATGTTTCTTTATAACTTCCTGTGCATTGAACTGAAATGTAAATAATCTTCTGTGAACTACAAAAACACTCTTCGATCTAATAGAGATGGAAAGTGCTTGGACTCCAAATCAGGAGAGCAGCCTAGAGTGACAACGCTGCTCCTCCATAAAGTACAGTAATTAAACATTGTCACCCTAGAACAGTCTATTTATAAAACATTCATTCATTCATTGGACATCATGCAAGCTGGTCAGTGTACTTTCTGTAATAAAGCATAGCCATAGATTACCTCCTATGATAGTCAGCTCTATCTAGTGTCAAAATGGCGAAAATAAAGAAAACTAATGTAGCCATTACATCTAAGGACTTGTAAGCTGCAAGGTATTACATTTTTTATTTTAGATACACTTTACATTTAAAACAAAATTAAGGCAGCTCTAATGCCGCGTACACACGAGCGGACTTTACGGCGGACTTTGCCCGGCGGATTGGATTTCGTCGGACAATTCGATCGTGTGTGGGCTCCAGCGGACTTTGTTTGCTCAAAAGTTGGACGGATTTAGATTTGAAACTTGTTTAAAATTTATCCGACGGACTCTTCTTTCTAGCGGACAAACCGATCGTCTGTGTGCTAGTCCGACTAACTCAAACTGACGCATGCTCTGAAGCAATTACAAGACGGAAGCGCTCGGTCTGGTAAAACTAGCCTTCGTCTTGAAGCTAGCACATTCCTCTTCTGTGGTCTTTTAATACAGCCTTTGTTTAGGATTGATAATGCGAGAGGAATGAAGTTGTTTTTCTGCTTTATATTCACACAGAGTTCTCACAAACTACTTTCTTCATGATTTATCCTCCTGCCATCAGGGCCAGATTAACATAGGGGCTGATGGAGCTGCAGCTCCAGGCCCCTGCCTTAAAATCGGCCCTCCCAGCCAGCATTATAAGCCTGGTTTCTCCTGTCGATAAACTTCTATGGGACAGGAGAAGCTGTGTGTAAATGTAGGGGTGTCTGGCTGCATCTGTGTTGGCTTACTGTGTTTATTAGTGTCACAGTGCACAGTTCCCCCCCTACACAAATGGCTCTGCCTTCCCCCTCCCCTCTCTTCTCTCTCTCTCTGTGCAGTGAAGGAGCCGTGTGGGTTGGGAAATTATGAACAGAGCAACTGCAGATAGAAGGTGAACTGAACACATATGTGAGTGATGAGCTTCCGACCATCCTAGTGTGAGCTCAGTGACTGGACTCTTATCTCCCTTCTCTCCCCCTCTTTTGCCTTTATCTTCAGCAATGGCTGTTATAACTGCAGTCAATATGTAGACTTGGCTCCTTGTGCTTTTAGGTTGGTTCGCACTGCTTTGCTGTGTTTTGGCCCATTGCTGGTGTATCCGCAGTTTTCCTGCGTTTTACCCACAGTCCTATTGATTTCTATTAGGTTGCATGTTTTTTCTGAAAGCGCACCAAAATTCCTGCGTGCTGCATCTTATCTTTGGCGCACTGTCAGAAAATGCAGCAAAAATATGCAACCTGATATAAAGCAATAGGTCTGCAGCTAAAACTGCAGATACACAAGCAGTGCGCCCAAACTGCAGCACACCAGTGTGAGCCCAAAGGCTTGTACACACCCCCCTCTATAGAACTTGGTCTGATCAATACTGCTGGCATTCAATTTACACACAACCATACCATCCCAGATCAGGAGGTGTGGGGGCTCCAGGGATTTGTTTGACTATGCAGGCCCTGTCCCTTCTTTCCATCCTGGAAGAGTCCTGGAGGGAGTGGCAGGCTGCTGGTGGCAAGTGACACGCTGTATCTGGGGTCAGGCTGCTGGTGGCAAGTGGCACATTGCATCTGATGGCAAGTTGCACACTGTATGTGGTGGCACGTTGCTAGTGGCAGGCTGCTGGTGGCAAGTGACACGCTGTATCTGGTGACAGGCTGTCAGTGACAAGTGGCACACTGTATCTGGTGGCAGGCTGCTAGTGGCAAGTGGCACACTGTATCTGGTGACAGGCTGTCAGTGACAAGTGGCACACTGTATCTGGTGGCAGGCTGCTAGTGGCAAGTGGCACACTGTATCTGGTGAAAGGCTGCTGGTGGCAAGTGGCACACTGTATCTGGTGAAAGGCTGCTGGTGGCAAGTGGCACACTGTATCTGGTGGCAGGCTGCTAGTGTCAAGTGGCACACTGTATCTGGTGGCAGGCTGCTGGTTGCAAGTGGCACACTGTATCTGGTGGAAGGCTGCTGGTGGCAAATGGCACACTGTATCTGGTGGCAGGCTGTGGTTGGCAAGTGGCACACTGTATCTGATGGAAGGCTGCTGGTGGCAAGTGGCACACTGTATCTGGTGGCAAGTGGCACACTATCTGGTGGCAAGCTGCTGGTAGCAAGTGGCACACTGTATCTGGTGAAAGGCTGCTGGTGGCAAGTGGCACACTGTATCTGGTGGCAGGCTGCTAGTGCCAAGTGGCACACTGTATCTGGTGGCAGGCTGCTGGTGGCAAGTGGCACACTGTATCTGGTGGCAGGCTGCTGGTGGCAAGTGGCACACTGTATCTGGTGGAAGGCTGCTGGTGGCAAGTGACACTGTATCTGGTGGCAGGCTGCTGGTGGCAAGTGGCACACTGTATCTGGTGGCAGGGTGCTGGTGGCAAGTGGCACACTATCTGGTGGCAGGCTGCTGGTGGCAAGTGGCACACTGTATCTGGTGGCAGGGTGCTGGTGGCAAGTGGCACACTGTATCTGGTGGCAGGGTGCTGGTGGCAAGTGGCACACTATCTGGTGGCAGGCTGCTGGTAGCAAGTGACACATTGTATCTGGTGGCAGGCTGCTGGTGGCAAGTGGCACACTGTATCTGGTGGCAAGTGGCACAATGTATATGGTGACAGGCTGGTGGTAGCATGTGAAACACTGTATCTGGTGGCAGGCTGCTGGTGGCAAGTGGCACACTGTATCTGGTGGCAAGTGGCACAATGTATCTGGTGGCAGGCTGCTGGTGGCAAGTGGCACACTGTATCTGGTGACAGGCTGTGGTTGGCAAGTGGCGCACTGTATCTGGTGAAAGGCTGCTGGTGGCAAGTGGCCCACTGTATCTGGTGGCATGCTGCTGGTGGCAAGTGGCCCACTGTATCTGGTGGCTGGCTGCTAGTGGCAAGTGGCACACTGTATCTGGTGGCAGGCTGCTGGTGGCAAGTGGCACACTGTATCTGGTGGCAGGCTGCTGGTGGCAAGTGGCACACTGTATCTGTGGCAGGCTGCTGGTGGCAAGTGGCACACTGTATCTGGTGGCAGGCTGCTGGTGGCAAGTGGCACGCTGTATCTGGTGGCAGGCTGCTAGTGGCAAGTAGCACACTGTATCTGTGGCAGGCTGTGGGTAGCAAGTGGCACACTGTATCTGGTGGCAGGCTGCTGGTGGCAAGTGACATGCTGCATCTAGCGGCAGGCAACTGTGGAAAGTGATACTCTACATCTGGTGGCAGGCTATGGGTGGCAAGTGACAAGCTGCATCTGGTGGCAAGTGACAAGCTCAGGTTCCCACTGATTCTGCATGATGGTGAGTTGAACTATTTCACTATATATTACGATATAGTAACTGAAATAATGGAATTTGATCACCCTGACACCATATCAAGCATGGTGTCAGGATGATTGATTTTAAGTACTAACACCAGCCATTTGCCTGACAAATCACCTCCAATGCCGATTTCCCTGCCAACCCCGAGACTACATCCTCCACCCTTATCTTTTTTTGGGAAGAGGGGGTTGTCCCTAAATGACAGTTTGGAAATGTGGTCTCCCTATGTTGCTGCTGGTGAGAGACCGCATAGCAGGTGGTATTGGTGGTGTTGCTGCTGCTCAGAGGCTGCACGGCTGGTATTACTGGTGAGAGTATATTTAATTCGTTTTAGCGAAAAATTGTTTGCATTTTCATTTTGTTTCCATAAAAAGGCCCACCAAAATCCTCAGCACCAGGCCCATGATGCTCTTAATCTGGCCCTGCCTGCCATGACTAATATAATATTTTGTAAAAGCCAGATCTACCTAAATTATAAAAATTAAAATCGATTTTTGACTCTTTTTTTTATTTTTTTTTTATTTCAACACTTATCTATTTTACAATGTGTGTTAAATGTTAACCAATTTTTTTGTGTGTATTTTCAAGTTACCACAATTAACATTCATATTTTGTGTTTTTTTAATGAACCTTAATGAGGTTTTTGTCCCTTGTTCATTAGACATAGGGGGGTGTATTTAACAAAGGCAAAATCATTTTTCACTACAAGTGCTAATTCTACATTGAATTCCACAGAAAGAGCATTTTGAAGTGCCTTCGCTGTGGATCCGAGGGGCACATGCAAGGAAGCCCAAAAAAATGAAAATAATTTTTAGTTAACATGATTTTCAGAATAAATCAGCAGAGCTTCCCCCGAATTTCAGCTCTTCCCCTCAGATTTACAGCGACTGCACTTCCAACAAGTGCACTTGCTGTGCAATTTCTCAAGTGAACTTTTCACTAGTACTTTTCACTTGATATTCTTAAATGATTTAGCCTTTTGTCAAAAACACACATAGGGGTTGATTTACTAAAGGGAAAAAGACTGTGCACTTTGTAAAGTGCAGTTGCCCTCTGCAAGAGCAGTTGCTCCCAAGCTTTATTAAATGTGAAGCAGCTCTGCTGACTTCCATCATCCAATCATGTGCAAGCAAAAATGCTTTTTTTATAATTTTACTTGCACAGGATTGGGTACTCTTTGCAAAGTCAAGCTTTTAACGAATTTCGGATGCTCTGGAGCAATTGCACTTGCAGAGGGCAACTGCCCTCTGCAAAGTGCACAGACTATTTGCTTTTCTCAAATCAACCCCATAGTCTTTTGGACCTGTACCTGCCTACTCCCCAAGAAAATGGCGTTTTTTAATCAAAACACATAGGTAAGAATGTAAGGTAACCAAAAATGTATTTTTTTTTTTTTTTTAAAAATTAGGAAGGCAACACTGGAGACACTTTTAGAATCTGGGAAGCCTTTCGTCCCCCAGGACACACATCAAGTTTGAGGACAAGAAAATTGGTATCTTGCGACTATAGGTAGCACAGGGAGCACAGTCAGACCAGACAGAAGCCAGGCAATCACTTTCGACTCTTCCGTGGAGCCTTCCCTCCACGCTTCTCTGCAGCCTTCCTTGGAGGTTGTGCCTCTGGTGGTGTACTTGGGGCAGGAGGAGGAGGAGGAGTGGCTTCATCTGCCAGATATGTGGTAGCAGTAAGCTCCCCTCTCAAGCCCTTCTCAAATGCCTTAAAAATTAGTCCCTCACAGAGAAGGCGTTGGCCCTTTTCCAACTCCAGCAATCTGCTGGCTATATAGGTGCCATACGCCTCCTCTGCATTGGGTGGTTTGCTCAGGATGAGGCTTGCTTCCCGTATGAGGTCTAGGGATTCCTGCTCAGTTGGTGTCATTCTCCTGGGCCTTTTGTGGAGAATGCAGAGGGGAGGCACCTGACACTCTGTGCGGCTTCGACTTGGCCCAGCCACAGCCTCCTCCTCTCTCCCACTGGGCAAGGCCTCCTTCTCTCTCACACTGGGCAAGGCCTCCTTCTCTCTCACACTGGGCAAGGCCTCCTTCTCTCTCACACTGGGCAAGGCCTCCTTCTCTCTCCCACTGGGCAAGGCCTCCTCCTGGCTGAGGTCATCCTGTGTAAAAAAAAAGGGACATAGTTGTAATTTTGTGTTATGCAATCACACACAATTTTCAGCTCATGACTTTCAAATATAATTACACAAAATAGTAAAGGCTATCTATTTGACACCACCATTATTTCAGATGATCATCAAGATCTGAAGTTAAGTATATTTTTGGACACTACTGTCTAGTGATATGTCTACATAGTAATCTTTGTGCAGAAGTCATTTTTTAGGAAGCACTTTCAAAATTAACACGTGAACATCATTAATAACATTTACACAATCCCAAATTTTAAAAAAAAGGATACCTGGCTGAAGCTGGGCGTATCAACTTCATCAATACTGAAAAGGCCCAGTTCATCCTGGGACTCCTCAGCTGGGGTGGAGGTGGATGGAAGGCTGGAGGGAAGAGTGGAAGGAAGGCTGGAGGGAAGGGTGGGGGGAAGGGTGGAAGTGATTGCCTGGCTTCGGTCTGGTCATCCAGGAATCACATTTTGTTGTAGTACCACAACTTGGGTACATATACTTGGTCAGCTGCTGCACCGGATCTGAGCGACTCCTGGATTTTTTTGTGTTCCCGCTTATACATGTTTCGCAAGATACCAATCTTCTTGTCCACAAACTTGAGGTCTGCCTGGGGGAGTCGAGTCTTCACAAACTCTAAAAGTGTGCCCAGTGTTGCCTTCCTAACATCCCTATTATAATATAGGGGGTGTTTGACCTCCCACAGGTTTTTCTTGTCCTCATAGAGCTCAATAAATTGGCACAAAAATTCTTCCTCTTTAAAGGGATTCATTTTTTCTGCAAGACAAGACACAAGATCCAAACTTAAATGTCATTCCCAAATCACAGGATTCGTTTTGGTTGTAATCTAGGGGACACATACACACACACACACACACTTTAATCTTACCTTCGTTTGTGACGCTCGCTACTTCCGCACGGACATACGTAGGCCATCGTAATAGCTTTATATACACTGCACATGAGTCATGCTCCGCCTGCGTCGCCCGCCCCTGACGTTCGAAAGTACGATTTGGCCCCGCCCCTTCACTCTTCGTTGCGCAGTGGGAGTAGATAGCAAAAGATGGCGGAGAGAATCAGTGGAAGTAGCGCGGAGGAAAGCCCGGAGCCCCAAACATCCACATCCCGGAGGTGATATAAGGCCACCAACATGGCTTTTGAAGAGATGGTGGAGATGGTGTCCATATTGAGAAGGGAGGACTACTGTCAGAGAACCGTCACTAACGCTCGTTCCAGGGTGCCAGCCGGACGTACGATAAGAACGAGCGAGCCCCGGACTAGGCACGCACGTAATGCGATCGTACGAACGAGGGCACGTCAGCGCGTGCACGCTCGCACACTAACGAATCACGGCGCAAGGCGCCCTATTTAAACGATCAGCAGACTAGCATCAATGCTGGATTGTCTCAGCTCGTTCCTGAACCCTTGCTGTTGCCTTGTTTACTTGACCCTGATCTTGAACCTCTGCTTGCCTTGACTACCCCCCCCCTCGGATCACCCCTACATCTCTGCCTGCCTTGCTTCCTGTATTGAACCCGGCTTGGACTCTTGACTACGGCTCTGTCTCCTGATTCGGTACCCCGCTGCCAGTTTGTTGCCAACCTCCGCCAGTCCCTGACCACGTCTCTGCCTGCCGATTGTGTACCTCGTTGCCAGTACGTTGCCAACTCCTGCCTGCCTTGACCCTGCAAGTTCCTCTGCTGGACCTCTCTTGCATCCATCCGGGGATCAGCACCTCAGCTTCCTTCCGAAGACTTCTGGGTTCCTGATCCTGCCAGCAGGCACCTGCACCCTTCCGCCGCCCTAGCAACCCTGTCTCAACCTCCAGGGACGCTAGGACCGGGACCGTGCAAGAGGCCGCCCTCGTCATTTCAGACTCCGCTGTAAGGTACGTGACAGTACAATCCAGCCAGAAATGGAGTCTGAAAGGGGGGCCTCAGCTATGGACGCTCTGTGTCAACAGATCGCAAATCTCACTCAAGCAGTTCAGGGCCTGCAAGATGGCTACCAACGACTTGAACAGCGAGTGGAGTCTCTCTCTCCAAGTACCTCAGCACCTCTGACCACAGCACCTGCATCATCAACTCCAGTTTCTACACCCACAGTAGTGGTGCCACCCCCAGAACCACGAGTTCCTGCTCCGGAGAAATTTATGGGTGACCGCAGCAAATTCCGTGCTTTCAGGAATGCCTGCCATTTGTACTTCTTGCTTCAGCCCCGCACCTTTTCTTTGGAAAGTACCAAGGTGGGGTTCATCATTTCATTACTGCAGGGAGAACCTCAGACCTGGGCTCATCATTTACTGGAACAAGCCAGTCCCTTGCTGGGTACCATGGACTCTTTTTTGGATGAAATGGCCAAACTGTATGATGATCCCCAGCGTACTACCACAGCAGAGGCCAGCCTCCACACCCTCCAGCAGGGTCGTAGGCCCGTGGAGGACTATGTTACAGACTTTAAACGATGGAGTACCGACACACATTGGAACGACGCCGCTCTCCGTTTTCAGTTCCGTTTAGGGCTTTCGGAGGCACTCAAGGATGAACTAGCTCGTGTGGGGATCCCTGATTCCCTCGAAGAACTAATTCAACTGTCCATTCAGATCGATCGCCGGCTGAGGGAGCGAAGATCCGAAAGGACCAGCCAGTATCGGCCCATGTGGATGCTACCCAGGGTACCCAGTCGCCTACCTACCTCCACACCCCCACTATCTGCTTCTACCACTGAACCTCCAGAACCAATGCAGTTGGGTTTGCTTCGTGCACCCTTGACTCCGGAAGAAAAACAACGCCGTCGTATGAATAATCTCTGTCTCTACTGCGGGGGAGCCGGTCATTACGCCAATATGTGTCCCAACAAGACCCGTAAGTGTGACTCACCTCTTCTTGATCGATATGCATTAACTCTAGCAAGAACGACTCACATTGCTGTTCCTGTCTCTCTACAGCTTCCAGAAGGGGTGCTTCAGATCCAGGCCATAATTGACTCCGGTGCCTGCAGTTGCTTCATTGACCGTGCCTTTGCCCTGCAACACAACATTCCGCTGCGACCGAAGCAACATAAACTATTCATCCGATTAGCTGATGGGTCCAATATCAAATCTGGGCCTATCATCCAAGAAACCCAACCTTTGCCTGCCAACATCTTACCCAATCACCAAGAACTGTTGTGCCTGGACGTTATATCCTCACCACTTTTTCCGATCATTTTAGGAATGCCATGGTTGCAAGCACACAACCCACAGATAGACTGGACAACCGGCCAGGTAGTCTTTCAGTCCTCCTACTGTCTCAAGAACTGTCTCCAGGTCCTCCACCACACAGCTCCAGTTATTGGGTGTCTCAAACCAGTATCCGAATCCCAAGACCTTGTCCCATCCGTGTACCATGATTTCTTGGATGTTTTCGACAAGCAGAAAGCTGATACTCTTCCCCCGCACCGGGCCTACGATTGCCCGATTGAACTTTTACCAGGGGCTGAAATCCCATTTGGGAGGATCTTTCCTCTGTCAGAGCCTGAACTCGCAGTCCTAAAAGACTATGTGAATGAGAACCTCAAGAAGGGGTTCATCCGTCACTCAACATCACCAGCCGGGGCAGGAATATTCTTTGTTGAAAAGAAAGACCATTCGCTCCGTCCATGTGTGGATTACAGAGAGCTAAACCGGATCACCGTTAAAAATCGCTACCCCTTGCCTCTGATTCCAGAATTGCTCCAGAGACTCCGCTCTGCAAGAATATTCACCAAGTTAGATTTACGAGGTGCTTACAATCTGATCAGAATCAGGGAAGGAGACGAGTGGAAAACGGCCTTCCGGACTCGTTTTGGCCACTTTGAATACCTCGTCATGCCCTTCGGATTATGCAATGCTCCAGCAACCTTCCAGCATTTTGTGAATAATATTTTCAGAGACTTTCTAGATCTATTCATGATTGTCTACCTAGACGATATCCTAGTTTTCTCAGCCTCCTTAGATCTTCACCGTGTCCATGTGAAACAAGTCCTTCTGAGGCTAAGACAAAATGGACTCTATGCCAAGGCCGAGAAATGCGAATTTGAACGGCAGACCATCCACTTCCTCGGACTGGTGATTTCTACAGGAGGTATGGCAATGGATCCTCAAAAAGTCGCAGCTATAACGTCCTGGCCACCTCCCACTGATAAGAAAGGGGTACAACGGTTCGTCGGCTTCTCTAACTTCTACAGAAAATTCATTAAAAACTTCTCCGGTATCATCATGCCCATCACCCAGCTCACCAAGAAACAGAACCGTTTTCAATGGACAGAGGCAGCCCAAGCTGCTTTCGACAAGTTAAAGGGACTTTTTACCTCAGCTCCGTTATTAAAGCACCCTGACCCCGCTCTTCCATACATCCTGGAGGTGGACGCCTCAGAAAGCGCCGTAGGGGCCATCCTGTCCCAGCGCCAAGGACCCAAGGCTCTAATGCACCCTGTGGCCTTCTTCTCAAAGAAGTTGGGACCTTCAGAAAGGAACTATGATGTGGGGGACCGAGAACTATTGGCAATCAAATTGGCTTTAGAAGAGTGGCGGTACCTCTTGGAAGGAGCAACACACCCAATACTGATCTTCACGGATCACAAAAATTTGGAATACCTCAGGACCGCCAAACGCCTCAGGCCCAGACAAGCAAGGTGGGCTCTTTTCTTCTCACGCTTTAACTTCCACATAACCTACCGGCCCGGCTCCAAGAATGTGAAACCTGACGCGTTATCGCGTATGTTTACAGAAGTTGAAGTCCCACCTCAAACTGATACTATCCTGCAGGCTGGAAATTTTCTACTTATTCAAACCGACCTAATGTCACAGATCCGTCAAGCATCCAGGGAAGTCTCTCTGTCTCCAGATACAGACCTTCAGGAGAACGATGGGCTCTATTGGCGGGGTAATAAAATTTTCATACCACACAATTTACGTGCTACCATCCTACAGGTGTGTCATGACTACCCACTGGCCGGCCATTTTGGGGGATACAAAACCATGGATTTGATCCAGAGACATTTCTGGTGGCCTAATTTAGCAAAAGACTGCAGGAAATATGTTAGCTCATGTTCAATCTGTCTCAGGAACAAGAACAGCAAGAACAAAGCGTGGGGACTATTGAGACCTCTACCCATTCCTGAGAGACCCTGGGATAAAATCGCAATGGACTTTATCGTAGAGCTCCCTCCATCAGAGGGGTTCTCATCTATTTTTGTAGTGGTAGACCGCCTCTCCAGGATGTCACACTTCATCCCTATGAAAGGGACCCCATCAGCAACTGAAACTGCTGAAGTCTTCGTTAAAGAGGTTGTTAGACTGCATGGAATCCCTAGTGACATCGTCTCGGATCGAGGAGTACAGTTTACTTCAAAATTTTGGAAAGCACTGTGCGAAGCGCTGGGCATCAAACTCAACTTTTCTTCGGCCTATCATCCCCAGTCCAACGGACAGACTGAGCGTACCAACCAAACGCTGGAGCAATATCTGCGTTGCTTCACCTCCTTCTCCCAAGAAGATTGGGCCTCACTTCTGCCGCTGGCAGAATTTGCATTTAACAACTCTGCTCATACCGCCACCAACCAATCACCCTTCTTCTCCAACTACGGGTTTCATCCTTCCTTCTTGCCTACATTGATTCCGGACTCTCCTTTGCCTGCAGTTCAGGACAGATTAAATTTCTTTGCTATCAATAACCAAGTGTTAAAGGATACCATTGCCAAAGCACAAGAGGTTAATAAGAGATTCTTTGACAGGAAGAGGAGAGGAGAACTAGATTTGAAGGTTGGTGATCGTGTGTGGCTGTCAACTTTGAATCTAAAACTTACCTGTCCATCCAGGAAATTGGGACCTAAATACCTAGGACCCTTTCCGGTCAAGAGAAAAATTAATCCAGTGGCTTATGAGCTCGAACTTCCCGATTCATTTAAAATTCACCCTGTGTTTCATACCTCTTTGTTGAAGCCTGATGTGGTCAATCCCTTTCCTGGTCGTGAAAGAGGGCCCCCAGAGGCCATAATGGTAGACGGGGAAGAAGAGTTTGAAATTGAGACCATTGTAGATTGCAGGAGAAGGCGGGGACAAAATCAATATTTAATTAAATGGAAGGGTTTTGGTCCAGAAGAAAACTCCTGGGAACCGGAAACGAACCTCCATGCCCCAAGACTCATACAAGCTTTCCATCGTGCTCATCCAGAAAGGAGGTCTCAGGTGGGCATCCGGAGGCTGCCCGTAAGGAGGGGGCAATGTCAGAGAACCGTCACTAACGCTCGTTCCAGGGTGCCAGCCGGACGTACGATAAGAACGAGCGAGCCCCGGACTAGGCACGCACGTAATGCGATCGTACGAACGAGGGCACGTCAGCGCGTGCACGCTCGCACACTAACGAATCACGGCGCAAGGCGCCCTATTTAAACGATCAGCAGACTAGCATCAATGCTGGATTGTCTCAGCTCGTTCCTGAACCCTTGCTGTTGCCTTGTTTACTTGACCCTGATCTTGAACCTCTGCTTGCCTTGACTACCCCCCCCCTCGGATCACCCCTACATCTCTGCCTGCCTTGCTTCCTGTATTGAACCCGGCTTGGACTCTTGACTACGGCTCTGTCTCCTGATTCGGTACCCCGCTGCCAGTTTGTTGCCAACCTCCGCCAGTCCCTGACCACGTCTCTGCCTGCCGATTGTGTACCTCGTTGCCAGTACGTTGCCAACTCCTGCCTGCCTTGACCCTGCAAGTTCCTCTGCTGGACCTCTCTTGCATCCATCCGGGGATCAGCACCTCAGCTTCCTTCCGAAGACTTCTGGGTTCCTGATCCTGCCAGCAGGCACCTGCACCCTTCCGCCGCCCTAGCAACCCTGTCTCAACCTCCAGGGACGCTAGGACCGGGACCGTGCAAGAGGCCGCCCTCGTCATTTCAGACTCCGCTGTAAGGTACGTGACAACTACGATGGCAAAAAAGGACCGTACACACGACCGAATATGAGGAAGGACAAAATAATGTCCTCAGTTGTCACCGCTCTTGAAGCTAAATTTGGTACAAAACGTTCCAAAGAACAATTGAGGAAGCGGTGGTCTGACATCAAAAGTCGGGAGCCAGAACAATATTGGCGAATAAAGAAGCTGCTTAAAAAAAGTAAGTACTTGTGTTTTACTATTGAGATACTTAACTTGCATGCTGAACCTTATTTTTGGACTTTATTCAGCATCGTTCGTAAAGACCATTCTTTAGAATATATATGATACTTTAGAAAGTGACGTTATTTTTTCGCCAAGTACGATGGGACAGGGTTGGACATACATTTATGTCTTGTCAAATTAACACAATTAGTTGATGTGGTGTAGATGTGTTTGAAAATATAATGCTTCTTCAAAAATGATTCAGTGTAATGTAGGGACAGGACACAGCAGCTGTTTCCACATCTGGACTCACGAGCACTATAGTGTACTATGTGACCATAAATACATTTTAGAGGGGTAATACACATAGGAGATCATTGAGGTGTCTGCATCTGTGAAACTTGCCAGAAAATGAGCAGTGTTTATAATTGTTGTTCAGAGGTAATGTTCATCCTGTCTTCAAAATTTATTATGATGAAAAATTGGACACAACTCATAACCAACGTTTAAGTTTTTTTATTAAAAGATAAAATATCACTGTGTTTTAACTATACCTTTTGTTCAATTCTCATAGGGGAGAAAAGACTCAGACAACAGTCCAAGGATCTCAGGACCCCCCCCAAGTCACCAGCCTGAGGCAGAAGATACCCCAAGCCCCAGCCCAAGACCACGCCCACCCGACGACCTTGAGGAAGGAGAGGTGGAGGAAGTGTGCGAGGTTTCAAGCCCACCAAGTGAGTGACTGACACCCCAGCTTGAGTTACTGTATTTTGGCGTGCATATTGTAAACCTTGTTTTTATTCACTCATTTTAGGTGAGTTTCTGGTTGTGGAAGGCCAAGCGGCAGAGCCCTTCACCACAGACAGTGCACAAAGACTGATTGGCCAGATAATGCTGTGGAATGGCCACATCGATAAAATGCGTGACCAAATTCACAGCATACAACTTCGCCTGGACTCCATGCAACAGGAAATGAAGAACATGATTGATGTTTTGGGCCGAATCTAATCACGTTTGGCCTAAAAACATCAATCATGTTCTTCATTTCCTTGTGAATTTTGGTTTTTGCACAAATTGTTAGTTTAATTTTTGGGGTCTACCCAAATTTACATTCTGATGCACACGGTGTGTCATCATGTGCTATCTTCCATCATGGGTTAGCAATGTACTTGTTTTGTGTTTGCAACCCCTTCATCCTGAAAATTCTTTGGTGGTGAGAGGAACCAAAAAATGGATTGCACACACAAAACACGTACATTGCTCACCCATGATAGGAGATAGCACATGTTGACTTGACCCTTTTGTAAAGCTCAAGTTTGAGCATATTCAAAATGAACAATTTCCACTGGTGACATCACATGCACCGTTCTCTAAATGTTGAACTTTGTAAGTTCTATTTTTTTTTGGTTGGTTTTGCAAAACACTGTTGTGTTTGTAAATCTTTTTATATAAAGGTCTATATATTTGTGAAAATATGCCTTGAATAATTTTGTAAAAAAAAATTTTATTAAACAACGTAAAATAATTTTCTAAAAAAATAATAATAAAATATATCAAAAATGCACCTTTCAATGTGCACAAAGTAAATATTTTTACGGAATACAATGTGTGTGGCTGATTCTTTAAGTCAAATTTTGTGGTTTGTTTTTGTGGGCCGGATTAACTAAAGCTAAATGCACTTGACACTACTACAAGTGCACTAGGAGACAGACATAACTAAATGTAAACAACAATAAAAACAAGATATTTTGAGAAAACTATTTTATTTTTAATTTTTTGAAGAAAATTACAGCTGTTGCTGAATAGCAATGGCCCCCCGACCATTAAAATAATTGATATAACGGTCACGCACTTGACGTGCGGTTCGGGGGGCCAAGCCAATACGGCCAATTTCTAGGCCTGTCAAAGTGCTATCCTGTTCCAGTCTGGCCTCAGGCCCAACAGAGGATATATATGTTGCTGAATGTCTCCTTAAAAAGTTATGCAAGATGCAGCAAGCAAGGATGACGTAGTTTAGTTTATAGTCCGCCAAATTAATTGAAGAAAGAAATAAACGGAACCGGCTGGCCAGAATCCCAAAGGCATTCTCCACAACTCTTCTTCCTCTGGCCAGCCGATAATTAAATACCCTCCTCTCAGGGGTGAGTGTCCTTTGGGGGAACGGCCTCATCAAGTTCTCACCGAGAGCAAATTCTTCATCAGCAATAAAAACTGAGGGGAGTCCATGCACGTTCTCGTCATCAGGTGGCAATTCCAGGCCACCGGTCTGGAGACGATGGCACAGCTCGGTCTGTGCAAAGACTCCTCCATCAGACATCCGGCCGTTCTTCCCCACATCCACAAACATAAAGTCCAAATGTGCCGAGACCACCGCCATCAAAACTACACTATGGAACCCCTTGTAGTTATATAAATAAGACCCCGAAGGCGGTGGTGGCACAATCCGGACATGCTTCCCGTCAATCGCCCCTACACAGTTGGGAAAGTCCCAACGGTCAGCAAACTGGGAGGCCACAGTCTGCCATTCCTGTGTACTTGAAGGAAACTGTGGAGTGCAAAAAAAATAAGATAAGGACTTTAAAACATAAATTGTATATCAGATTACACCTAAACATTAGTAAACAACAGCAGTCAAATATTATTAATATGTGTGTTTGTAATTGAAATGTTGAAAAACATAAGGCACACTTATAAGATTAATCACCCCCTCTGATGGCCCATTGATACATTTGAATGTGGGGGGAGGGGTTCTAATTAGGTTAACAAACACACCTGACTGATTGAAACATTTGGGGGGGGTGGGGGAGGGGTTCTAATTAGGTTAACAAACACACCTGACTGATTGAAACATTTGGGGGGTGGGGGAGGGGTTCTAAATAGGTTAACAAACACACCTGACTGATTGAAACACTTGGGGGGTGGGGGAGGGGTTCTAATTAGGTTAACAAACACACCTGACTGATTGAAACATTTGGGGGGTGGGGGAGGGGTTCTAAGTAGGTTAACAAACACACCTGACTGATTGAAACATTTGGGGGGTGGGGGAGGGGTTCTAATTAGGTTAACAAACACACCTGACTGATTGAAACATTTGGGGGGTGGGGGAGGGGTTCTAATTAGGTTAACAAACACACCTGACTGATTGAAACATTTGGGGGGTGGGGGGGGTTCTAATTAGGTTAACAAACACACCTGACTGGTTGAAACATTTGTGGGGTGGGGGAGGGTCAAACAAGACAATGGAGCAGACAATATACATTGTTCAAGGGACTATAGGCTAGAGATATAAATGGACCCAGGATTGCATGGTGGGGAGGTTAATGAAAGAAAATATGCATGTAGGGCAATAAATGATTAAAACAGACATGCATGAAGATAAAGGGGACATTCACAGAATATTGAAAGCATGGCAATTAGGTAAGGAGGACAGTTATACAATACATCAAAAAACATTTAATACATATCATGTAAGGTTAAAGAATCAAACTTACCTTCATATATTCCTTCTGCAGGACCTGAATAATAGCAGAACAGGTCTCTGGGATTATGATCCTCAGAGCCTGGGGGGAGATGGCTGTTGAGAACTTCAAGTCCTGAAGACTTCTCCCTGTCGCCAAGTAACGTAACGTGGCAACAAGCCTCTGCTCCGCACTGATGGCTTGCCTCATGCAGGTATCCTGCCTGCTGATATAGGGGGTCAGCATAGCCAGCAGACGCTCAAAGACGGGGTCCGTCATCCTGAGAAAATTCCTGAAATCCTCAGGATTATTCTCACGGAGCTCACGGAGCAAAGGCATATGAGAGAACTGGTCACGCTGGCGCAACCAATTCTTGGTCCATGAACTCCTCCCCACCCTGTTCATGGACTGGACTCGGGTCAAAGTATTAACCCCAACACCAAGTCCCCACGCAGCACGAACTTGAGAAGGAGAACGTCCACGCGACATGGCTTCAAAACGGTCGGCTGCTCAAACAAACAAACTTATAACAAACGCACTGAAGAACAGCAAGGCCTATGAAGAACGACCTGAAAATCAGGAACGAGCGGAGCAGAACGGCCTGCAAGGCAGGTTGCGAACTGACCAACACGCACTGAAAAGCAGATACAAACCTCACAAGCACAAACTGAACCACAGAAAACGAACGAAATAAGCTGAAGTGTGAAAAGCGCGAATCGTCTCTAACCAAACTTCTACTAACACGAGATAAACACGAGATTAGCAGAAGGAGCCCAAAGGGTGCCGTAGTGGGGCTTAAACTTCCTTTTTCTAGTCCCGTCGTACGTGCTATACGTCACCGCGTTCCAAACCAGCAGACTTTTGCAGTGAGCGTGTGTGGCCAAGTCCGTCCGTTTTTAAGTCCGGCGCAAGGAGCCAACAAAGTCCGACGAAAAGTCCGCCGGGCAAAGTCCGCCGTAAAGTCCGCTCGTGTGTACGCGGCATAATGGTCACCTACCTTTCTTACCTTTAATTTGAAGCAGCATTAAACTGGAACGCAAATATTTGTTACATTGCAGCTTACCCCTTCTTAGATATGATGGCCGCATTCATTTTCTTTTTTAGGGCTTTCTTTCCTTTAGTTTTAACTTGCGATATAGTCAGTAAGTCAGTAAAAGAACAAGCTGTCCTGAAGATGTAGCTGTTGGGGGGTTGAGACAAACACTGACAGACAACATTGACAGAGGTGCTCTCAATGATTAGCTATTATTTATTTATGCAAAACCTTTATCCCAAAAGGAACAAAACTGTTCACACTTATTAAGTGTGAGCTGGAGTTTGGCTTCAATTTCTTAGTGTAACTATATAACACTACCCTTCCCCAAGATTGACAATGCTGCTGTTTAAAGGCGTCTCTGTTGCAACTTCACCCAGAGTCTTAACACCCTAATACAGGAGGTGTGTTACTGGCCAGATCACCAGGTGAAAAAAGAGGGAAGAAAAAGCTTAGCCACAACATCTAAAGATTGGTAAGCTGCAATATATTAAATTATTGTTTTAATACTGCTTTAATTGCTACCCTTTTGTATTGTAACTACAGAAGATGGCGGTGACGTGGAGGTCAGCAGGAGGAACCAGTGGGGGCTGCAGGGGGATCGAGGAGGTAAAAATTCCTGTTTGTTACTTTCAATGTTATCCAAATCGTGGCGCGATTTTGCCACGATTGTCGCCCGACGAATCGTGGCAAAATTGCGTCACGATTTGGGTGCCAGTGAAAATAATGGGGATCTGAAGCGTGTCCTGCATTTTGAGGCAAATCGGAATCATGGGCACAATCGCTGCGATTTCGCCCGCGATCTGGAACGCCATGGTGTGAACGGAGCCTTATGCCCTGTACATACGATAGGATTTTCCGATGGAAAATGTGTGATAGGACCTTGTTGTCGGAAATTCCGACCGTGTGTAGGCTCCATCACACATTTTCCATAGGAATTTCCGACACACAAAGTTTGAGAGCTTGCTATAAAATTTTCCGAATTGTCGGAAATTCAGATCGTGTGTACACAAATCCGACGCACAAAGTGCCACGCATGCTCAGAATAAATTAAGAGACGAAAGCTATTGGCTACTGCCCCGTTTATAGTCTCGACATGTACATGTTTTACGTCACCGCGTTCAGAACGATCGGATTTTCCGACAACTTTGTGTGACCGTGTGTATGCAAGACAAGTTTGAGCCAACATCGGTCGGAAAAAATCCATGGATTTTGTTGTCGGAATGTCCGATCAATGTCCGAACGTGTGTACAGGGCATAAGGGAAGCGAAGGTTCGCTTTAACTGGCAAGATTTGTGGCTGATGTTTAGGACTAAAGTGTCAAAAGGTTTTTATTCACAAGCCTACGGGAATGTAAAAGCAGCATGAAGCAAATCAAATGCACCTGCCAATGAAGTCTGAACAACAATCTCAAAAGCATCTCAAGCTGAAGTAAAAAACAAACTGTATTTGCCCATTGACACAAGCCCAAGACCTTATCAATGCAGGCTCTTAGTTAGATAAAACAAGTAAAGTAGACAAATCAAAGACACACTACAGTCACGTCTGAAAATTAAAGTGATTGTCTTGTTTTGTGTTTTTTTAATCACATTGCTCATTGCTCTGTGCAGTGGTTTTGCACAGAGCAGGCCCAGATCCTCCTCTTCTCTGGTCCCTCGCTGGGGCTCCTGGTCCTTCCGTCCTGCCAAGTGCCTGCGTGTCCATTAACACACAGAGCTGCGGCTTGGCCCCCCCGCCCCCACCCCTATTTTGAAGCCTTCATTCCTTATTGAAACACTGATCTTCCTCCCAGCCAATCAGAAAGCAGGTCCTGAGACCGGTCACCCGATTGGCTGAAAGGACAAGCGATCGGATTGGACGCCTAATAGGAGGAGGGAGGAGACGCACGGCGGAACCCGCAATGATGCAGAGAAGGAGAACACCCGATGGAAGCTGCAAGCTGCCCGTTGCCCGTCTCTGCAACCTACCGACCAACTGACTGACAGCAGGGAGCGGGGGGGAGGGGGCTTTTGGGGTGCTGCCGACCGATTGATCCGGGGGGTTGCTGTTTGCCGCCCCCCCCCCCAAAAAAACAAAAACAACCAGCCGCCACTGGGCTGAGGTAAGTATTAGGGTGCTTGGGGGGGCTGCTGCACACAGGTTTTTTTACCTTCATGCATTGAGTGCATTTAGGTACCTTTAGCCTTTTGAAACTCTTTAAGCCTGAAATGGAACCACAGCCTACTTAGGGCCTCAGTCTATCATACAGGTATTGCTGTAATGCACCAATGTAGCACACTTCCTTTTGTTGGTGAACTAGTGATCAGGGAACCTACCTGCACATGATGACTGAACACCCTTATGGGCTCCTTGAAATTAAAAGAAAAAAAATGCTGCCGTGCTACACACTGTGTAAATAATTAAACCAATCAAAAATACAAAACAGTTGCTGCAAGCATCTACTTGTGTTCCCACAAAATTAAAGCAATACATATATTAAAGGATGTTGCGCTACTTATAACTTTCTGTGTAAATCATAATCCTCACAATACCAACCAATTGCTTAATCATACGCTAACAATCAAGTGCATATGACGTGCATAACATGCATCAAATAACATATATACATATACAATCACTTTATCATAAATATGTGCATTGAATCATATGACTATAAAAGTTAACAAAAAAAGCAAATAAAATGTCCCAACATATGTGTTTTCACTCTCTTATGAAGATCGAATTCTAGGAAATGAATCCACGTGTACACGACAGTGACTTCTGAATTGAATATTATGTATTTTCCACAGATTGCACCACTTCAGTGACCACTGACCACCACCATCATTCAGGTATTGCCCTTACCTCCAACAGTAGACCAAATCACTGTTCAGGTCTATATGTGCATTTCCCCTTTAAGGGTAATAATGTTGATGGCTCCTTTAACTGTTGGCTCCTCTGTGGAGGCAATCATGCAGCTCGGAAAGAAAAAAATAAAAGACCTCATTGTGTTTCAAACATCTTCAAGATTTTATTTAAAAAAAGTTAAAACCACTCACATTTAATTGTGCACTATTCTGGTAGGCACCTTAAATTTCAAACTTTGAATGGTATTGGTGATACAGTAAGCAGAGAGATAAAAAAAAATTACACCACACACAAATGTTTTGTATTAGAAAGGAAAAAAGCAAAATAATTAGGTATGAGTTAATCCTATTTATCTCAAAGTTGGTAATATTTTGCATCTATATAACTCTTTTGTTCTCTGCTCTGGGCAGGGCTCCTATTGCCCTCTGAAATAGGACTGTTTTTTTGGGGGGGCTGTGACTTGTTCTGTGATCTTATTACCCTAATGGCATGTTAATGCTGACGTTACTGTTTTGCAATGTGTGCACTGATCGTGATTACACTGCTGTAACATTACGGTTAATTGCTCTCTGTATTACTGATCCCTGGGGTGGGTTAATCCTACTACAGCATCCACATCTGCATTATGTACTGCTCTCTCATCCTGAGGTCTTATCCGCTGTTTAAAACATAGGTTAAAACCCAAATTAATTGATATTACGGGAGGAAATTAAATGTGAACCGCAATAAAACAAGTCGATTTGCATAATAAATCCTAATGGGGCAGATTTATAAAAAAAAGGGGCTAGCAGCCAATCAGACTCTACTTTCTTTTTTTAACCTGTGCTGGAAAATGTCTGTTTGCTATGATTAACAAATTCAACTTTTTTATGAATGTAGCAAAATCAACTGTAAATATACGTTTCTATATAGAAAAAAAATACTGTTTTAAAAAGGCTGCGAAGGTCAGAAAACACTATTTTAATTTGTGGTTTTTACCTAAAAATAGTGTAAATTTACAAAAGGGTCTAAGTAAGAATAAAAAAAATCTGCTTTGCGAATGCCATGAATAATACCAATAATGTTTGCAATGTGTGAAATTTCAGTTTCTATCGACTTTCACAAGGTAAGTGTAACATTTACCAACAAAATGACAGGACCAGGAGACAGAACTGTCAAAAAACCATAATATTGAGCCTCAGGGGTATAGTTAACCATAGCTAAATAATGAAATAGAGTAAAAAATTGAAACAATGCAAAAAGGTGGTGGTGCTAGTTTTTAATACATTTTGCCCGATTTGTGTATTAATAATTGCTTTTGCATTTTTCAATTTTTGACTCTTTTTTATTATTTAGCTACGGTTAGCTAACCCCTGATGCTCAATATTATGGTTCTTTGACAGCTCTGTCTCCTGGTTCTGTCTTTTTATTGGTATATGCTTTATTTTGCCATAGAGCCCCACTTTAATTAGTCAGTCAGTGGGTAAGTTAACCAAGGGTATTTATAGCGGTACCCATATATGGTATATTCCCTTTTTATTATTTTTGCAAGTGTAACATTCCTGAACATTTGATCCTAAGAGAAAAAACCTCAAGAACAACCCACTAATACAGAAAATAACCTGACACTATAGGCTATAGGACAGTGGTTCTCAACTCCAGTCCTCGGGACCCACCAACAGGCCAGATTTTAAGTATTACCTTGGGGAGTTGCAGACTAGAATACTGCAATCACTGAGCAGCAAGTGATATCACCTGTGATGTATTTCAGCTATCTTGCAAACCTGGCCTGTTGGTGGGTCCTGAGGACTGGAGTTGAGAACCACTGCTATAGGAGATCTCTGGACTGTGTACGATGCATATGAGCTGCAGGTTTGTACACTGTTTGGGAGGTTCAGCGAATGGCTGAACGAATTGGGGTTTGGCTAAGTCTAACCTCTAGCTGCAGCAGGATCTCAAACTTTTAGCAGTGTAAACAAATGAGTTGGGGACAGTGGGAAAAAGTCATGGAGCACCAACCCCCTGCCGATCCCAAAAAAAAACAGCATAGGGTTCCCCAAATATCAAACCGGGCCTGTTGGGTCTGCTATGGGTTTTTAGAGGGACCTAACAAACAAATACAAAAAATGATTTTTTTTAGGGTCCCCCTCCAAGTTTTCAATCCAGACCCCCCATTTTTTGTGTGGGTTCCCCTAAAAGCCATACCTGAACACAGCAATACAGTCTCAATAATTTTTAGAAAAACTCTGTGACCCTCATTTCTGTAATAAAATCTTCTTTTTGTAGAAATTACCTGGTAATCCCACTAGTCACTAAGCCTTCCTTCTTTTAGGAGCAATGAAATGCAAGCTCAATAAACCTCTGCAGCATTGCCACCACAGTGCGCATGCTCCCCCTCCCATAGTGGGTAAGCCACATCTACTCAGGGCTTACTGTATAGGTAAAACTCCCCAAGCTGGCCACATCACAGTAGCAACACTTGCAGACTGGGTCAAATGCCTGATGGACAGCACCACTCTGCTTTGTATGGCTTTGGGGGAGAGCAGGTGTGAGAAAGCTGAAACGACATGACCAGGAAATGTGATGTCCTGCAGTTTTGCCCAGCCTCCAACCCAGGCTGCGCTGATAAGAAAAGAACGAAATGGTCATGTGACCTACACATTTAGGATTCATAAACAGTATTTATCTTATTATTTATGAAATGCTTGCTCAGTAAACTAAACTAATCAGTGGTTGTGTACCCTATCTTTACAAGGTGAGAACACATGTGGTTTACAACCACTTTAACTCTTAACCGGTTCCGGACCAGCCGCTGCTGTTATACTGTGGCAGGTTGGCTCTCCTGGGCGAGGCGGCGTAGCTGTACGTTGGGCGCACCCGCGGCGATCTGATTCATTTCAGAACCGATCAGTCTCCAGGCCCAGGCCAATGATTTCTGCCCTGGACCTGGTGATCGGTTCTAGCGAATAGGAGACTGTCCCCTGCCTGTAAGTGAAAACACAGGCAAGGGAAGTGATGTCATCTCCCTCTCTGGAATTCTTTTCCGTTCCAGAGAAAGGAGAGAAGACATCGAAACATGAGTTGCACCAACACTACACTGACACAGTACACATAGGCACACTTTTCACCCACCCATCACCCCCCCAGTTAACCCTTTCACTCCCTGTCACAGTGTTACCAAGTGCAGTTTTCATATTTTTCTTTGATCACTGTACTGGTGTCATTTGTGACACTAATCAGCGTTAAGGTACTTAATAGTAGGCCCAGATAGTGTGTAGTTAGCTAGTTACTGTCACCGTCAGATTTTTATAGCGTCAGGGTACCTGCCATATATTGCCGAATAAAGGTTTAACCCCCTGATCTCCCGGCGGGTGACATCAGTTAGGGTCCACGTCAGCCCCTGGCAACGTCAGTTTAGTGCCAGTAGCGCTAACACCTGCGCATGCATCATACACCTCCCTTAGTAGTATAGTGTGTGAACGGATCAATATATTTGATCTGATCAGCATTGCATGACCGCGCAATTACCAGTTAAAGCAGCACAGTGCCAAATTGTAAAAAGTGCTCTGGTCATTAAGGGGCCAATTCTTTTGGGGCTGAAGTGGTTAAAGTGTTACTAAACCCACAACAGTAAAATCAGTCTGTACAGGTGCATCTCAAAAAAATGTGAATACCATCAAAGAGTTAATTTATTGCAGTAATTCAATTCAAAAAGTGAAACTCATATATTTTATATAGATCCATTACACTCAGAGTGATATATTTCAATCATTTCTTTATTTTAATTTTGCTAATTATGGCTTACTGCTAGTGAAAACCCAGAATTCAGTATCTCAGAAAATTAGAATATTACATAAGACCAATAAAAAAAGGATCCTTTAATACAGAAATGTTGGCTTACTGAAAACGATGTACAGTATAGTATGCACTCAATACTTGGTTGGGGCTTCATTTGCATGAATTACTGCATCAATGTGGCGTGGCATGAAGGCGATCAGCCTGTGGCACTGCTGAGGTGTTATGGAAGCCCAGGTTGCTTTGATAGTGGCCTTCAGCTCATCTGCATCGTTGGGTCTGGTGTCGCTCACCTTTCTCTTGAAAATACCCGACAGATTCTCTATGGGGTTTAGGTCATGCAAGTTTGCTGGCCAATCAAGCACAGTGATACCATACATTAAACCAGGTATTGGCACTTTTGGCAGTGTGGGCGGGTGCCATGTCCTGCTGTAAAATGAAACCAGCATCTCCATAAAGCTGAATAGCAGAGGGAAGCATGAAGTGCTCTCGAATTTTCTGGTAGAGGACCGCCCTGATTTTGGACTTGCTGGCTCCCCAAATCATCACTGACAGTGAAAGCTTCTCACTGGACCTCATGCAACTTGGATTCTGTGTCTCTCCACTCTTCCTCCTGACTCTGGGACCTTGATTTGCAAATGAAATGCAAAATTTACTTCTGAAAAAAGGACTTTGGACCACTAAGCAACAGTCCAGTTCTTTTTCTCCTTAGCCCAAGTTAAACACTTCTGGCATTGTCTCTGGTTAAGGAGTGGCTTGACACAAGGAATGTGACAGTTGTAGCCCATGTTCTGGATACATCTGTGTGTGGTGGCTCTTGAAGCACTGGCACCAGCCGTAGTTCTTGTGAATCTCCCCCAAATTCTTCAATGGGCTTTGCTTCACAATCCCCTCAAGGCTGCTTGTGCACCTTTTTCTACCCCACTTTTTCCCTCAACTCAACTTCCCATTAATGTGCTTGGGTACAGCACTCTGAACAGCCAGCTTCTTTAGCACTGACCTTCTGTGACTTACTCTCCTTGTGGAGGGTGTCAATGACTGCCTTCTGGACAACTGTCAAGTCAGCAATCTTCCCCATGATTGTGTGACCTACTGAACCAGATTGAGAGACCATTTAAACCTTTACAGGTGTTTTGAGTTAATTAGCTGAATAGAGTGTGACACTGTGGGGTTGATTTACTAAAGGTAAATCCACTTTGCACTGCAAGTGCACTTAGAAGTACAGTCACTTTAGATCTAAGGGGAAGATATGAAATGAGGGGAAGCTCTGTTGATTTTATCATTCAATCATGTGCAAGCAAAAATGCTGTTTTTTTTTCCCCTTGCATGTCCCCTCAGATCTACAGTGACTGCACTTCCAAGTGCACTTCCAAGTGTACTTGCAGTGTACTTGTAGTGCAAAGTGGATTTGCCTTTAGTAAATAAACCCCCCATGACTCCACAATATTGAACTTTCACAATATTCTAATTTTCTGAGAAACTGAATTTTGGGTTTTCACTAGCTGTAAGCCATAATCATCAAAATTAAAAGAAAGAAATGTTTGAAATATATCACTTTTTGTGTAATGAATCTATATAACATATGGGTTTCACTTTTTGAATTGAATTGAATTACTGAAATAAATTACCTTTTTGATGATATTCAATTTTTTTGGTATGCACCTGTATATGCAGTAAAGCATGCTTGTTATACTCACTGTCGAACCCAAGAGGTTAATCCTCTGAATGGTGTAAAAAAAGCTGTTTAAGCCTGTTTTCTCTGATCCTTCCCTTCTTATACAATCCCCAATCCATCTCCTAAAAGAAAAGAGGCTTGGGGGCACTCTGCCAATGCTCAGTCTGGTGTGTATTGCTAAAGAGTTTTTTTTTTTTTTCTTGAGAGGGTGCATGTGATCAGCACAGAGCAAACCAGAACTGTTCAGAGGGTCAGGGGTCCTGCAGGATAGTCAGAGTAGAATGTAAACTCCTCCTACAAGCCAGACACTAAAAGTTATTTAGCCTTTTATATTTACTAATTGCATTTACAAGTTCTGTGTACTGTGGGAGACCAGATATAGTGATCGCAGGGTCCTGGGATTAGTATCACTTTAAATCATTTGATTTCATCTTTTAAGAAAAAAATGAAAAGGTGGACTAACACCCCACACCCTCCCCACCCCCATGGTCCCTGCTGTACTTACCTCTGTTGGTGATGACCTGTCAGTGCCCATGCAGCCAGTGGAGCGGTCCAGGATTTGAAATCCCCACTCTTCAGCCTCTTTTTGAGTCTCTTCGGGGACGGCAGCACTCTGTGCTGACGCCAACCAATCAGAATCGCTGTGATTCTCCGAAACTCTAATTAAGCAGCTAAATACACCAATTAACTTTGTATTATTATTATACAGGGTTTATATACAGTTTGCGCAGCGCTTTACAACATGAGGGCAGGCAGTACAGTTACAATACAATTCAATACAGGAGGAATCAGAGGGCCCTGCTTGATAGCGCTTACATTTGACAACTGTTTTACCTGAGAAATTATTTTTCTTTGCTGCACTTACAGTAAGTAGTAACATTTATGCCCTGTACACACAATAGGATTTTCCGATGGAAAATGTGTGATAGGACCCTGGTTCGGAAATTCCGACCGTGTGTGGGCTCCATCACACATTTTCCATAGGAATTTCCGACACACAAAGTTTGAGAGCAGGCTATAAAATTTTCCGACAACAAAATCCGTTGTCGGAAATTCCGATCGTGTGTACACAACTCCGACACACAAAGTGCCACGCATGCTCAGAATATATTAAGAGACGAAAGCTATTGGCTACTGCCCCGTTTATAGTCCCGACATATGTGTTTTATGTCACCTTGTTCAGAGCGATCGGATTTTACGGCAACTTTGTGCGACCGTGTGTATGCAAGACAAGTTTGAGACAAAATCCGTCGTAAAAAATCCATGGATTTTGTTGTCGGAATGTCCGATCAATGTCCGACCGTGTGTACAGGGCATTACAGTTCATGTCCCTTCACCAGTTTGTGATTGGACAATAAAATGAAAAGCAACAGACAGGTTATCTTTCTGTCACTCTGCTCTCCTCCTATCAGTATGTTCCTTGTTACCACGAGCACTGCAACACAACAGATTGGCTTCTTGTTTTGCTTCTCCTTCTCCCAGTCTTAGAAATTTACATTTTATCAGGTTGTGGAAGCATAGTGATGTTATGTCTCAGACACAGTCCAACCCTCTAGTGCTACCAGGCTAAAAGCCAAAAAGGGTACAAAAGAAAGGAGTAAGCCTTAATGCGTAACTAAACTGTATCTGAGCACTACAATCTGAAAACTCTATTTAATTCATATCAGGGCTGGTGCTACCACTAGGCAAACTAAGCAGCCGCCTAGGGCGCCCTACTGCCTAGGGCGCCTGGCCACTGGTGTTCCTACTATCTTCTCTCTCCAGCAAGCAACTAAGTTTCAACTTTAGCAGGCAGCCGCCGCTCCGTTCACACATAGTGTCAAAGGCGCAGTGGTGGAGGAGGACTGTGTCTGTGTCCCGACTCCCAAATGAATGGAAGCAAGCAAACATTAATTAATGGGCACTGGTAGGCTGCATTGATGGGCGCTGGTGAGGCTGCATTTGATGGGCAATGGTAGGCTGCATTTGATGGGCGCTTTATTAAAAAGGTGGGGTATACAGTGGGGCAAAAAAATATTTAGTCAGCCACCAATTGTGCAAGTTCTGCCACTTAAAAAGATGAGAGAGGCCTGTAATTGTCATCATAGGTATACCTCAACTATGGGAGACAAAATGTGGAAACAAATCCAGACAATCACATTGTCTGATTTTTGAAAGAATTTATTTGCAAATTATGGTGGAAAATAAGTATTTGGTCACCTACAAACAAGCAAGATTTCTGGCTCTCACAGACCTGTATCTTCTTCTTTAAGAGGCTCGTCAGTCCTCCACTCATTACTTGTATTAATGGCACCTGTTTGAACTTATTATTAGTATAAAAGACACCTGTTCACAACCTCAAACAGTCACACTCCAAACTCCACTATGGTGAAGACCAAAGAGCTGTCGAAGGACACCAGAAACAAAATTGTAGACCTGTACCAGGCTGGGAAGACTTAATCTGCAATAGGCAAGCAGCTTGTTGTGAAGAAATCAACTGTGGGAGCAATAATTATAAAATGGAAGACATACAAGACCACTGATAATCTCCCTCGATCTGGGGCTCCACGCAAGATCTCACCCCGTGGGGTCAAAATGATCACAAGAACGGTGAGCAAAAATCCCAGAACCACACGGGTGACCTAGTAAATGACCTGCAGAGAGCTGCGACCAACGTAACATAGGCTACCATCAGTAACACACTGCGCCCCCAGGGACTCAGATCCTGCAGTGCCAGACGTGTGCCCCTGCTTAAGCCAGTACATGTCCGGGCCCGTCTGAGGTTTGCTAGAGAGCATTTGGATGATCCAGAAGTGGATTGGGAGAATGTCATATGGTCAGATGAAACCAAAGTAGAATGGTTTGGTAGAAACACAGTTGCAACCAAAGAACACCATACCTACTGTGAAGCATGGGGGTGGCAATATCATGCTTTGAAGCTGTTTCTCTGCAAAGGGAACAGGACGACTGATCCGTGTACATGAAAGAATGAATGGGGCCATGTATCGTGAGATTTTGAGTGCAAACCTCATCACATCAGCAAGGGCATTGAAGATGAAACGTGGCTGGGTCTTTCAGCATGACAATGATCCCAAACAAACCACCCGGGCAATGAAGGAGTGGCTTCGTAAGAAGCATTTCAAGGTCCCGGAGTAGCCTAGCCAGTCTCCAGATCTCAACCCCATAGAAAACCTTTGGAGGGAGTTGAAAGTCCGTGTTGCCCAGCGACAGCCCCAAAACATCACTGCTCTAGAGGAGATCTGCATGGAGGAATGGGCCAACATACCAGCAACAGTGTGTGACATCCTTGTGAAGACTTACAGAAAACATTTGACCTCTGTCATTGCCAACAAAGGATATATAACAAAGTATTGAGATGAACTTTTGATATTGACAAAATACTTATTTTCCACCATAATTTGCAAATAAATTCTTTCAAAAATGATTGTCTGGATTTGTTTCCACATTTTGTCTCTCATAGTTGAGGTATACCTATGATGACAATTACAGGCCTCTCTCATCTTTTTAAGTGGGAGAACTTGCACAACTGGTGGCTAACTAAATACTTGTTTTTATCCACTGTACATGGGCAGGGAAAATGGGGTGAAGTCAGGGGTGGAGCAGGGGGGGTCAAAATGAGGTTTTTCCTAGGGTGTCAAAAATCCTTGCACCAGCCCTGATTCATATTTAATATTCAGATCAAACTCACCCATCAATCCATATCTCTATTTATTTTATTATTTATTTTATTATGAAATCATTTTGAAAATTACGCCCTAGCATTTCTAGCTGCAGCCATCTTGAGTAAGGGCAAATGACTCGTGTAGAATTTACTTCCTAGAATCCATCTGCCTTTAGCACAAGCATGCAGGCAGGAGAGTGTGCTTAGCCGTCCTTCCGATGAGAGAAAAACAATGCTCATGAAGACTCCTTGAATGTATGACATCATTCTGGCCAGGCCAGAAACCAGGAAACAACAAAAGAAATGTAAATATAATATGCTTTCCTATCTATTTACTAATGTTAGCAGCATAAGGAATACAAATAGTTAATTGATTGAGCACTTTACAAATTACATTACCACTTTTCTCACTGTAAGAATCAAATACTGCGCTCCTCTCCTAGCTTGCTACTTTCACGGTCTGTGTTTACCAGCAAACTACATAGGAAATGTATTGTTTAATCACACCTTTCAGCATGCCAGATAACACTGGTGGCTTGTTACAAGTTCACAACTCTTCTTTATGTTACTAACAAACACAGCAATTCCTAACATGGTCCCCAACTTGTTCAGTATCAATACAGCTTTGCATGCTCACTAGGCTGTAAAATACACAGACCTACAGCAACTCTGCATTGTTTCTGAGTGATGAAATGAGAGCTCATCACAAACAGTCCTGTGAGGAAGTCCAGGCTCCCACAATAATTCCTTGGCTGATAGACGTGCTTGACTGGGTGGCTGAACAAATTTCAACAAGAACAAAAAGGCAACATAGTTATTAATGCTTTACCTCATTATGTATGAACTTTATTTATTTTATTCATTTATACAGCACTAATAAATTCTGTAGCACTTAAAGTGTTTGTTAACCCCCCCAAAAAATCTGATCCTGGTCCCTTAAAGCAGATTAAACAACACAGTGCTTGTGCTGTGTAATCTGTCGACCTCTAAACTGTAAAAAAAAAAAAAAAAAAAAACCTCCCTGAACATGCCACTTTCTGTATCCCCTCTCTGTGCTGACAACGAAAATCAGGGCTGCTGAGCCCTGACCACCGTGGTCAGAGTGCTGTCCTCTCTGCTCTCCTCTCTCCACCTCCTCCTAGCCTGTCAACAAACACTTTAAGGGGCGTGGCCTGGAGCGGGATGTGAGCAGACGTGTTCCTGTTTAGCTCCGGTCTCTCCCTCTACAATCCTGCTCCATCCTGATCAACCATAGCCAGACGTCTTATCTTTTGCCCACACCAACCCGGGGCATCTCCTGTACCCTGGGGAGGCATTTTGGTGCATGGGAAAGCGGCAAGGGAAGAAACAACCCCCGCCAAAGATGAGCATCACCACCCGATCCTGCCAAGATGGCCACCGCAACACCAGCCATGGGCCTAGTGCATCCCCTGCCTCCACTCCAGATCTCTTTGCAGACAGCCAGGATGCCTTCCCACTGGCTTCCCCTGAGATCCGATACCATCTGGCTGTGCATCCGCAGGCGACCCCGGGACCGGCGGTCGTGGATGACAGCGGAGAACCCACGCTAGCAGAGGTCCTCGCCATTATCGTGGTAAACCATGCAGACCTTATGGGGAAGGTGGACAAGTTGAAGATTGACCTGACCATTATGCGGCAGGACATGCAGAAATTACGCGGCTGGGTCACTGAAACCGAGCAGCGCATTAGTGATGTAGAAGACACTATTAACTCTATCCTGCCCAGACTTAATACACATGGAGGGAAGATTACCACCTTGGAGGATAAGGTCGATGACCTCGAGAATCATCTCCGCAGGAACAACCTGCGTCTGGTTGGTCTCCGAAAAACGGGTGGAGAGTCCTGATCCCGTAGCCTTCCTTGAAAGCTGGCTCGAGCAAGAATTTGGCCGCACTCAATTATCCCCCTGCTTTGTGATTGAGAAGGCCCACCATGTTCCTGGGCGCCCCCTCCCTGAAGGACAACCGGCACGTTCTGTGGTGAATCGTCTCCTCAATTACAGAGATTGGGACTATATTCTGGGGGCTGCCAGGAAGAAGTGCAGTCTTCCCATCAATAATGCTGTGGTGTCCCTTTTCCCTGAATACTCTGCATCAGTCCGCAACCGCAGAGCCAGCTATCAGCGTGTCAAGCAGAAACTCCGGGAGCAGGATATCCAATATTCCATGCTGTTTCCTGCCACCCTCCGGGTCGCCTACCGGGGAAAAGTCCAATTCCTCCAGTTCCCAAAAGATGCCCTGGCCTGGTGGGAATCTTTACCCCGCCCCCCTAAACCACATGCCTGATGTCGGTCCACATGATTTTTGCTGGAAAGGCTGGGGAGCCTGCATCCTCTTTCTTCCCTGGCCCATTCCCAGTATCCCTTTTTAATCACCAGCGATGCTTTATCCAGTGATAACTATGGTTGATCGTATACATCTCCTGAGAGGGGAGTACCTGGTCCTGTTTCTTTCCTGAACAGGCCTGAGCTACCTTGGGGTTCATCCCCCCTATTGATACCTGTTGAACACTGACTATTTTTTTGTTTTCCTGACATCTGTTTTGTTTCCTGTTGCTGGCAATGCGCCCCATGCATGGTACAAGTTTTGGGTATAGGCCCTCTCCCCTTTTTTGTAGCTGGGCAGGGGTAAAGCTACCCTTATTGGGTAATGATTATGTTTCTGTACATAATTATATTGTATGTATGATGTATGTGTGGATTTATTTTTTTGCAGCACTGCGACCCTCACGAACTCCTGTGGCTGTGACCGGGGAAGGGGAGTTTTCTAGACTTCCCCCCACTCCCCCCTTCCCCCCTGCCATAATAATTTCTCTCTCTGTCCCATGTCTCAGGTAACAGTTTGTTCATGGAATGTCCGTGGAATGAACTCTACATTTAAAAGAGCTTCTATTTTTGAGGCCCTAAGGCACAGCAAACCACACGTTCTGTGCCTCCAGGAAACTCACCTCATGGGATCCAAAATTCTGGCCCTGAAAAAACACTGGGTAGCTCATAGTTACCACTCTACCTATTCTAACTTTGCCCATGGGGTTGCAGTTCTAATCCGCAAGGGGATACCTTTCCTGTGTCACCAAGTCACCCTGGACCCTAAGGGACAATATGTTATCCTACATGCAACCATATATGGCACCCCCCCTTATTTTTGCCTCTGTCTATCTCCCCCCCTCCGGTCATGACTACAGTGTTTGCTGACCTCAGCGTGCACTTTGCCTCCTTACCTAACTGTCTCACGCTCATCCTTGGGGATTTTATCTGTTTTGCAGCCAGCCTTGGACAGGTTGAAACCTCTACAGTCCGAGTCTAAGTTGTTTCATGATTGGTGCAGTGCCTATGGATATGTTGATATATGGCACTGGAAATATCCTAATGTCAAAGTGTTCTCTTGCCAATCCAGGTCTTACGCAACCCTCTCCAGAATAGACTATGCACTGGCCACGGGGGACTTTTACCCCATATCCAGTCCATAAGCGTACCTATCCCAAACGATCTCTGACCACTCTAAAATACAGGTGGGTTTGACTATGGGTCATAGACCAACGTTCTGGACCTGGAGACTCAGTCCTCTCTGGATCTCCACCCTGGAAATCTCTGATTTCATCCCGACCAACATATCTAACTACTGGTCCCTTAACACGGACTCTGCAGAGGAGGGCCCTGTTTGGGATGCCTTCAAGGCGGTAGTCAGGGGCTCATATATTTCACGCATTAAAAAGGTACAGATCCGCTGGGCGGGCTATGCAGGAAGCTCTCCAAAAGTCGTTAGGGGAGGCACGTGCCCGTCATATGGGTAACCCCTGCTCTGTGACTAGAGGTATACTCACGGATGCTCATCGGGCGCTTCAGCTCCATATGGCCAGGAAACAACAATTATACCTCTCTGCTCGCATTTGTGAGCATGGGGGGGAAAATGGTAGGCTTCTTGCGTATCTTGCCCACACGGACCTCCAGGATAGTTCGATTGCTGAAATTCAACTTCCCAATGGGTCAACTACTGCTGACGCTCTGACCATTAACCAGACCTTAGCAGATTTTTACAGAACATTATACGACAACACATCTATCCCTTCAGAACAAGATTTCCTAGGTTTCTTTGAATCACTTGACCTCCCAACACTTAGTGCCCCCCAGCAGCTTTCTTTAGACAAACTAATTACACTGGAGGAGGTAACTACGGCCATACATTTATTACCGACCAATAGAACTCCAGGCCTTGATGGACTCCCCTCAGAATGGTACCAGACACACATAGAGGAACTGGCTCCTAAACTCCTTAAGACTTTCCAGGAGTCTCTCACCCTGGGGAAACTCCCAGACTCTATGAATGAAGCACTTATAGTGGTTATACCAAAACCTGGCAAAGACAAACTGCAATGTAGGTTATACCGTCCCATATCCCTTTTAACCACTTCCCGTCCGGCCCATAGCAGATGACGGCCGGGCGGTGGTTCAGTTATCCTGACTGGGCGTCATGTGACGTCCAGCAGGATAGCATGCCGCCGCACGCCCCCGTGGCGATCGGTGGAGCGGTGTGTCAGTCTGACACACCGCTCCACCGATCTTGGTAAAGAGCCTCCGGCGGAGGCTCTTTACCACGTGATCAGCTGTGTCCAACCATGGCTGATCATGATGTCAATAGGAAGAGCCGTTGACAAATGGGCACTGACTGGCACCATTTTAAATCAGGGATGCCCAGCAATGCCACCCATCAATGTGATCAGTGCCGCCAATCAGTGTCAACAGTGCCACCCATCAGTGTCCCTCTGTGCCACCTATCAGTGCCCATCCGTGCCACCTATCAGTGCCACCCATAAGTACCCATCAGTGCCACCCATAAGTACCCATCAATGCCACCTATGAGTGCCCATCAGGGCCGCCTATGAGTGCCCATCAGTGCCACCTATGAGTGCCCATCAGTGCTGCATACCAGTGCCACCTATCAGTCCCCATCAGTGCCACCTATCAGTGCCCATCAGTGCCGCCTATCAATGCCCATCATCAGTGCCTGTCAGTGCCACCTCATCAGTGCCACCTCATTTGTGCCACCTAATCGGTGCCCATCAGTGCCATCGTATCAGTGCCCGTCAGTGCAGCCATATCAGTGCCCGTCATTGAAGAAGAAAACCTACTTATTTAAAAAAAAAAATAACAGAAACAAAGAAAAACTTGTTTTTTTTCCAAATTTTTGGTCTTTTTTTATTTGTTGCGCAAAAAATAAAAACCAAAGAGGTGATCAAATACCACCAAAAGAAAGCTCTATTTGTGGGAACAAAATGATAAAAAATTTGTTTGGGTACAGTGTTGCATGACCACGCAATTGTCATTCAAATTGCGACAGCGCTAAAAGCTGAAAATTGGCCTGGGCGGGAAGGTGTCTAAGTGCCTGGTATTGAAGTGATTAAATAACGATGCCAAGATTCTAGCTAAGATTCTTGCTCTTAGACTTCAGACGGTCATTCTGTCCCTCATACCTCTGGATCAATATGGTTTTATGCCTGGCAAAAGCACTTTTGACAATATTCGTAGATTGTACTTGCATATCCATAATGCAGCACACATGAAACGGGGGGGGATTGGTATTATCCCTAGACGTGTTTAAAGCCTTTGACACTGTGAGCTGGCCCTTTCTCTGGGAAGTTATGGTACGAGTGGGTATTGCTCCACAATTTATTCAATGGGCCCGTTTATTATACGCAGACCAAAAGGCTAGGGTTTGCACTAACAGAGACATATCTGAACTATATCCTTTGAAGAGAGGTACCGGACAGGGGAGTCCTCTCTCTCCACTTCTGTTCGCATTGGTCATTGAGCCGTTGGCCCTGGCGGAGCGACAGACGTCAGAGATAGGGGGCATCCACTCTGTTCCACTGGAGGAGAAGATCTTCCTCTATGCGGACAATGCCCTTATATATCTAGATGGTAGGGAGAGCTCATTTCATAAATTACTATGTGTCGTGGAGCAGTTTGGCGTAGCTTCGGGACTACAGGTGGAATGGGAAAAGTCTCAGGCCTTCCTTGTTGGCCCCCCTTTCCTATAGAATATCTGCAGGGATCGCGTATTCAATTTACATCCTCCTTGAAATACCTAGGTATTCAAATACAAGCTGACATTTTTAAAATAAAGAACTTAACGTCACTCCCATAATCAAACAAATGATAGATAGGTTTCATACCTGGTTGTCGTTGCCCCTCAATCTAATTGGACACATTAACATATTCAAAATTATCTTTCTACCTAAGCTTCTATACTGTTTTCGAGCTGCCCCAGTTTTTTTTCACTAAAAAGTTTTTGGGGAAAATAGACTCCATTCTCTCCTCCTTTGCTTATAATGGCCGTTAGGCCCATATAGCCAGGTCCTCCTTACAAGAGTCAAAGACTGCGGGCGGCCTGGCTTGCCAAAATTTAAAAAATTATTTCCTTGCTTCCCAGCACACCTATGTCCATGCTTGGTTACACTCTGACCCACCGACTCCTGCCACGGCACTTATTTTGACCTTGTTTGAACCTCCTACCTCTCTACGGGATGAACTTCATAGATCAAAGAAATTGGGGGGTTCTAGATTCTCCCCTATGGAGGTTAGTTTTATGGCCTGGAGGGAGGGGGGAAAACTCTGACACAGTCTCCTATGGGTATTTCGCCACAGACTCCTCTGTGGCGGAACCCCAACCTCCCTGAGCTCTTCGGTCATCCGGAATCGACCTGGTGGAGTCAACATGCGATTACATATCTAACCCACAAAATCAAAGAGAATGTATTACTATCCTTTGAAGTACTCAGGCTTAAATATGGCCTGCACAATAAATTTTTCTACAAATACCTCTTACTCAGACACGCCATCCGTGCGCAGTTCGGATCTTTGACCATTGAGCTCACGCAATCATCTATTGAAGATCTCCTGACATTCCCAGAAATTGCCAAACGGGTGACGACCTTTTATGGTCGCCTCCAAATGGTGGGAGCTGATCCTTTCTAGAACTCTCACCGCAAATGGCTATTGTCTATGTCTGAGCTTTCTGAAGAGGACTGGGAAGAGGCAACTGAGATATGTTTTCAGGATATCATCAGCACGGCTGACCTACAGGTACAATTTAAGTTTATACACCGATTACACTATACTCCAGCTAGGCTGGTACGGATGGGGTTGGGACAGGATATTGCATGTGCTAGATATGATACGATTGCTGCCGACTTTATATTAGAAACTGGTTTTCCTCTGACAGGATTTTATAAGGCAAGAGTCTTCAAAAATATCAAAAACATATATAGCTTATTTGGTATCAAAAAGATTAAAAATAAACCATAAACTATGTTTCTAATCATGTCTGCACTTTCTTTCTGAGAAATCACTATCCAGGAAATTTCTGTTTTGATTCTTCAGTGAAAACGGCAGGCTGGTCATTACCAGACCCTATAACTACACGCGCCTAATAGGGAGAACTTATATCGCTTATTTCAGTTGATTTCCTAGTAAAACTGGCAGGCTGGTCGTATCTGACTATAATAATGTGAGCCTATGTCTTTTTGTTGCTTTATCTGCCTTTTTTTTGCCCTACTGTTTTTTCAGCTTAATAGATATTAGACATATGGCCCCTCTATGTACGGTCAATGATAACATCATGTCTATTTACTGCTTCCTTTTCCGGTGTCTCCCTTCAATCATCATTTGCTTCTGTGTATCTTTATTCTTATGTATATCCCTTCATGTTTTCCAGAGCTCTGGGCGCTGATGTTATGCACTGCTATGGATTTGTCCCCTGTGCCGACGCTGCGCTGGAAGGGCGGTCGGTGTGTGTCCCCGCAGTCAACTCGGCGCACGGGGGCCAATGTGCCATTTTTCTGGCGCTTTTGCCCTCCTGTCCTCTGGATCGCTCTGGGCCGGGACAACATCGTGTTCCGGTCCTGGGGTGACCATGCGCCGCGGGTCCCCGACGTGGACGCCGGTTCCCTCCCAGCACGAGTGTTTTTTTTTTGTTTTTTTTTGTTCAGATTCAGATGGTTCCCCCCTCTGTACTCTGATTCGTGTGTGGGATCAAGGGGGCAGGCCTGCGCGCCGAAGACTCGGAGGGCGACCCCTCCCATCGCCTATGATGCCCACTTAGACACCAGCTGTTACTGATATCATCAGCAATGAGAGGCACTAGATAAATCACCTGCTATGACGGCCAGTCTTATGCCTACACAGGCGTCGGACAGGTCGCTCAGCCACACCATTCCCTAAGGTAATCATTCCATTTCTATCATTACACTTGCATTTGATTTTTATCAATGTAGGCGAACTCCACCAGCAGATGCATATCCACTTATATTGCATTGTGCTGTGCATCTGCTGGGAAATTATTGGCAGCAGCTCTGTGCATGCTGTTTTTTAATGTGATTTTAGTTAATTACATAATAATTTTTGTGTCCCTCTGTGTCTTTTCAGTGATTGCATGTGGCTGTGTTCAACCACTGTGCTTTCCTCCCCCCCTATTTGTTGGGAGATCTGATGACACGGAGTGCTATTATATCTTCTCCTACTCAATGCTAGACTTTATGTTACTTCCTTCTACTCATGTTAGGAGGATTGTCCATTTTACATGAGTCTATAGGTAAGCACCTCACACGCTGTTGGTTTGATTATACAAATATTATATTATATATAATACATGCAATCCCCAATACTCTATGTGAGACTTTTCTCTCCCCTCTGCTTCCGATTCAACCATACACTCCTTCCCCCTTCCTTCCCTCCCCCCCCTCCTTCCCCCCTTTCCCCTCCTTTCCCCCTCTTCCCCCTCTTCCCCCCCTCCTGTCATTTCCCCCCCCTCCCTTTCCTACCCCCCTTTCCCACACCCCCTTGCCTCATATTTGTGCATTGGAATCTACCAGATTGTCTTTTTCTGTGCCTCAGGTGATATCACATACTACCTACAACAGCTGTGGCTAGTGGTGTCAATTTGCGAATGGTAGGACGCCCTTCGTGACCTGCTGTGATCTGCATGTCCGTGCCGTGTCTCTGGTGCTAGCTCTGGACTGGGGGTCATTTCTTCATTGGTGGTCAACTGTGCTTATCTCTGTTTTTAAAGTTGGATGCTTTCAAATTCTGGGTTCAGGAGTCAAATGGTGAGCGTATCACTTAATAATGTTGAATCAATTTTGACTTTCATGCTATATAAATATACATGATGCTATCATACCATGAATTTGCTTTAAGATGTTTTGTTCTTTTTGTAAATATGTAGATAGTCACTCATCTCACCACCAGCCCCTGAAGAAGAGGTCTCAATCAAATTTTAAACCTCGAAACGCGTCGGGCCCGTGTGGGTTAGACTCCAGTTTGTATGGTTGATGTGGCTTTATGTTCACAGTGTACCCAGTGGTGTATTTAGGTTTTGTGCTGCCCTAGGCCTGACTAAAACGCATGCACCCCCCTAATTTAAATACGACCCACCCTATCCTGCCAAGGCCACACCCCTTCCTGTTTAAGACCCACCCTATCAACTGTAAACTACACCCCTTCCTCTTTAGGCTTATTTGGCACCTTTCAGGGGGGAACGGGTACCTGTTTCTGACAGGTACCCTTCCCCACTTCCGGGAGACTGCGCTGTCCCCTCTGAAGTTTGCCCCCCCTCCTCCTTCCTCCACTGGGCCATTCAGAAAGTGCAACGCGCTTCGCACATGTACAGCCACTGTGCCATCAAATGCAGCCACTGTGCCCATCAAGTGCAGCCACTGTGCCCCATCAAATGCTGCCACTGTGCTATCAAACGCAGCCACTGTACCCATCAAATGCTGCCACTGTGCTATCAAACGCAGCCACTGTACCCATCAAATGCTGCCACTGTGCTATCAAACGCAGCAACTGTACCCATCAAATGCCGCCACTGTACCCATCAAATGCCGCCACTGTGCCAATCAATTGCAGCGACTGTGCCCATCAAATGCAGCCACTGTGCCCATCAAACGCAGCCACTGTGCCCATCAAACGCATCCACTGTGCCCATCAAACGCATCCACTGTGCCCAAACGGAGCCACTGTGCCCATCAAACGCTGCCACTGTGCCCATCAAACGTAGCCACTGTGCCCATCAAACGCTAACACTGTGCCCATCAAACGCTAACACTGTGCCCATCAAATGCTAACACTGTGCCCATCAAATGCTAACACTGTGCTCATCAAATGCTGCCACTGCCAGTGCCCATAACACTGATATACTTTATTCAATGATTTTACCTGCTGTCCTGGGGGTTTTCCTCGTGCTCCTCTCTCTCCTCCTCCTGACGTCACACATGCAGCCCACGGCGGCCGGCTTTCTGTAGTGGCGCCGTGGTGTATGGGCGTGCTTGTCAGAGAGTAGGGGGGGCGTGAGATACACGCCCCCACCCTCTGCCAAGCACGCCTATACACCGCGGCGCCGCTACAGAAAGTAGGGCTGCATGTGTGCGGGAGGCGGCAGCGGGAGCCGAGAATCGGCAAGACGGGTGGGGGGGGTTTTCTCATGCGGGGGGGCGGCCCTTTTTGCCGCCCCCCGCAAAGTGCCGCCCTAGGCCTAGGCCTTGTTGGCCTAGGCCAAAACACAGCCCAGAGTGTACCTTCACAAGCATACTGTTATTGTCCACACCTGTTTTGTAGCATCCTTCATGTTTTCTTCAGTATTTATATATGTTGTTTTGTTATATTTTTAATCTTTTTGATACCAAATAAACTATATATGTTTTTGATATTTTTGAAGACTTTTGCCCTATAAAGTCCCGTCAGAGGAAAACCAGTTTCTAATATATAGTCTCATAGGGATGTGGGCAAGTTGTCTTCCTCCACAAGGTCATCGTCACTATTCTCATCTATTGCTGCCGACTTTTTCCATATGTTCTGGACTTTCAACCTTCTGAAAGGAACTGTTTACTTTCTTCGATCACAAACTTCATCTGCCGATACCTCACACCCCGGAGGTGGGACTCAACGACCATGTTCACCGTACTCACGCCAGGACATTATTATCTATATTATTATTATATGCACGTAAAAGCATCCTTATGCACTGGAAGGATGTGGGCCCCCTTTCAGCTCACGCCTTCTTTCGCATTGTTCATGGGGTCCTTCCCAAATTTAAATTGATATACAAGAGTGGGGCATGCCCTAAGACGTTCACTAAAATCTGGCAACCATGGCTTGATGTATCAGAGGATTTCTGGGGGGATGTCCTCTCTTTGCAGCTTTCCCAGTAGACCCACTACTTACGTACTCTAATATTATTGTCTGGCAAGATACCAAAAAACTGAGAATCACGAGACACCTTTCATGAAGCATCTACCACATAGGCGGACTCTGGACCTCTGCTGTCCTTACGGGGTCCCATGTGTTGCAGGTTTGAATGGTTGTATGTATGAAGGTATGAATGTGTGTTACTGGGGTATTTCTGTTTCTTGGACTTGTCAACTTGTTCCAGTGTTTTTACTATGTTCTATGCTCTACTAAATGCACCTTTCGCAACTGTAATTACAGTCCCACTATTCTTATCTTCTTTTGTATTTTTATGTTACAAAATCAAAATAAACACCTTTTTAAAAAAAACACACTTTAAAGTGTATCTATAATCACAAAATAAAAATCATTTATGCAATATAGATTATGCACTCCAATAACTGCAAGCCTGTTGTCAACTTTATAATCACAAGTGGATACATATAAAGCTTTTAGCTGATTATACAGCATAACTGCAAAATATTTTTATTTCTTTAGAAGGAATGCATACTGTAGGGAAACCAAAGGTTGTTATATACTGTATATTCTCCTGACTTTAAGCTAGACATTTTTTCACTAACAATAAAGTTTGCTGGATTGTTATAGCTCTAAGGACACATTTGATCAAGACTTTCCAGGGAAGCTTGCAATATAGCGACCAGGGAATCCATGAAAGTTTCCTAGAGGACAGAACAGTGTTTACGTCAACAATTTGTTGAAGAGCCTAATGCATCATTAATGCTGTATTTAGAATCTTCTATCTCATTACCAATGTAACACACACACCATTAGGCACAATAACATTCGTTCAATCAAGGCGAAGCTGCTACACAAAGCTGCCTGAACAGTGGTCACTTTATAATATGCAGGCAGTCACTCTACAGGAACAGTCTCTCTTTTTTATCCCAATACCTCTGCCTTGTTATCTCCTTCATTGTCCTTCTTTTACATCTGATGTGTAGTTCTGTATATACAAATGTTTCAATTCTCTACCTAATTCTTTATTCAAAGCAGAATTCCAGATGAAAAAAACAAGATAGTATAAAAAGGAATAGTCCATTAAGGCCGGGTTCACACTGGTACGACGCGACAGTCGTATGATTGTGGATCCGACTTTGCCCTGTGACTTGAAGTCCGACATCCATCCAACTTCAATGAACGGTGATCAGACTTTGACTTTGATCCCAACAATACCAGGTACTTTGTGTCTGGTATGAATCTTTAGGGAAAACTCCACTCCAAATGAAAAAAAATAAAAGCAGCATGGGGTTCCCCCTCCAAGACCATACCAGGCCCTTCGGTCTGGTATGGATTTTAAGGGGAACTTATATAGGCATGGGGCAGGGCCACCAGGTGACATCATCCCGGAGGCCCTGCCCCCTTGTGTCTTTACCGCCCCATCATGCCCCAGGCGGTGACGTCACAAGGGACAGGGCCTCCGGATGATGTCACCCGGTGGCCCCGCCCCTTGCGTAAATAAATAATGGCTCACCGCGGACCTAGCATTAGAGCGGGAGAAAGCATTGAGAGAAGTTCGGAGGAAGAACAAAGGGAAAAGTCAACGCAGAGAGGAGACCCGACAGAGACAGAAGACATCAGCGGGGAGAGGAGCCCCGACAGAGGCAGAAGAAATCAGCAGAGAGAGGAGACCCGGCAGAAGAGGGAGAAGACAGCGCAGAGAGGAGATGAAAAGGAGAGGGGAGAAGAACTGGTGGAGGGAGAAGACATCTCCAGAGGAGGAAAAAGAGCCGGAGAGGGGAGAAGAAATCGGAAGAGACGCCGGAGCTGATTTAATAAATTACTTTGTCAAAAAGCTGTGTACTGGTTTTATTTTTGACACTTTTTTTAGGTGAATGGGTAGGGGTACAATGTACCCCATACTCATTCACATAGGGTGGGAGGCCGGGATCTGGGGGCCCCCTTATTAAAGGGGGCTTCCAGATTCCTATAAGCCCCCCGCCCGCCGACCCTGACAACCACCGGCCAGGGTTGTCAGGAAGAGGCGCTTGTCCCCATCAACATAGGGACAAGGTGCTTTGGGGTGGGGGAGCGCAGGAAAGAACTACCAACTTAAAAACATGCAGTACAACACAAGTGAGTGCATAGTAGCTCTATTAGGTTCAAAGGGAAATCTCTGAAGCACAGCATCTCTCAAACGCCAGGTTAAGATGTCAAGGAGACACAGGAGATCAAATTGGGGGGCGGACTGACCATTCGGGCACTCTGGCACTGCCCGAGGGCCCGGGGCCAATAGGGGGCCCCATGAAGTCACTGACTCCAACTTCCTATGAGGGACGAAGTGAGGAGGAGTGGGCTGACATGGGATGGGAGTAGCATGTAAGCAGAGGCACGGTAGGATCTAGGACTGCACCCCTCCCCCAGATTTCAGTGGTGCCCCCCTAGGCTCAGGCTGCTTTAGATGATGTGTGGTTCTAAGTGCTCCTAACTTTCCTCTATCCTGCTGATAAATTTTACTGCATAGAGAGAGACACGAGGGCAGGTGAGCTGCAAGCGCTGGCACCCAGGACATGTCAATGATGCCCGGGAGTTGATGCTGCCTGTCGGCTGTGTTGCCTTGCACACTGCTGCTGTGTAAGAGAGGCAGAGCAGCCAGTGTGCTGTGAGCTGTGCCCCTGCTGGCCACTGCCTAATAGAGCAGTGTTAGCTGCAGTAAGGGGGACAGGAGACGGAGATTAGTGAGCTGTGGACGGGGACGCAGAGGTGAGCTGTGGACGGGGACGCAGAGGTGAGCTGTGGATGGGAATGCAAAGGTGATCTGTGAACTGGGATGCAGAGGTGAGCTGTGGACGAGGATGCAGAGGTGAGCTGTGGACGGGGACGCAGAGGTGAGCTGTGGACAGGGTCGCAGAGGTGATCTGTGGACAGGGACGCAGAGGTGATCTGTGGACAAGGACGCAGAGGTGATCTGTGGACAGGGATGCAGAGGTGATCTGTGGAAAGGGACACAGAGGTGATCTGTGGACAGGGGAGCAGTGGTGATCTGTGGACAGGGACGCCGAGGTGAGCTGTGGACAGGAGGTGCAAAGGGGAGCTGTGGACAGGGAAGCAGAGGTGAGCTGTGGATGGGAGGTGCAAAGGTGAACTATGGACAGGGATGCAGAGGTGAGCTGTGAATGGGAGGTGCAAAAGTGAGCTGTGGATGGGAGGTGCAAAGGTGAGCTGTGGATGGGAGGTACAAAGGTGAGCTGTGGACGGCGGATGCAGAGGTGAGCTGTGTACACACTCGGGGTGCATGTCTCCTCCACAGATGAGGGGTCCAGTGATGAGGAGGAAGCACACCCATTGTCTTCCGCTGTGTCTGGGGACAGCACTGCTTGTGTCCCTTCCTCTCCGAGGTGGATCCGATCACATATTGTCAGCCTAGTGGGCTCTGCTCCCCCGTCTGTCCTTTTCTTTATGTGCCTGACTTGGGACTTCGTGGCAGGGGAAAGCCTCTGTGATGCCTAAGCTGGGGGACAACCCCGAGGCCCTGCCTAACCCCTGGGGCCACACGGAACTGCTCACTACCAAAAAAGCTCACCGACTGGGTGCTGCACTCTACAGTAAGTTTTCTGCCATTGTGAGTACCCAATGAGATCTCTCTCTCTTGCCACTGCAACTCTGCTACTGTCACTGACGGCTTCATCTACATCTCATCTCATCTTCTACTGAGACGGAAAGAGGGAGAGAAGAGGAGGTAGAGAGAGCTAGCAATAGAGAAACATAGAGAGAGCAAGAGTATGAGAGATATGAAGAGGGATGGAGATAGAGGGAGAGAGAAAGAGATGGGTGGGGGGGGTGGAGTGATAGAGAGAGAGAAAAATAGAGAGATAGAAAAAGGGAGATAAAGGGAGAGAGGCACAGAAAGAGGGAGAGAGATACAGAGAGAGAGAGAAAGGGAGTTGGAGAGAGAGAAAGAGACATGGGTGTGGCTTGAGTGTGGGCGGGGACACAGGGGGCCCCATGATCTCCTATTACCCGGGGGCCCCATGAGTTGTCAGTCTGCCCCTGATTGGTGATTAGATATTGCGAAGCAAGCACTTTCTGGAATAGAATAGATAAAGCAGAAACCTGTCCCTTAAAGGTACTCAAGGCCAGACTGAAGAAAGCTTCCTGTCCTCATACCAGGCAAAGTATGCTTTCCAAACGCATTGGTAAATCTTATTGGAGCAGGCCCTGCTCCAAAAATGGAATACAAGACTTTTCTCCTGGTTCGGACTTTGCAATATTATAAAGAAAATGATCCTCTCAACTCCTTTCAAATTCAAATTCCTCTATGATATCTTCATTTAGCCTCTGTGCTTTTTACTAAAATGTACTAAATGTTGGAGATGTAGAAATAACAAGCAGTCTTTATCACACATTTTCTGGGATTGCTTCAAATGCCCTGACTTTTAAGGTAAAGTCAGGAGGAATTTCCTCACGATTCACTGACTTTCATATCTCTGCAGATCCATCCTTCATTTTCATCTGTCAACATTCTATGCCCACAAAAAACTATTGGAAATCAATCCTAGGACACCTCCTGAGTTCCATAAAGGCTTGCATACCAGCTTATTGACAGGAAGAATCTCCCCCATTCATCCAGATGTAGCCTTATACGGTATTTTGCAAAACATGGCAACTCTGGCTCATGTTTAAGCAGTATATTCAGATGAATGCAAAAGCTAGATGGCCACGGTGGAATAAGAGGCAAAGACACTTAAAAGTACTCATCACCTACTTTCTGCGCTTCCCCTGTCCCCCCCCCCCCCCCCCCCCACAGCCATTTGGCCTTCTCCCCAAGACCTCCTGTTTGCACCAGAATATCATAGTTCCATCCCTAAATAGCCCCCTTTTTTCCACCACCCTCCCGGCTCACACTAACGCCCTCAACTGAAGGATGCTTAAACTCCCTGACCTACCCCCCATCTGCCCCCTTTTTTCCCTGTTACCCATTGTATATGTCCTAAACTGAAAAAAAATGAAATCAACGAGATTGTCACAGATGGAGAGTTGATACTCTCTCTCCAGTTTCCATATTGGTCATGAATTACAAGTGATGTATCCCAAACTGCATTAGCTTTGCAGCCAACAGAATGAGCAACCAGCACTATATTGTCTGGTTTGTATACAAGATGTTTTTTTTATTTTTTATTTCATCATGCATTCTATAATGTGACCTGCCATCCATGTGTACAGTATGTTAGCTTACTGATAACTAAATAAAGAATTTGAAAAAAATCTTACGGGAGTTGGATTTTCTAGCTCTGAGTAAGGCGGGAATAACAAAGGAAATAGAAAAATTACAGATCAACTATTAGGATCAACAAGTAATATAATCATTGTCCACCCATTTGTGTGCTCCTGCACACAAGCCAACGTAATGATGTTGCTTGCATTGACATGCACAGGCGACCAGGGAAGGACTAGACAGGGAATGCATCCAAAGTGGTGCTTGGACCCAAGAGACATGTAGTCTTGAGGAGGATCAAGTGGACCTTCTACGCTGCAAGAAATAATAAGTGCACGCTACCCAACTGAAAACCCGGGGAAATGGCACACAGGAACCCAAAGGCTGCAGTGGTGAACACGACAAATTGAAAGTGTATATCATATACAGTGGGGCAAAAAAGTATTTAGTCAGCCACCAATTGTGCAAGTTCTCCCAATTAAAAAGATGAGAGAGGCCTGTAATTTTCATCATAGGTATACCTCAACTATGAGAGACAAAATGAAACAAATCCAGACAATCACATTGTCTGATTTTTGAAAGAATTTATTTGCAAATTATGGTGGAAAATAAGTATTTTGTCAATATCAAAAGTTCATCTCAATACTTTGTTATATATCCTTTGTTGGCAATGACAAAGGTCAAACGTTTTCTGTAAGTCTTCACAAGGATGTCACACACTGTTGCTGGTATGTTGGCCCATTCCTCCATGCAGATCTCCTCTAGAGCAGTGATGTTTTGGGGCTGTCGCTGGGCAACACGGACTTTCAACTCCCTCCAAAGGTTTTCTATGGGGTTGAGATCTGGAGACTGGCTAGGCCACTCCAGGACCTTGAAATGCTTCTCACGAAGCCCTCCTTCGTTGCCTGGGCGGTTTGTTTGGGATCATTGTCATCCTGAAAGACCCAGCCACGTTTCATCGTCAATGCCCTTGCTGATGGGAGGAGGTTTGCACTCAAAATCTCACGATACATGGCCCCATTCATTCTTTCATGTACACAGATCAGTCGTCCTGTTTCCTTTGCAGAGAAACAGCCCCAAAGCATGATGTTGACACCCCTACGCTTCACAGTAGGTATAGTGTTCTTTGCTTGCAACTCAGCATTCTCTCTCCTCCAAACACGACGAGTTGTGTTTCTACAAAACAGTTCTACTTTGGTTTCATCTGACCATATGACATTCTCCCAATCCTCTTCTGGATCATCCAAATGCTCTCTAGCAAACCTCAGACGGCCCCAGACATGTACTGGCTTAAGCAGGGGGAAACGCCTGGCACTGCAGGATCTGAGTCCCTGGCGGCGTAGTGTGTTACTGATGGTAACCTATGTTACGTTGGTCCCAGCTCTCTGCAGGTCATTCACTAGGTCCCCCGTGTGATTCTGGGATTTTTGCTCACCGTTCTTGTGATCATTTTGACCCCACGGGGTGAGATCTTGCGTGGAGCCCCAGATCGAGGGAGATTATCAGTGGTCTTGTATGTCTTCCATTTTATAATTATTGCTCCCACAGTTGATTTCTTCACACCAAGCTGCTTGCCTATGGCAGATTCAGTCTTCCCAGCCTGGTGCAGGTCTACAATTTTGTTTCTGGTGTCCTTCAACAGCTCTTTGGTCTTCACCATAGTGGAGTTTGGAGTGTGACTGTTTTAGATTGTTGACAGGTGTCTTTTATACTGATAACAAGTTCAAACAGGTGCCATTAATACAGGTAATGAGTGGAGGACAGAGGAGCCTCTTAAATAAGAAGATACAGGTCTGTGAGAGCCAGAAATCTTGCTTGTTTGTAGGTGACCAAATACTTATTTTCCACCATAATTTGCAAATAAATTCTTTCAAAAATCAGACAATGTGATTGTCTGGATTTGTTTCCACATTTTGTCTCTCATAGTTGAGGTATACCTATGATGACAATTACAGGCCTCTCTCTCTAAGTGGGAGAACATGCACAATTGGTGGCTGACTAAATACTTTTTTGCCCCACTGTACCTGAAGATTTTGATGCTTTAAAAGGTTATTCTTCCCAGAGTTGCACAGTGTACTGCAGGTGATATATAGAGACTGCACAGGTGCATCTGGCGATAAATTATACCATTTTAACAATGTGACTGACCGTCCGTATGTGCGTCAGTGACCATACCTGGTCATTGGGGTAAATATACGCAATAAAAACAAGTCTCAGTTAGTGGACAAAAAAGAAAAATAAATTCATGTGTGTACATACTAAAAAGTGTTTTGTAAACAAATAACCATTTTTTGGTAGGTGGTGCTTAAAGCTCTGATTTGTGCCTGTAGGCCTAACATGTAACTGAACTAGTAACAGTGCCACTGCCTAGTTTTCCAATAAAGTTTAGTATTACACACACTGTCTACTTTTATTATTTTTCAGTTCAATAAGAAATGCTAATATCTTCAGCTGGCATCCTGGTGTCTTTCACATCACATACTGTTGCCATGGCTACAGCTAAACCCAAACTCCCTGTCAGACTGGCAGAGTTTAACTCGTTAATGGCCCACATGGATCTCTAGAGTTTATTCTGCTATGCATTGTTTTCAGGAGGAACAATGTTGAAGGGACAGGGCACCCACTGTAAATTCAAAGTTTATATTTTATTGTTTATAGACACAAACATGTTTCAGCTACCTCCCAAAAAGTGGTCATTAGCTTCACTCTGTTGTCTTAAAGTGGAACTATGGTGAATATAAACAATAATATAGATATGTGATGCAGTCTGTTACTTTCATTAACACCCACACAGTTCTATTACCTGACTATCCTGCCAGTAGATCTGTTACTTCTCAGTCCCTGTAACAGGGTGATCGCACTGTTCATTTTGCAGTAAAATTGCATAGCATGATCACTCAATAGACAAGTTAGTCTTAGATAAAATTTTAGTTTTAAATGGAAAACATTTTTTGCCTGAATTTTTTCTTTAAACAGTCTCTGACATCAGCTAAGCACTTCTCATTTGACGGGTCCAACAGTGTGTACAGATCTGAAAAGTTCCGTATGCACTTTTACATTTGTCGCACTTCACATTGCTTCCCACCAGCCTGAACATAGTAAACTATGCCACTGAAAGCCCCAGAGAGCACTCTACCACGAGTGGGATCAGAGTGTGGCCTGAGCACAGGTACTGGATATTTGGCCTTGGGTGAGAGTACCCAATAGGGCCCAAGCTTAAAGCAGTCCTGAGTGTTTGTTATCAGGGGTAAATTAACAGCATAGGCAAATAGTACATGAGACAAGTCTTCCCGCCCATTGCACATACAATTATTCTATCTGCAAGCCTAGACATTGTCATAGAAGGCACATACTGTAACTATGCTTGTGCAAGCAAATGTCAAAAAGTCACCATTTATTTACATCTGGTTTTAGAAGGATCCATGTGGCCTGAGGAGGAATGGAAAGTACTTCCTAACAGCATATGACAGTGCTTGAGACTAGCAGTCAATCACCCCCCAAGCTGTTAAAAAAAAAAAAAAAAAAAAAAAAACAGGTGCCGGACACACGACGGTCTATGGGAAGCTTGCTGGCCTGCAAAGCTGATTTGTCTGTGTGTAGGGTGTGGCTGGGGCGCACGCGATGCGCCCACAAACACTCTCACTCTACTGTTATTTGTCGTGCCTCAGATTGTCTACAGTAACTGGTTATGAATTGGCGCAGCAAGGACCAGAAGAGAGGACAGTGGGAGGTGCTTTTTTCGTCACTGCGGCGTCACTCCCGCCCCTCTGTTCCGCACAACCACACGCTGACTAGTTCCCTGATGCATGATGCCTGATTACTTAATATCCGCAACTGCACTCAGACACCAGGCCAGGGCAGGCAGATGCGATGCGCAGCTGGACATCAGGGGGCATTTTTTGGGGATTACCGTATTTGTCTTCTTCCAAGTGCCTGGGTGTCATGTGTATATAGCTGTATACACTACACAATATACACACATTGTGAGTACATCTGTCCTGTGTAGTGTATACAGCTATATACACCCACCTTCTTCCTTCCTGTATACAGGAAGGAAGAAGGTGGGTGTATATAGCTGTATACACTACACAGGACAGATGTATTCACAATTTGTGTATATTATCTGTGTAGTAGTGTATACAGCTCTATATACCCACACCTTCTTCCTTCCTGTATATAGAGACCTTCATCCATCATCATTGACTGCAGATATACATAATTTGTCCTGTTACTGTAAATATAGCTGTATACAGGACAGATTATGTATATCTGCAGTCAGCGATGATGAAAGAAGGTCTCTATATACAGGAAGGAAGGTGGGGTATATATAGTTGTATATGAGACGGCACTGGTGGGCACAGATTAGATGGCTAAATTACACGGGCACCGGAAGTGATGTCAGGTCACGAGCTCGCTGCTTGTTTTTATCTTGTTTTTTCTATCTGTTCAGTATGTGAGTACTTTTAAAATTGTAACCTCAATAAATATTTGTGTTTACATACTTCACGCTTTGGGTCCCCCTTTCCACTCTACTATATGTTCACGGATCTGGGAGGCTATCCACTGTCATTGAGGCATATAGAGATAACCTATCACTATATATGAGGGTCATATATCAAGCTACCAAGGCGCATTAGAATATTTAGTCCACTGACGCTTCCCCTGGCCTTTACTACACAAGAGGAACAATAGATGCGAGCCATTGGAGGATTCACCCATCACCACCATTTTTTACAACACGCTGTTACCTTACAGTGGTGAGGCCACTGCACACCTGAGATGTTTATACACTGAAGAGGATTCACACCACTTATGCACTGAAAGACTGTATTAGCACTGATTGTCACTTGGAGCACAGCCCTCTATTGCACTTTATTTTCCAATTCTCTCTGGATATATATGTGCACTGTTGGACTTTACCTTTATATTGTGTCAACATTAGCATTTTTATTTTATTCTATGCAACTTGAAATATATGCGATTATGTAGCAATATATGTAACTTGAAATATATGCGATTATGTAGCAATTTTATGCGTTTTATGCAATTTTGCACATGCAATGTCACTTTATATAGCACTTTATTTATGGTAGTGTGTCACTTTTCATTACAGCGCAACACCACATATTGATTTTTATACAGATGAGATGGCACTGCTGGACACCGATGAGATGGCACTGGTAGGCGCAGATGAGATGGCACTGGTGGGCACAGATGAGACGGCACTAGTGGTCAGAGATGAGACGGGACTGGTGGGCACAAATGAGACCGCACTAGTGGGCACAGATGAGATGACACCGCACTCGTGGGGACAGATGAGATGGCACTGGTGGGCACAGATGAGATAGCACTGGTAGGCACAGATGAGACCGCACTAGTGGGCACAGATGAGATGACACTGGTGAGCACAGATGAGATGGCACTGGTAGGCAAAAATTAGATGGCACTGGTGGGCATAGATGATATGGCACTGCTGGGCACAGATGAGATGGCACTAGTGGGCACAGATGAGATGGCACTGGTGGGCAAAGATGAGACCGCACTAGTAGGCACAAATGAGACAGCACTGGTGGGCACAGATGAGACCGCACTAGTGGGCACAGATGAGACCTGCACTGCTGGGCACAGATAGACTGCACTGGTGGGCACAGATGAGACTGCAGTGATGGGCTATATACAGGAAGAAAGTGCGTGTATATAACTGTATACACTACACAGGACAGATGTTGTCATGAACTGGTGTGACCAGAACTGTGTGGACTGCAACAGAGTGAACCAAACATGTGTAAAGTGAAAAAGTAATATAATTTATTATAAGAAAAGTAAATAAACAAAAGTAAACGCACCTCCAATATGACAAACAGTGATTAACCAGCAACCAACCCCAGTGACACACAACAAGTAACTGCCTAAACCAAAAGCATATACAGAAATAAGATGTAATCGTAATCATAAACGAGCCAGGGTCATACACGAGAGATCAAGCAGATAGGGCTGGGAACAAGACAGGACAGGGAGAGGGTAACAGGATTATGTGAAAAAGGAAAAGAAAAACGCGTGGCCTGTTGCATGAATGATTGAAGCAAAGAGTTTATTGTAAACATAAAGAGTATATACAAGGAAATACTACATAGGTAAGAGATTGATATTTGTTGTTGTCCCCACAAGGGATACTCAAATAGTTGTCTAACGCATTTTGAGGGTTATCCTCTTCATCAGAGCCTAATGCCGTGTACACACGACCAGACTTTTTGACCGGACTGGTCCGACAGAACGAATCCGTCGGACAAGTCGACCGTGTGTGGGCTTCATCGGACCTTCAGCTGACTTTTTCTGTCAAAAATCAGACGGACTTTAGATTTGAAACATGTTTCAAATCTTTCCGACGGACTCGAGTCCGGCCGAAAAATCTGTTCGCCTGTATGCTAGTCCGACGGACAAAAAAGGACACAAGGGCAGCTATTGGCTACTGGCTATGAACTTCCTTATTCTAGTCCATTCGTACGTCATCACGTTCAAACCAACGGACTTTCGAACAGATTTTAGTCCATTCGTGTGTGGGCAAGTCCGGTCGTGCGAAAGTCCGTCGTAACTTCGTTGAAAGTCCGTCGGAAAGACCGTTGGACCTTTGATGCTGAAAAGTGCGCTCGTGTGTACGCGGCATTAGAAGCCCAAATTTAGTCTGTGTTTACATGTATAAAAGTAGATATAGATAGAGGAAGCTGGATGGGTAGTGTACCAATGCTTAGGTGGTATAGTGTTGCGGGTGAATTCTCTTTCACAATAAGGGTTATCTTTCTACATCTCAGCACTCTAAATAGAATAAAATAAAAAAAACACCAAACAGATATACAGTCAGGTCCATAAATATTGGGACATCGACACAATTCTACTCTTTTTGGCTCTATACACCACCACAATGGATTTGAAATATAACAAATAAGATGCTTTAACTGCAGACTTTCAGCTTTAATTTGAGGGTATTTACATCCAAATCAGGTGAACGGTGTAGGAATTACAACAGTTTGTATATGTGCCTCCCACTTTTTAAGGGACCAAAAGTAATGGGACAGATTAACAATCATCCATCAAACTCTCACTTTTTAATACTTGGTTGCAAATCCTTTGCAGTCAATTACAGCCTGAAGTCTGGAACGCATAAACATCACCAGACGCTGGGTTTCATCCCTGGTGATGCTCTGCCAGGCCTCTACTGCAACTGTCTTCAGTTCCTGCTTGTTCTTGGGGCATTTTCCCTTCAGTTTTGTCTTCAGCAAGTGAAATGCATGCTCAATCAGATTCAGGTCAGGTGATTGACTTGGCCATTGCATAAAATTCCACTTCTTTCCCTTAAAAAACACTTTGGTTGCTTTCGCTTCGGGTTGTTGTCCATCTGCACTGTGAAGTGCCTTCCAATGAGTTCTGAAGCATTTTGCTGAATATGAGCAGATAATATTGCCCAAAACACTTCAGAATTCATCCTGCTGTTTTTGTCAGCAGTCACAGAATCAATAAATAGTACCAGTTCCATTGGCAGCCATACATGTCCACGCCATGACACTACCACCACCATGCTTCACTGATGAGGTGGTATGCTTTGGATCATGAGCAGTTCCTTTCCTTCTCCATACTCTTCTCTTCCCATCACTCTGGTACAAGTTGATCTTGGTCTCATCTGTCCATAGGATGTTGTTCCAGAACTGTGAAGGCTTTTTTAGAGGTTGTTTGGCAAATTCTAATCTGGCCTTCCTGTTTTTGAGGCTCACCAATGGTTTACATCTTGTGGTAAACCCTCTGTATTTACTCTGGTGAAGTCTTCTCTTTATTGTTGACTTTGACACACATACACCTACCTCCTGGAGAGTGTTCTTGATCTGGCCAACTGTTGTAAATGGTGTTTTCTTCACCAGGGAAAGAATTCTTTGGTCATCCACCACAGTTGTTTTCCGTGGTCTTCCGGTGTTGCTGAGCTCACCGATGCGTTCTTTCTTTTTAAGGATGTTCCAAACAGTTGATTTGGCCACACCTAACGTTTTTGCTATCTCTCTGATGGGTTTGTTTTGTTTTTTCAGCCTAACGATGGCTTGCTTCACTGATAGTGACAGCTCTTTGGATCTCATATTGAGAGTTGACAGCAACAGATTCCAAATGCAAATAGCACACTTGAAATTAACTCTGGACCTTTTATCTGCTCCTTGTAAATGGGATAATGAGGGAATAACACACACCTGGCCATGGAACAGCTGAGCAGCCAATTGTCCCATTACTTGTGGTCCCTTAAAAAGTGGGAGGCACATATACAAACTGTTGTAATTCCTACACCGTTCACCTGATTTGGATGTAAATACCCTTAAATTAAAGCTAAAAGTCTGCAGTTAAAGCACATCTTGTTCGTTTTAGTTAAAATTCATTGTGGTGGTGTATATAGAGCCAAAAAGATTAGAATTGTGTCGATGTCCCAATATTTATGGACCTGACTGTAGATAGAGGTGGAATTGCAGACGCTAATGCAGATGTTAAAATTAGATATAACATATATATATATATATATATATATATATATATATATATATATATATATATATATATATATATATATATATATATTACAGTCAGGGCCATAAATATTGGGACATTGACACAATTCTAATCTTTTTGGCTCTATACACCACCACAATGGATTTGGAATGAAACAAACAAGATGTGCTTTAACTGCAGACTTTCAGCTTTAATTTGAGGGTATTTACATCCAAATCAGGTGAACGGTGTAGGAATTACAACAGTTTGTATATGTGCCTCCCACTTTTTAAGGGACCAAAAGTAATGGGACAGATTAACAATCAACCATCAAAGATGTATGACTCAGAGGATTGGGTGTGTCATTGCCATCATCCCTTAAGACTTTAAGAGAACCAAATATACCTCAGTATGGGATTTTTAAGGCAATGTATTAATGAAAAAAATATGTTTTAAAAAAAATAGTTTTTATTCATAGAAAAAAATACAAGTGAATATACAAAATACAAAAAGTCACGTAATTAAAACAAAAGCATTAAAGAACATGAAAATAAGTGATGCATCCTACTGCTAATTGTAACCACCACCCAAGTTGATACGATGGCGTCCAATAGCAGATTTCCAACGCGTTTCAACTTTTTATTGTCATAGCAAAGGCTTCCTCAGGGAAGGATTGCATCACATTCTATAATTTCAAAGAATAATAACAGAATTACTGGTTGTATATACATATGCATACATACTTATCATCTGTATCTAAAAACCGCATCAGGTAGAAGCAAACAAATGCGACTTACATTGAGCATGTAGCTACAAGAAATTGCTTTCTCAGTGCTGGCAGGGGCTTGAGTCATCAATTGTCTATACCGCTCAACATCCTCTACGGGGCAGCCGGGTATACTTTAAAAGACCGATATTTGGCAGCCATACAAGACAATAAGGCTGAAAAACAAAAGCAATATTTAAAAAAAAAAAAAGATTTTTCTTTGAAATAAATGCAATAGTAATGGTTTTTGGGAGACTAATTCTCCAGAAAGCCCCAAAAGGTATAAAAGAAAAAGATACTTTAATTGTAGGTAAAAATACCTTGATTGGTCGTGTAGCCTGTATAGATGAAGTTCCAAAGGGTTAATGACAAGAAGCCTTGGTTCTAAGGTGTCTCTCTGTGGAAAGCCAGTAATGAAATGCTGCCTTTGGCTGTCCCTGGCGTCCTAATAAAGGGGATATGGGCGTGATTACATGTTGGGCGTTTTACATCAATCTCCTATTCATTGGTGGTATAGTGAAAGGGGCGTGGCCTCAATTGGCCGCCGTCTGTTGCAGGAAATGTCCTTTTATGGGAAGCTGAAGGAGAGCGTCTCATAGCTCTCCTGCAACAACCTAGTTGTCTAGGTGATTGACACCTTCCCCTCTCTCTCCCTTCCTAGTCGCAACGCACAGCCCTCCTCCTTCTGTATATCATATGGGCTGTGGGCGCGACGCCAAGGGGAGAGAGGAGCGTCGGATCACCCAGGCAACCACTCATGTGGGAAATGTTTTGCCTAGTGTGCATCGGAGTCACATGACTCCGACGTCCATTCACATGCAGAGAGGGAACGCTGTGTGTCCACACAGCGCTCTTAGATGATCTGTCAGTGACACTTGAAAGCACTGAGACACAGAGATCCCGACGCCAATCTGTTATATGTGAAGGGGGGAGGGTATTATAGAACCCAGACAATACTTATATACACAATAAATCAGAAGAGCGCCCAATATAGGTGGCGCCATCATTATAAGAGTAATTTTAGTTCCATTAATCCCATATATTATTTATTTTTCAAACGGACTTATGTTACCTCATTTAATGAAAATAAGAGGTTTCATTTGCAAAACATTGATGCATTTTAATTTTTCTTGAAGATGCCTGAACCCCTCTGTCACGATTGATCTGGCATTCTAACTGAATGGCAGGCAATCGGTATTAGGGCTTATAACCACCGACACAGTAAAGAACCCCAGGCATCAACATAAGCTGGTGACTTCAGGGTGTAGGGGCCATGATACAGAGTCATGGGCCCCCCCCTGTGCCGGGTAGGGAAATGGAGAGCGTGAAGACCATAGTAACCCTGCCCCATAATCACAGAACCAAGGAGCAAGATCATGAGATTTTTTTACATGAAAAATGCATCCATAATGGCGGTCAAGATAACTCGTAATTGTAGCATAGAAAAAAATGAAATATATAATTTTAATTTAACAGTTATTATAATGCATTGAATAAATTAAATAAAGTAGGAAAACTCTTCTTTACAATTTTACTGGGAAAAGTGCAAAATCACAATCTCAGCAATTTAAAACACATGATGGTCAACTTGAAAAATCCTAACTAAATGGCTTTTTATATTGTGTTTTTCCATCTATTCAATTTCTTTGCTGACTTGTCTCACAAAGAGGGCTATGGCTGGACTTTGGTTCAGTGGTGGAAATCTGTGCGATTTCCGTTTGTATTTATTGGCGGTTTCCGTTTTGCTGGATTCCTCTTGTTCTTCCTCACTGCTCTCATTGTCAAGGTCCCCTTCCCAAAATTCTTCTGCAGGCCCGCTTTCTTGTAGTAATAAGTTCAGATCCCTGAGGGCTCTGAAGTCAGCTGCTTTAAGATTAGGTGCCGCTTCTGGTGTGGCTATAGTTTTTTTAGTGTATAAACTTTTCAATAGAAGTTTCCTGGCAAATAGGTTTATATCTTTAATCGTTTCAAAACTATCTAAACTACGATTGGAGCAAAAAGACAGGCCCAAGGATAGTACTTCTTGTTCAGTTGTTGTGAGTTTGTGAGATGGAAGGTTGATGACATTTAGTTTTCCTTCACCAGTGGGGCTGTCATGGAAATCATTGATAGTTGTGTTAGAGGAGGTATTGGGGTTGGGGGTTGAGATTGTGGGTTGCCCTTGTCTAAAAAATTGTCAATTTGGGTCTGCTGAGTCTTTGGATAGGCACCCTGTTCTTTGTAGCTTTTCCCAGGATATTGGGAGGGAGAGCCTTTCAGATTTCCTGGCATCATTCCCCTAGTCCTACCCGTTCCCCCTCCTCTTCCACCTCGTACGACTTCAATAGATTGAACATCAGTGGTCCTTTTCTTGTTTGTTTGCTGAATCTCTCCTTCCATATCCGGGTGTTTAGGAAAGGGTCCTTTTCTCTTGCCTCTAAATTTGCCTGCCTGAGAGGAGGCTGAGGAAGAAGAATTATACCCTTGGGAAAATGAATCCATCATATATATATCTTTATGTTGTATAATCTTTTCCATCTAATAGCCTTGGTTACCCACATATCCAATATAGATATAATGGGTTCCATTAACAACACATAGGCTAATGGTCTTGCAAATGGGATTTTTCAAGTTGACCATCATGTGTTTTAAATTGCTGAGATTGTGATTTTGCACTTTTCCCAGTAAAATTGTAAAGGAGAGTTTTCCTACTTTATTTAATTTATTCAATGCATTATAATAACTGTTAAATGAAAATTATATATTTCATTTTTTTCTATGCTACAATTACGAGTTATCTTGACCGCCATTATGGATGCATTTTTCATGTAAAAAAATCTCATGATCTTGCTCCTTGGTTCTGTGATTATGGGGCAGGGTTACTATGGTCTTCACGCTCTCCATTTCCCTACCCGGCACAGGGGGGGGCCCATGACTCTGTATCATGGCCCCTACACCCTGAAGTCACCAGCTTATGTTGATGCCTGGGGTTCTTTACTGTGCCGGTGGTTATAAGCCCTAATACCGATTGCCTGCCATTCAGTTAGAATGCCAGATCAATCGTGACAGAGGGGTTCAGGCATCTTCAACAAAAATTAAAATGCATCAACATTTTGCAAATGAAACCTCTTATTTTCATTAAATGAGGTAACATAAGTCCGTTTGAAAAATAAATAATATATGGGATTAATGGAACTAAAATTACTCTTATAATGATGGCGCCACCTATATTGGGCGCTCTTCTGATTTATTGTATATATAAGTATTGTCTGGGTTCTATAATACCCTCCCCCCTTCACATATAACAGATTGGCGTCGGGATCTCTGTGTCTCAGTGCTTTCAAGTGTCACTGACAGATCATCTAACAGCGCTGTGTGGACACACAGCGTTCCCTCCCTGCATGTGAATGGACGTCGGAGTCATGTGACTCCGACGCACACTAGGCAAAACATTTCCCACATGAGTGGTTGCCTGGGTGATCCGACGCTCCTCTCTCCCCTTGGCGTCGCGCCCACAGCCCATATGATATATAGAAGGAGGAGGGCTGTGCGTTGCGACTAGGAAGGGAGAGAGAGGGGGAGGTGTCAATCACCTAGACAACTAGGTTGTTGCAGGAGAGCTATGAGACGCTCTCCTTCAGCTTCCCATAAAAGGACATTTCCTGCAACAGATGGCGGCCAATTGAGGCCACGCCCCTTTCACTATACCACCAATGAATAGGAGATTGATGTAAAACGCCCACCATGTAATCACGCCCATATCCCCTTTATTAGGACGCCAGGGACAGCCAAAGGCAGCATTTCATTACTGGCTTTCCACAGAGAGACACCTTAGAATCAAGGCTTCTTGTCATTAACCCTTTGGAACTTCATCTATACAGGCTACACGACCAATCAAGGTATTTTTACCTACAATTAAAGTATCTTTTTCTTTTATACCTTTTGGGGCTTTCTGGAGAATTAGTCTCCCGAAAACCATTACTATTGCATTTATTTCAAAGAAATTTTTTATTTTTTTTTTTAAATATTGCTTTTGTTTTTTAGCCTTATTGTCTTGTATGGCTGCCAAATATTGGTCTTTTAAAGTATACCCGGCTGCCCCATAGAGGATGTTGAGCAGTATAGACAATTGATGACTCAAGCCCCTGCCAGCACTGAGAAAGCAATTTCTTGTAGCTACATGCTCAATGTAAGTCGCATTTGTTTGCTTCTACCTGATGCGGTTTTTAGATACAGATGATAAGTATGTATGCATATGTATATACAACCAGTAATTCTGTTATTATTCTTTGAAATTATAGAATGTGATGCAATCCTTCCCTGAGGAAGACTTTGCTATGACAATAAAAAGTTGAAACACGTTGGAAATCTGCTATTGGACGCCATCGTATCAACTTGGGTGGTGGTTACAATTAGCAGTAGGATGCATCACTTATTTTCATGTTCTTTAATGCTTTTGTTTTAATTACGCGACTTTTTGTATTTTGTATATTCACTTTTTTGTGAAACTATTTTTTTAAAAACATATTTTTTTCATTAATACATTGCCTTAAAAATCCCATACTGAGGTATATTTGGTTCTCTTAACAATCAACCATCAAACTTTCACTTTTTAATACTTGGTTGCAAATCCTTTGCAGTCAATTACAGCCTGAAGTCTGGAACGCATAGACATCACCAGACGCTGGGTTTCATCCCTGGTGATGCTCTGCCTGGCCTCTACTGCAACTGTCTTCAGTTCCTGCTTGTTCTTGGGGCATTTTCCCTTCAGTTTTGTCTTCAGCAAGTGAAACGCATGCTCAATCGGATTCAGGTCAGGTGATTGACTTGGCCACTGCATAACATCCCACTTATTTCCCTTAAAAAAGTCTTTGGTTGCTTTCGCAGTATGCTTCGGGTCATTGTCCATCTGCACTGTGAAGCTCCGCCCAATGAGTTCTGAAGCATTTTGCTCAATATGAGCAGATAATATTGCCCGAAACACTTCAGAATTCATCCTGCTGCTTTTGTCAGCAGTCACATCATCAATAAATACAAGAGAACCAGTTCCATTGGCAGCCATACATGCCCACGCCATGACACTGCCACCACCATGCTTCACTGATGATGTGGTTTGCTTTGGATCATGAGCAGTTTCTTTCCTTCTCCATACACTTCTCTTCCAATCACTCTGGTACAAGTTGATCTTGGTCTCATCTGTCCATAGTATGTTGTTCCAGAACTGTGAAGGCTTTTTTAGATGTTGTTTGGCAAACTCTAATCTGGCCTTCCTGTTTTTGAGGCTCGCCAATGGTTTACATCTTGTGGTGAACCCTCTGTATTCAATCTGGTGAAGTCTTCTCTTGATTGTTGACTTTGACACACATACACCTACCTCCTGGACAGTGTTCTTGATCTGGCCAACTGTTGTGAAGGGTGTTTTCTTCTCCAGGGAAAGAATTCTTCGGTCATCCACCACAGTTGTTTTCCGTGGTCTTCCGGGTCTTTTGGTGTTGCTGAGCTCACCGGTGCCTTCTTTCATTTTAAGGATGTTCCAAACAGTTGATTTGGCCACACCTAATGTTTTTGCTATCTCTCTGATGGGTTTGTTTTGTTTTTTCAGCCTAATGATGGCTTGCTTCACTGATAGTGACAGCTCTTTGGATCTCATATTGAGAGTTGACAGCAACAGATTACAAATGCAAATAGCACACTTGAAATTAACTCTGGACCTTTTATCTGCTCCTTGTAAATGGAATAATGAGGGAATAACACACACCTGTCCATGGAACAGCTGAGCAGCCAATTGTCCCATTACTTTTGGTCCCTTAAAAAGTGGGAGGCACATATACAAACTGTTGTAATTCCCACACTGTTCATCTGATTTGGATGTAAATACCCTCAAATTAAAGCTGAAAGTCTGCAGTTAAAGCACATCTTGTTTGTTTCATTTCAAATCCATTGTGGTGGTGTATAGAGCCAAAAAGATTAGAATTGTGTCTATGTCCCAATATTTATGGACCTGACTGTATATAGGAAACATATGTAATATATACAGTATCTCACAAATGTGAGTACACCCCTCACATTTTTGTAAATATTTTATTATATCTTTTCATGTAACAACACTGAAGAAATCACACTTTGCTACAATGTAAAGTACTGAGTGTACAACTTGTATAACAGTGTAAATTTGCTGTCCCCTCAAAATAACTCAACACACAGCCATTAAGGTCTAAAGAGCTGGCAACAGAAGTGAGTACACCCCTAAGTGATAATGTCCAAATTGGGCCCAAAGTTTCAATATTTTGTGTGGCCAACATTATTTTCCAGCACTGCCTTAACCCTCTTGGGCATAGAGTTCACCGGAGCTTCACGGGTTGCCACTGGAGTCCTCTTCCACTCCTCCATGATGACATCACGGAGCTGGTGGATGTTAGAGACCTTGCGCTCCTCTACCTTCCGTTTGAGGATGCCCCACAGATGCTCAATAAGGTTTAGGTCTGGAGACATGCTTGGCCAGGCCATCACCTTTACCCTTAGCTTCTTTAGCAAGGCAGTGGTCGTCTTGGAGGTGTGTTTGGGGTCATTAACATGTTGGAATACTGCCCTGCAGCCCAGTCTCCGAAGGGAGGGGATCATGCTCTACTTCAGTATGTCACAGTACATGTTAGCATTCACAGTTCCCTCAATCAACTGTAGCTGCCCAGTGCCGACAGCACTCATGCAGCCCCAGACCATGACACTTGTTCCATCATGTTTACTGTAGGAAAGACACACTTGTCTATGTACTCATCACCTGGTTGCTGCCACACACGCTTAACACCATCTGTACCAATTAAGTTTATCTTGGTCTCATCAGACCACAGGGCATGGTTCCAGTAATTAATGTCCTTAGTCTGCTTGTCTTCAGCAAACTGTTTGCTGGCTTTCTTGTGCATTACCTTTAGAGGAGGCCTCCTTCTGGGATGACAGCCATGCAGACAAATTTGATGCAGTGTGCAGTGTATGGTCTGAGCACTGACAGGCTGACCCCCCACCTCTTCAACCTCTGCAGCAATGCTGGCAGCACTATAATACATCTTTTTCCCAAAGACAACCTCTGGATACGACGCTGAGCATGTGCACTCAACCTCTTTGGTTGACCATGTCGAGGCCTGTTCTGAGTGGAACCTGTCCTGCTAAACCACTGTATGGTCTTGGCCACCGTGCTGCAGCTCAGTTTCAGGGTCTTGGCAATCTTCTTATAGTCTAGGCCATCTTTATGTAGAGCAGCAATTCTTTTTTTTAGATCCTCAGAGAATTCTTTGCCATGTTGAACTTCCAGTGACCAGTATGAGAGAGTGAGCTCGATAACACCAAATTTAACACACTTACTCCCCATTCACACCTGAGATCTTGTAACACTAACGAGTCGCATGACACTGGGGAGGGAAAATGGCTAATTGGGTCCAATATGGACATTTTAACCACTTGCCGACTGCCTAATGACGATATACATCGGCAGAATGGCACGGGCAGGCAGAATCACGTACCTATACGTGATCTGCCTCCCGCAGGCGGGGGGTCCAATCAGACCCCCCCCCGGTGCCCGAGGCGGTCGGCTTTTGTCTGGGAGCGATGAGAGGTGAGGGGGAGGCCCCCCTCGCGATCGCTCCCAGCCAATGAGAATCATTCCTCTGCTGCTGTATGCTAAACAGCAGCAAAGGAAATTATGTCATCTCTCCTCGGCTCGGTATTTTCCGTTCCGGCGCTGAGGAGAGAAGACTGCAATGTAAGTGTAACACATACACAAACAGTAGAACATGCCAGGCACACAAAACACCCCTGATCCCCCCCCCCCGATCCCCCCCCCCCCCCCCCCCCCGTCACACTGACACCAAGCAGTTTTTTGTTTTTTTTTTCTAATTACTGCATGGTGTCAGTTTGTGACAGTTAGTGTGGTAGGGCAGTTAGTATTAGCCCCCTTTAGCTCTAGGATAACCCCCCCTAATAAAGTTTTAACCCCTTGATCACCCCCGTCGCCAGTGTCACTAAGCGATCATTTTTCTGATCGCTGTATTAGTGTCACTGGTGACTCTAGTTAGGGAGGTAAATATTTAGGTTCGCCGTCAGCGTTTTATAGCATCAGGGACCCCCATATACTATCTAATAAATGTTTTACCTCTTGATTGCCCCCTAGTTAACCCTTTCACCACTGATCACCGTATAAGTGTTACGGATGACGCTGGTTAGTTTGTTTATTTTTTATAGTGTCAGGGCACCCGGCGTTTATTACCGAATAAAGGTTTAGCCCCCTGATCGCCCGGCGGTGATATGCGTCGCCCCAGGCAGCATCAGATTAGCGCCAGTACTGCTAACACCCACGCACGCAGCATACGCCTCCCTTAGTGGTATAGTATCTGAACGGATCAATATCTGATCCGATCACATCTATACTAGTGTCCCCAGCAGTTTAGGGTTCCCAAAAACGCAGTTTTAGTGGGATCAGCCCAGATACCTGCTAGCACCTGCGTTTTGCCCCTCCGCCCAGCCCTGCCCAGCCCACCCAAGTGCAGTATCGATCGATCACTATCACTTACAAAACACTAAATGCATAACTGCAGCGTTCGCAGAGTCAGGCCTGATCCCTGCGATCGCTAACAGTTTTTTTTTGTAGCCTTTTGGTGAACTGGCAAGCACCAGCGGCCTAGTACACCCTGGTCATAGTCAAACCAGCACTGCAGTAACACTTGGTGACGTGGCGAGTCCCATAAGTGCAGTTCAAGCTGGTGAGGTGGCAAGCACAAGTAGTGTCCCACTGAGACCAAGAAGAAGACAAACACAGGCCCGTCGTGCCCATAATGCCCTTCCTGCTGCATTCGCCAATCCTAATTGGGAACCCACCACTTCTGCAGCGCCCGTACTTCCCCCATTCACATCCCCAACCAAATGCAGTCGGCTGCATGAGAGGCATTTTTATGTCCTCCCGAGTACCCCTACCCAACGAACCCCCCCCCCCAAAAAAATGTTGTGTCTGCATCAAGCGCGGATATAGGCGTGACACCCGCTATTATTTTCCCTCCTGTCCTGACAATCCTGGTCTTTGCATTGGTGAATGTTTTGAATGCTACTATTCACTATTTGAGTATTAGCGTAGGGTACAGCATTGCACAGACTAGGCACACTTTCACAGGGTCTCCCAAGATGCCATTGCATTTTGAGAGACCCGAACCTGGAACCGGTTACAGTTAAAAAAGTTAGTTACAAAAAAAAGTGTAAAAAAAATATACCGTATATACTCGAGTATAAGTCGTTCCGAGTATAAGTCGAGGCCCTAATTTACTACAAAAAAAAATGGGAAAAACTTATTGACCCGAGTATAAGACGAGGGTGAGAAATGCACAGCTACTGTAAGTGGAAAAGAGGGTCAACAATGCCCATTTGCAGCATCACTGTGCCCATTTGCATGCCTCACTGTGCCCATTTGCAGCCATAGGTCCCCTGAACTTCAAACTCGGTAGTTAAGGGTTCCTAGATGCCCCCTAGCTGCAGCCAAAATGTGGGGTCTCTGAACCCAAAGGGTCCTGAAATGACATTGCTGCAGATGGACACAGTTGACCGAATTTGGGGCCCCGTATCTCGGGGCCACTTAGTGCTAGGAACCCCAAATTTGGTGTGCAAACCCAGTGGAACTAGCACCATAAAAAAAAGCTGGGGTTTCTAGCACCAAGTGGCCCCGAGATACAGGGCCCCAAAAATCAGTTTAGAAAATGTCAAGCACTTTTCTGCAGCAGAGAATGACATTTTCTGAACCGGTTTTGGGGCCCCGTATCTCAGGGCCACTTGGTGCTAGGAACTTCATCTTTGGATATGTTCCACTGGGTTTGCACACCAAATATGGGGTTCATAGCACCAAGTGGCCCTGAGATATGGGGCCCCAAAGTCGGTTTAGAAAATGTCAAACACTTTTCTTCAGCAGAGAATGACATTTTCCGAACCGATTTTGGGGCCCCCGTACCTCGGGGTCACTTAGTGCTAGGAACTTCATCTTTGGATATGTTGTGGAACCAGTTCCACTGGGTTTGCACACCAAATTTGGGGTTCCTAGCACCAAGTGGCCCTGAGATACGGTGCCCCAAACTCGGTTCGGAAAATGAAATTTTTTGCTGCAGAAAAGTGCTTGACTCAAGTATAAGCCGAGGGGGGCACTTTCAGCACAAAAAAATGTGCTGAAAAATTCGATTTATACTCGAGTATATACGGTATATATATATATATATATATATATATATATATATATATATATATATATATAATATATATAAAATAAAAAATAATAGTTGTCGTTTCATTGTTCTCTCTCTCTCTATTCTCACTCTATTGTTCTGCTCTTTTTTACTGTATTCTATTCTGCAATATTTTATTGTTATTATGTTTTATCATGTTTGCTTTTCAGGTATGCAATTTTTTATACTTTACCGTTTACTGTGTTTTATTGCTAACCATTTTTTTGTCTTCAGGTACGCCATTCACGACTTTGAGTGGTTATACTAGAATGATGCCTGCAGGTTTAGGTATCATCTTGGTATCATTCTTTTCAGCCAGCGGTTGGCTTTCATGTAAAAGCAATCCTAGCGGCTAATTAGCCTCTAGACTGCTTTTACAAGCAGTGGGAGGGAATGCCCCCCCCACCGTCTTCCGTGTTTTTCTCTGGCTCTCCTGTCTCAACAGGGAACCTGAGAATGCAGCCGGTGATTCAGCCAGCTGACCATAGAGCTGATCAGAGACCAGAGTGGCTCCAAACATCTCTATGGCCTAAGAAACCGGAAGCTACGAGCATTTCATGACTTAGATTTCGCCGGATGTAAACAGCGCCATTGGGAAAGCATTTTATCACACCGATCTTGGTGTGGTCAGATGCTTTGAGGGCAGAGGAGAGATCTAGGGTCTAATAGACCCCAATTTTTTCAAAAAAAGAGTACCTGTCACTACCTATTGCTATCATAGGGGATATTTACATTCCCTGAGATAACAATAAAAATTATTAAAAAAAAAATGAAAGGAACAGTTAAAAATAAGATAAAAAAGCAAAAAAAAATAAATAAAAAAAATAAAAAGCACCCCTGCCCCCCCCCCCCCTGCTCTCGCGCTAAGGCGAACGCAAGCGTCAGTCTGGCGTCAAATGTAAACAACAATTGCACCATGCATGTGAGGTATCACCGCGAAGGTCAGATCGAGGGCAGTAATTTTAGCAGTAGACCTCCTCTGTAAATATAAAGTGGTAACCTGTAAAGGCTTTTAAAGGTTTTTAAAAATGTATTTATTTTGTTGCCACTGCACGTTTGTGCGCAATTGTAAAGCATGTCATGTTTGGTATCCATGTACTCGGCCTAAGATCATCTTTTTATTTCATCAAACATTTGGGCAATATACTGTGTTTTAGTGCATTAAAATTTAAAAAAGTGTGTTTTTTCCCCAAAAAATGCGTTTGAAAAATTGCTGCGCAAATACTGTGTGAAAAAAAAATGAAACACCCACCATTTTAATCTGTAGGGTATTTGCTTTAAAAAATATATATAATGTTTGGGGGTTCAAAGTAATTTTCTTGCAAAAAGAATTTTTTTTTTCATGTAAACAAAAAGTGTCAGAAAGGGCTTTGTCTTCAAGTGGTTAGAAGAGTGGGTGATGTGTGACATAAGCTTCTAAATGTTGTGCATAAAATGCCAGGACAGTTCAAAACCCCCCCAAATGACCCCATTTTGGAAAGTAGACACCCCAAGCTATTTGCTGAGAGGCATGTCGAGTCCATGGAATATTTTGAAGTGGTTAACTTGAGGGTGTACTCACTTTTGTTGCCAGCGGTTTAGACAATAATGGCTGTGTGTTGAGTTATTTTGAGGGGACAGCAAATTTACACTGTTATACAAGCTGTACACTCACTACTTTACACTGTAGCAAAGTGTAATTTCTTCAGTGTTGTCACATGAATAGATAAAAAAAAATATTTACAAAAATGTGAGGGGTGTATTTACTTTTGTGATCTCAAAAGTGAGTACACCCCTAACATTTTTGTAAATATTTTATATATATATATATATATATATATATATATATATATATATATATATATATATATATATAGTGTTGGCTGGTACCATGCATATTTGTAGACATTTAGATACAGTCCCTTGCAAAAGTATTCACCCCGCTTTGCTTTTTACCTATTTTGTTAGATTACAGCCTTTAGTTCAATGGGTTTTTTTTAATCTGAATTATATGTGGTGGATTGGAACACAATAGTCTAAGTTAGTGAAGTAAAATTAGAAAAATATATACATAAAACTATTTTTTAGAAATAAAAAAACTGATAATTGGCATGTGCGTATGTGTTCACCCCCTTTGTTATGAAGCCCATAAAAAGCTCTGGTGCAACCATTTACCTTCAGAAGTCACATAATTAGTGAAATGATGTCCACCTGTATGCAATCTAAGTGTCACGTGATCTGTCACATGATCTGTCATTACATATACATGCCTTTTTGAAAGGCCCCAGAGGCTGCAACACCTAAGCAAGAGGCACCACTAACCAAACACTGCCATGAAGACCAAGGAACTCTCCAAACAAGTAAGGGGCAATGTTAATGAGAAGTACAAGTCAGGGTTTTTATTTTTCACTTTTCCAATCCGGAGTGCGGCTGTCCAGATTTTTCCATCAGGGTCATCAGGGTTAGGTTATAAAAAAATATCCAAATCTTTGATGATACCTAGGAGCAACATCAAATCTATCATAACCAAATGGAAAGAACATGGCACAACAGCAAAGCTGCCAAGAGACGGCCGCACACCAAAACTCATGGACTGGGCAAGGAGGGCATTAATCAGAGAGGCAGCACAGAGACCTAAGGTAACCCTGGAGGAGCTGCAGAGTTCCACAGCAGAGACTGGAGTATCTGTACATAGGACAACAATAAGCCGTACGCTCCAATGAGATGGGCTTTATGGCAGAGTGGCCAGAAGAAAGCCATTACTTTCAGCAAAAAACAAAATGGCACATTCTGAGTTTACGAAAAGGCATGTGGGAGACTCCCAAAATGTATGGAGGAAGGTGCTCTGGTCTGATGAGACTAAAATCGAACTTTTTGGCCACCAAAGAAAATGCTATGTCTGGCGCAAACCCAACACATCACATCACCCAAGCAACACCATTCCCACAGTGAAACATGGTGGTGGCAGCATCATGCTGTGGGGATGTTTTTCAGCAGTCGGGACTGGGAAACTGGTCGGAGTTGAGGGAAAGATGGATGGTGCTAAATACAGGGATATTCTTTGACAAAACCTGTACCACTCTGTGTGTGATTTGAGGCTAGGACAGAGGTTTACCTTCCAGCAGGACAATAACCCCAAACACACTGCTAAAGCAACACTTGAGTGGTTTAAGGGGAAACGTAAATATGTTTACATAGTCAAAGCTCAATCCAATAGAAAATCTGTGGTCAGAATTAAAGATTGCTGTTCACAAGCGCAAACCATCCAACTTGAAGGAGCTGGAGCAGTTTTGCAAGGAGGAATGGGCAAAAATCCCAGTAGTAAGATGTGGCAAGCTCATAGAGACTTATCCAAAGCAACTTGAAGCTGTGATAGCTGCAAAAGGTGGCTCTACAAAGTATTGACTTTAGGGGGGTGAATAGTTATGCATGTTGACTTTTTCTGATATTTTGTCCTATTTGTTGTTTGCTTCACAAAAAAAAAAAAAAATCTTCAAAGTTGTGGGCATGTTCTGTAATTTAAATGATGCAAATCCTCAAACAATCCATGTTAATTCCAGGTTGTGAGGCAACAAAATGCGAAAAATGCCAAAGTAGGTGAATACTTTTGCAAGGCACTGTATTTCACATAATATTTCGGCCTTCCCCATGTCGGCTTGCATGATCTCTTCACATATACAACCTTAAGAAATACTACCACCCTTACTAAGGCCCTCTGCACCAGTGCAGGAGAATATCTTTTCTGTTTATACCTTTAGAGAGTAACAGGAGACAGGGGGAACAGGCAGAAAGGATCGGGCTGCAGGGTAGATTCGGGAACGGGTACAGGGTCACAGGATAACAGGATCACGGGATACAGGATCAGGCTCAGGATACAGGATAACAGATTAGCAAACACAGGTCAGGGCTCAAGGAAAATATCAAGGCGATGAGTGCAAGCATCTGCCGGGTATAAGTACACCTCCTGCAATCAGTCTCAGGTGACGCCTGATTGCAGGAGATGATGTTGGCTCCAGACTGCCGGGAGGCACCCGCTGGTGGACACCAGTACTGCGGCCCATAGATCTGACAGTGCCACCAGAAGGTGGAGCCTTTCCTGACAGATGTGTGGTGTATATTTGTGTATATTAAATGTGTAGTAGTGTATACAGCTATATATACCCAAACCTTCTTCCTTCCTGTATACAGAGACCTTACTTCATCATCATTGAAGTTGGATATACATTATCAGCGCCCATATCAGTGCAACCTATCAGTGCCCATATCAGTGCAGCCTATCAGTGCCCATATCAGTGCAGCCTATCAGCGCCCATATCAGTGCAGCCTATCAGCGCCCATATCAGTGCCCATATCAGTGCAGCTCATCAGTGGCCATCAGTATAATAACTTTCAAATTGAAGCGCTTGACACATGCACATTAGTAATAGTCACATAACCTTCTGTCCTAGCCGCTGACTGAGGATTCCCCTCGTGCTTCTCTTTCTCTCCTCCTCCTATCACCCCGGGCCGGGGAGAAGATGCAGTGAAGAAGAAAGCCGTGCGGAGAAGAGTGGGCGGAGCATTAAGCTCCGCCTCCGCTAGTCAGATTACCTTCAGCTGGCCTGGCCAATCACCAACTGCTTATGGGGGTGCGAGTCGTCATCGCTGCCGCCCCACCCCCTCCCCACCGACCAAGCACGCTCCATATACGTCCACATATGCCCACAATATTTACAAGTACCGCACTACAGCAAGCCGGCCACCGGGGCTGTATTTGTGCGGGAGGCGGTCGCGGGAACCAGGACTTGGGAAAACGGGATGGGGGCTTTTTTGCATGCGGGGGGGGCAGCTTTTTTGCCACCCCCTCGCAAAGTGCCGTCCTAGGCCTGGGTCTTGTCGGTCTAGGCGGCCAAGACACAGCACTGTGCTGAGCTATATAGTCTGTCCTGTGAGGCTGGGGCTGTATACTCCTGACACTATAAGTGCCCTGATTATCAGTGTAGATGTCCTTTATAGGGAAGCCAGTTATTGGCTCTCTTTTCCTCTCCCCACGCATGAGGAAAGGACTGCTGATAACCGGCTTCTGTTGACATCTGTGATCAGCTGTGATTGGACACAGCTGATCACATGGTAAAGAGCTGCTGATTGGCTCTTTACCTCAACATGTGATTAGCAGGGTCCTCTGGACACTGTGATCACAGAGGGTGAGTGCGCGGCGGGCGCGATCATGGCATGCTGTCATATGACAGTATCCCAGAACTAGCCAACCACACTGTAGCCGTCATTTGGGTATAACGCGGTCGGCAAGTGGTAAAACATGTTAAGGTACACACAGGTTCCCTTTAAATGTATTCTGTAACATTCTTAAAAATATGTCTGCACAAACCAAAAATAAACAATCCAAAACCACTTGGCGCCAAGCGCACGCAAATATGCGCCCCCTTGGCGGCCGGGCCTTGGTGGCAAGTGGCCGCATATTTGTGTGCAATAGCGGCGACAGTGATGTGCGGAGAGTGCGTGCCTTGCGCACTCCCGGCATAGTGACCAACGGCTCCTGGAAAGTTCCCGATCGCATTTTGCAATAGGGACTTTTCCGATCATGCAACCGTCATGACAGCCAATCACGGCGGTCACATGGCCGTTAGCCTCGCCCCACCTCCCGGCATAGTAAATGCTTTAAAGGGCCACAGCAGCCAGCATCAAGGGATTAACCACCTCAATACAGGGCACTTACACCACCTTCCTGCTCAGGCCATTTTTCAGTTTTTAGCACTGTCACACTTTGAATGACAATTGCGCAGTCATGCTACACTGTAACCATGTGAAATTGTTATCATTTTCTTCACACAAATAGAGCTTTATTTTGGTGGTATTTAATCACTCCTGGGTTTTTTTAATTTTTTCCTAAAAAAAAGACTAAAAATGTTGAAAAATTTTTTTTTCTTAGTTTCTGTCAGTAAATTTTGCAAATAAGTAATTTTTCTCCTTCACTGATGGGCACTGATGAGACGGCACTGATGGGCACTGATGAGGCTGCACTGATGGGCATTGATGAGGTGGCACTTATGGGCACTGATTGGGTGGCACTGATGAGGAGGCACGAATATGCTGCACTTATGGGCACTGATAGGTGGCACTGATGGGTGGCACTGGTAGGCGCTGGGCACAGATAGGCGACACTGGTGGACACAGATAGGTGGCACTGGTGGGCACAGATAGGCAGCACTGGTGGGCATAGATAGGCAGCACGAATAGGCGGCACTGATGGGCATTGATGGGTGGCATTGATGGGCAGCAGTGATGAGCATTGATGGGCAGCAGTGATGGGCATTGATGGGCAGCACTGACTGGCATCACTAATGGCCACTGATTGCTGGCGCTTGTGGGCACAGATTGGTGGCAATTGTGGGCACTGGTTGGCACTGATTGCTGGCAGTGGTGGGCAATCATTGGTGGCACTGGTGGGCAGTTAATTGTAATCAGGGCACTGATGATCAGTGCCCTGATTACATTCCAAGCTGTCTCCTGTGAGGAGATGCCGTTGATCGGCTCTCCTCTCTTCACACTCTGTCAGTGTAAGGCGAGGAGCACCGATTACCGGCATCTCCATGTTTAAATGTGATTGGACACAGCTGATCACATGGTTAAAGAGCCGCAGCTCTTTAACCATGTGTCCAGGTAACCAAATGTCCAGGTAATCAGGGCACTGATCATCAGTGTAATGATTACAGTACAGCCCCAGCAGTGCCCATCAGTGCCATCAATGCCATCAGTGCCATCAATCAGTGCCCATCAGTGACACCAATCAGTGCCCATCAGTGACACCAATCAGTGCCCATTAGTGCTGCCCATCAGTGCCTGCTCATCAGTGCTGCCTATTCCTGTTGCCTTTCAGTGCCGCCTATCCCTGTTGCCTATCAGTACCCACCAGTGCCACCTATCAGTGCTGCCTATCAGTGCTACCTATCAGTGCTGCATATTAGTGCCTCCTCATCAGTGTCACCTCATCAGTGCCCATCAGTGCAGCCTATCAGTGCCCATCAGTGCCGCCTCATCAGCGCACATCAGTGAAGAAAAAATGACTTATTATTCATAGTGTAAGCGTGCTGAAAGCTGAAAATTGGCCTGGGCAGGAAGGGGGTATAAGTGCCAAGTAGACAAGTGGTTAATAACAATATCAGTATAAGTAGTTTACTATATATTATTCATATATACAGTGCTTTGAAAAAGTATTCATACTCCTTGAAATTTTCCACATTTTGTCATGTTACAACCAAAAACGTAAATTAATTTTATTGGGATTTTATGTGACAGACCAACACAAAGTGGCACATAACTGTGAAGTGGAAGGAAAATTATAAATGGTTTTCAACATTTATTACAAATAAATATCTGAAAAGTGTAGCGTGCACTTGTATTCAGCCCCCCTGAGTCAATACTTTGTAGAACCAGCTTTCACTGCAATTACAGCTGCAAGTCTCTGCTTTGCACATCTAGAGAGTGACATTTTTGCCCATTCACGAATTCTCAATTGGATTTAGGTCTGGACTTTGACTGGGCCATTCTAACACATGAATATGCTTTGATCTAAACCAGTGGTCTCTAAACTGTGGCCTGGGGTCCAGATGTGGCCCTTTGCTTACCCTTATCTGGCCCATGGAGCACTACTTCACCAACTGACAATGATGGAGCACCATCCCCCCTATTAACACCATCAATGGGGCACTATTCGTATCATTGACATTGACAATGGGACACTATTCCTCCCATTAAAACCAATGTTGGGGCACTGATGCCGTGGCATTTCCTACTCCCACTGGCCACAATCTGGCCCCCCTAAAACCTGAAGGACAGTAAACTGGCCCTTTGCTTGGAAAGTTTAGAGACTCCTGATCTAAACCATTCCATTGTAGCTCTGGCTGTATGTTTAGGGTCGATGTCCTGCTGGAAGTTGAACCTCTGCCCCGTCTCAAGTCTTTTGCAGCCTCCAACAGGTTTTCTTCAAAGATTGCTCTGTATTTGGCTCCATCCATCTTCCATCAACTCTGACCAGCTTCCCTGTCCCTGCTGAAGAAAATTATCCCCACAGTATGATGCTGCCTCCAACATGTTTCATGGTGGGAATGGTGTGTTCAGGGTGATGCGGTGCAGTGTTAGTTTTCTGCCACACATTGCGTTTTGCTTTTAAGCCAAAAAGTTCCATTTTGGTCTCATCTGACCAGAGCACCTTCTTCCACATGTTTGCTGTGTCTCCCACATGGCTTCTTGCAAACTGCAAATGGGACTTCCTATGGCTTTCTTTCAACAATGGCTTTCTTTTTGCCACTCTTCCATAAAGGCCAGATTTGTGGAGTGTACGACTAATAATTGTCCTGTGGACAGATTCTCCCACCTGAGCTGTGAATCTCCTCCAGAGTTACCATGGGCCTCTTGGCTGCTTCTCTGATTAATGCCCTCATTACCTGTAAGTTTAGGTGGACAGCCATGTCTTGGTAGGTTTGCAGTTGTGCCATACTCTTTAGATTTTAGGATGATGGATTGAACAGTACTCTGTGAGATATTCAATGCTTGATTTATTTTTTTATAACCTAACCCTGCTTTAAACTTCTCCACAACTTTATCCCTGACCTGTCTGGTGTGTTTCTTGGCCTTCATGATGCGGTTTGTTCACTAAGGTTCTCTAACAAACCTCTGAGGGCTTTACAGAACAGCTGTATTTATACTGAGATTAAATTACACACAGGTGGACTCTCATTTCTAATTAGGTGACTTCTGAAAGAAAATTGGTTCCACTAGATTTTAGTTAGGGGTATCAGAGTAAAGGGGGCTGAATACAAATGCATGCCACTCTTTTTACATATTTATTTGGAAAAAAATTTGAAAACCATTTATTATTTTCCTTCCACTTCACATTTATGTGCCACATTGTGTTGATCTATCACATAAAATCCCAATGAAATACATTTACGTTTTTGGTTGTAACATGACAAAATGTGCAAAAGGGGTATGAATACTTTTTCAAGTCACTGTACCTGTACACCATAATCACAAATGCACAACACAAAACTGAGTACATTACAGTGCACATTTAATGCTTTTTTGTACCGAGCAGTGACTGAATGAGTTTTGTTCATCTCAGGCTCAGTGCAAGTGTGTGTAATAAGAAAATGTGTGTTTCACTTGTCTTTGATAAACAAAACTATCAATGTCCATTAGTCTTTGTGATTAGCCACTTCCTGACGGAATATTAACAAAACTGAGATATTGTATAAAAAGGAAAGCACTTAAGAAAAAAAGATGTGTCCAATAATGGTGTTTCTTTCTTTGCTGCTGTTTTAAAGTGCTTATAAAAGTCAATGTTCTGTTAATGCAGAGATTGTTCTGTGGATACTTTTGTACATTTCATTTAGAATAACACTGTCAGCCATGCTGTTAAAGTAAAGCATGCCATTCCTCTTCCATTCCCATATAACAGCATCTGTGAAGAGAAGCTGGGCTAAGCTTTTTATTACTCTCATTCTAATGTCACAGACCTCCATCAATTCCTAGATAGCAGCTGTGAAACTTTGTGTAAAAGAACAAAGACTGAAAAGGAGCCCACCATGCCTGTTATGGGCTCAGCCTCCTGGAATCTTTCAATATATTCCAAGTTGTTACATTAATATACATAGCTATTGGATTGTTGACCCTTTACCAAGTGTCTTCATTCATGAAATACTCTATTAACTAGTAAGCCTCGGTTCACACCTTTGCAATTTTGCGAGCATGGCAGCCCGTCCATTTGAACGGGCTGCTGTGCCTGTGTTTCCCGCAGAAATAGGGGCATGAACCTTTTTCAAAATAAATGGCAGCCCCGCACGTTTCCTCACAGCAGAGCATTTTCAGTGCAGGTGGTTGCGAGTGCAGGAATCGCTGCGATTCCCACACCAGCAGCCACGCGTATAGGTGTGAACTGAGTCTTGTCTAATAATGTCATAATTTTCTTTAACTGTGCAAAATTTCCAGAACTAAACAGCACAATGGTAGAGGCATTCCTGGGTGCCAGAGTTTTGTGACAAGATGATGTCGCAGCTGTGGCACCCCTCTCATTTCTGCTACCACCTTGTTTCAGTAGCCAGCAGCAAAGAGGATAGAACTCCTCTGCCAGATCTTACGCTTTTCTGTGCAGCCGCGGAGAGGCTCATCTCTACCCTCTCCCACCCCTCCGTCTCAGCAGTCGGCAGCAGAGGGGAGGACAGAACTCCTCCTACAGATCCTGCACCTCTCTGTGCAGTCACTGCACCCCCTTGTCTCAGCCTCCCCTGGCCTCAGCATTCAACATACTCCAGCAGCTGACTACAGCCCTCTTCTTGTCCTCCCCCAGACCCTGTACTTTTTTGCTTCCCAGCTGAGGAAGGGAGAAGGGAGGGTGAAGGACTTATGATTTTTGATGGTGGGGGGGCTCTTGACATCTGGTGTACAAATACAATCAGCCCTTTAAAATAAGCACACACATACATTTTTCCCAAACAGGTGTACCTAGTTCAGGACCTGCTGCACTGTGGAAGGGGCTCAAAGAGTCACCATATTTTAAGCTGAACTTGTGGGGGGGCAGCATACTTGCACATTATGGAAAATTTAACTCACGGTTTATCCTGCTCCCCCAATGAATCTCTGTGCTCTCCCCCACTGCTCTACACTTGTCTATTTCATCTTCCCGGAAGCTTCCCCCATTGTCAGTTTTGTCCTTCGGCAATAATAGGCTGGCCTATGAAAATGCAAATACCATTTATGTGGGATAAATTTGCACCACTCTAGTCTTGGCACTGGGCACTAGTCTTCACTTTTCAATATTTGACAGATGCTTTGAGTGTACACTGCACTGTACAACTGCAGACATAGTAGTACAGAAGTGTTTTGCTAACAAAAACAGATAGAGCTTTTTGTAAGCAGTCATACAAATTCTTCCCTACTAAAAATCCTGTGTATGCTAGCAATTTTTTTCCAGGATAAAGTTCCACTTTAAGACAATATAATCTAGAATTGCAATGAAAGAAATGCCAAAAGTACATTATTCACATTTCCTGTATTGGGGGTTCTTTCAGAAACACTGCAACAAAACTCTAACAGCACAAAACTGTCTAAAGTGCGATTTTAGACCTACCTGTAAAATCCAAACTGAGGAGTACAGTACAGGACACAACAATACCATTGATGACTGGGTTATAAAAAGCTACTACCTTCAGGTATCTGGATACTGGCAAACAGAGTTGTAAGGACCCCCCTATAACCCCTCCCACACCCAGCAATCCCCAGTTTTGTTTTAGCAATCAATAAGAAGATACATAAATGGGGGAAGGGGGGCGGGGGTCCTGTGTCCTGCGCTGCATTCTAAGTAACTCATTTTACAGTTAACGTAAAAATCCCATTGTCTTACAGGTCTGGGAAACAGATCCTGAAAGGCCCATGAGGCACTCATGGACCTAGCGGAATGCACTTCAACAGAAATGAGAGAAACACTGTAATTCAAAGAATAGGCCTGAACTAGCTGCCTTATCCGCCTAGCAATGGTGGATGCAGATAGCACATAAGGTGAAAACTTTGGGAGAAAAAAAGGACCAACACAGGAGCTAGTATCCCTGTTAAGACCCTTGGAGCAATGAATAGGTCAAACAACATAGCAAAAAAATGGAGGTGATGTTTGCCTACCACAAACTGCATTGGTGCAAGGAAAAGATGGGAATGTTAAGGTAGGCATCCTAGAAATCCACAGAAGCCAGAAAATCCCACTTCTGAAGGGAGGCTATCACCTAGATGGTTCCATGTGAAACTTCCACACCTGAATAAAAATGTTCAGGTGCTTCAGGTTCAAAATGGGACAAACACCACTCATGGCCTTCAGAACAGTAAACAGGTTGGAGTAAAAATCCTGAAATCTCTTCTGCATGCGAACAGGGACTACCCACAGGTAAGGGATGTTCTGAATCCAGGTGGTCGTAAAGGTTGACAGATGTCCCCCACTTTAAGAAGTTGGGGTACTCCGAAACTAGGAAGAGGGCATGAAGCTGGTGTTAGCTGGTAGAAAGGAGTTCCGTACTTGGAAGTGGAGGTAGAGGCCTGGGAGGGGAAAAAAACGATTCTGAAACCTGGAGGAAAAAGACTTATCTGTGGCAACTTGTGCTTTCTTGACAAATGCATGCTCATATCTGCAGTGACCTCTATCATGAAGGAGTCCAGATGGGCACCAAGGAGGCCTTCCCCCACAAAGGGTGTCTGCTCCAAATGTTTCTTGCATGCCAGCTCCACCAAACAGTACTTAAGCCACAAGATTCTCTGCATCTGGACAGGGATGAAGACCCACCTTGGACATCTATTGAAGGGCATCACCCAGACCGTCCATGTAGCGTCACAAAGCAGAGGGAAAAAACTCCAGGCACTGAAGGATTGAAGGGTCTGTGAGAACAGAGCTTGGGTTTTGGGCCATATGTCTAAACCACACTGCAAGAATCACAGATTTCCTTGGCTGCAATAGCAGCAAAGACTGATGTGAATGTACAATATAAATATGTAAAGTGCTGCGTAAATTGATTGCGCTATGTAAGTACCTGTAATAAATAAAAATAAGAAACTTCCCGTCTAAAGTATTTGCTGACACAATAGAAGACCACCATTTTGCCCATTTGTCTCCTTAGCTTGTGGTCCACCATGCTGTGAAAGGGCTTACTCACTTTTAGCTGCGGTGAGAACGTAAAGAGATCATGGGGGTGAATAACCCTTGGGCTGTGGGTGTCCTTGAGCAAAGAAATCCTGTGTCACAAAGAAACCGTAAACACGCCTGCTGAAAACAGAAGCTGCTGCACCAAACAAGCCTGCACATGGCTCTCAGCACAGTCCAGCAGATCTTGGGTTCTGTGCCTCAACCCCTTAACATGAATGTAGTGGATCTGAGGGTCGGTCTGGGTACAGGGAGCAGGCTGGCCACGTGATAGCAGTTCATGTCTGTACTCCCATAAGCGATGATTCATTCCGATAGCTTGGTTTATCAGATAATCCAGGAATCTTAGATCAGGGTGGTTTACCAGTAGCATCACAGACTTATGGTAGCTGTCCTCTTGGGCAGAAATCTGTTCTGGGACTAAGGTACATATCAAGAGGATTAAAAAACCTGGAAAGCCATGGTAGCCATTAAACGACAGGTTTCAGGAGTCTAATGGATGGCAAAATTGTCAGAACCGGGTGAGTCCATTTATGCCAAGGGGTTAAACACAGAGTATTCATAATACAAGCAAAGGTCAAACTAGCCAGACAACACAAAGAAGTAAGATAAAACCATATTATCATTATCTGACAGAAATGCAGGGGTGCCAATATTTTCGGCCATGGCTTTACATATCAACTTACAATTTTTTGGAAAACAAGTTGATATAAACTATAATTACCCTTTAATCATTATTACACACATTTTAATACTTTATAATGTGAGTATAGATAAGAAGTATCAGATATTATCCTGTATCCTTAAAATAACATCTTGAATTGCTGCACACAAAGACATTGAAATATCAGATCGCAAATAATGGCACTTTTATTCTCTGAGATGTTACAATCACAGGCATTTTTGTTGCCTGCCTGCGAGAAGCCAAGTTCACAAAGCAACTGCACAGTAAAAGCTTCTATCAGATCTGATCTGGTGTCATTAACGCTGTTTTAATTTATGCCGCCATCGCTGAGGTTAAAATTAGACTGCAGGAAAATAAGCCTACTTGGTGGGATGCGGCTTTCAAATTAAAATGAGTCTCTGGATGTTTTTCAGTTTGATGAAAAGACCTCGGCTAATTTCCTCCTGACCGCCGCACACCGCAAATAAAATGAAGAGGAGCACTGGGTTCCAAACACTTGGGACACACCATATTTATAGCTCCTTAATCCCTTGAATGGATAGAATGATATTAAATATGGATTACCTTTGACTGTGCTACAGATAAAACAGGACAGACGAGAAAACAAAATCTAACAATGAGATACACTTAATGGGGAAAAAAAACAGGAACTGACTTCAGAAGTGTGATATAACATTGTATATCTTTTAAAATGAACCTTTAAGCAGCTATATAAGTCTCCATGAAAGAATTCTTGTCATGGCACATTATACAGCAACAAAATTGTTTTAAAAAAAAATCGACCTTTTTGCCTTAAAAAAATCAGTTTTTGAGCTGGGGGCAAATCACTCTGCCTAAGCTGAGATTGTGTAATCAGTCTGCTTCAGACAGGAGGAAGCATTTCCTTAGAATCCATACTCGTGTGGCAACCCTTGCCACCTTCTAAAAAGTGCTTTTTTTTGGGGGGGGGGGGGGGGGGGGACACCATGGCTCAACCGCCTGCCTTTAATGGCCTCTGCCTGTGAGTCTGAATGAGCTCTTAAACACCCCTAACCCAGCATTCAGACTGCAACTAAGTAAAATTGTAATAAGTTAAAAGGTGAGAGGCTGCAGCAGAGCATATTTGTGTTGTATGTTTGTCCCAGCCAAAAAGCTGCACAGGCACCACAATTTACAAGATTGTGTCATCTTTGTGCCAGCAATTCAATCCAGGAAGTAGATGATGACCCTCAACAGTATCTGAACAAATATGGTACTGTCTTTATGTAGAGAAAAACAACTGAAGACCTGTCAGGAGGAGCACTTTGATCTCTGTGAGAGGTAGTAAATACCTGTTATTCCCCGTACACACGGTCGGATTTTCCGAGGGAAAATGTGCGATCGGAGCGTGTTGTCGGAAATTCCGACCGTGTGTGGGCTCCATCGGACTTTTTCCATCGGATTTTCCGACACACAAAGTTTGAGAGCAGGCTATAAAATTTTCCGACAACAGTATCCGATCGCGTCAATTCCGACCGTGTGTGGACAATTCCGACGCACAAAGCGCCACGGATGCTCAGAAGAAATTCCAAAACGGAACAGCTCGGTCTGGTAAAATTAGCGTTCGGAATGGATAGAGCACTTTTGTCACGCTGCAATGTAAAAAATGGTTTAATAAAGCGCACTCTCTTCTTCTTTAAAATGTGAGAAGAATGAAGTAGTTTTGCTGCTCATATTCACACAGACTTCTCACAAACTTCTTTCTTTATTATTTATCGTGATTCCCTCAATATATTTTGATTTGTCACATCTGACCAAATTTCTTTTTTGTTGTTTTATTTTTGTTTTTTGTTTTTTTCAAGGCTGATTTTTTTTTGGGGGGTTTGTATTTTTTTCAAGGCTGATTTTTTTTTTGTTTTTTTGGGGGTTTTACTCCATAATATTTTTGTGTGTGTTTTGTGTGTCAAGTTATCACAAATCATTGATATCTTGTACTATTTAATCTCAAGGAGATTGCTTGGTGTTGGTGTCCCTTGTTAATTTCACAGTGTATTTTTGAAATGTACCTGAATCCTCACAAACAAACTGACCTTTTTGAAGGAAAACACACATAGGCGAGTATAATTGAAACAATAATTCCTTTATTAAGGGCTCAGAACCAAACAAAGAGGGAGGCAACGCTGGAGAAACAGCAGAAATTGGCAAAGCCTTGGACCCCCAGGGCACACATCAATTATTTTCCAGCAAAATTGGTGGCCTGAGGAGTCCATATATAAGGGAGTGCAGTCTGGTCCAGAAGTCCCAGAGAACATGAAAGCAGCAGATGACATCTGTGTCCCCAGGCTGTTGTACTACAAGAGCCTGCATCTTTTGCCAGACCAGACTGAGCACAGGGCCATCACTCTCTGGTCTTCTTTCCACGCTTCCTTCCATGCTGTGGCTCTGGTGTTGGAGATGTGGCAGGAGGAGGAGTAGGAGTGGGGGCTTCTCAGGGCCTCTGTAGCCTTCCAAAAGAGGCCTATGGCAGCCTCCTCCAAGTTACTCCTCTTCCTGACACTTTGTCTTTGAAGGTGTAGGGGAGGGACCTGGGTATCAGGCAGCCTGCTTGGCACGGCCACCTCCTGGCTGAGACTTCCCTGTGTATGAAAAAGGGACATGGTTTTAGTTTTTGCATCATCAATCACAATCATAAATTAGTACTCCAAACTAACATCTAGTTAACATCATTGATTGGACAACCATGAAGATTTAGAGGAATGCTATACCTGGCTCAAGCTGGGCTCCTCCACATGTTGCTGCCTGGAAGGCCCAGGTTGGGCTTCAGAAGCCTCAGCTGGGGGGGGGAGGAAGCGTGGAAGGAAGATTGAAGAGTGCTGGCCTGGGTTCAGTCTGACCTGCCAGTAAATGCAGTCTGTCATAGTACCACAGCCTGGGGACATAAATGTCATCTGCAGCTCCTGATCTCTGGGAATCCTGGACCTTCTTGTGCTCCCTTAGATATATACTCCTCAGACCACCAATTAGGATCTTCAAATAGGATGCCTGCCGTCGGGATCACCGTCTTCACAAATTCCAACAAATTATCCAGCGCTGCCTTCCTCTTTGTTTGGTTCTTATATTCAGGGTGGTTTATCTCCCATAGATAGGGCAGCTCCCTGAACATATCAATGAAGATTGGCATAAAGTCCTTAATCTTTCAAGATATCCATTTTCACTGCAAGACACAACACAAGACAAACCCTAATGTCAGCCTAAAGTCTTCTAAACTTGTGCAAATACAGGCCTCAATCTAGAAGCAGTATAAATCTTACCTTCGCAATCACGATCGGCGCCTCCGTTACTCCTTCCTCAGCTCACAGATCGTACGTACTACGCACGCGTGTTACACTTTATAGACACTGCGCATGCGTGAAACTCCGCCCGCCCCTGACGTTCTTTCTAGTCTATTCCCCGCCTCTTCTCGTTCATCGCAGTGGGGAAGAGCACATGGTGGAGTCAGAGCAGGTGTCTGATAATTACACCAACGAGGAGGAGGAGGAGGAAAGCCCGGAGCCTGAAACGTCCCGATCCAGAAGGAGACGTTTTAAGGCATCAAATATGTTCTTTGGAGAGATGGAGATGGTGGACATCCTGAAGAAGGCCAACTATGACGGGAAGTATGGTCCTTACCCCAACCCCAATGTCCGAAAGGCCAAGATCATGGCGAAAGTGGTCAAAAGTCTGCACCGGAATTTCGGGGTACGTCGATCGAAAGATCAGCTCAGGAAACGGTGGTCGGACCTCAAATTAAGAGAGCACGAGCAGTACAGAAAGATCTGGAGAGTGCTGCAAAAAAGTAAGTAGTTGTGCTGTGTTCCTATTCTTTTTATGTTTAATATGTTCGTGCTGCTTCATGTGCTTTTCTTAACTGTTATCCAGTTTAAAATGTCAACTTTCATGTTCATGGGCACATTATTCGTTTGTATCAAACATTTTTCTTTCGGCCTAGAAAACACCATTGTTTTGGCCATATGCATTTGCCCACATTTTTTAGGGCCTACTTGTCTGAAAATAATTTGGTTGTGTAGATGGGTTTGTTACTAGAATGAAATGCAAACTAGATTCTGTGTAAGGAGAGGACCCTCAGCAGCTGTTTACACATCTGGACACTGGAGCAGGGGGCCCACACAGGTGCTCCAGTGTATACTATAGGGGTGTCTCCATCTGTGAAGCTTGTGCAAAACAGGTAAGTATTGAAGCTTGTCAAAGGACAAGAAAAATGCAACATCTTGGAACTCTGCCAAAACAGACAATTGTACCTCACTTCCAAGCAATGTTTCATATTTATAGTTCTGCCATCAAATATCTGTGTGCTAAGTAGACCTACCTACTCGGAGGACACCTCTAATCCGAGGAGACCAGAGACCCCCCCACCTCTGGAAGAAGGGGAAATCCACCTAGAACAAGCAGAGCAGGAGGAGGAAGACGTGGTAGAAATTGGCACCACAACAGGTGAGTGTCTGCGACCACAGGCTCAGGTAAGAAATGGATGCCTGCATATTTATAATACATGGTGTTTTTTGGCTTCTATCTTTTTAGGTGATCATGATGTTGTGGATCCAGATCCTTTCACCTCGGAAGGTGCACAGATTCTGATCGAGGAGATCATGGGGTGTAATAGGGACTTGGAAAACATCAAGAAAAACATCAATGATGTTCTTCAAAAAATGAAGAACATCATTGATGTTTTAGGGAGAGTTTAAAACCCCTCCAAATCCCTTTGTTTTTTGTGTGCTAAAAATTTTTGACATTTTTTGACAAATTTGAGAAAAGCCAAATTTTGAAGATGCACAGTGTGTCAACATGTGCTATCTGCCATCACGGGAGATCAATGGATGCGTTTTGGGGGTGCAACCCCTTCCTCAATAATAAAGTAGCTGTGAGGAAGGGGTTGCACCCCCAAAACACGTCCCTTGATCCCCCGTGATGGCAGGTAGCACATGTTGACATTTGTAAATTTGTGTGCATCTTTAAAATTTGGCTTTTCCTGGGGTGACTTCACCCCATCTGAACGCAATATCAAACACAGTTTGTAAATACTCATGTCTGATATTGCCTTCAAGTTCTACCAAAAGTGAACTTTGTAAATTCAAGATTTGTGTCTTTCTTGTTGGTTTTAAACATGCCTGTTTTATCTTAAATGGACATTTCTACTGTGACCCCAAAAATTGTTATACAACAAACATGTTGGTTTGTTTAAAAAACCTTTTCTAAATGCACATGTGATTGTGCTGGTATTAAAAAGATTGTTAATCAAGAATGTGTGGATTATTGTCTCAACGCTACAACACTTTTGTGGTGCTCTAATTGGTGTTTTCTGTGACAATGGGTGTTATTTCCTAAGGGTAAATCCACTTTGCACTACAAGTGCAGTTTCAAGTGCACTTGTAGTGCAAAGTGTCTTTACCTTTAGTAAATAACACCCAACAGTGCTTTGTAAGGTTACACAATCACGCCATTTTCAGGACTCACCACATTTCTGTCAGGGTCAGCTAAAACAAACACAAGCAGTAAATGTCACCAAAGATTTGAGTAGTTATTTGTTTTTTTTTTATTATAAATAGGTTTCAGACATTGTCTGGCATATTGATAGCCCCCTACCCGCAAAGTATTCAAGGTATCTTAGCCGGACAACACGGGCACTCAGGGGGGGCAAGCCAGGACGGCCACTTTCAAGCGCCATCAGGGTTGTTTCATTTTGAATTCCAGCCTCAGGCCCAACTGAGCCAGCATAGTTGGCAGAATGTTGCCGTAAAACGTTGTGTAGAACACAGCACGCCAGGATTATATGATTCAGTTTATACTCCGCCATATGTATGGGTGTAAGAAATAGGCGGAACCGGCTGGCCATGATACCAAATGTGTTCTCCACCACTCTTCTGGCTCTGGCCAGCCAGTAATTAAAAACCCTCTGGTCCGGGGTGAGGGTCCTCATCGGGAATGGCCGCATAAGATGGTCCCCCAGCGCAAACGCTTCATCCGCAACGAAGACGAATGGGAGTCCTTCCACATTGTCTTCTGGAGGTGGCAAGTCCAAGCTGCCATTCTGGAGACGCCTGTAGAACTCCGTCTGAGCGATGACTCCACCATCAGACATCCGGCCATTCTTCCCCATGTCCACATACAGGAACTCATAAGTAGCCAACACCACCGCCAACATCACAATACTATTGAACCCCTTATAATTATAATAGTATGACCCCGAGTTGGGTGGTGGGACGATGTGGATGTGTTTCCCATCAATTGCCCTTCCGCAGTTAGGAAAGTCCCACCGCTGGGCAAAGTGGGAGGCCACAGTCTGTCATTCCTGTGGCCTGAAAGGAAACTGTGGAGTCAAACAAAAAATAAAATGTAGTCATTTTGCACATAAACAGCGAAAGCAGATTAGACACAAACATTCTTGGCCAACATCAAGATAATATTTATTTGAGGGAGTTTTTAAAGACCAAAGTATAAGGTACACCTATCAGATTCCCCCCCCCCCCCCCTCTCATGGGCCATTTCTAACATTATAGGGGGGGGACTCTTGGACAAGTAACCCTCTCCACTTCATTGAGAGATGAATGCCTAAATAATGGGTATTACTTTGAACAGCCCCTCCACTATTGCCAGCCGACTGGACAGGTAAGAAGTGTCATAATACAAAGATATAAATACACATTGTACACATTTGAGCACATTTGGACATTCTGCTATTACCTATCAAGATAATAATAGTATACAGAAACTTGAAACAGTACCATTTGAAAGTATACAGGCAGGCCCTTGCACTACATGCTTTGAGGAATTCATCCATAAATCTGACCACAAAAGAGATGGGTATAGTGTGTATGGGTTTGGCAAAGTCAGCAGATAGATGATTGAGGACAGATAGAGAATTGTTATCAGCTGACTTAGCAGTTGGGGGAGGGAGGGTTAAAAATGATTTGGGGACCCCCCAAAAAAAGCCTCTGGCACTCTGCCTGAATTTAAGGCACAAATCACATTTTAAAACATTTTAGGGGGTGTTTGGGGTAAAGCACTACTATGGAGCTGATAAAATACATTGTTAAGTGACTACATGAGGTGAATATAGGGCCAGGAGACCATGCTGGGGAGGTAAGTGAAGGCAAATTATGTATGAAGGACAACAAAAATAATGACATAAAAATTCAGCATGAATGAGGACAAAGGGGACATTCACAGCATATTACAATCATGGTAATTAGGGAATGAGGAAAGAAATACAATATATTATCAAACATTAAATACCTGTCGAGAACTTCAAGTCCTGCAGGCTTCTCCCCGTCGCCAAGTACCGCAGGGTGGCGACAAGCTTCTGCTCCGGAGTGATGGCTTGCCTCATGCAGGTATCCTTCCTGCTAATATAAGAGGTCAGCAAAGCCAATAAATGGTGAAATACGGGGTCCGTCATCCAGAGAAAGTTCCTGAAATCATCAGGATTATTTTCACGGATCTCACGGAGCAAAGGCATATGACAGAACTGGTCACGCTGAAGCAACCAATTCTTGGTCCATGAACTCCTCTCCACCCTGTTCATGGACTGGACTTGTGTCAAGGTAAGGACCCCAACACCAAGCCCCCACACAGCACAAACTCTACGAGGAGTACGTATACGCAACATGGCTAGAAAACGGTCGGCTGCTCAGAATAAAGTAACAGAACTCACTGAAGAACAGCAAGGCCTGTGAAGAGCGACCTGAAAAACAGTAACGAGCAGACAAGATCGCACTGAATAGTACAATACGAACTGACTGCACACACTGAAGAGCAGATACAAACCCACAAGCACAAACTGAACAGCAGAAAACGATCTGAAAACCGCGAGTCTGAAAAAGCGCGAATCGTCTCTCACCAAACTTTTACTAACACGAGATTAGCAAAAGGAGCCCAAAGGGTGCCGCGCTTGGTTCTGAACTGACCTTTTCTAGTCTCGTCGTACGTGGTGTACGTCACCGCGTTCTTGGCGATCGGAAATTCATGGATTTTGTTGTCGGAATGTCTGATCAATGTCCGATCGTGTGTACGGGGCATAAGTGTTACAATTGCACATTACTCAGCATAGGTACACTTAAAGAAAAAGTTCACCTTTAAAAAAAAATATATACACATATATATATATATATATATATATATATATATATATATATATATATATATTTTAGGAGCCTGGAAAGCATTGAACCAGCAATCAGCAGATCATTGGTGCCATGCAAGCCCCCTGCAGACTGTCAGTGTAAGCTGTCTGCTCATACCTCGTACCGGCAGGAAAAATCAATGAACTACCACAGCGCTCAACAACATTGTGGTAGTTGATTGAGAAATACAAGCCGACAGCCTCAAAGGCTGTCGGTAGTTGGAGTCCATTCATTCACAGAACACTGTGAATGAATGGCACAGCCAGACGGGCAGAGCCTCCGCACAGCAGTTTTTACTGCAGATTGCTGATAATAAATCAATTTGCATTCCTGGTTGATTAAGGCAATGGTTATGTAACCAGGGCCCCACAGACGCATCCTGGGAAGGCTACATCACCAGTGACTTTCCCCTTTAAATGATGCGCACTGTCATATGTTCCAGGAGGCAGCCCCAGAGTTCCGAGGCTTTTTTTTTTGTAATTCTTTATTTCTCAATAGGATCACAATACAGAGCAAAATAGAAATTAAATTAATCTCAAAGACAATACAAATAAGATAGTATGCATAAAAGCAAACAAAGGTGTGATCCCAAATTTGTCATAAACAAAGAGTAAATAGGCATATTTTGGATGTGAACAGTAACTACCCAGTCAAGTTGCGTAAGTACAAGTAGTGCACAATAAGAACAACCAAGAAAACATTTGCGCAACAAGCAGAATGCCTTGGTTTTGTTGATCTCCTGGCAGTGACATACATGGGAGAAAGGATAAGGCGCATCAAGACACAGCAACTAAATTCAATCAATCAATGAGTACATAAAAGACTTTGAAATTAAAATGCAGACCATGTTAATGAAAGTAGACAAAGAGTTGCAAGAAAAGGACAAAGAGAAAGCAGAGGGGGGGCTGACAGAACCTCTCTCAGGAAGGAAATTGTGGGTACCAATGGGTCACTCAGGATGCTCTGTGCGGAAAGATAAGCATCCGTGTATACAAAATATTACCAGGGTCTCCAGATTGATTGGAAGGTTTCCTCTGTGTTGTGTAAAGTAAACGTAAGGTCCTCCATGTCCCATATCTCTTTCACTTTAGTGAACCAAAGAGACTTTGTTGGCAGACTAGCTTGTTTCCAGCAGAGTGGGATACATGCAGTCACCGTGTTGAGCAAACAGATAGTCAAAGAGGAGTTATATTTCTTCACCAGTCACATATGTCCACTGAAGTGAGTTGCTTGATCATACTCATCACCTCGACCCAGAAAAGCATAATTTTCAGGCATTGCCAGAAAATATTTAGCATGGATCCCCTCTCTTTACCACATCTCCAACAAACACTCGCAATTTGAGGCAATATACCATGGAGAGTCATTGGAACTCTGTACCACCTCGCTAGAATCTTATAGATGGTTAGACAGATGGGAATATCCACAGGAGTCATTGAAAATGTTTGTTAAAAAGACCTGGGACAAACTCTGGATTGCCAACTATAGCAGAAAGCCCAAGGCAAGAGGCGAAACCCGGGAAGCCCAACAAGCCTCCCTAGACACCACTAAGGTGCTTCCTAACAGAGGGTGTTCGCAGGAGCCATTTGGCAGCCATGAGGAAATCTAAGGCTAGCTCATGGCCGTGCCCTGGGAGTCTTCATGTTCCATCGCCACTTGTGACAATGCCAGTTCACCAACCTAGTCAAATGCACTGCACGGTAGTAGGCATGGATATCTGGAAAACCCACTTCACTACGTACTTTAGACAGAACCAAGCCCTGCAATTTGAGACAAGGTTTCTTATGAGACCATACAGAGGCCCTCAACATGGAACTGATTTGTTTAAAGAAATGAGGAGGAATACAGATAGGTAGGATCTGTAGCAGAAAGAACACTTGAGGTAGCATGGTCATTTTTAATGTGCTGCAACGACCAAACCACGCCAGGGCCAATGTGTGCCAATGCAACAGGTATCCCCTAATACTTTGCAAGAGAGGTTCAAAATTGGCAGAATACAGATATTTCAGGTCTGATGTAATGTTTGTACTCAGCGGATCAAATCCCAGGCCCAAGGAAAGGAAAAAAAGTCCGGAGACGATCAATTGAAGTGGAGTCAGTGAAAATGTTTAAGGTTGAAGACTTTGCAGGGTTGGTCTTAAAATTCGACAAAGAGCTGTACTCTCTGAGAGCTTACAGTAAATTGGGTAGAGTTGTAAGGGGGTCTGTCACAAAAGAGTTCTGAGATTTTATTCTGCTACTTTCAGGTGATTGATCACTTGCAAAAACTTGACTCCTCTAGACTGTACCCATATAACCCCACCTACTCTGTGAGGTGCCAGTCTTTTAGAAAGCAATAAGAAGACACAGAAGGGTGGGAAGTGTGTCCTGTACTGTACTCTAAGATAGAGAATTTACAGGTAAGTCAAAATTCTTAAATTCTTATTATCTTAATTGTACAGTACATGACCAGTGTAAATAAGATGCACACCTTTTTCCCCTATATGGCTGCCGCCATCTATCATACCCAAACTTTAAGTCCCCGTTATCCTTAACTATATTGACGACACAACACCTTGTTGGAGTAAAACTGGCCATAGCAGCCTTTTATTAACCAATATAAATCTATATAAAATATATATATATATCTATATATCTGTAACATTTTAAACGTAACAAAATCAACTGTCAGTTTCTCCTCCTGGTGGTCAATGACGGCACTTCCCAACGTAAATTCTGTTCCACATCTACACTGCGGGCCTTCTATCATAAAAGGCCTACGGCCGTGATAACATCAGCCCAAAGACAACTCGTTACCCGCAGTGTCACCATTACCATCTTCAGCTAATCAGTGTTAACTGTACACACCAATAGGGGCCCATAACCGTTGAGTCCCCCCACACTTCCATCTCCTGGGTTAGTTACCACCATCAAAGACCACCACCACCGCCAACGCTAACAAGGGTGACCCCCCTTACCCTTGGGAACTCCTCCACACACGCAGTGCCCTCTGAATCCCTTCCTCCAAACCCATGGACCAAAGGTCAATACCGACTTCCGACAGGTGCACCCCGTCCCTTCTCAAATATAGCCCCACATCCTTCTCCAACTCCCTGTGGCGAACTACCAAACCTCCATTTCGTATAACAAACTGGCCCACCCTTTTGTTCACTTTAATCCTGGTTTTGTTTAGGCGGTCTACCGACCTTGCCAACCTCCAATTTGTCCTGGCCACAATATCGGACCAAACAATCACCATCTCAGGGAAGGAAGTTCTCAAACGTAAGAAATCAATCTTAACGTCCTTTATGAGCTCCCGGCTGGGACGCCCACCCAGGTCGTTGCCTCCAACATGAAGCACCAACACATCGGGTGGTCTGACCAGGCGTGCAAAATGCTGTACTTCAGGCAACACCCTAGCCCATTGCATCCCTGGCCTGCCCACCCAACGTATACAAGCATCCTCCCTGGGAATCCCCAACTGCCTCCCCTTAGGTCTCATATCTGCCCGTTTTGCCCCCCAAAACACATAGGAGTGGCCCAATATCCATACCAGACCCCTCTTGATTCCACCTAAAAGAAAGGAGAAAACCACAGATAACCAAAGTCAAATAACACACACCATAATCAATCCCCTTTCCCAAAACAAACCCCCGACCTCCCCCAACATCAATGATCCGCACTTCTTCTCAACCACCAAGTGTGGCCGCACATATGTACGAAATCTCCTAGACTCCCAACGGCCAATGCGCTTAACAGCCGCTTCGTCCAACCCACATCGAGCCGCCTCTGTGGCCGCTCCAATGCGGAATGAGTGCGAAGCATACTGCGTACAATCCAGACCCCCCGCTTTCAAGCATTTCTTGAAAACTGCCACAAACTGAAATTTCGTTTAAGGAGACCCGTCATTGTGGATCAACAAAGTCCCCTCCCTCAACGGGCGGAGTCCCAAAAATTCCTGCATCACGCTCACCGGGCAAACCGGAGAATCCGTCATCCGATATAGTTGCACCTTAACCCCTTTCCCAATCTGATCCGTTTTTGACCGTCTCAACCATACCTCCAAGCTAAACCCCGTGACCTTCACATCCTGTACCCCCAAGCCCCCCGAAACCTTCCTAGAAGGGCTAACCAGTTCACTTATCCGAAAGGCACCAAAAAAGGCCAGCGAAAAAGCTGCCCGGAATAGCAACGCCTCGTAAGCCGACGCGCATACTGTGCCCAGATGATCAGATAAAACTCGCAGGTTGCTAAAAGTCAATGGTCTCCTAGTATCCTTACTTTTCTGCGACCGCCGATAGCCTTTCATCGCTTGTCTCACCCAAAAATCTTTTGTAAAATCTGTCCCCCCTTGCAACTTGAACAAGAATGCCAAACCGGCGAGCTTGCGGTCCATCATCGAAACCGACACCCCTTGCTCCAGATTCCTAGAGACAAAATAGACCACTAGCAACCTCACGTCTTCAGCTCCAGGGTCCACTCCCACTTGCTTGACCAGCGCCCACCACTCGGCCCACACTTTTTCATCAGCCCCCCAGGTGGATACACTCACCGAGCCCTTTATCCATCGAGCGAGGGTTCCAAAACGATCGACCACAGCCCTCGGGGACACCGAACCCCTTGTTGGTCTGCCGACGGAGCCAAGTCCCGGAATTTGTCCCACTGGAAACGAGACAAGGTGTCAGCCAACGTGTTATCCACCCCCGGAAGATGTACCGCATACAAAAAGATATTCATCTGTAAGCAGCGCAGCACCAAGTGCCGCAACAGCCGAACTACCGGTGGCGATGAAGCCGAAATGCGGTTAATCACCCGCACTACCCCCAAATTGTCGCAGTTCAATCGGATCTTCAAATCCCTGAACGACTCACCCCAAACTTCAACTGCCAGCACCACCGGAAACAGCTCCAGCAGCACCAGGTTTTTGCAGAATCCCGCTTCCTGTCATTCCCTCGGCCAGGGTTCAGCACTCCAATGCCCCTGGTAAAACGCCCCATAACCCGACGACCCAGCTGCGTCCGTGAACAGCTGCAAATCGCAATTGCTCAGCGGCCCCTCCAACTACAGCGATTTACCATTGTACGTGGACAAAAAGGTGTCCCACACCCTCAGATCGGCCCGATGCTCCCGGGTCATCCGGATAAAATGATGAGGGGACCTGATACCTGCTGTAGCTGCCGACAGAACACCCTGCCCATCGGAATTATGCGACACGCAAAATTAAGCTTGCCCAGCAATGACTGCAGGCCTCTAAGCTGAATCTTACGCAATGCCACGGTCGCCCGAATCTCCCTTCTCAAAGCCACCAACTTATCCTCCGGCAATCGACATTCCATTGCCTCGGAGTCAATGACTATACCCAAGAAGCTAAGCACTGTGGTCGGGTCCTCTGTTTTATCCCGTGCCAACGGGATACCAAAAATACCAGCCATGTGTTGTAATGTGACCAACAGCACAGCACACGTCTTAGATGCTGGGGGGCCAACGCATAGGAAATCATCCAGGTAATGAATTACCGAATTCAAACCTGAAACATCCCGAACCGCCCACTCAACGAATGAGCTAAAAGTTTCAAACAATGCGCATGAAATCGAACAACCCATAGGCAAGCAGAGATCGACATAAAACCTACCCTGCCAGCAACACCCCAACAACCAACAGCTGTCTGGGTGTACCGGGAGGAGGCGAAAGGCCGATTCGATATCCGCTTTTGCCATAAGCGCTCCCTTCCCACAACGGCGTACCCAACCCACCGCTGCATCGAAGGGTGTGTAAGAAACCGTGCATGCATCGGGGTCGATCGCATCATTGACCGATCCGCCCTTGGGGAATGATAAATGATGTATAAGTCGAAACTTATTCGGTTCCTTCTTGGGGACCACCCCTAGCGGAGATACCACCAAATTCGGCATCGGCCGCTCCTGAAATGGCCCGGCCATGCGGCCCAATGCCACTTCCTTCCCCAATTTTTCCTCAACCACACTGGGGTAACTCAGTGCCGAGCGTAAATTCTTTGCAACCGGCGGGATAACCGTCAATGAACTAGGGATACTAGAACACTCCAGGAACCCTTCCCGCAGAAGCCGAGCGGCCGCCCGGTCCGGGTACCTACTTTGGAAAGGCTGCATCCTTTCCACCCACACTGGTGTCTTCCCTTTTGTTACCCACCTCTCCCGGGCGACTTTTCCCTTTTTTAAAGCAAGGGGATCCTGGGTGAGATCCTCCGCAACTTGAGCATTCGTGTTTAAAACGACAGGCGCCCCCCGAATTTACACGTCCCGTCATTGAATTGCCAACAGACGCCCCACTTTTTTGCGGCCGGCTGTCCGGGTGAAGAAGAACCACCGGCCCCCCCTGGAAAAAACTGATTCGGGGCCCGAGCTGAGGACATAAGCTTCATCCAGAGGCTAATGTCCTTATGGTCCCAGCGAAGGGAGGGGCGCACCGCCCTCCGTTGCCGGAACTGCTCGTCATACCTGAGCCATGCTGTACCCCCATAAACTCTGTAGGCCTCCCCAATGGCGTCCAAGTAGCAAAAGAGCGCCGAACAATGTTCAGGGTTCTTTTCACCAATTACACTCGCCAGAATCGCGAACGCTTGCAGCCAATTAGAAAACGTGCGCGTAATCAACCGATACCGCCGTTTTTCTTCATCCTCCTTCTTACTGTCATCAGGCTTAACCCTATCCAGGTTAAACTTTTCCAAAGGGAGAAGGGAAAAAATTTCCACATACTCTCCTTTCACAATTTTCTCCCGCACTTCCGACTTCAAATGTGCCCCAAGTGGCCCTTCGAAGCAGACGTAAACCTCGCATTTTGCGGCATCCGCAATGCGAACCACGTCCGTCCTTTTCTCCCCCTCACCTGCAGCCACCACCTTAGTGGCCGGCGCAGACCCCATCGGGGGCACCGACCCCGAGGGGGCTGGCACACCCGCATCAGCCGTAGGGGGCACCTCCCCAACCACCGGCGATGCTGCACTTGGAGGGACCCACACCGCAGTCTGCGGCGCCTGCCCATCCTTACCCGGTCCAAACTTCTGGACCAATTCTCGCAAACCCCCTAATAAAGCCTGCAACTGTCCGTCCGTGCCCCCAGAAGCAGGTCCTGGGCCCGCTGGCAGTGGACTGGCCGCCAAAACCGCCCCAGATTGCTGCCCACCCAATATGGTCCCAGTCCCCCCCACATCAGCCGCCCCCAACAACCCCTGTAAGGCATTTGTAAGTGTGTGAGAAGCAACAGGACGTGACTTACCGGGCCGACCAGGGGTTGTCCACGCCGCCGCTGCTCCCGAATCCGATGGCGCTGGACGCTCCTGCACTTCTTCCTCCTCAGACCCGCTCAGCTCTCCCTCGGACCGGTCACCGGGCTCTTGCAGGGGCTCCGAGTCATCCATCCCCGGGGAAGAGGGCCTGAATGCTGCCGTCTCCTGACCGCGCTGGCCACGCCTCCCGACGCTGGCTCCTCCCACCTCTGTCACTGTCCTCCTCACAGGCATCCTGGAGACCTGACTGCTGGGCCGCCCACTCCTCCTAGACGGGGTAACGCTCCGGACTTCCGACCCGCTGGCCGGGGATGGGGAAAGCCCGGCGGCCGCTGACGTCATCCTCCCGCGCTGAGACCTCCCCCTGGCTGCGTACACAACACAGGGAGCGTCCGTCCTCTCACGCTGCCCACGTCGAGCGGGCGGGGGGGAAACGCTGGGTCCTGCCGACGCCCCGCCCACTGAGCTCCGCCGATGCCGAGGATTCCACCCGGGAACCACAACGGCAGAAACAGGGTGTCATTTCGCCGGTGGTCCCGACAGGTCCCGCTCCGGGGGGCTCCTAACGTGGCGTGCAGCTCTGGGGGAGGCTTCTGGTGAAAAATGCTCCGGAGGCCGAGACCTCCGGGCGCGTGGAAGATCCTGCCCCCTCACCTCCTCTCCAGCCTGAGGTCCGAGGAGTCTAGCCACTTGGTTGTGCAGCCATCCAGGGCCGTGGGTGGTCGCCGCCGCCCGCAGCTGGGCCAATAAACTGTCCAAATCTGCCATTGCACTATTGCTTGGGGACACAAACTTCCTCTTCACTGTAGTTCTCCCCGCAATGATGCCCGGGACACCCCTTCTGACCCTTAAATAACCTAAACCCCTGCCATTAAAACATTAACTTTTACCCAATCCCTTAAGAATAAATCTAAAACAACTTTTATTTTAACCCCTGCTGTACCCTTATCCTCCTGTCATGCCGGCCTTCTGCTAGTTTCATTCTATTCCACCTGCTCCAGGCCTCCCTGGACTGGTATTCATGGCCCATGGGACATACCCAAGCTATAAAATGGATGCATGGGCAATAACACAGCACCTACAACTGCCAACAGGACCACAAGAAAAACAAGGGTTTACAAAACCATAAACAAATGCTTAGATAACAGCGTGAACCATCTTGTGGTCAAAGCTTGCAACAGCTGAGGCCTGAATGTACACCAGGTACAACTTGGAGAATTTGTGATGGGCGGCAGTCATCTAAGGCCCCTTTCTCACTGGAGCGGTGGGTGCGTCGGTGGTAAAGCGCGTCCATTTCGTGGGGCTATTTAGCTGCTAGCGGGGCGCTTTTACCCCCCGCTAACGGCCAAGAAAGGGTTAAAACCACCGCCTAGCGCTGCTGCAGCAGCGCTATGCCAGTGGTATGGCAGCGCTGCCCATTCATTTCAATGGGCAGGAGCGCTCCAAAGATGCTGCTTGCAGGAGTTATTTTAACGTCCTGCAAGCGCACCGCTCCAGTGTGAAAGCACTCGGGCTTTCACACTGGAGAGATAGGAGCGGGGCTTTACGGGCGCTGTGCAGGTGCTATTTTTAGCACTGTGGCGCCTGTAAAGGGCCTCAGTGTGAAAGGGGTCTAAATCTGAGATAGGAACGCTTGATGCTGAAAACCTCAAGAGAAAAACAGCTTTGGTGAAACTGGCTTTGATGGGGAAGGGAGGAATCTCTTTCTTAAAGGGGTACTCCCTGCAAGTGAGTCACCTGATCCCCCAGGCATTGGTGGAACAGGAGGCCCTCAGGCAGAACAAATAGGGAGCAAAGCCAGCCATAGATGGGTCAGTTTTTTTTCATTCAGCCATTGGTTTAAACGCAAAAAAAAACACTGACCCAATCCCCCCCATCCACAGATTAGATGTGGATGCGGGAATCCTCACCACTGTGTCATTGCATTCTGACAGCGGCACTCCTCCGCCATCAGATTACACCGATCAGCGCTGCAGGCCTTTGGCTGCAAGCACTGAATGAATCGAAATATTCCAGCAGGACTGTACATGGGAAAATGATAAATATAGTGACTTCTCATTATTATTATTATTAATATTATACAGGATTTATATAGCGCCAACAGTTTGCATAGCCCTTTACAATATAAAAAAGGAAAGTACGATTACAATACAGTTCAATACAGAAGGAATAGGAGAGCCCCCCCTCATGGAGCTTACAATCTAAATCTTCTCATGAACAGGAACACCCATAGATGGATCGAAATTTAGCTGGCTCCAGTTGAACCGGCCGAATTTTGATCCATGTATGGCCAGCTTTAATCTTTTGAATAGGGGTTGTAGCTTTCATTTAGACCATGACAATCCTGACCACATCGACCACATAGGAAATTTAATGCAAGTTCCTTGTCATGTATTGGTGGCAGAACAGAGGGAAGAGAGGACAATGTATTCATTTAGGTGAAAGAAGGAGACCACTTCAGGCAAAAACAAAGGTTTTGATCTATACAAAAAAATAGGATTTTTAAAACAGCTTACCTTTAAAATCCTTTTCTTGGAGTACATCATAGGACACAGAGCCTTAAGTATTTATTTAGTGGGTTATAGCTACCTTTAGGTGTTGACACTGGCACACCCAATACAGGAAGTTGACTCCCCTATATAACCCCTCCTCCTTCCAGGAGTCCTCATTTTTTGTAGCCAAGCAATATACTTACACCCCATAAAAAGAGGGGTGAGACCTCTGTGTCCTATTATGTACTCCAAGAAAAGGATTTTACAGGTAAGCTGTTTTAAAAATCCTATTTTCTTTATCGTACATCATAGGACACAGAGCCTTAAAGCGGTTGTATGCCTATATTTTAAACTTTTACCTACAGGTAAGCCTATAATAAGGCTTACCTGTAGGTAAAAAAAATATCTCCTAAACCTGTACGGTTTAGGAGATATTCCCCTTGCAATGAGCCGCTGACTGCAGCGGTGCATGCGCACAGGGGATTCTCGGCTATAAGCCCGGGAAACTCCGGACCTTGCCGAAAAGAAGTCTCCTGCGCACATGCGCGGGAGTGACGACATCGCGGCTCTGGCCAATCACAGCGCTGGAGCCGCGATACCCAGGAGACACGACAAGGGGAAATGTCAGCTCCCTCAGCGTGGACCTCATTCTAAGGTAAGTATCTCATAATGAGCTAGTATGTGGTGCATACTAGCTCATTATGCCTTTTCCCTTACAGGTGTAGGGAAAGAAAAAAAAAGTCAGCGGGTTTACTACAGCTTTAAGTATTTACTTAGTGGGACGTCCCATAGCAATGCTACTTGAGGGGAGGGAGACACAACCAATAGGGCAACCCCAGACCTTGAGGACTTATACTGCTGCCTGCAGCACACTGCGTCGAAGGCGATATCCTCATTCCTTCTTACATCCACTTGGTAAAATTTTGTGAATGCATGGACCAAAGACCAAGTTGCGGCCTTGCAGATCTGAGCAAAGGAGGCCTGGTGACGCATTGCCCAAGAAGCACTAACCTCTCTGGTAAGGTGCGCCCTAACTTGATAAGGGGGAATCTTACCCCTTAAATCATAAGTTTGAATTATAACTTGCTGAATCCACTTAGCAGCAGTGGATTTCGATGCTGCCTGTCCTTTTTTTAAGACCCTCTGGCAGAATAAATAAGACATCAGTCTTACGAATCTGAGCAGTTTTCTTTAAATATATTTTCACTGCTGTCACTACATCAAGACAATGTAGTGACTTTTCTTCCCTGGAACATGGTTTTGGGAAAAACGATGGCAGGACAATATCTTTATTCAGATGAAAGCCTGAAACCACTTTTGGCAAAAAGCCTGGACGAGGGCGTAACCCCACTCTGTCCTCATGAATAAATTAAATATGGCTCTTTACAAGAAAGAGCAGCTAATTCTGAAACCCTCCTTGCTGAGGATATAGCAACCAAAAATATCATCTTCCTAGTCAGAAGGAATAAGGGAACATGCTGTAATGGTTCAAATGGCGTTTTTTGTAACACTGATAAAACTAAATTCAAGTCCCAAGGGGTTAAAGGTGATTTAACTGGCAGATTAATCCGCATCACCCCTTGCATAAAACCCCGGACTAAAGAATGCGTAGCAAGCGGTCTTTGAAATAAAACCGATAAGGCTGAGACTTGGCCCTTAATAGTATTTAGGCCTAACTTCATCTCTACACCCAATTGTAGAAAGGCAAGGATTCTGCCTATAATATATCTCCGAGGGTGCCAACCCTTGGATTCACACCAGGAAACGTAAGCTTTCCAAACTCTATAATATACATCTGGAAACTGGTTTCCTTTTGCATTGATTAAAGTTGGGATAACCGACCTGGAAAGCCCACGCTTCTTCAGAATGTGGGTTTCAATAGCCAAGCCGTTAAATTTAGCGTTCGTAAAGTAGGATGGAATATCAGCCCCTGCGATAGCAGGTCTAGCCTTAGTGGGAGAGGCCAAGGACCCTCCACTGCCATCTATACGATCTCTGCGTACCATGACCTTCTGGGCCATGGTGGTGCTACCAGAATTACCGACTTTCTTTTCAGCTTGATCCTGCAAAGAAGTCGAGGCAGCAACTGAATCGGGGGAAAAGCATAGATCAGTGAAAACTGATCGACTTTCCACAACGAATGCAGCAACCATTAGGGCTGGTAATCTGTGGTGTTCCTAAAAAGGGGAGCAAACAAAATGAGAGACCTTCGGTTTCTTTGGACGGAGAGTTCCGGTGTCCTTCCCCTGTGATGAGACTGATGGTGGTGTCCCTGCTGAGTGGATTCTAATATAAGCTGGGTTAAAGCTTACCTCTGGTAAGCGTGCATCGTTATAGGTGGTGGATTTTTTCACTGGGTGCTTGCTGATTAATTTTTCAATCACCATTTGCGGATTTATTCACTTTAACCACTTGAGCCCCGGACCATTATGCTGCCTAAGGACCAGAGGTCTTTTTCCAATTTGGCACTGCGTCGCTTTAACTGCTAATTGCGCAGTCATGCAATGCTGTACCCAAACGAAATTTGCGTCCTTTTCTTCCCACAAATAGAGCTTTCTTTTGATGGTATTTGATCACCTCTGCGGTTTTTATTTTTTGCGCTATAAATGGAAAAAGACCGAAAATTTTGAAAACAAATGATATTTTCTACTTTTTGTTATAAAAAAAAATCCAATAAACTCAATTTTAGTCATACATTTAGGCCAAAATGTATTCGGCCACATGTTTTTGGTAAAAAAAATGTCAATAAGCGTATATTTATTGGTTTGCGCAAAAGTTATAGCGTCTACAAACTAGGGTACATTTTCTGTAATTTACACAGCTTTTAGTTTATGACTGCCTATGTCATTTCTTGAGGTGCTAAAATGGCAGGGCAGTACAAAACCCCCCCAAATGACCCCATTGTGGAAAGTAGACACCCCAAGGAAATTGCTGAGAGGCATGTTGAACCCATTGAATATTTATTTTTTTTGTCCCAAGTGATTGAATAATGACAAAAAAAAAAAAAAAAATATTTACAAAAAGTTGTCACTAAATGATATATTGCTCACACAGGCCATGGGCCTATGTGGAATTGCACCCCAAAATACATTCTGCTGCTTCTCCTGAATATGGGGATACCACATGTGTGGGACTTTTTGGGAGCCTAGCCGCGTACGGGGCCCCGAAATCCAATCACCGCCTTCAGGATTTCTAAGGGCGTAAATTTATGATTTCACTCTTTACTGCCTATCACAGTTTCGGAGGCCATGGAATGCCCAGGTGGCACAAAACCCCCCCAAATGACCCCATTTTGTAAAGTAGACACCCCAAGCTATTTCCAGAGAGGCATATTGAGTCCATGGAATATTTTATATTTTGACACAAGTTGCGGGAAAGTGACACATTTTTTTTTTTTTTTGCACAAAGTTGTCACTAAATGATATATTGCTCACACAGGCCATGGGCATATGTGGAATTGCACCCCAAAATACATTTAGCTACTTCTCCTGAGTACGGGGATACCACATGTGTGGGGCTTTTTGGGAGCCTAGCCGTGTACGGGACCCCGAAAACCAATCACCGCCTTCAGGATTTCTAAGGGTGAAAATTTTTGATTTCACTCTTCACTGCCTATCACAGTTTCGGAGGCCATGGAATGCCCAGGTGGCACAAACCCCCCCCAAATGACCCCATTTTGGAAAGTAGACACCCCAAGCTATTTGCTGAGAGGCATGGTGAGTATTTTGCAGCTCTCATTTGTTTTTGAAAATGAAGAAAGACAAGAAAAAACTTTTTTTTTTTTTCTTTTTTCAATTTTCAAAACTTTGTGACAAAAAGTGAGGTCTGCAAAATACTCACTATATCTCTCATCAAATAGCTTGGGGTGTCTACTTTCCAAAATGGGGTCATTTGGGGGGGGGTTTGTGCCACCTGGGCATTCCATGGTCTCCGAAACTGTGATAAGCAGTCAAGAGAGAAATCAAAAATTCACGCCCTTAGAAAGCCTGAAGGCGGTGCTTGGTTTTCGGGGTTCCGTATGCGGCTAGGCTCCCAAAAAGTCTCACACATGTGGTATCCCCGTACTCAGGAGAAGCAGCAGAATGTATTTTGGGGTATAATTTCACATATTCCCATAGCATGTTTGAGCAATATATCATTTAGTGACAATTTTGTGCAAAAAAAAAAAAAAAATTGTCTCTTTCCCGCAACTTGTGTCGCAATATAAAATATTCCATGGACTCGACATGCCTCTCAGCAAATAGCTTGGGGTGTCTACTTTCCAAAATGGGGTCATTTGGGGGGGTTTTGAACTGTCCTGGCATTTTATGCACAACATTTAGAAGCTTATGTCACACATCACCCACTCTTCTAACCACTTGAAGACAAAGCCCTTTCTGACACTTATTGTTTACATGAAAAAGTTTTTTTTTTTTGCAAGAAAATTACTTTGAACCCCCAAACATTATATATTTTTTTAAAGCAAATGCCCTACAGATTAAAATGGTGGGTGTTTCATTTTTTTTTTTCACACAGTATTTGCGCAGCGATTTTTCAAACGCATTTTTTGGGGAAAAAACACACTTTTTTAAATTTTAATGCACTAAAACACACTATATTGCCCAAATGTTTGATGAAATAAAAAAGATGATCTTAGGCCGAGTACATGGATACCAAACATGACATGCTTTACAATTGCGCACAAACGTGCAGTGGCAACAAAATAAATACATTTTTAAAAGCCTTTAAAAGCCTTTACAGGTTACCACTTTAGATTTACAGAGGAGGTCTACTGCAAAAATTACTGCCCTCGATCTAACCTTCGCGGTGATACCTCACATGCATGGTGCAATTGCTGTTTACATTTGACGCCAGACCGCCGCTTGCGTTCGCCTTAGTGCGAGAGCAGGGGGCGACAGGGGTGCTTTTTTTTTTTTTTTTTTTTTTTTTTCTTTATTATTTTTTTGCTTTTTTATCTTATTTTTAAACTGTTCCTTTCATTTTTATTTTTTTTTAATCATTTTTATTGTTATCTCGGGGAATGTAAATATCCCCTATGATAGCAATAGGTAGTGACAGGTACTCTTTTTTGAAAAAATTGGGGTCTATTAGACCCTAGATCTCTCCTCTGCCCTCAAAGCATCTGACCACACCAAGATCGGTGTGATAAAATGCTTCCCCAATTTCCCAATGGCGCTATTTACATCCAGCGAAATCTAAGTCATAAAATGCTCGTAGCTTCCGGTTTCTTAGGCCATAGAGATGTTTGGAGCCACTCTGGTCTCTGATCAGCTCTATGGTCAGCTGGCTGAATCACCGGCTGCATTCTCAGGTTCCCTGTTGAGACAGGAGAGCCAGAGAAAAACACGGAAGACGGTGGGGGGGGGGCATTCCCTCCCACGGCTTGTAAAAGCAGTCTAGAGGCTAATTAGCCGCTAGGATTGCTTTTACATGAAAGCCGACCGCTGGCTGAAAAGAATGATACCAAGATGATACCTAAACCTGCAGGCATCATTCTGGTATAACCACTCAAAGTTGTGAATGGCGTACCTGAAGACAAAAAAATGGTTAACAATAAAGCACAGTAAACGGTAAAGTATAAAAAATTGCATACCTGAAAAGCAAACATGATAAAGCATAATAACAATAAAACATTGCAGAATAGAATACAGTAAAAAAGAGCAGAACAATAGAGAGAATAGAGAGAGAGAGAACAATAAAACGACAACTATTTTTTTTTATTTTATATATATATATTTTTTTTTTTTTTTTTTACACTTTTTTTGTAACTAACTTTTATAACTGTAACCGGTTCCAGGTTCGGGTCTCTCAAAATGCGATGGCATCTTGGGAGACCCTGTGAAAGTGTGCCTAGTCTGTGCAATGCTGTACCCTACGCTAATACTCAACTAGTGTATGGTAGCGTTCAAAACATTCACCAATGCAAAGACCAGGATTGTCAGGACAGGAGGGACAATAATAGCGGGTGTCACGCCTATATCCGCGCTAACTGCAGACACAATATCTTTTTTGGGGGCGTTCGCTGGGTAGGGGTACTCGGGAGGACATAAAGAAAATGCCTCTCATGCAGCCGACTGCATTTGGTTGGGGATGTGAATGGGGGAAGTACGGGCGCTGCAGAAGCGGTGGGTTCCCAATTAGGATTGGCGAATGCAGTAGGAAGGGCACTATGGGCACGACGGGCCTGTGTTTGTCTTTTTGGTGGCAGCGGGACACTACTTGTGCTTGCCACCTCACCAGCTTGAACTGCACTTATGGGACTCGCCACGTCACCAAGTGTTACTGCAGTGCTGGTTTGACTACGACCGGGGTGTACTAGGCCGCTGGCGCTTGCCAGTTCACCAAAACGCTACCAAAAAATCTGTTAGCGATCGCAGGGATCAGGCCTGACTCTGCGAACGCTGCAGTTATGCGTTTTAGTCTTTTGTAAGTGACAGTGATCGATCGATACTGCACTTGGGTGGGCTGGGCTGGGCCGGGCGGAGGGGCAAAACGCAGGTGCTAGCAGGTATCTGGGCTGATTCCGCTAACACTGCGTTTTTGGGAACCCTAAACTGCTGGGGACGCTAGTATAGATCTGATCGGATCAGATATTGATCCGTTCAGATACTATACCACTAAGGGAGGCGTATGCTGCGTGCGTGGGTGTTAGCGGTACTGGCGCTAATCTGACCCTGCCTGGGGCTGGTGCTTGCCAGTTCACCAAAATACTACCAAAAAAACTGTTAGCGATCGCAGGGATCAGGCCTGACTCTGCGAACGCTGCAGTTATGCGTTTAGTCTTTTGTAAGTGACAGTGATCGATCGATACTGCACTTGGGTGGGCTGGGCTGGGCGGAGGGGCAAAACGCAGGTGCTAGCAGGTATCTGGGCTGATCCCGCTAACACTGCGTTTTTGGGAACCCTAAACTGCTGGGGACGCTAGTATAGATCTGATCGGATCAGATATTGATGCGTTCATATACTATACCACTAAGGGAGGTGTATGCTGCGTGCGTGGGTGTTAGCGGTACTGGCGCTAATCTGACGCTGCCTGGGGCGACGCATATCACCGCCGGGCGATCAGGGGGCTAAACCTTTATTCGGTAATAAACGGCGGGTGCCCTGACACTATAAAAAATAAACGAACTAACCAGCGTCAACCGTAACGGTTATACGGTGATCAGTGGTGAAAGGGTTAACTAGGGGGCAATCAAGGGGTTAAAACATTTATTCGGTAGTATATGGGGGTCCCTGACGCTATAAAACGCTGACGGCGAACCTAAATATTTATGTCCCTAACTAGCGTCACCAGCGACACTAATACAGCGATCAGAAAAATGATCACTTAGTGACACTGGTGACAGGGGGTGATCAAGGGGTTAAAACTTTATTAGGGGGGGTTAGGGGGGTACCCTAGACCTAAAGGGGGGTAATACTCACTGTCCCAACACTAACTGTCACAAACTGACACCAATGCAGTAATCAGAAAAAAAATAAATAAATAAATAAAAATAAAACTGCTGGTGTCAGTTTGTGACAGGGGGGGGGTGATTGGGGGGGGATCGGGGGGCGATCGGGGGGGGGATCGGGGTGTTTTGTGTGCCTGGCATGTTCTACTGTGTGTGTGTGTGTTGGTGCACTCACATTGATGTCTTCTCTCCTCGGGCCGGAACGGAAATTACCGAGCCGAGGAGAGATGACATCATTTCCTTTGCTGCTGTTTAGCATACAGCAGCAAAGGAATGATTCGATTGGCCGGCGGCGATCGCGAGGGGGGGCCACGAACGGATGGTCTCCCCCTCACCACCGATCGCCGGGGCACAAAGGACGACCGCCTCGGGCACCGGGGGGGGTCCGATCGGACCCCCCACCCGCGGAAGGCAAATCACGTACACTGTACGTGATTTTGCCTGTCCGTGCCACTTTGCCGACGTACATCGGCGTGAGGCGGTCGTCAAGTGGTTAAGGACTTTTTTATTGGAGTCACCATTATTCACCTATTCATTTGCCATTTGTAATTTTTTAAGGACTTTTATATTGGAGTCACCATTATTCACTTATTTATTTACTGTTCATTTTTAATTTTTTATTTTAAGTCACGTATGATTTTCAAGTATCACTATCTGGGTTGGAATATATATTGTGTTTTTTCAATTTGTTACACTTTGTGAGATTATTTCAACCACTTTCCCTATTGTGGTTTCCCCACAATCCATAATTTATTTGTTAGCGCGGTTCTGTTTATTTTTCTAATAGATCAGTGAAAACTGATCCCACAGAGTTACCAGCGCATCTATTCCGTATGCGAGTGGATCCCTTGTTCTGGACACAAAGTTGACTAACTTCATGTTGAATCTGGACGCTAGAAGATCTATATCCGGAGTCCCCCATCTTTGGCAAACAGCCGAAACACTTCGGGGTGAAGAGACCATTCCCCTGGGAATAAATGCTGGCGACTTAGATAGTCCGCCTGCCAATTTTCTACTCCCGGAATGAAAACTGCTGATAGGGATGGGACATTCCTTTCTGCCCAAGTTAGGATATGGTTCACCTCTCTCTGAGCTGAGAGACTCTTGGTGCCCCCTTGGTGATTGATATAAGCCACAGCCGTGGCATTGTCGGATTGAATCCAGACTGGACAATTCTTTAACCTGGAGGTCCAGGTTTTCAGAGCCAGATACACTGCAATCTCTAGGATGTTGATGGGTAGGGCTCTTTCGAGTTTTGACCACAGTCCCTGGACAGTTGTCTCCTCTAGTACCGCTCCCCAGTGTGAGAGGCTGGCATCGGTCGTTACTACTTTCCAAATTATTGGTCTGAAGGATTTCCCCTTCAGCAAATTCTGGCTTCATAACCACCAACTGAGGCTTTGAGACACTCTTGGGGACAGCCGCATTGGCAAGTCCAAAGCTTGGATCGTCTTGTTCCAAGCAGAGAGGATTCTGTTTTGCAACAGTCTTGAATGGAACTGGGCATAGGGGACTGCTTCGAATGAAGCTACCATCTTTCCTAACAACCTCATGCAATAGCGAATTGAAGGATTTGCTTTTGACCTGACTATCCGTACCAGCTCTTGTATGGGGCTGATCTTTTCTGGAGGCAAGAACACCCTTTTCTGGGCTGTATCTATGATCAGGCGTAAGTAATCCATCCTTCTTACTGTTTTTAAGGAAAACTTCTCTAGGTTGAGGATCCAACCGAGACTTTCTAGGTAACTGGTTGTAATGTGTCCACTTTGCCTTAAGCGAGTCACTGACTGGTCTATTAATAGATCGTCTAGGTAAGCCAACACTGTTATGCCCTGTGCTCTCAAACTGGCTAGAGGTGGGGTCAGTATTTTTGTGATATCCCGTGGTGCTGTTGCTAGCCTGAAGGGTAAGGCCATTTAGATTTTTTAGATCCAGAATGGGTCTGACATTTCCATTCGGTTTTGGTACCGTAAACAGGTTTGAATAGAAACCTAAACCTTGTTCTTCTGTGGGGATCTGTATGATTACCCCTTGAGTCAATAATCGGTCTAATGCTTGAAACAGGGATTGTCTTTTCCCTGGATCCTTGGGAACATTTGATCTCAGAAAGTGAGATGGTGGAAACTCCTGAAACTCTAGTTTGTATCCTAGAGTCACTGTTGAGAGAGCCCATCTGTCCTGAGTTTCCCTCTGCCAGACTTCTGCGAAATGCAGAAGTCTTCCCCCCACCTTGGTGAGGGGAGATGCCTCTTCATGAAGAGGTCTTAGTATTCTGCTTTGTAGTCTTGCGGCTCCAGGTCTTCCTTTGAGCCTGGGCCTGACCCTGCGATTTTCCTCTGAAATATGATGGTGGAAGCCGTCGCCACTGCCTAGAGGCGGATGCGCTTGGCGCAGGAAAGAAAGTCCATTTAAATGAAGGACATTTATACTTTCTTTTGACTGGCAAAAGAGTACTATTTCCACTGGATGTATTTATCTAAATCATCGCCAAATAGTCGCTCCCCATGAAATGGGAAACTAGACAGTAGGTTTTTGCAGGGTGCTTCGGCAGACCAACCCTTTAGCCAAAGGGTCCTACGCATGTGTACTAGCACAAGTGCAATGCAAGACGCCTGGTGTATAGAATCCTTTATAGCATCTATGGCAAAACATAATTCTTTTAGTAAATCGGCCAACTCACTGGCCTGTTGTGCAAGGAGCTCATTAAGGGCCTCTGTGAACTGGTCTTTTAAGGACTGACAGATGCCTATAGCTGCAATTGCAGGCTGAGCGACAGTACCTGCTAAAGAAAAAAAAGGATTTTAACAGGAATTCCAACTTTTTATCTGTTGGATCCTTTAGCATTTGTGCATTGTCCACTGGACAAGTTAAACTTTTATTCACACTGGAAATCGCAGCATCTACTGCTGGAACTTTCCATTTTTTGGTGATTTTTCTTTTCCCAAGGATAGAGAACTGAGAATCTCTTTAAGGGAGAAAATGCTTATCCGGATGATCCCATTCGGTATAAATAAGCTTATCTAGTAATGTGTGGACTGGAAACGCATGCACTGGTTGTGAAGGTTTCAAAGAACCCAAAGAAGAAACCAGACTTTCAGCTGACTTGTTAGGGGTAGCATGAAAGTGGAGCGACCCATGTCCGTAAGAATTTGTACCTCAGATTGTGAAGCTGAAACTTCAACTGTTGTTTCCTCCGCAGAGGAGTAATCGGTTTGTTTTTCCCGATCGTTTAAGGGTAATACCTCATCCTGTCCCCACTGTTCCCCTGTAAGGGGTTTGGAGTGGGAGAGAGGGATCTAGCACACTTCTTATCCCCTTTAATGGAGAATGCGATTAAAGCCACTAATCTTCCTTCTAAGCCCTGCAGGGCAGAGGAAAAGGCATCTTCAGTCACGTATACAGGGGCTGAAGTGTGAGAAGCAGTTGCACCACCAATTGCTTCCAATGACTCACCCTGGCTTGCCATGTCAGGTATCTCCGGAGAGGATGACAATGTGGAGGCATGTCTGGAGTTGCCAGAGCCTAGGGGTGGCTTTGGTGCCTCAGTAGTAAGCCTTGAAGCCATAGTGCAAAGCACAAAAAGCAAAGGTACTCTAAGAACTGTTCTATTTATTTGAACAATAGTAGGAAAAACAGTGTTGGTATAGAATGATCTAATGCTAAACAATACGTTTTTTCCTGTACTGCAAATGCCTGTGTATACCCCTCACGTGCACCAGTGCCTCTGTGTCCTGTGGCAGCCTTGCTTCAGCTGCTTTGATAGACACGGTCTTTTCCCAGAGTATCAGCTTTACGCTTTTTCAGGTGTGAGCCTGATTGTCTATGCGCCACACCCTTTCCTGTGCTTTAGCAAGAGTAACCTCAGAGGGGAGGCGGGGGAGGGGGGAAGGGGATTTACACAGCCTTTTTATCAGCTTTTCAGATTTATGCTTGTTTAAACATAACATGTATCCCTATCCACTGAGTTTCCCCATTTAGAGGGAGAGGAGAACCCACCCCCTCCAGTTGCTGAGACACACGCTGTATTAGCACAGATGTAAACAGGGTCTATACACTATTACTCCCTCTAGAGGAGTTTTTAAGGCATTTTACAATATAATTGAAAGAAAAGTCATAGGTGGACTTTGCCGTTCCTATGCTTTCCTCTTAACTTTTCCTCGCTGCAGGATACTGCTGTAAACAGACAGATCCAAACTTCACCAATCACGGCGGGCAGCGTGTTTAAACCTTCAAAGACTGGGGCACTTTTAATAGGGGTTCCACTCCTTTGGACCATGTATAGCACCCCTCAGGACAGCTTTAGGTAATGTAGCAAGACCACAAAGAGTCCTGGTTCCTAGGGTCCAGCCCTCAAAGAGGAGCATTACAGGCAAAACCTTGTTCTTCTATGCGAGGCCCGGTTACCATCCTGGTGCCGCAGTGGCGGGATGAATCCGGTTGTGGAGGCTTTTTAAATCCAGCATGGATCCCTCCTGGAGCTCCGCAGAGCATATCTTCACTTGTGCCAACACCTTTAGACACTGGCGAAAAAACTGAGGATTCCTGGAAGGAGGAGAGGGTTATATAGGGGAGTCAACTTCCTGTATTGGGTGTGCCAGTGTCAACACCTGAAGGTAGCTATAACCCACTAAGTAAATACTTAAGGCTCTGTGTCCTATGATGTACGATAAAGAAATGTATCCTTTGTGCAAAACAAGAAAAGGCTCTTGATGGCAACAATAAATGCAACCTTAAAGCCCAAGTGCAGCCAAAATAAAAAATGGAAAAATCAGCTAATCAATTAATGGAGGGGAAGGGCCTATCAATCATCCTCATGTCCTCTATTAAGAGATTGCTTCCCATTCATAGAAGCTGTAGTAACGGCTTTTATAAATGAAGAAGCTGAGTGGGATGGGTGGGCATAGTCGGGCTTTCTTAAAGAGGAAGTAAATTTCCTCTGCAGACATTTACCTATAGGTAAGCCTATGATAAGGCTTATCTATAGGTAGTGTAAACATCTCCTAAACGTGCACTGTTTAGGAGATATTTACATTACATGCAGTGACATCACTGGCGCATGTGCCGTTCCTTCCGAGCCCTGTGCCGTAAATGGCACCCATCATCGCAGCTTGTGTGACATCATCACGAATCTGGCCACTCACAGCACCTGTCAGCGATCCAGATCTGCTCCGACTTCAGGTCTTCCATCCCCTCTCTTCCTCTTTTTTTACAGGGACTTAAGCAGCAGCAGCGGAGTCATTGGCACCTGCTGCTGCTGATCAAATGCTGTGAGAATGGAGCAGGGCCAAACCGCACTGTATGTGTCAATGGACACACACAGTGTAGAGTGGGAGCAAGCCTGCAGGTATCCCCATAGCAATTGGTTTGCTTTGGGGGCACACAGTGAAGAGGAGGAGCCTCGAGCGCCGGCAGGGGACTCCAGAAGAGGAGGCTCAGAGCTGCTCTGTACAATTGCACAGAGCAGGCAAGTATAAAATGTTTATTATTTTATTTTAAAAAATAAGCCCTACAATCACTTTAACCCCTGCTGCACCAGAAGATTTCAGTGGTGGTGGTGGTGGGCATGGACAAAGGAGAATTTTAAAAAGAAAAGGCATTAGAATAAGAGCCACATCCTACTGACTGTAAGTTAAATCCCTTGTGCTGATTTTTCTGTTTTTTATTTTGGCTGCACTTAGGCTTTAAAGTTGAGGTCTTCTAATGGAATGTCTCTAATCAGTTCTGGGGGGGGGGTCTCTAAAGTACAGACAGCACCAGTTTGGGAATAAAGCTGACATGGAAGTTGAATTGGGGAAATGATATGGGCAAATCACTGTAGAAAAGTCCTGAAAAGGGATTTCTGGAAGCGGATGGACAAGGCCGACATCTGTTCCTTTGAGAGTATTCAGGACCAGGCGCTAATCAAGACCAGACGGAAGAAAGGCCAAAATATTAATAATAGAATATTCCCTAGGATTAAGCCTTCTGTCCTCGCACTATGCAAAGAAGCCATGGGCAATGGTAAATCATGCAGGAGTTAGATTCCTTTGCTCTAAGTAAGGTGGGAATAACTGATTTAGAGATATTTCTATTCGTTAGTTTTAACAGTCATGCCTTTAAAACCAGTGTTTGAGAAGCAGAATTGAACAGGAGGTCTTGAGTCAGTAAGTCTGGTCTGTTTGCGAGAGGCTAAGGTTCAACCACCTGAAGTAAGTATGTTTGTGTACCACGTTCTTCTGGGCCAATTTGATGCAATGAGAACAACAAGGACCCTTTTCTCCTCTATCTTGCACAGCAGTCAAAGAAGGTAAGGCATAAACCAGTTGGAATTGAGTCCAAGGATTCACCTACTGTTCAGGCTAGGTGATCCTTGGTCTTGGCTAGGAATTTGTTATGCTTATTTTTGAACCTGGATGGCAGGATGTCCACATCTAGTTGTCTCCACCTGTGGCAGAGATTTTGAAAGATCTCTGGGTGCAGAGACCATTCCCCAGGGTCTATACATTGGTGGCTTTAAAAATGTGGAGTGTCCAGAGTGGACGATTGTCCTCTCCCCAAATGTGAACTGCTAAGAGAGCTGGAATGTAAGCTTCTGCCCATACGTTTAATACAAATTTCTTTCAGGGTTGTTAGGCTTCTGGTGCCTCATAGATGGCTTATGTAGGCCACTTCTCTGGCATTGCCTGATCGCACTCTGGGTGACCTTGTGGAAGGGGGGTCCAATGTTGTTGAGACAGTCTGATGGCTCTCAGTACCAGAATGTTGATGGGTAGTTGTGACTCCTGTGGTGATCATGTCCCTGAACATTCAGGTAGTTGTAAACTCTGCCCAGCCTGTTTAAAGTCTTGTGAAGGACAGACTTTCTCATTTCCAGGAAAGCATTGGAGATCCACCATGCCAGGGAGATCCTCGCTTGATTGGACAGAAGCTTTGGGAGATGCAGGGATTGGATCTGCATGTTTCATGTCCTTAGGATGTTGGATTGATGGTCTGGAATGAACATGTGCAAAGGGAACTGCCTCAAAAAAGGTCACCATAAGGTCAAGAAACCTCACGCAGAAGCAAAGTGAGGGGTAATGGTGTGACCTGAAAATCTGAAAGCAGAACTTTAGGAAGGCAATCTTCTCCTAAGGGAACAAGATTCTGGCTTGGGCTGCACCCAAGAGTAGGCTCAATATCTCCAGATCATGTGGGGACTGGAGAGCAGACTTTAGAGAGTTGATTATCTAGCCAAGCATCCTTTGGACGTTGGAAGACGAGTCCTTCGGTAGGACTTCATCCAGGTAACCTATGACATTAATGCTCTGGGTTCATAGAAGAGCCAGAAGTGGGGCAAGCATTTTTGTGAATAATTGGGGAGCAGAGGAAAACCCAAATGGCAGTGCTACAAACTGGTGCTAGTCTCCCACGGCAAAATGCAAGAAGCGTTGGTGTGATGGGAAATTAGGAATATGGAGATCAGCATCTTGTATGTCTACTAATGGAGGCAGTGACAGATCTTGCAGATTCCAACTGGAATTTTGGAACACAAAAAAACTGCTTATTGATTTTATGTCCAGCATTAGGTGGATGCCGCCATTTTGGTTTTGGGACTGTGAAAAGGTATGAATAGAAACCTGCAAACCATTCTCCTGAGGGAAAAGGTACAACCACTCCTGTTGTACCCCTTTGAAATTACAGATTGGATCCAGAGGTCTAGGACTTCTAAGATCTATACAGGCACAAATACCAACAGACGTCTCCCCACTCTAAGGAGTGGGGGTGCCCCCATATTGTGAAGAGAGCTTCTGGGAAGGCTTGGAGGACCAGGGCTTAAGCCTTGGTTTTGAGGATGATTCCTTGAGGGAGAATGGAAAGATCCCTTTCTTTGAGTAGAGGTAAGAGATGTCCACCATCAAAGGGCATGTGTAGAAGACAATTCTTACAAACATGTTTCAGTAGACCAAGTGTTTAGCCACAAAATCTTGCGCATGTCCACAGAGAGCAGCAAAACAAAACAATAAAGCTGAAGGCATCAGTTGTAATTGTTTTAGTAGAGCAGGTTCTTCAAAGGCAGGTTTCTCGTCTCTGTGTATACATTTTAACCACCCACCCCCATGTTGAGGGCATGCGGTTTGGTATGGTTCGGGGGGGCGCTCGCTCGTCCCCACCCCCTTTCCTGGCCTGCAGGGCTGCTTGCTCAGATAAGGGTCTGGTATGGATTTTGGGGAGACCCCACGCCATTGGGGGTTCCCCTTAAAATCCATGCCAGACCAAAGGGCCTGGTATGGTCTTGGAGGGGGAACCTATGCCGCCATTTTTTTTCATTTTTGCGTGGGGTTCCCCTTCAAGATCATCAGAGCACAAGTCGCATGCCAAAGTCGGATCAGTTAAGACGGCGATCTGACTTTGATCGGACTTCAGTGGTATTCAATGGGCTGAAGTAGGCTCAAAGTCAGACCAAAGTAGTGCAGGGAGCATTTTCAAAGTCAGAACGACTTGTGTCGGACTAGTTAAGACGGCTCTCACAGGGAAACATTGATTTTCACACGTCATGCGACATGAGCTCCCAATGTCGGAGCGTTTGTTGTACATGTGTGAACCCGACCTCAAGTTGATAAACCTGTAGGTCTCACAGCTGATTTGGCCATTGCTTGCAACAATCAAATAGTGTAGGGAAGACTTTGCCAGCAATACAGAGCATGGACAAACTTCAGAAGTGCACGCTATCACATTTGCCACATGTATGTGAGTGTATGTGTATTTGTGTATGTCTGTGACTGAAGAATAGTTTTTTTCTCTTCTCTATGGAAAAGGAAATAATCCTTTTACTGTGCTTGCATCAGAGCTCAAGAATAAAAGGTTGTTCCAGCAATGTGAGTATTGTGTTAAAAATATGCATACCTCTCAAATGCTATTGCTACTGATTATGGATATGACCATCTACTGTATAAGAAGTCTTAGTATTTTGTCTGCTGTACTGGGGCCCAAAAAAAAAAAAAAAAACAACCATCAGCCTTAGGGGCAGGTGGTCAGTTTAGGGGAATCAGGTTTCAAGGCTCATCTATTGTCTTTGGTTAGTTAAAAATACTGTCAGGTTTTACCTGCTTTTGACCCTATTAGGCTAGGTTCACACTAATGTGGGTCCTGCATGCTACATTTGAAAAAATGGGTACTAATTAATGGGCTTCTGTGCACATGGGAAACGCAGGGAAGGGGTACCCAATCCTTTTTCAAAATGAAAAGGTTGTAATATAGAAAGTTTTACATACTGTACATTTGAAGTGCTCTTTTGGGCATTTATTTCCAGTGGACTATTTTGATCTGATTACCCTTCCTTTATACAGTACATGGATCTTTGGAGTACTGTTTTCTTGTGGTCCCTGGCAGTGCCTCCTCTTGTTCCCTCCTTGTTAATGCTGATCTCCACATGATTGCATATGGATGGTTTTTATGTTTATTGTTTACCCATCACTAATTCCTGAAGAAGTTGGAAACCAAAGATACGCTTGATTCCTCACCTCTCTCCAATAATGCTGCAATTATGCAATAAATAGATCTTTAGAAGACAGTGTTCTCATTACTTAGAATAACAGACAGGCGACATGCGGAATATGAGCAAGGTGGGGTAGTATTTTACTATGCCAAAAACAACAAAAAGGCTTACACCAGGAGGGTGTTCGGCTCACAGCACTACACTCTCCCTGGATAGACAATAACAAATAAAAAGGTTATATGTGACATGAAAATGGCCTCAAATTATAAATATAAATACAGCAATCAATAAATAATGTGAACTACTCAGCAAGTAGCCCAACACATAGACACTCAACTACTACACACTAGGAGGAGCGCTGCTGTAATCAGGGAGAGGGAACTCCACTTGTGAAAACAAAAGCTTGGGAAGGCAGAAAACAGTGCAGACCTCTGCTGTAGTAAAAAGATCAAAGAGAGACGTACATATGAGCTAAACTTCCCTCCTATCTTAACTAAAGCTAGGTCCCTCCTGGAAAAATGGAACAAAGGACTGCATTCATGGTTCGGCAGATGCAACCTCATAAAAATGTGCATCTTACCCAAATTTATATATCTGCTCCAAGCTCTTCCCATACACATTCCGCACTCCTTTTTCAAACAAGTACATGCTCTGTTCACCAAATTTATTTGGGCCAACAAAAAACCCCGTATCAGTAGGACAATGCTATCACTTCCCAAACAATTTGGAGGTCTGGCTTTTCCAGATCTCAAACAATATAGACTGGCCACCCATCTGGGACGTATCCTAGACTGGAGACGCAATGTGCAGACCAAGCTTTGGGTTCGGTTGGAACAAGCTCAAACAGATATACCCTTGAGCGGCGCGCTCTGGTGCTGCGACACCTTGCCCCAGAAACTGAAAACACATCCATTAATAGGTACCACACTGAGCCACAGTAGTCAAGGAGCCATTCACTCCTCTCTCACCTCAAACAACTCCCCCTTATACCCGATCTTGGGAAACCCAAAGTTTGAGCCGGGCCTCCATTCCACTGAGCTCGAGTCCTTGAGACAATTGGGCTTTGACCATGCCGCAAAATTTGTGACGAACGGTCGTTGGCCGACGATAACGGAACTAACCGACGCGACGGGTAGATACCAACTTTCCTTTTGGAAAGCTGTGCGATTACACCATTTCCTACACTCAATCCCTAACCCTCAAGACTACTCCAGACAACTGACGTCCTTTGAAGAGATATGCTCAGGCGTTGAACCAGTGGCGAGGACACTCTCTAAAATGTACGTACTACTCAACACGCCCCCCACACAACCACACCTCCCCTGCCTAACCAGTTGGGAAAGGGACCTTAATCGCGACTTCTCGGAGACACAAAAACAAAAAATCATTACTCATGCACTCAAAACATCACTATGCACCAAAATCCAGGAGACAAACTATAAGATCATGACAAGGTGGTACCTCACTCCTTCCAGACTACATAAATGTTTCCCGGCCACCTCAGATCGATGTTGGCGATGTGGGGAGGGAGAGGGTACCCTACATCACATTTTTTGGTCCTGCCCAAACCTACAGAATTTCTGGGGGGAGGTTCGACGTATCACGCAAAAATTCACAGAGTATGTGGTCCCCGACGATGCTGCCTTCTTCCTTTTACATTTATCAACCATTCCGATTAAAAGATATAAAAAATCCCTACTACGCCACCTATTGAATGCAGCCAAGGCATGTATACCAATTCATTGGAAAAAACAGAATGCACCAACCATCGCTGAATGGCTGCGTAAGGTAAACGAGCTAAATACAATGGAAGACCTGGTTCTCACGGCACAACACAAAAGAGAGAAATATTCGGACACCTGGGCTATTTGGAATGCTTTTGTTTACTCAGAGGAAGGTGTTTCCCTTCTGGGTTCATAGTTTACTCGGATGTCGCTAGAGAATACAATTGCCATTACTGGACATTCCCTCGCTCTGTCTGCCTCCCACCCCTCCCCCCCCCCTCTTCTGCTTCTCTGCCTCCATCTCCTCTATTGTTTCTTATTTTCAATCTATTCCTGTCTTAACTCTTTCTCTCCTCTTTCTATGGAAAATTGGAAAAAGTTGGGAGGAGATCCATTTGTTACTGGATAAATGGGCGCTAAAGGGTAAAATTCGAACCATAAGCGACCCCATACTTATACCTATGTCCTGAACAGAAAGTTGAACATATCTACCTAAAATTTTACAACTTTGTATGTGCTTTAGGAAATATTTACTGCATTTATCTACTGTATGTTGCACTGGGACTTCTCCCTCCGTTGACGCTTAATAAAAGATTATATTTAAAAAAAAAAAAAAGATCAAAGAGCTTTATTAAAAACAACAAGTTATATACTCACAAAATAAAATGTAAGAGAGCACATACAGTCCACGAGAAGGAGCCCACACAACACTCTCCTATAAAAGTGGGGTGGCAGGACGCATTTTTGAGGACTCAAGGACTTCAGCTAACCCTGAAGCTGAAGAAGAGGAGTCCTGGAAACGCATCCTGACACCCCACTTTTACAGGAGACCACCGTCAACTGGGTGCTATCCTTTAGATTGAGCGAGCTGAGTGAGAGCAGAAACTTTTGGCATCCAGCCCAGCTCTTCACCTGTCAGTTGGCCACACAGTGATCTGGACTACTCATCTATCCTTTCCTTGTGGCTGTGTTGTGTGTTGAGTGGGCTCTCTCTCATGGAATATATGTGTTCTCTCAAATTTTATTTTGTGTGTATATAACATGTTGTTTTTAATAAAGATCTTTGATCTTTTTACTACACCAGAGGTCTGTACTGTTTTCTTCCTTCCCTTGCTTTAGTATTTTACTATGTGTGAGTCTTGTAGTATCAGCATCGAGTATGTGCTATTTTATGATTTTCTAAAAAAACTAAAATGTTTCTAATACTTACACTTTATGACTCTTTCTGGTAGAGCGGTATTAAATGCAAAATCAAGCATTCATCATATTGCAGCTTACCATTTCTTAGAAGTGATAGTAGCGATCTTTTTTTTTTTTTAGGCTTTCTTTCTTTTTTTTTCACCTGGTGATCCAGCCAGTTATGCCCTGTACACACAGTCGTACATTGATCGGACATTACGACAACAAAATCCATGGATTTTTTTCTGACAGATGTTGGCTCAAACTTGTCTTGCATACACACGGTCACACAAAGTTGTCGGAAAATCCGATCGTTCTGAACGCGGTGACGTAATACACGTACGTCGGGACTATAGACGGGGCAGCAGCCAATAGCTTTTGTCTCTTAATTTATTCTGAGCATGCGTGGCACTTTGTATTTGTATACACACGATCTGAATTTCTGACAATGGGTTTTGTTGTCGGAAAATTTTATAGCAAGCTCTCAAACTTTGTGTGTCGGAAATTCTGATGGAAAATGTGTGATGGAGCCCACACGCGGTCGGAATTTCCGACAACAAGGTCCTATCACACATTTTCCGTCGGAAAATCCGACTGTGTGTACAGGGCATAAGTCTGCTGTTTTTCAACAGAACAAGCTCTCTAACAGAATGTATCAGTTACAAAGATGTAACAAACAAATTAAGACTAGCAGGATTGTTTACAATGATCAGCTTTTAATTATTTACATAAAAACCTATATTCCAAAAGGAAAAAACTACTGCTGTAACTGCTTATAAAAGTATTAGCTGAAGTTTGGCTTCAATGTGTTAGTGTATATAAATCCGCTAGTACATCTAACACTCCCCTCCCCCTAGACTGACAATGTTCCTGTCCAAGGGTGCCCCTATGCTCATGCATCCAGAGTGGGGGCAATACAGGAGGTGTGTTACTGGCCTGATCAGCAGGTAAAAACAGAGGAGGAAAAAAGCCTAAGAAAAGAAAACTGATGTAGCCACCACATCTAATGATTGGTAAGCTGCAATATATCATTTTTGGTTCATTACTGCTTTAAAAGGCCCTTACTCTTTTATTCCTATATATAGTTTATACTTGGGTTGTTGGTACCATTAAAGTGATATTAAAGTCTCGTTTTTTTTTTTGTTTAAAAATAACAAACATGTCATACTTACCTGCTCTGTGCAGTAGTTTTGCACAGAGCAGCCCAGATCCTCCTTATCTCCGGGCCCTTGTTGGTGCTCCTGGCCCTCCTTCCCGCTGAGTGCTCCCACAGCAAGCAGCTTGCTATGGGGGCACTGGAGTAAAGCTGCTGCTCTGTGTGTCCATTTAGACTCTGAGCCACGGCTCAGTCCCACTCTTTCTCTCTCCTCCTTGGTTCACTGACTGATTGACAGCAGTGGGAGCCAATGGCACCCCGCTGCTGTCTCAGCCAATGAGGAAGGACAGCCAAGACTTGTGCAACATTGCTGGACCGAGATGGGCTCAGGTGATAGGGGGCTGCCGCACACAGAATGTTTTTTTATCTTAATACATAGAATGCATTCATATAAAAAAAAACCTTCTGACTTTAGAACCACTTTAAATGCATTAAATAATCCCAGGTTCATATACACTCTTTTCAGTCAAAAAGATCAGGTGAAGAATAATAAAGTCCCAAGGTAAATAAGTCCAATTGGGGAGAATCACTTGTATGATGGCTGCAGTTCTTCCAACAGAGTAGTGGATGATCTCTGTGTACTGCAATAAAACAAAAAAGCAGAAGGTGCTACCATCTAAGTGTATCAGTTTATTAAAAACAGTTTAAAAAAAGTCTGACAACAGTATCATTGGTTTGCACATGCTCATATAGCATAAATATTTATTTGTAGGTTATTGATTAGTAAATTCATCCACACAAATAGTGTCATTGGTGATAAACAAATGGATGATTTTGCTCAGCAAACACATCCTTTAGGCCTGTAAGAAACCTATGATTCTAGGAACTACAAATTCAATTGTTAAAGTGTCTGGATTTTGAGCTGCTCTTTTCATATCACATCCACACTGAAGCAAATAAAAAGTAGAGCTTGGATGATCTTAGCAATGAGTACTTTCCTTTAGACCCATAAAAAACGCAAATCTAATTGCTTGGTATGTTGTTTTTTTTTTTTTTTTAAAGAACTGCTGTGTAGAGTGAAAGGGTGAATTTATTTTTAAAAATTGACCATTTGCGCATTTAAAAATGAAAATTAAGCTGGGGATGCCGAAGTGGGAAAAATGAAAGACTAATTACTACATATTTAGCTGTCTAACTGTATGTTTTGTGTCTTCTTATGAACCAGCTTGCTATGTACTAAGGAAGCATCTTGTTGTCTTGGAAATAATACTGTCACTAAGATAGGAAGTTATGAGAAGCAAGTAATACTCTGGTCTTTTGTTATAATGGGGTAAGGCTCCCCAACCCCTTATGAATGCTGTCGGTTCGTTGGTCACCAGCCCTGCACTTAATCCATCTAGGTCGCGGGCAGCGCTTCCTCCAGGCGGCGGCTTCACCCTGCATCTCCTCTTCCTGGGCTTCATGGCAGCTTACCCTGCGTCTCCTCACTCCTCCTCTTCAGTGGCCAATAGGATCGCTTCTCTTCTAGGCCAATCGGGTGACGGGTATCAGGACCCACTTCCTGATTAGCCGGGAGAAGAATCAGAAAGACAATAGAGAATATTAATTTGCTATTGTCACACCCCTCAGACTCTAATCATGTGCTTTTAAAAAAAAAACCCTATTAGAATCCATGTTACTGGCACCCTGCATGTAGATTAGAGGCCCGGCGCATGGATTAGGGGGGTGGCACTCCTGCGCCCCGTATGGACGGGCCGCCACTGTTTGCACTAACATACAATTTTTCAGGACAAGCTTTCAGGGTATGTCCCCGCCTTCAAGGTGACACCGATACTGCTGGCACTTTGAAGAGGGGGACATACTCCGAAAGCTTGTCCTGAAAAATTGTATGTTAGTGCAAATGAAAAAAGTATTACAGACAGCACTCAATTGTTTCTGTCGCAAGTGCACTAATACGGCTACAATCACCTCAAGGGAGAATAGTAGAGACTGCTCAGCAAAGGAATGTTAGCCAGGGCCATGGTGGTGCCTACCAACATCATCAGACCAACATTAGCTCAGGTGGAAACCTAATTTTTGTAGGTGCCTCTAGAGCGTTCTAGAGACTCTAGACAGAGTCTTCCAAATCTTGTTGACTGTTATGGGTTACTACACTTTTACACATCAAGTCTATTGAATCAGTTCTCTGTCAAAAAATGTATTTAAAAAGGGAGTTTGCAATGCTCTGTGACTAATTTATTCTTTTTTTTGTTTGTTTCTTTTCACCCTTTTTCGTGAGTATGACAAAACCTAGTGATCTATTTCAGCACCATAGTAATTCAATCATCTGTGTGGAAAGTAATAATAAACAAAAATAATCTCAGCATATTTGTCTGAGTGTTACGGATTAAAAAAAACACTTTGTTCTTTGGATTATGAGTGTCCTTGGCTTCAGTCTAATTCCATATCTTTCTTGAACCATCAAACAGGACAAAATACTCTTTTGAAGTAAAGCGGCTATTTTAGGAAAGGCTGGAGTAGTGTGGTGTCTACAAAGCAACATTAGTACAGAAAAAACACCCAAAAAAACTCAAGCTGTTGTCACCAATAATGTAAACATTTGACTATTTTTTTTAAGCGAAAGTGTGAAAATAAGCTTATTGGTATGCACACAAAAAGCAATGCTTGGCTGTAGTGTGTGTGTGTGTGTGAGATTGGAGTCAATTCTGAAAACCTGCAAGACGTTTTTCAATTTCCTTGTGCTTTAAATTAATCACAGACCTTTGAATCACAGAGAAAAACAGTAGTTTGCATGTAATGTCCTCTAACCCTTTACCTATACTGGGCACTTTCAACACCTTTCTGCCTGGGCCAAATTTCAGCTTCCAGCGCTGTCACACTTATAATTTATATTTATAAAATTTATAATTTTTTGAAGACAGATAGAGCTTTCTTTTGGTGGTATTTAATCCCCACTGTTTTTTTTTATTTTTGCTAAACAAAAAAAGACTGAAAACGTTGAAAAAAAAAGTTTTTCTTAGTTTGTTAAAATTTTTTGCAAATAAGTAATTTTTCTCCTTTACTGATGTGCACTGATGAGGTAACACTGATGAGGCTGCACTGATATGTGGCAGTGATGGGCACTAATAGGCGGCAATGATGAAGAAGAACTGATAGACAGCACGAATGGGCACTGATGGGGCTATACTGATAATCAGGGCACTGATGATCAATGCCCTGATTATCAGTGTAAACGTCCCCGGTCAGAATTTTCCGGTTACCAGCTCTATTTTCCTCACACTGTGACAGCGCCTGAGGAAAGGAATGCCGATAGCCAGCAAGTTTTTTTACAAGTGATCAGCTGTGATTGGACACAGCTGATCACATGATAAAGAATTGCTCTGACAGAACATGCCGGATGTGCCGGATGTGCACCCCAGAAAGTGTGCAAGAAATAGTGCAGAACAAGGTATGGTACGTCAGTAATAGGAAAAGATCAACTGTAGTGAGACCACATGCAATACTGGTGACTAGTCCTGTGCCCTCTGTCTGTCTTTTTGGCTAGCTGACACCTCTCTGGTTTTGAAACTAGTTGCATGGTTCTCAGGTCAGTCTAGATGTTTAAAACCTTCAGTAGGACTACTTACTAAGATTACGTATAGCATATAGGATTCCATTTGGAAGACATAAGGGTGGAACAATACCACTCATATACCTTTTGTGCAAAGCCCTTACTTCCCCCTGGAGAGGACTGAAGGGTCTTCAGACACAACCTGGGCACCGCCCTATCCATGTTGGAAGACGTCATAAAACAGAGGTTATAGAATATACAGTGGGTATAGAAAATAATCACCCCCTTTAAAATAATCATATTTTGTTGCTTTGCAACCTGAAATGAAGACAGACACAGTTTTTGTTTTATCCAGCTGTATTTACTCAGTGCAACATATAACATCCAAGTAAAAGATATAACACCAACATGTCAGAAAAAAAATTCAAAAACAGAGTCACTCAGTTGAAAAAAAGGATCACCCCCTTGTGTCAGTATTTTGTTGAACCACCTGTTGCTTTAATTACAGCCTTTAGTCTGTTGGGATTTGTTTTTACTAACTTTGCACATCTAGACTTTACAATATTTGCCCACTCTTCTTTGCAGAACTGCTCAAGTTCAGTTAAATTTGATGGTGACTGTTTGCGGACTACAGTCTTCAAGTCATTCCACAGATTTTTAATGAGGTTTAAGTCTGAGCTCTGACTAGGCCATGCAAGGACATTCACCTTTTTCTCCTTCAACCGTTGTGTGGTCATTTTTGCTGTGTTCTTTGGGTCATTGTCGTATTGGAAGGTAAAGCTTCTTCCCATTGACAACTTTCTGGCAGAGGGCAGAGGGCAGCAGATTTTCCTCAAGAATTTGACAGTATTTTGCCCCATCCATTTTTCCTTCTATACTGACTCTGAAGCAGTTGCAGGAATTTATGACAAAGAGCAGGGTGGGGGTTGTGTGCATGTGACAACAATATCGTAAACTCTCCACAAATGTGGCTTGTATGGGAGGGTTGCAAGAAAAAAGCCACTCCTCAAGAAAGGCCACATGCAGTCACGACTGACCTTCACCAAAACGCACCTTGAAGAGTCTGAAGCCACATTGATAAAGGTGTTATGGTCAGATGAGACTAAAATTAAATTATTTGGCCTAGAAACCAAACAATATGTCTGGCGGAAATCCAATACACCTCACAATTCAAATAACAATATTCCTACAGTAAAGCATGGAGGTGGATATATCTTATTATGGAGGTGTTTCTCTGCAGCAGGGACTGTTATGCCCCGTACACACAATCGGATTTTCTGACAACAAATGTTGGATGTGAGCTTGTTGGCGGAAAGTCCGACTGTGTGTATGCTCCATCGAACATTTGTTGTCGGACTTTCCACCAACAAATGTTGACTAGCAGGTTCTCAAATTTTCCGCCAAAAAATGTTTGTTGTTGGACTTTCCGATCACAACTTGTGTACACAAGTCCGTTGGTCAAAAGTCTACGCATGCCCGGAATCAAGTATGAGCCGGAGATATAACTAGCGTTCGTAATGGAGATATCATGTACGTGTTTTTACGTCACTACATTCATAATTGTTGGCCAACATTTGTGTGACCGTGTGACAAGTTGGAGCCAACAACCTTTGAACAAAAATCCACGGTTTTGTTGTCGGAAAGTCTGATCGTGTGAACGGGGCATAACACTTGAAAGTATAGAAGGAAAAAATGGATGGGGCAAAATATCATCAAATTCTTGAGGAAAATCTGCTGCCCTCTGCCAGAAAGTTGTCAATGGTAAGAAGGTTTACCTTCCAATATGACAATGACCCAAAGAACACAGCAAAAATTACCACACAGCGGTTGAAGGAGAAAAAGGAGAATGTCCTTGCATGGCCTAGTCAGAGCTCAGACTTAAACCCCATTGAAAATCTGTGGAATGACTTGAAGACTGTAGTCCGCAAACAGTCACTTTCAAATTTAACTGAACTTGAGCAGTTCTGCAAAGAAGAATGGGCAAATATTGTATAAGTCTAGATGTGCAAAGTTAGTAAAAACATATCCCAACAGACTAAAGGCTGTAATTAAAGCAAAAGGTGGTTCAACAAAATACTGACACAAGGGGGTGATCATTTTTTCTAACTCAGTGACTCTGTTTTTGATTTTTTTTCTGACATGTTGTTGTTATGTCTTTTACTTGAATGTTATATGTTGCACTGAGTAAATACAGCTGGATAAAATTTCAGGCTGCAAAGCAACAAAATATGATTATTTTAAAGGGGGGGTGATTATTTTCTATACCCACTGTATATCCTAAAATCTCTATTTATACAAAACCCAGAGAAAGCTCAAAATACAGCTATCTCCACTCACAAACAATAGCCTGGAACTTCATATGAAACCATAATGTGAATCCTGTGTCAATTCTACCTTCATTTCCTAAACTCACATAGTGGCAGAGCCTCACACTGTCACATTTGGTTTTAGATTGACTTAGCCTTGAATATATTGCACAGGGTTATTCAAGGCAGTGAAAAGAAGAGTGCTAATGATGCGCAAAATGAAATTATCCATTGCAACTGATAACATTTAACTTCTCTGGAGCCAGATCAATGAAATATTAATTTTGGCTGCTATGGCTTAGAGTACCTTGCCTTAATAAGTCTGTATTCCTTAGTGCTATAGCTCCATATGACATGCATCCGTAAATTAAGCTGACATCATCTAAACAGTTATAAATATTTATGAGAAAGTTTTGACCCATTTACTGGCACAAAGCTTTCTCACTGTGCTTCTTAAAGTCTTCCATGGACACTAGGGCTGAAACAACTAATCAATTAATCGTCAACTAATCGATTATGAAATTAATCGATTACTATTTTCATAATCGATTAATCGGCCAGTAACATAATGGGGTTAAAAAAAAACTAAAATGAGTCCTTTATAGTACAAAAAGAGCAAATAATTGCTATTGTAAATACTACTTTCACAGTTCTACAGTAAAAAAAAAAAAAAAAATGAACCCCTTACAGTAGTGGTTATCTGCTTTTTTGTACTATAAAGGGCTAATTTTAGTTTTTTTAACCCCATTATGTTACTAAACGTCTTAGACCTGGTTCACATCTATGTGTTTTTTGGTGCTTTTTGCAGAAACGCACTACAGTTCATTTACATGGTTTCCTATGGGACACGTTCACATCTATGCTTTTTCAGCCACTGCGTATTTGGAAAGGGTCAATGACTTTTAAGGCAAAACGGTGCTTTTTTGGTTCAATATACTTCAATGGAGAAGCTGCAGAAAAGCATGTAATGCGTTTTTGCAGCAATTTGTGTTTTTTAATCTGCCCAACAACAAATTGGCCAAAAAAAATTGCAAAAACGCAAATCGCAGCAAAATCACATGAGCAAAAATCAAAACGCACAGCAAAAAGCACTGCAGAAACAGATCAAAAGCAAACTGCATAGGTGTGTAACGAGCCTTATGGTGGCCACACGGATCAATATAGTCAGTATATCTCCTCTAATAGTATATACAGTATATCTCTTCTGTCTGTTATTCTCAGAGTGGATTAGATATTTTGCTCCCTAACCATATAGTTGGTTATATATATTTACCACTGCATAGAGATATTTAAGAATAAATTGCCCTTTTTTAAAACTTTACATATTAACTAAATTATACACCACACTTTTTTCTAAGATTATTAACCGATTAATCGAAACAATAATCGACCAACTAATCGATTATGAAAATAATCGTTAGTTGCAGCCCTAATGGACACTGGCACATTTCTTAGGAACCATAATATTACATGCTACTACCTTATAGTCCCTCAGCATTTTCTGGGCTTACAATGTCTAAATTGTTCAAATTAGGAAACATTTGTCAACAGTGTGAAAAATTGTTGAACAATCCATTTTTACTAGTAATTGCCCCTGTCATACATGCAAATTTTAGGAAACAAAATACTCTAATCTTTCTTTTATTACATATATTTTTACTTCTTGTTTACTCTTTGGTATCACCTCGTTACCTTGTTTAAAATAATTAAAAATAAACTCTTTAAAAAAGTTATCCTATCAGATGTACAGAGAAGAGTGACGGTCAAATTTTCAGTCAAATATTCATCTGTCTTAGAAAATGTGCACTTTTACATGTTTATTCTTCTATTTTACAGGAACCTTGTATTGACAGAAAAAAAGCACCTGTCATTGCAGACTTCTTTCTGAAAAAATAGGATTTTTAAATACAGCTTACCTGTAAAATCCTTTTCTTGGGAATACATCACGGGACACAGGGGCTTGGTCATTACTTAGTGGGTTAGATAGTACCTTCAGGTGATTGGACACTGGTAGCCCTAATTACAAAGTGAGTTGCTCCCCTATATAACCCCTCCCATATGGAGAGTACCTCAGTTTTGTAGCAAAGCAATAAGTACCCCAACGTATAATCCCGAAGAGGGGCGGGAGCTCTGTGTCCCGTGATGTGTTCCCAAGAAAAGGATTTTACAGGTAAGCTGTCTTTAAAAATCCTATTTTCTTGTTCATACATCTCAGGACACAGAGGCTTGGTAATTACTTAGTGGAATGTCCTAAAGCAATGCCCAATTTGAGGGGAGGGAGACACAGATCAGAAAATACATAGACCGCCAACGGACAAGAGGATCTATACTGCTGCCTGCCGCACACTGCGCCCATAGGTGGCATCCTCATGCCCTCTTACATCCACCTGATAGAATCTAGTGAATGTATGGACTGAAGACCAAGTTGCAGCCTTGCAGATCTGAGCCATGAAGGCCTGGTGATGCACTACCCATGAAGCACTAACCGCTCTAGTTGAGTGTGCCTTAAAAGGAGGAATCTTCTTCTTTATACCATAGGCCTGAATAATAAATTAACAAATCCATTTAGAAATAGTGGATTTCAATGCTAATTTATAGTCCTGTGAGCCTCCAGGTAATTGATCAAATCTGGTCTCCAAAATAGTGTATCTTTGCAAATGATCAGCTGCTAACGTTGTGCTTATCAAAAATAAAAATGTAAGACATTTCTACTAAAATATTAATAAAGTGATATTGTGCTTAACATACAAAATATACAAAATCTATTAATACTATACATTAATGTGCAATAAACTTCAATGAATGAATAAATAGGTATAAGTGCTCCAATCAGCCTGTGTATTGCAAATATTCCACGAAGCTTGTGCACATTTCAAACAATAATAGATAATTCAAAACAAACATCCATGCAATTTAGTGTTGCATCCATGCATTTCAGTGCTGCATCTATGCAATATGGTGTTAGTGCAATATTCAAACAATAAAAAGTTAAAAAATACAAAAAAATGCATCCATGCGATTTGGTGCTACATCCATGTGATTCTATGCAATTCAGTGCTGTGTTGCTGTGCAATAATCAAATTAACAGTCCGATTTAGTGTTGCATCCATGCATTTCAGTGCTGCATCTATGCAATATGGTGTTAGTGCAATGTTCAAACAATAAAAAATTAAAAAATACAAAAAAAACGCATCCATGCGATTTGGTGCTGCATCCATGTGATTCTATGCAATTCAGTGCTGTGTTGCTATGCAATGATCAAATTAACAGTCCACAGATCTTCCACAATACATTCATGTGTTATTGTGAACACAAACTAAAGTGCTGTGTGCTCATACAAGTGCTCCCCCCCAGGGGATAGCCCCTCACCTTAGGGCGTGTGACCTTGCAATTAAGCTTGGTCCGAATGCGCCTTAGAACCTCTATGGGTTCGATGTTATATGCAGGGTCCTGGATAGATTTGCACTGGTGCCTCTGTTCCTCACAGCAGTCCCGTTTGCACCTCAATATATCAACACAAAAAGGACTTCATGGTGCAGTATGTACTAAATTTATTAAAATCATAAACAAATCCCGCAATGGGTACTCACAGTAACAAGGCGCTTAAGGGCGCCACACTAAAACAACAGAAACGAACGGGCAACAGCGGCCGGTATGGGGTGGCGTGCTAATCTTTCCCAACAGGTTGTATAACGTTCCATCCTGTCCCCTTCCCCTACGCATGTTCGATACAAGGGGTATTTCGTATCTTCATCAGGGGGTGATTTGATTGGACGGTGAACCTGTCAATTAATACATCCTCTCCGCGGCCATTTTGTTGTGGCCTGCTGACACTCTAGTAAGCAATCAATGTGATTCTATGGGAGAAAGGTCTATATGCATTAATAGATGGATACAAATGGCAAAAGATAATAGCAATGGATTCCCCATTTTGCCTGACATATATAGTAAAAACATTTAACGATGATATCACTACGTTAAACTACTCAGGACGGACGTGGGACGATTAGATCGGCACCCCCTATGTAAACCAGTTGCTGTGAGAGATATATAACATAGTAGATCTACAAAACGACAATATAATATAGGATTACATGTAAAAAGTTAAAAATGAAAAATAAAATAAAAATCCAAAGCTCATACGAATAATAACTCGTCTATATGAGCATACATAATCAAAATGTAATACATATACTTAAAACCACAATAGAAAAATAAAAAAATAAAAAATATAAAATAAAATATAAAACAGTATATTGATAGCAAACACTGCTTAAATATTATATAGTACAAAAAGGTGTACCTAACCTATAAGATAGTGTTATCAATATGGATATTTACAGGATATGCTCATAAGCGGTTGTATATAGCCAATAAGGGGCAGTATATACTCCTTGGCTCCACCATTCCTATGAGTGTAGTCATACTGGTGTGACATGATGTTGGGATATATAAAAAAAAATATATATATATATATATGTGCTCAATGGTTACTTAAAAAACATCTAAGATCAAAATCTTTATTTAACCCTCCAAGGGCCAGAGAGCCCAAATGGTGTATCCACCATGATTCTCTTCTGCTGAATTCCCTAACATAATTGGACCCCCTCCAGTGACGTTTGGGTGCCTCAATGCCCCAAAATTGCATCCCTACTGTACTTTTGTTGTGTACATCTCTAAAATGTACAGATAAAAAATGCTTATCAAACCCCTTTTTTATATTCCTCACGTGTTCTTCAATACGCTCTTTTAATGCCCTAACCGTTCTACCAACATAAATTAAATTACATGGGCATTTAACCGCGTAAACTATACCAACTGTATCACAAGAGATGAAGTCCCTCATGGTATATGTGTGGTTGAGTGGATTGACAAAATCTTTTATTTTCCTAACATTAGTAGGAACTCTGGTGCAACTATAGCAGCGACCACAACTGTGGAAACCTATCATATCCCAAAACAACTTGGGTTTAGGAGGGGGAGGTTCTACTACATTGTGCACCAGTAGGTCACATAGATTAGGTGCTCTCTTGTATACTATCCTAGGTTTTTCTGAGAGACTCCCTTTTAAATGGACGTCTTGTTTTAAGACGATCCAATATTTATGGATAATTCGCTCAACGTCTTTATTCTGTAGATTGTAGTCCAGAACAATACAAGTACCCATATCACTGTTGGTGCTAGTTTGTCTGACGCTATCCTTGAGTAAATCCTCCCTATTGAGATTCTTAATTTTATTTTTCTCCTTTTCCAGGAAATTCTCACCGTATCCTTTCTGTTTGAACATAGAGGTTAACATATTAGATTGTGTTTCAAAATTTTCTACCTGTGTGCAATTCTTCTTAATTCTCATGTATTGGCCTCGAGGAATGTTATGTGGCCAAGGTCTGAAATGACAACTCATAACAGGGACATATGAATTGCGATCTGTCGCCTTACAGTATGTTTTTGTTTCAATTCCTTGAGATGTATTGCTAATTTCCAGATCCAGGAAGTGTACCACACTTTTACTAATGCTCCATGTCAGATTGATATTCTGATCATTGTTGTTCATTATTTCAAGCTTTTCTGCCAGGTGATCCTCATTTCCCTTCCATATGATCAGAAGATCGTCTATGAAACATCTATAGAGCAAAATATTGGGATCTCTATTGTACAAAATACCTTCAGACTCCCATCTGGCCATATACAAATTGGCGACGATTGGGGCGAATTTAGCGCCCATCGCGACGCCTTTAATTTGTAAATAAAAAGTATTCTGGTACCAGAAAAAGTTATGTTCCAAACAGAAACTTAAACATCTCAATATGAATTTCCGTAGCTTCTTTTATATCCCGTTATTGTTTTTTATTTTCATTTTATTTCATTCACTGCTCTCATGGCCCCTTGGTGGTCGATACTGGTATAAAGAGATGCCACATCACTAGTTGCCACCACCAAATTTTCATTAGAGGTACATTCATTCAATAACTGTAATGTGTGTTTGGTGTCCTTAAGATACGCGTGAGTTTCCTTAACAAGAGGTTGGAGATGTATGTCTATATATTCTCCTAATCGGGAAGTTAGGGAATCAATCCTGCTTACAATAGGTCTACCCGGGGGATTATGTCTATCCTTACGAATTTTGGGAATATAATATATAACGGGAATCCTATTAGCTGTAGGGACCAAATATTCTTCCTCATGCTTATTAAGAAGACCTTTCTCCAATCCATAGAGTATAACCAAATTTCAATTCCTGTTTATAAAGTTTCGAAGGATCTGATTTCAATATTTGGTAGGTACTTCTATCTTCTATTTCGATGCTGCCTGGCCCTTTCTAGGGCCTTCTGGCAGAATAAACAGACAATCAGTCTTTCGTATCTGAGCAGTTGCCTGCAGATAGATACTGACTGCTCTTACAACATCACAGAGTGTAATAACTCCTCTTCCGTGAACTGCGGATCTGGAAAAAAGGACAGTAGGACCACATCTTGATTCAGATCGAATCCTGAAACCACCTTAGGTAAAAAAGTCGGGTGAGGACGCAACACCACCCTGTCTTTGTGAATAATCAAATATGGCTCTTTACAAGAAAGAGCTGCTAATTCTGATACCCTTCTAGCCGAGGAAATGGCTACCAAGACCAGTTTCTTTGTCAGAAGAACTAAAGAAGCATGGTGCAATGGTTCAAAGGGTTGTTCTTGCAAAACGGACAAAACCAAATTCAGATCACATGGGCACACAGGAGGTTTGACTGGCGGATTCAAGCACAATGCCCCCTAAACAAAGGCCCGGACTAGGGAATGTGAGGCAAGTGGCCTTTGAAAGAATACTGATAAGGCCGAGATCTGGACCTTGATAGTGCTCAAAGCCAGCCTCATTTCAATGCCTAACTGAAGAAAGGCAAGAATCCTGCTAATGGCATACTTTCTAGGATGCCACCCCCTGAGTTCACACCAGGAAACATATGCCCTCCAGATTCTGTAGTAGATGAGCCTGGAGGCCGGCTTCCTACCATTAATCAGAGTAAAAAGGACTGATACCGAGAGCCCACGGCTTTTCAGAATGTGGGTCTCAGCAGCCAAACTGTTAAATTCAGACTTTGTAAAGCAGGATGGAATATTGGACCTTGTGAGAGTAGATCTGGATGCTGAGGAAGAACTCAAGGTCTTCCCACTGCCATCTTTACAATCTCTGAATGGAAAAGAAGAAAGGTAACAGCGCTCTCTGCAGGGACAACTTAATCAGTACACCAGGTCCACTCACAGGTGCCGAGGCTCGATGTGTCCCAACACACTCCAATGCAACAGTAATAAGGAGAGCCGGCAAAACTGTAATCCTTGAAGTGATGTTTATTGGTACATCAGAGTGACAATAAAACAATAAATCTAATGCGTTTCGGCAATAGCCTTAGTCGTAGCTGTTGCCGAAACGCATTAGCTTTATTGTTTTATTGTCATTTTGATGTACCAATAAATGTCACTTCAAGGATTACAGTTTTGCCAGCTCTCCTTATTACAAACTCTGAATACCAAGGTCGTCTGGGCCAAGTCAGGGCCACCAGAATGACCGACTTTGCTTCCCTTTGGACCCTCTGAACGAACCGCGGAAGAAGCAAAATTGGAGGAAAGGCATAGATCAGAGAGTACCGATCCCATGGAATCGTTAAGGCACCTGACCCTTGTGCTAGCAGATCCTTTGTTCTTGACACAAAGCTGTCCAGTTTTTTGTTGAACCTGGACGCAAACAGGTCTACATCCAGGGTACTCCAATTTTGACATATGGTCTGAAATATGTCGGGGCGTAGAGACCATTCTCCTGGACACAGCTGCTAGCGGCTTAGAAAATCCGCTTGCCAATTTTCTACCCCTGGAATAAAGACCGCAGACAGGCAAGGAATATGCCCTTCTGCCCAGAAAAAATGTGATTCACCTCCTTTTGGGCATCCAGGCTCCTGGTGCCTCCTTGGTGATTGATATAAGCCACAGCTGTGGCATTGTTGGACTGTATCCGGACAGGATGACCCTGTAGTCTGAAAGTCCAGACCTTGAGGGCTAAACGAATTGCCAGAATTTCCAGACTGTTGATGGGCAAGAGCTTTTTGGCTCTGGACCATCTTCCCTGGGTGGAAGCTTCTTCCAGAACTTCTCCCCAGCCCATTAGGCTGGCATCTGTGGTTATGAGTTTCCAAGTAACTGGGACAAAGGACTTTCCTTTTAAAAGATTCTTGGTCAGTAACCACCAACTGAGGCTCTGGCGCACCCCAGGGGATAGGCATTTTGGAAGATCCAAGGCTTGAACCCTCTTGTTCCAGGCACAGAGGATGCTGTTTTGTAAAGGTCTCGAGTGAAACTGGGCATAAGGGACAGCCTCGAAGGAGGCGACCATCTTCCCCAATAGTCTCATACATAGTCAGAAAGAGGGATTTCTCTTTGCTCAGACTAAGCGGACAAAAGCTTTTATGGCCCTGGCTTTTGACCTGGGTAAGAATACTCTGCTTTGGACTGTGTCTTTGACCATGCCCAAATACTCTAACCTCTTTAGGGGCTGCAAGGAGGATTTCTCTAGATTGAGGGCCCAGCCTAGGTACTCTGAGTACTTTACCGTGCAGAGCACATTGTGGTTTAGGTGTGTTACGGATTGTTCTAGGAGTAGCAAATCATCCAGATAAGCTGTCACAGTTATGCCCTGAACCCTTGGATTTGCCAGGGGCGGGGCTAGAACTTTTGTGAACACTCGAGGAGCGGTAGCAAGACCAAAAGGAAGGGCCACAAATTGAAAGTGGCGCTGATCCACCGCAAACCTTAGGAATCTTAGGTGAGTGGGAAATATTGGCACATGCAAATATGCATCTTTGATGTCTATTGATCTCAGGAATTCTCCCCCCTGAAGGGTGGAGACTACTGAGTGGATAGACTCCATGCAGAAAGGACGAATGTCTAGAAATTGATTCAGTCTTTTAGATCCAAAATAGGTCTGACATCTCCGTTTTGGAACCTTAAAGAGGTTTGAGTAAAACCCTGAGCCTTGCTCTTCCGGGGCCACCTCTATAATTACCCCTTGGGATAGCAGACGTTCTAAGGCCAGAAGTAAAGGCCTTCTTTTTTTCTGGATCCCTGGGGACTCTTGGCCTTAGAAAACGAGATGGCGGAATCTCTCGGAACTCTAGATGGTAGCCCAGAGACACCGTAGAGGCTACCCATCTGTCCTGAATCTCTTCCAGCCAGGCGCCTGCAATCTGCAGCAGCCTTCCCCCCACTCGGCCGAGCGGGGACGCCCCTTCATAGGGAGGCTTTGGGGTTCTGTTTACCAGTTCTTGGACCCCAAGGTTTCTTTTGCCCTTGGGCTTGATATTGGACCTTTCCCCTAGTATTTGATTGGGGAGGCATCGCCACTGCCTGGAGGATGAGGCTCCAGGGGCTGGGGACAGAGAACGTCTAAATGAAGGACGTTTACTCTTCCTGTTGACCGGTAACAACGTGGTTTTCGGTAATCTTCTGGATATATTTATCCAGATCATCCCCAAACAGGCGTTCTCCACGAAACGGGAACCCAGTTAAAAATTTTTTGCATGAAGCTTCAGCTGCCCAATGCTTAAGCCAAAGGGACCTGCACATGTGTACCAGCAGGAGAGTGAGGTGAGATGCTTGCTGAGCAGAATCCATAATGGCATCAACCATGAAACACAAGGCTTTAGGAAGTTCTGCATAAACCTCTGCCTTCCTCAGTGGAAAGGAGGCTAAGCACTGGCTTCATTTGTTCCTTGAGGAACTGGCACATGCCAATTGCTGCAACCGTAGGCTGGACCACCGTGCTCGCCACAGAGAAAGAGGCTTTAAATAAAATTTCCAGCTTTTTGTCAGTTGGATCCTTAAACCCCTGAGCATTGTCCACAGGACAGGTTAGGCTCTTGTTCACACAAGAAACAGCTACATCTATGGCTGGGACTCCCCATTTCTTGGTGAAACTTTCCTCCACCGGATATAGCATAGAAAACCTTTTAGGAGGAGAAAATAGTTTATCTGGGTGACCCCAGTCCTCATACAACAATTCATTCAGTAAAGGATGAGTTGGGAAGGCATTTGCAGCCTGTGGGGATTTCCGGGACCCCAGGGAAGAAAAGGGGGAAATGGCAGCCTCAGCAGAGGGCAATCTGTATGTGGAACGCACCAATTCAGTATAGTATTGCACCTGCGCTTTGAGGGCCTGGGAGGTAGAAGAGAGCTTCATCTTATCCCCTGATTCGTCCAACTGCACCTGATCCCTATCCTTAAGATCTTTTCTCATTATCAGAATGCTCACCCGATAGGGAACCCAAAGCAGAGGGAGGGGATCTACCCCTTTTCATGCTATTTTTTAAAGCGGAGGTTCACACAAAAATGGAACCATCGCTTTTCGGAACCCTCCTCCCCTTCAGTGTCACATTTGGCACCTTTCAGGGGGAGGGGGGTGCAGATACCTGTATAATACAGGTATTTCAACCCACTTCCAGGCATAGACTCCCACGTGAGTCTATGCCTCTTCCTGTCCCCCCCCCTGCTGTCTGCTGGGAAACACACGGGTCCCAGAGACAGCAGGGACCATCTGGATTGCGCAGCGTGACTCGCGCATGCGCAGTAGGGAACCGGGAAGTGATTCCTGATTCCCTTACCAAAGATGGCGGTGGCAGCACCCGTGAGACGAGTGACAGATCGGCTTCGGGTGCCGACATCGCGGGCGCCCTGGACAGGTAAGTGTCCATATTTTAAAAGTCAGCAGCTGCAGTATTTGTAGCTGCTGACTTTTAAAAAAAAAATTTGGTGGACCTCCGCTTTAAGGAAGCTGTGACAAAGGTAGTAATCCTTCCTTCTAAACCATTCAATGCAGCCTTTAAAGTGTCTTCTGTGATATAAACAGGGACTGAAACATTGGGAGAGGCTGCAAAACCTGACAGGGGTACAGACTCATCCTGTGAGGCTGCCTCCAGTCTTGCAGGGGGGGGATGGTATCCTGTAGGCATGTCCAGAACCCCTAGATGTAGGCGGTGATTTTCTGGTGCCTCTTTTACCGCCCCCTGAAGCCCTGTTACGAGGAGACATAGTCCTAAGCTGCAAAGCAGAGGTACTAGTGTAAATTGCAATCACTGTTGTGCTATAGTCTTATAATATAAACATTAGCTACAAACTGCACAACCTGATGCTGAGTAGGTGTCTTAGGTTTGCCAGGATCCGATCCACAGGGATGCTTACTAAGCCCACAGCTCTGTGTCCCACCACTTACAGGAGCTCTGGCGCTTTGGGCTTTTTTAAAAAACGGCATCGTGCACGACGCCGCAACACCCCTCCTTCCCCGCCGACCCTGCTGTAAAAGCGCACCCCCTGCACGCGCGCGCGTAGGGCCATAATGGCGGCTGCGAGGGGGAAGAAGGAGACCCTCAGAGGACTGCGTGGGATCCCCCCTTTTGTGTTTATGTGGCAGAGCCTGCAGCGGAGGAGGTGAGCAGCATTCACAGACCAGCTTCACTGAGCAAGTATCCTGGAAGGCATGTAAGTGTACACCAGGTATGTCTCTTACTCCCTCTAGTGGCGGAAACCTGGTAAGACATACAACTACTCACAGAAGATAATCCATAATGTGTAAACTTTAGGATTGTTTTCACATACCTTATCTCCGCCTAAGGAACTGCTGAGAACAGACAGATTCCAGGCTTCACCCATTACGGAGGATAGCGTTGTGCCAACCTTCAGGGTTCTGGGATCCTACTCACAGGATCCTCTTCCCTTTTCGTGCCACTGTTATATTAGTACACCAAAGCCTGGATCCCAGAGCCCAGACCTCTAAGGAGAGACATTACAGGCAAAACCTTGTTTCTGCTTATCACGAGGCCCGTGTACCATCCATCCTAGGCGTTTTAGTATTGGCCCGAGGTATGGATCCGGTTGTATAGCTCCTAGGTCCTCGCAGACCATTAAACAGAGCTTTCTTCTGAGCACATTTTCAATGTGACCAACCACCTTAGACACTGGCGAAAAAACTGAGGTACTCTCCATATGGGAGTGGTTATATAGGGGAGGAACTCACTTTGTAATTAGGGTTACCAGTGTCCAATCACCTGAAGGTACTACCTAACCCACTAAGTAATTGCATTAGCAGAGTTCATAATTAGACCGCTGAGAGACACGGGTGGACATGAGCCTGCATATTTATTGCCTCATAACTATGCACTATCAGGGTCTCAGATTACTGACAGCCAGAATAACGTACACAGTGGTATAGCCTGCTGAACAGTGCAATAGCAGGCTTTAAAAAAAAAGTCCTGGACTGATAGGCTGCCTCTCCCATAGACATTTTCATGTTACATTTTTCAGCTTTGACCTAAGTGTACCTTTGAAATCCTTTTTTTTGGTACCAGTCTTTAATCAGTTTTTAATCCTTTTTTAAACACTGTTCAAATTTTCATTCATTTTCCATATAACTTTCAATGCTTTTTTTTTTTTTTTTAATACTTAAGAGGATTTCCAGTGTCATCGAGAATCTAAAAAATCTGCCACATGCCCTGTAGAAAGAGGAATTAAATAACTATTCAAAGTAGCTTAGACATATGTGCTTTCAGACTTCCTAAAGCTCAAGATAAGTGCTAGCCACTAAAAGACTACAAATCCCAGCAGGCTTTGTATCAGGAAGGTGACTAATTGACTGCAAATAACATATTGATTCATACCTTTTACTAAATGGAAAATAAACAAACAGTGTCCTGTATAGTACTGTAAGCATTTTCAATATCAGCGTCAGCCAGCAATGAACTTCAACCTGATAAAGGCAAACCAGGAATCAGGAGTGTCTCAGAACGCTAGTGGTATGCTATATAATCTTCAGATCTACCAAAAAATATCTAGTGCAAGGGCCTGCTTGTCTGAATACAAATTAAATAGCTTTGGAAAGGACCCTTTCACACTGCTCAGCTGAAAAAACACGATAAAAAACACAAATGCTTGTTCAAGATGGGGAAGAGAGAGAGAATTCCGAATGTCATAAATGTAATACTACAGAGGGCTCCTTTATACATATGGTTTGGTATTGTGATACAGTAAGGCCCTTTTGGTCCCAAGTTACAACTTATCACAGACAGTTTTGACAAGCCCAATATTTGCAGCTCGGGTTGATGTTTACTGGGTCTGATAGACAATGAGGAATTGGATGCGGCCACTAAACTATTTCTTTTCCTCCTGTACTTCTACGCAAAGAAGGTAATAGCAATCCAGTGGACTCGCTCTGACCGAGTTGGTATAGAGGCATTGAAAAAACTGATCGATTCGGACCTGCCTTCATATACAGTGCCTTGAAAAAGTATTCATACCCCTTGAAATGTTCCACATTCTGTCATATTACAACCAAAAACGGAAATGCATTTTATTGGGATTGTATGTGATAGACCAACACATAGTGGCACATAATTATTAAGTGGAAGGAAAATGATGAATGGTTTTCAATTTGTTTTACAGATAAATATCTGAAACGTACAGTAGCTTGCAATTGTATTCAGTCCCCTTTACTCTGATACCCCTAACTGAAATCTAGTGGAATCAATTGCCTTCAGAAGTCACCTAATTAGTAAATAGAGTTCACTTGTGTGTAATTTAATCTCAGTATAAATACAGCTGTTCTGTGAAGCCCTCAGATGTTTGTTAGAGAACCTTAGTGAACAAACAGCATCATTAATGACAAGGAACACACCAGACAGGTCAGGGATAAAGTTGTGGAGAAGTTTAACTGCTTCAGCCCCGGAGGATTTTACCCCCTTCCTGACCAGAGCACTTTTTACGATTCGGCACTGCGTCTATTTAACTGACAATTGCGCAGTCGTGCAACGTTGCACCCAAACAAAATTGACGTCCTTTTTTTCCCACATATAGAGCTTTCTTTTGGTGATATTTGATCACCTCTGCGGTTTTTATTTTTTGCGCTATTAACAAAAAAAGATCGTCAATTTTGAAAAAAATGCAATATTTTTTACTTTTTGCTATAATAAATATCCCCCAAAAATATATAAAAAGACAATTTTTTTCCTCAGTTTAGGCCGATATGTATTCTTTTACATATTTTGTACATATGTGTTTACACACACAGTTCCGGGTTCTCCGTGTGATCGACACCACCGGGCACTTGCATCGGCTCGGGGGGCGAGTGGGGGGGGGGCGCGTGCGTGACCCCCTAGTGGCCACAGGGCGAAGCAACGTTACATATTGTTGTTTCGCCCAGCTGTGCCATTCTGCCGCAGTACAATTTCGGCGGCTGCTCGGCAAGTGGTTAAAGGTTAGGTTATAAAAAACTATCCAGTGCTTTTAACATCTCATGGAGCACTGTTCAATCCATCATCCGAAAATGGAAAAAGTATGGAACAACTGCAAACCCACCAAGACATGGCCGTCCACCTAAACTTACAGGCCGGGCAAGGAGAGCATTAATCAGAGAAGCAGCCAAGAGGCCCATGATAACTCTGAAGAAGCTCAGGTGGGGGAATCTGTCCACAGGACACCTATTAGTCGTGCACTCTGCAAATCTTGCATTTATGGAAAGCCATTGTTGAAAGAAAGCCATAAGAAGTCCTGTTTGCAGTTTGCAAGAAGCCATGTGGGAGACACAGCAAACATGCAGAAGAAGGTGCTCTGGTCAGATGAGACCAAAATTGAACTTTTTGGCCTAAAAGCAAAAGCTATGTGTGGCGGAAAACAAACACTGCACATCACCCTGAACAAACCATCCCCACTGTAAAACGTGGTGGCAGCATTATGTTGTTAGGATGCTTTTCTTCAGCAGGGACAGGGAAGCTGGTCAGAGTGATGGGAAGAGGGATGGAGCCAAATACAGAGCAATCTTAGAAGAAAACCTGTTATGCCGCGTACGCACGAGCGGACTTTACGGCAGACTTTGCCCGGCGGACTGGATTTCGTCGGACAATTCGATCGTGTGTGGGACTTTGTTTTCTCAAAAGTTGGACGGACTTAGATTTGAAACATGTTTTAAATTAATCCGTTGAAATCGAGTCCGGTCGAAAAGTCCGCCGTCTGTATGCTAGTTCGACGGACAAAAAGCCACGCTAGGGCAGCTATTGGCTACTGGCTATGAACTTCCTTGTTTTAGTCTGGTCGTACGTCATCACGTATGAATTCGACGGACTTTGGTGGATTGTGTGTGGGCAAGTCCGTTCATTCAGAAAGTCCATCGTAAAGTCTGTCGAAAAGTCCGCCGAGCAAAGTCTGCCGTAAAGTCGGCTCGTGTGTACGCGGCATTAGAGTCTGAAAAAGACTTGAGACTGGGGTGGAATTTCACCTTCCAGCAGGACAACGACCCTAAACATACAGCCACAGCTACAATTAAGTGGGTTAGATCAAAGCATATTCAGGCGTTAGAATGGCGCAGTCAGGGTCCAGACCTAAATCCAAATCAAAATCTGTGGCAAGACTTGAAAACTGCTGTTCACAGACGCTCTCCATCCAATCTGACAGAGCTTCAGGTATTTTGCAAAGAAGAATGGGCAAAAATGTCGCCAAAAAGACTTGCAGCTGTAATTGTAGCAAAAGGTGGTTCTACAAATTATTGACTCGGGGGGCTGAATACAAATGCACACCACACTTTTCAGATATTTATTTGTAAAAAATGTTGAAAACCATTTATCATTTTCCTTTAACTTCAAATGATGTGCCTCTTTCTGTTGGTCTATCACATAAAATCCCCAAAAAATAGATTTATGTTTTTGGTTGTAACATGACAAAATGTGGAAAATTTCAAGGGATATGAATAATTTTATAAGGCACTGTAGAATGACCTATGAAGCCTGCGGTTGCCCCAAAAATGTAATAAAATATGGTTTAGATGTGTGGATTCACAGGATACTCTGAAAGCCAATTAGGAATCAGGAGGTAGATGTGGATATATGTTACATGGAACAACCCTGGGAGGACAGGAAGCTGACACTGGATTTTAGTGTCATTTGGTTCAGTTGTTTCCTGGGTACAACAGACTGGGGTACTGTACTGCAGTACACCTTCGCACCTTCAGCCTCAGCAGAATTCGCATACGCTCCACCATTTACTTTGTTCTTAAAAGTTTTATTTTACTGTTTTATTTCACAGTATTCATTGTACTCTTTACATTTATGGCTGCCATACAATTGTAACAGGTATAGATTCTTCCTTAGTCATCGAATGTAAGGAACAATTCTGGAAGTGTGTAAATATATTCCTGCACAGTATAATTTTATTGCTGTACCATTCTGGTGATCTAAATGTGTAAACTGCTCTAACTATGTTCTGTAAAACAAGGAATGTATCTATTCATCCATGGTACTGAATGTTCTTGTTATGCGAATGGCAAATAAAAACCTTTTTTTTTTGTTTTTAATAAAAACACATATGCATTTTGATGCTTTTTTAATGCTTTTGCAATGCATTTTTGGTGTATTTTGTGGTTGCAGGACTCCAATCATGCATCTGTGAGATGTGGACAATGTGACACAAAAAGCTCTCCTCCACCCCTTGTTGCTGACCCAGAAAGCACTGTGTTTGAAGTGACTTCCGGGTCCACCTCTCAGTGTCCCCGGCCAGCACACCGAGGAAAAACAGGAAATTGTTTCATACTTACCGTAATTTTCTTTTCCTGGTGCCTATCCATGGCAGCATACCTGTGACAAGCTCCGCCTTGGCTCCTCCCTCAGGACCAGTGAATATTAAAAAAGAAAAGGATTAGTGTACTCCTAGCATTCTACGTAACATAGCATACAGAGGGTGGGATTGTATGCTGCCATGGATAGGCACCAGGAAAAGCAAATTACGGCAAGTATGAAACAATTTTCTGTTTTCCTGGTGCCTCCATGGCAGCATACCTGTGACAAATAACTAGCTGAAATGGGTGGGATGATGCATAGTAAAAAGATTTATTTGAAAAATAATTTAAAATAGGCAAATACCGGCCTGATAGCCTGTCTGCCAGTTTCTACAGATGAGAAAGCTGCCGGGTCTACTCAAACATCTCGTAAACGCATGTTGGGATGACCATGATGCTACCCTTTAGATCGTTTTGATGGATACGTCTGCTCTGGCCGTCCAAGAAGCAGAAAACAACCGGGTGGCATACAGCCCAATTGATGGGGGGTTCCAGTCCCCTATCCCTTTACACCTTCTTAACCAACTTGATTATCCATGAAACTATTGTACTAGAGCAGGGATCTGGAAACTATGGCTCCCCAGCTGCAGCAGAACCACATGTCCCATGAGGCATTGCAAATCCCTGACATTCACAGACATGAATAGGCATGATGGATACTGCAGAATGGCCAGAGTGCCCCAGATGATGCTTCTTTGCCCCTGTCTATTTTTTTTTTTTTTTGGAGTATTACAAATAGGTTAGATAAAAGTCTGAAGGTCTTGAAGATAGTTTCTTAGTACCGAAGTAATATCGTCTTCGTGAAGAAGGTAAAAATTGGATCTGAAAAGTTTGGCAGGGCCCAAGGCTCAGAGATAGTAGAGAAAGAGGAGAACTTAGGGATGAATCCATGTACCGTTCCAAGTTCCACTCTATCCGAGTACAAAAAATAATATTATTGTCTTCTGATCCCACAGCCTGAAGTTCTGATACTCCCCAGCCTGATGCCATCGTCACAAAGAAAAATACTTTCCAATTGAGATTCCTCAAGGATGCTGAATCAGATGGGGCAAAAGGCTGTCTGGATAAGGGCTCCAGAGAGATAGAGAGATCCCTAGTGGGAAAGATTTGTTTTAATGGGTGGGCTTATCTTCTAGACTGTCTTGAAGAATTTGATTAAAGGATCTTCGGCCCATGTCTTGTCACAGCAGGGATTGCCACCAGCTGTACCTTTAAATTGCCTAATCCTAAATCAAGGCCTGCTTGCAGGAAGTCAAGGAGTTGGGAGGAAGATGGTACATCAGGATTGAAGTTTTGCCATTCACAAAAGATCTAAACTTATTCCAAACCTTATTCTAATGTGAAGGTTCAATCTGTGAGGATTCTGATGGGTGTGATGCCTCGAGCCAGAAGAAAGGGTATCAGGGGAATATTTACCGAAGGCTGGACACTAAGAAATATTGCCCTAGGGAATCATGGGTCTCCCTGCAAATATGGCAGGACTGTTATCACCGTTTATTGTTGATATTGCAAGTCTCGAGCGAATTTGAGGTAGGAGGCCGGAGGAGGCCTTAATTAGATTGCATGCCAAAGACTTGACAGGGCATCTATTGCTTCTGCCCAAGGGTGAGGTAGACGTGAAATTGGGATTGCTTGCTGTAGGAAGAGGATGGAGTTCAGGAAAGGTCCACAGGCCCACAATCCAAGTGAATAACTTTGGTTGTAGGGACCATTTGTTGGGATCCAGGAATCCTTGGGATAGGTGATCTGTGTCTGTGTTTAAGTGAGGAACTGTTGTTGGTTCAGCCTTGGTGATGTATGTATGTATGATATTGCAGCTGTATTGTCTATCCGAATCAGAACTGATTTGTCCTTGATCTGAGAGAGCAAATGCTGTTGATGCGAGATTGAACTGCCGCATTGAACGCCCATCTCTCTTGAACCAACATCTGGTTGCAATGTGCCTCCTAGCCTATTGCATTGGTGTCTGTAGTAACTGTGGTCCAGAGGACATGCCTTAATGGATGTGGCTTTACAGGCATCTCCCTCTTTGTCCACTAGTACAGACCCCTGTGCATCAAGCTTGTTTTATATATGGACTAGGATAGATGGTTTGTTCCATTGCTTCAGGAATTCTAGATAAAAGGTGCCTGAGGTATCCATGTGTCCATGGGACCATCTGGATACAAAAAGACAAAAATCCCTATTAAGATGAGTTAGCTCGAGGCTGTTATGTAGGACCATGTCCTCACTCTCCTTACTTACTGAATGATGGCCCACACTTTATGAGATGGCAGGGACACCGTCCCTTTTGCAGTGTTGAATAAGGCGTTTAAATTGGAGAAAAGATGACTCATTTGATGATTTACCATCCCACTGTATCTTGATAATGTAGGTCACAGCATCCACCTGTGTTCCACTAGCTGGGCTGGATCTGTTGATAAAAGGAGGATATTGTCGGGTTAGTGATAAGAACTGAGACCCAGTTCTCATAAAGAAGCTTCAATAGTGATCCGAGCCCTCGTGAGGGCTCTGAGGGAAGTACAGAGCCCAAAGGGGAGACTCTGGAATTGTAGATGGACTGAAAATCTCAGATACTTCTGTAACAGTTGTAGTATGGGTGCGTGCAAGTGAGCATCCCTGAATCCCTGGGTACATCTAATTCTGCAGTTGTGGGGAATCAAGTCTTAACAAGTAAAACATGCGCAATGCAACAATACCTCTGCAGAATGTTCCTTGATAGTCCAGGGGGGCAAAGATAAATATATATAAAAATATATATGTAGAAGGGTCTGTCAGAGCTGCCACCGATGGGACCAGAAGCAAGGTCCAAAAAAAGGCTGAGAAGAAACAAGGAAAGGGGCGCCTCTGAATATGTATCAATAAAACATGCTTAACAAAGGAGTGCTGCTATGTTTACCATCCATAGCGTGAATACTCAGGAAACGCGTCGCACATTTGTGATGTCACGGCTCCGCGCCACGCTTTGCTGTGCTTGCCAAGCCTCATTCTGGTTCCCCTCTCACGGCCATGTTATCTCCACATCTTGGATACCAGACGGGACGAACGCATATCACAGCACAGCCTGTGACTGGACCCGGCGTCCCTTTTCCCCTTCTCCTGGAACCCACACCTGGCCAGATGATCGCATCAGTCACCTCATCTCTGCTCTGTGTGTCACTTTTATGAGGTCAAGGAGAAACCGCTGTGCCACACCACCTCACACCATCCTCATTGGATTTTATGTGTTGCCAGCCGTTTATGGACATGCTGAGGCTTGCAGTTCCCCTCCTCTCTTCCCATCCAGAGACATGCTTGAACGCAGGTGTGCAGTCTTCCATGTGAGTGAATATTGTTTTTTGTAATAAATGTTTTATTGATACATATTCAGAGGCGCCCTTTTCCTTGTTTCTTCTGGGGAATCAAGTCTGACTTTGCTCCTGAAACGTGGGAAATGGTTTTCTAAAACCTTTCTGCAAAGATTGACTTACCATCAAAAAAAGGGTATTTATACTGATTTTGTTTTGACACAGTGTCAGCTGCCCGTAGTTCTGACCACAATACCCATATGGCTATCACAAGTAGTGACACTGATCTTGCGAAGTAACAAACTGTATGCATTGCCATCGCACCAGTGAAGTCTGCTGAGAGCCATAATTCGTCCAAAGCCTTGACTATATTTTCCCTAGGAACATTTTGATAAATCACTGTTTCCATGTTTTTGGTCCATGCCCACAGGGCTTTGGATACAGATAAGGCAATTGCGGACTTCCAGACATTTACCCGCCATTTGGTAAGCTCCTTTATCTATTCATCTGTCTAAAGGATCTTCAATTGAGGCTGAATTACTGCCGCGTCTACCTCCGGTGGACCGTCTGGCATTGCAGAATCTTGTTCCGAACGTGGATAAAGTTTTCCTAGGCAATTGAGAGGAAAAACATTTTTAATTTTTTCCTTTCCTCTTCAACAATGTCTCTGATTTCATCCATCAGAGTAAGCCTATGTTTCCACTATTGCAACCTGAAAGTCACACGATGTTGCAACGATTTTGATGCGACTTGAAACAATGTATTCTGTGTATTCTTGAGGTTTTTGGACCTCAAGTCGCATCAAAGTGGGACCAAAGCAGTGCAGGGACTACTCTGAAGGATAAATGGTACTCATTGGAACTCATAGGGTACAACTTGTCATGCGACTTTGCAGTCCCAAGTCACATGACAAGTTGCACTAGTGGAAACCGAGCTGAAGAAAGGAAACCTGCTTGGGAAGTACATCTTTTGACTACTCAGACATAGCGTCAGCTTTCTCCCAGCCAATAGCTGGCTTTACAGGCTGGACTAGGAAAAAGTCGAAGTCCGAGGTATCCTCAGAGGGCCCCCCATCATCCAGATGTCTAGGAGGGATACCTCCTAGAGTTGGTGAATGTGAAGAACTATGTCTTTTCACGAATGAACCCTTGCCGCTTGCATGGTATTTTGATCTGGTTGGGGCCTTCATAGGTTTGTGTATTTTGCCTTGATGTCCGCTTGGACTTCTTCTGGCATACAAGGCTGAAATACATAAACGTACCAGCATAAGTGCTCTCTTTTTCTTTTACTCACCTGGACTACAGTCCCTACCTTAAATGTTGGAGAGGGTCTTGTTTGGGTGGCGTACTGCTTATTTTAGGCAACAGATAGAAAAAGCAGTTAGCGAAAGAAAAAAGAGTTAGCGACTGGTATTTCAGCTGGAGCAAGGAAACGGTATTCCTGAGTAAAGAAAAAAAAAGAAATTACAAAATTACTGCAAAAAACAGGGTCACCTCCAGGGACTCCCTGCATAGGCAACCTAGTCTGTCTGATTCTTGATCCGTGGATCAGACCCACACAGATGTGCACTCTGTGATGTTAATGGAGGTCCATGCAGCCAGCTGCCTGTCATTGATTTTAACAGGCTGCCTGCATGCTATTACATGGAACATCTGTGCATCTGAAGGTGGAACTTCACAAAGGTGTATAGAATGGTACGCCCGTGTAAAGGAGGCCTAATAGTTAAGGCAACAGCCAAAGTAGAAAGCTGCTTCCTAAGAACTACAAAGACCAGGGATCAAAGCTAGAAACACACAGGCATGATTACTTTTATTGCTCAGCTTCAGGGCCATTAAAAACTTAATACCATAAGCTATAGACATTTTACTATCAGGGTATGCAGCTGCTCAAGGTTATTGTAGCAAAATAAAACTCACCCAAGCTCTACTGCTGTATAATGTACCGCGTTTCCCCGAAAATAAGACCTACCCCGAAAATGAGACCTAGCGTTATTTTCCAGGAGGGCTGCAATATAAACCCTACCCCGAAAATAATCCCTAGTTTAAAATGTTTGTAACATCCTATAATCCACTCTATAACAGTAGTATATAATGTACAATGTGTGTGTTTTCTGTAATATAATTGCGGGGAAGAGAGCTTGGGCGGGGCACAGAAGCGCAGAACGGCGCTATAACGAAGGTATTTGGCACAATTATATTACAGAAACACACACATTATACATTATATACTACTGTGGATTATAGGATTTTACAAGAATTTTAACTCAGTTCACACTGGGGATTCCTGTCAGGCAGGGAGAAAGAGGGGGAGAGAAGACAACACATTACATGTTAAGACCTGCCCCGAAAATAAGCCCTACTGTGTCTTTTGTTGCCAAAATTATTATAAGACCCGGGCTTATTTTCAGGGAAATACGGTAGTTAGTGTGCAGAGTGGTCGGTGCTCTGGCTAACTGAGTTCTCATGTACACAGCTGCTGGGAAACGGACGTTCAGAGGCAGTCAGATGCTTTTTTCAACTGCCCCTGAACTCATCCAATTTTATCTTATGTGTACATGTACACAGGTTTGTTTAATGTAATTTTTGGGCAGTTGCGTTTATAGGCTTTTCTTTGAAGGATTTCTGAAGGAGAACCTCTCTCTAGTGGGGAGAGAACAGATATGTCTTTTAATGTCCCCATCGTCCATGAGGTCAGCTATGTCTGACCTTCTATCTCGGGAGGTTGTGGACCCAGGGGAGGCCAGGGGTGCAGAGTCACTCACCGATCCAGGAGAGGGCTGCGGGGACACTGAGAGCAATGCAGTCTGTGCTGGCAGCGCCGCGTCTTGTTTGATAGTTTTACTGACCGGCGCCATCTTGGATTTCTCCTGTGCCTTGCCGCGGGTCCCGGGGAAATAGTTATCTAGCTGCCCCGTCGTGATTTTTCGGTGCCAGGATTCCGGGTTGTGTTCTGCCGCCTTTGGGACATGTCTCGAGACGTTTCCGAGCTCATAATCTCCGGTGTGCTGCTGTTTGTGCTGCAGTGATAGCAGAGCTGGGACCAGACAACCCCCCCCACCCCGGATTACATTGTTTAACAATTGCTACAAATTGATTATACTATCTAGAATAAGTGGTAACAAAGTGCATTTGATTCCTACTGCAGTGGGACTGTCTTTTGATACTAGGGCTCTCTGCATTTTTTAGCATGCTATCTCTGTCCCTATTCTCCGCCTTGATCCTGCCATTATCGATCAAATGTTTCTTGTATCCTCACCTCGTTAATCTTTCTGAAAGCACAGTGCATTCTTTCACAAAGTCTTTATGATCAGAGCAATTCCTTTTGGCTCGCATATACAATGTAAAATGAAATACCTTTTGGATGAAGGAAAGAATGCAGGAATACTGGAACAAAAAATGAGAGATTATTTGATGGTAGAGAAACTGAATATTCCAGTATTCCATCATCTTCCAAAAGTCCACAAACATCTCACTCCTGTTCAGGGCCATCCCATTGTTGTGGGCATAGGGTCCCTATTGGAGAGACTTGGCGAGTGGCTAGATGAACATCTCCAACCCTTTGTCACCAGCTTAGGGACACAGGTCACCTTTTTGCCCACACACATGAAATCAAATGGTCAGCAACCAATACTTGGATCACTGTTGATGTTAAGGCATTGCATTCTTGAATACCGCACTGTTTAGCCCTGAAGGCTATCAAATATCACCTTACATCATACAGTTGTTTTAGTCAGGGTTTGTGCAATTTTCTGCTCTTGGCTATTGAGTTTCTATTGAAACATATCTACTTCATGTTTGATTAATCCTTTTATAGACAATGCCAAGGTGCCTCCATGGGGGTTAAATGTTCTCCCCCACTGGCAAATTTGTATATGGGGTGGTGGGAGGAGGTCTTTCTTTTCACACATAATAATCCTTTCAGAGTGCATTTCGACTGGTATTGTCGCTACATAGATGACCTGGCTCTGGTGTGGACTGGCCCGGTCTCTATGGTAGATTCTTTCATTCAGTATTTACATAACAACCATTTTAATTTAGAGTTTAGCCACAATTTCCGCTCTGATAGCATTAATTATTTGGATATACACATTGATAGTGGCAGGGTGACTACAAGAACCTTTAGAAAACAATGCACTGGCGATTCACTTTTGCTCGCTACGAGTTGTCACCCTTCTCATACTATACATGCATTACCAGTGGGGGAGTTCGTGCAAGCAAAAAGGAATTGCTCTGATCATGAAGGCTTTGTGAAAGAACGCACTATGGTTTCAGAAAGATTAACGAGGCGAGGATACAAGAAACATTTGATTTATAATGGCAGGATCAAGGAGGAGAATAGGGACAGAGATAGCATGCTAAAAAATGCAGAGAGCCCTAGTATCAAAAGACAGTCCCACTGCAGTAGGAATCAAATACACTTTGTTACCACTTATTCTAGACAGTATAATCAAATTGTAGCAATTGTTAAACAATGTCTTCTTATTTTATATGCAGATAAAACATTATACGACATTTTGCAGCAGTGGTATAGCTTTTCTAGTAGAAGGGACCCCACCTTGGGATCTATTTTATCTCCTAGCCTTTTTCATTCACATCAGCCTGCACTCACATGGCTAAGTACCACAGGATCGTTCCCTTGTGGCACTAGCACTTGTAGACAATGCAGAAGACACAGAAAGACTAAAACAGTCACCTCTTCTTCTACAGGCAAAACATACACTCTTAAACATTTTATTAACTGTAGTTCCAAATCAGTGATCTATGTGGTGGAATGTAGTGCCTGTCAGATACAGTATGTGGGGTGTACCATTCGTCATTTACGAATCAGGGTTTCAGAACATTACAATGACAATGCCAATCCAAATGCCAAAAACATTTCAAATGTATCAAAACATTTTAAGACAGTGCATGGAGGTAATCTTGACACCATTTCTTTCTTCGGTCTAGAAAAAAGCAAACAATCTAAAAGGGGGGGGGACACCCATCGCACCCTGCTCCAACGAGAGGTGTGGTAGATACACATGTTAAATACCAGGATGCTGTTGGGTATGAACAATAGGATGGATTTGAAATAAGTCTTTGAAATATAATAATTATTTTGTATTGCAATTTTTCCACTGCTGCACCAGTGGGACTTTAATGGTTAACATCTTGCGCTTCCTGTTTCAACCCTCTTATCACATGTGATTGTTTGACCCAGGTTTTGATAATCTCCATCTGTAACCAATTAATGCGATGGTTTTTTAATCAAGCTATTACTGCCCCTCTCATTTCAGGAGGGTTGTTTCTCTATATATATCTGTTTTTTATGTCATATTTTTATGCTTTTGATGAAGGCTTAGGACGAAACGCGTCAGTTTTTGGATGATGTTACTGCTATAATGCTACAATAAAAATGTTCTATGGAGAAACTGTCGAGTTGCCGGTTTGTACTTGTTATGGATGCTCAAGGTTATTGTCTGGATGAAAATTAGAGCCAATTGGCAGGTATGCTGTGTCACAAAAAGGTTTAAATGCTTCATGTTAGATTGAAGTGCATTTTTAAAGTCATGCAAATAAATATGTATACGTCCTTTAATAATTTTTGTCCACATGCTGTATTAATAATTCTGTGTAAGATCCCAGCTCATAAAAATGAAACCAGGAGTTCAATGCAAGGTTTAATTCAATGAATATAATCCACTGTGTTCTGAGATTTCCAAACACAACTACTTAGAGGGATAGGTGAGAAGGTTCCCTCTTGTAACTGATAAATAAGCCTGCATTATAATTGCCACAGACAGATTCTGTTGTGTCAACTACAAAAAGAAAACTGTGTGCAAGACTTTGTGTGAATACTGGCTTAACAAACAGACAGACATGAAGCTACATACAAAACCTCCAAAAATCTGCTAATTGTCTAAACATGACATTGATGAAGAGACCCTTAAGGTGCTGTAGGGAGATGTATTAACATAAATGAGATGAAGTGGAACAGCAAAAGATCAACAAAAACTGAGTGTCTTGACTGACAGAGGGAATTGGCAACATCTTCCAGAGAGGATCTTTAAACCAGAGCAGATGGTCCAAGACTTTAATGAGGAAAGAAAAAAAAGCAAAGAAATAGCAATCTTCCACTTGTGCTATTTGCAGAGTCAAAATAGCATAAGTGGTATCATGCGATGTACAATTATGTGTGTACACAAGATGTTTATTTTAACATAGAGTGTTAGCCAGAACAAAGTGACCTCTACAGTTTTATGCACACCTGTTTTTTAGTAGTAAACATTGTACTACTGTACACAGAAAAAGGTTAGGGAGAGAAGAAAGCCACATCAGATCTACCATTAAGATTTTTGTGTATATGCTTACTTCGTTACTTGAGTTTTTGCTGTGTGCTTAAATATTCTTTATACTCTGTGATATCATGCCAATGCAAGGAGGTTATGTTACACAGTTATATGGGGAAGATGATGATGAAAAAGCCACAGAGATACTATGATGCCAGACTTGTTATACATTTTCAGATTAGTCACCTGATTTTAGTCCTGGTTTCTTTATCCAGTTTTCTTCTTTGTAGCTTGTAAGTCTTTCCCATTTAGTAAAATAAACAAAGATCTGCTGCGGCTTAGCCTGCTTTCACAGTAAAAATAGAGCCTGTCTCTCCAGTGTGAAAGCCCGAGTGCTTTCAAAATAGGCATGCACAGGGGGTGTGCCTGGGCACACCCTAATCACTATATGCACTGCCGATTGCCCCTATTGCCCGGGCTTCCCCCATGTTGGCCGCCCTGCCCCACAGTGCTGCTGGCTTCCTATCTCTCCTCTCCCCCCCTAGGCTAGTAAATATGGCATTTATCAGTGACTTCCTTTTCTAAATGAGCACAGTGAACACACTCAATGCGCACACCTATGGCTTTCACACTTGGGTGGTGTGCTTGCAGGACGGTAAAAAAGTCCTGCAAGCAGCATCTCTGCAGCGCTGTAGGAGCGGTGTATACAGCACTCCTAAAGCACCCCTGCCCATTGAAATCAATAGGGCAGCGCCGCCGAACCGCCGACAAAGCACCACTGCAGCGGCACTTTGCGGGCGGTTTTAACCCTTTTTCGGGCACTAGCGGGGGTTAAAAGCACCCCACTAGTGGCTGAATAGCGCCGCTACAATGACAATAAAGCGCCGATAAAAATAGCGGTTTACCGCCAACGCCGCCAATGCCTCGGTGTGAAAGCACCCTTACAAGTTCTTGTACAAATGATGATAATAAAATAACAGCAGCTGGCATAATATTGAAGAAGGATCGATAAACAGCATATATAGTTAAGGTGCAGCGCTTCTAAAAATAAAGTCCACAGAAGCTCAATCCAGGAACAGATATCCAATACAATTCAATAAGTGGTGAGCAGGAGGCAGATAAATGACAGAAGAGACCATCACCGGCACCCAATCACACAGCCGCTTACCCTCCTCATCACAAAGGCCACATCAGCATGTATATGATATATATAGGAAGCCCTTCAATCTTCATTCACCATATTTATGTAGCAGCAGACCGGATAATGTATTATCCGGTCATGATAATGCAATTATCATGTCCTGCATATATAAATCATCTGAGCGTCTGCTTAGCCACGCCCCTGACAATGTAATTCTGTGACGAAACGACATAGGGAGAAGTCGCTAGTGCATGCTGGGATGTGGCGGCCATCTTTCTGGTGGAGACTGCTGGATTCAAAAACAAACACAAACAATTTTTACTTGTCCAAAATGTGAGTTTATTTCCCCTATTTTTACCTGAAATAAAACGCTTTTTTTATGTACAGCGCAATGAGGTTTATTCCTTTTTATTCACATGGGATGTTATATATGTGGTTAAAAAGGGCCTTGAGCTTCTGAGGGAATGCAAGGACATAGTAGTGCGACCCGCAGATAAGGGTGGGGGGATAATGATCTTGGACTCCAGGGCTTATAAGTCGGAGATGTCCAGGTTACTATCTGACCATGACACCTATGTCCCCTTGGCCGGAAACCCCACAGCCAAATATAAAAAAGGAACTTATATCTTTGGTCGAAGAAGGGTACCAAAATAAGATCTTATCCAAAAAGGAGAAATCCTTTTTAGTTCCAGCTGCTCCTCATGTACCTGTGATATATTACCTGCCTAAGGTACACAAGGATCCTGTACACCTCCCGGGAAGGCCAATTATTAGTGGCATCAATTCTGTTACTTCCCGGGTGGAGAAGTACATTGATCATTTTTTGCAACCATTGGTCATTCAAACACCTTCATTCTTGGGTGACTCCACGCAGGTAATTAATACCCTTATTACAGTGAAGTGGAAGAATAGTTATATCCTGGCCACCGCCGATATTTCGTCCCTTTACACGATAATTTCACATCAGCATGGTTGAGAGGCTGTGAGGCATTATCTTGAAACTGATAGTTTGGTGTCATCACAAAGAAATTTTGTCCTTTCGCTTCTTGACCTTGCTATGGGACAAAATGATTTCTGGTTCGGTGGATCTTATTATCTTCAAAATAAAGGGGTGGCCATGGGCGCTAAGTTTGCGCCCAGCATGGCCAACCTCTTTATGGCCAAGTGGGAGGAGGATGTCGTCTATGTGGGACCTAGACCAGAGCTAATTCTCTGGAAAAGGTTCATTGACACCATCCTCCTCATATGGGATTGTGAACAGAGTGGCTTAGACAATTTTTGACCTTCTTGAATTCCAATGATAGGGGTATTTCACTCCAGCATGAATCAAGTATATCTGAGATTCATTTCCTAGATTTAAAAATCAGGGTGCTGGATGGAGCCATGGTCACGTCAATTTTTTTCAAGGAGACGGACAGGAATGGCTTCGTTAGCACTAAAAGCTGTCATCGTGCTGCCTGGCTAAGGTCTGTTCCAGTCAGTCAATTCTTACGACTTAGGAGGAACTGCACGAAATCTGAAGATTTTGAGATGCCATGCCTTCTTCACTACTTTTTCAACACAACAATATGCTATTAAAACACCTTGTGAAGGCATTGGAATGTTCCCTGGAATGAGAGGGTTCTGGGACCCCTTCTTCCAGAGGCCACGGCAGTCGTATTCAGAGGAGCCCCGCCGCTTCAAGTTGCTACAAATATTGTAGATACCCCAAATAGAACCTCTTTCTTTCACAACATGGGGGGTTTCTTTGCATGTAGGAAATGCTTCATCTGTCAAATTAAACACAGGCATTGGAAAATAGACTCCTGTATCTAATTCCACCCATGAGCATTTTTCTTGTACAAAGAGTTTTATTGAAAATATATGTCAGCAGAATAGTACAAAACAGTGATGGATACATCATGAATTAACAGGCATAAGTCTGCCGGGGTCCGGCAGGTAGAACTGACATTCAAGAATTTATACCTGGTCTCAGGCAGCTCAAGGCCGAGGCCAGGCTGCATACTAAAGAGAGTCTACATCTCATGTTTAGTAGCATAACGGTAGACTGCAAACACAGAATATTATGTTTGCAAACAATCATAAACAATTAAAGGATGCATAGTGGGATGTTATTGTGATACTTAATATTGCCTTAATGGGAAAAAGAACCAGATATAAAGTCAGATTAAATTGGTTAACTTCGAAGAAGCTAACATACCTTTGTATGAAATAATTTTGTTACCTTAAATATCCAAACTCTGTGGACTGAGGCCCAAAGGCCAGAATAAAGAGGAGGAAAGAGAAATTGAAAGTAGAAGAGAAGAAAAGAAAAAAAAAAGGGGGGGGGGGGGGAAGGAGGGGAGAGGCCCTGGGGTGGGGGGAACGGAGTCTCATTATAGGGAGAGAAGTGTTAGGTCAAATCTTGATGGACGGTTATGGGTCACCCAGGGTTGCCATATCCTGAGAAACTTATCATGCGTGTCCAACAATATGGCCGTAAGTTTCTCGTTTACCATGATATCATTCACACAATTTTTAACTGCTTCAAAGCTAAGATTCTGAGTTTTCCAGGCCCTTGCTATGGTCAGTTTAGTTGCGGTAAAAATATGTGCTGCTAATTGGCGTTCAGGACGAAGAAGTTCCGCAATCGGTTTCCACAAAAGGGCCTCAAAAGGGTCCCGCTTTATAGTGGTATTAAAAAGATTGCGTAGTAGTGCGTATACTCTAACCCATAATCTGCAAACCCTGGGGCAGGTCCACCAGATATGCGACATCGTACCCTCCTGTGAGCACCCTCGAAAACAGAGGGGGGAATAAGATGGAATGAAGCTTGCTAATTTGGCCGGGGTATAGTACCATCTATAAAAGACTTTATAAGCGTTCTCCAAAAAGAGAACATTCTTAGAGCATTTGGATAGCATGATAGTCATACCTTGCCAGTCCTCCGGGTCCAATTGTTTCCCGAGTTCGGCCTCCCATTGGAGATGATAGGGTCTCAATGGTGGTGTTTTGGAGTTAATTATAGCAATATATATGAGGGAAATTAGACCCGGGGATTGTGGGCGCGATCTACAAAGGCTTTCAAATGGAGTCATGGTAAAGGGGGCCGAATGGGATTTTATAAGTCGTTGGAGAAAATGCCTAATTTGCAGGTAACTGTAGTGTTCCCTAAGGGGGATATCATGTGAGGAACGTAAAGCCGCAAAGGGGATGATCTTGGTTGGGGTGAGTAACGAATGAATATCTGTAAAGCCGTTATCAGACCACCATTTAAATTGCAGTGGATTATCACAACCTGGTTGAAATAAAGGGCAGTGGAGGAGACGAAGTAGTGGGAGGTGAGGAGAAATTAGGCCTGCTGAGTATTTAACCGCATCCCAGAGTTTAAGGGAGTGAGCCAGACAGGGACCTATGGTTGAGGGGCGATGTGCTTTGGGAAGCCAGGGAAGAGAGGCTAGTGGTGTTGGGTGTGCGTCAATTAAATCCATGGTGGCCCATAGTGGCATTTGTTGTTTCTCATGAAGGTGAGATAATGGGGCGATACCCGCAGCGGTGTAATATGCTTGCAGGTTAGGAACTGAAAGACCACCATTGATTTTGCGCGCGTATAGTACTTGTCTCTTGATCCTAGGTCTCTTGTGGCCCCATATAAACTGCATAAGTTTACGTTGATGTATCCGAATGATATGGGGGGGCACATGGACTGGCAAAACTCTAAAATAATAGAGCAATTTAGGGAGGTACGTCATGCGCACCGTCGCTATTCTGCCGAACCAAGAAATCGGAAGTGTGGACCAAGAGGCAAGCATAGCCTCCAGCTTTCGGAAAAGTGGAGGAAAATTGGCTTGGTATAATCCCGGGTACTTCGGAGTAAGTTTGATACCCAAATAGGGTAGTGAGGTTAACCACTGAAATGAGAATGCCGCTTGCAGGGATTCCAGTTCCGGGGCCCGAAGGTTGATGGACATCGCTTTAGATTTCGCCGGGTTAACTGAAAGGCCTGAGAATGAGGCGAAGGAGTCTAAGAGGGAGAATAAATTGGGGAGGGAGATTCTGGGTTTAGTAATGGTTAATAGGATGTCATCCGCAAACAGTGACAGTTTGTGTGCGGTGCCTGCTACTTCTACTCCTGATATATCTGGGTGGGAGCGTATGGCCTCCGCCAGGGGTTCGAGTGCTAGTATAAATAGAAGTGGGGAGAGTGGGCATCCCTGACGGGTTCCCCTCCTAATGGGGAAAGTGGGCGATTCATATCCATAATAACGCACTTTAGCCTGGGGGGAGTGATATATGGCTGAGACCTAACTCAAGAAGGAGGTGCCGAAACCGTAGTGGTTGAGGACCTGTGTCAAATAGGGCCAAGATAAGGTATCGAAAGCCTTATTAACATCTAAAGAAAGAAACATTGTCTCCAAGGACCTTTCATGAGCTATATGTTGAATTTGGAGAAGTCGTCTAATAGCATCCCCTGCCTGCCTACGGGGGACGAACCCCACCTGATCTTTTTTTATCAGACGCGGTAGGAAGGAGTTCAGGCGATTGGCCAAAATTTTCGTCAATATCTTCATGTCAATATTAATTAAAGAGATTGGCCGAAAATTTGCCCAGGAAGAATGGTCCTTGTCTGGTTTAGGAATCATCACTATGTTGGCGGTCAGCAAGTCTGGTGTAAATGGGTGACCTCCTTTGACCGAATTATACATAGCCGCTAGGTGTGGGGCCAGGACCTCTGCAAATTTTCGGTAATACAGAGCAGTAAAACCATCCGGGCCTGGTCTTTTGCCTATTTTCAGTTCCTTAATGCACTGGAGAACCTCAGAGACCTGTATATCTCGATCCATTAGGGAGATATGGGAATCGGATAGGGAAGGTATAGATAACCCTTGTAAGAAAGCATTCAGGCCCTGTGTTGAGGAGTGGTTTGGGGGGGAGTAGAGCTTGGTAAGTCGGTAGCAGAATTCTTCCAAGACCCGCTGGGGGTTTCCCGTGAGGATGTTATGGCGGGTGCGCAAGGTTATGGGGGTAAATTTCGGGGTAAAAGTGCGTAGTCTATTGGCCAGCTGAGCATTAGGTTTGTTTGCCTTAGCATACCATTTCTGTCGGGCCCAACGTAAGGAGCGGTCCGCTTCATCTGTCAGACATAGTTCCAAGTCTGTACGGGCCTTGTCTAAAGATCTACGGTTAGCCGAGGTAGGGGCTAATTTAAAGGCCGCCGAGCGGTCTTCCAAGCTCTGCTCTAACTTGCGTCGGGCCTGAATCCTTTCTCTTTTGCGTTGAGACGCTATGCGAATAATGCGACCCCGGAGGACAGCTTTATAAGCCTCCCAAAGTGTTATTGGGGACGAGACAGAACCTGCATTAAGCCTAAAGTATTCCGCAGAAGCTTCCTGGATTTCACTAAAGATTGGTTTGAAGGATAGAAGTGAATCATTCATCACCCAGGGAGCATGCTGTGGTTTGCTGAGTAGGGAGTGACAGACGGTTAGAATAGGATCATGATCTGACCAAGGGACTGCTAAGATCGAGACCGAGTCTATTAACGGGAGATGTTTCCGTAGCATAAACGAATGATCGATTCTGGAGTGGGAGTGATGAGGACACCCATGAGCATTTTTCAATAAAACCATTTATAACATGCACCACCAAACATGTGGTCTATGTTATAAGGTGTCCATGTGGTTTAGAATACATAGGTCGCCATATGTCAGCTTCAAATAGACTAAAAGAACACGTCACTAATATCAAAAATGGTTACCCAAAGAACAGTTTATCGCATCATTATGCGACCTATCACACTAGAATTTTAGAAAGGACTGTGTTTTTCGGCATTGACAAGTTCACAAGAAACTGGAGGGGTAGCCATATGACCAGAGGGGTCACAAAATTGGAGACCCAATGGATCTATAAGTCCAAAACATATAGCCCCTAAGGCATGAATATAGAATGGGACATGAATGCATTCATTAGTAATGCATGATGAATGGTCCCATTATATATTGTTTTGCCTCTAGCAAGTTTGATTAAATTGAAATATGACTAGTTTTTTAGTATTTCTGTCTGTTGGTTTTAATCTAGTAGTTTTTTATTAATGTTTAATAGACTTTGTAATATTTCACCATTTATATATGGTTTAGTGTGATATTCCCCTTATTCACAAGATGGCGCTGTGTCCGAGTGTTATACATCATTTTTGTATTGATTTTTTTAAATCTCCTTTTGTGCACTTGCTGTGCACATTATAAAGTTAAATAGTCTGATCTTCTCTTCTTTAATGAAGTTGTTGATAAAGTAAATACAAATACTTATAAATTGCGCTGCTGCTCTAATGGCCCTGACTGTTTTCGTCACATCCGGCGTCTGGAGAGCAGCCCACTTCCGCATTGCAATTATCATGTCCTGCATATATATATATATATATATATATATATCATCTGATCGTCTGTTTAGCCGCGCCCCGGATGACATCATTCTGTGACAAAACGACGTAGGGAGGAGTCAGACGCTAATGCATGCTGGGATGCAGCGGCCATCTTTCTGATGGGGACTGCTGGATTTAAAAATAAGCACAAGAGATTTTTACTTGTCCAAAATGTGGGTTTATTTCCCTTATTTTTACCTGAAATAAAACGCTGTTTTTATGTATACTGCGCAATGAGGTTTATTCCTTTTTATCCACATGGGATGTTATATACGTGGTGAATACTGCTGGAGTTTATACTGAACAAGGAGAGCTGTACCTGGGTTTACTACATACATTATCCAGTCTGCTGCTACATGGTGCATAATGATTGATGGCTTTCCTATTTAGTATCAAAGAACATCACTGCAAATGCTAACTAGTTCTCATACAGTATAACCCAAACTTGCTATGGTAATATGCAAAGGAACTAGGTGTTAATGGCATTGAAGGTTCTGTAAATTAACATTAATCAGCAAATTTAAAAGACAAATAATTTTTAGCTCTGTAATCAATAATGTAATATACAATACATGATATTAAAATTGTTATATACCACATACAATCAAAAATACCTAATTACATGTCTTTTTTAAATGCAAGTAATGTAAGACCTGGTATCAGCCTCTTCCAGTCCATGTACACCAGAGCTCAGACTGGGTTAGGGAGAAGCAACACAAACAGCCAATTAGCTGTGTTCCAGGATAAGAAGATAGAAGCAGAGAGCAGATTATCAGTGTGATGAGGTAATCACAGTACTGTTTCTCTTGTCACTGTCCAGTCACAAGCTAGGGGTGGGCCCGGGTTGAACTGGGCTCAGAGGACATTGGCTAAATGATGCTGGCCATCTGACTGAGAATGCTTAAATCTGCTTTCTGTTATACAGTTAGAAGAATACAGCAGTGTGTTCCTAGCTGTGAGACTGCACTGTCACTGAAAAGTCCTGGTCTTGTTTTGTGTGTGATAGGGCTGGACCAACAAAATAGAAAGTTGTTTCCAATGGATGTACCATAAAGTAATTTTCCTTCATAGAAGCAGATCCATGGTGAAAAATGTTTTAGGTGGATCCTGTTTTGGTCCTACACTGCTATCTCTCAGATACCGACAGAGGAAGTGCTTGCCAGACAGTAAATTCTTGGATATGTATTGAGAAGTGCTTGTACAAAAGTTCATCTCCCTTGAAGGACATTTTTGAACATTTATTGATTAAAAGAATCAAATACAGCCAACGTGTTTCAAGGGAAAAGCCTTTACCTTCTTTAGGGCTTAAGCAGTCAATATTAATAGAATCATGACAGAATGCACTAGGGAAACTGTGTTAAGGCTTTATGAAGACTAACATCTCCCGTCAGCATTAAAGGCAGTCAGCTCAGTGAAGCAAAGACTTGATCTTTGCTAATGAGCAGAAACCAATAAGTATGGTTAGAGAACATGTGATCAGCATGTCAGCTATGACATTGTGGTCACATGCGTAGCACACCCCTAAAGAGCCGCTGGTAGATTGGGCCTATTTCCTCCCTTTAGCCGGCACACAGTCAGACACACAGCATTTCTAACAGTCTCTCTCTGGCTCAATAAGCAGTCTAGGGGTTTCTATTTTTGTTATTTTTATTTTTGGGTAGAACTTGGATGGGGGTAGGGAGCATGCCTCATACCCTGAAACTGTAGAACTTGAACAGGTTGAGGACTAATAACTATCTGGCTGCATTTGTTCACTTATGTACAAAAATAACACAAGGAGGCTTGTACTTCCTCAGCTCCGCCTGTACAACACCAGATGGTATTGTACGCATGCTTGGCTGTACTGGCACACTTCAGACTATTTTTCTCCTGCAATAAGTCGTGAAGAATCGCACAGCTACCTGTGATCCTGTCTTTTTCTCCAGACTAAAACACTAAACAGTCACTCTTGGGGATTTGTACTCACTCAGTCATAGGATAATCAGTTCCCTCTATCTGATATCTAGCTGGCTCTTTCTTTGTGAGGGAGACACAGACTCCCTTAGCCTCCTGGCGAACTTGAGCTCTCTCACATAGCATCCTTCCTGGCTTTCCTCCTGTGAGCTCTCTCCTGACCCCCAGGATTCCTGGGATTCTTTCTATTCAGGTCCCCCAGCTAGGCCTAGCTGGCACCCTTTTTGCCTTATGCAGGCTCTTTCCCTGGCTTCTGCCCAGGAGGGCAAAGCCCCTCAACAGGGGTCTCCTCCTGGCTGGACCTTAGAATGCTTCCTTACTCCAGCCTGCTGCATACGCTCCTTGCTGCTCAGGCTTAAACTATTTATGAGATCTTCCCCCACCTTCTGAGCATCTCCCTAGAAATTGGTAGAAAACCTATAAATAATTAGGCTGCAGCCTCTGCCCTCTCACCCACTATGCTCTGGAAACTTCCAGAGTGTTCCAGAAGGGGAAAGTAGCAGAGCAGCAGCCTGCGAAACCCTGAGCAGCCCTACCCAATCAACTCATGCTCCACTGATTACAGTGAAGTCCAATTTAAATTTACTTGTCAGTCTTTTTAAAACCCCATTATATCAATAATAATCTACTAGCCTCTAATCCTGCTTAGAATGTTATGGATGTAAAACAGAACTGGATGGTGTATTTTGTAAATTACACAATTTAGCAATAATGAATAGTTTCCTTACAGATGTCTGGCTGTGGAGTGTAAAAATAAGTAATATCGTTGCTCTTCTGATGATCAAACAGCACCTACGTTTACATGCTGTTAATTTTAAAAAATATCTAATTCTACCTTAATATTATAATGTGAAGAAGCCAATGGGAAGGGACTAGGCAGTGTGGAAATTGCCCAGTCTGGTCTATTCTACAAAGAGTGTACACATCCTGAACATATTCCACTGTGGAATATGACTCAGGCTTCACATTTATTTTAATTTTAATGAAGTACAATGGGGCCTTCAGCAGCAAAGACACTATACCTCACTAGACTCAAATTTTGAGTTGATACTATAAAATTCATCAGTCTCAATACTGGTTTAATATGAAAGTGCAATGCTGCTTTAATATGAAAGTTCCATGAGTAGACAAAACAAAAACCTCACTAAGTCACCTGTAGTTTCATCCTCACACACGGAAGAAAAATGCCTTCTTGCCCCACCAACTCCTGTGAAATGATACGATCCCTGTACTATTGAATATTCCTGATCATAAGGCAAAAACACAACTTCTCTTCAATAGGCATCCAATCCACCCCTACAATATGTTAAAATGCTTGTCTTTAGCAGAGATTTTTAAAGCCAGATTACCCCTATGTATGTACAGATCTAATCAGCTGATAAAGTACCAAACCATCAAGGTGACCATACATACCCAAATTTATTGTTCTGTATTTTTGTAAAAAAAATCAGGAGATCTATAATTTATAATAACCTTTCAATCAAAGAATGACCATTCTTAATGACCAGGAAATAGAATATGACTACTTTTAACTGCTTCAGCGATCATTTGAGCCTTATTTTATTTTATTTTTTTCATAAAATTGACTGATTTTAATGATTATCTGAGCTGAATCAATTAAAAATATATCACCTGTATGCTGACACTCAAACTTTGATATATTAATCTTAATCTAATCTGTCTAAATCAATCAGCAATCAATTCTACAAAGTGTTGCATGGAGCACCCTGAGTGTGCTATCTCTGATTGGTTCTGTGTTCAGATTTTGTTCTGATCCTGTGTTCTAGCTCTTGAGCTTGCTCAATAGATCGTAATATGGGATGGGACTTTATGGTTCCGAACCTTTATCTTGAAACTATCATCTCCCTCTCACCCTCATCCAGGAACGTAGCCATTGTGTCAACACTCAACGGATGCCCTGGCTTGCTCGACTGCACATTTCCACCACATTGCCATTTAGAGCCTTACACTACTTCCCACTTCGTAGGCAGCTTTTGTTAAGCCTTGTGCTCTATAGAAGCCACAAGTTGTTTAATTAGATTACAACAATAGTTGTCTCCCTTCTTTACCCTTTCCATTCCTATTTGCACCTTGAATTTCCAGCTGTCACGCCTGGTGAAACTATTTTGGCTGATAAGCACATTTCATTGCCTAATATGCTCCACTTCTTCACTTCCTTTTCCATTACATTCCCCTTAGCCCTTCCCTCTGATCTCCCGTTTTGTCCCCCCTCCTCTGTGGCCATGAGTGAAATAAAGTTTATATCCCTGATTGTCATAGGCCTTAATTGACATGAGAAACATTCCAGATTTCTATCAGATCTTAAAAAGTCACATACACAGGTAAGAAATTCATTTCAAATATGCCAAAACTCACCAAAAAAAAAATGTTTCCCTGGCATACCATAATTCATCTCCCTTTCAAAGTCAAAAGCAGTAAGCATAATGATAGCAAAGTTGATTGTGGATCCCCAGGGTTGCTTACCATGTGTCAAAAGTACAATTTGTAACAATACACCTACTCTTGCAAATGGTTATCTATCCAATTCAGATAAGCGCAGTTTTTTACAATAAACGTTTCCTCTCCTTCTGAAGTTTACTGAAGAATTCTTGCTGTTGGGTGGAGATTTCAACTTTGTGCTAGATCCACTTTTGGATATTTCAGGGGGTTCATTACATCTCTCCTTCTCATACTTAAAAAACATTGGAGACAGAATTACAGGTTCTTGTGGAACCCTGGTGTTTAATGCACCCTATTGAGAGACATTTTACATACTACATTTTGGTACATCAAACCTATTCTAGGCTTAATTACTTCTCCATGCAACATAAAGACCTACCCAGGGTCACATCCTCCCAAATTGACGTTATCTTCCTGACTGACCACGCTCCCATACCTTTTGTTTCTGGACTTGGATTCTTTTATCCTGAGGCCATCAACATGGAGACTTAATGGAGCCTAATGCCGCGTACACACAATCGTAATCCAAGGTTTTTCCGACGGAATTTTGCTCAAGCTTGCCTTGCATACACACGGTCACACAAAAGTTCTCGGAACTTTCGACCGTCAAGAACGCAGTGACGTACAACACTACGATGAGTCAAGAAAATGAAGTTCAATGCTTCCGAGCATGCGTCAAATTGTTTCCGAGCATGCATAGGAATTTTGCTCATTGGAATTGCTACAGAAGATCGGAATTTCCAATAGGAACTTTTTCCGTCAGAAAAATAGAGAACCTGCTCTCAATCTTTTGCTGGCAGAAATTCCACCAGCAAAATACCAATGGAGCATACACACGGCCGGAATTGCCGACCAAAAGCTCACATCGGACTTTTGCTGGCGGAATTTCCGATCGTGTGTACGCGGCATTACTCCAGAATCCTGAGGTTAAAACTGAGGTTGAAATAATTCCGAGATAATTTTTTGGAAGATATACTTTCCAACCTAATGTTAATTTGGGAGGCACATAAGTGTGTCATACGCAGAACCTTGATTAACCACTTGACGACCGCCTCACGCCGATGTACGTCGGCAAAGTGGCACGGACAGGCAAAATCACGTACAGGGTACGTGATTTGCCTTCCGCGGGTGGGGGGTCCGATCGGACCCCCCCCCGGTGCCCGAGGCGGTCGTCTTTTGTCCAGCGGCGATCGGTGATGAGGGGGAGACCATCCGTTCGTGGCCCCCCCCTCGCGATCGCCGCCGGCCAATGAGAATCTTCCTTTGCTGCTGTATGCTAAACAGCAGCAAAGGAAATGTCATCTCCCCTCGGGTCGGTATTTTCCGTTCCGGCCCGAGGAGAGAAGACATCAATGTGAGTGCACCAACACACACACACACAGTAGAACATGCCAGGCACACAAAACACCCCGATCCCCCCCCCGATCGCCCCCCGATCCCCCCCCAATCACCCCCCCCCCCCTGTCACAAACTGACACCAGCAGTTTTTTTTTTTTTTTTTTTTTTTTTTTTCTGATTACTGCATAGTGTCAGTTTGTGACAGTTACAGTGTTGGGACAGATACTGTTACCCCCCTTTAGGTCTAGGGTACCCCCCTAACCCCCCCTAATAAAGTTTTAACCCCTTGATCACCCCCTGTCACCAGTGTCACTAAGCGATCATTTTTCTGATCGCTGTATTAGTGTCGCTGGTGACTCTAGTTAGTGAGGTAAATATTTAGGTTCGCCGTCAGCGTTTTATAGCGTCAGGGACCCCCCTATACTATCTGATAAATGTTTTAACCCCTTGATTGCCCCCTAGTTAACCCTTTCACCACTGATCACCGTATAACCGTTACGGTTGACGCTGGTTAGTTTGTTTATTTTTTATAGTGTCAGGGCACCCGCCGTTTATTACCGAATAAAGGTTTAGCCCCCCGATCGCCCGGCGGTGATATGCGTCGCCCCAGGCAGCGTCAGATTAGCGCCAGTACCGCTAACACCCACGCACGCAGCATGCGCCTCCCTTAGTGGTATAGTATCTGATCGGATCAATATCTGATCCGATCAGATACTATACTAGCGTCCCCAGCAGTTTAGGGTTCCCAAAAACGCAGTGTTAGCGGGATCAGCCCAGATACCTGCTAGCACCTGCGTTTTGCGCCTCCGCCCAGCCCACCCAAGTGCAGTATCGATCGATCACTGTCACTTACAAAACACTAAACGCATAACTGCAGCGTTCGCAGAGTCAGGCCTGATCCCTGCGATCGCTAACAGTTTTTTTGGTAGCATTTTGGTGAACTGGCAAGCACCAGCCCCAGGCGTCAGGTTAGCGCCAGTACCGCTAACACCCACGCACGCAGCATACGCCTCCCTTAGTGGTATAGTATCTGAACGGATCAATATCTGATCCGATCAGATCTATACTAGCGTCCCCAGGAGTTTAGGGTTCCCAAAAACGCAGTGTTAGCGGGATCAGCCCAGATACCTGCTAGCACCTGCGTTTTGCGCCTCCGCCCGGCCCAGCCCACCCAAGTGCAGTATCGATCGATCACTGACACTTACAAAACACTAAACGCATAACTGCAGCGTTCACAGAGTCATGCCTGATCCCTGCGATCGCTAACAGTTTTTTTGGTAGTATTTTGGTGAACTGGCAAGCACCAGCCCCAGGCAGCGTCAGATTAGCGCCAGTACCGCTAACACCCACGCACGCACCGTACACCACCCTTAGTGGTATAGTATCTGATCGCATCAATATCTGATCCGATCAGATCTATACTAGCGTCACCAGCAGTTTAGGGTTCCCAAAAACGCAGTGTTAGTGGGATCAGCCCAGATACCTGCTAGCACCTGCGTTTTGCCCCTCCGCCCGGCCCAGCCCACCCAAGTGCAGTATCGATCGATCACTGTCACTTACAAAACACTAAAAGCATAACTGCAGCGTTCGCAGAGTCAGGCCTGATCCCTGCGATCGCTAACAGTTTTTTGGTAGCGTTTTGGTGAACTGGCAAGCGCCAGCGGCCTAGTACACCCCGGTCGTAGTCAAACCAGCACTGCAGTAACACGTGGTGACGTGGCGAGTCCCATAAGTGCAGTTCAAGCTGGCGAGATGGCAAGCACAAGTAGTGTCCCGCTGCCACCAAAAAGACAAACACAGGCCCGTTGTGCCCATAGTGCCCTTCCTGCTGCATTCGCCAATCCTAATTGGGAACCCACCGCTTCTGCAGCGCCCGTACTTCCCCCATTCACATCCCCAACCAAATGCAGTCGGCTGCATGAGAGGCATTTTTATGTCCTCCCGAGTACCCCTACCCAACGAACCCCCCAAAAAAGATGTCGTGTCTGCAGCAAGCGCGGATATAGGCGTGACGCCCGCTATTATTGTCCCTCCTGTCCTGACAATCCTGGTCTTTGCATTGGTGAATGTTTTGAACGCTACCATTCACTAGTTGAGTATTAGCGTAGGGTACAGCATTGCACAGACTAGGCACACTTTCACAGGGTCTCCCAAAATGCCATCGCATTTTGAGAGACCCGAACCTGGAACCGGTTACCGTTATAAAAGTTAGTTACAAAAAAAGTGTAAAAAAAAAAAAAATATGAAATAAAAAAAAATAGTTGTTTTATTGTTCTCTCTCTCTCTATTCTCTCTCTCTATTGTTCTGCTCTTTTTTACTGTATTCTATTCTGCAATGTTTTATTGTTATTGTTATTGTTATTATGTTTTATCATGTTTGTTTTTCAGGTGTGTAATTATTTACACTTTACTGTGCTTTATTGTTAACCATTGTTAACCATTTTTTTGTCTTCAGGTACGCCATTCACGACTTTGAGTGGTTATACCAGAATGATGCCTGCAGGTTTAGGTATCATCTTGGTATCATTCTTTTCAGCCAGCGGTCGGCTTTCATGTAAAAGCAATCCTAGCGGCTAATTAGCCTCTAGACTGCTTTTACAAGCCGTGGGAGGGAATGCCCCCCCCCCCCCCACCGTCTTCCGTGTTTTTCTCTGGCTCTCCTGTCTCAACAGGGAACCTGAGAATGCAGCCGGTGATTCAGCCAGCTGACCATAGAGCTGATCAGAGACCAGAGTGGCTCCAAACATCTCTATGGCCTAAGAAACCGGAAGCTACGAGTATTTCATGACTTAGATTTCGCCGGATGTAAATAGCGCCATTGGGAAATTGGGGAAGCATTTTATCACACCGATCTTGGTGTGGTCAGATGCTTTGAGGGCAGAGGAGAGATCTAGGGTCTAATAGACCACAATTTTTTCAAAAAAGAGTACCTGTCACTACCTATTGCTATCATAGGGGATATTTACATTCCCCGAGATAACAATAAAAATGATTAAAAAAAAAAATATGAAAGGAACAGTTTAAAAGTAAGATTAAAAAAGCAAAAAAATAAGAAAAAAAAAAAAAAAAAAAAAAAAAACACCCCTGTCGCCCCCTGCTCTCGCGCTAAGGCGAACGCAAGCGGCGGTCTGTCGTCAAACGTAAACAGCAATTGCACCATGCATGTGAGGTATCACCGCGAAGGCCAGATCGAGTGCAGTAATTTTTCCAGTAGACCTCCTCTGTAAATCTAAAGTGGTAACCTGTAAAGGCTTTTGAAGGCTTTTAAACATGTATTTATTTTGTTGCCACTGCACGTTTGTGCGCAATTTTAAAGCATGTCATGTTTGGTATCCATGTACTCGGCCTAAGATCATCTTTTTTATTTCATCAAACATTTGGGCAATATAGCGTGTTTTAGTGCATTAAAATTAAAAAAAGTGTGTTTTTTCCCCAAAAAATGCGTTTGAAAAATCGCTGCGCAATTACTGTGTGAAAAAAAAAAATGAAACACCCACCATTTTAATCTGTAGGGCATTTGCTTTAAAAAAATATATAATGTTTGGGGGTTCAAAGTAATTTTTTTGCAAAAAAAAAAAACTTTTTCATGTAAACAATAAGTGTCAGAAAGGGCTTTGTCTTCAAGTGGTTAGAAGAGTGGGTGATGTGTGACATAAGCTTCTAAATGTTGTGCATAAAATGCCAGGACAGTTCAAAACCCCCCCAAATGACCCCATTTTGGAAAGTAGACACCCCAAGCTATTTGCTGAGAGGCATGTCGAGTCCATGGAATATTTTATATTGCGACACAAGTTGCGGGAAAGAGACAAATTTTTTTTTTTTTTTTTTGCACAAAGTTGTCACTAAATGATATATTGCTCAAACATGCCATGGAAATATGTGAAATTACACCCCAAAATACATTCTGCTGCTTCTCCTGAGTACGGGGATACCACATGCGTGAGACTTTTTGGGAGCCTAGCCGCGTACGGGACCCCGAAAACCAAGCACCGCCTTCAGGCTTTCTAAGGGCGTGAATTTTTGATTTCACTCTTCACTGCCTATCACAGTTTCGGAGGCCATGGAATGCCCAGGTGGCACAAAACCCCCCCAAATGACCCCATTTTGGAAAGTAGACACCCCAAGCTATTTGCTGAGAGGTATAGTGAGTATTTTGCAGACCTCACTTTTTGTCACAAAGTTTTGAAAATTGAAAAAAGAAAAAAAAAAATGTTTTTTCTTGTCTTTCTTCATTTTCAAAAATAAATGAGAGCTGCAAAATACTCACCATGCCTTTCAGCAAATAGCTTGGGGTGTCTACTTTCCAAAATGGGGTCATTTGGGGGGGTTTTGTGCCACCTGGGCATTCCATGGCCTCCGAAACTGTGATAGGCAGTAAAGAGTGAAATCAAAAATTTTCACCCTTAGAAATCCTGAAGGCAGTGATTGGTTTTCGGGGTCCAGTACGCGGCTAGGCTCCCAAAAAGTCCCACACATGTGGTATCCCCATACTCAGGAGAAGCAGCTAAATGTATTTTGGGGTGCAATTCCACATATGCCCATGGCCTGTGTGAGCAATATATCATTTAGTGACAACTTTATGAAAAAAAAAAAAAAATAAAAGTGTCACTTTCCCGCAACTTGTGTCAAAATATAAAATATTCCATGGACTCAATATGCCTCTCAGCAAATAGCTTGGGGTGTCTACTTTCCAAAATGGGGTCATTTTGGGGGGTTTTGTGCCATCTTGGCATTCCATGGCCTCCGAAACTGTGATAGGCAGTGAAGAGTGAAAGCAAAAATTTACACCCTTAGAAATCCTGAAGGCGGTGATTGGTTTTCGGGGCCCCGTACGCGGCTAGGCTCCCAAAAAGTCCCACACATGTGGTATCCCCATACTCAGGAGAAGCAGCTAAATGTATTTTGGGGTGCAATTCCACATAGGCCCATGGCCTGTGTGAGCAATATATCATTTAGTGACCACTTTTTGTAAATATTTTTTTTTTTTTTTTTTTTTGTCATTTTTCAATCACTTGGGACAAAAAAAATAAATATTCAATGGGTTCAACATGCCTCTCAGCAATTTCCTTGGGGTGTCTACTTTCCAAAATGGGGTCATTTGGGGGGGTTTTGTACTGCCCTGCCATTTTAGCACCTCAAGAAATGACATAGGCAGTCATAAACTAAAAGCTGTGTAAATTACAGAAAATGTACCCTAGTTTGTAGACGCTATAACTTTTGCGCAAACCAATAAATATACGCTTATTGACATTTTTTTTACCAAAGACATGTGGCCGAATACATTTTGGCCTAAATGTATGACTAAAATTTAGTTTATTGGATTTTTTTTAGAACAAAAAGTAGAAAATATCATTTTTTTTCAAAATTTTCGGTCTTTTTCCGTTTATAGCGCAAAAAATAAAAACCGCAGAGGTGATCAAATACCATCAAAAGAAAGCTCTATTTGTGGGAAGAAAAGGACGCAAATTTCGTTTGGGTACAGCATTGCATGACCGCGCAATTAGCAGTTAAAGCGACGCAGTGCCAAATTGGAAAAAGACCTCTGGTCCTTAGGCAGCATAAAGGTCCGGGGCTCAAGTGGTTAAGATAGGAGCCAGGCAGAAAAAAATAAATCCCTATTGGTTGACAATTTACGGTCTTGCCTCTGCAAGCTCAAAACAGTGCAGAAACAGAACGTAGCTTTCTCCACTTACTCTGAATTGAATAAGGCAAGGGAGGAATTGAATAGTCTATCATTCCACAAGACCAAACAAAGATTGGCCAGAGCAAAGTAGATAATGTATGAGTTTTCAAACAAGTCTGGATCTTTATTTGCCCAAGCACTACATGGCCCTACAGTGATTACTTTCATTTTCCACCTAGTTTCTAAGCACAGGGTTAAGTTGACCACCTCCCCTGAAATGGCTTTGGAATTTTATAAGTTTTACCAGGGTCTATATAATCTCTGTCCTGACTCCGCCCCCCAAGAAAAACAGAAAACTGACTGTGGCCCTAGAATACATTCAGAATTTAGGAATGCCCACGCTCTTCTACTCCGATCAGACAGCACTAGAGTCCTCAACAATGAAGGAGGAACTTGGAACAGCCATTACACAGACCAAACCTCAAAAGGCCCCAGTTCCTGATAGTCGTTCTCTGGTCTGATTGTCTTCCTACTTCCTGACTGCCTATAGTCTCTTTTGCAAAAGAGTTTTATGCTGATGGACACTCTAAGAGCCTATATCATGCTTATTCATAACAAAAACAAAGAATACAAACATTGGATGTGTTTTTACACATACAGGCATTGGTTCAGAGTGGAGGTGGTTGTGTCTTCTAGCTGCAACCCGAACTGTCGGTACACCTGTGCTATCAGCCAGTTACTACTGAGTGCGGTGAGCTCTGTAATGTAAACTGATGTTCTGCCTGTTGAATAGATAGCATTGTGAGTGTGTTTTTGAACAGGAATAAAGTCATTTGGATTTTAATACAGAGAGCACTATCAGTCTTTTTTCTTTTGTATCCTATATGGGCTATATTCACATATCCTAGAGCTGCCTTCATTTTGGGAGAAATAAATTGATAGCAGAGAGCCAGTAACCAAAAGCTGATCTCAGCTTTAAAGGAAAAAAGGTGCTGTTAGACCTGTTATAAGGGCTAAACCAAGAGGTAAGCAGCCATCTTTTATATGTCTTGGTGGTGGAGACCTTTTCTTACTTGCACAATTACTGAGTTTACTGATTATAAATAGAAGATTAATTCACCTTTTTTTGGAATTGTGGACTGGCACGTGGATGGACTTTGTATACAGTAGGCTATGGGGTCCTATGAATATAGGTAATTCGGTATTATAATTCTGCTTGATGTACACATAGTGAGATTTCTGCAGCATGGCATATTGATATTAGTAAGTATTTGCAGATTCTAAAGACTGCATGCGCAGTGGGTGCGCAGTGGGTGCCCGGCTGTGAAGCCACAGCCCGGCACCCACAGTTGCAATGCCGGCGCTGCCGAACGGAGGGGGAGACAAACAGAGCTTCGATCCCCCGCATCGCTGGACCCTGGGACAGGTAAGTGTCCAATTAAAAGTCAGCAGCTGCAGTATTTGTAGCTGCTGACTTTTAATTTTTTTAATTTTTTTAAATGGGAACTCCTCTTTAATTATATTTCATGATTTTGTATTTAATCAATCTATTTGATGAGATTTCATGACAATTTTTAGGTTATGAGATTTTATGCTGCTTTGTAGCTCATTGAAACGATATTTAAAACTGTTAAAAAAATGAATAAAAACCAAGCGCTGATGTGGATAGATATGTGTGATATAAATAAATTGTGCTTAAAAATATATATATACCAATATAGTTAGTGCTATGAAACAATCAGTAAATTAAAGCTGCTATCAATATAGGGTGATCAGATAACCAAACAAATAGTACTAAGTATAAAATTGATGCGCATCAATTTTATACTTAGTGATATTTAAAACTGTGGCACCATTAGGGTTAACTAGCAAGCAATTTATAGGCTGAGATATGTTATTAACTAAAGTTTTTACTTTGTTTCAAATTCATTCTGGTGAGAGATAAACATGCCTGTCATGTATAGGTTATGCATTGGGAGTGTTTCCCCTTTTATACATGCCATGTGCAGAGATCGGCAAGGTGTCCGCACACAGACATTGGTGTCCGTAAGCGGTCCTTGCAGTGTCAGCGGCCGCCACAGACTTTTCTTTCTCTCCTCCTGTACGCGTGTACTGTTGTAGATCCGGCTGGCGCTGCCCACTCAGTAGTGGAGTCCTGCTGAAGAGTGATCTGTTGGAGGGAGGGACTGGGAGTAGTCCAGTATGCTGCGCAGTGCGGAGTGATATCTGTGACCAGGGCAGCCATCAGAAATATTTTGGCCCCTTACACAGCTTTAGGCTTGGCCAGTCCCCCCCCCCCCCAACTGAGCCTGACTACCAACATTCCCCAGGGCTTGCCCATGGGCCATCCTACCGAATCTACACACTGGCCACCCCACCTGTACGCATTCAGCCCCTCTCAATCCTGTATGTCAGCCTTCCTCATACTTGTATAATTTGCCAGCCCCCCCCACACACACCCCTGAATATATGTCAGCCCCCACACATAAAATTACAGCCCACCCTCTTCCCCCCCCCACACACACACACTCCTGTATACAGTGGCGGCTGGTGCTCAAAATTTTTGGGGGGGGCACAAACAAATTGAAAAATTCAGAAAAAGAAACATCAATTGCAGCCTCACTGTGCCCATCAAACGCTGCCACTGTACCCATCGAATGCTGACACTGTGCCCAAATGCTGCCACTGTGCCCATCAAATGCTGCCACTGTGCCATGAAATGTTGCCACTGTGCCATGAAATGCTGCCACTGTGCCCATCAAATACCGCCACTGTGCCCATCAAATGCTGCCACTGTGCCCATCAAATACCACCACTGTGCCCATTTAAAAGTTAACACTGTGACCTCCCCTGCCCGCTCGCTGTCTGCCTGGCACTTACCCTATCTCGGTGGGGCAGCGGGTGACGGCGGCAAGCTGTGTCCTCCATGTGTCTCCTCTCCTCCTCCTGATAGGCATCCAATCACAGCGCCTGTCGTTTTAGGCAATCAGGTGATGGGTATCACACCCGCACTTCCTGATTGGCGGAGAGGCAGTTCAGTGTTAGAAAAGCGAATATTCATTCGCTGTTCTAACACACCTGGGTGAACTGCGAGCGCAATGCTCTGCGCTTGCAGTTCATCTTTTTTTAAACCTATTAGAGCCCATGGCTCTAATCAGGTCCTTTAAAAATACCCCCCGCCACTGTAATTTAGGCGCCTGGCGTCCGAAAGGGGGCCGGATGCCTGAATGGGGGTGGCTACAGCAGCCATGGATAGATTCATGCTATGTAATGCATGAATCTATCCATGATACATGGGGGGGGGCTGGAGAGAGGGGGCGGCGCACTGCCACTGCCTGTATATATGCCAGCCCCCCACACACACCTGTATATATGTCAGCCCCACACATACACAAATCTGTAAACACACAAGGCTCTGGCCCCTCCCTGTACACAAACAGCCCCCCTCCCTTTCACAGCCCATACTTGTAAAGCATTTCTTCCTACCTGGTCCCACCTCGTTTTCACAAAGCTGACATGCTGCTGACACAAATAAGCTCCCCTTCACCTGTCCTGTCTTCTTCTGGCTCAGGCGGGCTACTCGGGCCCCTTACAGTTGTAACAGCTGTACCCCCTGATGGCGGCCCTGTCTGGACTGTGTTCTGTTGGAGTGAGCAGGGACAGGGAGGGAGTCAGTGCAGCGGTCGCCCAGCCCCCAGCACGGGAGAAGAAGGAGAACAGTCGACTGAGCCGAGGAAGAGGCAAGGAAGGAAGGTGCTGGATTCGCTGACCTCAACTTGCTGAGGCTGGGCCTCAACTTTTTAAAGAGGTGGAGAAATCTGACCACCCTAAGCTTTCTGGATGCTGCTTGACACAGGACTTCCGTTTCAACACGGTTTCTGCTATAGTCTGGTTTGGAAATATAAAGTTGACAATACCTGCTAGGAGTGTCGTGTCCCAATGGATTCAACCTTAAAGAAAGAGACAGTGTGAACACTGATAGGATTCAACATGGCATGGGGAAGTTGCTCTACATTCTAGATGTGAAACATTAAGTTAAAGGAGACTATTGTTCAGATCCCTGAAAACAATGTATGGAATTTGTGATAGGAAAAGCGTAAAGGATAGTTATGCATCAGGGCTCTTTTATTTACTTTATAGATACAGTAGGGACAAGGTTTTTCTTAAATATTTTATATTGTTCTGTTAAATTCAAACTTAATAAACAACATTTTGTCTCCTAATTATTTTGTAAATGGTCTGTTAGGTATTTTATACAGTGCACTTTTTCCTCACAGCCTTTTATAAAAACCCTTTCACACTGAGGCGATTTTCAGGTGCTTTAGCGCTAGAAATAGCCTCTGCAAAGCGCCTGAAAACCACCTCCTATTTATTGCAGTGTGTCTTTTTAAACTGGGGCAGTGCGCTTGCGCAACTTTATGAAAAGTCCTGCAAGCAGGATCTTTGGGGCGGTTTGGGTGTGCTGTATGTGGTGTTCCCAAAACACTCTGCCCATCAAGGTTTACTTCCTCTTTAAGTGAGGTTTGAGATAACACTACTCAAGTCCTAAATCTTGTTCATGTTGCCCAGTCCTCCAAATGCCCGTACCTATTGCTTTTGTTTAATGCGGAGAAAGCTTTTTATAGGGTAGTCTTGCAGTTTATTCAGGCCACCCTACAACAAATTGGGTTTGGCTCCCATATGCTCAGATGAATAATGTCATCATACTCCTCTCCTATGGCTGCCATGAAGGTGAATGAGATGAGGTCTACTTTCACGGAATGAATAGCACGAGGCAGGGTTGTCCACTCTCACCGATTATTTTCATTTTGACCCTGGAACCCTTTCTGTACTCAATAAGAGCCAACCCGGATATAGCTTGCTACATTAAACCAATTAGTCACACTCAAGATCGAAGCATTTGTAGACAATTTGGACTTCTTCTTTACCAATCCTCATATCACAATGTCTAATATCCTCAGAGCTTTGCATGATTATGAATCTCTTTCAAATTTCAAAATTAATATATTGAAATCTGCAGCTCTTAATGTTTCAGTCTCACAGAACGATACTGAATCCCTTCGAAGAACAGTTTCCATTTTAATGGGTTGATAGGGAAATTAAATACTTAGGTACTAATATCACTAATGACCCCAAGGATCACTATATTGCGAATTTTGGCCCTTTATTGGCATTCACTTACCCTGATGTGCTTCTGTAGTAGATGCAATTCCCTGAAGATGACTACCTTACCCCAGAAATTATATTTACTTCAAGCCTTATCCATTAGACTGCCAACTGCTTTTTTACACAAATTCGTACAATGTTCAGGGAATTCATATGCCTCTACTCAGTTACTCCCTCGTTACTCAGTGGATTTCTGATGACACCGTAAGCCTGCTTTAATATCTTTTATCATTCCCCACTCCTCCTTGTCTGACAACAGGATTGGATTTTATGGTTACTATTCAACTGCTTGTTGTGAGACTGCTTTTTCCACTAACCCATTGAGCGCTGGATCGTTTTGTTATGCTTAGTCACATAGGGCGCCCATAATAAACATTCAGGTACTATCTCTTCCAAAGGACTAGGGAGGTAATGGGCTCCTGGATGTGGCCTATTACTCAAAAACTGCTTATTTCACTAGAATAGCGGACTGGTGTTGTAATGGAAGCTCTAAGCAGTGAGTGTCAATGAATTCGAGGACTCCACAATCCCAGTCTTAAGTCTACCATGGCTTATGTCCACATCACGCACAGATATACAGGCACACCCAATGCTTGTAAGTACTATTTAAATCGCCAGAGATACTTTCAGCTCCATCAACCTTTCTCCCTATCTGCCCTGGCTCCTGTACTGGGGAATCCTGATTTTAATCCAGGGTTCACTAACAAGAATCTCAGGCACCTACTACTAGCAAGCAGATATCGGCTGTTGGGTCACTGGCCACAAGGTAAGACATCATCCCAGGCTAAACTGGCCCTCTTGTCTGACCTGCCCTTAGTTTTTTGGAATGCCTTACAACTTAGGCATTTACTATAGACATTTGTGAAACCTAACTACATTCCCCGACCACTAACATCTGTTGAATCGTTATGTCAAAAAAGGTGAACCTACCAGACATACCCTTTCATTCATACTGTATAATTTACTGAACTTACCCGATGATGGATTCTGCCCACTGTTTATATAAAAGTGGGAGTCGGATTTAGGAAACAAATTCACGGCCCAACAAATAGGCAAGATACTGCTCCTATCCCATAAATCATCCATTGCCAGCAGGATTCAGGAAATGAGACTTAAAATATTATCCAGATGGTACAAAGTTCCATATGTGCTACACAGAATGTACTGCAGTATCCCTGAAACCTGCTGGCACTATGCCAATCCGGCTGACCCAATATCAAGCATATTCTAGTACTGTTCAAATATTCAGTCCTTTTGAAAAGATGTGACAAACACAATCAAGACAATTGCCTTTGTTTGAATTGAGTCAGAATCCTGCTGCCTATCTTCTCAACTTAACACTATTTATCTCTTAAACGTGGGTAAGGTCTGCATTCCTCTACATACAAGCAATATCTTGTGATCAGGGGGATAGAGTGAACGTTAACCCGCTGTTTTTGTATAGTGTTTTGAAACAACCTCCTCCCTGTGTAACCCCAAGAAGTGACATTCCTGGCCTTACCTGCCTTCTCTACCACCCTGATACCCCCAACCCCCTCTATCCCCCTTCTGCAGAAAACTGATGCCAACAATTCTTTCTTCACAATCAAGTACACTTTGATATTCCTACAACTCTGAAATGTAAGTTTTGCAAGGTTACTGGTTCGTTTACGATTAGATGCTCTTCTAATCTGTTTTTTGAATGTGCAAAGTTTGTTGCTATTCAATATATTTCTTTTTTCTTCTAAGATTCTTATTCAAAAACTGATTTTTACTGCTATTGGATTTCATCCTGTACCTATCGTTATTCTGCTGAGCTTGGATAGAGCTTGTAACTGATGTCTCTTTTCTGAGAACTAGTAAATAAAGAATTAAAGAAATAAAAGTGTTCCACGTTTTAGGCACTATCAACAGTTGCAAGTGGGGTTGTTTCTGATTACCTGCAGGAGACTCAGTGGGGTTCCCTGTGATTAGTTGTGCAGGACTGCCTTACAGCATCTACATCTATTTGCAGCCATTCGCATGTATTCACTCATGCAGCGATTAACTACAGATGATCAGCCCATGAGGCAGACAGTGTAAGTACCTGAAATTGACTTAACTACTTGCTATCTGGGCCAATTCTGACACTTAGCTTCTACATGTAAAAATCTACTTTTTTTTGCTAGAAAATTACTTAGAACCCTAAAACATTATATATATGTTTAAGCAAAGGCCCTATAGAAGAAAATGGTGCGTGTTGCAATTTTTTTATGTCACATGGTATTTGTGCAGCGGTTTTTCAAACGCAATTTTTTTTGGAAAAAAACACTTTCATGAATTGAAAAAAAAAAACAAAACACTGAGATTAGTCCAATTTGTTTGTATAATGTGAAAGATGATGTTATGCTGAGTAAATAGATACCTAACATGTCACGCTTTAAAATTGTGTCTGCCCGTGGAATGGCGGCAAACTATAATGCTTAAAATTCCCCATAGGCGTAGCTTTAAACATCTTTACAGGTTACCAGAATAGAGCTGTACAGGAGGTCTGGAGCTAAAATTATTGCTCTCACTCTGACGTTCGGCACAATATATCCCATGTGTGGTGCAATCACCGTTTATACATGCGTGCGGGAGTAACGTAAGCACAGTGGGGGGGGGGGTGCTTTAAATTTTTTTATTATTTATTTATTTTATACAAAGTTTTACACTTTTTTGGATTAACTTTATTGCTATCACAAGTAATGAACAACATCCCTTGTGATAGCATGGGCCATGACATGTCCTCTTCATGAGGAGATCTGGGATCTATTAGACGACAAATCTCTCCTATAACCTCCCATGCAGCCGAGCACTGGTAGTACAAATAGATATCTGGAGGACCCAGGCACCCTTTCTTTTTAGTCCCACCTAATAGATTATATGAAAGCCTAGGGGAATTTCCTCCCCAAACAACCTTTATAAACCCCCATTTTACATGTTGAAAATATGACCTAGGCAATTTGATGGGGAGAATTTGAATAAAGAATAAGAGTCTAGGGAGAATCACCATCTTCAGAATATTCATCCTACCCAGACAAGTAAAGTGTAGCTTATCCCATTGTTTCAGGTCCACTTTAATCCTTTATAAAAGTGTCGGAAAATTAACACTGAATAAATCCTGTATCCCAGTAGTCAACTTAATCCCCAAATAAGTAATATGGGTATCTTGGTACTGAAAAGGTAAAGACGCCTCCATAGACCCACCTTCTGATTTTGTCACATTAACGGGGAGAATCACTGATTTTTCCCATAATAATTTTTAAATTGGAGAGGTCATGGAATCTCACAAATGCTCTGCTGACTTCCATCATTCAATCATTTGTAAGCCAAAATGCATTTTTTTTTTAAATGTTCCTTGCATGTGATTGGGTATTATTTGCAGTGTGAAGCTTCACCCCATTTACTAAGCCCTGGGGCATCTGCACTTGCAGACTGTAACTGCACTTGCAAATTGCACAGTCTATTTGCCTTTAGTAAATCAACTCCATAGCTAAGTGCCGTCAAGTCGGCTTTGAGTCCTAGTGACTTGATAAATGAGACATCTAATTCTATCTAAAGTCTATTATGTGCTAGTCTGGAAAGATCTTCCAGTGTCATCCCCAAAGCTGTAGCCAATATGGTTGATTTACTAAAACTGGAGAGTGCAAAATCTAGTGCAGCTCTGCATAAAAACCAATCAGCTTGCAGATTTTCTTTTTTTTTTTTTTTATTGACTACCATCAGCTACATCAGATTTTGCACTCTCCTGTTTTAGAAAAAACAACCCCAATGTGTCCAACCATCTAGTAGCCAGTCTCCCTCTTCACCTTGTTCCCTCAATCTTTCCAAACATTATTTCCTTCTACAGTGATCTCTCTCTTCTGACAGTGTGACCAAAATAGGACAGTCATAACTTCATCATTTGGTCTTCTTGCGACATAACTAGTTTGATCTCTTTCAAAATCGATCTGTTACCCTGTTTCCCCGAAAATAAGACCTAGCGTGATTGTCGGTGATGGCTGCAATATAAGCCTTACCCCCAAATAAGCCCTACCCTGTTTCCCCAAAAATGAGCCCTACCCTGAAAATAAGACCTACAAGGACTTTAACTAGGGCTTATTTGGGGGGTATGGCTTATATTGCAGCCATCACCGACAATCGCGCTAGGTCTTATTTTTGGGGAAACAGGGTAGTTCTACCGGATGCCCGAGACACGCATAAAATTCTTCTCCAGCAGCAAAGCTCAGATGAGTCGATCTTTCTCTTCTGTTTCTGTTGTGTCCAAATTTTTAACAGCCGTAATTAACAATTGAGGACATGGGTGCAAGGACGAGTCTGATCTTCATTTTATGTGTAATTTCTCTACCTTTTAATACTTTGTTGAGAGTCTTCATTGTGTAGCTATCATGTGCAATTCTGTGGAGTATTTTGTCACTATTAATTGCTTCCTTGTTCATGAAAGAGCCCAGGAGATTAAAATGCTTTACAATTTCTGTTCTATCACCATCAGTCTCAAAATTGTTGTCATTTTCTGTGTTGTTCATCTTGTTTACATTCAGTTCTAATCCCATGTTACGACTTTTGGCTTTGACTCCACATAGTGCGTTGATCTAAAAAAAATGTTTTTATATATATATACTGCGCTACACATTTGTTGTGTTTTTCTGCTTTGCACTCCATTAAACGGACCTTCCCCCTCCCTCCCATCCCTCAATAAACTGCGAGCATTATTGAAATATACATATGAAAACAAAAAAGTCATTAACATTTACACGCCGCTTTACTCTACTTGTCCCCAATGCCCCTAGTCTGCCCTGCCCCTGCTTCAAAACCTGCACTGCCATTGTAAAAAAAATACATTGGTAGACAGCTTGTTCTTGCGTTTGTTCTTTTTGCCAACCCACTCATGATGTTTGTACCAGATCTTGCACATGCACTGAATGAGATCTGGCACAGTGTGTTAGCGTTTATAAGCTGCCAATGTTTATAATGTGAGTGTCCTTACACCACTCACATTGCTCAAGTCATGCCAACATATAAATCTCTTTGCAAAAGAAAAAAGTCCTTTTCCCAAAATCTTGGAAGATTTTGCTTTTTTCCCCTTTTTTCTTGACAACAAGAACTTCCTGGAAGGCACTGGTGACTTGGCCTGACATGTTTCTAGTGCCTCGGAAAATCCAGTAATTATCTTCCTGTTGATTTTTTTTTGTTTACTTTTATTTTGTAAAACTTTTTAATAATTAAAACTTTTTTTTTTTGTTTGCTTTGCTTGTTAATATTTTTACACGTTTCACATTGAGAAAAAATGTAAAAAAAATAAATAAATAATTATTTCATTTGGAAATACCTTTTAAATGCTTTGTATCATTGCTGACAGCTGAAGTATAAACAAAACAATTGCAGACGGTACCAGTAATTTGTATTGACGAGTACTAAAAAAAAAAAAATGGTATTGGTGCATACCTAATATAAATGCAATATGTTTGCTAATAAGCCTGTAGAGCTGCATGCACATTTTTAGGAGGTAAAGATCCAATTTAAGTTGATGATAGGTAGATGATCTAAGCAGTTATAAAGAAGGGAGGTTAAATGGAAATGAGTCAAATAAAGAGCTCTCTCTAGTGGATAATGCACATCATTAACAAAATAATAAAACTATGTTACAGTATACCAGTAAACATTGCAAATTCAGAAAAAAAAGCAATTTAGGAATAGCATGTCAATAATAATTCAAAATATATGGTCACTACAATCACAGGATATTATTTTCCTTTAAAGTAGAAGAAAAGGCTAGAATGACCAAGAATGACCAAGGTTTAAAATATTGCTTTCCCTTTCCTTGTATACATGCTGCATGTTTGTAAAAATTCTCAATGGAAATACTTTTTTTTAAAACACTCAAGGACAGTCGTGTTACATCCCCATTCTGTCCAGGCCATTTTTAGCGCTGTGATAGTTTGAATGATAATTACTCCGTCATGCAACACTGTACCCAAATTCATTTTATATACAGTGCATTCATAAAGTATTCAGACCCCCTTCACTTTTTTCAATTTTGTTATATTGCAGCCTGATAATATAGTTATGATATGTTTAAATTATTTTTTTTCTCATGAATTCACACTCAGTACCCCATAATGACAAAGTCAAGACATCATTTTAGAAATGTTTGCAAATTTATAAAAAAGGAAACACCTAAATGTCACATTGGCATACGTATTCAGACCCTTTACAACAACACTTAAAGTTTAGCTCAGGTATCTCCCATTTCTCTTGATCGTTGCTGACATGTATCTTTGATTGGAGTTCACCTGTGGTAAATTACGTAAATTGATTGGACATGATTTGGAAAGGCACACACCTCTCTATAAAAGGCCTCACAGCTGACAATGCATACTGTATCAGAGCAAAAGCTATGAGGTTGAAGGAACTGCCTGCAGAGCTCAAAGACAGGATTATTGCAGGTACAGATCTGGCACAGATCTGGGGAAGGCTACAAAAAAATGCTGGTGCACTGAAGGTTCCCAAGAGCACAGTGGCCTCCATAATTCTCAAATGGAAGAGGTTTGACACAACCAGGACTCCTCCAAGAGCTAGTTCGTCTGGCTAAACTGGGCAATTGGGGGAGAGGGGCCTTAGTAAGTGAGGTGACCAAGAACCTGATGGTCACTCTAACTGAGCTCCAAAGATCCAGTGGAAAGATGAAGATTAAGGGGTTAATATGCAGATGTGCAGGATAAAGGAGGTGAGGGTCAAATAACCTAATTTTGCTGCCCCACTGTACTCCCACCACCGCCTCCCCTTCCCAATGCAACCCCCATATGGCATACACTTTATTTGTGCTCCATGAAGGACGTCAAATTTGAGCTGTGCTGAAGTGTCACTAAAACAGTAGTGTGTAATGAGATTACAGGGTTATGCATTCCCCACTTCCCCTCACTGGCTACGGGCATCTGGCAGTTGAGGAAAACTAAAACTTCCACAATGTGCCCAGTAGGAGAGAGGGCACAGCATTAGGAAATGGAAGACAGGTTTTTAAAAATTGTGACTCCCCAGCAAGTGGCTGGGGATTCGGATTTTTCTGCTCCACCTATCCTGGCGCCCTAACAGTGGATTACACTGTTTCTAATACTGCTGGCACTCTACTGGCATATATGAAGCTTTTTTTCTTCTCACACACTTTAAAGCCCCTAAAAAATTGGCCTTTTAAAATGTCACCCAACCCGCAGGCATGCGCCTACTTTGGAGCGATCATGTGATCACACAGCACTGGCTCCTCTGTGTCAATTCAAGGCTGCTGTGGCTAGCGAGAGGAAATGCTGACAACAGGGGAGCAATGGAAGCTAGCAGGCGATGTCACAGCTCTGTTCATTTCAGCCCCATTGTGGAGCCGCTTATTGATACAGGGGAGATAAAGCTGTGCGATCACATGACCGCTCTGAGGAAAAGTTAAAAAAAGGTTATTTTGTGATTTCATACTAACAGTATGCAGCATGTACTTATATATAAGCAAGGGGAGGGAATGTTTTAAACCTTGGTAATTAGACTTTTCTCCACAGACTTACCTCGCAGACTTCTTGTAGGTGAGAGCAGCGACTATGCAGCACTCAAATCCAATAGCTTCTATTGTGAAGTTGGGCTGTCTCCTCTGATGGCGCCTTTCTGTAAGCGAAGACAGAAATTCCTCCAGGCTGCTGTGAAATCTTTTACTTTCCTCCCTGAAGCATGAAAACAGCATTGGATAAGCAAATAAGAGGAACCAAGCCAGGCATTTTTTTCTTTTAGATTAGGTGTGCAGACATAGGGGGGGGGGGGGGGGGGGGGGAGCATGGACATGCAAAAGGTGTAAATGTATAATAAAGGAAGCCTAACATGTAGACAGTGTAAATAATGAGAGTTAGTACCATGTAATTGGTACTATTGTATATTAGATGGATATACTCTAAAAAATGGATAGAATCTTATCTAGTTCTGTAGGGCACATGGGCTGATATTTTGAGCAACCATTTGGATTCCTGATTTTGTTTTAGGAATGCATCAAACATGTTTGTTTGAATCTTACTGCTTAATAGGGACAACAGATTGTCCCTTTTCCTCTTGTTATCCTGAACAAACAACAAAAAAAGAAAGATTTATTTTAAAAAATCCCCCCAAGAACAACATAATTTGCATACACAACATACAGAACCGTGCCATGGTTTCAAGGGTAAGAACATAATTCTGACCATCAGTTGTAACACCCATATTTAGGGTGTAACATGAAACATGGTCACATTCTTTAGTATCCACCTTACTGAATACGGAGGTTTTTCTCCGTGGAGTGCCCTGTGTATTTTTAAATTTGGCACACCTATGCATTGCTCTGCCCACACAGCCACGTCATTCATTTATTCACAGGATCTGTGAATGAAAATACTAGAAGTCCTATCTGCAACCACAGCAGAGGCACTCATAGATCTCAATGGAGCACAAGTGTTGTGACATTACAGCACTTGTAGTCCATTGATAGTTTCTCTAGCTCCATAGCCAAAGGTCTGTACTGAGCCTGGCCTGGAGCCCACAGGAGCCTGATCGCAGTAGTAATGCTTTGCAGGTTCTAATGCAAATGAGTAAATAAATAAAAAAACAAATAATGCATTCTTTCAATGTGGGTAAATTATCTTTTTTTGCAAAATGTGGAATTAGCCTTTAAGGAAAAGATTTGAGTTATTTTTGCCAATTTCAGAAAGTCATTGCGTCTGCAGACGGACGTGGAAAAGTCATTTTTATTACAAAAGAGCTTGTGCCGCAGATATAAATATCAGTGTTTAGAGAAAATTGAGCTTTTTACATAGCCAAGTGAATTGTTCATAGTGCTGTGGATCTCATCTTATTGAATTTATCTTTAATACTGTATGTCACAGCACAGGGGGGGCAAAGAACAGGAATTCGTATTCAGAAAAACAATACATATGCGTGCATGGAGTAAAGGTTATTCCGACACACAGGAATCCAAATCAAAGGATTTTTGTAAATGCTCAGAATGCTGCCAGCCTCTTGAGAACTGAAGAATCTTTTATAGGTACTGAAATAAAGTTACTGTAAAAGCAAGGCACAAAACCTGCAAAAACTGAAAATTATTGTAAGATATTATGGTCTCTGAACAAAATATAAAGAGTAGGATGTCATCTTTTCATCCTAGACCCTTGTATTGTGACCCCAAAAAACGGTGATACACAGTGGGGGTAATTTACTATAGCGCTGCAGCGCTAATTACCGCAAATTAGCCATAATTAGTGCTAATCACGCTAATTAGCGCTAAAACGGTATTCACTATAGTGCTGGTAAAAAAAAATACTCCCAAAATCAAATTTACTATAGTTCTCTGAAAACAAAGTGCCCAAACCCTTATGCCCTGTACACACGGTCGGATTTTCCGACGGAAAATGTGTGATAGGACCTTGTTATCAGAAATTCCGACTGTGTGTGGGCTCCATCACACATTTTCCATTGAAATTTCGACACACAAAGTTTGAGAGCTTGCTATAAAAATTTCCGACAACAAAATCCGTTGTCGGAAATTCCGATCGTGTGTACACAAATCCGACGCACAAAGTGCTACGCATGCTCAGAATAAATTAAGAGACGAAAGCTATTGGCTACTGCCCCGTTTATAGTCCCGACGTAAGTGTTTTAGTCACCGCGTTCAGAACGATTGGATTTTTCGACAACTTTGTTTGACCGTGTATATGCAAGACAAGTTTGAGCCAACATCCGTTGGAAAAAATCAATGGATTTTGTTGTTGGAATGTCCGATCAATGTCCGACCTTGTGTACAGGGCATTACTTTGCTAAAACCTGGAGTCGTGCAAATGGAAATAATGCTTAGAGCATGTTATAATTGTCTAAATTGTACTGAAATATGTGATATATTATTTAAAGATTATCTGCTTTTAAACTGTGTGAAAAAGTGATTTCTACACTGAAATATCTTTAAAAGTCTGAGAAGAGATAAATTCCCCATTTTTGTACAACTAGGTGCCAACACAACTGAGCATGCTCAGACCTGCAAATAGCTCTCATTTTAGCTCCAATGTCTTTTTTACAGGGTGCTTTAGTAAATACCAGAATGAGCGCTGTGTTAAAGAGCATTGTTTGGTGTTACGGGAGGATAGTCTAGGTAAACCACTCTCACCATTATATAAGTCTCTTCAACCCTCCGTTCATGTTGGCCTTGACAAGTTATTGTCGCGCTGGTGGGAGGAGGTCCCAGTGTTAGATTCCAAAGACTGGGAGGATGTTTGGGACTACCCTATGCAAAGCTTGGTATCAGCCAGAGACAGTTTAATCCTATTTAAGATTATTCATAGAGTTTATCTCACACCTCAATGGTTACACAAGATATATCTCTCACATTCCTCACAATGTTGGCACTGTACTGCTGACCCTGCCACGCTCCTGCATGTGTTTTGGGAGTGTCAGGGCATAAAATTACTCTGGACAGCCGTTTCCCGAGGTATTTGCACAGTCACCACAATTTCTGTACCATTATCGATTGATGTTTGCATTTTAGGTCTCGTTTATCAACTGGCTATCTCTAGATCTACGAGAACTTTGATAGGCCTCTTATTGTTTTACACACGTAAGACTATACTCCTTACATGGAAATCTACCCAGCCCCCTACCTTAGATTATTGGAAGAATATTGTCAATAAAACGGTTCCATTGTATAAAGTTACATATGAATCTAGGCGATGTCCAAACAAATTCTCCAAAGTATGGGATATTTGGACAGAGTCCAGGGATACTGTCGGTTCCTCAGCAACCCCTCCATAAGATGCTCTGTTTTGCTTCTGTTTAATTCTTAGATGTGGATCTGTATACAGGGAGAGTACCACCTGATTTTTTACTTTACACACTCCAGTTACCTTGATTCCAGTTCCCTTAAGCCTTGGTTACCAACCACCTTGCTTTTTGTTGTTGTTTTTTTTTTTGTGTGTGTGTGTGTGTGTCTAATTCCAAGTCTGGGTATGCCCAATAGGCTTTGTTTTGTATTTCACTTTATATTTTTACAATAAAAATAATTTAAAAAAAGCATTTTTTTGGAGTGAAAATCTGTGCCATTATAGTCCAATGCAAGTTTTAGCCATTGATTCGAATGGTAACTTCCCCAAATAAATCCTTTTAATGTTGAGATGAAATATAGCTTTCTCTGAAATAAATTTTCCTTTGCAACATTGTTGCTTCTACTTCAAATATTTTGTTTTGAAGAATGCTAGAATGTGGAATGTTTTGGTAAAATATACTTTTCTCTGTCACTTTCACTTGTTACTCTCCATCTCACAACAATCTCACACAGGTGTCTTTATAAACCACAAACCATACCATCGCTGATGAAAATTTAAAATGAGTCACATTTTTTGTGTTTTTTATTATTTCCAAATAATCATAATTTGAGCCAAAAAAATGTGATATGTGTACCAACATCAGAAATCAAAATGTAATTCCCCCAAATTTCAGGGTAACATCACTATTCTACACTCACCCACAAACAACCACCAAATATCACAGAATAAATTTAAGAAGAATAACTCTTGAGTAATGCAATTCCCCCACCTGTATGTCCAAAGAAATGCAGTATTTATGTGTATTTATGCGTAGGAGGTTTTCACATGTGGCACCTCCTTGGCTTAGAGATTAGAACTTCTGCTTAGCACCCCTGAGCGTCTGGGTTCAAATCCCAAACATGCCGCTTCATGTAGAGAAGTTGTCTCATCTCCCAGGTTCTAAACCTATGTCTAAATGTAGTATTAATGTGTAGGAGGGTTCCACCAATATTGTATATCTTGCCAGATACACTATCTAGTCAAAAATATTGAACATGAACTTTAATGACAGCCCAGTCTTATTCCGTAGGGTTAAAAATTGATTCCCCCCCCCCCTTTCCAGCTAGAACAGCTTCTGGGAAGGCTGTCCACAAGGTTTAGTGTGTCTATGGGAATGTTTGACCATTCTTCCAGAAGTGAATTTGTGAGGCCAGGCACTGATGTTGCATGAGAAGGCCTGGGCCGCAGTCTCTGCTCTAATTCAGCCAAAAAGTGTTCTGTCGGGTTGAGGTCAGGACTCTGTGCAGGCCAGTCAAGTTTCTCCACCCCAAACTCACTCATCCATGTCTTTATGGACCTTGCTTTGTGCACCGGTGTGCAGTCATGTTGGAACAAGAAGAGGCAATCCCCAAACATTCCCACAAAGTTGGGAGCTTGAAATTGTCCAAAATGTCTTGATACGCTGATGCCTTAAGAGTTCCCTACACTAGAACTAAGAGGCCAAGCCCAACCCTGAAAAACAACCCCACATCATAATCCCCCTTCCACCAAATGATTTGGATCAGTGCACAAAGCAAGATCCATAAATACATGGATGAGTGACTTTGGGGTGGAGGAACTTGACTGGCCTGCCCAGAGTCCTGACCTCAACACAACAGAACACCTTGGGGATAAATTAGAGTGGAGACTGTAAGCCAGGCCTTCTCGTCCAACATCAGTGCCTGACCTCACAAATGCACTTCTGGAAGAATGGACAAACATTCCCATAGACACACTCCTAAACCTTGTGGACAGCCTTCCCAGAAGATTTGAAGCTGTTATAGCTGCAAAGAGTGGGCCAAATGAATTTCGAACCCTACGGACCAAGACTGGGATGCCCTTACAGTTTATGTGCATATAAAGGCAGGTGCCCCAATACTTCGGACAATATATTGTATATTGCTTGTGACATTGAGCATGGCTATGGACTTAGGGCTGGTTTACACCACAGAGATGCAGACAGCATGTGTGAGGCTGCCCTCTGGCTAAATGGGCAGTAATTCCGTCTAGCAGCACTGGGGTTGGTGGTTCATTTCCCCAACATCCTAATGCTTGTGTTGAAGTTTATATGTTCTCCCTGTGTGGGTTTCTCACCACAATCCAAAGACATGCAGGCATTTTATTTGTCTCCTGTCGAAATAGTCTCTAATGTAAGAAAGTTAGTTTTGGACTTTAGATTGGAAGCTCATTGCATCCAGGGACTGATGTTAATGTTTGTTAGCACTAATCATGCCCAGGAACTTGGACATTTAAAATTGTAGAGTTTACACTGCACAGGTACATATACTTAGAAAACTGTTGCTTTGTTTATGTGCATGCAAATGGGCTTTGAACTTTGGCCTGTAGTTGGGGATTTGATGTACATAGCCAGGGGCTAACAGTTGTAAATAGTATTATGTGTTCCTGCTCATCAGGTGGAATCACTTTAGACATACACGAAGAGACAGGTTGAAAGATAATGGTGGGCGTGTACTTCTATTGGGCGTGTGTCAGTGTGCGAACAATACAACCTATCTTATATAAAGGTCTGCAGAAGGGGGGGGTTGTTTGGTCTGAGAAGGCCAGGTTTTTTGCTGTGATTTGTGGGGGAGAAGGAATGATATTGTGCATATTGACAAACGCCCAACTAGGGCTGTTTGCTGAAATTCTTGTGCATTTTTTCCATCAAAAGTGGATTTATATGGCCATGCTGTCAATGTTGTGTGTGTATTGTTCCTGTCTAACCATGCAAACATGGTTTGGGAGCATGTACACAGAAATGCAGCTTCCAGCAGAACATGGTCACCTATGTATGTGTGTGAATTGTGGGCTTGTTTTTGGGTGTTTTATTTGATAATATATGCCATTGTAGCGCTGGTAGATTTACAATCTACCGCAGGTTAGGTAAATTTAGTAAATTGTGCGTTAGGAAGGTAAAAGTTTGCCTCTGTTCCAGCTTGGCTGACGTTGTGTGTGTTTCTATGCTGACCGGTGGGTGTCGCTGTTACCAGTAGTCAGTGTTGGAAAGGCAACGTGTTGAAGTGTATAGATGCTCCTCTGTCTCGGAGACAAGCTCGTTGGAGGTGGTCCTCCGAGTTGCATTCTGGGAAGAGGGTATTTATGGGACAGACGCCATGTTCTAGGTTAGTTTTACAGCCACCTGCTGGCCCTCCTGGCCGACAGGTATCCATTAAGGAGCTACCTCGTGGTCCTCCAATCGGGAGGCCCACGATGCTGCGGTGCAGGGGTGGGTCCAGAGGCTTGTCTGGGGCCTACCACCGTGGCTGAGGAATGGTCCTGAGCTGTCGGTCCCGCGTGACGAAGCTGGACAACCGAGGAGATCCCAGGGGAGGACCCGTCTTGGAGAGATCACGCGGTGAGCTGGTCTATAGAGGGGCCTGGTGACTCGGTTGGAGGACGTATCTAAAAGAAGTAACCATACAGCATAATGTTGCCGGTTTGGCTTAAAGGTTCAGGCACTGTGACTGACTTTCATTGCATAAAATCTGATACATCCTGTGGCAGAGGATCGTACGGATTTATTCCCCCAAACAAGTCTGTGGCAGAGACTTTTGATTCGTGCTGCGTACTGGCTGCTAGACCGGTGAGAGAGGCCTATCCAGACGTGCAAGGAGTGTGTCCCACGAGGGGAGCGCATTTCACATAATTATCTGAATTCTACCAGGACATTTGTCGCAAAGATTCTACAAGAAGATATTTGAGTTTCTCCTGAAAGTTTCCTTCTCCGCCTTTTTCCTGCTACTTCCTAAAGTTTGTTTGTTCAATAAAGCATTGAAAACGTACTCCAGTCTTGGTGCGTGTGTTGTCCAGAAGTAAACTCAACGGAACCCCTAGACCTGGTGCCGGTGAAACAGAGGGAAGCAAAGTGAAGGTAACAGACCCGCTTAAACTAGCAGCTCCACCGTGAGTTAGTGCTACATGTGGGGGCGTCGTCCGGGATTTGTTGACCGACAATTATTGCAACCCAGTGGAGTGTTTTACTGGGAGTTTACAGAGAGAGCTGGACTTTGAAAAAAAAATCTTTTCAGGAAGAGGAAAGGTTAAACTGCAGGACTTAGCTTTTGAGTGCGTAGACGCTGGGCGCCAGAAAAGGCCCGGGAGCTACGTGACTGAAAGAACAAGTGGGAGGAGTTACCCTACTTGCTACCACGTGGGACATGTGTAGCGTGTTTGGCGCCAGAGGAGAAGCCTCGTGATCGCGCTGAAAAGATCAGAGTGTGGCAATGTCTTTTCCAGCGTTGCAATCGGTTGTGGGACCCAGAGTGTTCCCTGAAAGCACCATAAGGAATACTGTGCAATCTGGAACTCTGCTCACAGATACTGGAGTTCGAATGAAGCCGCAGGGGAGGTTTGTCCTGTATACCTTGGGAGATGTTGAGGAACTGGGCATGACCGGCCATCAATGTGGAGGATTGGCCGTACATCTTCGTCCATTTGGCCGATGTCCGCAGTGTGGAGAGTACTTGTTTGTGGTGGAGCCACCTACCATGCCGCCCCGTGCCTATCGGATGGATTGGGTGACAGGTATCGCAACGGTGGAAGCTGCTACTGCTGCAGAGAGAGAGCGACGGGCCGCTACTTTGCCTGTTGCTACCGACAATGTTTCGGAGAGAGACACTGCTGCTGCCGTCTTATCAGGAGACATTACTTTGATTTCTGAGCCCCCTACGCCTGTTCCTGTGGTGCCTACTCAGAAGAATAAGTGAAGTTGAAAAAAATCGCGCTTAGGACAAGTATATAGGCCAAGTGTTTACAGGTTGCTGCCTCCCTTAAACAGAGACACTCCCTAGGAATGTCCTGCAGAAATAAGAAATATTAGGGGATAAATAGGGAAAAACGGCGCTACTCGAAAGACCTGTTTGGCTCAGCCTATACAGGGAACGTTGTATAAACGTAATTTTATATATATCACAAGATTTCAAACCAATATGGGTGAAAAGGGTGCTGTAATTAAATGGAAAACGAAAAATGTTGCAGAGTCACACTCCATTGGCTAAAGTACATATGTGTGGGTCAGTATATAATCGCATACAGAGATAATCAGAAAAGACTCTGTATGTGCTAAAATATCATATGCTTTTCATAGGACAGTGTAGTTTTACCCATCACAACACACATTCAGCACTTAGTACAAAATAAAGACATCTTGTTTATAGCGACAAAAATGCATGAAACATGCGTGGATCCACTTGTGTTGGTTCCTATGGATGAACCAAGTATATAGGCCAAGTGTTTACAGGTTGTTGCCTCCCTTAAACAGAGACACTCCCTAGGAATGTCCTGCAGAAATGAGAAATATTAGGGGATAAATAGAGAAAAACTGCGCTACCCGAGAAACCTGTTTGGCTCAACCTATACAGGGTACGTTGTATAAACGTAATTTTATATATATCACAAGATTTCAAACCAATATGGGTGAAAGGGTGCTGTAATTAAATGGAAAACGGAAAATGTTGCAGAGTCACACTCAATTGGCTAAAGTACATATGTGTGGGTCAGTATATAATCGCATACAGAGATAATCAGAAAAGATACAAGACCAAGACAATTCCATAGCTCAACTCACCAACCAGTCTGCCAACCAACCAAATTAGCCTGTCTAACCGTCTGTTAAAAGCAGGGGTTTAGTTAGCACACATTTGCAAACGCATGTGAAAGCTGCAAGGCCTCGTCAAGGCACCCTGTATTACTTGCAGTCCTAACACTACTAAATGTATAAGTGTCTCCACAGTGGAAGCACATGCATTGAATGGATAGGTGTGAGACAGGTGAGCCTGGAGGCCGCCCAAGCCCCCTTAACCACTTGACGACCGCCTCACGCCGATGTACGTCGGCAAAGCGGCACGGACAGGCAAAATCACGTACATGGTACGTGATTTGCCTTCCGCGGGTGGGGGGTCCGATCGGACCCCCCCCCGCCACCCGAGGCGGTCCAGTTTTGTCCCCCGGCGATCGGAGATGAGGGGGAGGCCATCCGTTCGTGGCCCCCCCCTCGCGATCGCCGCCGGCCAATGGGAACACTCCTTTGCTGCTGTATGCTAAACAGCAGCAAAGGAAATGATGTCATCTCCCCTCGGGTCGGTAGTTTCCGTTCCGGCCCGAGGAAAGACGACATGTAAGTGACTGCACCAACACACACACACACACAGTAGAACATGCCAGGCACACATTACACCCCGATCCCCCCCCCGATCGCCCCCCGATCCCCCCCAATCACCCCCCCCCCCTGTCACAAACTGACACCAGCAGTTTTTTTTTTTTTTTTCTGATTACTGCTAGGTGTCAGTTTGTGACAGTTACAGTGTTAGCACAGTTACTGTTACCCCCCTGTAGGTCTAGGGTACCCCCCTAACCCCCCCTAATAAAGTTTTAACCCCTTGATCACCCCCCGTCGCCAGTGTCACTAAGCGATCATTTTTCTGATTGCTGTATTAGTGTCGCTGGTGACGCTAGTTAGTGAGGTAAATATTTAGGTTCGCCGTCAGCGTTTTATAGCGTCAGGGACCCCCATATACTACCTAATGTTTTAACCCCTTGATTGCCCCCTAGTTAACCCTTTCACCACTGATCACCGTATAACCGTTACGGTTGACGCTGGTTAGTTTGTTTATTTTTTATAGTGTCAGGGCACCCGCCGTTTATTACCGAATAAAGGTTTAGCCCCCTAATCGCCCGGCGGTGATATGCGTCGCCCCAGGCAGCGTCAGATTAGCGCCAGTACCGCTAACACCCACGCACGCAGCATGCACCTCCCTTAGTGGTATAGTATCTGATCGGATCAATATCTGATCCGATCAGATCTATACTAGCGTCCCCAGCAGTTTAGGGTTCCCAAAAACGCAGTGTTAACGGGATCAGCCCAGATACCTGCTAGCACCTGCGTTTTGCGCCTCCGCCCGGCCCAGCCCTCCCAAGTGCAGTATCGATCGATCACTGTCACTTACAAAACACTAAACGCATAACTGCAGCGTTCGCAGAGTCAGGCCTGATCCCTGCGATCGCTAACAGTTTTTTTGGTAGCATTTTGGTGAACTGGCAAGCACCAGCCCCAGGCAGCGTCAGGTTAGCGCCAGTACCGCTAACACCCACGCACGCACCGTACACCTCCCTTAGTGGTATAGTATCTGAACGGATCAATATCTGATCCGATCAGATCTATACTAGCGTCCCCAGCAGTTTAGGGTTCCCAAAAACGCAGTGTTAGCGGGATCAGCCCAGATACCTGCTAGCACCTGCGTTTTGCCCCTCCGCCCGGCCCAGCCCAGACCACCCAAGTGCAGTATCGATCGATCACTGTCACTTACAGAACACTAAACGCATAACTGCAGCGTTCGCAGAGTCAGGCCTGATCCCTGCGATCGCTAACAGTTTTTTTGGTAGCGTTTTGGGGAACTGGCAAGCGCCAGCGGCGTAGTACACCCCGGTCGTAGCCAAACCAGCACTGCAGTAACACTTGGTGACGTGGCGAGTCCCATAAGTGCAGTTCAAGCTGGTGAGGTGGCAAGCACAAGTAGTGTCCCGCTGCCACCAAAAAGACAAACACAGGCCCGTCGTGCCCATAATGCCCTTCCTGCTGCATTCGCCAATCCTAATTGGGAACCCACCACTTCTGCAGCGCCCGTACTTCCCCCATTCACATCCCCAACCAAATGCAGTCGGCTGCATGAGAGGCATTTTTATGTCCTCCCGAGTACCCCTACCCAGCGAACACCCCAAAAAAGATGTTGTGTCTGCAGCTAGCGCGGATATAGGTGTGACACCCGCTATTATTGTCCCTCCTGTCCTGACAATCATGGTCTTTGCATTGGTGAATGTTTTGAACGCTACCATTCACTAGTTGAGTATTAGCGTAGGGTACAGCATTGCACAGACTAGGACACACTTTCACAGGGTCTCCCAAGATGCCATCGCATTTTGAGAGACCCGAACCTGGAACCGGTTACAGTTATAAAAGTTAGTTACAAAAAAAGTGTAAAAAAAAATATATATATAAAATAAAAAAAAATAGTTGTCGTTTTATTGTTCTCTCTCTCTCTCTATTCTCTCTCTCTATTGTTCTGCTCTTTTTTTACTGTATTCTATTCTGCAATGTTTTATTGTTATTGTTATTATGTTTTATCATGTTTGTTTTTCAGGTATGTAATTATTTATAATTTACTGTTTACTGTGCTTTATTGTTAACCATTGTTAACCATTTTTTTGTCTTCAGGTACGCCATTCACGACTTTGAGTGGTTATACCAGAATGATGCCTGCAGGTTTAGGTATCATCTTGGTATCATTCTTTTCAGCCAGCGGTCGGCTTTCATGTAAAAGCAATCCTAGCGGCTAATTAGCCTCTAGACTGCTTTTACAAGACGTGGGAGGGAATGCCCCCCCCCCCACCGTCTTTCGTGTTTTTCTCTGGCTCTCCTGTCTCAACAGGGAACCTGAGAATGCAGCCGGTGATTCAGCCAGCTGACCATAGAGCTGATCAGAGACCAGAGTGGCTCCAAACATCTCTATGGCCTAAGAAACCGGAAGCTACGAGCATTTCATGACTTAGATTTCGCCGGATGTAAATAGCGCCATTGGGAAATTGGGGAAGCATTTTATCATACCGATCTTGGTGTGGTCAGATGCTTTGAGGGCAGAGGAGAGATCTAGGGTCTAATAGACCCCAATTTTTTCAAAAAAGAGTACCTGTCACTACCTATTGCTATCATAGGGGATATTTACATTCCCCGAGATAACAATAAAAATGATTAAAAAAAAAAAAATATGAAAGGAACAGTTTAAAAGTAAGATTAAAAAAGCAAAAAAATAATAAAGAAAAAAAAAAAAAAAGCACCCCTGTCGCCCCCTGCTCTCGCGCTAAGGCGAACGCAAGCGGCGGTCTGTCGTCAAACGTAAACAGCAATTGCACCATGCATGTGAGGTATCACCGCGAAGGCCAGATCGAGTGCAGTAATTTTTCCAGTAGACCTCCTCTGTAAATCTAAAGTGGTAACCTGTAAAGGCTTTTAAAGGTTTTTAAACATGTATTTATTTTGTTGCCACTGCACGTTTGTGCGCAATTTTAAAGCATGTCATGTTTGGTATCCATGTACTCCGCCTAAGATCATCTTTTTTATTTCATCAAACATTTGGGCAATATAGTGTGTTTTAGTGCATTAAAATTTAAAAAAGTGTGTTTTTTCCCCAAAAAATGCGTTTGAAAAATCGCTGCGCAATTACTGTGTGAAAAAAAAATGAAACACCCACCATTTTAATCTGTAGGGCATTTGCTTTAAAAAAATATATAATGTTTGGGGGTTCAAAGTAATTTTTTTGCAAAAAAAAATAACTTTTTCATGTAAACAATAAGTGTCAGAAAGGGCTTTGTCTTCAAGTGGTTAGAAGAGTGGGTGATGTGTGACATAAGCTTCTAAATGTTGTGCATAAAATGCCAGGACAGTTCAAAACCCCCCCAAATGACCCCATTTTGGAAAGTAGACACCCCAAGCTATTTGCTGAGAGTCATGTTGAGTCCATGGAATATTTTATATTGCGACACAAGTTGCGGGAAAGAGACAAATTTTTTTTTTTTTTTTTTTTTTTGCACAAAGTTGTCACTAAATGATATATTGCTCAAACATGCCATGGAAATATGTGAAATGACACCCCAAAATACATTCTGCTGCTTCTCCTGAGTACGGGGATACCACATGTGTGAGACTTTTTGGGAGCCTAGCCGCGTACGGGACCCCGAAAACCAAGCACCGCCTTCAGGCTTTCTAAGGGCGTGAATTTTTGATTTCACTCTTCACTGCCTATCACAGTTTCGGAGGCCATGGAATGCCCAGGTGGCACAAAACCCCCCCCCCAAATGACCCCATTTTGGAAAGTAGACACCCCAAGCTATTTGCTGAGAGGTATAGTGAGTATTTTGCAGACCTCACTTTTTGTCACAAAGTTTTGAAAATTGAAAAAAGAAAAAAAAAAATGTTTTTTCTTGTCTTTCTTCATTTTCAAAAACAAATGAGAGCTGCAAAATACTCACCATGCCTCTCAGCAAATAGCTTGGGGTGTCTACTTTCCAAAATGGGGTCATTTGGGGGGGGTTTGTGCCACCTGGGCATTCCATGGCCTCCGAACCTGTGATAGGCAGTAAAGAGTGAAATCAAAAATTTTCACCCTTAGAAATCCTGAAGGCAGTGATTGGTTTTTGGGGTCCCGTACGCGGCTAGGATCCCAAAAAGTCCCACACATGTGGTATCCCCATACTCAGGAGAAGCAGCTAAATGTATTTTGGGGTGCAATTCCACATATGCCCATGGCCTGTGTGAGCAATATATCATTTAGTGACAACTTTATGAAAAAAAAAAAAAAAAAAAAAAAAAGTGTCACTTTCCCGCAACTTGTGTCAAAATATAAAATATTCCATGGACTTATTATGCCTCTCAGCAAATAGCTTGGGGTGTCTACTTTCCAAAATGGGGTCATTTTGGGGGGTTTTGTGCCACCTGGGCATTCCATGGCCTCCGAAACTGTGATAGGCAGTGAAGAGTGAAATCAAAAATTTACACTCTTAGAAATCCTGAAGGCGGTGATTGGTTTTCGGGGCCCCGTACGCGGCTAGGCTCCCAAAAAGTGCCACACATGTGGTATCCCCGTACTCAGGAGAAGCAGCTGAATGTATTTTGGGGTGCAATTCCACATAGGCCCATGGCCTGTGTGAGCAATATATCATTTAGTGACAACTTTTTGTAAATATTTTTTTTTTTTTTTTTGTCATTTTTCAATCACTTGGGACAAAAAAAATAAATATTCAATGGGTTCAATATGCCTCTCAGCAATTTCCTTGGGGTGTCTACTTTCCAAAATGGGGTCATTTGGGGGGGTTTTGTACTGCCCTGCCATTTTAGCACCTCAAGAAATGACATAGGCAGTCATAAACTAAAAGCTGTGTAAATTACAGAAAATGTACCCTAGTTTGTAGACGCTATAACTTTTGCGCAAACCAATAAATATACGCTTATTGACATTTTTTTTACCAAAGACATGTGGCCGAATACATTTTGGCCTAAATGTATGACTAAAATTTAGTTTATTGGATTTTTTTTATAACAAAAAGTAGAAAATATAATTTTTTTCAAAATTTTCGGTCTTTTTCCGTTTATAGCGCAAAAAATAAAAACCGCAGAGGTGATCAAATACCATCAAAAGAAAGCTCTATTTGTGGGAAGAAAAGGACGCAAATTTCGTTTGGGTACAGCATTGCATGACCGCGCAATTAGCAGTTAAAGCGACGCAGTGCCAAATTGGAAAAAGACCTCTGGTCCTTAGGCAGCATAATGGTCCGGGGCTCAAGTGGTTAAAGGGACAGGAGCACACTGGACACCCAGCAAGAGCACAATGGCAGCAAAAGGTGTCCAGTGTGTCCCCGACCCACATTTACAAACAGTAACAAAACACTGGCCACCGCCCACACCCATAACTGGCCTTCACAGTAAGGAGCACATGGAGGGCATATACATATAAGACAAAGACAATTCCATAGCTCAACTCACCAACCAGTCTGCCAACCAACCAAATTAGCCTGTCTAACCGTCTGTTAAAAGCAGGGGTTTAGTTAGCACACATTTGCAAACGCATGTGAAAGCTGCAAGGCCTCGTCAAGGCACCCTGTATTACTTGCAGTCCTAACACCATACCTCCCAACTTTTGAACTTGACAATGAGGGACACTTAGAAGATCCGATGTGTGGAGAGCGCAGCGCACCATGCCGAGAAGTGGGCGTGGCCAGCAAAAAAGGGCGTGGCCATTTGGTTGTGGTTTAAGAGGTGTGGTCAATCATATTGGAGACATGTTTACATCACTATAATATATCTCAATTTAACAAAAGTCTGTCTATTTTTACACTATTTTTAGAGTATTTTGCTTAAAGTTTATTAGAAGAATGTAATGTAGTTGAATACAGTTGGACTGAGAAACTCTCTTATGTTTCTGCATACATCCTGACCTCTGAAGACACGCAGCGCACTGGATGGGGCCACATGTCCAGAGAGACCCCAGGATGGGATGGGGGGGTGGACAGGGAGATCGCAGGATGGGACGGGGAGATCGCAGGATTGGACGGGGAGATCGCAGGGTGGGACGGGGAGATCGCAGGGTGGGACGGGGAGATCGCAGGGTGGGACGGGGAGATCGCAGGGTGGGACGGGGAGATCGCAGGATTGGACGGAGAGATCGCAGGATTGGACGGGGAGATCACAGGATGGGACGGGGGGGGGGGGGGGGGGGACGGGGAGATCGCAGGATGGGACGGGGAGATCGCAGGGTGGGACGGGGAGATCGCAGGATGGGACGGGGAGATCGCAGGATGGGACGGGGAGATCGCAGGATGGGACGGGGAGATCGCAGGGTGGGACGGGGAGATCGCAGGATGGGACGGGGAGATCGCAGGGTGGGACGGGGAGATCGCAGGATGGGACGGGGAGATCGCAGGATGGGACGGGGAGATCGCAGGATGGGACGGGGAGATCGCAGGATGGGACGGGGAGATCGCAGGATGGGACGGGGAGATCGCAGGATGGGACGGGGAGATCGCAGGATGGGACGGGGAGATCGCAGGATGGGAAGGGTGGTGGACGGGGAGATCGCAGGAAGGGAAGAGGGGGTGGACGGGGAGATCGCAGGATGGGACGGGGAGATCGCAGGATGGGACGGGGAGATCGCAGGATTGGACGGGGAGATCGCAGGATTGGACGGGGGGGGTGGACAGGGAGATCGCGGGGTGGGAAGTTGGGGTGGACAGGGAGGTCGCAGGATGGGACGGGGAGATCGCAGGGTGGGACGGGGAGATCGCAGGATGGGACGGGGAGATCGCAGGATGGGACGGGGAGATCGCAGGATGGGACGGGGAGATCGCAGGATGGGACGGGGAGATCGCAGGATGGGACGGGGAGATCGCAGGATGGGAAGGGTGGTGGACAGGGAGATCGCAGGAAGGGAAGGGGGGGTGGACGGGGAGATCGCAGGATGGGACGGGGAGATCGCAGGATTGGACGGGGAGATCGCAGGATTGGACGGGGAGATCGCAGGATTGGACGGGGAGATCGCAGGATTGGACGGGGGGGTGGACAGGGAGATCGCGGGATGGGACGGGGAGATCGCAGGATTGGACGGGGAGATCGCAGGATTGGACGGGGAGATCGCAGGATTGGACGGGGAGATCGCAGGATTGGACGGGTAGATCGCAGGATTGGACGGGTAGATCGCAAGATTGGACGGGGAGATCGCAGGATGGGAAGGGGGGGTGGACGGGGAGATCGCAGGATGGGAAGGGAGGTGGACGGGGAGATCGCAGGATGGGAAGGGGGGGTGGACGGGGAGATCGCAGGATTGGACAGGGGGGGTGGACGGGGAGATCGCAGGGTTGGACGGGGGGGTGGACGGGGAGATCGCAGGATTGGGCGGGGGGGTGGACGGGGAGATCGCAGGATTGGACGGGGGGGGTGGACGGGGAGATCGCAGGATTGGACGGGGGGGTGGACAGGGAGATCGCAGGATTGGACGGGGGGGTGGACAGGGAGATCGCAGGATTGGACGGGGGGGTGGACGGGGAGATCGCAGGATTGGACGGGTAGATCGCAGGATTGGACGGGTAGATCGCAGGATTGGACGGGGAGATCGCAGGATGGGAAGGGGGGTAGGACGGGGAGATCGCAGGATGGGAAGGGAGGTGGACGGGGAGATCGCAGGATGGGAAGGGGGGGTGGACGGGGAGATCGCAGGATTGGACGGGGGGGTGGACGGGGAGATCGCAGGATTGGACGGGGGGGTGGACGGGGAGATCGCAGGATTGGACGGGGGGGTGGACGGGGAGATCGCAGGATTGGACGGGGGGGTGGACGGGGAGATCGCAGGATTGGACGGGGGGGTGGACGGGGAGATCGCAGGATTGGACGGGGGGGTGGACGGGGAGATCGCAGGATTGGACGGGGGGGTGGACGGGGAGATCGCAGGATTGGACGGGGGGGTGGACGGGGAGATCGCAGGATTGGACGGGGGGGTGGACGGGGAGATCGCAGGATTGGACGGGGGGGTGGACGGGGAGATCGCAGGATTGGACGGGGGGGTGGACGGGGAGATCGCAGGATTGGACGGGGGGGGTGGACAGGGAGATCGCAGGATTGGACGGGGGGGTGGACAGGGAGATCGCAGGATTGGACGGGGGGTGGACAGAGAGCTCAGGAGAGGAAACATAAACAGGGCAATTCAGATTGAGACACACACAGAACACTTCCCCGTTCTCAGCACACACTCTCCTTATCTCCTGCTGCAGAGTCCTGTACAGATTAAACAGACAGAACGAGTGATGCTCTGTGTCTGCAACCTGAGCTAAGATTCTGGGCACAGGCTTCACCAGAAATCTATCTGTCATCTGCCAGGACACTGCAACAGCTTAAGTTAACTGCAGCAACTTTCCTATCACACATACACAGACCTGCAGAAAGCCCTCCTCCTCGTCTTCAGCACAGACTGGCAACTGACCCCGCCCCCACGCACAGAATGTTCTGTTGGCAAATACAGGAGGATGATTGCCATGTGCTGCAGCCAATCACCATGAGGACAAGCAGCCACGAGTTCCAATCAAAGAAAATTTCCACACAGTGAGAAAACCAGCCTCAGGCTGTGCCGTGCGGGATTCATTCTATGTGCACAGGACAATGCAGGGAGCATTCTCCTACCTTTCTTCCAGAGCAGGAACAGCCTTCAGGGGAGACCCGGAGTTGGGGGGTGGATCCGGGGGCGGAGCTTAGGCGCGAGGAGGAATCCTCCTCCAGCTCGCACTGAATGCTGGGGCTCCACTCTCCTCCTCGTCGTGACGTCACTGGTTGTTAGACGCCAGGCGGGCCATGCCTAGCAACCAGTTGTTTTGGCAGTTAGCCAGGCAGCATCTGGGGGTGAAATAAAGCGGTCTTGGCCAGAACCAGTACAGCGCCGGGCAGTGAGGGAAGGCGGCAATGCAGCGGCAATTTTTAGGGGGCATCAGATCCCAATGGGGCGATTCCGGGACATTGTATTGTCCCGGAATGAAGGTGCCCGGGACGCGGGACAGACCTCCCACAGCGGGACTTTCCCGGGCAATCCGGGACGGTTGGGAGGTATGCTAACACTACTAAATTTATAAGTGTCTCCACAGCGGACCGCCGCTGAAGACGTTAGAGAACGAAGCGCGCACGACGGACCAGCGCCTACACATCACTTCCTGGCAGCACAGTGGGAGGAATACATCTCCAGCTGATCGCTACTTCCCCCACTTGTACCTGCTTGGGTTTCAGTGACTGAACAACCAAACACCAACGAAACCCACTTTTGAGTGATATCCCTCCCCAGTAGCCAAGGGGGGGGGTGAACAAACGGGACCTGTTGGATGTTTGCAACTTTTTTATTTTTATCTTTGTTTTATATATTTTTTTGTCTTTTATACTACTTTTTAAATAAATACTTTTTGGGACTATATTATACTATGGAAGCCTTTTTCTTTCCCTGATATGAGGGCTAATTGCAACATGATCATTGGAGCCATCTGAAGCATCGCAGCAGTAGCAGTCTTCCGTGCAGCATTACAGGCCTGATACCCCTGTAGGGGTTCCGACATCTGCCTTTTTCTTTCCCTGATATTAGGGCTAATTGCAACATGATCATTGGAGCCATCTGAAGCATCGCAGCAGTAGCAGTCTTCCGTGCAGCATTACAGGCCTGATACCCCTGTAGGGGTTCCGACATCTGGTGAGTGAGCAATCTGAGGGGGATCACAGAAGTCACCATCCTACCCTGTACACACCAAGTCACTTTGGGGATAATATCAAGTCTGATTGCCGCATGAAATACATGAGACTATTACACATTTGTGCAATTGCTACAACATATGAACTATATGTGCACTGAGATATAGAGATACTGTTGCGATATTGTATATCGAATCCTTTTCCCCATAGGGAGGCAACAACCTGTAAACACTTGGCCTATATACTTGGTTCATCCATAGGAACCAACACAAGTGGATCCACGCATGTTTCATGCATTTTTGTCGCTATAAACAAGATGTCTTTATTTTGTACTAAGTGCTGAATGTGTGTTGTGATGGGTAAAACTACACTGTCCTATGATAAGCATATGATATTGTAGCACATACAGAGTCTTTTCTGATTATCTCTGTATGCGATTATATACTGACCCACACATATGTACTTTAGCCAATTGAGTGTGACTCTGCAACATTTTCCGTTTTCCATTTAATTACAGCACCCTTTCACCCATATTGGTTTGAAATCTTGTGATATATATAAAATTACGTTTATACAACGTTCCCTGTATAGGTTGAGCCAAACAGGTTTCTCGGGTAGCGCCGTTTTTCTCTATTTATCCCCTAATATTTCTCATTTCTGCAGGACATTCCTAGGGAGTGTCTCTGTTTAAGGGAGGCAACAACCTGTAAACACTTGGCCTATATACTTGGTTCATCCATAGGAACCAACACAAGTGGATCCACGCATGTTTCATGCATTTTTGTTGCTATAAACAAGATGTCTTTATTTTGTACTAAGTGCTGAATGTGTGTTGTGATGGGTAAAACTACACTGTCCTATGAAAAGCATATGATATTTTAGCACATACAGAGTCTTTTCTGATTATCTCTGTATGCGATTATATACTGACCCACACATATGTACTTTAGCCAATGGAGTGTGACTCTGCAACATTTTTCGTTTTCCATTTAATTACAGCACCCTTTTCACCCATATTGGTTTGAAATCTTGTGATATATATAAAATTACGTTTATACAACGTTCCCTGTATAGGCTGAGCCAAACAGGTCTTTCGGGTAGCGCCGTTTTTCCCTATTTATCCCCTAATATTTCCTACTCAGAAGAAGGTGGGCTATGTGAAGGCTTCCCGCGGCCGTGGTCGAGGCCTACCCTAGAGGTTACCTGAACTGGAGCTACCAAAGTTTACGCCTGGGACGGGTAAGCCATTGTTGGGGACTGTAAATAAGTATTTGCTTGCAGAGGAATTTAGAGATTCGGAACTAGAATCCATGTCAGATCTTTCCGGGGATGATGACTTGTTTGAAACCATGTCACAAGAGCTATTGTGGTCACAAGGCGAGGATGTTGCCTCCACAATGACTTTTCCTGAAGGGACTGCCATGAGTTCTGGAAAGACATCACCCTGTGTGGAGACGCACAGTGTTGTTGCTGCAGGGGCAGATCCAGAGCCTAGTCTCGGGAGGGGCACTGCCAGAAAATATGTTTTTTTTGCGGATAATTTATCTGGGAAATGGCTGTTGTTGGTGCTTTAACCACTTCAAAACCAGCCTCGTTTTGGATTTTAGGTGTTTAAGAGTTTAAAACAGTTTTTTTTGCTAGAAAATTACTTAGAACCCCCAAACATTATATATTGTTTTTTTTCTAACACCCTAGAGAATAAAATAGCGGTCATTGCAATACTTTTTTTTGCACCGTATTTGCGCAGCGGTCTTCTAAGCGCACTTTTTTTGGAAAAAATTCACTTTTTTGAAAAAAAAAATAAGACAACAGTAAAGTTAGCCAAATTTTTTTTTATATTGTGAAATATAATGTTACGCCAAGTAAATTGATACCCATCATGTCACGCTTTAAAATTGCACCCGCTCGTGGAATGGCGTCAAACTTTTACCCTTAAAAATCTCCATAGGCGACGTTTAAAAAATTCTACAGATTGCATGTTTTGCGTTACAGAGGAGGTCTAGGGCTAGAATTATTGCTCTCACTCTACCGGTCGCGGCGATACCTCACATGTGTGGTTTGACCACCGTTTTCATATGCGGGCGCTACTCACGTATGCGTTCGCTTCTGCGCGCGAGCTCATCGGGACAGGGCGCTTTAAAAAATTTTTTTTTTTTTTTTAATTATTTATTTTACTTTATTTTATTTATTTTTTCACTGTTTTTTTTAAAAAAAAAAAAATTGGATCACTTTTATTCCTATTACAAGGAATGTAAACATCCCTTGTAATAGAAAAAAGCATGACAGGTCCTCTTAAATATGAGATCTGGGGTCAAAAAGTCCTCAGATCTCATATTTAGACTATAATGCAAAAAAAAAAAAAAGTCGTTTAAAAAAATGACACAAAATAAATTGTGCCTTTTAAGAGAAGTGGGCGGAGCCGTCGTAATGACGTCGCTCCGGCCGTCACATGGTATAGAGACGGGTGGGGGCCATCTTGGCCTCACTCGTCTCAGTACCTCAGCAGTGAAAGGACCCGATCGCCTCCGCCGCTACCGACGGCTCCGGTAAGCGGCGGAGGGTGCGGGAGAGCGGCGGGAGGGGGGGTGGCACCTCTCCCGCCGCCGATAACGGTGATCTCGCGGCGAACCCGCCGCAGAGACCACCATTATCGTGTGCAGAATCGCCGGCCCTAAAGATGGACACCTCGGTTGTGGCAGCAGCTGCTGCCGTTACCGAGATATCCATCTTTAAAAAACAGGACGTCAATATACAGTGGGCGGTCGGGAGGTGGTTAATCATCCCGGCACCATGGTTGTTATGGTGTCAGGATGATTGAAGCGCATTATTTCTATTAATACATTGTAATATAAAATGAAATCATTCAACTCACCATAATGCAGAATCAGTGGGAACCCCGAGTGTGTCACTTGCCACCGTCGCCTGCCACATTTTGTGGATTGTCACTTGCCTGCCACCAGATGCAGATTGACACCTGCCACATGTTGCGGATTGTCACTTGCTACGTCAGCTGCCACTAGATGCGGATTGTCACTTGCTACACCTTGTGGATTGTGACTTGCCACGTCACCTGCCACTGGATGCAGATTGTCACGTGCCACGTCATATGCCACACATTGCGGATTGTCAGTTGCCACGTCAATTGCCACTAGATGCGGATTTTCACTTCCCACGTCAAATGCCACACATTGCGGATTGTCACTTGCCACGTCATCTGCCACTAGATGCGGATTGTCACTTGCCACGTCATCTGACACTAGATGCGGATTGTCACTTGCCACATCATATGCCACACATTGCGGATTGTTACTTGCCACGTCATCTGCCACTAGATGCGGATTGTCACTTGCCACGTCATCTGCCACTAGATGCAGATTGTCACTTGCCACGTCATCTGCCACTAGATGCAGATTGTCACTTGCCACGTCATCTGCCACTAAATGCGGATTGTCACTTGCCACGTCATCTTCCACTAGATGCGGATTGTCACTTGCCACGTCATCTTCCACTAGATGCGGATTGTCACTTGCCATGTCATCTGCCACTAGATGCGGATTGTCACTTGCCACCAGATGTGGATTGTCACGTGCCAGGTAAGGTGGTGTTTTGCTTTTCTCTTGTTTCTTTGTCCCAGAGACAGGCAGCAGAGAGATAATGTAATCTCCCTGCTGCCCACGCTACCTGCACAGTGAGGGCGGAAGTTAATGCAGAGATGCGGGGACGGTGAGAGATGATGTCATCTCTCTGCTCCCCTGCCCGTCGGCTCGCTGATTGGCCAGCCACCCCCACACACACACCTAGCCTGCCTCAGTCTCACCCGCCCATCCACACACGGAGCTACCCGGCAGCCCTCAATCTGCGCTCTCTCCCGCCTGCCTGCCCACCCTTAAACTGAGCTGCCCGGCACTCCTGCGGAGCTGCCCACTCTCTTATCATTTCGTGGTGGAGCCGCCCGCTCTCGGAGCCACCCGCAGAGGTCACCTGCCCGGCCTGCAACAGATTTCTCGGGGGTGGCAATTGCCCCGTTGCCCCCCCCCTAGATGCGCCCCTGTGTTGCTGGGACTTTGTCAAAAATTATCGGTTGTGCTACAGACACTGGCTGGGTCTATGGTGAAAAAGTCATTAGATTCCTGTGTACCGCCTGGTATGGGGAGAGACAGATCTTTTCCAAAACTGGCTCGCTTGCAAAGGATGTTAAACAAGCATGTGGCCGCAGAGTATGGTTTGGAGTTCCCCTATGTGCCCCAGGATGTCATGCGGGAGATTGAAGCTAATCGGGACTCGGGAGCTTTGGCACAATGAAGCTATTTGGGACTACTTGTCTGTGCCTAAGCCCTTTAGAAAGACTGGATGTTCTGTGCGGATGGATGAACGTTTCAACGGATGCTTTGTACATTGGAACTATGGTCGGCATATCTATGCTGACAAAGTGGTAATCTGCAGACCGGGAAAGGACAATGCTGTATATTTTATTACCACTGTGGATAAAGAAGGAAAATATGTGACTTTGCCAGATCCTCGGTTTTACTGGTAATTCTGGACACTACCACTTTAAAGTTACTTAGCTAGATAGTGTTAGGGTAAGGAGATCTGCGTGGTCAAGATCTACAGATCCTGTTCATTGTTTAAATCCAAGGACTTCCGTTGCTAGCCGGATTTCTTTTATAGAGAGAAAAAAAAAAGAGTTCTTGTGCAGGGATGGACTCCTAAAGTTTTGCAGTATAGATTGTGGGAAGAGAGTTTCATTTTTTAATGAGGCTTTGCTCCTACTGTTGTATAGGATATGTATATATGTGTGCTTAACTATGTTTCCTTTTCAGGGATCATCTGATCATATGTATAGCTTGGAGGCTTTTCAGCTAGTTAGTTAGTGAGGTTGTGTACAATTATATTGTGGTTTTGTTTGCGGCTGTGAACATAATGTTTTATAAGATATAAGTCTCATAATGTCTTTAAACTGTCCTTTCTCTCTCTCTTTATCTATCTAAAGTTATGAGAAACTCAAATGCTTACTATCAGGCTTGAGAGTTATTGTTACTGTGTTTGGGACAGACGTTGGGGACAACGTCTATTGTAGTGGGGGGAGTATGTAGCGCTGGTAGATTTACAATCTACCGCAGGTTGGGTAAATTTAGTAAATTGTGCGTTAGGAAGGTAAAAGTTTGCCTCTGTTCCAGCTTGGCTGACGTTGTGTGTGTTTCCGTGCTGACCGGTGGGTGTCGCTGTTACCACTAGTCAGTCTTGGAAAGGCAACGTGTCGAAGTGTATAGATGCTCCTCTGTCTCGGAGACAAGCTCGGTGGAAGTGGTCCTCCGAGTTGCATTCTGGGAAGAGGGTATTTATGGGACAGACGCCATGTTCTAGGTTCATTTTACAGCCACCTGCTGGCCCTCCTGGCCGACAGGTATGCGTTAGGGACCTACCTCGTGGCCCTCGATCGGGAGGCCCACGATGCTGCGGCGCAGGGGTGGGTCCAGAGGCTTGTCTGGGGCCTACCACCGCGGCCGAGGAATGGTCCTGAGCTGTTGGTCCTGTGTGACGAAGCTGGACAACTGAGGAGATCCCAGAGGAGGACCCGTCTTGGAGAGATCACGTGGTGAGCTGGTCTATAGAGGGGCCTGGTGACTCGGTTGGAGGAGGTATCTAAAAGAAGTAACCATACAGCATAGTGTTGCCGGTTCGGCTTAAAGGTTCAGGCACTGTGACTGACTTTCATTGCAGAAAATCTGATACATCCTGTGGCAGAGGATCGTATGGATTTATTCCCCCAAACAAGTCTGTGGCAGAGACTTTTGATTCGTGCTGCGTACTGGCTGCTAGACTGGTGAGAGAGGCCTATCCAGATGTGCAAGGAGTGTGTCCCACGAGGGGAGCGCATTCCACATAATTATCTGAATTCTACAAGGACATTTGTCGCTAAGATTCTACAAGAAGATATTTGAGTTTCTCCTGAAAGTTTCCTTTTCCGCCTTTTTCCTGCTACTTCCTAAAGTTTGTTTGTTCAATAAAGCATTGAAAACGTACTCCAGTCTTGGTGCATGTGTCGTCCAGAAGTAAACTCAACGGAACCCCTAGACCCGGTGCCGGTGAAACAGAGGGAAGCAAAGTGAAGGTAACAGACCCGCTTAAACTAGCAGCTCCACCGGGAGTTAGTGTTACACCATTTTTAATATTATGTTGGAATACTTTGTAAGAATAATGACTGTTAAGTATGTTTCTATAATCTTTCAGATAAAAATGATGTGGGTGAGTTGTAGTATGAAATGTTACCCGTTATACACTGAAAGTAAAGCTGTGCCCACTCTAATGCCCTGTACACACGGTCGGATTTTCCAACGGAAAATGTGTGATAGGACCTTGTTGTCGGAAATTCCGACCGTGTGTGGGCTCCATCACACATTTTCCATCGGAATTTCCGACACACAAAGTTTGAGAGCTTGCTATAAAATTTTCCGACAACAAAATCCGTTGTCGGAAATTCCGATCGTGTGTACACAAATCCGAAGCACAAAGTGCCACGCATGCTCAGAATAAATTAAGAGACGAAAGCTATTGGCTACTGCCCCGTTTATAGTCCCGACGTATGTGTTTTACGTCACCGCGTTTAGAGCGATCGGATTTTCCGACAACTTTGTGTGACCGTGTGTATGCAAGACAAGTTTGAGCCAACATCCGTCGGAAAAAATCCATGGATTTTGTTGTCGGAATGTCCGATCAATGTCTGACCGTGTGTACAGGGCATTAGGTTTAGACAGATTTTAGATTGTAAGCTCCTATGAGCAGGGCCCTTAAAACCCAATTGATAACTGTTTTGCTAAATGTAGCACCATGTATCCTGTAGAATTTTTTTTCTTTAAGCTGGTAAATAAATGTACATAATTTTGTTTCTGCTGGCAAAATAAAAGTACATTATTGAGCTTGTTTGTTGTGTTTTTTTCTATTTTCTTTCTTCTTTTTAATTAGTTTTGGGGGTGGTGGTTTCGGGAAAGTGCAATATCTTTCTTTTATACTTTATAATTTCTATATGTATTTGTGCACCAAAAAGAAAAATCTCTTCAGCACACCTGCAAGTAAATGATAAAGGTGGAATCTTTATATATAACAGCGGAGAATTGCAGGTAAAGAATTCAGCTGGTGGATAGGCAGTGTTGTATGTGTCAGCCCTGGTTCACATTGGTGTGATTTGACATGCGATTTGACATGTCAAATTGATGGCAATTGCACCGTTCTAATCTTCGGTGCCGCAATTTCCAAAAGTAGTTTCTGTACTACTTTTTGGCGACTTCGGGGTGCGATTTTTATTGACATCAGTGCAGAAACCTGCACAGAAGTCTCTGAAATTTCCCCCACTGTCAGGACTGACATGCGGGAATAAAATCATGAGTTCAGCTGAACTCGCACAATTTACTCCCGCTGTCAGTGTGAACCAGGGCTCAAACTGGGCCTTTGTCTTTCTAATTCACCTGCTGCTATCCCAGGAACACCTTTTATTATCGAACTACCTTAAGTTTACTTTCAAATATCATATGCAGAAATACAGATTCACATATCTGCAAATAAACAAAAAGAAAAAAATTCTAATCGTGGTTGCGATCAAATATTCGCAGCTGTGATCAAAAGAGCTTGGTTTAACCTTCTGACCCGGAAATGGGTCATTGTAATCACCCGAAAGTTCCTGTGCTGATCAGGATCTCCATGTAGGTGGACATGGCGAGGTCCCTCTTTAGGAAAGAGGAGGTGCTGCTCATTCACCGGGTAAGTGTAGGATGTACTTGTGCTTACTCAATGTGGGGGTGGATGTGGTAGTTAGATTTGGTGTGGGTGGGGTTGATTGATTTGTTTGGCATCACCACACATTTGCTTCTGGCCCATGTGCACACATCACTTCCTGCATTTGTTCTGCTGATGTAAATCAGTAAGGACTATGCAAATATAAATGAGAGCTCCTTTCTATTAAAATATATATGACTTGTTTCACAGTTGGGTGACTTTTCAAGCCAATTTGGACCTCCGCGTTGTATGACAAGTTGTACCCTTTGATTCTCAGTGATAACCATTCATATTTGTGCTACTCCAAGTTGTAACAACTTCAAAGTAGTCCCTGTACTACTTTGGTGTGACTTTCATGTGACTTGAGGTACATTGGGCTCAATGTTACACAGGCATTCTCAGAAGTTGGGGTCAAGTTGCAGCAGCAAAGTGGCAGCAAAACAGTGTGATTTTCATGTCGCAGCAGTGTGAATGAGATTCATGCATAATACCTTTGAATTAGGTAATATTCTCACTTGTGCATCCTGCAAGTGGGTCAAATTCATCCCTGCACTACCTTGATTTGACTTTGATGTGACTTGAGGCCCATATACCGCAAGATTCCTCCGGCTTCTTCCTCCACTTCGTCCTCCGGTCTTTCTCTTCCGTCGCTCCCAGCACCGACCCGCTGAACATGAAAACAACGACCCCCCTCCGACGCTGCGGCCAGCCGATCTGTCCGCTTCCATAGCGCACATTTCATATATAACTATGGGGCGTGGCCGCCGGATGACATCAGCGTGAGACCCCGCCCCCTTGTGACATCACTGAGCCATCATGCCCTGGGCGGTGAAGTCACAAGAGTGGGGTCTAGGAGTGATGTCATGCACCCCATCGCAGCATCAGAGGAGGTTTGTTTTTTAATGTTCAGTGGGAGCGGTGGAGGAGAAAGACCAGAGGACCAAACGGGGAAGAAGATGGAGAAGACCGGAGGAAGAAGCGGAGGAAGATGGAGGAAGAAGCAGCTGGAGGAAGAAGAAGGAGAAAACCGAAGGAAGACCAGAGGAAGATGGAGGAAGAAGCGGGGGAAAGAAGAAGACATTTTTAATAAAGGAATTGTCAAAAAACGGCTATTGTCTTTTGTCACATTTCACTGCTTTTTTAGGTGAATGGGTAGGGGCACAGTGTACCCCATACCCATTCATACAGGGGGGGCGGGATCTGGGGGCCCCCTTGTCAAAGGGGGCTTTCAGATTTCGATAAGCCCCCCACCCGCAGACCCCCACAACCACCGGGCAAGGGTTGTGGGGATGAGGCCCTTGTCCCCATCAACATGGGGACAAGGTGTTTTGGGGGGACACCAAAGCACCCTCCCCATGTTGAGGGCATGCAGCCTGGTATGGTTCAGGAGGGGGGGCTCACTCGCCCCCCCTTTCCTGACCTGCCAGGTTGCGTGCTCGGATAAGGGTCTGGTATGGATTTTGGGGGGGACCCCTATGCCTATTATTTTTTAATTTTGGCGTGGAGTTCCCCTTAATATCCATACCAGACTCAAAGGAACTGGTATGGACTGGTGGGGGGAATCTACGCTGTTTTTTTCTTAGATTTTTACTCTATATTGCCGGTAATCGGCAATTCATTACAGCCGCGAGCAATTTTGAATGACATTTTTTTCCTTTAGAAATGTCATTTTGCCGCGGTACAGTAATAAACACGGGAAGGATGCGCTACTTTACAGGCATACTAAGGACACCCCCCAGGCACAATATTTAAAAGAATTTTTTAATTTTTATTGTTTCACTTTAAGCATTATTAAAATCACTGCTCCTGAAAAAACGGCCATTTAAAAAAAAAAAAATTCCAATTGATACATGTCCCGATACACTTTTTATAGCAAAGAACTTGCATATAAGCCTTCAGTGAGAACTTTGGATTTTGCAGGTTCGAGCCCCATTGACTTCCACTATTCCCGCATATGTGATCTGACAGGCATGTTTGCCAGCAATAGCGCTGCTTTACATTTGCATTAGCGCCCATTTTCTGAGTGTTGAAGTCTTATTTTGGCCTTAATTCGGTGCTATATTCCGGGACTGCAGGATCATTTATCGGCGATATAGTAAATGACCCCCAGTAGGGATCAGCCCGACGTTCGAGTCGTACCAAACCTTATGGGGCGTTCGCGGGAAATTTGAGCGCCGCGGAACACCCCATAATGCACTGCGAGATCGCAGTTCATTGATGTCTGATTATTGGCCAAAACATGCACCTGACCTGCATGCTTTGGTAAATCACAACACGCTCTGCTGTGAGAGCCATGATTGGCCAAAGGCAGGGCACCTTTAGCTAAATCCACGCCCCACACTATATAATGCTGCTTACACGGCGGCCGTATATAGTGTTATGAATGAGAGAAGTTAGCTAGAGGCAGGTTAGTTAGTGGCATGCAGGCAGTTTAGTGTATGTATATATACAGTCAGGTCCATAAATATTGGGACATCAACACAATTCTAATCTTTTTGGCTCTATACACCACCATAATGGATTTGAAATGAAACGAACAAGATGTGCTTTAACTGCAGATTTTCAGCTTTAATTTGAGGGTATTTACATCCAAATCAGGTGAACGGTGTAGGAATTACAACAGTTTGTATATGTGCCTCCCACTTTTTAAGGGACCAAAAGTAATGGGACAATTGGCTGCTCAGCTGTTCCATGGCCAGGTGTGTGTTATTTCCTCATTATCCCATTTACAAGGAGCAGATAAAAGGTCCAGAGTTCATTTCAAGTGTGCTATTTGCATTTGGAATCTGTTGCTCTCAACTCTCAATATGAGATCCAAAGAGCTGTCACTATCAGTGAAGCAAGCCATCATTAGGCTAGAAAAACAAAACAAACCCATCAGAGAGATAGCAAAAACATTAGGTGTGGCCAAATCTGTTTGGAACATCCTTAAAAAGAAAGAACACACTGGTGAGCTCAGCAACACCAAAAGACCCGGAAGACCACGGAAAACAACTGTGGTGGATAACTGAAGAATTCTTTCCCTGGTGAAGAAAACACCCTTTACAACAGTTGGCCAGATCAAGAACACTCTCCAGGAGGTAGGTGTATATGTGTCAAAGTCAACAATCAAGAGAAGAGTGAATACAGAGGGTTCATTACAAGATGTAAACCATTTGGGGATCCTCAAAAACAGGAAGGCCAGATTAGAGTTTGCCAAACAACATCTAAAAAAGCCTTCACAGTTCTGGAACAACATCCTATGGACAGATGAGACCAAAATCAAATTGTACCAGAGTGATGGGAAGAGAAGAGTATGGAGAAGGAAAGGAACTGCTCATGAGCATACCAAGCAAAGCATACCACCTCATCAGTGAAGCATGATGGTGGTAGTGTCATGGCGTGGGCATGTATGGCTGCCAATGGAACTGGTTCTCTTGTATTTATTGATGATGTCACTGCTGACAAAAACAGCAGGATGAATTTTGAAGTGTTTCGGGCAATATTATCTGCTCATATTCCGCAAAATGCTTCAGAACTCATTGAACGGCGCTTCACAGTGCAGATGGACAATGACCCGAAGCATACTGCGAAAGCAAGCAAAGAGTTTTTTAAGGTAAAGAAGTGGAATGTTATGCAATAGATAAGTCAATCACCTGACCTGAATCCGATTGAGCATGCATTTCACTTGCTGAAGACAAAACTGAAGGGAAAATGCCCGAAGAACAAGCAGGAACTGAAGACAGTTGCAGTAGAGGCCTGGCAGAGCATCACCAGGGATGAAACCCAGCATCTGGTGATATCTATGCGTTCCAGATGTCAGGCTGTAATTGACTGCAAAGGATTTGCAACCAAGTATTAAAAAGTGTAAGTTTGATGGATGATTGTTAATCTGTCCTATTACTTTTGGTCCCTTTAAAAAGTGGGAGGCACATAAACAAACTGTTATAATTCCTACAACGTTCACCTGATTTGGATTTAAATGCCCTGAAAGTCTGCAGTTAAAGCATATCTTGTTCGTTTCATTTCAAATCCATTCTGGTGGTGTATAGAGCCAAAAAGATTTGAATTGTGTTGATGTCCCAATATTTATGGACCGGACGGTGTATATATGTATATACATACATATACACACACATACATATATATATATATATATATATATATATATATATATATATATATATATATATATATATATATATATATATATATATATATATATATACGCACACACACAGTATATACAGTGTAGTGTAGACTATATATACAGTGCAGGCAGTGTATTTATATATATATATATATATATATATATATATATATATATATATATATATATACATACAGTATCTCACAAAAGTGAGTACACCCCTCACATTTTTTGTAAATATTTTATTAGATCTTTTCATGTGACAACACTAAAGAAATTACACTTTGCTACAATGTAAAGTAGTGAATGTACAGCTTGTACAACAGTGTACATTTGCTGCCCCCTCAAAATAACTCAACACACAGCCATTAATGTCTAAACCGCTGGCAACAAGAATACTCCCCTAAGTGAAAATGTCCAAATTGGGCCCAATTTGCCATTTTCCCTCCCCCGTGTCATGTGACTCTTTAGTGTTACAAGGTCTCGGGTGTGAATGGGGAGTAGGTGTGTTAAATTTAGTGTTATCGCTCTCACTCTCTCATACTGGTCACTGGAAGTTCAACATGGCACCTCATGGCAAAGAACTCTCTGAGAATCCGAAAAAAAAATAATTGTTGCTCTACATAAAGATGGCCTAGGCTATAAGAAGATTGCCAAGGCCCTAAAACTGAGCTGCAGCATGGTTGCCAAGACCATGCAGTGGTTTAACAGGACAGGTTTCACTCAGAACAGGCCTCGCCATGGTCGATCAAAAAAGTTGAGTACACATGCTCAGCGTCATATTCAGAGGTTGTCTTTGGGAAATAAAGATATGAGTGCTGCCAGTATTGCTGTAGAGGTTGAAGGGGTGGCTGGTCAGCCTGTCAGTGCTCAGACCATATGCCGCACACTGCATCAAATTTGTCTGCATGGCTGTTGTCCCAGAAGGAAGCCTCTTCTAAAGATGATGCACAAGAAAGCATGCAAACAGTTTGCTGAAGACAGGCAGACTAAGGATATGGATTACTGGAACCAAGTCCCGTGGTCTGATGAGACCAAGATAAATTTATTTGGTTTAGATGGTGTTGAGGGTGTGTGGCGGCAACCAGGTGAGGAGTACAAATACAAGTGTGTCTTGCCTACAGTCAAGCATGGTGGTGGGAGTGTTATGGTCTGGGGCTGCATGAGTGCTGCCGACACTGGGGTGCTACAGTACATTGAGGGAATCATAAATGCCAACATGTACTGTGACATACTGAAGCAGAGCATGATCCCCTCCCTTCAGAGACTGGGCCAGAAGGCAGTATTCCAACATGATAAGGACCCCAAACACACCTCCAAGACGACCACTGCCTTGCTAAAGAAGCTGAGGGTAAAGATGATGGACTGGCCAAGCATGTCTCCAGACATAAACCCTATTGAGCATCTGTGGGGCATCCTCAAACGGAAGGTGGAGGAGCCCCAGGTCTCTAACATCCACCAACTCCGTGATTTCATCATGGAGGAGTATAAGAGGACTCCAGTGGCAACCTGTGAAGCTCTGGTGAACTCCATGCCCAAGAGGGTTAAGGCAGTGCTGGAAAATAGTGGTGGCCACACAAAATATTGACACTTTGGGCCCAATTTGGACATTTTCACTTAGGGGTGTACTCACTTTTATTGTCAGAGGTTTAGTAATTACACAGCAAATTTACACAGTGTATTGAAGTGGTTAAGAGGAACCCTATGACAGAATTAAGGAAAAAAAAAACGGCATGGGTAGATTTTAAGGGGAACTACACGCCAAAATGTAAAAAGAATTTTTGCATGGGGTCCGCCACAAATCCATACCATACCCTTATCCGAGCAAGCAGCCTGGCAGGCCAGAAAAGGATGGGTCAAGCAAGCGCCCCCCCCCCCCCCGAACCATACCAGGCTGCTTGCCTTCAACATGGGCAGTGTGCTTTGGGGTCCCTACCAAAGCACCTTGTCCCCATGTTGATGAGGACAAGGGCCTCATCCCCACAACCTTTGCCCGGTGGTTGTGGGGGTCTGCGGGCTAATCAGAATCTGGAAGCCCCCTTTAACAAGGGGGCCCCCAGATCCCGGCCCCCCCATGTGAATTTATTGATGAATACCCATTCACCAAAAAAAGTGTCAAAAAGTAAAAAACCACAATACTGTTTTTGACAATTCCTTTATTAAAAAAGGAAAAAAAAAGAAAAAGTGTCCTGCGATGTCCATCCATCTTCAATCATACCGCCCGACGGACCCAACGGACAGACTTTTGGCTGTGACAGCTGTTATATAGGCAAGGGCAGGCCACCCAGTGACGTAACCAAGTGACCCTGCCCCTTTTAACGTCATGTGCCATCAGAGGGGGCGGGGGTCATCCATTTACATTAGCGGGTGGCCCCGCCCTTGCCTATATAACAGCTGTCACAGTCAAAAGGCAGCAGTCGTCGGGAGGCCTCCCACGGAGGCGGAGTATTTTTGTTTGTTTTTTTTATTTTTCGGGTCCGTCGGGCGGCATGATTGACGATGGATGTACATCGCGGGACACTTTTGTTTTTCTTTTTTAATAAAGGAATTGTCAAAAACTGTCTTTTGTCGTTTTTACTTTCTGACACTTTTCTTGGTGAATGGGTACCCCATACCCATTCACATAGGGTGGGGGCAGAATCTGGGGGCTCCCTTGTTAAAGGGGGCTTTCAGATTCTGATAAGTCCCCCGCCCACAGACCCCCACAGCCATAGGCCAGGGTTGTGGGGACGAGGCTCTTGTCTCCATCAACATGTTGAGGGCAAGCGGCCTGGTATGGTTCAGGAGGAGGGGGTGCTCGCTCGCCCCCCCCTTTTCTGGCCTGCCAAACTGCTTGCTCGGATAAGGATCTGTTATGGATTTTGAAGGGGGAACCCACGCCATTTAAAAAAAAAAATTTGGAGTGGAGTTCCCCTCAAAATCCATACCAGACCTGCAGGGCCTGGTATGGATTTTGGGGGGGACCCTACGCTTTTATTTTAATGAACTGGGGGGGGGGGGGACCCACAACAATTTTTTCATAGATTTTTATCTATATTGCCGGGAGCCGGCAATACATTACAGCCGCGAGCAATTTTTGATTCCATTTTTTTCTTTAGAAATGTCATTTTGCTGTGGCACAGTAAAACACGAGACAGATGCGCCACTTTACAGGCAGGCTAAGGGGACCCCCCCAGGCACGATATTTAAAGGAATATTTTATTTTTATTGTTTCACTTTAAGCATTATTAAAATCACTGCTCCTGAAAAAACGCCAGTTTTAAAAACTTTTTTTTGCACTGATACATGTGCCCTGGGGCAGTACCCAGGTCCCCATACCCTTTTTTGGCAATAACTTGCATATAATCCTTTAAAATGATCCCTTTTGATTTTTCACGTTCGTGTCCCATAGACTTTAACGGTGTTCGCACGTTCACGGTGTTCTGGTGCGAACCGAACTGGGGGGTATTCAGCTTATCCCTAATACACAGTGACAACACATAACATGAAAACACCAGGGCTTCCACGCTGGCCCACCATTTTCATACTTTTTCACAGGAGCACGTGGGATACAATGAACACTCAGGGCTCTTTCACACTGGTGCGCTTAAAAAGGTGGTATGCATTTTGTAAAAACACATATCGCTTTTTTTATCACATTTTCAATGCGTTATTGCTATGCTTTCTGGATTTCTGACTCCCAGCGTGCACTTTTTAAACTTAGACCCATGACTCAAAAAACGCACACAGAACAGCATTTTTGGTGCATTCCCATTAATATACAATGGAGGGTGCAATTTTGTCGTGTTTTCAAAAAGCTCACAACAGATGCAGCATGCAGAACTTTTCAAAATTCAGTGCATATGCAGCACAGTCATATAAAGAGTTACATAGGATTTAATGGGGAGTGATTTTCATGTGCTTTTGTTGCTCTGGAAAGGTGGGTTTTAGCATGGCAAAAGTGCACCAGTGTAAAAGTGTCTAAGAAGTTCATAGTGCAGTCCACTACAAGTTGTCAAAGAAGGCTGTGCCATGCATGGTGCTATCCACCTGGCCATTGACTACTATGCATAGTAGAACAAAACAACTGTGCTGTGGCCTTGATGGCAAAAGGCAAGCTACTCATTTCATAATCTTAAATTATATCTTTATTTTTTTTTGGATGCAGTTTTTTCTCTGTCCACTGGGGAGATTTCTCTTCACTTTCTTCTGGGAAAACACAATAGGAAGTGGGAAAAAAATCTCTTGAAAGTGAGGAAAATCTCCTCTTTGGCCCCATTCCAAAAATTCCTCTTGTCATATTTTTAGGAGGACATGATCAGAAGCTCCATGTCTATAGGCGGGTGGATGTAAATAGACCTGCATCAATTTACATCTGCTTACTTCTGAGTCTGTCCAGGTCTGGAAAAAAAAATGCAAAAATCTGTGCCCTTTTTTATTTTTCCATTCCTAAAGGTGATGAACTAAGTAGGGATGAACGGAAGTAACTTGATGTAACAGATGCAAGTCTGTTTGCATCCGGCGGCCCATAGATCAAGCATGAGTTCAGAAGGCCCCGGTTTTAAAATGTAGAAAAAAATGAATGGGCACAAAGTGACATCCATCTCATTCTGCTCAAATTCAGCAGGGCATCTGTTCATGGACCAGATAGCACACATGAGAAAGGGGCCTTAAACAGTTGTCAGCATAACAAGTATACCCACTAGAAGATTACCCCTCTATTCCTGTTCTGGTGACAACTAAAAATTTGTGATTTTCCAACATTTTCACCCCCTGTTTACACAGGTGATCATCAGGACAAAAAAAGATTTTTCCATGGGGAACATAGACAGCAATAGAAACCTAATGAAATAAATCTGTGCCACTAGACCACTATTACCTCTTTTTCAATGTGAGTACACTTAATATATGAAAAATATAAAACCGTGACAATGCTAATATATATGTTCTAACCTGCAAAATAAACTAGAAAAGACTGTGTATTCAATAAATATGTGTAATAAAAAAAAGTGTCAATTCATCTCTGTGTAAACTACTTATCAAACATCATATCAATTCATAATTCATAAATCATCATGTAAATAATCATTTAACGCAATGTGCAAAAAAATGAATTGTGCATCCGAGAGTCCAAAAATCAATGCAAAGTGTCCTGTGCTTCAATATTAAAGCGCATCAATTTAAATTGCATTCAAAAAGTGTTTCAGGTGCAAATAACGTGTGTGTCTTCAATATATCCAATCTTTTATCTACAACTACAATGTGAACACTCTTGTGTGGCCACCACCTTTTCACTCTAGCAACTCACCAGAAGGACTTTTATCCCTGGCCTTTTATTAACTTATCCCTTTATTCCCTCTCCTCCAGCCTCCAAACAATTTCTTCCTTTTTACCACAGATATATCCTTAGCTATCATGCAGTAACCCAGAGAAGAACACTGACCAAAAAGCAAAGAAAGCACCCCTATTTTATTCAAAACTGTATAAAATATTGCACTTACATGGAATGTATGTCAATACCGACACTTAGGGTCGGTTCACACTGGGGCAACACGACTTCAGCGCGACTTTGCACGGCGACTTCAACGCGGCTTCGACGCGACTTCAGCGCGACTTTAGCAAATTACAAGGCGACTTGAAGTCGCCTCCATGACAGGCGACTTCGGCTGTGGCCAATCACAGGGCAATCAGCTCTCTGGGAGGGAAGGGGGGAGGGAGGGGTTTTCCCTGCAAAGTCGCTTGACTTTACAGAGAGATCCGACTTGGAGGCGACTTCCATTGATTTCTATGGTACAGGTCGCCTACCAAGTCGGATCAAAGTAGTACAGGGAGTACGCTCTGAAGTCGGAGCGACTTCAGTAGTGTCTATTAAGACGCTAGCGTTCACTCCCATTGAATCTATTTCTGGGGCGACTCGGGGCGACTTGAGGGCGTACAAGTCGGATCCCAAGTCGCCCCAGTGTGAACCGACCCTTAGGGACACAGATACTACTGTATATAAAGCTTTAAACTATGCTGGTTCCAGCTGCAATACACAAGCTGTAAGCTCGGCCACAGGTGTGCAGGATGACATTACATCCAATAAGCCCCGCCCTATGGGTTTTGTCTGATTGACATCCTCAGGAGCAGTTAGGAATCTGCTCCCTGTAGACGTCAATCAGACAAAATGAATAGCGCAGCGCTGGAGCCAGACTGACTAGTGGGGAGTGTATCAAGGGATAACATAATAAAAGGCCGGTGATATTAGTCCTTCTGGTGAAAAGGTAGTGGCTACAAAAGGGTGTGCACACTGTGGTTGAAGATAGAAGATTGTATATATTGAAGACACACACACATTGGGGAAGATTTACTAAAACTGGAGCACTCAGAATCTGGTGCAGCTGTGCATGGTAGCCAATCAGCTTCTAATTTCAGCTTGTTTAATTGAGAGAATAAAACCTCGAAGCTCATTGGTTTATATGCAGAGCTGCACCAGATTATGCACTCTATAGGTTTAGTAAATAACCCCTACTGTTTTTATTTGGAACACTTTTTGGATGCACTTTAAATTGATGCACTTTAATTCTGGAGTACAGGACACTTTATATTGTTTTTTTTTTATTTATTTATGAATTTTGAAATTATATGATTTTTATTAAAGCCGAAGTAAACCCATCCATTTAACCATTTCAAATAAGTTACATTTCCGGCACGTGCCGAGAATGTAACCCTCCCATTGGTTGTGCTCTCAACCAGACTGTCAAACCATCCAATGGCTAGTGTCATAACTGGTCACATGTGCAGCATCATGGCAGTTGTAGATTAAACAGAGACCAAGATGGCAGCTTCCTTGGCAGAAAACGATAGGAGGGTTTACTTCCTCTTTAACCACTTGCTATCCGCGCTATAGCCGAATGACGGCTACAGCGCGGACCTGCATTCCCGGGAGGCCGTCATATGACGGCCTCCGCTGTGCACGTGCCCTGCGCGCGCCCTGCAGGGCGCGCGTGGAGCGCGCTGTGATCACCGAGTCACTGAGACTCGGGTGATCACCGATCCGTGTAAGGGGCCGGTCCCGGCCCCTTACCATGTGATCAGCTGTCAGCCAATGACAGCTGATCACATGATCAAAACAAAAGCTCGGTAATCGTTTTTTTTTTCTCCTCGCGCTGACAGTGCGAGGAGAAAAAAAAGCCGATCACCGGCTCAGCAGCAAGGGACATCGGTCCCGAAGAGGAGGAGGCAATAATGCCTCAATTGTGCCCACAGTACCCCCTGCCAGTGCCACCTTACATTGCCACATCACAGTGCCCACAGTGCCCACCAGTGCCACGTATCAATGCCCATAAGTGCCACCTATCAATGCCTACAGGTGCCACCTATCAATGCCCACCATTGCCACCTAACAATGCCCACCAGTGGTGCCAATCAGTGCCACCTAGCAGTGTACAAGATCAGTGCCCATTATTGGCACCAATCAGTGCCCATCACTGCCACCCATCAGTGCCCATCACTGCCACCTATCAGTGCCCATTGGTGCCGCCTCATCAGCGTACATCAATGAAGGAGAAAAATTACCCTTTTAAAAAATTTTATAACAAAATATAAAAAAAAAAAAAATTTTTTTTAAAAATTCGGTCTTTTTAAATTTTTTTAACAAAAAATAAAAAATCGCAGAGGTGATCAAATACCACCAAAAGAAAGCTCTATTTGTGGGGAAAAAATGATAAAAATTTCATTTGGGTACAGTGTTGTATGACCGCGCAATTGTCATTCAAAGTGCGTCAGCGCTGAAAGCTGAAAATTGGTCTGGATAGGAGGGGGGTTTAAGTGCCCGGTAAGCAAGTGGTTAAGTACTTTACACAAAGATGAACTGATACTTTTTTATCACACATATTTAGCTAGTACACTGTCTTTTCTAGTTACATTTTTTGTAGTTTAGGACATATATACAGTAGAAGACTACAATTAATTAATTACAAATAGAAACCTGACAGTGGTTCTAAGCCTCCTACGCTCAATCCAAAGCTAAGAAAAAAAAGTTGATTTTAGACATATTCTAATACATTTAACCCTATGGAGATATTTAAGCAAAGGTCATACTTTATTACAGTTATTTGTTTTACATGCAAATCTGCACAAAGCATTAGGTATCTGGCAACCATACACATCTGTTGCATGACCAGCATTGCAAACATGTCTTAGTGGAATGGACATTTGATGTCCAACCCGGAATCTTAAGTTAGAAACGTATTGTCATATTGGGCTAAAACATCTTCCAAACATATCTGGAAGTGATTATCTTACTGGTCTGAATCAGAATCATCCTCTTCCTCTGAGCTCTCAGGGTCACTGAACACAGCTGAGAATGTGCTCTCATACTCTTCCTCATTTTTAGATTCAGTGGGAGGTGGTTTTGCCGGACCTTTGGGCCAGAAGTTGTCTTGATACTCCTTTAGCACCTCTACAAATAATAAAGATAATTGACTATTATTACAGATCAAGTAATACCTTGCATGCAACAGTTTTATCACAGGGCAGTTTATTTATTAACAAAGCGTGGAGAGTAGTTGTGCAGTAACCTGCTGCAACCAAACAATTATAACCTTTTACTAGTCTGATTTTAATAAATTGATAAGAGTTAGTATGACTTACAAGACATGATACTAGGTACTTATATGACAAGTTAAATTGTTGTTTGATTTCGACACAACAAAGCAATCATCTGTGTATGATCAAACATGATAATGTTCAACCTTCTCAATGTCTGCTAGACAAACAAGAAAATATTCAGCAACTCCTTTGATCTCTGTTGAATAGGCGATCTCTGCTGATTAAGGAGAGATAAGCATTGGTGACTCATGTACTGCTTTATTGCTAATTCACTATAAATCAGATGTGCATGCTGGACAAACAAACAATTGTTCAAGGGTCTGAATTGGGAGGCGTCATATATGTATATTTTTACATTATTAAAGCATAAATCATCAACAAAAATTTAAAAAAGCTCATTATAAGATAAAATAAGAACAGCACTTCTTGCTGAAATAGTCACATTTAACCACTTGACCTTCGGAAGGTTTTACCCCCTTCATGACCAATTTTTTGCTATTCAGCACTGTGCTACTTTAACTGGTAATTTGCTTGGTCATGCAACACTGTACATAAATGAAATTTTTATAATTTTTTTCACATAAATCAGGTTTTTTTTTTGTGGTATTTGAACACCACTGGGTTTTTTTAATTTTTTATTATATAAACGAAAAAAGAAAGAACATTTTGAAAAATAAAACCATTATTTTCTACCCCGCACCCCCCCGCCCAATCCATGCATCCGGTCCCCTAATCTACATGCAGGGCGCCAGATGCATGCATTCCAATCAGGGTTTTTTTTTAACCACGTGATTAGAGCCAGAGGCTCTAATAGGCTTTAAAAAAGGGTGGGCTCAGGGCGCAGAGCACTGCACCCCGAGCCCACCCAGTTGTGTGACAATAGCGAATAAATATTTGCTATTGTTACACTGATTCCCCTCCCGGCCAATCAGGAAGCGGGTCTGAGACCTATTTCCTGATTGGCCGAAAGGAGAAGCATTTCAACTGGCCTAGGAGGAAGGGGGAGGAGACACACGTCAGAAGCCACCGTGATGCCAAACCGAGGAGAAGACACAGGGGAGGCCGTCGCCTGGAGGGAAGCACTGCTCTCGCCATAAATGGGGTAAGATGGGGTAAGTACCGACCGACTGGGGGGGAGGGATGACCCGACCGACCGGACCGGGGGGTGTGGGGGGCATGGTGGGTGGCTGTGGGTTTGCTGTGGGTTCCCCCCCACCCCACCCCCCCCCCACACACACACACACTGCTTTCTGTTATAAAACATATCCAATAAAAACATTCAAAAGATCGAATTTCTTCATAAATTTAAGCCAAAATATATTCTGCTATATGTCTTTGGTGAAGGAAAAATCCCAATAATCATATATTGATTGGTTAGTGAGAAAGTTATAGCATCTACAAACTATGTTATATATACACTGGAATTTACGCAGCTATAGGTGCTATACTGTAATGGCGGTGATTAGCAACTTATAGTGGGACTGTGATAGGGTCACAAGCGATCTGGCTGGGAGGGTCACTAACTGATGCTGACATAGCTAGTTACGCTAATACAGTGATCAGTGATAATACTGTACACCGACACTGTACACTGACACTGGCTGGGAAGGGGTTACCATCTAGGGACAATCAAGGGGTTAACTGTGTGTCTAAAAATGTGTAACGTGCTGTTTTACTTTCTGATCTGGCTGTTTTTTCTCCCTGCTTTTCAGAGAGACGAAACAGCCAGATCATTGCTCCTTGTTTTTTTAACACTGAACTCTGTGTGTGATTGAAAATAGCTGATCAGCAGGATTCAGCTGAAATCATTGGCTGAAATCTGCTGCTAAATTCGTGCAGTGCACAAATACAGCACAGGTTAACAAGGGGCGTGCGTATGCGCACCTCACACCCGGAAGAAGGCAGGTCATGTACAAATAGGTGACCGCGCCTGTACCTGCCACCAGCTAGCAGTATATTAGGTGGTTAAATCCTGAGCTGTCGTCTGCAGTACTTCTTTTTTTTGCTACTAGATGTCCCCAGTCTTCCAGGCTAAATGAGCTCCAGCCTCATTCAACCCATTTGCATAGAACAAGAATGGTTAGAACCCCTGTCAGGTTTTAATACTACCTGTAGCTGTAGCTCATTTAAAGTCCATTTACACTTGTGTGACTTGTCATGCGACTTTGGACCCCAAAGTCACATGACAAGTCGCACCCCATGTTTCCCAATGATAACCGTTCATATCTGTGCGACTTCAAGTCGCAGCGATTTTAAAGTAGTTCCTAAACTACTTTGGTCCAAATTTCATGTCACTTGAGGTCCATAGACCTCAATGTAAACCCTCAAAAGTCGCATGAAAGTTGCACCTGCACGATTTAGATGCGACTTGTGTGCGACTTGTGAAAAGAATTCCGGCAATAAAAAATGAAAAAAAGCATGAAATAACTAAAAAAAATGGCATGGGATCCCCCCAAAAATTATACCAGACTCTTTTCCGAGCATGTAGCCTGGCAGGTCAGGAAAGGGGGGGGTGGGACGAGAGAGCGGACTTCCCCTCCAGAACCATACCAGGTCACATGCTCTCGACATGAGAGTGGTGCTTTGAGTCTCTCTCTGCCCCCCCTCCCCAAAAGCACCTTGTCTCCATATTGATGGGGACAAGGGCCTCTTCTCAACAACCCTGGCCATGGTTGTTGGTGTCTACGGGCTGAGGTCTTATCACAATCTGAAAACCCCCTTTAACAAGGGGGCCCCGAGATCCCAGCCTCTGCCCCTATGTGAATTAGTAAGGGGTACTTACCCCTACTTATTCACCAAAAAAAAGTGTAGTGTAAAAAATTACAGTAGGCAGTTTTTGAAAATTCCTTTATTTCAAAAATAAAAAAAATTGTCCCCATGTACACCCATCGTCAATCACGACGTCTGCCACCACCGCCCACTAGAAAAAAAGAAGAAAAACATCCAGTCCCTACGAAGGCTCCTGCCACCTGCTAGCAAAGCCCTCCGACAACTCTTAAATAACTAAGGGACGAGGCCACCCGGTGATGTTGCTGGGTGGCACCGCCCCACTGTAATGTCACTGACCCAGAATGCCCTTGGTCGATGACATTACAAGGGACGGTGCCACTTGGCGACGTCACCGGGTCGTAACAAAGTCATCCAAGGTCGCATCAAAATAGAATCAAAGTTGCAGGGTATAGTCGCAATAGAAATCGCACAAAGCTGCACAAGTGTGAATGGACTTTTGGGGAGATTTTTTCCCCTGACTTTCTGGTCCGGGGAAAGTGAGGGAAAATCTGCAAAGATGGAAATAGACAATAAAAAAAACCTGACGAGCTTCTGGCATTCTCTACTTAACTTAAAAAAGTCAGCCTTGCTACTACAGAGATTTTCCCTTGTGTTCTGTCAACCTTTTTACCTTTGACCCTGCCCCTGACAGCCCTCCATCCTCTGGCACCACCATATTTGTAAGTTTGGTGCCTGCGTAAATGTGCTGAAGGGCTCTGCAAAAACAAGAAACAGAGGACACACAAGCCTAGCGCATTACCTTTGTGATAGCTTTATTGGTTTAAAAAATACAGATGTATACTCACAAATGGCAACATCAAATAGACACTTCAAAGTTCACAATGTACTCCAAATGGCACTGAGGAAGAGGGGATCCCCCTGGAAACAGATCAGATGTTTGGAAATCTTCTGGCAATTGGGACTTGCCCAGGGGATGTTACTGTTTGGACATTGGATATTGCATTGTGGACTTTGACGTGCCTATTTGATGTTGCCGTTTGTGAGTATACAACTGTATTTTTTATACTAACCAAGCTATCACAAAGGTAATGCGCTAAGCTTGTGCGCCCTCTGTTTCTTGTTTTTGAAGTTTTCCTCCTGGGTTTCCCGTTTTTTGGGGGGCAGCGAAGCCGGGCAAAGATTTGACTAGCCAAAGACTGCATATTGTATGCGTGCCAACGCACTCCTTTTGAGCGCAGGAGATTGGTCTATTATGTCTGCAGATGGGCTCTGCCTGATCTTTGGGTCCTGGTAGAAAGATGCATCCAGGTTCGGGCATCCATCCCTAGCCACATGCAACTGCTGAGTGTGCAGCTACAAGAAAACAGCTATGGTTCCTCTCAGCCTGTCAAGAATCTGCTGTATGTAGGTAAATGTGAAAGAGGTCTTCTCTCTCCATACATGTCTATGGGTAATAAGCCTGAAGCTGGTCAAATGCAGGCCAGATGGTCAAGCACAGATCAAAAGCAAGTAAAACAATTCTAAAGAATTTCAGAAACATCTCAAACTAGATCAATGTGATATAGACACAAGCCCTCAGTTTAAACCATTATAATAAGAGATACCTAATATTAATAGCAGCATGCATACCTTGATGGTCCCGTAGTAGAAGAATGGTCTTTGCTCCTTGGGCACACACAGTAGATCTTAAATTCTCCACTCCAATATCAGGCAAGCAAACGTCATATAGAGCAATAACAGTGTTAAGTAAGTCCCAGTTGGATACCTAGATGAAAAATAACAATTTTACAGGTCACTGACTCAATCTCTAGGTGTGTCTGCACTGCCTGGTGACCACGGAAGACTCTCCTTGGGGATCTTCAATCATTTATCACTGGCAGGACAGCTAAACATAACCAGTCAGGTAAATTAACTTCACAATGCAACATGGCAGCTGCATTTAGTATCCCCAAGAGAGGTAAAGACAGCATAATATTACTGTACAGGTGCCTTAAAGATCCTGTTATTTTTAAGTATAAACCCTCATTTGTGGATAAAAGTCCATTTTTAATTCCTGTGAATATTTCATTTAGTTTTCATTTTATTAATATGAATACATAAATCAACATGCCTTTTTATACATGAAAAATATAAACCTTAGCCCCTTTGGATAAAAGAACTGATCATCAAACTCCAGCTGCAGTTAAAAAACTCGCTAATAAGCAAATGGCAAAGTAGCAAAGTGAGAATATAAAAAAAGTTTGCTGCGTTAGGGTTAATCACATTCATGTAAACATCCAGAACACACAAAAAATTAATAAAGTCCCATTAGGTGATGAAACAAAGGGGGTTATTTACGAAAGGCAAATCCATTTTGCACTACAAGTGCAAACTACAAGTGCAAAGTGCATTTGAAATTGCACTATAAGTGCACTTGGAAGTGCAGTCGCTGTAGATCCGAGGGGGACATGCAAGGAAAATAAAAAACAGCATTTTAGCTTGCACATGATTGGATGATAAAATCAGCAGAGCTTTCCCTCATTTCAGATATTCCCCTCAGATTTACAGCGACTGCACTTCCAAGTGCATTTTCAATGCAATTTCAAGTGCACTTTACACTTGTAGTGCAAAGTGGATTTGCCTTTCGTAAATAACCCCCAAAGTGCCCGTGCTTGAATAGACATCTCCTGTGCAATGGTGTTCAGACTTGTGCGCCCTCTGTTTCTTGTTTTCGCAGAGCCCTTCAGCACATTTATGCAGGCACCAAACTTACAAACTTGGTGGTGCCAAAGGATGGAGGTTTGTCAGGGCAGGGTCAAAGGTGAAAAGGTTGACAGAAAGCAAGGGAAAATCTTTGTAGCAGCAAGGCTGACTTTTTTAAGTTAAGTAGAGAATGCTAGAAGCTTTTCAGTTTTTTTTGGTCTGGACCACTTCCTGATGATGGCTTTGTGACAGGTCGATACGTCGAAGGTTTCACCGTGTCATCGCGTTACTTCCACCCATACAAAACTACCTGGGAATCGAGCTGAACGCCGCAAACAGCGGCTTTTCCTATTAGGGCCGATTACCCTTAATAATCACCTGCTGCACACGCCGGGTGCCAGGACTATAAGGCACTTTTAAATTCTCCTTAGGGGTATCCCCACATGCCTAAGCGACCATACTAGCGATAGTTGGTCAACATCCAGGGTGAGTGTACATCTTGTGGGGCACACAGTCTGAACACTATTGCACAGGAGATGTGAATTTAAGCACGAGCACTTTGTTTCATCACCTAATGGAACTTTATTAATTTTTTGTGTGTTCTGCATGCTTACATGGATGTGATCAACCCTAAGAGCAGCAAACTTTTTTATATTCTCACTTTTTATACATGCAAATATTACATTCTCTTCCACTGAAATGAAGGAGGATTTACTGGTTGGCATTGCACTGCCTGATACTGTATACTGCTGACCTCCACTGGCAACAAATATAATATGTAAGTGAAAGATTACTATATAAAATATTAACCAACATGCATGCAAAATACGAAAAGCTTGCATTAAACATTTAACTTTTGTTACAAAACTGAAAAAGAATGACAGGCAGCTTTAACATGGTAATTTTAATTCCAAGGTAACTTTCAATATACCCGTATTTAAGGTTCCATGCACACAGGATGTTTATGTAGGATCTTGCTGGCAGCATTTAAAAATCTTGTCTGTAAATCGTATGCATGTAAAGCTGTGCCAACGTTTACACGCATAAAGCATATATGTGCCCTCTTACCGCAGCCCAGTGCTGACATTCAAATATTAATAATGTGTAGTCAGTGCCGCTATTGATAGGCCCCTACTACCTAGTGTCCTTGGTAGCTAGGACGCAGGCAGCCATTCAGAGCAAACACATATTGTGTAATCAGCGGCGCATGCACCACTAATTATTTATTTTTTACGTCAGCCCTGAGCAATGGCGGCACCCGAAAGAATGCACAAAGGTCCTTAAAGTGGTTGTAAACGTCAGACATGAAATATGAACAAAGCATATCCTTTTATAGTGTGTACTTGTCTCAATAAAGAGCACTAAGTGTCATTTCTGTCTGCTGCTTCCTTCTTCTACTATCAGCATGAGTCACTTCTGACAAGTTTTCCTGACACCAAGAGAAAAAAGGTGATAGTGACAGCCTCATCTCTGTTACTGTGTGCTGTGTGAAGGGGGGTGTGTCCATTTCCTCCTATCAGCTCTCAGCTCTCCGCCCCCTTTTTCTGACAGCACCGATAAGTTTTTATTACATTTTGCACTTTAAATGGATGTAGAGAAGAGAGCGCTGTAGATAAACAAGTATATAGGAGAATTTGTTTTATCTGTGTATCATCTGGGGATAGTCACTTCACTGGGTATATGGAAGGGTTTACAACCACTTTAAAAGCAGATGTTTGCATTTTTGGTTTATGCAAATTTATGGATCCCGTGCTGAGCAGTTGACCTGCTGCTTTCTAAACACAGGAAGTCAGCCACTCGACACAGGCGCTATTTAGAGAATGCTTTGCATTCCTAAAATGAATGCAAAGCGTTCTATGAATGGACGAGGTGGAGATGGGGCAGTAACATAACGCTCAGAACCTAGTACCCATTGGAGTAGCAGTGTCTGCTTCAGTGATTTTCAGCTTCCAGGGGCATTGGCCAGATATGGCATACACATAATTACATTGGTCCAAACTGACCCAATGTAACTGTGTATAGAATATTCATGCCTGGAATTCCTGTTTAACTAGTAATTTCTGTAAATTATTGTCTGGGTTGCACTGAATACTTTAGAAAATCAGTAGGCATAAAAAGGGGTTTTTGGTGCAATGAGATCAATGTCCACAAAATGCCAAATAGACACTATTCTGTGTTGCCTATTTTGAGGATATTAACAATTTAAAAGATTCATCCAATTACTTGTGACCAGAAGGGTCTGGTCTTCTTAGAGATTCTGAGATTAAAGATGCATGTGGAGGTAATTAGCTTTCAGGAATGACTGTTTATCACCTTAATGTATAGGCTTTATGCCATGGTATGGTATGATACCTTCCTTCTGCAATGATGGATGTTTGTAAACGGCACTAAGCCCATATCTCTGTGCAGAAAACACTATCTAACCAAGCTACTCCAGATGACATTATTTATTTATTGTCTTGAAGTCATGACAGCTACACAGTCAATGCTGGCAACTCTCTGAGAACATATGCTAAATGCAGACATATAAATATAACATGTCATAAAAGGGGACATCCACCTAAATAATAGTTCAGTTTTTGGTAGATTCCACTGCATTCAAAACTCAATAACATTTTTTATCTCTAAATGACTAAAGCGATATTAACGACTTGATGTTGTTCATTGCTGTGCTGTCCTGATGTAGCAGAAGTCACACTATTCCAGCTGCGCTTCCTGTAATTGCTAGTTTACACTAGCAGCAGTTCTTGCCGCCTCTCTGAAAAGTGATCTGTGGTGAATTGCTTTTCAGAAGGCTGTTAACAGGCAGCTGGGAGGCAGTAAGTCACCTCCTCACTGCCTGTTTTAACCCTGAAAAGTTCGCACCACTACACGGACACCTATGTGCATTGCAGTTGTGGCATGGCCCCATTCACTTGAATGCATTATGTTTGGTGGCAGTACTGCCCCCTACACATGACGGGGTTCTTAGTTCTTGCCACAGCCATAAAGAAAAGTGTTATAGCTGCAGCATGAGTACAACATCCCCCCCCCCCCCCCCCCGCTACTGTTTTGAGTTAAGGGGGCAGTAAAACTGCAGCTCATCTACTTATTTTTACCACCACCAGCCACAAGTGTGCATGAGTCCTTTTACAAGTTAAACAAGGGATCCAAAAAAGTGAGATCTCCTTGTAACAAGTAAGGCATGCTGATAGAGCTGCGAAATCAAGCACAGATCTCAACACCAGAGTTCCTGAGACTTAAACTGGTTGTAAAGGCACAAGGCTTTTTACCTTCATGTATTCAATGCATGAAGGTAAAAAACCTTCTGTGTGAAGCAGCCCCCCTAATACTTACCTGAGCCCCATCTCTATCCAGCGATGTCCACGAGAGCCTTGACTCTCTGGGGACTCACACTCCAGATTGGCTTTTAGCAGCAGCCAGAATGAACGGTCACACAGAGCTGCGGCTTTGAAAGCGCCTGCTTCGGTGCCCCCAGAGCAAGCTGCTTGCAGTGCGAACACCCGGCAGGAGGGAGGGGCCAGGAGCACCGGCATGGGACACAAGAAAAGGAGAATTCCAGCTGCTCTGTGCAAAACCATTGCACAAAGCAGGTAAGTATAAAATGTTTGTTATTTTAGGGGGAAAAAAACAAGGACTTTTACCCACTTCCTGACCAGGCCATTTTTTGCGATATGGCACTGTGTCGCTTTCACTGACAATTAAGGTCGTGCGACGTGGTACCCAAATAAAACATCGGCACACTGCTGATCCGTCTCTCCTGTGAACGATCGGCAGGTCGCGGCAGTCTTCTCGGCCGTAGTAACCGCTGATTGTCTCCCAGTGTGTCCCATCGCAGCGTGAGTGGCGTGCTCCCTAAACCGCAAGCACGAAATCACGTATAGGAATGTGATTTTGCGCACCAGGGCCACCCTGCTACAGTAAATGTACGTGGGGCTGTCCGGAAGCTCTTAACCACTTAAGCCCCGGACCATTTCGCTATAATATATATGCCCCAAAAATATGTAATGAAAACATTTTTTCCCTCAGTTTAGGCCGATACGTATTCTTCTACATACTTTTGTTAAAAAAAAATCGCAATAAGCGTTTATTGATTGGTTTGCACAAAAGTTATAGCATCTACAAAATAGGGGATAGTTTTATGGCATTTTTATTAATAATTTTTTTTTTTACTAGTAATGCCGGCGATCTGTGATTTTTATCGTGACTGCGACATTATGGCGGACAGATCGGACACTTTTGGCGCTATTTTGGGACCATTCACATTTATACAGCGATCAGTGCGAATAAAAATGCATTGATCACTGTGTAAATGTGACTGGCAGTGAAGGGGTAACCAGGAGGGGGCACTGTAGGGGTTAAATGTGCCCTAGGGATGTGTTCTAACTGCGGGGGGGATGGGCTACCTATGACACGACACTGATCACCGCTCCCGATTACAGGGAGCTATGATCAGTGTCAGTGTCACTAGGCAGAACGGGGAAATGTGAATGAATCTGTATGGTTAATAGCTATTAGCTAGGTTCAATATCTCTCCTTTGGATCCTTGGATGGTCCTGGAGAATCTAGATATGAGAAACGCGTTGGCCTTGGGGATCTAAACAAAGTATAAAAAGTGTAATCTGTGTATATTTTCTGATTATACAGTTATTATTTCACTGGAAATTGTGAGACGATATTGTGAACCATGCAATAAAAAACCCTTTTAGATACAGTTTTTTAAAATAATAAATATGGAATATAGAATTTTATTAATTATAGGTGTCATATTATGTGTACCAGTAAAGTCCGCAAAGTTTTTCTTCTTTGATGAGCTGTCAGTGCCCAGGCAGCCAGTGCAGTGGTCTGGGGATTTAAAATTCCTGCTCTTCTACCCTTTCTTTTTTGCAAAGCTTCCAGAATGGATCAGAACAAATTTGATTGGTCAGTGCCAGCACAGAGCATCACTCTTATCCATCCCAAATTCAGCCCTGCAGAAAGAAGGGGGAGAAGAGCAGGGATCTCAAATCCCACTATTCCACTCTTGGATGTAGGATTAGAGATGCAAGAGCCAATGCACATAGGCTGCATTACTGTAGATGCAGTGCACATGTTAAAGTGAAATTCTAGCTTTCTGCTAACTAGCCTTAAAACTGTCCCTTCCCCCCACCTAACACCTTTGGTAACTAACCTGTGAAAGAAAGATGTACTGTATACACTTACCTATTTTCAGGCCCCTCCAGTCCAGTCATGTGATCTCCTCTGTGTCAGCCAGGGGACAACAGCTAGTAAAGCCTGAAGCAGTGACTTCACCCATAGGGTTCAATAGCCTATTCATTATTGCCACTCCCTCCTCTCCTCTGATGCTGTGCTAGCTGACACAGGTGAGTCAGATCGAGTGATTGGTCTGGAGCAGTCTGAAAATAGGTAAGTATATACATCTCTCTTACACAAGTAAGTATGCTATTTTTAGCGCCGCTTTACCGTCGTTTTAGCGCCGCTATTTGGCCCCCGCTAGCAGCCAAAAAGGGGTTAAATCCACCCGCAAAATGCTGCTGGAACAGCGTTTTGCCGGCGGTATCGCAGCGATGCCCCATTGATTTCAATGGGGAGCAGCAGTGGAGGAGCGGTGGACGAGCGGTGAGTTCACCGTTCCTTCCCCGCTCCAAAGAAGCTGCTGGCTGGACTTTTTCTGACGCCCTGCCAGCGCACCGCTCCAGTGGGCTTTCACACTGGAGTGCATAGAGAAGCTGTTTTAGGGCGTTTTGCAGGCGTTATTTTTAACGCTAAAGAGCTTGCAAAACGCCATCAGTGTGAAAGGGGTCTTAAGGTTAGCTAAAAGTAAGTTGGAATTCCACTTTAACATATGAGCCAATACACTTGTTTTAAAATTCAGTAATATTTTAAAGCTTAATGCCTGGTACACATGATGAGAAAATCGGACAAAGAATACCGTTTTCAAAGTGATCGTATGATAAACTGATTGTTAGTACACAGCATTCGAGGGCTGATCATGACAATTCATGCAAAATTATCTAAAGGGCCAAGCACAAACATTTTTCTCGTACCATACCAGATCAAACGATTTTCGTTTAATCAGTACAGTATTCATCCGAAAGAAACCGAGTGACGTCATTTGTGGATGAAACGTACGTCGGGAAGTTGACGCTCTGACGTCATTGCAATCCTATTGTGAACGGGCGCTCGCTATGCCGGCCGGGGAATTGCTCTTTTTATCCTGTTTTATGTAAGTTCTCTACCTTTTAAAATAAAAAGTCCTATAAGATTTACACTATGGCCATTTCTCCTTTGTCTACATGCCTTTGAGCTTGAGTGTGTGGATCTCCTGTTGCACTCCCGCAGTCACGCTGCACACAGACAAGTTATATTGCCAGCTGGATTGCCCTGGTTTGGTCTGCATACAAGCTTTTACTGCTTGCTTTTTGGTAAGCGCGAAATCTATGTGGTGAAGGATCACTGTGAGCGGTATGTCAACGTAATTTTCACGATCAAGTCCTCTTTGTAGAATATTGAGGGGCTTTCCTTAGGGACTTCTCACTTTCACTCGAGGTCTCTGTTTTTCTTCAGTCAAGATCACCTATGAACTCTGATATGCATATACTGATTCACAGCCTTATTTGCATTGTTTTTCACTGATCCTTTATGATTTGATTATTGCACTTTTCTTGGATTTCTTTAGTGTTGTTATTTCATAAGAGGAATCTTTTAGATTTATATTTCATCATTTCATGATATGTATGATTTATCCATGTATATTCATATTCAATCTATGGTATAGCGCAGTTTTTTTTCTATATATAGTTTTTGACAATTCCTTTATTTAAATGCTTCTTCTTTCTTCTATCTTCTTTCTTCTATCTTCTATCTTCCTTTGGTTTCTTCCTCCATCTTCTTCTTCTTCTGGTTCTTCCTCTGGTGTTCTCGTCCGGCATCTCCTCCACGACATCTTCTTATTTTCTTCTCCTCGGGCCGCTCCGCATCCATGATGGCATGGAGGGAGGCTCCCGCTGTGTGACGCTTCTCTCCATCTTTTCCTCTTCATCTTCTTCTCTTCATCTTCTTCTCTTCATCTTCTTTTCGGGCCGCTCCGCATCCATGATAGCATGGAGGGAGGCTCCCGCTGTGTGACGCTTCTCCTCTTCTGATGGTTATTAAATAATGGGGGGCGGGGCCTCCCGTGACCCCGCCCCCCTCTGACGCATGGGGACTTGACGGGACTTCCCTGTGGCATTCCCCGTGACGTCAGAAGGGGGCGGGGTTGCGTAACGTGTGACCCAGCCCCCCTCTGACATCACGGGGAATGCCACAGGGAAGTCCCCGTCAAGTCCCCGTGTGTCAGAGGGGGGCGGGGTCACTGGGTGACACACAGCGGGAGCCTCCCTCCATGCCATCATGGATGCGGAGCGGCCCGAGGAGAAGAAGATAAGAAGCCGCCGCGGAACAGATGCCGGACGGGAACACCGGAGGAAGAACCAGAAGAACCAGTAGAAGAAGAAGAAGGAGGAAGAAACCGAAGGAGGACAGAAGATAGAAGAAAGAAAAAGCATTTAAATAAAGGAATTGTCAAAAACTGTCTCTTGTCATTTTTAACATTTTTGACAGTTTTTTTGTGAAATGGTAGGGGTACCCCCTTAACATTTCACACAGGGGGGAGGGCCGGGATCTGGGGGTCCCCTTGTTAAAGGGGGCTTCCAGATTCCGATAAGCCCCCCTGCCTGCAGACCCCCACAACCACCGGGCAAAGGTTGGGGACAAGGTGTTTTGGGGGGCTACCCCAAAGCACCCTCCCAATGTTGAGGGCTCGTGGCCTGGTACGGTTCAGGAGGGGGGGCTGCTCTCTCGTCCCCCCTCTTTTCCTGCGGCCTGCCAGGTTGCGTACTCGGATAAGGGTCTGGTATGGATTTTTGGGAGGACCCCACGCCGTTTATTTTTTTAATTTTGGCGCGGGGTTCCCCTTGAAATCCACACCAGACCTAAAGGGTCTGGTATGGATTTTGAGGGGGACCCCACGCCATTTTTTTTAAAATTTTGGCCGGGGTTCCCCTTAATATCCATACCAGACCTGAAGGGCCTGGTATGGAATTTAGGGGGACCCCCCACGTCCTTTTTTTTTTTTTAATCTTGGTTCAGGGTTCCCCTGTGGGGAATTCCCATGCCGTTTTTATCAATGAACTTTTATGTGTATTGTCGGACCGGCAATTCATTAATAGCCGCGAGTAGTTTTAAATGACTTTTTTTCCTTTGAAATGTCATTTTGCTGTCAGACTGTTCTAAACACGGGAAACATGCGCCCCTTTACAGGCATACTATAGACACCGCCCCAGGTACGAATTATAAAGGGATATTATACTTTTATTGTTTCACTTTAAGCATTATTAAAATCAATGCTCCCGAAAAAGGGCTGTTTTTTGCATTGATCCTTGTCCCCTGGGGCAGGACCCAGGTCCCCAAACACTTTTTATGACAATAACTTGCATATAAGCCTTTAAAATTAGCACTTTTGATTATTCATGTTCGTGTCCCATAGACTTTAACGGTGTTCGCGTGTTCGAACAAATTTTGCCTGTTCGCAAGTTCTGGTGTGAACCGAACAGGGGGTTGTTTGGCTCATCCCTACTCCTCACCATTATTTTCAGTGGCTGAATTGATTGGTGTTGTTGTAAAAGAAAGCTGAATGTGTTGTTGAGGGGCAGAATTAAAACAGAATTAAAACATATAAAACATACCTGTGGTTTTGCCCTGCATGGACCATGCATAATCTTGCTTTATGAGGATGGCGGAAAATTTAGGTGAGCTTATTTTAAATCTATATATACAGTATCTCACAAAAGTGAGTACACCCCTCACATTTTTGTAAATATTGTATTATATCTGTTCATGTGACGACACTGAAGAAATGACACTTTGGTACAATGTAAAGTAGTGAGTGTACAGCTTGTATAACAGTGTAAATTTGCTGTCCCCTCAAAATAACTCAACACACAGCCATTAATGTCTAAACCATTGGCAACAAAAGTGAGTACACCCCTAAGTGAAAATGTCCAAATTGGGCCCAAAGTGTCAATATTTTGTGTGGCCACCATTATTTTCCAGCACTGCCTTAACCCTCTTGGGCATCGAGTTCACCAGAGCTTCACAGGTTACCACTGGAGTCCTCTTCCACTCCTCCATGACGACATCACAGAGCTGGTGGATGTTAGAGACCTTGTGCTCCTCCACCTTCTGTTTGAGGATGCCCCACAGATGCTCAATAGGGTTTAGGTCTGGAGACATGCTTGGCCAGTCCATCACTTTTACCCTCAGCTTCTTTAGCAAGGCAGTGGTTGTCTTGGAGGCATGTTTGGGGTCGTTATCATGTTGGAATACTGCCCTGCGGTTCAGTCTCCAAAGGGAGGGGATCATGCTCTGCTTCAGTATGTCACAGTACATGTTGGCATTCATGGTTCCTCAATAAACTGTAGCTCCCCAGTGCCGACAGCACTCATGCAGCCCCAGACCATGACCAAGACACACTTGTCTTTGTACTCCTCACCTGGTTACCGCCACACACGCTTGACACCATCTGAACCAAATAAGTTTATCTTGGTCTCATCAGACCACAGGACATGGTTCCAGTAATCCATGTCCTTAGTCTGCTTGTCTTCAGCAAACTGTTTGTGGGCTTTCTTGTGCATCAGCTTTAGAAGAGGCTTCCTTCTGGGACCACAGCCATGCAGACCAATTTGATGCAGTGTGCGGCGTATGGTCTGAGCACTGACAGGCTGACCCCCACCCCTTCACCTCTGCAGCAATATTGGCAGCACTAATACGTCTGTTTCCCAAAGACAACCTCTGTATATGATGCTGAGCACGTGCACTCAACTTTTTTGGTCAACCATGGCGAGGACTGATCTGAGTGGAACCTGTCCTGTTAAACCTCTGTATGGTCTTGGCCACCGTACTGCAGCTCAGTTTCAGGGTCTTGGCAATCTTCTTATAGCCTAGGCCATCTTTATGTAGAGCAACAATTCATTTGTTCAGATTCTCAGTGAGTTTTTTGCCATGAGGTGTCATGTTGAACTTCCACTGACCAGTATAAGAGAGTGAGAGTGATAGCACCAAATTTAACACACCTGCTCCCCATTCACACCTGAGATCTTGTAACACTAACGAGTCACATGACAACGGGTAGGGAAAATGGCTAATTGGGCCCAATTTGGACATTTTCACTTAGGGGTGTACTCACTTTTGTTGCCAGCTGTTTAGACATTAATGGCTGTGTGTTGAGTTATTTTGAGGGGACAGCAAATTTACACTGTTACACAAGCTGTGCACTCACTACTTTACATTGTAGCAAAGTGTAATTTGTAATATGGTTTACATAAGTATGGATAGATTTACAATAATTTTAAATTCCAATTTTTATTCTTAAATTTATCCTTATTTTTTATTTTTTATTTTTTATTATATTTTATTTTTTATCATATTATTTCTAATCGCATAGACAATGTATTTACTATTGAGACCCATGTGGTATGGGTAACACTATGGGGAGGTGTAATGCCTTGGATCTCTGGAGTCTGACATTGATTGTTTATCTATTACCCTTTGCCAGGCTATATTATTTGTTCACTTCTTATATAGATGGTATTTTAAATATGTTTGAGCACATCTTGCAACGATGTATACACATATATGTTATTTTAAGACTTCTTGACGCTACATTTAATTTGAGGGCTTCTGACTGTTCGCTGGTTTTAGTTTCTGGCATTACAGTACATAGTTGCCCACATCCAAGATGGCACCGTGTGTTTCCTCTCACGGAACTCAGGGCGAGGCTTGGTGTGTGTATTTAACGTGGTGGCTCAGCATGCTTCCCGTTCCCCATTGAAAACGTCAGCGTGTGACAAAACGCTTCTGGGAGGGACGTGCTGACATCACCACAATTGCCCTGTGAGGACAGGAGTATTGTATGAGTGCCGGCCGGCTCCAACTTCTCGCTGTTTTTAACTTCTTTTATGTAAGTGCAATTTCTATTCGAATAAATTGGATTATACAGTATTATACTATTGGGCATTTTTACTTCATATGTACCGCTGAGCTTGGGCTTGACTGGCCAGGACGCGTCTACGCCACTCCGGATAGGAGCCTGTGTGTGCCTTATCCCACTTGCCTACTTTGTGAGGATGTCTGGTAAGCTGAATATCCCCTAGGATTCGCTGGTGTGTTCTTATCCTATTTACACGTTGAGTTGTGTGACACTTTGCCTGTTTGAATTTGTCATCTGGTAAGCAGCACGTGCATGCGATGTGCTATCTGTCAATGGTTCTGCTTTTTTTCCTTTTTATCACGCTCATATTGATTAGAATTTTTTTTTGCTTATTTTTGGGTGATTTGGTACAGTTTTATCATTTCCTGATTTTAAATTGAGATTGGGTGTTGCAATTCCTCTTACCTATTTCACCTTATTTCACTTTTTTTGCATGATTGCATGACACTCACTCACCATCTGTCAGGAAAGGGTCCATTCGCTGGTAAGTTATATTATTTGGCATGCAGTACTGGGGTCCACCAGCAGGTGTCTCCTGGCAGTGTTGAACTGTCAGGAGAATATTTCCCTGCTGGTGTCTTGTCATCTTTTGGCTGCAGTACTGATGTCCACCAGCGGATGGATCCTGGCAGTATGGAACAGACAACACTCCCTGCGCTCAGGTGTGACTTGAAGCCAATTAGTCAGCCCTATATATACCCGGCAAGCCCTCACTTGCTCGCCTTGGTATCTCTCTCTCTCCCTGCGTTCTGACCTTGCTGCCTGTTTGACCTTGAGCCTGCTATCTGCCTTGTCCTGATCTGATCCCATCCCTATCCTGAGGCCTTCCTAGTCCTGTCCCTTCTGTTCCTGGCTCCCTTGGATCTCTGCCCTGAACCCCATCCATCCATCCTCTCCTTGTCCTGTTCAGTTTCCCGTCCTTACCCTTCTGCTGACTTCCCTGTGTATGACCTTGGCTTTGATTACGATTACGGTATCTCCTTTTACCTATATATATATTGTTGTTTGTAGTGGGTTGTTGTGTGGGTTTGCACTGTTTATATTCCTTTCACTTATCACTTGTTAATAAACACCATTATTTCACTTATATGTGTTTTGGGTTTCCTCTGTGTAGTCCACACAGTCTGGTCAATTAGATATCCTGACAGCATACCAAGGCCATCCCTGACCAGACGTGGCTGCACTGAGAAACCGTCCTGTTACGGTGGGCGCGCAAAATGGACTTTGATGAAATTGTCTATTATTCTCTGCTGGCGGCAGAGGATAATGAATATTGTTGTCAGACTCTTAAAGATTGGACCCGAGACTAACTGCTGGAAACGATACAAACCGCCCATTTACTTGTAGATCAAGGTCATGTGTTATTTGAGGATGTTCAGCCTTTGATCCAATTATGTACAAAGTCAGTCTTGTCATGCATTCCTGAAGGTAGTGACGATTTCTCCCCTCCTTTCAGTTGTGACCAGGTTGAATCCCTGGTATGGTTGTTAGAGGATGATCCGGCTTCCTTCGATGAACACTATTCCGCTTGTTCCCAGCAGGTGTTAACCGATTGCATTTATTCAGTACAATCTTTGGTTAGTCAGGCTGTATGTGAATCAGCGTTTGTTCAACCTTTGCTGCAGGCATGGTCAGACCAGGGCCGGTGCTAGACTATTTTGCACCCTAGGCAAGACCAGCAACTTGCGCCCCCCCCCCCCCCCCAAAAAAAAAAAAAACACACTGAATGGCTTTGTGCAGTGTCATTAAATAATAGCACAACACACTCTTTGATCACAGATCCCAGTGTGTATTGTGTGACAATATGACAGTGCACTTTCTAATTATTTCACTGTGAACACCAGGGCCTGATTGCAAGTGCGACCTTTGCGACCCTGGCCATTTGGCCTGGATTAAGAGCATCATGGGCCTGGTGCTGAGGACTTTGGTCTTTGGTGGGCTCTGGATCATGAAGCCCCTTGCCCTGTATTTTCTCTACAGCCCCGCCTTAACCATCACTTGTGCCTAGGCATTCTTTCCATCACCACCCATTGCACCTGGGACCCCTTTCCTCATCATCTACTGTGCCTGCAGCCTCCCTTGCCTTACCACCCACTGCACCCACAGCCCTCTTCCCTCACCACCTACCGTGCCTGTAGCCCTCCTTTATTGCAGAAATACTACAGGGGATGATCAGAGACTGCAGACATAGTACAGGAGATGATCAGAGACTGCAGAAATGGTACAGGAGATGATCAGAGACTGCAGACATAGCACAGGAGATGATCAGAGAATGCAGACATAATACAGGAGATGATCAGAGACTGCAGACATACTACAGGAGATGATCAGAGACTGCAGACATAGCACAGGAGATGATCAGAGACTGCAGACATACTACAGGAGATGATCAGAGACTGCAGACATGGTACAGGAGATGATCAGAGACTGCAGACATGGTACAGGAGATGATCAGAGACTGCAGACAGGGCCGGGACAAGGGGTGGGCAGGAGGGGCGGCTGCCCCTGGCGCAATGGTTTATTACAGGGGTGGGGGGCACCCTGACCCTAACCCTAAGGCAAAGGGGGGCGCAGTTTGGCATCTTTGCCCTGGGCGCTGGATGACCTTGTCCCAGCACTGACTGCAGACATACTACAGGAGATGATCAGAGACTGCAGAGATGGTACAGGAGATGATCAGAGACTGCAGACATAGTACAGGAGATGATCAGAGACTGCAGACATAGTACAGGAGATGATCAGAGACTGCAGACATAGTACAGGAGATGATCAGAGACGGTACAGGAGATGATCAGAGACTGCAGACATACTACAGGAAATGATCAGAGACTGCAGAGATGGTACAGGAGATGATCAGAGACTGCAGACATACTACAGGAGATGATCAGAGACTGCAGAGATGGTACAGGAGATGATCAGAGACTGCAGACATAGTACAGGAGATGATCAGAGACTGCAGACATGGTACAGGAGATGATCAGAGACTGCAGACATAGTACAGGAGATGATCAGAGACTGCAGACATGATACAGGAGATGATCAGAGACTGCAGACATAGTACAAGAGATGATCAGAGACTGCAGACATAGTACAGGAGATGATCAGAGACTGCAGACATAGTACAGGAGATGATCAGAGACTGCAGACATAGTACAGGAGATGATCAGAGACTGCAGACATAGTACAGGAGATGATCAGAGACTGCAGACATGATACAGGAGATGATCAGAGACTGCAGACATAGTACAGGAGATGATCAGAGACTGCAGACATAGTACAGGAGATGATCAGAGACTGCAGACATAGTACAGGAGATGATCAGAGACTGCAGACATAGTACAGGAGATGATCAGAGACTGCAGACATAGTACAGGAGATGATCAGAGACTGCAGACATAGTACAGGAGATGATCAGAGACTGCAGACATAGTACAGGAGATGATCAGAGACTGCAGACATGATACAGGAGATGATCAGAGACTGCAGACATAGTACAGGAGATGATCAGAGACTGCAGACATAGTCCAGGAGATGATCAGAGACTGCAGACATAGTACAGGAGATGATCAGAGACGGTACAGGAGATGATCAGAGACTGCAGACATAGTACAGGAGATGATCAGAGACTGCAGAGATGGTGCAGGAAATGATCAGAGACTGCAAACATAGTACAAGTGTTTCCTAGGCTAGCAGTGACCAGTGTGGAAATACATTGATCACTGCACTGTGTAAACAGGAGTTTACAAGATATAAGTGCCAAAAAAACAAAAGTAATTTCTCAAGCACAGGAGGACAGTAAATGGTTAACAGGTCTGAGAAGCTTCTCCCAGCCTGACCAGATAATGCCTTCAAAGATAACAAATAAAAGTTCAAACAAAACCTAGATGGCCTATATAGCTATAGAAAGAGCTGAAGTTGCAGCGTCTTGCAGAAGTCTAATCAGCATTCTCCTGTCCTGTGTTCAGTGTAAATAAAAACACAGATAAGAAGCAGTGTGAGAAGACAAGGGGAGATCACCGCATATTCTACACACAGGACGGGAGAAGGAGAACACACTGATCAATGTCTGCAGCCAGCAATGCATTGTGACATGTTTGATCTCCATACCTTCTTCTTCATACTCAGGTATGTCGGATCCTCTCCATCCCGCCCTGCTCTGGCCACTAGCATCTTCTAGTCAAATGTGGCGGGCTGGGCAATCTGATTGGCTAAGGAGGTAGTGGGAGGCGGAGCAACTTAGCAGTCACGCCCTCCCACTCAGAAGAGCAGCGCTATTGGCTGTCTGCCCTGTTACACAGACGTCCCTCTCCCTCCAGCATGTTTGAAAGCCGATAGGAGGGAGAGGGGAGAAGCTGCACACCGCACTGCAAGGCTACCACCCGCACGCCTGCCGCACCGAACTCCTTGCTGTCTGGGTCCCCTATCAGCGGCTCTGCCGGGAGCTTGGGGGGGCGACAAGAAGGGGAAGGCAAGGGTCAGATGCGCCCCTAGGCGGCAGTGCGCCCTAGGCGGCTGCCTAATTCGCCTAGTGGGTGCACCGGCCCTGGGTCAGACCTCCTGTCTTTAGCTAAGCCACACTATTCCAGCCCTGCCATTAATCATCTGCTTTCCAAAAGATCTATTTCCCCGTCACCTATGGCAACCTCAGCTACAACCCAGTTTAATCAGCTCCCTACCAAATACTACCACCCAGTCTCCAAGTGTTGCACCCATCCTGCCTTCAATTCACCTGTCTCTTCTCCTCCACCTGTAACAGTCCCACAAAACCCCTCTCTAGCTACAGTTCCTTGGTCTTCCTTCTGCCCAGCTACTTTCTTTGCTTACAGCCCTGCACCTACATTCAAAACTGCACGGGCTAAACCAAAGAAGAAGCAAAAATTCTTCCCGACCCACACCATCCTGCCAGTAACCCAACCTGTTCCAGCTTGGCAGTCTGACGTTCCAGCTCGCCAGTCTGATGTTCCAGCCTTCCAGTCTGATGTTTCAGCCTACCAGTCTGATGTTCCAACCTTCCAGTCTGATGTTCCAACCTTCCAGTCTGATGTTCCAACCTTCCAGTCTGATGTTCCAACCTTCCAGTCTGATGTTCCAACCTTCCAGTCTGATGTTCCAGCTTTCCAGTCTGATGTTCCAGCTTTCCAGTCCGATGTTCCAGCTTTGCAGTCTGATATTCCAGCTTTGCAGTCTGATGTTCCAGCTTTGCAGTCTGATGTTCCAGCTTTGCAGTCTGAAGTTCAAGCTTTGCAGTCTGAAGTTCAAGCTTTGCAGTCTGAAGTTCCAGCCTTGCAGTCTGAAGTTCCAGCCTTCCAGTCTGATGTTCCAGCCTTCCAGTCTGATGTTCCAGCTTTGCAGTCTGATGTTCCAGCTTTGCAGTCTGATGTTCCAGCTTTGCAGTCTGATGTTCCAGCTTTGCAGTCTGATGTTCCAGCTTTGCAGTCTGATGTTCCAGCCTTCCAGTCTGATGTTCCAGCTTTGCAGTCTGATGTTCCAGCTTTACAGTCTGATGTGCCTGCCTCCCAGTCTGTCGTCCCGATGCCTGCCTTCCAGCTCGATGTCCCTGCCTTCCAGCCTGATGTCTTGCAGCTTGCCTTCCAGCCTGATGTCTTGATGCCTACCTACCAGTCTGATGTGCCAGCTTCCCAGATTGATGTGCCAGCTTCCCAGATTGATGTGCCAGCTTCCCAGATTGATGTGCCAGCTTCCCAGCCTGATGTCTTGCAGCTTGTCTTCCAGCCTGATGTCTTGATGCCTACCTACCAGTCTGATGTGCCAGCTTCCCAGTCTGATGTGCCAGCTTCCCGGTCTGATGTGCCAGCTTCCCAGTCTGATGTGCCAGCTTCCCAGTCTGATGTGCCAGCTTCCCAGATTGATGTGCCAGCTTCCCAGATTGATGTGCCAGCTTCCCAGATTGATGTGCCAGCTTCCCAGATTGATGTGCCAGCTTCCCAGTTTACTGTACCAGCTTCCCAGCCTGATGCCTTGCAGCTTGTCTTCCAGCCTGATGTTTTGATGCCTACCTACCAGTCTGATGTGCCAGCTTCCCAGTCTGATGTGCCAGCTTCCCGGTCTGATGTGCCAGCTTCCCAGATTGATGTGCCAGCTTCCCAGATTGATGTGCCAGCTTCCCAGATTGATGTGCCAGCTTCCCAGATTGATGTGCCAGCTTCCCAGATTGATGTGCCAGCTTCCCAGTTTGCTGTACCAGCTTCCCAGCCTGATGTCTTGCAGCTTGCCTTCCAGCCTGATGTCTCGAAGATTGCTTCCCAGTCTGATGTGCCGGCTTCTCAGTCTGATGTGCCAGCTTCCCAGTCGGATGTTCCAGCTTTCCAGTCTGATGTTCCAGCCCTCCAGCCTGATGTCCGGGTGTCTGCCCTCCAGCTCAAGTGGTTCCTGTCGTCTGCTGCCCAGCTCAAGTGGTTCCTGTCGTCTGCTGCCCAGCTCAAGTGGTTCCTGCCGTCTGCTGCCCAGCTCAAGTGGTTCCTGTCGTCTGCTGCCCAGCTTAATGACTCTGACATGCCAGCCGTCTGCCCGGATGTGCCTGATGACCAGCCTGACATACCTTCCTCCAGCATTCTGCCTGATGCCATAGACCATGGACAATTAAGACCAGTTGGAGCGTCCGGAGGCCGCTCCTTTAGGGAGGGGTACTGTCAGGAAAGGGTCCATTCGCTGGTAAGTTATATTATTTGGCATGCAGTACTGGGGTCCACCAGCAGGTGTCTCCTGGCAGTGTTGAACTGTCAGGAGAATATTTCCCTGCTGGTGTCTTGTCATCTTTTGGCTGCAGTACTGATGTCCACCAGCGGATGGATCCTGGCAGTATGGAACAGACAACACTCCCTGCGCTCAGGTGTGACTTGAAGCCAATTAGTCAGCCCTATATATACCCGGCAAGCCCTCACTTGCTCGCCTTGGTATCTCTCTCTCTCCCTGCGTTCTGACCTTGCTGCCTGTTTGACCTTGAGCCTGCTATCTGCCTTGTCCTGATCTGATCCCATCCCTATCCTGAGGCCTTCCTAGTCCTGTCCCTTCTGTTCCTGGCTCCCTTGGATCTCTGCCCTGAACCCCATCCATCCATCCTCTCCTTGTCCTGTTCAGTTTCCCATCCTTACCCTTCTGCTGACTTCCCTGTGTATGACCTTGGCTTTGATTACGATTACGGTATCTCCTTTTACCTATATATATATTGTTGTTTGTAGTGGGTTGTTGTGTGGGTTTGCACTGTTTATATTCCTTTCACTTATCACTTGTTAATAAACACCATTATTTCACTTATATGTGTTTTGGGTTTCCTCTGTGTAGTCCACACAGTCTGGTCAATTAGATATCCTGACACCATCCATAGTTGCTGTGTCAACTTTGCATGATATATGATACTCATGATTAATTTTTTTTTGAGTGTTGCACTTTCTTTCACTTTTTGAGTTTTTCAAATATCAGTATTACGCTATGCTTGTGTTATATATTTTTTTGGATATAAATCTTTACGGACTGGACATATGAGACGAGTGTGATCATCCTGACTCGGCTGGATCATCATTTTAAAGGCCCAGGCTGGGTTTGAGCCACCCGCTCTTATTTGGCTTACGTCTGGTAAGCGCAATATTTTGGTGTTTCCAGTTCCATTGCCGTTTATCATTTATCACATTGGATGAAATCTTATGTTATTCACGTATAACAATTCCACCTTCCTCATTTTGTGTGGACATTCATATGGGACTGCATGGACTATACTAAGATTATTTATATTTATCCACTATTTTAGCGCGTTTTTTTGTTTATTATCTTGTATTTGGTGTGCCACACTTATAACCGCAGCTTCTTTTCCTTTGCCAAGCGCAGTTTTTTTCTTTTTGATATAGTAACCAAGACTGTAATGTTAATTTTCATAGCATGTTACAGGAAGCACCCACATGGCTAACAGTAGACAGAAATAGAAATAGACTTGAAAAGCTTAACATAAATAAGTCACCGGGCCAGATGGCTTGCAACTGAGGGTCCTTAAGGAACTTAGTCAAGTGATAGCCAGAGCATTGTTCCTGATTTTTGTGGACAATTTACTGACTGGAATGGTACCAGCTGATTAGAGAAAAGCCAACGTGGCACCAATATTTAAAAAAAGGGCCAATATATATCCCTGGGAACTACAGGCCAGTTAGCCTAACATCAATAGTCTGCAAGCTATTGGAGGGGATGATAAGGGACTATATACAAGTTTTTAGTGATGAAAATGGTACATTAGCAGTAATTAGCATGGATTCATGAAAAATCATTCTTGCCACACCAGTCTATTATCCTTCTATGAAGAAGTGAGCTGCCATCTAGATAAAGGAAGGCCTGTGGATGTGGTGTATTTAGATTTTGCAAAGGTATTTAAAACAGTTCCCCAAAAACTTTTACTGTACAAACTAAGGTCTGTCGGCATGGACCATAGGGTGAGTACCTGGATTGAAAACTGGCTACAGGGGCGAGTCCAAAGGGCGGTGATAAATGGGAGTACTCAGAATGGTTTTGTGTGAAAAGTGGGGTCCCCCAGGGTTCTGTCCTGGGACCAATTCTGTTTAATTTTTTTTTTTTTACTGTTACTCTTTATTCATTTTTTCCACCTTACAAGATATCAAAACAAGATAATCATTACAATCGTCAATAAAAAAAAGATAAAATATAAATATTTTAACAAAAACATTTTCTTACACTGATGTTGCAATATATACCCCCCCCCCCCCCCCCCCAAGTACACAACAAGAGATACAGCACTTTCAGTATAGTAACTGAGCTTATTAGTTATTTTAATCTATACTTCATCACTGTACTCCTACCTTCTCTTATTTAGAGTTTATTGGGGATATATTAGAATGTATCTAGAATAAATTGTCTAATATATAATTTCCTTGTTTAGCAACTGCTAAGAATAATTATCCAAACTTATTATATCCTCTCCCCTTTGAGGGGGGATCCCCATTTATCCAACCAGGGCCTCCACAACCTCTCAAATTCCCTGAGATTACCTCTTTTTGTGTAAATGACTTTTTCTTTCCATATTGTCTCATTTATTACCATGATCCAATCCCTCAGTGTCGGCGATGTCCTCGACTGCCATCTCATCGCAATAATTTTTCTAGCTTGGAATAGGCATCTTAGTATTGCCACTGTAATACTCTCCCTTTCACCTACTTCCTTCCTATAACACAGTATGCAAAGCCTAGGCTCCCTCTCCAAAATTATCCTGTAGGCCTCACCTATGGTGTTGAGGACCCCTTCCCAATATCAGAACAACTTTGGGCACCTCCACACCATATGGATGAGATCTCCAGTCCCCTGGCATCTAGGGCATTTTTCATCTGATCTTCTACCAAACTTAAACAATCTTTTCGGGGTATAGTAGGCTCTGTATATCAGCATCAAATGGGATACTTTCTGGGAAGGCGAGACCGAGATAATTGGTCCCATCTCCAAAATCCTCCTGCAGTGCTCCTGTGGTATTTCCCCTATATCCTTTTCCCATCTCTCTCTATCCTTGCGGAGATCTCAACCACAAGCGGCTCCTTTTCGTATCTGTCCATATAGCTCAGAGATAAGTCCTTTAGTTGTGCCCACCTGGGATTATATTTTGGAAGAGTGGGATTTTATTCCATTCTATTTATTGAGTCCTAAATTGGACTTCTAAAGCATGCCAGATCTGTAAATATCTAAAAAAATAATGCTGTGGTATATTATTATTATTAGAGTAGCGCAGGAAGCGTCTGTAAAAAGTTCTCTCTCATGTCACGCAGCGCTGTTCCCCAGCGGCCCCTCCTCTCTTCTCGTCCATCCCAGATGATGTCACAAGCAAATGGGGATGGATGAGAAGAGAGGAGGGGCCGCCGGGGAGCAGCACTGCGTGACATGAGAGAGAACTTATTACAGACGCTTCCTGCCTACTTTGCATTTGATGAAAATGACAAGTAAACACTGTGCCCCATGTGCTCTGATGTGCCCCATGTGCCCTGATGTGCCCTGAATGTGTCCTGATGTGACTGAATGGGCCCCATGTGCCCTGATGTGCCCCATGTGCTCTGATGTGCCCCATGTGCCCTGATGTGCCCCATGTACCCTGATGTGCCCTGATGTGCCTCATGTGCTTTGATGTGTGAATATTTCCTATTCTTTAACTGTGCAATTGTGTGTTTTGTTAGGTGTGTTTCCTGCAGACAGATCAGCTCTGTTCCATATCTTTCCAACATCGAAAATATTGCTGCTTTTTTAACCAGGCTACCAATGCCAATAACATTCCAAGATCCAATCTTTAGTATTTTAGCCTGTATAAAGAGGCGGAATGAACATAAAAGGCTGGCAGGCATACCAATTCAAAAATAAATTCATATATTGTAAGCTCTTCTGAGCAGGGCCCTCTTAATCCTATTGTATTGTATTATAACTGTATTGTCTCCCTTTTATATTGTAAAGCGCTGCGTAAACTGTTGGCGCTATATAAATCCTGAATAATAATAATAATAATATATAAACCATTACCAATCTGTGCGTTACTACCTATACTTCTCTGTGTATTGTGCTGTGGTCTTTATGTGTATTTCTCTATTATATTAACTTCTGTTATGTGTTTCATTATTACTTAGCTAAAGACAAATAAACTATTAAAATACCAAAATAACTTTGTGTAAAATTCAAGCCCTCTCTCTCTGATTGTGACCCCTGTATGTGATTAGCTATTATATTATCTACCCATATATACTCCGTTGTGAAAAAACACCCTCCCTGTGCGTATATCCCCCCATTCTCCCCCCCCCCCCCCCCCAAAAAAAATAATCAGTTAGATTTGCTATTTCCCTCTGTTCCTCTCCTCCTCCCCCCTCCTCCATTAAATCTGTCCTTAGCTTCTCCTTATTATCCTCCAGCCAGGATGCGACTCTGGACGCGGAGTCAAAGATCTGGGTCCCTCCCAGCGCTGTTCTGTTTAATTTATAACATAACATAAACAACCTAGCGGATGGGATAAGCAGCTCAATCTCAGTATTTGCGGACGATACAAAGGTAATCAGGGCAATAACTTCTATGCAGGATGTGGAAACCTTACAAGAAGATCTGAACAAATTAATGGGGTGGGCAACTACATGGCAAAGGAGGATCAATGTTGAAAAATGTAAAGTAATTATTATATTATTATTATACAGGATTTATATAGCGCCAACAGTTTACGCAGCGCTTTGAAATTTAATGCAATTGGGTGCCAAAATATGAATGCAATATAATCGCTAGGGGGGTGAACCTCTGGGGAAATCTAGGATGGAAAAGGACCTAGGGGTCCTAGAAAATTACAGATGACAGGCTCAGCAATGGCATGCAATGCCAAGCTGCTGCAAGCAAAGCCAACAGAATATTGGGATGCATTAAAAAGGGAATTCACTCCAGAGATAAAATGATAAACCTCCCACTCTACAAGACTCTGGTTCGGCCACATCTGGAGTATGCCGTCTAGTTCTGGGCACCAGTCCTCAAGAAGGATGTGCTGGAACTGGAGAGAGTCTAGAGAAGGGCAACAAAGCTAATTAACCACTTGACGACCGCCTCACGCCGATGTACGTCGGCAAAGTGGCACGGACAGGCAAAATCACGTACAGTGTACGTGATTTGCCTTCCGCGGGTGGGGGGTCCGATCGGACCCCCCCCCGGTGCCCGAGGCGGTCGTCCTTTGTGCCCCGGCGATCGGTGGTGAGGGGGAGACCATCCGTTCGTGGCCCCCCCCTCGCGATCGCCGCCGGCCAATCGAATCATTCCTTTGCTGCTGTATGCTAAACAGCAGCAAAGGAAATGATGTCATCTCCCCTCGGGTCGGTAATTTCCGTTCCGGCCCGAGGAGAGAAGACATCAATGTGAGTGCACCAACACACACACACACAGTAGAACATGCCAGGCACACAAAACACCCCGATCCCCCCCCCCGATCGCCCCCCGATCCCCCCCCCCCCCCTGTCACAAACTGACACCAGCAGTTTTTTTTTTTTTTCTGATTACTGCATTGGTGTCAGTTTGTGACAGTTAGTGTTGGGACAGTGAGTATTACCCCCCTTTAGGTCTAGGGTACCCCCCTAACCCCCCCTAATAAAGTTTTAACCCCTTGATCACCCCCCGTCACCAGTGTCACTAAGCGATCATTTTTCTGATCGCTGTATTAGTGTCGCTGGTGACGCTAGTTAGGGACATAAATATTTAGGTTCGCCGTCAGCGTTTTATAGCGTCAGGGACCCCCATATACTACCGAATAAATGTTTTAACCCCTTGATTGCCCCCTAGTTAACCCTTTCACCACTGATCACCGTATAACCGTTACGGTTGACGCTGGTTAGTTTGTTTATTTTTTATAGTGTCAGGGCACCCGCCGTTTATTACCGAATAAAGGTTTAGCCCCCTGATCGCCCGGCGGTGATATGCGTCGCCCCAGGCAGCGTCAGATTAGCGCCAGTACCGCTAACACTGACGCACGCAGCATACACCTCCCTTAGTGGTATAGTATCTGAACGCATCAATATCTGATCCGATCAGATCTATACTAGCGTCCCCAGCAGTTTAGGGTTCCCAAAAACGCAGTGTTAGCGGGATCAGCCCAGATACCTGCTAGCACCTGCGTTTTGCCCCTCCGCCCGGCCCAGCCCAGCCCACCCAAGTGCAGTATCGATCGATCACTGTCACTTACAAAAGACTAAACGCATAACTGCAGCGTTCGCAGAGTCAGGCCTGATCCCTGCGATCGCTAACAGTTTTTTTGGTAGTATTTTGGTGAACTGGCAAGCACCAGCCCCAGGCAGCGTCAGGTTAGCGCCAGTACCGCTAACACCCACGCACGCAGCATACGCCTCCCTTAGTGGTATAGTATCTGAACGGATCAATATCTGATCCGATCAGATCTATACTAGTGTCCCCAGCAGTTTAGGGTTCCCAAAAACGCAGTGTTAGCGGAATCAACCCAGATACCTGCTAGCACCTGCGTTTTGCCCCTCCGCCCGGCCCAGCCCACCCAAGTGCAGTATCGATCGATCACTGACACTTACAAAACACTAAATGCATAACTGCAGCGTTCACAGAGTCAGGCCTGATCCCTGCGATCGCTAACAGTTTTTTTGGTAGTATTTTGGTGAACTGGCAAGCACCAGCCCCAGGCAGCGTCAGGTTAGCGCCAGTACCGCTAACACCCACGCACGCACCGTACACCTCCCTTAGTGGTATAGTATCTGAACGGATCAATATCTGATCCGATCAGATCTATACTAGCATCCCCAGCAGTTTAGGGTTCTCACAAATGCAGTGTTAGTGGGATCAGCCCAGATACCTGCTAGCACCTGCGTTTTGCCCCTCCGCCCGGCCCAGCCCAGCCCACCCAAGTGCAGTATCGATCGATCACTGTCACTTACAAAAGACTAAAACGCATAACTGCAGCGTTCGCAGAGTCAGGCCTGATCCCTGCGATCGCCAACAGATTTTTTGGTAGCGTTTTGGTGAACTGGCAAGCGCCAGCGGCCTAGTACACCCCGGTCGTAGTCAAACCAGCACTGCAGTAACACTTGGTGACGTGGCGAGTCCCATAAGTGCAGTTCAAGCTGGTGAGGTGGCAAGCACAAGTAGTGTCCCGCTGCCACCAGAAAGACAAACACAGGCCCGTCGTGCCCATAGTGCCCTTCCTACTGCATTCGCCAATCCTAATTGGGAACCCACCGCTTCTGCAGCGCCCGTACTTCCCCCATTCACATCCCCAACCAAATGCAGTCGGCTGCATGAGAGGCATTTTCTTTATGTCCTCCCGAGTACCCCTACCCAGCGAACGCCCCCAAAAAAGATATTGTGTCTGCAGCTAGCGCGGATATAGGCGTGACACCCGCTATTATTGTCCCTCCTGTCCTGACAATCCTGGTCTTTGCATTGGTGAATGTTTTGAACGCTACCATACACTAGTTGAGTATTAGCGTAGGGTACAGCATTGCACAGACTAGGCACACTTTCACAGGGTCTCCCAAGATGCCATCGCATTTTGAGAGACCCGAACCTGGAACCGGTTACAGTTATAAAAGTTAGTTACAAAAAAAGTGTAAAAAAAAAAATATATATATATATATATATATATATATATATATATATATATATATATATATAAAATAAAAAAAAATAGTTGTCGTTTTATTGTTCTCTCTCTCTCTATTCTCTCTATTGTTCTGCTCTTTTTTACTGTATTCTATTCTGCAATGTTTTATTGTTATTATGCTTTATCATGTTTGCTTTTCAGGTATGCAATTTTTTATACTTTACCGTTTACTGTGCTTTATTGTTAACCATTTTTTTGTCTTCAGGTACGCCATTCACAACTTTGAGTGGTTATACCAGAATGATGCCTGCAGGTTTAGGTATCATCTTGGTATCATTCTTTTCAGCCAGCGGTCGGCTTTCATGTAAAAGCAATCCTAGCGGCTAATTAGCCTCTAGACTGCTTTTACAAGCCGTGGGAGGGAATGCCCCCCCCCCCACCGTCTTCCGTGTTTTTCTCTGGCTCTCCTGTCTCAACAGGGAACCTGAGAATGCAGCCGGTGATTCAGCCAGCTGACCATAGAGCTGATCAGAGACCAGAGTGGCTCCAAACATCTCTATGGCCTAAGAAACCGGAAGCTACGAGCATTTTATGACTTAGATTTCGCTGGATGTAAATAGCGCCATTGGGAAATTGGGGAAGCATTTTATCACACCGATCTTGGTGTGGTCAGATGCTTTGAGGGCAGAGGAGAGATCTAGGGTCTAATAGACCCCAATTTTTTCAAAAAAGAGTACCTGTCACTACCTATTGCTATCATAGGGGATATTTACATTCCCCGAGATAACAATAAAAATGATTAAAAAAAAATAAAAATGAAAGGAACAGTTTAAAAATAAGATAAAAAAGCAAAAAAATAATAAAGAAAAAAAAAAAAAAAAAAAAAAAGCACCCCTGTCGCCCCCTGCTCTCGCACTAAGGCGAACGCAAGCGGTGGTCTGGCATCAAATGTAAACAGCAATTGCACCATGCATGTGAGGTATCACCGCGAAGGTTAGATCGAGGGCAGTAATTTTTGCAGTAGACCTCCTCTGTAAATCTAAAGTGGTAACCTGTAAAGGCTTTTAAAGGCTTTTAAAAATGTATTTATTTTGTTGCCACTGCACGTTTGTGCGCAATTGTAAAGCATGTCATGTTTGGTATCCATGTACTCGGCCTAAGATCATCTTTTTTATTTCATCAAACATTTGGGCAATATAGTGTGTTTTAGTGCATTAAAATTTAAAAAAGTGTGTTTTTTCCCCAAAAAATGCGTTTGAAAAATCGCTGCGCAAATACTGTGTGAAAAAAAAAAAATGAAACACCCACCATTTTAATCTGTAGGGCATTTGCTTTAAAAAAATATATAATGTTTGGGGGTTCAAAGTAATTTTCTTGCAAAAAGAATTTTTTTTTTCATGTAAACAAAAAGTGTCAGAAAGGGCTTTGTCTTCAAGTGGTTAGAAGAGTGGGTGATGTGTGACATAAGCTTCTAAATGTTGTGCATAAAATGCCAGGACAGTTCAAACCCCCCCCAAATGACCCCATTTTGGAAAGTAGACACCCCAAGCTATTTGCTGAGAGGCATGTCGAGTCCATGGAATATTTTATATTGCGACACAAGTTGCGGGAAAGAGACAATTTTTTTTTTTTTTTGCACAAAATTGTCACTAAATGATATATTGCTCAAACATGCTATGGGAATATGTGAAATTATACCCCAAAATACATTCTGCTGCTTCTCCTGAGTACGGGGATACCACATGTGTGAGACTTTTTGGGAGCCTAGCCGCGTACGGAACCCCGAAAACCAAGCACCGCCTTCAGGCTTTCTAAGGGCGTGAATTTTTGATTTCTCTCTTGACTGCTTATCACAGTTTCGGAGACCATGGAATGCCCAGGTGGCACAAACCCCCCCCAAATGACCCCATTTTGGAAAGTAGACACCCCAAGCTATTTGATGAGAGGTATAGTGAGTATTTTGCAGACCTCACTTTTTGTCACAAAGTTTTGAAAATTGAAAAAAGAAAAAAAAAAAAGTTTTTTCTTGTCTTTCTTCATTTTCAAAAACAAATGAGAGCTGCAAAATACTCACCATGCCTCTCAGCAAATAGCTTGGGGTGTCTACTTTCCAAAATGGGGTCATTTGGGGGGGTTTTGTGCCACCTGGGCATTCCATGGCCTCCGAAACTGTGATAGGCAGTGAAGAGTGAAATCAAAAATTTTCACCCTTAGAAATCCTGAAGGCGGTGATTGGTTTTCGGGGTCCCGTACACGGCTAGGCTCCCAAAAAGCCCCACACATGTGGTATCCCCGTACTCAGGAGAAGTAGCTAAATGTATTTTGGGGTGCAATTCCACATATGCCCATGGCCTCTGTGAGCAATATATCATTTAGTGACAACTTTGTGCAAAAAAAAAAAAAAAAAAAAAAAAAATGTGTCACTTTCCCGCAACTTGTGTCAAAATATAAAATATTCCATGGACTCAATATGCCTCTCTGGAAATAGCTTGGGGTGTCTACTTTCCAAAATGGGGTCATTTGGGGGGGTTTTGTGCCACTTGGGCATTCCATGGCCTCCGAAACTGTGATAGGCAGTAAAGAGTGAAATCATAAATTTACGCCCTTAGAAATCCTGAAGGCGGTGATTGGATTTCGGGGCCCCGTACGCGGCTAGGCTCCCAAAAAGTCCCACACATGTGGTATCCCCATATTCAGGAGAAGCAGCAGAATGTATTTTGGGGTGCAATTCCACATAGGCCCATGGCCTGTGTGAGCAATATATCATTTAGTGACAACTTTTTGTAAATATTTTTTTTTTTTTTTTTTTTGTCATTATTCAATCACTTGGGACAAAAAAAATAAATATTCAATGGGTTCAACATGCCTCTCAGCAATTTCCTTGGGGTGTCTACTTTCCACAATGGGGTCATTTGGGGGGGTTTTGTACTGCCCTGCCATTTTAGCACCTCAAGAAATGACATAGGCAGTCATAAACTAAAAGCTGTGTAAATTACAGAAAATGTACCCTAGTTTGTAGACGCTATAACTTTTGCGCAAACCAATAAATATACGCTTATTGACATTTTTTTTACCAAAAACATGTGGCCGAATACATTTTGGCCTAAATGTATGACTAAAATTGAGTTTATTGGATTTTTTTTATAACAAAAAGTAGAAAATATCATTTTTTTTCAAAATTTTCGGTCTTTTTCCATTTATAGCGCAAAAAATAAAAACCGCAGAGGTGATCAAATACCATCAAAAGAAAGCTCTATTTGTGGGAAGAAAAGGACGCAAATTTCGTTTGGGTACAGCATTGCATGACTGCGCAATTAGCAGTTAAAGCGACGCAGTGCCAAATTGGAAAAAGACCTCTGGTCCTTAGGCAGCATAATGGTCCGGGGCTCAAGTGGTTAAGGGACTGGAGGACCTCAGCTATGGGGAAATACTACAAGCATTGAACTTATACTCTCCGGAGAGGAGACGTTTGAGAGGTGATATGATATCAATGTAAAAATATCGTACTGATTCACTGTTAAAAAAAAAAAAATATCGTACTGGTGACCCTAGCATAGGGAAAAAACTTTTCGGTGAAAGCGAGTTTAAAAAGACACGTGTCCATACACTAAAATTAGAAGAGAAGCGGTTTAACCATAAACAGGAGGCTTCTTTACTGTCAGAGCGGTAAGGATGTGGAATTTTCTTCCACAAGCAGTGGTATCAGCGGTGAGCATCGATAATTTCAAAAAACTATTAGATGGGTACCTTAACATTCAAACAAGGAAGACACCGCTCCAAGTGAGCAATTACTATAGTCTGGATGCGCTGGTTGCAAGCCACTGCTCGCCACCGATGATCAATAGGAAGAAAAGAACCAAGTTTGTAGATGCAGCGAAGTCAGTGTGAAACGCGCGCGTCACCTCCTGGGTTTAGACACTCTGTCTTTGTTGGCTGTCATTTACTTTTTTTTGAATAAAATCATTGGAACGTTCCTGTGGTGTGAAGCCGTTCTTTTCTTCCTACCTTAATGACCACAGCATACAGGGATATACAATGTACTATTAACATAAAAGCACACACACAGGTTGGACTGACTGGACTTGTGTCTTTTTTCAACCTCACTATGTATGTAACTACTGTATGTAACTATGTAAGTACGGAAAATGTCCAAGTATTGGGTATGTGGGCTGGAAAGGCGACAAACTAAATTTGAAAACATGCACTTAACCCCTTGGCACTGGCGCCTCCGGGCCCTTTAGGGTTTTCAGATGCCAGGGGGTGCAAGAAGAGATCAGGAGCTTTCCATTAGCCGCCGGTAACTGTGCTGGGAGCGTGCAGGGCATGCACTCTCGGCACAGTTGTGTTTGCAGTGTGATTTGCAAATATGTGGCCGTTTGCTGCCAAGGCCCACCCTCCAAGAGGCCGCATATTTGCCTGGTGACGACTAGGGATTTCCTCTCACTTCCTGTTTTGGCTATAGGGCCGGATGTGAAGGGAAATCTCCCCAATGGGACACAGATGAGGGTTATAACCCTCCCTTACTCTATCCAAAATTTTAAAAAGTTTTGCCTTTATTTCTGCTTTAAAGTGATATTAAAGGCACACTTTTGGCACATGCGCTGGAGTGACGTCATTGCGGCTCTGGCCAGTCACACAGCCGGAGTCCATGGACCCGGAAGGAAGATGGGTGAAGATGGAATGCTTCATTTTCAGGTAAGTTTCACATAATGGCTTTACCTTGCAGTCAGGAAAAAAAAGGCACCCAGCGGTTTACAACCGCTTTAAAACAGAAGTTCCGCTTTATTCCCTCCTCCCTTCTCCTCTTCTGTTTTTGGCACTTTTTTGGGTAGGGGAGGGGAGCGGGTACCTGGTTTTGACAGGTATCCACTCTCACTTCCAGTTGGATGGCTGCAGTGATCCACCGGAAGCAGGACCATTCATAAAATGTATCGTGGCTCACGCATCAGCAGTGGGCAGTTGGCTGTAAAGCCACAAGCAATCACAGCCTGCTGCCCACAGTAAACATGCCAGCACCAGGGACCTGAAGACTGGCTCCGGTAAGCACAGCACTGGACCTCTGCACAGGTAAATGTCCATTTAATAAAAGTCAGCAGCTACAGTATTTGTAGCTGTTGACTTTTTTTTTTTTAAACAGGACAAAGAACTGCTTTAATAAGTACTGTATGTTGCCTGAACCACTGGATTTTCTACAAATTCACACAATTTGTAGTGTCTGGTGCTTGAGCTACCAATCTCAAGTGATTGAAAACTCTTGTTTAAAAAAAAAAAAAAAGCAGGTAAGAGAGGTACCTGCACAGAGCAGGTAAGTATAACATGTTTGTTATTTTTAACTAAAAAAAAAAAAGACCAGTATCACTTCAAAGAACTAAGAATCTTCACCAGCACACTTAGTAGAATGATAATCTTGTCCTTTATTCAGATAAGCAGCAGCCATCACAAGCTTTATGTGGATAAAAGGCCAAGGCTACCACTATACCAAGATGCATAGCTCCCAACTGTCCCTGATTTGGAGCAATGAACCTCTGTCCCTCATTCCTCCTCATTTGTCCCTCATTTTGGTCTTATCTATATAGTTGTACATACAATGCACTTTTTATCTTTCAAAAAGTGTTTCCCAGTGCTAAACCTTCCATACAATTTCTAAATTGCTGCATTTGTACATTTGAAAAGCCAATATGAAGGAATAGTACTGGTAAAAAAAAGCCCTTGTGGATTTAATTTAAAAAATTTCGGTTAATTCTCCTTTAAGGGGGTGTGGCAGGAGGTGTGTCCTATGCCTACATACGTTGGCTAGTAGGTGTCCCTCATTCCCATCTCAAAATGTTGGGAGGTATGCAAGATGTGCTGGTAAAGATTTTTTATCACCTTACGATTGTATGATGGCACCATCCACCAATGTACTACAGCACACTACATGAACTGTGGACATGCCTGTAAGGTGTTTAATGGATACAAATCAACTTTTCTGAGCAACCAATCTGTCAGCTGACCTGAGCAGTGAAGGAGGCAGAAGTGGTATGTGGTATGCCTAAGCAAATACCAACTTTTAGAAAGTTGGTATCTGTATATTCAGTTTTGTGAGGTCCTATGAAGATTTATCTTACATAAGAGGTAAACACTTCCAAGTTTAGATTAGTGACTCCTGGAACAGCTATGCAAATAGCAACTTTCTAAAATTCACTATCTGCATAAACATTAGACTCCATATGACAATACTTAAGCCAGCTAATCGATCATTTAGATACCAGCATGGCATTGCGGGATAAGGATGGAGTGTACCTAATCTCCACTACCAGAAAGTAGAAAGACTGCAGATTTCTTTTTTTTTGGCTTTTTTTTCCCCTCTGTTTTCACCAGCTGATCTGGTCAGTAACACACCTCCTGTATTAGAGTGCCCCCACTCTGGATGAAGGAGTAAGAGAGACACTTTTAGACAGTAGCGTTGTTAATAAGGATGAGCTCAGGCGCGTTCGCAACTCCACGTGCCCGCGCCCGCCAGGAAGCTAACACTCTGCAGCGCTAATCACAGGTAGTGACACATTTCCCGATCTGTGCAGCTGCGGATCGGGAAATGTCTCACTGCCTGTGATTAGCGATGCGGAGTGTCAGCTTCCTGGCGGGCAGGGGCACGTGGAATTGCGAACGTGCCTGAGCTCATCCTTAGTTGTTAATCTAAGGGGAGGGGAGTGTTAAATGGACTAGCAGATTTTGATACACTAACAAATTGAAGCTGAACTCCAGATAACAAGTTATAAGCAGTTAAAGCAAACAGTTTTTTCTTTTGGGATAAAGGATTTACCTAAATACTGTAAATAAAAGTTGATCATTGTAAACACCCCTGTCAGTGTTAAAAGGTTTGTCTCAACCTTATAACTGCTACAACTGCAGAACAACTCCTGGCTGGATCACCAGGTGAAAATAAAAGAAAGAAAGCCTAAAAATAAACTTAATGCAACCATCGTATTCTAAGAATTGGTAAACTGCAATATAATAAATGTTGGCTTTTGGGTTTAATACAACTTTAAATCCAACAATGTCCATATCACCTTGTGGACTTATCTCTTTAACCATTTAAGGACCGCCTGCCCACAATGTACTGCGGATGGGCAGCCCAAGCAGGCAAGACGAGGTACTGGTATGTCTCTGCCTGCTTCTGAATTATACACAGGAGTCTGTCAGCAGGTCCAGGCTAGTGATTTATGGCTGGGACCTGCTGATTGGCTGTGTCCAATCACAGTCCAATCAACACAGTGCTCTGTAAAGAGGGAAAAATCTCTTCTTATCCCTATAAAAAAAAACCAGAGAGATCTTTAGTGAAAAGCAGCACACATTGCATATAAAACACATTGTTAGGCAAACATGTAACCCCTTGATGACCCTAGATGTTAACCCCTACCCAGTCAGTATCATTAGTACAGTGACAATGTATGCTATTATTATTGATCACTGTATTAGTGTCACTGGTGGTGTTAGTGGCAGTTAGTCAGTTCCCCCCCAGTGTCAGATTGCCTGCCACACTATCGCAGTACCATTATAGGTCGCTAATCACCGCCATTAGTAGCATAAAAAAAATGTCCTATATATACAGTATCTCACAAAAGTGAGTACACCCCTCACATTTTTGTAAATATTTTATTTTCATGTGACAACACTAAAGAAATTACACTTTGCTGCAATGTAAAGTAGTGAGTGTACAGCTTGTATAACAGTGTAAATTTGCCGTCCCTCAAAATAACTCAACACACAGCCATGAATCGTAGCAAAGAGGGGGGATTTCAGGACTTTGAATGAGGTGGGTGAGAGTGGCTAAATAAGTCGGTTTTGAAAAGAATACCTTTATTGTCAAAAAGCATCACAGCATAACATAAAAGTAAATATGCAATCACATGTTAAAAACCAAGTATGGTGAAAATAGTAATTCAGCATGGCAGGCCCAAGATCTTCCATGTGGAACAAAATAGGATCACAGAAATCGAATACATACAGTATATTAGAATCAATAAGTCATCTGCAGAATAGGTGCACCAGTAATCCCAATGCGTTTTGTGTATATAAAATTGCACTCTTCAGGGGCAGGTGCACTTGGGTCTACAACAAAACAGGAAATATGTCAATATGTACTATGGTTGAAACCATATGTGGGAGAAGTATATACATATAGGGAGAGAGATGTAAACTCATTCCTATGGATATTTACAAGCCTGTAGAGTCTGAGTCTGTGCATCCAGACAGGGAGGGCTGCCAAAGGTATCATTCCCGGGAGCTTTGTTTCCACATGGAAGATCTTAATATTTACCATACTATGGGCCTGCCATGCTGCATTACTATTTTCACCATACTTGGTTTTTAACATGTATGCATATTTACTCATTGCATTTATGTTATGCTGTGATGCTTTTTGACAATAAAGGTATTCTTTTCAAAACCGACTTATCATTTATTGTCAAAAAGCATCACAGCCTAAATATAACCACTCTAACCCACCTCATTCAAAGTCCCGAAATCCCCCCTCTTTGCTACGATATAGGGATGGAGACATGTGTTCCCGCAGGTTTCACTCAAACTCCCACATTTTTCCTCTTTTATCAACACAGCCATTAATGTCTAAACCGCTGGCAACAAAAGTGAGTACACTCCCAAGTGAAAATGTCCAAATTGGGCCCAATTAGCCATTTTCCCTCCCCTTGTCATGTGACTCATTGGTGTTACAAGGTCTCAGGTGTGAATGGGGAGCAGGTGTGTTATATTTGGTGCTATTGCTCTCACTCTCTCATACTGGTCACTGGAAGTTCAACATGGCACCTCATGGCAAAGAACTCTCTGAGGATCTAAAAAAAAGAATTGTTGCTGTACATAAAGATGGCCTAGGCTATAAGAAGATTGCCAAAACAATGAAACTGAGCTGCAGCGTGGTGGCCAAGACCATACAACAGTTTAACAGGACAGGTTCCACTCAGATCAGGCCTTGTCATGGTCAACCAAAGAAGTTGAGTGCACGTGCTCAGCGTCATATACGTTGTCTTTGGGAAATAGACGTATGAGTGCTGCCAGTACTGCTGTAGAGGTTGAAGGGGTGGCTGGTCAGCCTGTCAGTGCTCAGACCATACGCCGCACACTGCATCAAATTTGTCTGCATGGCTTTCGTCCCAGAAGGAAGCTTCTTCTAAAGCTGATGCACAAGAAAGCCTGCAAACAGTTTGCTGAAGACAAGCAGACTAAGGACATGGATTACTGGAACCATGTCCTGTGACCAAGATAAGCTTATTTGGTTCAGATGGTGTCAAGCGAGTGTGGCGGCAAGCAGGTGAGGAGTACAAAGACAAGGGTGTCTTGCCTACAGTCAAGCATTCTGGCATGAACCCTTCCCTTCGAGGACTGGGCTACAGGGCAGTATTCCAACATGATAACGACCCCAAACACACCTCCAAGATGACCACTGCCTTGCTAAAGAAGCTGAGGGTAAAGGTGATGGACTGACAAAGCATCTCTCCAGACCTAAACCTAATTGAGCATCTGTGGGGCATCCTCAAACAGAAGGTGGAGGAGCACAAGGTCTCTAACATCCACCAGTTCTGTGATGTCGTCATGGAAGAGTGGAAGAGGGCTCCAGTGGCAACCTGTGAAGCTCTGGTGAACTGCCCAAGAGGGTTAGGGCAGTGCTGGAAAATAATGGTGGGCACACAAATTATTGACACTTTGGGCCCAATGTGGACATTTGCACTTAGAGGTGTACTCACTTTTGTTGCCAGCGGTTTAGAAATGAATGGCTGTGTGTTGAGTTATTTTGAGGGGACAGCAAATTTACACTGTTATACAAGCTGTACACTCACTACTTTATATTGCAGCAAAGTGTAATTTCTTCAGTGTTGTCACATGAAAAGATATAATAAAATATTTACAAAAATGTGAGGGTGTGTACTCACTTTTGTGAGATACTGTGTGTGTATATATATATATATATATATATATATATATATATATATATATATATATATACACCATAGTTAATACATTTTGGCCAACATTTATGAAGATTTTTTTTTTTATTGGATATGTTTTATAGCAGAAAGTATAATTTTTTTATTTTTTTTGTAAATGTTTGTCTTTTTGCCTGTTATCGAGGGAAACGTCAACAGGCAAAGGAGGATAGAGGTCGGATTTAAATACAGCCCGACTCCTCCTACAAATCTAGGCTGACCTGCGGCCAGCCTTCCCATTTATATAATAAAAAATAAAATCCCAGTGGTGATAAATACCACCAAAAGAAAGCTCTTTTTGTTTGAAAATAAAATGACTGTATTTATCGGCATATAACACGCACCTTTTCCCCCTTAAAATCAGGGGAAAATCGTGGGTGCGTGTTATACGCCAATCCCCGCCGATCTCCGCTCCGCTGAGGGGAGAGGAGCGAGTGCCGCCAATATATACCTAGCCGAGTGTACCCAGCTAGACTCGACTCCGCTCACAGTCACGCCCAGTCCTACCATTGGACCTGTGTTATGTCCATCATATGGGCGGGACTGTGAGAGGAGCTGAGAGGAGACGAGCCTAGCCGAGTACACTCGGCTTTGTGTATGTTGGCTGTGCTCGCTCCTCTCGCAATCAGCGGAGATCAGCACCAATTTTAAATAACCAGCCTGCCTGGGCAAGGCTGCAATGACACAAGGCTGCAAAGACACTGGCCAAGGCTGCAATGACACAAGGCTGCAAAGACACTGGGCAAGGCTGCAATGACACTGGGCAAGGCTGCAGATGGACAAGGCTGCAGATGGACACTGATAAGGTTGCATTGATGAGCATTCAAATGTAAGTTTTTTTCCTTAAAATTCCCTCCTAAACTTGGGGTGCGCGTTATACGCCGGAGCGTGTTATACGCCGATAAATACGGTATATAAATTTAGTTTGGGTACAGCTTTACGTGACCAGTTAAGGTAGTGCAGTGCCCAATAGCAAAAAATGGCCTGGTCATAAAGGGGGTAAAACCTTCCGGAGAGGAGGTGGTTAATTTAAAGGTTACATTTTTTCCAAGTCTCGAGTCGCATGCAGCAGCTGTGCCCGGCCCTCCCCTCCTCCTGCCCGATCACAGAGCTCTTTGTGTTAGGTGAACTCATGAACAGCAGAGGGAAAAGGTGGGCAGAGTTGCTGTGCGTGAGAATGAAGCATCTCTCCTGACTACAGTATTGTGAAAACTGCATTCCCGGAGCTCTGTAAAACTGTCTGTTGAAAATTAAAGTTATAAATCCCAGAGGTAACATGCACCTCATTGGATTTAACTTATACAGTAGTATGCCGGCACATTTTACAAAGTGGCTTAATTCCTGGAGTTCAGCTTTAAAAACACCCTGCACTATTCACTACATCATAATAAATGGCAGTACAACTCATGCAAACATCAGAAAGTAAATGTAGCTTCATGGAAAGTGGGAGAAAGTTTTTAAAGTTCATTTTTTCCCTACTGGTCATGTTGTGTGTGTGTGCATGCATACAGTATACTGTATACTCTATACATGCATTATGCACAGTATATAGAATATCTTCTTTTACTTTGTATCTAAGTGTTTTGACTTGGCTAAGCCACAGATGGAAAGAACAGTCAAACATATGGCTTCTTCTAACCTCAAATCTACAAGAGGCTTAGAGTAGGTGTTTTGTTCAGCAGTGAGAAAGTGTAATCACAAGAGACTAGGTTACCAGGGATTAAAAAATGTCTGCTTTGTTGTTCAGACAAATCCCAAGGGCTGTGGTAGAATTCTTCTCATGTATGAAATACCTGAACATAGTGACACTGGTAATATGGAAATCTTCAACAATAGAAAAAAAACGGTAGGAGATTTGACAGCAATGCTCACATATGCTAAGGAGCTCAAGCAAAGACTGAATTATACTCTGAGAATAAATTGTATTATAACAAAGAAAAAATATGGGGGCAGAGTATCAACACGGATTAATTGTCAAAAACGACTCCAGAGCTGAAAGAAATCAAAATAATTACCTGACTGCTTATTGATATAAGTAAACCTTAAAGAACTAAAATTCTAATGGAAACAATATTCTTAACAACCAACCAGATTTCATTTTTGCAACTAAGTATACCAAATCTCAAGAAAAAGTGTGTAGCGCCAAAAGTAAATGAACAGCGATAAGATGTAAATACTGTGTTATAAATGGACAGCACATTGAAATAAAGTCCAAAAAAGTGTTAAAGTGAAAAAAAAAAATATATATATATAAGTCCAATCTTGTGGATGGAAATCAACAATAAATCAACAATAAAAAAACAATGTAGTAAAAAATATAGATTTAAATGCACAGTCCCATGATAGGATAAGCAATATAAACCTATTGATGAAAACACAATAGTTCAGGCAGGGGGAGGAGTCACCGCTCTACAGAGGAGGATAAGGAAGTGCTGCCACCTGTGCCTGGTTGTGGGTTGGAGAAGATGGCGCAGTTTGGAAGTACTATGGCGGATTGGAAGATGTATGCTCCGGGTGTTGGCCTTGATGGCGGAACCACAGAGGAAAAGGACTCTGGAGTCAGGTAAGCCTGCAAAGGGTGAAAGTGGTATTCCAGTGGGGGAGGTGATACCTGTGGCCATTAAGGCAGACAACGTGGTTATGCCAAATAAAGTCAGTTCCACGCGCAACTATCTCCAGCCGAAGAGTGCTCCACTACCTCTAATTCAGATATTTCATCCGATTGATTCGTTGAACTGTTTTCAGACAATTTGCCATGGACTGGGAAGTGGACTGACAGTGATGAGGAGCAACTGTGTGATTTAGGGGGGGATGAAGTTCCCTCTGTGCCAGCTGCCAGTGTCAAAAATGAGTTGTCTGCCGGTGCCGCTCCCTCCTCATCCATTGCCAAGTCCTTTGAGGAGGATTGCTGGGCGAATGTTCCTAAAATTGCATTGACTAAACTAACACAGTTGACTAAGTTTGATTGTAAACCAGACGTTATTGCAGGATACCCAGTTCAGCGTGCACTAGATGCACGGGTCCTAATCGGATATGGAGACCCTAAAACACTGTCCAGGCTGTCCAAAATACAGCACATAATTATTAAGAAAGTGGCTGAGGAGTATGGTTATCTGTATCCCTACATAACAGCACATAACGGTACATAACGGTACATAACTGCACATCTAGAGGAAGAGACCCATGGACAAGGAAACCTCCTGGATAGATGAAGTTCCCTTCGAATCCCTTTTGGGGGTGGACTTCCAACAAGATGGCTGAAAGGTATACCTCCGTATTGCAGACCTGGGGCTATGGTCGCAAAATTTATTTAGACAGTGTGATTATTCGCAGGCCAAACAAGAAGGACATTCAACTTTACATTACTATGGTAAATGTCAAAGGAGAAAACCTGAAATTGCCAGATCCCAGATATTACTGGCGAATGCTCTTGAATTGTGTTTCATTGACACCATACGGATTACAAATGTGTGCTTTGTGGAGTACATACGTTATGCTAAAAGCCACTTCACCTTTTGTGCAGAAAGTGTTGCTAGTGGGGGACATTCCTGTTGTCTGTATTGCTGGGACTTGAACTGTGTGCTGCCGGCAGATACAGGGAGTGCCCACTTGAGTTATGCTGGCTAGTGCTCTGGAATTGGCAGTATGCCTCCCTTGAAAAAAAAATAGGATTTTTATAACAGCTTACCTGTAAAATCCTTTTCTTTTGAAGTACATCACGGGACACAGAGCCATAGTAATTACTATGTGGGTTATAGTCCACCTTCAGGTGCTGGACACTGCCACACCCTAAACAGGAAGTTGCCTCCCTATATAACCCCTCCCATACCAGGATTATCTCAGTTTTGTAGCAAAGCAATACACGTGTATACTAGAAAGAGGGGCGGGACCTCTGTGTCCCGTGATGTACTTCAAAAGAAAAGGATTTTACAGGTAAGCTGTTATAAAAATCCTATTTTCTTTAATCGAACATCACGGGACACAGAGCCAAAGTAATTACTATGTGGGATGTCCCAGAGCAATGCCAACTGACGGGAGGGAGACAACAAAAGTGAGATCAGAGGACTTATAATGCTGCCTGCAGTACACTGCGCCCAAAGGCAACATCCTCGTGTCTTTTTTACATCCACCTGAAAGAATCTGGTAAATGTATAGATTGAAGACCAAGTTGCGGCCTTGCAGATTTGAGCCATGGAGGCTTGGTGATGCACTGCCCACGAAACACTAACAGCCCTAAAGGAGTGCACTTTGATTTAAGAGGGTAGAAACTACCTCTTTAAACCATAAGCTTGAACGATTACTTGTCATATCCATTTAGAAATAGTAGATTTCAATGTTGCCTGTCCTCTTTTAGGACCTTCAGGCAACATGAACAAAACATCCATTTTCCGAATCTGAGCAGTCGCCTTTAAGCAGACTTTGACTGCTCTCACCACATCAAGAGAATGTAGTGATTTTTCTTCCATAGAACACGGTTCTGGAAAAAAAAGAAGATAGAACAATATCCTGGTTTAGATTAAAAAACCTGATACTAGCTTCGGTAAAAAATTAGGATGAGGACGCAATACTACCTTATCCTTGAAAACAATAATAATATGGCTACAAGAAAGAGCAGCCAATTCTGATAACCTTCTTGCAGCAGATATGGTTACCAGAAAAAATTGTTTCCTTGTCAAAAAGGACCAAGAGAATATGTCGTATCTGCCCAAAAAAAGGCTGTTTTGTAATGCCGATAAAACTAAATTCAAGTCCCAAGGGTTCAGGGGTGACCTAACCGGATATTAGGCCGTGTTACCCCCTGAATAAAGTTACGAACCAAAGAATGCGAAACAAGTGGTCGTTGAAATAATACCGATAAGGCCGAGACCTGTCCTTAGAAAGCACTCAAGGCCAGCTTTATCTCTCGCCCCATCTGCAGAAAGTCAAGGATTCTACCTCTCACCTATTTCCTGGGGTGCAACCCCTGGTTTCACACCAGGAGACATATGCTTTCCAGACTCCATAATATATAATTATGGAAGACGGCTCCCTCCCATTACAAGGTAGAAACCACTGAACCTGAGAGCCCATGCTTCTTCAGAGTGTGGGTCTCAATAGCCAAATCGTTAAATTTAGCGTGTGTAAAGTAGGATGGAATACCGGACCTTGCAAGAGAGGGTCTGGCTGTGGCGGTAGGGTCCATGGGTCCCCTACTGTCATCTTTACAATCTCTGCATACCAAGATTTCCTGGGCCCGCTGGGGCCACAAGAATCACTGACTTCCCTTCCTGCTTGATCCTGCGAAGTAAGCATGGACGCAGGCAGAATAGGAGGGAATGCATAAATCAGTGAGAACTGATTCCACGGGGATAGCAAGGTATCTGTTCCGCATGCTAGCGGATCCTTTGTTTTTTGACACCAAGTTGTCGATTTCTTTGTTGAACCTGGATGTAAACAGATCTATGTCTGGGATCCCCCATCTTTGAAATATTGACAGGAAGATATCGGGGTGAAGGATTTGGCAGGAAGAGTGTCAAGTGTCAATACATTGTTTTCTGCCCAAGATAGGATATAATTCACCTTTCTCTGGGCCGCACAACTTCTTGTGCCCCCTTGGTGATTAATATAGGCCATTGCTGTGGCATAGTCGGATTGAATCTTGGCAGGACAATACAGTAAACTGAACATTCAGGCACTCAGAACCAAGTGCTCTGCCTGAATTTCTAGAATGATAATGGGCAAGGCCATTTCTGATCTGGGCCATCTGGGTAACTGAAAGAAGGATTTTCCCCCTTTTTAATATTACCATAAACTGAGGCTCCAGCATACCCAGCCTACAGCACCTGGTATTTCCAGGTGGTCCATCCGGTTATTAACCAGGCCCGACCCTGCTTAGCCTCCAAGATCAGACAAGATCAGGCGCTTTCAGGGTGATGTGGCCGTAGGCTTTGGAGTCAGACACATTGGGAATCTAGAGCTTGAACCCCTTGTTCCAAGCCGATAGGATACTGTTTTGCAGCAGTCTCGAATGGAACTGAGCATTAGGAACGGCCTCGAATGAAGCCACCATATTTCCCAACAACCTCATGCACGGTTGAATAGATGAATTCATCAAAATAGGTAAAAAGCCAAGGGGGGTGAATACTTTTGCAAGGCACTGTACATATTGCACTGTGGGATAGGATGCATTTCTTTGCTGTCAATTTTTTCTCTCTCTTTCAGGTGTTCCTGCACCCATTGCGTCCTCCTTGGACAAGGAGAGACAGCGATTCCATGTGAATAGTAATGCTAACCTTTTATGTCTCCTACTACTGTATCTATATTAGATAGATAGTTAGGAGAAAAGGTTACTGTTTTGTTTTTTTTCCCTTAACTGTTTGGGTGGTAAGCCACGCGTAAAATTGTATATACTGTCTGCTATTTATCTGTCCCTGTGTGAACTGCCACTTGCTCATGTATATGTATACGTTATGTATATCTACTTCAGGTGGTACGCCACATGTACTGTTATTGTTATTACTGTTCCCCACCCATCCCAGTTTTTGCCAGGACATTCACTCTCAGGCTTGAGAGTTCAAATTATTTTTCTGCTAACTCCGAGACATTGTTTCCTAGGCAGAGGGAGGATGTAGCACCCTGATGTCTAGGCAGGGCTGCTATCAAATTTATTTGCCATGCAATAGTTGTCTTGGCCAATTGTTAGGAGATCAATTGATTTCCCCCTGATTCTGTAATTGCTGCACTTCTCTCTTCTTTCACTAGGTAGCAATATAACTGGTGACATTGGATAAGAGAAGGGCATAGCAAGGACAGATTATGAATGAATGGAGTGTCTCAACCAATGGGCAGGGATTTTCTTTGGTCCCTTGGCCTGCAGGGAGCGCCTATTTATTTGGGTAGAGCCAGGTGATCGAGGTTCTGTGCCACCTGGACGGCTGTCTAGGTGGACGTGTGTTATGCTGCCCCAGGCTGCTAGGCCGGAAGCCTGAGGCCTATCCCGGGAACATCTGGCTGCTAGGCTGTCTGAGGGCCTATCCAGAAGCAGGAGAAGCAGTGCAGGGTTGGGACTGCAGGCTTATAGTCCAACCAGAAGTAGCGGTCCTGCCGGCCGGGGAACCAGCTGTGGTCGGAGGTAGAGGGTAAGCAGTCGCCACTAAGAGATCATCCACCTTGTTATCGGAGATCCCTGTGAGTAAGCTGAGGACAGTACCAGAGGAGACTTCTCACCAGCCAGGGGCGGTGAAGTGGGAAAACTTCAGCAAGTGCCAAGTCGGGGACCCAGCAGGACACCAGAAGTGATGCTTGTGGAGCATCAGTGAGTGCCAAGCCGAGGACCTAGCGTGTCAGCGGGGGTGACGCTTGAAGAGTATCTGTGACTGCCAAGCTAGGGACCCAGCAGGGAAGCGGGGGTGATGCTCGAGGAAGATACTGAGTACTAAAAGTGGAGGAGCCCAAGGGATTCAGTGGCTAGTGGATCCAAATTCTAGTGAAAGACTGGGAGTTTGTTGAGTAAAGATCCATAGTGAGTGATTGTGGCGTAAAGAGAACTGCTTGTGTTGCCAATAGTTGAGTACAATGACCGTTAGTAACTGATACAAGATTGCTAAAAGACAGCGGTCCTATCTATACAGAAACGGTGTCCGGCTGGAGGTCTTCACCTATATAGCTGTCTGCCTATAGAAGTCTCGGAGTCTGACAATTATCATTGCATCTACCTAAGGGTGTCCTGACAATAGATCTCTTTGCATTCAAAAAGTGTCTGGTGCCCATCGTTTCTTCTTTAACATTTTATTGAAGTTTTATGCAGCGTACACACGGTCGGACTTTTCGACCGAACTGGTCCGACGGACCGAGTCCAGTGGACAATCCGATTGTGTGTGGGCTTCATCGGACCTTCAGCGGACTTTTCCAGTCGAAAATCTGACAGACTTTAGATTTGGAACATGCTTCAAATCTTTACGTCGTAACTCCGTTGGACCCAGAAATCCGCTCGTGTGTATGCTAGTCCGACGGACAAAAACCGACGCTAGGGCAGCTATTGGCTACTGGCTATCAACTTCCTTATTTTAGTCCGGTGTACGTCATCACGTACAAATCCGTCGGACTTTGGTGTGATCGAGTGTAGGCAAGTCTGTTTGTTAAAAAGCCAGTCGGAAGTCCGTCAAAAGTCCATTGAAAGTCCGTCGGACCAGTCCGGTCAAAAAGCCCGCCCGTGTATACGCATCTTTACAAGGTGTACAGAAAGAATAAGTATAACTTACCACCAGTAAAAGCAAGTAATAGGTAGTGCATGGAAAGGTATAAGTGACAAGTTTGTAGTAATAGTAGTAGTGTAGTGACTGTGGATATTGCAGGCCTTTCCAGGGGCTGAGGGTATGGGCTGGAGCTGGCCTCCTTGTAATGTCTTGCACCCTTAGGCACCCCAACTTCGAGCAGACTGCGCCATGAAGGGAAGAAAATACATTCAGTGATTGAGCAGTTATTGGAACAAATGAAATGAAAGGAACAAAATATTTCCGCAAAGAAGTGAGAGTGACACTTTCAGGGTCTTTGGTATAAAGCAGGTGTAATGTATCATTAATTAACTTTCAAAAAATATCATAGAAGGAAAAATAATGGAAAGCAAGGAGGGTTGCCCTTATTTAGGGTACATCGAGATGAGTGAGTATGATATGGGCTTAGAACACGTTAACTGCAGGGATACGGAATTTGGGAGGAAGGAGGAGGGGGAGGAGGGGTTCAGTCTTGAACCTCTGTGTTATCCTCAATTGTTTGGGGATAACACTGAGGTTTTGGGGACAACAATGAGGCTCCCCGATAGAGGAGAGAAGTACCGGATGCAGTATATCTGGGAGATTGTAGGCTATGGTAGAAGATGCGGGCATATATGGGGTTTGCTTAGTTAATATTCCGAGCATGGGTGGGGGGCTGCGGGAAAAGAAAAAAGGGGGAGGGCAGAGACTGAGAGTGGAGGGGGGAAGGGTAATGGGGTAGTGGAGAAAGAGGAGAGGGAAGGGAAGGGGAGGGGGAAGGATGGGGGTGTGTTGGCAGACCTGAAGGGTTAGGTGAAGAGAGCATTGTATTAGAGCTGTGGGCGTAACAGGGTTTCGTCGAAACCTGGGGGTAAGAAATGGGTTACCCAAGGGCTCTAGAGCTTCTTGCATTTAGGAACTTTATCTAATAGAGTTGCTTCAATTTTAGCATGGATCATCGCCAGGGTGATTCTATGCTTGGTTGTGAGTACACATAGGGAGGAGGATTTCCAGGCTTTTGCTATGGTCTGTTTGGCAGCTGTTGTGACGTATAGCAGTAGCTTAAATTGACAGTGGGTCAAGGCCTCAGGTTTGTTGTTCAAGAGGGCAACAGTGGGATCAGGTGCTAGGGAAGTAGTAAACATCTTTCATAGGATTGAGAAAATCTCCGACCAGAAGGCTTGTGCTATAGGGCAATCCCACCATATGTAAAGGTGTGTTCCATCCACACTGCAGCCTCAGAAGCACTGTGGTGTATATTGAGGGAGGAATTTGTATATCCTGGAAGGGACCGAGTACTACCTGGTTAGGACCTTTTAGTTAGTTTCCAAGGCGGAGATGTTGGGGGAGGAAGATTTAGTCGCCTGCCAAATGGAGGACCGCTCTGCACGGTCAAGTGTAAGGTAAGATCTCTTTCCCATCTGCTAACGTAGTCTGGGGGTTTTGATGTATCAGGGGCCACTAGGAAGGTGTAAAGCTCCGATATTAATCCATGCCTATGTGGGTCGGATTTAAACACCCGTTCAAAGGGAGTAAAACCTGAGTTTGAGGGATCAGAGGAGGTATATGGCGTAAAGAAAAGCTTTATATGTAGAAATCTGAAGAGTTCTGTGGAGAGAATGTTGTGTGTCTCACAGAGTGTCTGGAAGGGCTTGAAGGAGGTAGACGTGAAGAATTGATTTGCCCTAAGGAGGCCAGCTCCAGCCCAGGCTGAAAAGGAGGCCCGGGAGGACCAAACTGGGTAAAAGGAGGGGTTGCAGAGAAAAGAGAGTAAGGGGTTATGAGGAGATCAGAGGCCAAATCGACTTTTAAGTCTGTCCCAGATGATGAGGCCATGTCTCCTAATCGGGTTGGTGATGGATCTGCGATGGATAGGTGCCAACCAGAGGAGAATGTCTGTTGAGAGAGGATCACAGTCCACGGACTCTATGGCTACCTATACAGGGGTTTCTACGTTAGCATGATATTTCGGAAGCTGAGCTAGCTGTGCAGCATAGTAGTATTTTAAAAAAATTGGTACCCCTAGGCCGCCCCTTATTTTAGAGGTGTACAAAGTGGGTTTAGGTATGCGGGGGTCTCTTTTTCCCAGATAAAGGAGGAAGTGCGGCGCTGCAGTATTCGCAAGCACTGGGAGGGTACCGTGATGGAGAGAACTCGGAATAGGTAGAGGAGTTTCGCGAGGATGGACATCTTCACAACAGTGATTCGGCCCACCCAGAAGATTGGTAGCGGGTCTATTTGGTCATAAGGGATGTGATGTGGGAGAGCATGGGGGGGTAGTTAACAGTATATAGGTCTGAGGAATTGGCGGTTAGCTTGATACCTAGATAGGGGATATGTTTATTGGTCCCAGGAAAGGGGAGAACCTCACTGAGGTGGGATTGAAGAGAATTCGGCATGGATATGTTAAGAGCTGTCGATTTCTAAGGGTTGACTATAAGGCCAGAAATTTGGCCAAAACTAGAGTGTGTCTAACAAGTTAGTGGCTGAGATCAGGGGGAGGACATGAAAACAAGAATACCGTCTGCAAAATGGCAGAGCTTATGCTGGTGAACCCCCAGTTCTAGGCCTTGAATGTTGGGATTCGAGCGGATAAGGAGGGCTAGGGGCTCAATAGCCAGGGCGAAGAGAAGTGGTGAGACTGGGCAACTCTGCCTTGTGCCCTGCTCTATGGGGAAAGGATCTGAGCAAAAGCCAGCGTATGAGACAAAGGCTTTGGGGTTCAAGTATAAAGCTGAAGTCCACTGCATAAAGTGCTCGCCAAACCCCCCTTCAGTGTAGGATGAAGTTTAAGTAAAGCCATGAAAGCGTGTCAAAGGCCTTATGAATGTTTAGGGAGATGAAGCAAGATGGGATGTGGTGTGTGTGAGCAGCATGAGACAGAAGTGTCGCACGTCAAATGTTATTGCTTGCTTGGCGAGAAGGAATTAACCTAGCCTGGTCTCTGTGTATTAAGGAGGCGATGTAGGGATTAGGACGGGTGGACAGGATTTTTGCCAGGATTTTAACATCCAGGTTTAGGATCGAAATGGGTCTAAAGTTAGACCAGTTAGACCAGGCCGAATCATCTATGTGGGGTTTGGGGATCATGTATATAACAGCTGTTAGGGATTTAGTGTGGAAGGAGTGGCCATCCAAGAGGGAGTTATATGCCTCCACTAGGAGGAGGAAGAGAGTATCAGCAAACCTCTTGTAGTAGGTCGCGGATAGGCTGTCCGGACCTGGGCTTTTGTGCAGCTTTAGAGATTTGATCGCTAAGAGTATTTCATCCGTTGTGATTGTGGTTTTCACAATGGTCAGCGTTGAGAGCAGGCATTCGTAGGGAGAAGAGAAGGGAGTCTGCCTGGGCCTGGTCAAAGGTTTTGGGGTCTCGATAAAGTTCAGTGAGTCATTTGCGGAATTCCCTTATAATTTTTAGGGGGTTACTGGAATATGTATTAGCAGATAATTTAAGCCTGATGGGTTTGGGGGTATGTTCGGCTCTACGGAGTGCTAAGGCCAAGAAGGTGTCAGGTTTGTTCGCCTTCATATAGAAGGTGTGCCTAGATTTTCGTATGGTTTTTTCTGCCTCTTCTGTCAAAAAAAGGTTTATTCTAGGCGCACTTTTTCGAGAACGCTTTGAATATCAGAAGGAGGGACAGTATTGGAAAGTTGCCGAAGCTTTAAAAAAAGGTATGTTCCAAATGCTTTTGTTGGATGTGTTTCTCCTTACGCAGGTGGGAGGCTTGACTAATACAAACCCCTCTAATGACTGGTTTATGGACTTCCCATAAAGTTAGATCACAACAAAGAGCGACTAACTCTCCTAGGTTAAAAGAGGCAGTGCCACATCCAATAAAGCATAAAGAGCAAAAAAGGGGTTCCCCTAAGTGGATTTTCCCGGCACTTGCACATAAATTGTATAGAGTAGAGGGGTACAAACTCATATAGAGGATAAAAGAGTATTTTTATTTGTTAAAGAATTTCATCTTCTAAAAACATTGTGGACATTATAAACAACGAAAACATATTACATGCAATAGTGTATTTAGGTTTTGTGCTGCCCTAGGCCTGACTAAACTCATGCACCCCCTAATTTAAATATGACCCACCACTTCCTGTCAAGGCCACACCCCTTACTGTTTAAGACCCACCCTGAAATTTTCGAGTGGGGACACTAGTTCTGAGGGCCTTGGGGAGGCAATGGATTCCCTTAATTTGCATAGATTTCCTCTCACTTCCTGTTTGGCTATGGAGCAGGATGTGAAGGGAAATCTCTGCAATGGGACAGGGATGGTAAAAAATAAACTGACAGGGATTATAACTAGGGTTGTCCCGATACCGATACTAGTATCGGTATCGGCACTGATACCGAGCATTTGCCCAAGTACTTGTACTCGGGCAAATGCTCCCGATGCTTCCGCCGATACTATGACAGTCAGCGGTGATCGGCGTGTGGGGGAGTTACAAGCTTCCCCCCCGCGGCTTTCAGCGGCTTTCAGTGACAGCGGTGATCGGTGCTTGTAACTTCCCCACGCAATTACCGCTGACTGTCACTGCATCCTCCTCCATGCCCACTCCGTTCCTCTGTCCCCCTCTCCTTCTCTGTCCCCCTCCGTTCTGTTCCTCTGTCCCCCTCTGCTTCTCTGTCCCCCTCCGTTCCTCTGTCCCCCTCTCCTTCTCTGTCCCCCTCCGTTCTGTTCCTCTGTCCCCCTCTGCTTCTCTGACCCCCTCCGTTCCTCTGTCCCCCTCTCCTTCTCTGTCCCCCTCCGTTCTGTTCCTCTGTCCCCCTCTGCTTCTCTGTCCCCCTCCGTTCCTCTGTCCCCCTCTCCTTCTCTGTCCCCCTCCGTTCCGTTCCTCTGTCCCCCTCCGTTCCGTTCCACTGTCCCCCTCCGTTCCGTTCCACTGTCCCCCTCCGTTCCATTCCTCCATTCCTCTGTCCCCCTCCGTTCCGTTCCTCTGTCCCCCTCCGTTCCGTTCCTCCGTTCCTCTGTCCCCCTCTCCCTCTCTGTCCCCCTCCGTTCCTCCGTTCTGCTGTGTCTCTCTGCTGTCCCCTCCGTTCCTCCGCCCCCTCCTCCTTCCTTTGTGAATGGACAGAGTCAGCTGACTCTGTCCATTCACATAACTGAAACATTGTAACCTCCTGTGATTACAATGTGTCAGTTTATGAATGGAGAGGAGCCGCTGTCTTCTCTCCATTCATTCTCAGTGCAGCTGAGGCTGCAGAGAAAGGGACTGAGGAATCTCTATCCTCTGTCTCTTTCTCTGTCTCAAGGGGGAGATATCAGAGGTCTGTTAAGACCCCTGATATCTCACCAAAGCCCCCCAACAGGGCTGATAAAAAAAACAAAAAAAAAAGACATTGCAAAAATGAATAAAAAAAATATTATTGTAAAAAATAAAAATTGTAAATAAAAAAAAAAAACACACACAGACACCGTTCACCCCCCCCCCCCCCCCCGGAAAAAAAAAATAAAAGCATTGTTAAAAAAAAAAAAAACTGTCACGTGACATAAAAAAAAAGTATCGGTAATCGGTATCGGCGAGTACTTGAAAAAAAGTATCGGTACTTGTACTCGGTCCTAAAAAAGTGGTATCGGGACAACCCTAATTATAACCCTCCCTTACTCTATCCAAAATGAAAAAAAAAGTGTTGCCTATAGTTCTACTTTAAGCACAAATTTCTGATAATTTTATGGAGAGGACTAAGAAAATATAACCATGTCAATGGTGCAGCAGAAAACATATAGCACAGTGAGGAAGGTTTGTGGTCCAGGATGAGAGGACAGTCAAAATTAGAAATTAGCACAAGCCGGCGGGGACTCTTTCCGTGCTGCCCCCCTGCTAAGTGCTGCCCTAGGCCTGGGCCTTGTTGGCCTAGGCCAGGATACAGCGTTGATTACATGATTAACATAATTTGTGTGGATCAGTAACCAATGATGTTGTATGCAAGAACTCTCATAGTATTATGCCACCATGTGAGAATCTTTTGATGAGTAGCAAAGAAATAAGGGGGTAAGAGAAGTCTAAATAGTCTGCAAGAGTGAACCTGGTGCTAAGCTAGCAGTGTGTACAGATCCTGGATTCCAGGAGACACTGATGTTTAAATATCAAAAGCAACAGGAAAAGAGCAGCAAGTAGAGGAGTATTTGTGTAGATAGGAATTGCATTAAAGAAAGAAAAATATAGCCACATCCAAAATTTTGATGACCAGAGAAATAAGTTAATACCTTAGTTAGATAGTATGTAGATTCGGCCAGCCACGCATGCCAGCATCCGGCAGGTAGAACGCCTTAGCTGGGAATGAATGGAGCCGGTCTATATAATAGGCGAGCTCCAATCAGCTGGCGCAATAATCGCGCTCAGCTGTGTTATGGAGCTCGTCAGCTGGGAAACCTCAGAGACGCCCCCTGAGGCGAGGATACGCGGTGCCGCCCCTGCCGCGCATGCGCGAGCGCAGTGACGTTGGAGCGACGTCACGCACACCCGTCCCACCGACGCGGAAATGCCTCTCCGGCGGACTGAGCATGTCTGCCGGAGTGGCAATATGGAGGTGGTGGGCGTGGATGTTACATCGCCCTGGTAACCTCCTGTAACGCCGCCCAGGTGGAAAACCTGGGCAGTTTTCCGTGCCGGGCAACCGCTGGGGTCAGACGCACCCCGGGAAGGGCAAGCAAACAGTGAACAGGGTGGAAAGAAAGAATTATATTTGCATTTATAAAGACTTGTTAGAGGTATTAGGATAATTGCAGCACCCAAGAAAGAACGCTGTATTCTATATACTGTGTATTACAAAATCAATAAGGAACAGCAAGAAGAAATTGCAGACCCATAAAATTGGATGTAGTTGTATACTCACACATGCCTAATGTGGATGATTAACTTACGGTGGGCAAAGACTGGTTTACAGTATGAATAGAGGACTAAGGGATAGCGTGCATAATCATATTGACATAAGTATAATACATTTTTCGTTAGCATTTCAGATGTTATACATTTAACTCCTTATTGTCTAATACAAGTAGGCATAACAGTCATTGCATTCGTTGGCTGCATCAAACCATCTCAATAGACATGATCGTATATTAGTATTGGTATCTGACAAACATTTTAATGGTCTATATAAATATCAGGTAAATATTGATTCCTACCTGACATGTTCTATATTTAATATTGATAGGAGATCAACCATAACAGTATGTACATTTGTTGGCTCAATCAAGATATTCAAACAGATAGCAATAGATAATTTAACAATGGGGATGGTTCCTGTAAAAAGTACCCTTGAGTTGTCTGCATAAGTCCAAACATATCCCCATATGTTTTTTATTTTTTACGATTAATACCTTCTAGGTAATTTAACCATATACTAGAATGCTAGTTACATAAGCTAGGGGAACTATAAAGGGAAAGAAAGCCTTTATTTCCATGTATTTTGGCAGTATTAAATCTATGAGTGAACAAGAGCATTTAATACAGCTGTTTGGTCTACCCTTAGGGTTCCAAATAATTTCTATTATTGGGGTTATGTATGTGGCAAGACAGACATCTTAAGAGTTTACAGCATATAAATTTAGTACAGCATATATAACAAATATATTATATTTCTATGTAATGTATAAATAGAGAAAGGGGGGTACATATAGAAAAGAGACGAGTGGCACTTTTTCTATTCTTTGGAAGATATAAAAAGAGCCAAAAGCATTTTCCTGTGTCCATGATTTATTTTTCCATTCCACCGGAGCTGAAGCCCTCGAGGAATGGTTTAAACAACTACAGAAATTCAGAACACACCAATCAGTTATAAACAAAGAGAAAAAACTTAAAACCCATCTTGAATCTTTTAATAAAGATATTCTCATAAAAAAAAAAAACATTTCACAGAGACAAAAACGCATTTGAAGCTGGAAAGGCATATAAATGGAATCAGAATATAAATACCAACAGAAACATTAACATAACTTCAAATTCTTTTCCCAATAAATCCTCATCTCATAACTCCCTCCCAACTATTCCTAAAGTGAAACCCACACTTGGCACCAAACGCCAATTCCAAGGCGACCCCACACAAGATCACAAGCCTAAAAAACAAATCTCAGAGAGGACATCTAAATCGCTACACTCCAGCCCTGTACCTCTCGACAAACCTATAAATTTGCCCACGTCCCACCACACATCACAGCCACATATACCCCCCACTAATCAGGACACTACAAATGTACAGGAATTAGGCAATCGATAGAAATTAGGCAAATTAGGCAATCTCCCCCAAATTCTGCAATCGATAGAAGAATCGGATGTGGATGACCGGGCATATCCAATGATGTCTAAATTAAAGAAAAAATCCGACCTTTGTCCACCACCCAGCACATGCCCAAATGCAGCAGCTTTTTTGAAACTCGTAAATAATGACCTAGACAAACTTAAAATACAAATGAAAGGACCCTCCAATCTAAATCCAGGAGAACTAGAGGCATTAAACTCTAGCCACCAACAATAAAATCACAATAAAGCCATCAGACAAGGGAGGGAATGTAGTTGTTCTGGATAATGACCATTACATCAATATCTGCAAGAAAATTCTTAATAATACGGACTGGTATCGCCGTATGCCGGCATCCATTATCGAAAAATATAACAAAGAATTTTACATGTTTGTAGACTCTGCATTTTTGAACAACACAATCAATAAATCTACTTGGACTTTCATTAGAAACAATTTCCCCAGGACCCCCACATTCAAAAGTGCATAAAAACCTGACAGATCCACCAGGGAGGCCAATTATTTCAGGCATTGGCTCAATCAGTGACAACGCAAGCAAATTGATTGATGAATATCTGAGGCCATCTGTAATTTCACTAACATCCTATGTAAGGGATACAAGTCATCTCCTACAAATCATGGACCAACTCTATGTGCCAGACCAAGCTCTTCTAGTCACAATTGACGTAGAAACGCTCCAGAGTTCAATTCCACATGAACGTGGACTGGCAGCAATCAGACACATACTTCAACAGAATCTGAGCTTGGATCCCACATACAATGAATTCATTGTTGCACTGCTCGAGTACATCCTTACCCATAACGTTTTCACCTTTAATGGCTCCCACTACCTCCAGGTGCAGGGGGTTGGGATGGGGACATGTTGTGCCCCATCGTATGCCAACCTGTACCTGGGGGAGTGGGAGAAAGCCTTCCTCTCTGATGAGGGCTTTACTCAATACACCAATCAGATTGTGGGGTGGTATCGTTATATAGACAACATTTTTGTCGTCTGGGACGGCCCCCCGGATGTACTCGAGCAGTGCATATCAAGAATGAATAAAAATGAGTTTAATTTAACATTCACAATGTCTTTCGATAAAAAACAGGTAACATTTTTGGACATAGAGATCTATAAAGACGAACAAGGTAAACTCTCCAGTAAGCTATTCATATAAACCACTGCAGGTAACACCATACTGCACGCTGCCAGTTTCCATCCTCAACCCCTTATTGATTCCATACCTTATTCACAATACATTAGAATCAAACGTAACTGTACAGACAATGAAACATTTCTAAAGGAGGCAGCCAATCTACGAGACAGACTATTAGCACGAGGATACACACGCACATCCTTGAAAAAAGCTTTCAAAAAAGTAATGAATAGACCTAGGAATATGCTCTTCCAAACTGCTAAACAAAAAAACATAAACCAACTAAGGATTATTACAACATATAACCAGCAACATCGTCAAATTAGAAAAATAGTTGAAAAATACTGGCACCTGCTGACCCTGGATCCAGCCCTGGGCCACCTAGTGCCAAACAAACCACACTTCACATTTAGGAGAGCTACATCTATTGGCGATAAAATCGTAAGTAGTGAGTTTAAGTCGACAAGAGTACACTGCAAGTACAAGGGTACATTTGCATGTGGCTCCTGTCGCTACTGCGGATACATGTTCACACAAAAGAACCCCACTCTCCCTAATGGGAAAAAATTCTACCCAAAACATTTTGCTAACTGCAGAACCACTGGAGTAGTTTATCTGCTCCAGTGCAACTGTGGTTGCTTTTTCATAGGAAAGACAAAATTAGAATTCTGGAAAAGAGCCTATAGACATATTGTGTCCATGCAAACGTCTGACCCTGATCTCCCTCTGGGTCGCCATGTTTCTTTAGTACATGGGGGCAAGTTCCCCAGAATTAAATTCCTAATTTTGGATCGGGTACACCCCAGCCCCAGAGGGGGCGACTGGAACAAAATTTTACTCCAGAGAGAATTAAAATGGATTTATCTATTAAAGGCCACCTTGCCTCCAGGCCTAAATGAGGCCGTCTGTTTTAAACCATTCCTCGAGGGCTTCAGCTCCGGTGGAATGGAAAAATAAATCATGGATACAGGAGAATGCTTTTGGCTCTTTTTATATCTTCCAAAAAATAGAAAAAAGTGCCACTCGTCTCTTTTCTATATGTACCCCCCTTTCTCTATTTATACATTACATAGAAATATAATATATTTGTTATATATGCTGTACTAAATTTATATGCTGTAAACTCTTAAGATGTCTGTCTTGCCACATACATAACCCCAATAATAGAAATTATTTGGAACCCTAAGGGTAGACCAAACAGCTGTATTAAATGCTCTTGTTCACTCATAGATTTAATACTGCCAAAATACATGGAAATAAAGGCTTTCTTTCCCTTTATAGTTCCCCTAGCTTATGTAACTAGCATTCTAGTATATGGTTAAATTACCTAGAAGGTATTAATCATAAAAAAATAAAAAACATATGGGGATATGTTTGGACTTATGCAGACAACTCAAGGGTACTTTTTACAGGAACCATCCCCATTGTTAAATTATCTATTGCTATCTGTTTGAATATCTTGATTGAGCCAACAAATGTACATACTGTTATGGTTGATCTCCTATCAATATCAATATACAATATCAATATACAATATCAATATTTTATTGTATTATAGAATACATTTATTTAAAATTTTATTAAGTACCGTTATAAAATCATTATAAAAAGAATATATATGATCTGTGCAGATATGTATAGAATTTATAGGAGTTGTATATAATTAATAATACAATCTTCATAAATCTTTTGCTGGTACTAGCTCATTTATCACAATAGTACTGTTAGTATTATGCCACCATGTGAGAATCTTTTGATGAGTAGCAAAGAAATAAGGGGGTAAGAGAAGTCTAAATAGTCTGCAAGAGTGAACCTGGTGCTAAGCTAGCAGTGTGTACAGATCCTGGATTCCAGGAGACACTGATGTTTAAATATCAAAAGCAACAGGAAAAGAGCAGCAAGTAGAGGAGTATTTGTGTAGATAGGAATTTCATTAAAGAAAGAAAAATATAGCCACATCCAAAATTTTGATGACCAGAGAAATAAGTCAATACCTTAGTTAGATAGTATGTAGATTTGGCCAGCCACGCATCCCAGCATCCGGCAGGTAGAACGCCTTAGCTGGGAATGAATGGAGCCGGTCTATATAATAGGCCAGCTCCAATCAGCTGGCGCAATAATCGCGCTCAGCTGTGTTATGGAGCTCGTCAGCTGGGAGACCTCAGAGACGCCCCCTGAGGGAAGGATGCGTGGCGCCGCCCCTGGCGCGCATGCGCGAGCGCAGTGGAGCGACGTCGCGCACACCCGCCCCACCGACACGGAAATGCCTCCAGGAGAGTGAAAGGGGTAGAATGCAATGAGCACCCCCCTCTTTTTAGAGGAGGCTAAAGCTGTAAATGCTTGAGGGTATTGGTGGCCAGAAAATTTGGGTGTGGCTTAGGCAGTAAAGTGCGTCTTCTGTAAACAAACTATATGTGCCTTTGCAGAGGCAAATGTTCGAAAAACCTTGGTGCGTTTGTTGGGGGTGTTGAGACCTTGGACATTAAAGTGGTTGTACACCCTGTACAACCACTTTTACCTACAGGTAAGCCTATATTAAGGCTTACCTGTAGGTGCTTGAAATATCTCCTGAACTTCCACGGTTCGTTTCTAATAGGGGTCATGCCGTGGCATGCCGTGACTGGCGGCTCCCGCGCGCATGCGTGGGAGTGACGTCACGCGACTCCGGCCAGTCACAGAGCCGGAGTTCGCAGCCCCGGAAGGAAGAGGGGCGAAGATGGATGCTCACTGCTAGTGGGGAAAACTGAGACATTGTGGGCTTTGGTTTTAGGTAAGTAACACATAATGGGCTACTATGCGATGCATAGTAGCCCATTATGCTTTACCTTTGCAGGGAAATAAAGAAGAAGTAAAACCCACCAGGGTTCACTTCCTCTTTAAGCGTGAGCATGTTCAGTGGAGCCGTGCCTCTAACAGAGGGGGTCTAAGGTTAGATAGGAAGCCTGAGGTCTGACACCACGCCCCTGGGAGGAAGGTATGGGGAGGAGGTGCAGGGTAGGAGAAGGGCTGGAGTAAAAAAAAGGGGAGAAACAATAGGTGGGGAAGTGACTGCAGCAGGGGTCAAAGGGGGAGTAGGGGGAGGAAGAGGGAGTGGAGAGTGCTGGATAGGGAGAAAAAAGACCTGAGTGTCACAGTAGGGGGAGGGAAAGATATCCTCCGGTTAGTCGGAGGATATCTTTGATTAGTGATTACCAAGGACAAAGATGGGTCAGTGAGATACCCAAGTAGGGTACTTGTGGACTTAGTGTGGGCAGCAGTGAACATTATCCGAGGAATCTACAGTCCTCATAATGGGATAGGTAAAAATGTGAATATGCGGAACCCTATGATGAGATGTTGTAGGAGACCCAGGAAATTGTTGTGGGTCTCCTAGAACATAGCTGAAAAAGGGCAACAACAAAGAAGTAGGATGCCGTATTTGGCATCCTGCCAGATTCTGTGAACAAATATGAAGCTTTCAAGGTCAGGGTAATTCTTAATGCTTAGGCTAGGGATAAATAACCCTCAACCTAGCCCAGGCAGTAAGCATGGTAGGAGGGAAAAGAACCAGTAACAGAGGCAAAAAACAACAATTAACTAGCAGAAACTGTGCAAACTAAGTGGTTCAAGGCTTGGGCATGAGGCACCTTGTTCAGAATTGAACATGGTGACTCGGGCAAATAAACGTTAAGAACCATAAACATGCAACTGAGTATAGTAGTATGTCCCATGGATTCAGGGTATATTTACTTTAGGGTGGAAGTCCTATGAGGATGCTCCAGGAGAGCTGAGTGGGAAGTGGCATCAGCTTGCGGATAGATGGTCAGTCCATGGAGTTTTCATGGTCAGGAACAGGTGAGGTAAATCTTCCGCATTTGTGGATGCTTGAGGCTGCTTTCGGGCCAGAGGAGGCTTGGGGTTTCTTGTGGGAGTGAGAGGCAGATCTGCGGCAGGATCTCATAGTGACAGGGTCCTGAGGCATCAGGTGAAGTTCTTGGAGTGTTGAATTGAGATCCTTAGCCGACTTGCACTGGTAGGATGAATCTTTGTATGAGAAGCGAATGGAGAATGGAAAACACCACGGGTAGGCAATGCGTTGCTTATGGAGAATTTGAAGGAGAGGTTTCATGGCTTTCCATTTCATCAGTGTTACCTGAGAAAGGTCATGGAAGATCTGGTAATGGTTGCCCTGGAACTCCAGCGATTCTCTGTGACATGATGTCGTCAGCAATTGCTCCTTGGTACGGAAAAAATGGAGCTTCACGATTATGTCATGAGGGGGGCCATTTTCAGGACGCGGTGCCAGAGTGCGATGGATCCTATCTAGTTCAAGGTGCTCTATAGGAATCGAGGGCACCAGTTCCTGAAATAATGCTGTAATGATGGACTGTAAATCTGTGACTGTCTCTGGGATGCCACCTATGCGTAAGTTGGAACACCTGGCCCTATTTTCGAAGTCTTTCAAATGGGACTGTAGGGAGAGGTTTTCCTCATGCAGGGCTTCTAGTTCCTCGGAATGGTGGTGCGTGAGGATTTCTAGCTCTTCTGCTTTCTGTTCTAGCCCTGATGTGCGGCGCCCTAGATCTCTGATCTCACTTGTCAGCCATTCTGTAATAGTGTCAGAAGTGTGCTGCAGGGCTTTTGTGAGCATCCTTTCAAACTGTTTAATAAGATTGGGTTGTGGGCTGTCAAACTGTAGGGCCAAGGGTGTTGACCCGAGTTCAGTATCCAACTCACCCTCATGGGAAGTCTCAGGCCGGGATCACAAGGAGGTGTTTGGCGCCTGTGATGTCTCTGAACAGGAGGGGGGGGGGCGTCATCTTGTATGATGACATGAGGAGAACGTCTCGGATGGATTTGGCTTTTGTTTTATGTTTGGAACCGCCGTACACCATCACGGTCGGTTCTGGATGTTCACGGGGGCTTGCTGCTTTTGTTGTGACCCAGCAGAGGGATGGGTAGCGCGTCTAGCTGGGACGACTCCACGCATGCCGCCCGGCACCCACCATTTCATCCTGCATTACACCCACCATGCCTTGTAACCCACTCTAAACAGAAGGATGTCAGCTGTCCCTAACTCTGGAGGTCACCATTAGGCCTCAGGGGACCCGGGACTTTGCTACGCTGTTTAGAATATATTTTCCCAGATGATGGCTATTTTTTCCCTGATAGGAAAGCAGTGCCAGGACTGTCGGCTTAAAACAAAAACATACGTACGTTTTGGCCAAGACAATTAAAGTTTGTGATTCTGTAAATGAATGCTATTTGCTTTCAGACTGTCTCTAACTGAATGTCTGTAGGTCTCTGTCTAAGCAAAACACAGGGAGAGGGAGGGAAAGGAATCTCTTTTCTTAGACAATCTTGTCTGTGTAAATTTCAGCTTGAGCTATTGCACACCGTAAGCAAGCAGTTTTTAACAATGCTCAGATATGTGAAATGCAGCCTGGAGCACCACTAGCAGGTAGTATATGTAAATGTGAAACCTACATATACAATATTTCTAATTTACAGTACCTGACTAGATATTATGCATAGAAAATTTTCATTTTCCACAAAAACACTTACTACAAAGTGTACCCGTGTCACTGTTATTACAAATTAGTGTGGGTTGTATAAAGAAAGCACATTCAGAGTGCAGAAACTGTGCACACCGTCAAAAGACAGGCACTTCAGAAACAGAGTACAGACAGTGCACACACAGATTACAGACCATGAACACAAAGAGTATACCACCACACACAAAGTACAGACACTACATGCACAGAGTACAGACAGTGCACATACAGTGCGCAGACAGCACACACATAGTACAGACTATGCACTATGCACTCCCACACACTGAGGGAGATTTACAGCACTAAAACTGGTGTACTCAGAATCTGGTGTAGCAGTGCATGGCAGCCAATCAGTTTCCAACTTTAGCTTGTTCAAATAAGCTTTGACAATTAAACCCAAAAGCTGATTGGTTTCCACGCAGAGCTGCACCAGTTGCCCTTCCAGGTCTGCACTCACCCTACAGGTAGAGCCCTCCAGCAGTCACGGCTCCCTAGGTGCCAGAGTACAGACACTGAACACACAGAGTATAGACACTGTACACACAGTATAAACACACACACAGAGTACAGACACTGCGCACAGAGTATAGGCACACACACAGAGTATAGACATACACACACACAGAGTACAGACACTGCACACACAGAGTATAGGCACACACACAGAGTACAGACACGCACACAGATAGTACAGACACTGTACATACGGTGTACAGACAGCACACACAGAGTATAGGCACACAATCAGAGTATAGACACAACACACACACAGAGCACAGACACTGCACACAGAGTATAGGCACACACACAACATACAGACACTGCACACACAGAGTATAGACATATACATACACACAGAGTAGACACTGCACACAGAGTATAGACATATACACACACACACACACAGAGTAGACACTGCATACACAGAGTATAGACATACACACACACACACACACAGAGTAGGCACTGCACACACAGAGTATAGGTACACACACAGAGTACAGACACACATACACAGTTTACAAACACTGCACACAGTGTGCAGACAGCATGCACACACAGAGTACAAACACACACCCACAGAGTACAGACAATGCACATACAGTGTACAGACAGCATACACATAGAGTACAGACACACACACACACACACACAGAGTACAGACACACACACAGAGTACAGTTATGCACACAGATAACATACACTGCACACACAGTATCATTAGTATAAAGTAATATTCAGTGCTTGTAAACATGGAGGTTGTTAGTACAAATCACACAGTGCACAACACACAAGAAAAGTGTGTTGTGTCATACACAGGTACTGCATATAGAGTTATGCCAGTGGAGCTTCACAAACACAAAGAGTGACAATGCAACACTGCAATTGCCATACATATAAAACCATATCTGATGAGCCATATGCCGACATCTCCAAATTACTGAATCTTATACTTTATGCTGCTGTCCACATTGCTAAGGTACATTATTAACACTACTCAACTATTAACAATTGAATGTGCAAACACCCTCCATGTCTGTGAATTCCATTCAGCTTCAAAATCCATACCCTGTTTATAGTAAATCACTAGCACTGCCTAAACTAATGACGCTTTACACGCCATTCCAAACATTGCAGTCAAAGACCAGGCACACACACACATGCATACATACATATAACTGGGCTGCCTGACCTGACTTCCATTATGTCATATAAGCTCAAGGTAGAAGTACATGTTTGGTATCTATGCAAAACCTCTGGATCTTGTTTAGATTGTACTGAGATAAAATACCCAGCAATACAATTACCTTATAGGCTTATATAGTAGATGATGTCCATATGCAACTACATATTTTAACCTGTCTATTCCATAGCCTCACAGATAGGCCTCATGCACACTGGACATTATAACAATGTTATAAAAACGCCAGGAGCTTTGCAGTGTTATTTTCAAAACATTTTTCAAAGTTTTTGCAATAACATTTTTTAGCGTTTCTTTAGTGTTTTTAAGCTTTTTTTTTCAATGGGATCAAAAACGTTAAAAAACACCGGTAAGCCGCATTTTTGAGCATTTAGCTGCGTTTTTTGACGTTAGAGCGTTTTTACAGCTGAAGAAGACTCTCAGAACCCACTAGTTTTGGGTGTTTTTTTACAGCCAAAAAAAATTGATAACAGCCTATGTGTGCATGGACACATAGGATAACATGCTGGAGAGTTTATTGACTGTAGAAAAAAACATCTGAAGCCAAAAACAGCAGCTGTAAAAATGTCCAAAAACATCCAGCGTGCATGAGGCCTAAATGAGACCATTACAAGTTAGTCTGAACTTTTTTGTCATGCTGCATACTACCAAGTCACGAACCCCTGAAAGAATTCCTCCCACTGTGTCTCTTTAGCAGTGAACATTGTCACGGCTCTTAGCTGTATGTGAGCATGTATATTTTTATACCTTTGCTGTCTGACTTCAGAAAACTGATTAACAGCATGCTTATTAAGTGCATTATGAAGAGAGATGGTATTATGCTAATTTATCTTTATTAACTGGCTCTATGGGGGCAGGTAATACGCAGAACAACTTCACCCTTTCAATCACACAGTAAGAGGAAAGGAAAGTAACTATGGGGTTCATAAAAACAATGACAAGCAAAAAGCCTGTGGGCTGTTCTTTAACTATCATGTGTCAGTTGAGATTGTTACGGATCAAACTAACAAAAATAATCTTTAGGATTTCATATCATTTAAACGCACCCAGAATTATTTAATAAGGAAGGGCATGGAACAACAGATTGTTGCAACCCAAAACAGCAAGATTTCAGAGTAGAAAGAAAATGACAGATGACTTTTTATTGGTTGCAATTGCATACTGCACTTTGTATATATCTGTTTGGCTTATTATTTTTTGACTACTTCCGGATGCTATATATAGCCAGATCACTTCTACGATCTCAAAATGCAAACCCTGTAAGCCTGAATACCTCTTCCAGTTTCTTTGCTGAATTTTACTTTCTGGATATAAGTACTTCTGGATTCAACGGGGTTGATTTACTAAAACTGGAGAGTGCAAAATCAGCTGTGCATGCTAGCCAATCAGCTTTCAGGTGTTTTTTTTGTCAAAACTTAACTGAACAAGCTGAAGTTAGGCTGGGTTCACACATCTGCAAATTTTGCTTGTTATAGATATCTGTTAGTCTTGTATTGTATTCCTAATATTGTAATAGTTTTGTATGTACAGCATCTTTGTATAGTAAAAGCACATTTACACACTGCAGAGATCTCAGCTTCCTTGCTTACACCACAAAGTAACCCTGCTAGATAGACGCAAGCAAAACAATTTGGGGGCTCGTCCGGGATCTGTGCTATAATTCAACTGAAGCAGACCTGTTTTTCTGTGGTGTGTTGTGTAGCTTGTGCTATGTAAAATGCTGCGTAAGCTGTTAAGGAAAAACAAGGCTGCAGAGGGTTCTGGTGGGCAGAGGGAAGTGTGCAGCTTACCTATCTGGGCCAGAGACAATGAGTGGGAGCCTCTTGCTAAAGAATTTGTAAAGTATGCTTCTCCCTTGAAGCTTACTTGGGGTGATAAAGTCTCAGATCATTTTGTAGATTTTAGCCTTAAGGGGTTAGATTTATGTAAAAAAGAGAAGAGGACAGTGTCCACAGTGAGTTGGTACTTCATTATATTTATACAGAATCACATAGAAGGGAGAAGGCAGAGGCAGAAGTTAAGGTATTAAAAGACCAGCTAGCAGTTGCTTCAGAGTGTGTTCGCTCAACTGCTAATAGGGCTGATGATTTGCAAGAGCGGTGTGCAGCCCTCATGACAAACTCAATTAATGCCTTAAGGAAAAGGAAGGGCCGTAAGCCTGTTAGTAAAGCCAGGGTACGTGCCATTGTCACATCCAAAAACTTAGATTGTGAGGATGTGCTCTCCTCAAATGATAGTGAGGATGAGGAGATAGAGTGTGATGTTTCTGATGATGTTTATCCAATGGGAAAGAAAAAGTGAGCCAGACCTCTCATTACTAAGCATAGGAAAAGGCAACATGATAGAGAGGATATGGCAGATGGGGAGGTGCATTATCGAAACCCTAGAGATGTTGAATTTGAACAAGTATGGGAGTTTACACAAACTGAACTCCACAAGCTTGCAAAACAATACAAACAAAGGTCTGGTGAGCCCCTATTGAGTTGGCTCCTACGCTTGTGGGATGAAGGGGTGAACAGTGTTGATTTGTCAGGTAAGGAAGCAGTGGCTATGGGAGTGTTAACCCATGATCCACAATTGCATCAGGCAATAAGAAAAGCCAGAGAGTTTAGTGTGAATTTTTCACTGTTAGACCTAATAAAGAGATGGAATAGTATATGCTAGTCCTACTGACCTGGAAAATACCTACTCCTGGAAATCAATAGGAGAAGGTATTTCCAGGTTACGCGAGATGGGTTGCATAACTGGATTAGATACATTTCCAGAATGGATGGGTCGAGATATGGAACCTTTTATGTCTGCTCTGCGCTCTAAGCTGATGAAGTCTGCATCATTTAATCTCAGGGCTCCATTATTGTCCTTGTTGGGAGGCCTGGGATTAAACAGCAAGATTCATGAAGCCACTACCCTCTTAAGCCAGTTGGGGGAGCTAGATGAGTCTAAAACAAAACCTGTCAGGGCAGTAGATAAGGTCAAGGCTAAACAAGAAGAATACAAGCAGAAAAGAACAGAGAAGAAAGGGAATGGGGTAGAGAAGACAGGAAGTGAAGAGAAAACCAGGCTAGTTATCTCTAGGAAAGAAATGTGGGTGGACCTATTAAAGACAGGAGTACCTAAAGATGAGATAGATGGGATTTCTACTGCAGAAATGCTGAAGAGGTGGAAACATTTAGTAGGGAAAACTGTCAGGGTTAGAAACACTACTCCTAGTGAAGATAACATCAGCCTAGACTTAGAAAAAACAGAACAGACCCCTCCTGTTAGCCCGAAACCAATTTCCAAAACTGAACATGAACCCAAATCCCTTTATCCTGGGGAGGAGTTAGAGAGAATCAGAAAAGGGGATTGGGAGGTTATCCTTTATGAAGGGAAGTGAGTCTCTTGTAATAGCAGTGAGGCCAGTGACAGCAGGAGTCCAACGCCGTATGCACCTGTCACTGTATGGTGGGGGAAGTCGTCTTCTCCTAAACATCGGATGGCTTTAGTTGATACTAGAGCTGAAGTTACACTTTTGCAAGGAAATCCTTCACAAAGGAGAACTGATTTATGTAGAAGATTTGGGAGGGCAAACCACACCAGCAGTTAGGATACGGGTGAAATTGGCTATTGGCAAAGGATCAGGATTTATGACAAATGTTTTGGTATCAGAGTAGTAACAAAAGACTAAAGGTCAAAAGAGATTCTTCAAAGAGGAACACTCAGGTTTAAAAAAGGTACAAAACGGTATACTTTATTAAATGCTATAAATACCAGACAAGTGATACATGAAAGAATACATTTTCCTCCACCAATATTAAAAATAAAATATGTCTCAACAGACACACCATCAAAAACACTCCTCATTCACTCCAGTTTACCCCATGAAATGGCAAAAAGGCCTTAATACTATTACCGGGCTGAAAAATAGAAAATGTCCTGAGTAATCTTTATGTATCAAAAGTAGATGTGATGAAAATGTAGCAAGTTTCCCACGTAGCGGCCGTTTAGATAATAAAGAGAAACATATATTCTTACATGTACAGCGTAATAAGATGACAGTATAACGATACCACTGTGAGTAAAAAGGGGTTCTTGAGAGACTACAATTGTATTATAGCATGTAGCCAGGTGGATGATCACATCAATTCTATAAGGGAGATTCTCAATGGAAGTGAAGGATCCACTTATCTCACCTGATCGTGGTCATCCGCTCCATGGATGAGCAGTGCATCAAAGGTGGGATTACTGGATGATCCAGGGTCAATAGATGTCCTTCCAAATATTAAATATAGCTGGCGTTTCTCTGTGTCCAAAGATCTGGTCATTGTAAAGCAGCTTGTGATACTTCGCTGAGCAATGGCTCCACACTGTTCAATAAACGCTGCCAACAGAACCGGCTGAGCCTTGCAGCAGTGCAGCACTTGGAGCGGAACAACAGTGGGCAGGCTCTAAGCGGAAGTAGGATCAGTCTTGACCTAGAAGGATATCCTGGATAGTGAAATCTCCACAGCAGATATGTCTAGCTCAGACACAGACTATGAATGGACTTGCATAGAGAAGCACAGAGTCCAAGTGATGTGATCACCAAGAAACATCCGTGGAATAGCGGTGAGGGAATGGCTGGAAGGTGGGAGATGGTCAGGAAATCATTTCCAGATGGTCTCTAGGTCAAGACTGATCCTACTTCCGCTTAGAGCCTGCCCACTGTTGTTCCGCTCCAAGTGCTGCACGGCTGCAAGGCTCGGCTGGTTCCGTTGGCAGCATTTATTGAACAGTGTGGAGCCATTGCTCAGCGAAGTATCACAAGCTGCTTTACAACGACCAGATCTTTGGACACAGAGAAACACCAGCTATATTTTCTGTTTGGAAGGACATCTATTGACCCTGGATCATCCAGTAATCCCACCTTTGATGCAATGCTCATCCATGGAGCGGATGACCATGATCAGGTGAGATAAGCGGATCCTTCACTTCCATTGAGAATCTCCCTTATAGAATTGATGTGATCATCCACCTGGCTACATACATGCTATGATACAATTGTAGTCTCTCAAGAACCCTTTTTTACTCACAGTGGTATCGTTATACTGTCATCTTATTACGCTGTACATATAAGAATATATGTTTCTCTTTATTATCTAAACGGCCGCTACGTGGGAAACTTGCTACATTTTCATCACATCTACTTTTGATACATAAAGATTACTCAGGACATTTTCTATTTTTCAGCCCGGGAATAGTATTAAGGCCTTTTTGCCATTTCATGGGGTAAACTGGAGTGAATGAGGAGTGTTTTTGATGGTGTGTCTGTTGAGACATATTTTATTTTTAATATTGGAGGAGGAAAATGTATTCTTTCATGTATCACTTGTCCGGTATTTATAGCATTTAATAAAGTATACAGTTTTGAACCTTTTTTAAACCTGAGTATTCCTCTTTGAAGAATCTCTTTTGACCTTTAGTCTTTTGTTACTACCTTGCAATTTGATTCAGGGGAACTGGTTTGTCTACTGAGTTTTTTTACAATCAGCACACAGACAATAGGTCTGTGAGTGTCCCCTAGCAGATTGATAGTTCTAGGTGTGGTTACACACAGACTTTGACACTCTGATGCCCCGTACACGCGGTCGGATTTTCCGATGGAAAATGTCCGATCGGAGCTTGTTGTCGGAAATTCCGACCGTGTGTGGGCTCCATCGGACATTTTCCATCGGATTTTCCGACACACAAAGTTGGAGAGCAGGAGATAAAATTTTCCGACAACAAAATCCGTTGTCGGAAATTCCGATCGTGTGTACACAAATCCGACGGACAAAGTGCCACGCATGCTCAGAATAAATAAAGAGATGAAAGCTATTGGCCACTGCCCCGTTTATAGTCCCGACGTACGTGTTTTACGTCACCGCGTTTAGAACGATCGGATTTTCCGACAACTTTGTGCGATCGTGTGTAGACAAAACAAGTTTGAGCCAACATCCGTCGGAAAAAATCCTAGGATTTTGTTGTCGGAATGTCCGAACAAAGTCCGACCGTGTGTACGCCCTATTATTGTTAGGTGAGACCAGACTATTTTCCTTTTTCATTATCATTATTTGTTTTGGTATCAGAGTTACCCAAAATACTCTTGGGATGGATGTACTTCAAGGTCAGGCAATTCCGACGGAAAGGGGTACATTCAGATTCGGGTATCCTGATAAAGCGTATCTGGTTAGGGCGGTGAAGGCTGTGGTCAGAGGTCATGCGAAATGGACCCCTATCTAAATTCCTTCACCAGAGAAGCCAGTCTGTCTCAAGCAGTACAGACTTCCTGGAGGCCACAAAGAAATTGGGGAGACTATTCAAGAACTGTTGAGAGTAGGGATCCTTAGACCTGCTGTAAGTCCTTTCTTGTCTCTGGTGTTCCCAGTAAAGAAACCTGATGGGACATATAGAATGACTGTGGACTACAGTGGTCTAAACAAATTGGCTCCTCCATTGAAGTCAGCTGTACCTGATATGATCACAATTGTTGAGAAAATTGCTAAAGAGGCAGGAGAATATCATGCTGTGATAGACTTGGCTCATGCTTTATTTTCGATTTTGATAGACCCAGAGTGTGAAGACCAGTTTGCTATGGTGTGGGATGGCCACCAGTACACTTTCACCATGCTCCTGAAGACTATGTTCATTCTCCAACGATTTGTCATGAACTAATTGTCTGAGATTTAAGTACCCTGAGTTTGAAAGTCGCTGTGTTTCACTACATTGATGACATCATGATCTCTGGAACAAAAGAAGATGTAACTGAAGCACTGCACCTGCTGATACAGCACATGGAGAACAGAGGGTCGGCTGTCGCCAAACACAAAGTTCAAGGACCTGCTACAGAAGTGAATCTCCTGGGAATGATGTGGACTGGGCCACAGAGGAAAATGGGGGAGCTCATGTCCATAATAGGGGGGTATTGACACAGCCCCGAATGATCCACAATGGCTCAAAAGTGATATGGTCCAGAAATATTTAGACAGAATAAAGGTGGATAAAGCACCTGGACCTGATGGCATCCACCCACGGACCCTAAAAGAATTGAGCTCTGTAATTTCAAAACCATTGAATCAAATTTTTAGGGACTCATTAATGACGGGAATAGTACCACTGGATTGGCGCAGGGTGAACGTGGTGCCTATATTTAAAAAGGGATCAAAGTCTTTACCAAGTAACTATAGACCAGTTTAACTTCTATAGTCGGGAAGATACTGGAGTGTTTAATAAAAGACCACATAGATGAGTTCTTGCTGGAAAAAAAACATTTTAAGCAACAGACAGCATGGATTCATGAAAAACAGAAGTTGTCAGACAAACCTGATTTCTTTTTATGAAGAGGTAAGTAAAACCTTGAACAGAGGGGTGGCTGTGGACCTGGTATACTTGGATTTTGCAAAAACGTTTGATACAGTTCCGCACACATGGCTCATGTGTAAGGTAGTCTAAAGGCTTGGGAATATCAGTTTGTAAATGGATAGAAAACTGGCTAAGAATTCAGAGAGTAGTGGTTAATGATTCTTAATCTGAATGGTCTAAGATTATCAGTGGTGTACCCCAAGGTTCAGTGCTGGGACCCTTACTTTTTAATATCTTTATAAATTATATTGGGTCTGAGATCAAAAGTAACATTTCTGTCTTTGCAGATGACACCAAGCTATGCAGTGGAATAACGTCCTTACAGGATGTCTCCAATTTACAAGCCGACCTCAAAGCACTGTCTAATTGGGCGACTATGTGGCAGATGAGGTTTAATGTTGAGAAATGTAAAGTTATGCACTTGGGGGCTAAGAATATGCATGCATCATACATGCTAGGGGGAGCACAACTGGGGGAATCCATAGTGGAGAAGGATCTGGGGGTTTTGGTAGATCATAAGTTCAATAATAGCATGCAATGCCAAGCTGCGGTTTCCAAAGCGAGCAAAGTCCTTTCTTGTATTAAGAGAGGTATGGACTCCAGAGAGACAGATATAATTTTGCGCCTGTTCAAATCATTAGTAAGACCTCATCTGGAATATGCAGTTCAGTTTTGGGCACCAGTTCTCAAAAGGATATTGGGGAACTGGAGAAAGTGCAGAGAAGGGCAACCAAACTGATAAGAGGCATGGAGGAGCTCAGCTATGAGGAAAGATTAGAGGAACTGAATTTATTCACTCTTGAGAAGAGGAGAATAAGGGGGGATATGATCAACATGTTCAAATATATAAGGGGTCCATATAGTGAACTTGGTGTTGAGTTATTCTCTTTACGATAAACACAGAGGACACGGGGGCACTCTTTACGTCTAGAGGAAAAGAGATTTCATCTCCAAATACGGAAGGGTTTCTTCACAGTAGGAGCTGTGAAAATGTGGAATAGACTCCCGCCAGAGGTGGTTCTGGCCAGCTCAGTAGATTGCTTTAAGAAAGGCCTGGATACTTTCCTAAATGTACATAATATAACTGGGTATTAACATTTATAGGTAAAGTTGATCCAGGGAAAATCCGATTTCCTCTTGGGGGATCAGGAAGGACTTTTTTCCCCTGCTGTAGCAAATTGGAGCATGCTCTGCTGGGCTTTTTTGCCTTCCTCTCGATCAACTGTGGGTATAGAATTGGGTATATTGGATTGTACAATATTTTTTTTTTTTTTTTATTTGATTTTTTTTTATGGTTGAACTGGATGGACTTGTGTCTTTTTTCAACCTGACTAACTATGTAACTATGGGTTATAGATAATGGACTGACCACTAGAGCAGCTGTAGCCCAGAACCAGACACTGATGAAATGGAAGTGGTACCTTCAAGAAAGAGGGGGTATTGCAGCTGGGGATGTCAGAGACATTTCAAAACAGTTGGCAGGGCTTGTTACTTTTTTTTTTTGCAAAATCTTTTTATTGAATTTTTAGTTAACATACAAAAATTGCCCACAAAAGGGCCAACCGTGCCCACGCAGGGGCGGATCCTCTGATACGGCAAAAGACCGCAACACAGTACAACATACAACATCAACAACCTTACTTATCTATACCCCTATGGGGAAGAGGTTTAGTTCAGGAGAATCTATGCTCAGTATTATAATGACAGGATAGTGTGACAAGAATAATTGGGTCAATTTACTAACACACTATAACCATAATAGTATTCTAGGAGTTGGTTACTGCATCAGTCACCGTAGTGTTATCATCTAGCCAACAGGTTCATACCTTTGCAAACTTTTTTGGGCATCCCCTGCCCGAGTAGGTGGCTTTTTAAAGGGGTACACTGGCATTCACTAGACTTTTACAGAATCTGACAGAAGGGGGAGATGCTTGTTTCCAGTTCATCGTGATGGCTTTACGTGCATAGTACAATAACAGGATATGAGTATTTTTCTAGCCCTGAGCACTGACACTTGCTCCACCAGTCCCAGTAGACAATGTTTAGGATCATAAGGGACACCAATCTTGGTGACTCTATGGATCACTTGGAGTACTTCTTTCCAATAGTGTTCAATTACTGGGCAAGCCCAGAAAATGTGAAGTCCCCCGGCTGGTTGGAGCAACGCCAGCACGCCGATGAATACGCCAGCAACATCTGGTGCAACCTGTGGGGCGTGTAGTGCACTCTGTATACAATTTTGTAGTGGACCAGTTTGTCCCTGGCTGAGACCAGAGGAGAGAATGGAAAATCCCAAATCTCCCTCCAGTCATCCTCATCCAGCTCCGGTATGTTCCCCATCCATTTCCTGCGGAGGGAGGACAGTTCGGGGATGGCAGCAACCAGCAGGGACCCATAGATCTGAGACGTGGGTCTTTCACCCGAAGGGTGGATTTGAGCTCCGAATATTCCAATATAATTGGCTGGCCTAAGAACTGACACCTGTAGGCGTGAGCGACCTGAAGATACCTGAAATAGGCCCTTCCAGGTACATAAAATTTGGTACGTAGTACATGAAAGGGAGTGAGCTTTCCATTGGTGATTACATGCTTAAGGGTCAATATTTTATATTTCTCCCAGGCCTGTGGATCCGGGATGGTATTGAACTGCGATAGGTTAGGATTCAGCCACAGGGAGGTGTGAGGAGACCAGAAGTTCGGTTGGGGTGCCCTCAGTGCCTCATCCGCCTACCACGCCCGCATAGTGGTACGCATAGAAGGGGTGAGGGTGTGAGGTGTTTTTAGCCCCCTGAATAGCAACCCCCTTAAGGCCTCCAGAGACCCCACTATAGCCGCCTCCAACACCGTGGCAGAGTTGGTCAGGTCCGGCTGCAACCACCAATGAGCGGTTACCAGCTGAGTGGCCAAGAAATACCTGTGGCAATCAGGGAGAGCCAAACCCCCACTGTCCACAGGCCTGGTCAGAGTGCTGTATTTGAATCTAGGTGGTTTTGACCCCTAAATGAAGAGGAAGATCTGTTTAAGAGAGTTAAAGAAAGTTTTGGTCAGCCACTGTGGGGAATTCCTAAAAAAATAGGATTTTTAAAACAGCTTACCTGTAAAATCCTTTTCTTGGAGTACATCATAGGACACAGAGCCTCAAGTAATTACTTGGTGGGTTATGGGCCTACCTTCAGGTGTTGACACTGGTATAACCAATACAGGAAATTGACTCCCCTATATAACCCCTCCTCCTTCCAAGAGTCCTCAGTTTTTGTAGCCAAGCAATATAAGCAATATACTCTCACCCCATAAAACAGAGGGGCGGGAGCTCTGTGTCCTTTGATGTACTCCAAGAAAAGGATTTTAGAGGTAAGCTGTTTTAAAAATCCTATTTTCTTTATCGTACATCATAGGACACAGGGCCTCAAGTAATTACTTGGTGGGATGTCCCATAGCAATGCTACTTGAGGGGAGAGAGACACAACCCGTAGGGCACCCCCAGACCTTGAGGAATTATACTGCTGCTTGCAGCACACTGCGCCCGAAGGCGTTATCCTCATTCCATTTTACATCTACTTGATACAATTTTGTAAATGTATGCACTGAAGACCAAGTCGCGGCCTTGCAGATCTGAGACATGGAGGCCTGGTGACGCACTGCCCAAGAAGCACCAACCGCTCTGGTAGAGTGCGCCTTAACTTGAAAAGGGGGAATCTTTCCCTTTAAATCATAAGTTCGAATTATAATTTGCCGAATCCACTTAGCAACAGTGGATTTTGACGCTGCCTGTCCTTTTTTAGGACCCTTTGGCAGAATAAATAAGATGTCAGTCTTACGAATCTGAGCAGTTTTCTTTAAATAGATCTTCACTGCTCTCACCACATCAAGACAATGTAGTGACTTTTCTTCCTTGGAAGATGGTTTTGGAAAAAACAATGGCAGGACAATATCTTCATTCAGATGAAAGCCTGAAACCACTTTTGGCAAAAAGCCTGGACGAGGGCGTAACACCACTCTGTCCTCATGAATAATCAAATATGGCTCTTTACAGGAAAGAGCAGCTAATTCTGAAACCCTCCTTGCTGAGGATATAGCAACCAAAAATATCAGCTTCCTAGTCAAAAGGACTAAGGGAACATGCTGTAATCATTCGAATGGCGGTTATTTTAACACTGACAAAACTAAATTTAAGTCCCAAGGGCTTAAGGGTGATTTAACTGGCGAATTAATCCACATCACTCCTTGCATGAAACCCCGGACTAAAGAATGCGTAGCAAGTGTTCTTTGAAATAAAATTGATAAGGCTGAGACTTGGCCCTTAATAGTACTCAGGGCCGACTTCATCTCTACGCCTACTTGTAGAAAGGCAAGAATTCTGCCTCCAATATATCTCCGAGGGTGCCAACCCTTGGATTCACACCAGGAAACATAAGCTTTCCAGACTCTATAATATATAGCTCTAGAAGCTGGCTTCCTAGCATTAATTAAAGTAGAAATAACTGCCCTAAATGCCCACGTCTTTTCAGAATGTGGGTCTCAATAGCCAGGCCGTTAAATTTAGCATTCGTAAAGTAGGATGGAATATCGGCCCCTGTGAGAGCAGGTCTGGCCTTAGTGGAAGGGACCACAGATCCTCCACTGCCATCTTTACGACCTCTGCATACCATGACCTTCTGGGCCATGCTGGTGCTGCCAGAATTACCGGTTTTCTTTCCAGCTTGATCATGCAAAGAAGTCAAAGCAGCAACTGAATAGGGGGAAATGCATAGATCAGTAAAAGCTGATTCCACAGTATCATCAACGCATCTGTTCTGCATGCGAATGGATCCTTTGTTGTGGACACAAAGTTGACTAACTCTATGTTGCACTGGATGCTAGAAGATCTACATCCGGAGTCCCCCATCCTTCACAAACAGCCTGAAACATGTCAGGGTGAATAGACCATTCCCCTGGGAATAATCTGCTGGCGGCACATGTAGTGCGCAAGCCAATTCTCTATTCCCGGAATGAAGACTGCCGATGGGCACGGAATATTTCTTTCTGCCCAAGTTAGAATATGGTTCACTTCTCTCTGCACTGAGAGATTCTTGGTGCCCCTTTTGGTGATTGATATAGGCCACAGCCGTGGCACTGACGGATTGGATCCTGTCGGGACAATCCCTTAACCTGGAAGTCCAGGCTTTTAGAGCAAGACGCACTGCCCGAATCTCTAGGATGTTGATGGGCAAGGCTCTTCCGGTTCTTGAACACTGTCCTTGGACAGTTGTTGTCAGGAGGCACAAGCCGCCTCCGTCCGCCGGGTTCCACGGCGCATGCGCGGAGGACTCACGCTGCGCCGTACACCCGTTCGCGGCCCAATGGTGCGGCGCGCGCGGGTGCACGGCGGTCCCCGTGTGCGCGCCGTGGCCGCGCGGGTGCCCGGCGGCGCGTCACGGTGACGCGCTCGCCGGTGGGCTACTTCTGACGGCTCCAGCACCCAGTCGGGTTGCTGGTTTGTCGTCAGCTGTGCCCTGTCCCCTGTGCCTGATATTCCCTGCTTCCTAGTGTGTTACCTGTGCTAACTCTGCCTGTTAAACGGATTCCTCTCTGCCTGCCTGATACCCCTGACCTCTGCTAGTGAAACGGACTACTCTCTGCCTGCCTGATACCCCTGACCTCTGCTAGTGAAACGGACTACTCTCTGCCTGCCTGATACCCCTGACCTCTGCTTGTTAAACGGATTACTCTCTGCCTGCCTGATACCCCTGACCTCTGCTTGTTAAACGGATTACTCTCTGCCTGCCTGATACCCCTGATCTCTGCCTGTTACACGGACTTGCTCTTGCCTGATACCCCAGTCCTGATCTCTGCCTGAATAACGGACTTGCCCGACCTGATACCCCAGTTCTAGTTAACCACTTGTCTTGCAGCTTCTCCAGTGCCCAACGGCTACACGGACTTCCTTCAGGAATTCAGTCACCACCGGAAGCCCGTGCCTCCGCGTGCCCCCAACTCCCTGTATCACCTCCAGGGGTCGGGTGCGCGTGGTCGTAAGGGCGAGCCGCTCTCGGCATCTCGGCCTCGGTGAGTATAGTCCTTGACAGTACAAACCAGCCAGATGTCCGAGGCCGACAGAGCGCGCTCTCCTCTGGAGATCCTGTGTCAACAGGTCTCCACCTTGGCCGACTCAGTCCAGAAGTTACAGGAGGGGTATACTCAGATTGACAACCGCCTCCAACAGATTACTGGAGTACTTCCCCCCGCCGCTGCAGTTCCGGCACCCAGCAATGAATGTCCGCTTCCCCAGGCCACCGCCAGCCCTACCGTTGTCATGGCGCTTCCCGAGCCTAGGGTCCCTACGCCCGAACGGTTCTCAGGGGACCGTAAAAGATTCAGAGCTTTTAAGAACGCATGTTCTCTTTACTTTGCCCTCCAGCCCCGGACATTTGCATCAGAGATCGTCAAGGTGGGTTTCGCTATCTCGCTGCTGTCAGAGGAACCTCAGGCTTGGGCCCACGGCTTAATGGAACAGGGAAGTCCTGTGTTAAATTCCATAGATACCTTCTTCGAGGGTATGTCCAAACTTTATGATGACCCGCAACGGAAGGCTACCGCTGAAGCCACTCTACACCACTTGTCCCAAGGAAGGAGACCCATTGAAGATTACACGGTAGAGTTCCGTAAATGGGCGGCCGACACGAACTGGAACGAGCCGGCTCTTCGCTACCAGTACCGTCAAGGCTTGTCTGAACTCCTCAAGGATGAGCTAGCCAGGATGGAGACCCCGGAGACCTTGGAAGAGCTCATTCAGGCAGCCACGAAACTGGACAGGCGCTTGCGAGAACGCCGCTCGGAGCGGTTTCAGGGTCCACGCCCTTCGTGGACGCCATTCAGAGCCCCATCCATGCCGTCACCATCCTCCACCACACCTCCCTGAACCCATGCAGCTAGGCCTGGTCCGGGCCCCGCTAACTTCGGAAGAGAGGCAATGCAGACGGCAGTCCAATTTGTGTCTGTACTGCGGGGGAGCGGGACACTTCCTGCGCGGTTGTCCAATAAGGCCCAGTAAGTCCCTTCAGCCTAGATTGATGAATTACCAGGATAATGATGCTCCAAAGTCTTATGTGATGTTGTCTGTTTCCTTGCAGCTACTGGAAGGGGAGTCTCGCCTACCCGCCATCATTGATTCGGGGGCTTGTAGCTGCTTCATGGATGCAGCCTTGGCCCGCAGCCTCCGTATTCCCTTGCAAACAAAGGCCCAAGGTTTACAAGTGCATCTAGCTGATGGGTCTCTTCCTAGTTCAGGTCCAATCACCCAAGAGACCCAGCCTATCCTAGTAACCACCGACTCCGGGCATCAGGAACTCCTACGGCTCGACCTCATCCATTCTCCCATCTTCCCAGTCATCCTCGGTCTGCCCTGGTTACAAGCTCATGATCCGCAGATCCAATGGAGCATCAAGGTGGTGTCCTTCTCCTCTCCATACTGCTCTGAGCATTGCCTCCCTTTAACCCCGAAGGTTTGTGCTACAGTTACTACCTCGTCAGACAAACTTCAGCAGATTCCCTCTGAATATCTGGAGTTCCAGGAGGTCTTTAATAAACAAATGGCTGATCGCTTACCACCTCATCGGCCTTATGACTGTCCGATCGACCTGTTGCCAGGATCAGTGATCCCGTTCGGTCGTATATTCCCTCTCTCCGAGACTGAACTGGAGGCGCTCAGACAGTACATCGATGAGAACCTGGAAAAGGGTTTTTATCCGTCCTTCATCCTCACCTGCTGGAACAGGGATATTCTTTGTCGGAAAAAAAGATGGGTCCCTTAGACCTTGTGTGGACTACCGGCAGCTTAATAATATTACCATTAAGAACAGGTACCCACTACCACTCATCCCGGAGCTATTCCAACGATTCCGATCTGCCAAGGTCTTTTCCAAATTAGACCTGCGGGGTGCCTATAACCTTGTTAGAATCAGAGCCGGGGATGAATGGAAGACAGCGTTCAGGTCCAGGTTTGGACACTTCGAGTACCTGGTGATGCCATTCGGGCTATGCAATGCTCCAGCCACCTTCCAGCACCTAGTTAATGACATCTTCCGAGAATACCTGGATGACTTCCTTGTTGTCTATCTAGATGACATACTCATTTTCTCTCCCACGATTGAGCTACACAAGGGGCATGTCAAAAAAGTCCTCACTATATTAAAACAGCACAAGCTTTATCTGAAAGTGGAGAAGTGTGAATTCGAGAGGTCAGTGGTACAATTCCTGGGGTTCATCATATCGGCCGGCGGGATCGCAATGGATCCTCAAAAGATACAAGCCATCCAAGATTGGCCAGCTCCATCCGATAAAAAAGGGGTCCAACGATTCATAGGATTTGCTAACTTTTATCGGAAGTTCATTATCGGATTCTCGACCATTGTAGCACCTATCACCCAGCTAACCCGTCAGCACAACCCTTTCCGGTGGAGTGAGGCCGCACAAGAGGCCTTTCTGAAATTAAAGGATCTGTTTAGTTCGGCTCCAATTCTTCGCCACCCCGATCCTTCTCAGCCATATGTTTTGGAGGTGGATGCTTCGGAAATTGCCACAGGAGCAATTCTCTCTCAAAGACAAGGGCCCAAAGCCATCCTTCACCCCGTTGCATTCGCTTCTCGGAAACTCAGCCCGCCAGAGTTAAACTACGACGTGGGTGACAGGGAGCTGCTGGCCATAAAATTTGCTCTAGAAGAATGGAGGTATCTGCTCGAAGGCGCATTACATCCGGTAATGATCTTTACAGATCATAAAAACCTTGAATACTTACGGACAGCAAAACGACTAAAACCTAGACAAGCCCGCTGGGCTCTCTTTTTCTCTCGCTTCAACTTCCACATATCCTATAGACCTGGCTCAAAGAATGGAAAAGCAGACGCACTCTCACGGATGTTCTCAGCAGAGTCCCAAACTTCAGAACCTGGTACAATCCTCTCTTCCCAAAACTTCCTTGGGGTAACACAAGTGGATTTCATGTCATCCATTAAATCATCATCCAACTCTTGCATGGAACCAGAGGTGCAATCCTTGAAAAGAAATGGTAATTTCTTTTGGATCCGTGGAAAAATCTTTGTACCTCGGGAGACACGGTCACTAACCCTCAAGATGTGCCATGACCATAAACTCGCAGGGCATTTTGGAGTAAGGAAGACGTCCGAGCTGGTCTCTCGTTCCTTTTGGTGGCCTGGGTGGAGACGGGATTGCAAAGAATATGTGGCATCCTGCCCTCTGTGTCAGCGGAACAAGGGTCGAAACGCCAAGTCTTGGGGTTTACTAAGACCTCTACCTATCCCCGAACGACCATGGTCTGACGTCTCCATGGATTTTATAGTGGACCTGCCAGCCTCGGGGGGTTTTACCACTATTTTTGTCGTGGTTGACCGTCTCTCCAAGATGGCCCATTTTTTGCCCATGAAGGGCACCCCCTCGGCCCTAGAGACTGTCAATATTTTTCTGAAGGAAATCATCAGGCTCCATGGAGTACCAAAGAACATCGTATCAGACAGGGGTGTACAATTTACGTCCAAATTTTGGAGGGAGCTCTGCAAAGCCTTAAATATCAAAGTCTGCCTCTCATCAGCTTACCACCCTCAGAGTAACGGCCAAACGGAGAGGACGAACCAGACTCTAGAGTAATATCTGCGGTGTTTCTGCTCGGGATCTCAAGATGATTGGGCAAGTCTTCTCCCATACGCAGAGTTCGAGTATAACAATTCTGTTCATGCTGCTACCAACCAAACGCCTTTCTGGGCAAATTGTGGATTCCATCCCACCTTTCTGTCCAACGATGTTCCTGAGATAGCAGTCCCTGCAGTGCATGACAGAATAGCCTCTTTACAAGCAAATTTCCAGAGGATTCAAGATATGTTGCAAAGGGCTCAAACGGATTACAAGGAGCAGTATGATCGGGGCAGGAGGGAGAATCCAACCTTTAAACTAGGAGAAGAGGTCTGGTTATCCACTACCAACCTTAAACTATCCGTGCCTTCGCGGAAATTGGGACCCAAGTTCATAGGTCCTTTCCCCATCAAAAGGATTATCAACCCTGTGGCTATGGAGCTAGCATTACCAAAGACTTACAGAATCCATCCTGTCTTCCACGTGTCCTTACTGAAGCCTGTGGTGGACAGCACTTTTCCGGAAAGAGGGGAGCTTCCTCCGCCACCAGTTAGGGTGGATGGAGAAAATGAGTTTGAGGTGGAGTCCATCCTTAACTGTAGGAAGAAGGGCAGACAACTGCAGTATCTGATCCAGTGGAAGGGTTATCCACCTGAGGACAACTCTTGGGAACCCGCGAAGAACCTACATGCACCACGCTTAATTCAAGCTTTCTACCGAGACCACCCGGAGGTGATGTCCAGTCTGGGCGTCCAGTGTCCGCCCTTAGGAGGGGGGCACTGTCAGGAGGCACAAGCCGCCTCCGTCCGCCGGGTTCCACGGCGCATGCGCGGAGGACTCACGCTGCGCCGTACACCCGTTCGCGGCCCAATGGTGCGGCGCGCGCGGGTGCACGGCGGTCCCCGTGTGCGCGCCGTGGCCGTGCGGGTGCCCGGCGGCGCGTCACGGTGACGCGCTCGCCGGTGGGCTACTTCTGACGGCTCCAGCACCCAGTCGGGTTGCTGGTTTGTCGTCAGCTGTGCCCTGTCCCCTGTGCCTGATATTCCCTGCTTTCTAGTGTGTTACCTGTGCTAACTCTGCCTGTTAAACGGATTCCTCTCTGCCTGCCTGATACCCCTGACCTCTGCTAGTGAAACGGACTACTCTCTGCCTGCCTGATACCCCTGACCTCTGCTAGTGAAACGGACTACTCTCTGCCTGCCTGATACCCCTGACCTCTGCTTGTTAAACGGATTACTCTCTGCCTGCCTGATACCCCTGACCTCTGCTTGTTAAACGGATTACTCTCTGCCTGCCTGATACCCCTGATCTCTGCCTGTTACACGGACTTGCTCTTGCCTGATACCCCGGTCCTGATCTCTGCCTGAATAACGGACTTGCCCGACCTGATACCCCAGTTCTAGTTAACCACTTGTCTTGCAGCTTCTCCAGTGCCCAACGGCTACACGGACTTCCTTCAGGAATTCAGTCACCACCGGAAGCCCGTGCCTCCGCGTGCCCCCAACTCCCTGTATCACCTCCAGGGGTCGGGTGCGCGTGGTCGTAAGGGCGAGCCGCTCTCGGCATCTCGGCCTCGGTGAGTATAGTCCTTGACAGTTGTCTTCTCTGTCATTACCACTTTCCAGAAAAGTGGTTTGAAGTATTTACCCTTTAATACATTCTTTAGTAACCACCAATTGAGGCTTTGGGACACCCTTGGGGACAGCCGCATTGGCAAGTCCAAAGCTTGGATCATTTTGTACCAAGAAAATAGAATACTGTTTTGCAACATTCTCGAATGGAACTGGGCAAAGGGAACTGCTTCGAATGAAGCCACCATCCTTTCTAACAACCTCATGCAAAGGTGAATGGGGGGTCCTCCTTTTGACCTGACCATCCGCACCAACTCTTTTATAGAGTGGTGTTTTTTTTTTTTCTGTGCAAGAAGACCCTTTTTCTAGGCTGTATCTATGATCAGACCCAAATACTGCAGCCCTTTTTTAGCGATTTTAATGGAGACTTTACTAGGTTGAGAATGCAACCCAGACCTTTCCAGGTAACTGGTTGTAATGCGTACACCTTACTCCGAACAGCGATTGGTCTATTAGCAATAGATCGTCTAGGTATGCCAAGACTGTTTAAGCCCTGTGCCCTTGACCTGGCTACAGGTGGGGCTAGCACCTTTGTGAACACTCGAGGTGCTGTAGCTAGCCCGAAGAGCAAGGCTATAAACTGAAATGCTGCTGTTCTACTTCGAACCGCAGAAACCTTTGGTGAGCGGGAAATATATGGACATGCAGATATGCATCCCTGATGCCGATAGGCGCCAGACATTTTCCTCCTTGCAGGATAGAAACTACTGACTTGATCGACTCCATAAAAAAGAGCGGATTTTCAGGAACTGATTTAGATTCTTTTAGATCTAGAATGGATCTGTTGAATTTCTGCGTGGCTCTGTACATGTACAGGAAACGCATGAAAAAGGCAGTGAAGGTCCCAAGGAACCTAAGAAAAAACAGAACTATCAGCTGACTCTACTAGAGGTAGCTTGAAAGAGGCACAAATCATCTCTGTAAGAGGTTTGTACCAGCAATTTCTCAGATTGCGAGGCTGAAGAAAAGTTCAACTCTAGTTGCCTCCTCTGAAGAGGAGTACTCTGTTTGCCTTTCTTCCCGATTACCTGAGGGTAATCCTTCATCCTTTACCCAATGTTCACTTGATAAGGGATCTCAGGTGGGGGAGGGGGATCTAACACGCTTCTCATCCTTGGATAGCAGATGCGATTAAAATTGCTAATTTTCCTTCTAGGCCCTGCAGGGCGGAGGAAAAACGCATCTTCAATCATGTATACAGGGGCTGAATATTTTCTCCTCTTAGGCTCAGTTTCCACTATTGCAACCCCAAAGTTGCGTGATTTTACTGTGATCCTTTGCCGCCGAGAATACGTCGGGGCGCGATTTTGATGCGGCAAGAAACAATGCCTGTGTATTCTAGAGGTTTATGGACCTCCAGTCGCAACAAAGTGGTACCAAAGTAGTGCAGGGACTACCTTGAAGTCGCACAGATCTGAACAGTATTTCTTGGAAATCATGCCCTAGAGTCTGGCGGTGGAGGCCGTCACCGCTGCCTAGAGGCAGCTGCCCCTGCGTAGGGGAAGGAATCTGTTTAAGTGACTTGTCCAAGGTCACAAGGAGCCAACGTGAGGACGAGGTCCCACGTCTTTCAGGAAGCCTCCCATGGCTACGCTGGCCATCAGAGTAGTCAACCTGTGAGGAGTGGCTCCTTCACTAGTGAACGCTGACCTGTGGATCTGAACCCATGTCTGTCAGGAAGTCTCCCATGGCTGCACTGACCGTCAGAGTACTTAACCTGTGAGCTGTTGTGGCTTCACTTTAAATAAAAGGACATTTATACCTTCTACTGGACAAAAGAGCTTTACTGCTAGAAATCATTTGGATGTATTTCACCAAACCTTCCCCAATGAAAAGGGAAACTAGTCAGACACCCTTTTTTGCAAGATGCTTCGGCTGACCAACCCTTTTAACCACAGGGTCCTAAGCATGTGTTTTAGCACAAGCGCAAGGCGAGACGCCTGGTGGATAGGGTCTTTTATGGCATCTATGGTGAAACATAGCGCCATTGGTAGGAGGGTTTTAACAAAAAAATTCCAACTCCTTATCTGTTAGATGCTTAAGCAATTATGCATCTTTATTGATGCTGGAAATCGCAGCGTCTACTGCTGGTACTTTCCAACCTTTGTGAATTTTTCCTCCATGATAGAGAACTGAGAAACTCTTTGGAGGGAAAAAATGATTATCCAGATGATCCCATTCAGCATAAATAAGCGCTGTAAAAGGTTTTTTTTTAAAAAAAAAAAAACAAAGAAGGGACCTGGACTTTCAGCTTACTCTGTTAGGAGTAGTATAAAAAGTGGAATGAGCCATCTCTGTAAGAGTTTGTACCATCAATCTGTCAGCTTGTGAGGTTGCATAAGGTTCATCAACTGTTGTTTCCTCCGCAGAGGAAAATTTGGCTTGTTTTTCCCCGTGATCACCTGAAGATAACACCTCATCCTGTGCCCACTGTTCCCTTGGAAAAAGGGGTTTGAGGTGGGGGAGGGGGATCTAGCATGCTTCCTATCCTCTTGGATGGAGAATGCGATTAAAGCCGCTAATCTTCCTTCTAAGCCCAACAGGGCCGAGGAGAATGCATCTTCAGTCACATACACAGGGGCTGAAGTGTGAGAAGCAGTTGCACCACCAATTGCTTCCAATGATTTACCCTGGCTTGCCATGTCAGGTATCTCCGGAGAGGATGACAGTGTGGAGGCATGACTGGAGTTCCCAGCGCCTGGGGGTGGAATCCTTGGTACCCTTGTGGTACACTGGAAATCAAATGTGCTAAGCACAACAGCAGAGGCACTTTAACAAATTATGGTATTTGCTGAAAAATAGTTTTAGCAAAAGAAAACAATGTCACTATAAGGATCAGCCTTTGATGCTGAGTACCATAATATTTCCTGTGCTGGAAATGCCTGTTTACACACCTTTACATGCCCAGAGCTCCTGTGTCTTAGTGTGACAGACTTCTGCCTTCAGCATATGAACTGAGAGCGTCTGTGTTAAGCCTCAGGTGAGAACCTGATTACACATAAGTGTCAGCTGTTACCGCACCTCTGCGAGGCCCAGGTACCATCCTATGGCCTCAGTGGCGAGGATGGATTCAGTTGTGGAGGTTTTTTAAATCCAGCATGGATCCCTCCCTGGAGCTCCTCAGAGCACATCTTCACTAGTGACCAACACCTTAGAGACTGGCGAAAAAACTGAGGACTCCTGGAAGGAGGAGGGGTTATATAGGGGAGTCAACTTCCTGTACTGGTTATACCAGTGTCAACACCTGAAGGTAGGCCCAGAACCCACCAAGTAATTACTTGAGGCGCTGTGTCTTATGATGTACGATAAAGAAAGTACATACGTTTGGGGAGGACTTTCATTTTAAGAAGGTTGATACGCCCAATGAGGGAAAGGGGAAGGATGCCCCACGCCTTCAGTTTAGATCTAATTACTGCCAGGACAGGTTCAAGATTGAGCCGGGCAAAGTCCCTGCCCTCTCTTGAGATGATAATACCTAAATAGGTAAACTTATCAACCCACTGGAGTGGGTGAGAGGAGGACGAGGAGGACCTAGCCCCCTCATCCACCAGAAAGAGCTGAGACTTGTGCCAATTCACCTTCAACCCCGTGAAGGTGAAGAAGGTGTCCATGACTCTGAGCGCGCCCCGCAGAGAGTCACCAGCGTCGTTTAGAAAAAGCAGTAAATCGTCCGCGTAAAGAGCCACTCTCTCCTCCAGCCAGCCCACCCTAAGACCACGAACCTCTATCAAGCTCCTGAGGGCCTCCGCTATGGGCTCCATGGCCAGGGTGAACAAGGCCGGGGAGAGAGGGGGCATCCCTGTCTGGTGCCCCTCTGCAGGGGGAACGGAGGAGACAGGGAGCCATTCATTTTAACGCATGCCAGGGGATCGGTGTACAGTGTGTGTATCCAATCAATAAATTTCAGTGGGAAACCCATTCTTCTAAGCACTTCCCATAGGTAAACTCACTCCACTGTGTCAAATGCCTTCTCCATATCAAGGGTGGCAATGGTCCTAGTGCCCTGATTAGTAAGGGAGGCATGAATATTGGAAAATAGTCTACGAATATTAATGTCAGTGGAGCTACCTGGCATAAAGCCCGTCTGATCAGAGTCAATCAGGGATTCTATTACCTTATTAAGTCTAACAGCTAGTAATTTGGTTAGTATTTTAAGGTCACAGTTTAGGAGCGCTATCAGCCTATAGGAGGCGCACAGCTTGGGGTCTTTATTAGGCTTTGGAATGAGAACGATATGAGCTTCCCTCATAGAGGACGTAAGGAGCCTTGTTGGAGACAGCACTGGCGTTGCTATGGGGGTGCGGGGGGTGCCGCCCATACCGGGTGACACCCGCCAGAGGGGTGACACCGGGGCCGCCGCTAAACACTACTATAGCTTGTGTGCAGGACATCCAGCAGTGCGAGGGAAGCTGCCTATAACACTCCACCTTCAGGTTAAGCTGTCACTCGGGGATCTCCAATATCTCCCGAGGCAACTGAAATTGGTGGGCAGAGCTGGGGGTGTGGCCGTGCCGCCTCTTCCACTCCTCCCACAGACCCCTTCACACTGGCTGATCCTCCACCCCAACTTGCCCTGTGCCACTCCAACCTGCCCTGTACCACCCCATTCTGCCCTCTGCCACCCCAACCTGCTCTATACCACTCCAACCTGCCTGTCCTACCCACACCTGCCCTATACCACCTCAACCTGCCCTGTACCACCCCAACATGCCCTGTGCTACTCCAACTTGCCCTGTGCCACCTCAACCTGCCCTATACCACTCCAACCTGCCCTGTGCCACCCTAAACCTGCTCTGTACCACTCCAACTTGTCCTGTGCCACCCAACCTGCCCTATACCACTCCAACCTCCTCTGTGCCATCCTAACCTGCCCTGTACCAAACCAACTTGTCCTGTAAAACCCCAACCTGCCCTATACCACTCCAACCTGCCCTGTGCCACCCTAACCTGCCCTGTACCACCCTAACTTGTCCTGTGCCACCCTAACCTGCCCTATACCACTCCAACCTGCCCTGTGCCACCCTAACCTGCCCTTTACCACCCCCACTTGTCCCGAACCACTCCAACCTGCCCTGTGCCACCCTAACCTGCCCTGTACCACCCCAACCTGCCTTGTGCCACCCCAACCTGCCCTATACCACTCCAACCTGCCCTGTGCCACCCTAACCTGCCCTGTACCACCCCAACTTGTCCTGTGCCACTCCAACCTGCCCTGTGCCACCCCAACATGCCATGTGCTACTCCAGCCTGCCCTGTGCCACCCCAACCTGCCCTATACCACTCCAACCTGCCCTGTGCCACCCTAACTTGCCCTGTACCACCCCCACTTGTCCTGTACCACCCCAACTTGCCCTGTGCCGCTCCAACCTGCCCTGTGCCATTCCAACCTGCCCTGTGCCCTCCCAACCTGCCCTATACCACCCCAACCTGCCCTGTACCACCCTAACTTGCCTTTTACCACACCAACCTGCCCTATACCACTCCAACCTGCCCTGTACCACCCCAATCTGCCAATGTACCACCCTAACCTGCCAATATACCACCACAACCTGCCATTATACCACCTCAACCTGCCCTATACCACCCCAACCTGCCACTATACCACTCTATACTACCCTAATCTGCCCTGTGCCACCCTAACCTGCCCTATACAACCCCAACCTGTCGCTATACCACCCCAACCTGCCAATATACCACCCTATACTACCATAACCTGCCACTATATCACCCTACATTATAATTTACAGGGGCCGGTTTGGGGTGCGCCCCATGACCGTGCGCTACATGCAGGGTGCTGGGCAGCCTAGACTGGAGGGTGGTGACACCATGTTTTACCGCACCAGGTGACACCAACCCTAGTGACGCCACTGGGAGAGAGGCCTGGAATATCTGAGCTAGTTTGGGGGCGACTAGTTCTATGTGGGCTCTATAGTATTCTATGGACAGTCCATCCGGCCCCAGGGTCTTTCCGGGAAAGACCTGATGGCCATTGTGACCTCTTCTGATGTGATCTCTGAGACAAGGGATTTTCTTTCCGCATCAGAGAGCCATCCTAGTGCTAGCGTGTCCAACACAGAAAACATAGATACAGGATCAAAGCTGTCAGGGAGTGAGGAAACATACAGAGAGGTATAAAACTTGGTGAATGCAGATAGAACCTCCTCCTGAGAGGTGACTAATACTCCCTCTGCCGTGATGATTTCAGATACAACCGCTAAGGGCCTATCCTGTTGCGCCAGCATTGCTAGGAGTTTGCCGTTTTTATCCTAATACTCAAAATAGTTCTGTCTACTATTTTGTGTACCAATTCTGGTAGTTTCTGAAATATGGAGATGCAGTTCTCGCCTAAGCGCTGAAAGGTGCTCGAAATTGGGGACCGTTGCCGAGGCCAAATACTGAGTCAGAGACTCCTCGACTTTGTGCTGCAGGTTGGAGACCTTTTCCCCAAGCTCCGCCCTAACCACCGCCACAGCCGAGATATACTGACCCCTACTGTGAGCCTTGGAAGCATCCCATGTCACCTCCAGGGAGACTGACCCCGCATTGTGCACCCAATAGTCCTGCAGGGAGGGGGAGACCCTGTCATGTACCGCTTCATTGTTGATCCAATAGGGTTGTAGTCTCCAGAGGGCTCCTCGACCTGGTGGTTCTAATGGTCAATTTAAGAGGGTGATGATCAGATAGGCCAGAGGGAAGGTAACTAGCCTCCTGGATGTTGGCCAGAAGGGAAGCATTGGCAAAAGCCAAATCAATTTGGGAGGATGTTTTAAATGTGGACAAATAGCAGGAGTACGTTTTATCATGGGGGTGAAGCCACCGCCATGCCTCTTGGAACTCTGTTGCCTGAGCCCACGTACCCAGATCAGAACTGAAAGTGGATTGAGGGGAAGGCCTATCTAATTCACGGGATAGTGTGGCATTAAAGTCCCCCATGAACAGAACACATGCTGGGCAATGCGGGGCCAGCTTTTCATATAGTGCGTACAGAATGTCTATTTGGCTCAGAGGAGGCAGATAAACATTCACAATGACATATTTCTTGCTGTAAACGCTCAGCACCACCATAACAGATTTCCCCTGGGGATCCAGATGAACCTCATGAATTATGCATGGAACTCGTTTACTAATCAATATAGAGACCCCTCGAGAATACGAGGAGTAGGTCACATGAAGCGCCCTTTGCACCCATGGCTTTTTTAGGGCCAGAACCTTGCTACCAGTTAAGTGCGTCTCTTGCAACAGTACTATGTGTGGGTTATGCAGTTTTAAGCATTGGAATAGTAGTGAACGTTTGTATTTGGAGTTGAGCCCCCTGACGTTCCACGACAGAATGACCAGCGACCCAGCATCTGAGGGGGCCATCATGGAACACCAGGGGGGAATAGAAACAGGATAATCTTATACAACCAGTAGATGTAAACAAACCCAAATTGAGGACATTTATTCAGTGACATTTGAGCAACACTATACTTGTTCATTTCTTTAAAGCAGAGAAACCCCTCCCTCCATAACACATAACACCTTACCCTAACATCGTAAAAACCAAGTTCAAGGACCAAAACTATAGGCCAGAGAACCATACAACCTGATGTAGGGTTTTGTCCCATAACTAGAAAAACCATAAAGTCCTTAGGCCACTGGGACTCCCAGGAGTTGGGCCGCAGGGCCGGAAGTAGATAAAGCCCTTCCCGAGGCAGTCCGTCTCGACTCAGGGAAGGGATACCAGAGTTCGGAAGGGAAACAGGGGGCAACAGGGGGCGCTTCTGGTCAAAGGTCAGGTGATTCAGTGGTTGTCATTGGAGCTCTTCAGACAGGAGTGATCGGCTGTCTAGCCAGCGACAGAAGACAAAATAGTCAACATGGGTAAAAGTAGAATGTGGTAGGGAGAAACAGGAGTGGGGACAGTGAGTAGTTGATGCTGAAAATCGCCAGGAGACAGTCCTTTCAAAAGGGAAGGGATACTTAGCTACTCTCTTGCTCAATTTTCCCCTTTGTCGTATATAATTAGCGGGTATCCAGCCACTCCGCCGCGGCCTCTTGAGTGTCAAAGAAACAAGTGTTATCTCCATCAGTGATCCGTAGCCTGCTGGGATACAAGAGGCCAAATCGAACACCTTTTTCTCTGAGCCGACGTCTCACATCAGTAAAGGATTTACGGCGTTGTACTTCCTAAGAGAAGTCCGGGAAAAAAAGCAGTTTGGTATTCTCATACTTAATTTCAGGCATGGCTCGTGCCACCGCCAAGATGCGGTCCCGAACTCGGTAATTTAACAGTCGCAACAGGAAATGGCGTGGAGGAGCCCCAGGCCTCAGAGGGAGCGGCGGGACTCTGTGGGCTCTCTCCACTATGAAGGTGGGCGGTACGTCCCCCAGGTTGAAGAGGGTAGACAGTAATTTCTCAGTAAATTCAGTGGGTCTAGGGCCCTCAGCTCTCTCAGGCAGTCCAAGTATGAGGATATTGTTCCGCGGGTTTTCAGTATCTATTGCCTGCTCTTGGAGGGCTTTCACCTGGAGCTGCAGGGCCTTCACCTCTCTGGAGTCCGATCGGACCGTGTCCTCCATCGTGGAGACCCTGACCTCCACCTCAGCCACACGGGACCGAAACTTATCCATATCCTGGTGAATGATACTGACATCTACTGTCAAGAAGTCGATCTTTGCTGTCATGGTTTCTTTGCAGGATGTAATGGCCGCCCGGATCTCTGCTCTTGTGGGAGTAACCACCTCCCCAGGCTCCGCGACCGCCTGCGCACTGGTCGCCATCCTAGCCGTGGACCGTCTTTCAGACAAGGCAGGGGGGGCATAAAGGGGCTTTTGGACCTGATTTGGAGTAACGGGTCCTAGGATGGCCCTGAGATGGAGGATGACCCTGGGGGAGGCTGTGGGTTGAGAGCCCGGGGCCCAGAAACAGAATGAGAGCTGAGTCAGTATTGATGCGCCTGCAAAGGAGCAAAGTTTTTTTGTTGGGGGACAGCAGGGAGGCTCCGGGGTGCAGGTAACAAGGTGACAGATGTAGTGATGATAAGCTACCTGCACTGGATCAGGGCCCTCAGCAAGGCACAGCTTACGTAAGGGTGTAGGCACAGGAAAGGTGAAGCACGGATGATGGCACAGGGGAGATCGTATATTGAGTCCGGGGCACGTATTGTGGCACAGGAAGGACAGCACTTCAATGCTGGGGCACAGTACTTTAGTGTGGAGGGTGCACCTTGGACAGCAGACTTCAGTATGGCAGTGGGCAGCAGGTAGACTCCAGGGTGCAGGTAGCACTATAAGGGAGCAGTGATGATGAGCTGTCTGCACTGGAGCAGGGCCCGCAGCAGGGCAGAGCTGTTGTAAGTGTGGAGGCACAGGAGAGGCAGAGCAGTATTGCTGGGGGCCGGCTGATGGCACAGGGGGAGGCAGTGAGTGTTTCCCGGGGATGGATTGTGGCACAGGGAGGGCATTACCTCGATGCTGGGACACTGTACCTTGATGTGGTCGAATCCCTCAATTTCTGCTGGGGCTGGTGCAGATGCAGTCTGGCAGTGATTAGGGAGAGTTTAGAGGATCTCCTGATGCTGTTAGCGGTAGGATGGCTGCAGATTAGATCAGGATCAGCAGAGCTCCTCTGGAACACGTCTTGTTCTGTCTACATCTGGACACGCCCCCGAGGGCTTGTTACTTTTACTAGCACCCAGCCAGAAGAAGAAATTCCCGTGCTGCAGTCATACCCCATTCAAGAGGCTCCACCCCTTGAGTCTCTGTCGGAAGACATGAAAAGAGTCAGTGTGGTTCACTGATGGTTCAGCCATAGTCACCTCGTCTGGGTGGAAATGGACAGCAGCTGCCTACAGCCCAAGTACAGACTCAGTCCCGCAGGAGACCGGAATCGGAGGGTCCGGTCAGTATGCAGAGTTGAATGCTGTAGTGATGACTCTTCAGGAGGATCCTTCTTCCCATGTCACTATTTACACTGACAGCTGGGCGGTTTTTAAAGGACTGACAACTTGGGTGCCCACGTGGAAGTCCAATAAATGGATGATTCATGGAAAGGTGGTGTGGTGAGGCAATGAAGTCTGGGACTACATCTGGAAGGAAGCTCAATCCCGAACCATAAAAGTGGGGCATGTTGATGCACATGTTCTCCTAGTCCCAGACATTGAGAACTATAACAGAGTGGCAGATGAAATTGCCAAAGTGAATGCAGTTGTGCCAATTGATCCTGTCTTGATGAACTTGGCCAACTGGACCCACAAGAAATCTGGACATTTGGGGCAGAAAGCAACATATGAATGGGCACAGCAGAGAGGATTGCCTATATCCATGGACATGATAAAGACTGTAATAGTGAACTGTACAGTGTGTGGAGAAGTGCGACAATGGCCATTGCAAAAGTACTCCACCGGGTTGATTAAGAGGGGTGAGGGGCCTGCAGAGATCTGGCAGATTGACTTCATTAGTCCCCTACCCCGGGGAAACAATGAGCTGAGTTATTGTTGCACTGCAGTGGACACCTATTCAGGACTTATGCTTGTTCATTCTTGCAAACGTGTAGCTCAAGTCGCAACGCTTCAACTGCTCCAGAAACTTGTCATTGCTTATGGTTGTCTCAAACAAGTCCAAAGTGATAACGGCTCACACTTCACCGGATCAACAGTACAACAATGGGCCAAAGATTCTGGAGTGTACTGGTTGTGCCACTTCCCATACATCCACAGGCAGCTGGTTTGATTGAAAGATACAACGGGCTATATTGAAGGACCAGATACGCAAACTTACACCCACACATACACTAAGGGGGTGGGATTGAGTCCTCACACAGGCAGTCATGTTGTTCAATTCTAGCCAAAAGTACACCATATGAAAGGATGGTAGGGGCTGGGGCACAGATGCCACAGCTGGAGTGTAGAGTTCAGTATTTATATAACGTTCCTGAAAGAACAGGGCTTAACAGATACCATGTTACTGCTTCCCATGACATAGAAACCAAGAGTGACGCATCTGAAGCTGAAGCCTCTCTAGGAATGAGAAGGAATCTGGCAGGAAGGTTTGAAGTTATATTTGCATTGGCAGATGAGCTTCAAGACAGTGGCTGGGATTTTGACTGGTTAGTGGATACTTCTCAGCAAGAGTGGAAAGTGAGGCTACATAACATCAAATCTTCCAAAATAAACAGCAGTGATCTTCTGGGAAATATCAGTATATTTCCTCTCCTCCCTATTGATGTTCTTTGGGAGGGTCAGAAGTGCATACAGGCAGGTGGCAAATTATTGGTCAGATATCCAGACAAGAAGCCATTTAGAGGAGAGATTGCAGCTGAAGGGCCGGGATCTACTGTTTATGTATTATTAGAATGAACAGATAATCCGCTTTGTTTTCCACTCCACAGGCTGTCTCCGATTTGATCCACAGGAAGACCAGAGAAAAGTGATTACATGATGGAAAGAATGACGGAAGACCGCAAGAGCTGTGGAGAGCAAGGCCTTTGATGTATTACAAGCCTGGACTTGTATCTAAAGAACTTTAGAATGGACTTTCTAATGAACTTTTAACCAAAGACTGAAACACCTTCTCAGTGACATAAATATGGGAGGGGGTTGCATTCAAGGAAATTAATGTGCAGAATGAGTTGTTAGTAATGAAGAGATTTTTTGTGTGTAGTGTGAGAGAAAAATCAAGGGCGGAATGTTTTGCGTTTGATATAAAATATACAATTTTTCTATAAGACTGTGATAAAAACTAGTCTATTGCTATTCTAACAGAGATCAGGTTTGTCTGAGGATGTTTCTCAAACAAATGCCTTGGTACCAATGGGAACTGTTGACAGTTCGATTGTTTTGTAACCATTGGCAACAAACTGGTAAACAAAAGCCCAAATAAAAAGAATCAGTAGAGACTGATAGTGAAGCCCACTCAACATGGGTTAACACTGAAGGACACTCAAATCTGCAATCAGTGAACAAGAAGGTGCCTGTTCTCCAGGAGCAACGAAGATCATGAACACAGTAACTGGAGCTAAGTCACTTTTAAGTGTATTTCTATACTGTTACAGACCATAGGCTGTTTATTTGATAGGCATTTTGCTTGTTATGGATATCTGTCAGTCTTGTACTGACAGATATCCATACTCTGCATCTAAGGTCCCTATCCCATATGCATTCGCACACGCACACACTTGGGAGGGGAGGTTTGGATTAATTGTGAGCTGTTTTTCTGCTTGAGCACATTTAAAAACAACAGCCCAGAGTTGGGCTTTAAACCTGTATCATGATATTTTAAAGTGGTTCTAGAGTTAAAACATTTTTTTTTCTTTTTTTTACCTAAATGCATTCTCTGCATTAAGATAAAAAAACTCCCCACTACTTATTCTCCTATTTGTAAACACTTACTGTGCCTCATTTCACAATCCAGCGATGTCCTGGCTGCCGCACCGCTCTTCTCTCACCTCCTGGTCTCACAGGAGACATTGAATGCAGTGGTAGGCTCCTATGCTGTCAGTCAAAACCCTGTGAGGAGTGAGAGGGGGCTGAGTCTACCGCCTGGATCAAAAGCACACTGCATGGGTGCCCCTGAACATCATGTTTGCTGAAGGGGCATGCAGTGGAAATATAAGAAGAAAGTGACTGCAGAAGAGGGGGTAAGGGACCACTCTGTGTAACACCATTGCATAGAGCAGGTAAGTATAACATCTTTTTTATTTTAATGAAAAACAAAATCAGCCTTTACAATCACTTTAAGACCCTATCTGCCAAGCAGGGTACCAATCAGTTATCAAACGTAATCCAATTTACTAGTGGACTCTCCATCATAAAAAGACCATGATAAGCAAGACTTGCCCAAGAGGGCTTTGCATCTTTGTTTCCTTTGTAACTTGTAACTATGTAACTTCCTTCCTTTGTATTTTATAACTTTGTAGCTTCTGTTTCAGATACTAGTGAAGCTAACAAACATGAAGTGCACCCAACTTGAGACTATATAAATTTGCTGGTGATTTTCATTCCAACTAGGGTCAGTGACTTACATAAAAAATAAATGAAGTACTCCTCGCCTCTTTTCTGGTCCTAAATTCTTTTCACAATGTAGTAGATCACCAGCTGTGTAAGTTTTACAGATGCAGGAGATACAGTGCCTTGAAAAAGTATTCATACCCCTTGACATTTTCCAAATTTTGTCATGTTACAACCAAAAACGTAAATGTATTTTATTGGTATTTTATGTGATAGACAAACACAAAGTGGCACATAATTGTGAAGTGGAAGGACAACAAATAATACAAATAAGTATGTGAACAGCGTGGCGTGCATTTGTATTCACTCCCCTGTACTCTGATAACTAAAATCTAGTGGAACCAATTGCCTTCAGAAGTCACCTAATTAGCAAATAGAGTCCATCTGTGTGTAATTTAATCTCAGTATAAAAACAGCTGTTCTGTGAAGCCCTCAGAGGTATGTTAGAGAACCTTAGTGAACAAACAGCATCATGAAGGCCAAGGAACACACCAGACAGGCCAGGAATAAAGTTATGGAGACGTTTACAGCAGGGTTTGGCTATAAAAAAATATCCCAAGCTTTGAACATCTCACAGAGCACTGTTCAATCCATCATCCAAAATGGAAAGAGTATGTTTCAGGATCACTTAAGTGGTCCTGCTCCTCATTTAATGTTGAATCCCTGCGGTGAGTGATCCAAAACAAGCATGTGATGATCATTAAAATCTTGAGCAGACATCAAAGTGAATGGTGAATAACCATGAAAAGACCACCACCGAAAGTACTAGTCTCTTACCAGAAAGATTGGACTATCAAGCCAATCAAGCTTGGAAGGTAACCAATGAGGCACCAATTCAATGTATGGAATACAGCGTCTGGATGGACATTCCGTTGAATTCAGCAGAGTAGACACAGCTTACATGCAGATGCAAATCAGCCAAACCATAGATAAAGGAAAGAGATAGGGCACATAGCGTAATACTGTATAGGATATTTATTCCAGATAAAATCATAGGTATTACACTTACATTTGCCAATAGGAATACAAGCGCTTGAAAAAGAGACAAAAAACTGTGGACCAGCTGTGCTGTGCTGTGCTGGTCCAAAGTTATTGTCTCTTTTTCACTTCTTTTACTGTGACATCGTTGTCGAAAATTACATTCTTGGTATTTATTTGTTTATAGCGCTGCACTCCCCCTCCTTTTTTTGACTATTTTATTTACATTGTTGTGTTGGCTGCTTTTTCACGTTTTTGTTGACAGCGCGGAACTCTTTGTGATTTTTTTTTCTGCTCCTCATTCCAGCATCTGGGTTTTGGCTATTGCATTCTCCCTGTCTGTGTCTACCTGCAAGGTGATTGATGTCACCTGTTAGAGGCAAGCCAAACGCTCAGTCCCTTGCTTGTGATAGTGGGTGATACGAGTGTTGTTCCTGATCGAGCTCCCTGTCTGTCTGCCCTGCTTTACTAGCTTGGATTTCCCTGTGTATGACTTCGGGCCGGATTATTGGACTATTCCTTGAACTCAGCCTGCCTTTTACCTGGACTGTCATAGAACCACACTACCTGTCTGCTAACTGCAAGTATCTCTTGGCTTTGTTCAGTTCGCATCTGTCCTGGTGTGGTGGCCAGGCACCATAGCATTGTGTATAAGTCCTGGGGCCAACCAAGTACCCATTGGCCTGCTGTATAGTGTCTGACCATCTGCGTTGGGGTAGACGTGACAGTATGGCACAACTGCAAACCTACCAAGACATGGCCTTCCACCTAAACTGACAGGCTGGGCAAAGGGGAGCATTAATCAGAGAAGCACAGCTCAGGTGGGAGGATCCGTCCACAGGACAACTATTAGTCGTGCACTCCATAAATCTGGTCTTTATGGAAGAGTGGCAAGGAGAAAGCCATTGTTGAAAGAAAGCCATAAGTAGCCGTTTGCAGTTTGCGAGAAGCCTTGTGGGGGACACAGCAAACATGTGGAAGAAGGTGCTCTGGTCCGATGAGGCCAAAATTGAACTTTTTGGCCTAAAAGCAAAACGCTATGTGTGGTAGAAAACTGACACTGCACATCACCCTGAACACACCATCCCCACTGTGAGACATGGTGGTGGAAGCATCATGTTATGGGGATGCTTTTCTTTAGCAGGGACAGGGAAGCTGATCAGAGTTAATGGGAAGATGGATGGAGCCAAATACAGAGCAATCTTAAAAAAAACAAAACTGTAATGCCGCGTACACACGATCATATTTTCCGACAACAAATGTTCGATGGGAGCTTCTTGTCGGAAATTCCAAGTGTGTGTAGGCTCCATCGGACATTTTTTGTCCGAATTTCCGACAACAAAAATTTGAGTGCTGGATCTCAAATTTTCCGACAGCAAAATCCGTTGTCGGAAATCCCGAGCGTGTGTACACAATTCCGACGCACAAAAATCCACGCATGCTCTGAATCAAGTATGAGATGGAAGCGCTCGGTCTGGTAAAAAAAAGCACTCTGCACTTTGGACTTTATGTTGCCCATTAGCATTTTTTTGGTTTACGATTATGTGGGTCATGTTATCACTGTTGTATTTTACGTACAGGAATTTATAATATAGTTTACCCTTCAGGATGTATTCACTATTTCATTGGTTTTATGTCACTCATTGCAGCGCAGCCTTTTAATTTTGATTGGTAAAACGTAATGTTCGTAATGGAGATAGCACATTCGTCAGATCGCCAGATCTCCAGAATAATGTTTTTAATTTTTGTTTATAGTAATCTCCTTCTTTTTTTTAAATCAAGATCTCCTGTTTTTTATTTTTTTTCTAGTGATCTCCATAATATTTTTTTTCGTTTTGTGTCAAGTTACCACAACACCATTATTATCTTGTATTTTTTAACCTGAAGGAGATTGGTTGGTGTTGGTGTCCCTTTTTAATTTGACATTGTCTTTTTGAAATTTACCTGCCTACTCACAAACAAACTGTCTTTTTTTTAATTTTAAGACATAGCCAATGATCTTAGACAAAAAATAGACATTTATTAGGAGTCATAACAAAATAAAGAGGAAGGCAACTCAGGATAAACTGGTGAAATTGGCGAAGCCTTTGTACCCCAGGGCACACATCAACTATTTGACAGTCAAAATTGGGAGCCTGAGGAGTCCATTTAATAGGGAGCACAATCCAGTCCAGGACTCTGAGAGATCAGGAACAGCAGCAGGTGACATATATGTCCCCAGGCTGTGGGCTTACAACAGCCTGCGTCTTTTACAAGACTGAACCCAGGGCATCACTCTCTTGTCTTCCTTACACGCTTCCTTCCACGCTTGCTTCCAGGCTGTGGCTCTGGTGTTGGAGTTGTGGCAGGAGGTGGAGGAGGAGGAGGAGAGTATGGTTCAACTCACACAGGTGGGTTTGCTTGTGAATTCGCCCCTAAATCCCTTATTTAGGGCCATATATATCACTTCCTCACAAAAGAGGCGTTGGCCCACCTTCATTTCCTGCATTTTGTTGGCAGCCATGCAGGCATAGGCCTCAAGAAGACTGGGGGGGGGGGGGTTCTGAGGGCCGCAGAAGCCTGCCAAGTTAACCCAAGTGCTGACTCCTCCACACTCCTCCCCTTCCTGGGCCTTTTCTGTTGAAGGCGGAGGGGAGGGACCTGGGATTCGGTCAGGCTACTGGATCAGGCCACCTCCTGGCTGCCATTTACCCCTGCCACCTCCTGGCTGCCACTTACCCCCGCCACCTCCTGGCTGCCACTTTCTACAGCCTCCTCCTGGCTGAGGATTTCCTGTGTATGAAAAAGCGACATCGTTTTAGTTTATTGTTCATCAATCACACACAATTTTGAGAAATATGTTGAACAATGCTATACCTGACTCAAGCTGGGCTCCTCCACATCTTCTTCCTGGGTGGAAGGCCCAGGTTGTACATCGTAAGCCACAGATGGGGTGGAAGGAAGAGTGGAAGGAATGGGTAAAAGCCTGATTTCAGTCTGGTCTGACAGAAATCGCAGTCTGTCGTAGTACCAGTACCAGAGCCTGGGGACATAAATGTCATCTGCTGCTGCTCCTGATCTTTGGAAATCTTGGACCTTCTTGCCCTCCCTATTATATGTGCTCCTCAGGCCACCAATTTTGCACTTCAAATAGTTGATGTCTGCCGTGGGGATCTGCAGCTTAACAAATTCCAGCAATTTATCCAGTGCTGCCTTCCTCTTTAGTCGATTTGTATAAAAAAGACAAACCCTAATGTCAGGCTAAACTCGCATAATCTTGTCCCAATATAGGCCTCAATCTCTAAGCAGTATAGGCCACTGATGCCCCAAGTTAAAATTGTACCTTCGTTAGCATGATCGGCGCTTCTGCTACTCCGTCCTCTGCTCACAGATCGTACGTACGACACACACGTGTTACGTTTTATATACACTGCACATGCGTGAAACTCCGCCCGCCCCTGACCTTCTTTATAGTAAATTCCCCGCCCCTTCTCTTTCGGCGCAGTGGGAGAGCACATGGCGGAGAAAGAACAAGTGCATGAAGACAGCAGCAACGTCGAAAGACCGGAGCCACGATCGTCCCCATCCCGGTGGAGATTTAAGGCCTCTAATATGTTCTTTGTAGAGATGGTGGACATCTTGAAGAGGGCCGACTATGATGGGAAGCACTGAGCTTACCCAAACCTAAATGTCAGAAAGGCCAAGATCATGACTAAAGTTGTGAAAAGTCTGCAGAAGAATTTTGGGGTACGGCGATCCAAGGATCAACTGAGGAAACGATGGTCAGACCTCAAATTGAGGGAGCAGGATCAGTACAGAAGAATCAAGAGAGTGCTGCAAAAAAGTAAGTATTTTGTCGTGTCTTCCTATTCTTCTTATTACGTTCGTGCTGCTCCATGTGCTTTTCTTTACTGCTGTACAGTTTAAAAAGGCAAGTTTCAGGTTCGTGGGCACAGTAAATCATTCATAGTAAACATCATTCGTTCGCCCACTAGTACGATGTTTTTGGCAGATGCAGGTTAACTACATTTGGTCATGCCTATTTGGATTAAAAGAAGTTTAGGACATTGTTGTCTAGATGGGTTTGTAACTAGAATGAAATGCAAACTTGATTCAGTGTAAGCAGCTGTTTACACATCTGGATGCAGGAGCACTATTGTGGGACACCAGAACAAACTTTTTAGGGTGTCCCACACAGGTGCTCCAGTGGATACTAGGGGTGTCTCCATGTGTGAAACTTTACCCAAAAAGGTAAGTATTCCAGCCTATAGAAAGGGAAAAAATCATGTCTTCAGCTTGGAACCTATTTTTTATTCACATAGGGGAGAAAAGAATCGTAATGTCAGAGGACACCAGGGACCCCCAGCCTCCTAAAGAAGGGGAAGTCACCACACCGCAATCTCAGGATGTGAAGGAAGGAGAGGTTTATGAAGTGGGCGAAAATGTGACCACAATAGGTAAGTGTCTGAGACCACAGCTTCAGGTAATAGATGTATGCCTGCATATTTATAATACATGCTTTGTTTTTTTATTTTAGGTGATCTGGATGTTGTGGAAGAAAAATATCATTTCACAAGTGCAAGTGCACACGTCCTCATCGGGGGGGTTCATGGTGTGCAATAGGGATTTACAGAAGATCAAAGAAGACATCAATGATGTTGAAAAAAGACTCAAAACATCATTGATGTTTTAGGCAGAATGTAAAACACACCGAAATTTATGAATTTTTTTATTTTTATTAAAACTTTTCTAAAAAATGTTGAAAGCCAAATTTTGAAGATTCACACAGTGTGTCAACATGTGCTATCTGCCATCACAGGATTTCAAGGTATGCGTTTTGTGGGTGCAACCCCTTCCTCGCAACTCAAGTAGCTGAGAGGAAGGGGTTGTACCCCTGAAACACGTCCATTGATCCCCCATGATGGGAGCTAGCACATGTTGACCTTAGGCATGGGATCAGGAGTGAAATCCCCATTTTGACTCCCAATTTGAGTGCATCTTCAAAATTTGGCTTTCACAGGGGTGACATCACCCCATTCGATGAAGGCAATATCAACACAGTTTGGACATACTAATGTCTGATATTACCTTCAATTTATCAAAGTTGAACTTTGTAAGTTCCTAAGTTGTGTATTGTTTTATGTTTTGAAAAACATGCCTGTTTACCACAAAAAAGGATATTTCTACTGTCCCAAAAAAAAAATATATATTCCAAAAAATATGTTGGTTTGTTCAAAAACCATTTTCTAAAAGCACATGTGAATGTGCACAGAGTAAAAAATGTTATACTCAACAATGTGTGGCTTTTTCTTTCAATGCTCAGTAGCAGTTTTTTGCTAAAGTTGGTGTTTACAGTGACAATGGGGGTTATTTCCTAAAGGCAAATCCACTTTGCACTACAAGTGCACTTTCAGTGCAGTTTCAGTGCACTTTTGCAGTGCACTTGTAGTTCAAAGTGGATTTTCCTTTAGTAAATAACACCCACAGTGCTTTATAATTTGCATCAATCAGGCCATTATCGTCACTCCAAAAAATTAATTCAGGGTGCTGAAAATGATGAATATTATTATCATTATTGCATTACATACATTAACAACAAAAAGAAGGTGTGTGTGTAGCAGACCCACAACATAATTGTTAGCTGAAGAAGAGATTGTCACCTTATGTATCAAAGAAATTACGTTGGAACTATTGAAGAAAATGGCCACAAAAAAAAAACACATTGGAGAACCTAGGAGACAGCTAAAAGAAACACAAGCAGTAAATCAAAGGAAATATTTTTCAGTTTAAAATACAAATTTATTTTAAAAATACGTTTATTTAAATACATATAATGTGATGTTAAAGGATAAAACTTACCCTAATATAGTCCTTCTGCAGGACCTGATTGATGGCAGAACAGGTCTCTGGAATAATGATCCCCAGAGCCTGGGGGGGAGATGCCTGTTGAAAACTTGATGTCCTGCAGACTTCTCCCCATCCCCATGCTCAGGAGTGATGGCTTGCCACATGCAGGTGTCCTGCTTCGTAATATAAGGGGACAGCAAAGCCAACAGACGGTGAAAAACGGGGTCCGTCATCCGGAGATAATTCCTGAAATCATCAGGATTATTCTCACGGATCTCAACAAAGGCATATGAGAGAATTGGTCATGCTGGAGCAAACAATTCTTCGTCCATGAACTCCTCCTCGTCCTGTTCATGGACTGGATTTGGGTCAAAGTAAGAAACCCAACACCAAGCCCCTGCACAGCACGAACTCTACGATGAGTACGTACCCTCAACATGGCTTACAGACGATCGGCTGGTCAGAACGAACTAACAGAACGCACTGAAAATCAGAAAGACCTGAGAAGAGCGAGCTGAGAATCAGAAACGAGCGGTCAAGAACGCACTGAAAATCAAATACGTAATATAAAAATACGCACTGAAAACCAGATGCGAACTGACTACACGCACTGAAAACCAAATATGAACCCACAAGCACAAACTGAAGAGCAGTAACGAACTGAAAAGCACAAGGCTGAAAATCACGAATCGTCTCTCACCAAAATTCTACTAACACAAGATAAGCACGAGATTAGCAGAAGGAGCCCAAAGTGTGGCGCACTGGCTATTGAACTTCCTCTTTATAGTGCCGTTGTACGTGTTGTACGTCAGCGCGTTCTTGATGATCTGAATTCCTGACATTTGTGCGACCGTGTGTATGCAAGACAAGCTTGAGCCTTCATCCGTCGGAAAAAAAAATCCCAGGATTTCATGGTCAGAAAGTCAGATCGCGTGCACGCGGCATTAGAGTCTGCAAAAGACTGGGGAGGAGGTTCAGCTTCCAACAGGACAACGACTCTAAACATACAGCCAGAGCTACAATGGAATGGTTTAAATAAAAGCATAGTCGTGTGTTAGAATGGCCCAGTCAAAGTCCAGACCTAAATCCAATTGAGAATCTGTGCCAAGACTTGAAAATTGCTGTTCACAGATGCTTTCTATCCAATCTGACAGAGCTTGAGCTATTTTGCACAGAAGAATGGGAAAAAAAAATCACTCTCTACATATGCAAAGCCGGTAAAGACATACCCAAAAAGACTTGCAGCTGTAATTGCAGCAAAAGGTGTTTCTACAAAATATTGACTCAGGGGGGTTGAATACAAATGCACGCCACACTTTTCAGATATTTATTTGTAAAAAAATTTTGAAAACCATTTATCATTTTCCTTTCACTTTACAATTATGTGCCACTTTGTGTTGGTCTATCACATAAATTCCCAATAAAATACATTTATGTTTTTGGTTGTAAAATGACAAAATGTGGAAAATTTCAAGGGGTATGAATACTTTATCAAGGCACTGTATCACATATACTAACTGTGTGCTGTTTCACAATGAAATAGATCAACTGCAGAAAACGTGAATTCGTTTTTTACTGGAGAAACCAGATTGTCCTCTTAACAGAGATCAAAAACACACTAGAGGAAAAAATGTGTACATTGATAATATCTGCTGCAAAGCCTCGCCGTGCGTGCTTTATTTTTTTGACACATATGCTTCTGTTTGTTCTCCAGCCATAAAAAAAGAGATCTACCAACTTGAAAGGAAGCATAACTAATAAAACCTGTACTTCCACACCTACAGAAGGACTAGTGCTATAAAAAATGACAATGTACTGAGCTAATGATGTACTGCGCTTGTATTGCCCAAGTGCCGGAGTGCAGTAAGTATATATCAAAGATGCGCAAAGCTATGTAGAATTGAAGAGCAAGTTAAAAAACTGAGAGAGAATTTTCAAACAGATATTGGAAGTAAAACCTAAGAGAAGATTAAATATTTACATGCATCACCTACTGTGCTCAAAGTAGAACTGTGACCAGAAACTGAACATTCAAATATTTACTTATCATTAAAAAGGAGCAAATATGTTTTAAAACAAGCCTGACTGACCTCTGTTTCTGCATTCATAGTGGAGTTATCCATCCTGAAGCTGGGCGCACATTGCCGTTTATAGTGATCATAACCTGTGATCACCCACTAACTAATAGCTAGGGACTGGTACACATCGGAAAATGTGTACCATGTAGAAGCGATCAATCGCTAAAATTTGGCTACTAATAGCCAAAAATCACTACTACATGCTACACTCAATTGTTGCCCTGTTCACATTATGATACATGGGTGTGAACAGGGATTTAAAACACCCTTGCCTCTACCCTTCTGACTAAATGTTCCTTACCTAAATACATGGTCACACAGGAGGCAGGGTCCTTCCAACTGCATGACGTGTAGACATCCTATTAGTTCCTCTTTGCTGTGCAGAGTTCTGAGTCAAGTGATTTACAATGCTCTGCCAGAGTACAGCCTTATCCAGCAGGAAAGAGACTGAGGGGAGTTTGCAGTTATTGGCTCCTGTCTAAATTGACCCTAGCATGTGTATGTATGTGCTCTAAATGTTGAGGCGCTAGCTCTAATATGAATTTGTGAATATGTGAGTAACCATAAACAATAAGCGTATAAATATATAAGCAAGTCTGTGCAGTCAATGTTGATTTTAAAGTGCAAAAAATGAATTAACAATATGCCTTAGAAATGTCCTGAGAACAGTGAATAATTATACAAGACAAATCTTCTAATCCCCTTTTTCCTTTCACTACGTTTAGTTAGTGATGCATGCTCTTATCAATTTATAGTGCTCCAATTAAATGGTGTGGTCCACCACCTAATAAAAGGGGGGCCACTGACCAGTTAGTTTTGGGCCACCAGGACCCTCACAGCTTAAATGGTTGATTCTAAGCTTGGTTAGTACTTGGCATCCACTTTCTTTGCGCTTAAATCCAATGTCACCAGCAGGGAAGTCCCAGAATGAGAATGCAAAAAACGCAATATTCGTGCAATACGTTTATTTAAAAATATCTTATTATAAAACACGTGCCAGTACACTCATATTTTCATGTGCCACGGAGCGGCACCCACTGTATAAAGCCTGGGTAGTTACAATCCTCGCCACCGTGCGTTCCACCTGAGCCGGACGTGACGTCAGTAAAATACTTTTTCTGGTCTTTTACTGACATCACGTCCAGCTCAGGTGGAACACCTACCAGCTCAGAGAGACGAGTGGTGGCAAGGATTGTAACTACCCAGGCTTTAAACAGCGGGTGCCGCTCCATGGCACAGGGAAATGTGAATGTACTGGCACGTGTTTATAATAAGATATTTTTAAATAAACGTATTGCACGATTATTGCGTTATTGCTTTCTCATTCTGGGACTTCCCTGCTTTTGACATTGGATCTAAGAACAAAGAAAGTGGATGAAAAAGTATACACCAAGCTTAGGATCAACCATTTAAGCGGTAAGGGTTCTGGTGGCCCAAAGCTATCAGGTGAGTGGCCCCCCTTATATTAGGTGGCGGAACACATTTTACCGTAATTGGAGCACTATAAAATGAGAACAGCACGCATCACTAATGCACATGTGGGAAAGGAAGAAGTGAATTAGAAGATTTGTCTTGTATAATTATTTATTGTTCTCAGGAATTTTCTAAGACGCATTGTTAATTAATTTTTTGCACTTTAAAATCAACATTGACTGCACGGACTTGCTTATATATTTATACACTTATTGTTTATGGTTACTCGCATATTCACAAATTCAAATTAGAGTTAGCGCCTCAACATATAGAGCACATAATATTTGTAGCGCCTCAACATATAGAGCACATAATATTTGTTTGCAGCTTAAAGATTTACTGCATCTCTGGGGTTCTGGGCTTCAGCAAAATGGCAGCCTCCAGTTTCAGAAACAGGAGCAATGCTGGAGGCAATTTACAGCACAAACTAATTTTGGTAGCATAATTATGAATGTGGAATGTATGCTCCTTGCTAAATAACATTATTTTTTTATCAAGTTATTATGGGTAAAGTTCCACTTTAAAGTCAATTTACACTCATATGTTAAAATAAAACTATATTAACAGTCTTCCTGAGGTGGATAACTAACAGTAATAGGCTTGTGTAGACAAAATGCTCTCTTGTCCCTTGCAATTCTGTTCACATACACAAAGGCCTAGGCATTTGGTCATGTGATCTCTCTGCAGAAGATCAGTTTTTGGACTGGCTGATTCATTGTATCATACAGATCATATGTTTAAATTGGATTTTAATAATCTTGAAAAACATGTAAAAAGCAATATGACTTGCTCAACAGCAAACTTCTGAAAAACGTGGGTTACCAGTGGCTTTATGAACTGCTTATAAAAAAGTTATTATTTGCGTATTCCTTTACATTTTAAAGACCAATCTATTTTACATTTTCTTTTTTGGTAACAGTATTCTGATTTTCACAAGAATACCCAGATTGCTGTGTAGTGCCCTGGGGTTTAGTCAGGGAGCTCCTCACCAAATTCCTTGTCAGGAGTAGCTACAGTAGATAATTACTAAGGATGAGCTCAGGCGTGTTCGCAAACTGCACGTGCAGAGCCTGCCAGGAATTCACCACTGCTGAGCGCTAATCACAGGCAGTGAGAAAATTCCCGATCTCTGCAGCTGCGCATCGGGACAATATCTCACTGCTTGCGATTAGCGCTGTGCAGTGCTGACTTCCTGGCGGTCTCTGCATGTGCAGTTTGCGAACACGCCTGAGCTCATCCTTATTAATTACTAAGGATCCATTGACTTCTCCCTAAGTTTGGCCTGGTTGTACTTTCCTCTTCTACCACCAGGTGGCCGGGCACTTGGAGGTATTAGGTTGAGAAGGACAACTCAAGGTCAGGTTATGGGTATATGGGGTATCTCAGCCAATAGGCAGGGATTTTGTTGAATCCCTTTGCCTGCCGGCCGGAGAATCTATCAGTGGCTGGAGGCAGAAGGCAGTATTCTCACCGAACTGGCACGGTAGAAAATCGGGAAACTTCAGGAGCTAATCAAGTCAGGGACCCAACCAGCGGAGGTGATGCTTGCAGAGCAGCCTTGTGTGTGAAACTAGGGACCGAGCCGCTCAGCAGGGGTGAAGCTTGAAGGTATCAGAAGTGCCAAGCTAGGGACCCAGCAGGGAAGCGTGGGTGACGCTTAGGGGAGATACCACCGCAAACACCTTGAGGAGCTCACGGGATTCAGAGTTAGTGAACAAGAGGGTCCAGTGAGAGACCAAGAGCTCAAGGGGCTAAAGAAGTACAAGGAGAAGTTGTAATACAGCTGAGAGAACTGTTACTTTGAGTTGGGAACTGTTTAAGTACTGTTACCATAGGAGACAGCAATCCTGCACGTGCAGAAGTGGCACCTTGCTGGGGCCTTTCCCTGTACGGCTGTTCTCCTATTGAAGTCTCGGAGTCTGCCATTAGAAATTGCAACTACTTAAGGGTGTCCTGGCCCTAATCCTCTTTCCCCTACAAAAAAGGACTGTCAAAGAAATAAACCTCTTTTACCTCCAAGGAGTGTCTGGCGCCCAATGACTTTTACCACCTTTGCACCCACTATGCCTCACGACCCACCACATTTTGAAGGATATCAGTTATCTTTGGCCTTGCGGGTTCCCATTAGACTGGAAGAGGTCAGAGATTCTGCTCCAGCTGTAATAAGCTGTTCTTATCAGCTGTGTTTCTTGGATGAATCACATTGGGCTGATTTAAGAAAACAGGAACAAATGTGTAACTATGGCTCAAATAACCAGACACTTTGTTTAATTGTCCCACCTAACAAAATATTAAATCTGATTGGTTACAGTAGAGAATGTAACATTTGTTACAGTGTTAATAAAACAGCCTCCATCTCCCCATTCACACAGGGGCAACACGACTTGCAGGTCGCCTCAGCGAGGCGACCTGCAAACGACTTCTGCGGCGACTTGCAAAACGACTTCTGTATAGAAGTCTATGCAAGTCGCCCCAAGTCGCACCCAAAGTCGTACAGGAACCTTTTTCTAAGTCGGAGCGACTTGCGTCGCTCCGATTAGAACAGTTCCATTGTACAGAACGGGAGGCGACTTGTTAGGCGACTAGGTCGCCTGACAAGTCGTCCCTGTGTGAATGGGCTCTAACTGTTGGGGATTTTGAAAGTATAGACCAAAAACAGGGATTAAACAAGGGATTACCACACACCAAACCCAAAAAGATTATAATACATTTACATACATGATGATACATAATACATAATTGCAGATAGCGGGTTATGTTATGCAATGGTAAGACACCTTAGCCATACCATTCAGAAAACAACTAAAAGTAACCAGAAGATTTATACTAACTGGAAAGCTTAAAGGATAAGTTCACCTTTGTAAAAAATAAACGCACATGTTTTTGCAGCTCCAAAAAAAGATGTAGCCGGAAGCTCCAGAATCCCATGAAAATCTTTATTTGCTACACAGCATGCACACTCCAATATGTGGGATGCACCTCCAGATCTCTTAGGGTCAGGATGAATAAACACTATACAGGGGGTCCCCAGGTTACGAACGAGATAGGGACTGTAGGTTTGTTCTTAAGTCGAATTTGTTTGTAAGTCGGAACAGTACCTTTTTTAAGTACAAATCCAGTCTCAGAGTCAGGAAGTGAGATTAAATCCATCTAATGAGGATACAGACAGTATAATTTTTTTTTATTTTAATTATTCTTTACTTTTTTTAATTACTTTGTTATTTTTTTTTTAAATTTAATTAATACTGTATTTCTTATTTTTTTTTTTTTTATACATTTTTTTTCACTTAACTTTATTGCTATCACACAGTATAAAACAATTCCCTGTGTGATAGGAATTGGAGGTGACAGGTTCCCTTTATTGACCCTGTCACCTCCTAGCACTGCTAGATTTTCTGTCAGAGCTGAGAGGGGAGGAGCACAGCTTTCCCCTCTCACTCTTTACATGGCGGCAGGGACAGGAGGAACAGGTCAGTACACTGCATATTAAGCATATTACAGTACTGATCAGAGGCTGTTATATGCTGCTCACCTGATGGCACAGCAGGGAGATGGATAGATGGTGTGTCCAGGCCGGCCGCGGTGCACCTCCGCGGGGCAGCGCTCGTAGGAAAGACCGGGGATCCTGGAGGCTTCACTAGGCCGGGCCGGACAAGGCCGCGGTGACGTCACTCGGGCCCCGTTCGTAAGTAGGGGTCGTTCGTAAGTCGGGTTGTTCGTAAGTCGGGGACCCCCTGTAATGGTGCAGCTTATTCCAGTTACAGTAATCTTTCTAATGTATTGAAACACTTTAAACATGTGCACGCTTGAAATATTGAATCTTTTGTATTTAGCGGTGTGGAAAGGGTTAATAAACTTCTCCGGGGAGGTGATCTCCACCATACACTACTTGAGAGAGAGGCCTGGTGGATATTTACTCTCGGTACTAGAACCCCTGCAGGTATGAATTCCAGGTGGGATTTGGATATATTTTTTAAAATAAAATGAGACAAATAATATAAAGTATTGATTCAACTGAATGTTGTATATCTGCTGCTTCACCCTTATTGCTTTTATTAATGGAATGCTTTCTTTTTGTTTCAGGGCACAACAGCAATCTAGATACCAGCTTGCACAAGCGTATTGTTATTCATGGTGCCTTTTTGATATGCTGAATGTTTTCATAATATTGTAAGCCCACATCCGAAATGAATAGAATCCAGTGCCACTTTTATCTGTCATCTGCCAGATTTTGATTTTAATTTAATTTTTTTTTTATTGACACTGCTCTTCCTCATATGAGGCATGAAGTATAAATGTTCCGTCATTCATTTTGTGAATACTGTATGCCGAAACGCGTCAGTTGTTTTTAATCTTGAGCTTTTATGTAGCAAAAATAATTTTCTAGTGATTCTGGAGCTGCCGGCTACATCTTTCTTGGAGCTGCGTTTTCAATGGCTGGAAGCCATTTGAGCCAGAGCACCCAGTGAAGGACTCCACCCTTAATCTATGAGGTGTGTTCCCTGTTGTGAGCGCTGTGTCTTTGTGTTTTGCTTTCCCAGTTGGATGACAACTTTTTGCAGGTAAAAAAATGTGATATTTTTTTTTCTTTTACTAGGAGCCTGGAAATCATTGCACCAGCAATCAGCAGATCATGGATGCCATGCAGAACCCCTGCAGACTTTCTGTGTAAGCTAGTGTACGTACATATTCACCAACACACCATTAGCACTCATCTCTCCTTTTGACGGTGATTGTTGAACCATGGTGTGCTGGCGAATATGTACACTTGCTTGATGTTTCTGGGACCCAGCTGGTAATCGCTGCAGTACCCAACATTCTAAGATCCATTTGTCATGAAAGTGTGCAATAGGAATATTGACATGTCTGTGTAAGCTGTCTGCTTGTACCTCATATGGCCAGGCAGTTACACACTGACAGGAAGAGACAATGAACTACCTAGGGCATTCAACAGCGCCCTGGTAGTTCACTGAGAACTATAAGCCAAATGCCGCAAAGGCTGTCGGTAGTTGTAGTTTTCCCATTCATAGACCTCTGTGAATGAACGACGTGGATGGGCAGGCAAAGCCAAGCACGGCCGTTTCTTTTTTAAATTGTGGCAGTGAGTTCAGGGAGAAGATCCCTCACTCTCTGTCACCAAAGGCAGTGGATCAGGCAGCGGCTTCAGGAGTAGGAATACGTTACATGTTCCACCCTAGAAATGGGGGGAACATGTTCCCAAAGGTAAACGTATCCTTTAAACATATGGTGAAACATAAAAAGATATCCTAGCAAACATAATTCAGGACTTTAAAACACAAATTTAAAAATGTGTTTTTCATATTGATTTAGGAGGTAAATGTGAAATATTGCTTTAAGCTTTTAAAAAACGTTCTTTTAATTATAGTCCTAAATAGCCAAAAAGGATTTAAATCAATGTTGTATGTTCCAAGTGCCTTTATAAACCTAGATTTTACCTTGTGGAAGTAGTAATGACATCATGCCTGTGCAGAGAGCAGAGCTGTGGGAGTGACCCATCAGATCCCATCCACATCAGCCTGCTTGCAAAAAACTACAGGAGGGGGCGTAGACAAGACCAGTCACCCTGCACAAGGTAAGAGAGCAGTGGTGACTGGTTCTTATTACAGGAAGCTCCTGCCCAGGGTCAAAGTGTCACACTGGATTACTGCACAGATCTAAAAGAAATACACAAAGTACACTAAGATTCAAGCAAGAATACACATGACTCTTGTATTTAAACAATATTTGCCTATCCTGGAGTTCATCTCATACATACATTTCCAGGTAGCAGTTGGAGTTCTAAACTCCTTTTCATGTCTTCCAGATTGACCCAAGCTGCTTTCCTGAAAAAAGCCTATGATGATCAATACAATAAGCTTAAAAATTCAAAGTAATTCAGAGGATTAAAACAGAACTATAGGTAAAACATTTTTTTTTCTCATTTTGAACAAAGTAAGGGAAGGTTAAAACCTCTGTTGGTTATAATTTTGCCATCTGTGCCCCATTGGGAAGACTTACTTTCACTTCCTGTCCCATAGACAAAACAGGAAGTAAGAGGAAATCCCTGCAAATTAAGAGAATCCCTTGGGGACCCCCAGGTCTTTAGTTTGTGTCCCTATTGGAAGATTTCCCCTCTATTATTTGGGAGCCCAAAATTAGGAATTTTTCACTTTCGTTTTTAAATTATTTCTATTAATTTTCCATAGCAAAAAAAACATTACACAACATACCATTCAAAATCAACATCTACATGTAGTACTCCTTAGTTATGCATACCCAAAAAAAACACATTTAAAATAGCCCTTAATATACATATATTTCCAAAATTCTCTTAGAACTCCCGAAGTAAGGGGAAAAAAAATCTTCAACCCACAAATTCACTGCACACACAAAAAAACTCCCCTTTATTAAACCAATTTAACCCGTGTTGTCTAAAAATTGTGAATTATTGTTAAAAAAATATTTGTTAAAGGATAAGTCCCAATATGACTGCTAACTGCTGTCTCCCAGATTACACCCTTATCCCGTATTCCCTTACTAAATATTTACCCCAAATACAGTGCTCTTATCCAAAAATTTAAAAAATTAAAAATAAAATATTTCACATTCGATGATAATAGTAAACAGGACAAATAGCGAGAATGACACACACAGCAATAAAAAAATGAAGAAAAAGCTTTGCCTTTAGTTATACTTTTACTCATCCCCTTCGCACCCCTACCATGTGTGCCCTTTTCTCACCAGGCCACGTGGAGCTTCAATTATTAGGAGACTGATCCCATCTGCTATGTTCTATCCTTGAAGTGGATATAAACCTGATTCATGAAATGACCTATGCACATATATCTTTAGTGTTTTCTTATCTCTCTCCAAAGCCCCGTGTGTTTCTGCTGCTCAGTTCTTTTGTTATCAGTAAGGATGAGCTCAGGCGTGTTCGCAACCCACACGCACGTGCAGAGCCTGCCAGGAAGTCGGCACTACACAGCGCTAATCACAGGCAGTGAGACATTTCTCGATCTCTGCAGCCGCAGATCGGGAAATGTCTCACTGCCTGCAATTAGCACTGTGCAGTGCCGACTTCCTGGTGGGCTCTGCACGTGTGAGTTGCGAACACGCCTGAGCTCATCCTTAGTTATCAGCATGATAACTTCTGACAACCGGGATGAAACCAGTCTGAAATTTGTGACGGGGTGGGTGCTATAAATAGATTAGCAGAGAGCTGGTCTATTCACAGCACAGCTCTGCACATTCCTTCCTTCCTTTGCCTATGTGGAGTGGGGGGGTGTGCATTTCCTCCAATCAGCTGTCACACAATGTATGCCAAGAATCCAGTGCTGGACAGGAAGAAAAAATCTCTAACATGATGTGCACTTTCTAAAAGAATATAAGAATATAGCAGATATACATGCAAAACGTATGTAGGGAGATTTGTTTAATCTCTGTGTATCATCTGAGGCTATTCACTTCACTGGGTATATGTGAGGGTTTACATCTACTTTAAAAGACCCATAGGGCATTTTTGCACCCACAGGTATGTATATTTCTTTGATACGTTTCCATTGAATTAAATTTAAATACACCAAAATGCATACATTGAGACATAATGTATGTCAATGTGCATTGTGATGCACCTTGATGCACATTACAATGTGCATTGATGTATGTTATGATGTGCATTGCCATTACACAAATTGCAGTGTGATTTGTGTTTTTGACATGCATTTTGAGGCATTTACGTTGATTTAAATGGAAAATGCGTTAGGGGTAAAATTGCATAGGTCTGACTAGACATTACAATTTTCCGTGAATCCAGTGTTGTGTGTGCACCTAGCACCAGCTAGGTGCTAACTTCAGCCCCAACTTTTTTTTTGTTTTGTTTTGGATACAGCAGAAAAGGTGCCTTCCTATCTTCGTGGAGGTCTCTACCTCCATTTTTTTTCAGTTAGAAATGAGGGAAATCTAGCCGAAGGGGTCACAGCCAAAACAAAAAAAATTACAGAAATTTTAACTCCTTCACACTTTATAAAAAAATTGATGGTGGAGTTGGGCTTTAAAATGTTAATTTGTAAAAAAAATGTTTATTATAAATGGTAAAAAAAAGCTACAAAGAGTTTAAAAAGGATAAACTTCAAAGAAGTACAGTATTAAATTCTGTATTTTTTTTTAAATTGGGCCCCCCAGGAGGCTTATGGCATAATGTGCTAGTATGCACCACATTTAGCACATTATGGCAGACTTACCTGTCAAACCAGCCCTAAAGTGCTGCGCTGTCATGGCTACAGCTAGCACAGGTCACTTCCATTTTCGTCCCATCCTCTCTGGGTTCGCTTGAATGGTCAGGCCATGATGACGCCACTCCTACGTATGCGTACGAGAGTCACATCATCATGGCATAGAGAGGGTGCGGTAAATGAGGTCTGAGCTGTACATGTGCGGCTCAGATTACATTACTGCTGTCAGGCCAGGAGAGGCATTGATGACCACTAGGGACTCTTCTGTTATAAAATGAAAAAAACCTGTCTGTCAGCGTTTTTTTTATAATTTGACTTCATTACCATTTTAAAATTTTCCATGTATTTGACTCAGTTCCATTATAACCTCCTTTTAAGTTACCTAGCTATATTAAAGCAGCTAATGTGTTTTTAAAGTGCACATTAATGGTTCTTACTGGAACACCCTTTCTCTTCACTGGTCAAGATTTGTACGGGTCATGTAAAAGCTTTACTTTCACTTCACTTAGGTGAATCTGCAAATATATTTCCTGCACCCTCAAGCTTTCCAGGATCTGTAAGACGGACTGTACTCAGGTTTCTAGATGTAAATGAATGAAACATCATCCCTTGATACTGACAAGGCTCCCATCTGTATAAAATATCTAATAATCTTAAATGCTCAAGGCTTCCAGTGACTCCCTGCTACAAAATACTCAATGTAAACCCAAAGCAAACCAATTAATAAGGGCTTTGATAATGTCAGATCTTTGCTGCATGGTGAATTATTCATCCTAAGTAAACACCCTTAAGCACTGGGTAGAGTTTAAGTTGGCAGATTAGTCTATATCAAAGGGAAAAAAAGAGGTTAGGAATCTCTTTACGAGACTGGATCTGCAACAGGGAAACATTTCTGAAAGTTCTCTATCCTCAAAGGTCCCTTGGAATAGATATTACCATAATGCCTAGTCCAAGGGAAACACTCCTGAACAGATTTTGCTGCAGCATAGCCAATGGAAAACTACAGCAAGGCTTGCAGAAGGCTTCTGTGTGTATGTGGCAGCAGCAAATAGCAATTTTAGAGAAAAAAACATTGCATGAGATCTTTTACCTTTAGCAATAAATGCAGCATTATGAAAATCTCATTTTCACTGCTTTTACCTAATTTTACATATACACTTTATTGTCAGAAGCATTGGGACACCTGCCTTTACACAACATGGACTTTAATCGCATCCCAGTCTTATGCTGGCCATACACTGTACAAAAAATCAGCCGAAATTCGGTCATTTGGCCAGTTCGTTCGTTTTTCGGCCAGTTAATGGGCACAAAATTGGTAATCGTTGGGACATTTTTGAGCTGAAAAAACGAAAGACAAGTTTGGAAATTTTCTGCTGAAAGAACGATAAATTGAAAGGTTAATGTGTTTCCCATCCGAACTGTTTGCACTAGGTATATCTAAAAAAAACGAACAAAAAATGTATTCATTTATGTCCACTGAACGATTTATCGGTCCTTACATGATAGCACTATCGTTTGCTCTCATGACCGAATGTTCGTTTTTCAAAAATGGGTTTGGCCGATTTTTCGCATAGTGTATGGCCAGCATTAGTCCATAGGGTTCAATATTGAGTTGGCCCACCCTTTGCAGCTATAACAGCTTCAACTTTTCTGGGAAGGCTGTCCACAAGCTTTAGGAGTGTATCTATGGGAATGTTTCACCATTCTTCCAGAAGCGCATTTGTGAGATTGGGCACTGATGTAGATGAGAAGGCCTGGCTCGCAGTCTCTGCTCTAAACTCTACACATACTACAGCTGCTGGCTTTTAACCACTTCAATACTGGGCACTTTCGCCCCCCTCCTTCCCAGACCAATTTTCAGCTTTCAGCGCTCTCACAATTTCAATGACAATTGCGCGGTCATACAATGTTGTACCCAAATGAAATTTTTATCATTTTGTTCACACAAATAGAGCTTTCTTTTGGTGGTATTTATTCATTACTCCGTTTTTTATTTTTTGCGATATAGGCGAAAAACGAGCGGAAATTTGGAAAAAAAACAATATTTTCTTCTTTCTATTTTAATAAAAATCCAATAAAATTGAATTTTGTCATAAATTTAAGCCAAAATGTATTCTGCTACATGTTTTTGTTAAAAAAATCCCGTTAAGTGTATAATAATTGGTTCGTGTGATCACGGACACATGTGCGCAAATGATAATGTACAGATGTGCACAGGTGATCACGGACATATGTGTGCAGATAATCATTGGGACATGTGATTTTACTGGGACATATGTGGGGGGACAGGTGTTTTTACTATGTGGGGACATGTGTTTTGGGGACATGTGTTTTGGGGACATGTGTTTTGGGGACATGTGTTTTGGGGACGTGTGTTGGGGACATTGTGTGTTTACTTTGTTTTTTTTACATTGTCAGGACACTAGACTGGTGATCAGTGAGTAAAAAGCTGTAAAAAACAGCTCATACTCACTGATCACCAGCCGGCTGCAGCGATCCGCTCTCCTCTCCTCACTGACAACTTCCGTGCGAGGAGAGGAGAGCAGATTGCCTAGCAACCGGCTCTGTGTTTACATCACATGACGGCTGTGATTCGACACGGCCGTCATGTGATCAGGAGGGCCAATCACAGAGCCCTCCTACCGATCAGAGATGCGCCGTGTCCGGGTGACACGAGCGCATCGGGATCACGCCGCTGCGCGGGCACGCGCGCGCGATCCCGCTCCTTCTGAGGGACGTTCCTGAACGTCCACTCAGAAGGAGAGATAGCCCACCCGGCCGTTTATGTGCAGTGGCCGGGTGGGAAGTGGTTAATAATAGGACACTTACCTGTCCTGGAGTCTAGCGATGTCGGCACCGTAGCTGATGTTTCCATTAGCCGTTGGGTGCTTCTGCCGCCATTGCAAGTAAGGGAACCCGGCAGCGTAGCCTTACGGCTTTACGCTGGGAATCCTATTGCGCATGCGAGAGGCTCTGCTCCTCTCTCCTACTGGCCCGGCAACAGGGGGAAGAGGAGGGAGCCAAGCCATGACATCAATATCCACAGCTGTGGCTCCCGGAAGTGGGAACAGGATACCTGTCCCCCCCCCCCGAAAGGTGCCAATTGTGGCACCGGAGGGGGGGGGGGGACAAATGAGCGGAAGTTCCACTTTGGGGTGGAACGCCGCTTTAAGTAATTTGTATGGAATGTGTTAATAAACACAAGAAAAGCAGTAAAATAGATCCTCGGCAGCCAGCAACAATAGAACCCCCCACAAAATGATCCCCTTCCCCAGCATCGGTAGATCCAACCCAGCGATAATAGATCTCGCAGCAGTCTGCATCAGTAGACCCCTCCCACAACAGTAAATCCCTCCAAGCAACAATTGACCCCAGCAGCAATAGATCCCTACCAGCAGTGATAGACCCCCCCCCACAACAATTGATTGCCCAACAGCATCAATAGACCCTACTGCACACCCAAGCACCCCTTGTCATTACATACATTCAATACTAGAGGTGCCAGAACTACCCCCTGCTGAAAAATGGTCCTGCCAAAAGCAGCAATTCTTCACCATTGCTGTCATGTTTTGCATGCTACACCTAAACCGATGACATCAGTACTGGGGTTACATTAGCAGAGAGAGGGAGAGAAACTGACAGAGAAGAGAAATGCTAGAATACTATTCAGTACCAGTGTGCAAAAATCACTCCTAATGTTGGGTAGTCCACTTGTGTGAATGTTGCTGCGATATGTAAAACTACCAGTTTAGTTTTTTCCATCCTAGAATGGGGTGTCTTGAGAATGTGCATAAACTACTCTATGCAAAACAAACAAAAGTTCAGCTATACAGCAACAAAAAGGACCCAGATGCATTACCCCATCAGACCAGGTGGCAGTTGGGATCTTTTTAATGTACACAATCAAATTAATTTTTAAAGGGTATCATAAGCACCCCTTAAATTCTATTAAATTCTATTGGGGTGCAGCATGGAACGTGTTGGTGTTTGCGCCTGATTCATATACTTGTCACAGACACAGGTAGTTCTTAAGGGAACTACCTCCAGAAATCTGTTGTCAGGAATTTGGAATTCCCCTAAATGTGTTTTCTGACAGTCAACATCATGGGTGAAGCTACAGTGAGGGAAAAAAAGTATTTGATCCCATGCTGATTTGATCAGTCTATAATTTTAATAGTAGGTTTATTTTAACAGTGAGAGACAGAACAACAATGAAAATATCCAGAAAACCGCATTTAAAAAAACGATAAATTGATTTGATTTTAATGAGTGAAACAAGTATTTGACCCCTTGCGCAAAACATAACTTAGTACTTGGTGGCAAAACTCTTGCTGGCAATCACAGATGTCAGTTTCTTGTAGTTGCCCACCAGGTTTACACACATCTCAGGAGGGATTTTGTCCCACACCTCTTTGCAGAACCTCTCCAATCCATTAAAGGGGTTGTAAAGGTACATTTTTTTTTTTTTTTAAATAACAAACATGTCATACTTACCTTCATTGTGCAGCTCGTTCTGCACAGAGTGGCCCCAAACCTGCCCTTCTGGGGTCCCTCGGCAGCTGTTTCAGCTCCTCCCCGCAAGAACTAACCACCTTAATGCGAGCTCGCTCGCATGGTGGTTAGTTATTGCGGGCGCGCTCCCGTGATACAGCCGGCGGCTATAGCCGCTCACTGTATCACTTGGCCCCGCCCCCCGGCGCGCCGCATCATTGGATGTGATTGACAGCAGCGCGAGCCAATGGCTGCGCTGCTTTCAATCCATCCACTGTAGCCAATCAGCGACCAGGCTGAGCTGCAATAGAGATGACGGGAGCGAGCAGCGGAGATTCGAGGTGTCAGGTAAGTAAAACGGGGGGGCTGGGGGCGGCGGTATTGTCAAAAGTTTTTTCACCCTAATGCATATAATGCATTAAGGTGAAATTTTTTTACCTTACCCCTTTAAGGTTTCGAGGTTGACGTTTAGTAACTTGAACCTTCAGCTCCCTCCACATATTTTCTATGGGGTTCAGGTCTGGAGACTGGCTAGGCCACACCAGGACCTTAAAGTGGATGTAAACCCTCACATATACCCAGTGAAGTGACCAGCCTCAGATGATACACAGAGATGCAACAAATCCTCCTACATACGTTTTACATGTATATCTGCTGTCTTCAGCTTTATATACTGTTTAGAAAGTGCACGTCCTGTTAGAATGTTCTCTTCCTGATTCACCTGTGGGTGTGGAATCTTGCCATACACTGTGAGACAGCTGAATGGAGGAAAGGCACACCCCCATCTCCACATAGGCAGAGACTTGCAGAGCTGTGCTATGAATAGACCAGCTCTCTGCTAATCTATTTATAGCACCCACCCTGACGCAAAATTCAGGCTGGTTTTATCAAAATTGATAGAGAATTTGTCAGGAGTTATCATGCTAATAACAGAAGAACAGAGCAGGAGAAAGCCACGGAACTTAGTGCTTTGAAGAGAGATAAGAAAACACTGCAGACCTATGTGCCTAGCTCAAATTTCATGAATCAGGTTTACATTCACTCTAATGTGCTTCATCTTGAGCCACTCCTTTGTTGCCTTGGCCATGTGTTTTGGGTCATTGCCATGCTGGAAGACCCATCCATGACCCATTTTCAATGCCCTGGCTGAGGGAAGGAGGTTCTCACCCACAATTTGACGGTTCATGGCCCCGTTCATTGTCCCTTTGATGCGGTGCAGTTGTCCTGTCCCCTTAGCAGAAAAATACCCCCAAAGTATAATGTTTCCACCTCCATGTTTGACAGTGGGGATGGTGTTCTTGGGGTCATAGGCAGCATTTCTCCTCCTCCAAACACGGTGAGTTGAGTTGATGCCAAAAAGCTTGGTTATGGTCTCATCTGACCACAAAACTTTCACCCAGTTCTCCTCTGAATCATTCAAATGTTCATTAGCAAACTTCAGACGGGCCTGTACATGTGCTTTCTTGAACAGGGGGACCTTGCGGGCGCTTCAGGATTTCAGTCCTTCATAGCGTAGTGTGTTACCAATTGGTTTCCTGGTGACTATAGTTCCAGTTGCCTTGAGATCATTGACAAGATTCTCCCGTGTAGTTCTGGGCTAATTCATCACCGTTCTCATGATCATTGAAACTCCATGAGGTGAGATCTTGCATGGAGCCCCAGACCAAGGGAGATTGATAGTTATTTTTCCATTTGCGAATAATCGAACCAACTGTTGTCACCCTCTCACCAAGCTGCTTGTCGATGGTCTTGTAGCCCATTCCAGCCTTGTGTAGGGCTACAATCTTGTCCCTGACATGTTTGGACAGCTCTTTGGTCTTGGCCATGGTGGAGAGATTGGAATCTGATTGATTGCTTCTGTGGACAGGTGTCTTTTATACAGGTAACGAGCTGAGATTAATCTCAGCTCATTATTACCTGTATGGAAGACACCTGGGAGCCAGAAATCTTGCTGATTGCTAGGGGTTCAAATACTTATTTCACTCATTAAAATGCAAATCCATTTGTAACTTTTTTGAAATGCGTTTTTCTGGATATTTTTGTTGTTATTCTGTCTCTCACTGTTAAAATAAACCTACCATTCGAATTATAGACTGATAAGTTCTTTGTCAGTGGGCAAACGCACAAAATCAGCAGGGGCTTGAATACTTTTTTCCCTCACTGTACCTATGTCAACTATGCACACACGTGGTAAAGGTTTACAAAGTGACCTGCCAACTTGACTACTTCTAGAAAAGCCAAGGCGGGATGATTTCTGCAAATGCACAAATGCCTTTAAAGTGATTGTAAAGCTTTGTTTTTTTTATTTTTTAAATAACAAACATGTTATACTTAGCTCCACTGTGCCTTTTGTTTTGCAGAGTGGCCCTGATCTTCCTCTTCTGGGGTCCCCCTGCGGCACTATCAGCTCCCCCCCACATCATATAACCCCCTAGGAGAAGCTCTCTCCTGGGGGGTTACCTTGCGGTTACGCTCCCGAGTCCAGCATTTGCATCCATAGACGCAGAATGTAGGACTCGGCCCCACCCCCCGGGTTATTGGATTTGATTGACAGCAGCAGGAGCCAATGGCTGAGCTGCTATCAATCTATTCAATGAAGAGCCTAGAATCCCGGGCAGAGAGGTATAGCACGTCTCCGCCGAGGTATCGAAGGGGTTCAGGTGAGTAAAACGGGGTGCATAAAACGGTGAGTAAAACGGGGGCGTGGGGCTAGGGGGCCGGTCACTGTCAGAAGTTTTTTCACCTTACTGCATAGGATGCAGTAAGGCGAAAATACACAAGGGTTTACAACCCCTTTAAAGATACCTGTATGCTTGATTCTATTATGTTATTTCATCATAAGATAACTCTACCCCTCAAAACAACGACGTTTTTTGGTACATTTGATGGGGTAGACTAAATATTCTAACATGCCTGTTTGCTGTAAGAGGTGATTGAACCCTATATACAATCGTAATATATTATTAAATATTGATAATAATTCATAATATAAATATTAATATATTATTAAACAGAGACCACTGAAAGCTTCAATGTGAAAGCAATTTTCATATTGGCCGTGAGGGTATATACACTGCTAATGATGGCTCGCCTCAACAAAATTACCTGAGAGCATTGCTAGAAATTCTTCTTTATTGCATCAGTTATCTTAACTAGTTGTGGACTAAAAAAAAACTTTTCCTAAGTACACCGGGAATACGTAGCACTCCCTGTCTTTTTCTTTACTGCACTCCCTTCCCTGTATTTGCCACCAATTCCTGACTGGAATTGCTGTGTATAAAAATGGACCTTCTAAACAGTGTTTAAGTCTCTGTATGTACAGTGGTACCTTGGATTACGAGTATAATCCGTTCCAGAAGAATGCTTGTAATCCAAAGCACTCGTATATCAAAGCGAGTTTCCCCATAAGAGTCAATGGAAACTCAGATAATTCATTCCACAGTGACTTCTATTGTATGCAGTACCGCAAGTGGCCAGAGGTGGTGGGGCACTTGGACACTTGGAGACCGCTTGGAGACACTCGGATGCACTCGACGCCTCCACACCTCTGGTTAAATGCGGTACTGCACACCCCAGAGGCTTGAATCATGCTTGTTTTGTGAGACAACGCTCGCAAACCGAGTCAGGATTTAAAAAAGAATAATAGCTTGTATTGCAAAACGCTCATTAACCACGTTACTCGCAATCCAAGGTATTACTGTATAAGCATTGTGAAAAAATTTAATTTTCACAACACAGCGATAACATTTTTGCCTTTTTTTTCTCTGACAGCAGATCCTGGCAGGCTGTCTGCTCTCTAACGTAAGCTTTCAAAAACTGACTAAAACCCACATTTATTATAGTCTTTTTTGTGATCTTTGAGGATCTTTAGGAATAACTTCACATTAAAAGCAGCTAGAGAGGTCAGTTACAAGTAAATAGTTAAATGCTCATAGCTTGGGCACAAGTTTACTTTGAAGCAACCTTGGATATAAACGAAAAACAAGGGGTTTTTTTGTGTTTTTTTTTTTTAATAAAATGTGTTTATATTTAATCTCTTATGAACCCTGTTTACCATAATCTGCCCTAATTAACTCCTACTGATTTTGTGTTCATTTCTATTTTTTAACCATTAATATTTTAACTTTTTATTTTATTAATATTGGTTTTATTCAGAATTTTTCTTTATCTCTTATTTGTAAATAACGTGTGTCAGAATAATGAATCGTACAATTTAGACCTTTTTATCTTTAGTAATGCTGATATATTATGATTTTGATTATTTAGCGAACATGGATCAAATTAGAAAAAAATAAATATAGTTTTTTTTTACAACTTTTTCTTTGCATGCCATACTAGGAAATGCCACCAAAAGAAAGCCTTGTTTGTCCTGAAAAATAATAAATATAATTTGTTATCTTAAAGTGGAGTTCCACCCACTTTTACAACTCTTCAGCATCCCTCACTAAACTGTGCACTGTAAACAAATTGGATATTTTTTAAAAAAAATTCTCAGCACCTACTGTATATCTGCTGTATTCATTTTTCACTTCCTCCTCCCTGGCCGCGGCCCATCGCATCATTTTCTGTTTGCAATGCCTTCTGGGAAGGGGCGGCAACTTCCTCTGAAACTGCCGTTGCTATGGAAACCTGACCTGAAACCTATTACACTGCTTGTGCTGCACTGAGCATGTGTGAGATCTGCAAGGATGAGATCCAGGAAGAAATACAGTCTGGCTTCAGATGCCCACACTTAAGATGGCCACGGCCTGCTGTAAGTTTATAAAATAACAAACTACTGCTATAAACTAACAAAACAGACCTTAGTTTACAGACTAACTTTACTAGAATACATTAAGCTTGTGTATTATAGGGGTATTTTTATATAAAAAGTATCATTTCGGCCGGAACACCACTTTAAGTAACCACTAAGCTATAGCAAAATAAACAAGTCCATAGCAGAAATGTAAAGATTGCTTTGGTCCATAGTGTATACAGGTGTGAGAGCTGAAGCGGTTAGCTAGAGCATTATAAGCAGGGCATAGAAAGATGTTTGGCTTTTTATTGTTCTCTAACCTAAGCCCCGGTTCACACAGGGGCGACTTGTCAGGCAACCTAGCCACCTGAAAAGTCGCGTCCCGTTCTGTACTACGGAACCGTTCTAATAGGAGTGACGCAAGTCGCTCTGACTTAGAAAAAGGTTCCTGTAATATTTTTGGGGCGACTTCAGGCGACTTGCATTGACTTCTATACAGAAGTCCTTTTGCAAGTCGCCGCTGAAGTCGTGTGCAGGTCGCCTCTGTGAGTCGGCCTGCAAGTCGTGTGTGAACTGGCAGTAAGGTTGTCAGAAACAGTCAGTAGGGGAGAGTTACTAATACTGGGTCACTCAGAATCTGGTGCAGCTGTGCATGGTAGCCAATTAGCTTCTAACTTCAGCATGTTCAATTAAGCCTTGACAATAAAACCTGGAAACTCATCGGTTTCTATGCAGAGCTGCACAAGATTTTGCCCCAGATCCACTCCAGTTTTAGTAAATCTCCCTCTATGTCTTCCCAAGACCATCAGTCAATTCTGCATCACAGTGAGTGTCAAGACCTCCCATGATTCCAGGAAGATGGGTTCACATGCTTTTGTCCCTTTCATTTTCTTCTCTAATCACCATAGTTTAAGTAAAAATCAGTACCCATCCACAAACAATGCTAAGGATAACAATAACCAGCAACTCCAGTGGCCATGGGTCCATACTGTTGTCTTTAAGAGAAGTAATAAAAAGCCCACTTGTAGGAACCAATGATCGAACCAGAGGCATCACTTGCAAAGTATGTTTCGCTAAGGCTATAAGTGTAAAGGCTAGCCAGAGGCTAGCCTGTATTTGTGGGAGGAGGCTGAGAGGGCTACTTAAGCCTCCTCCTCTATCTGGCCAGGGCTCGTCGGCGTTTCTGGGTTTCTGGCTCAGCGTTCAGGCTATCAGTATTTCAGTCTCAGCGTTTCTGTCATTGCATTTCGGTCATGGCATTTCTGCCTCAGCGTTTCTGCCCCAGGATTTCTGTCATCGTGTTTCTGCCTCTGCGTTCTGTCTGAGCGTTTTCTACCCCAGCATTTTCTGTCATGGCATTTCTGCCTCAGGGTTTCTGTAATGGCATTTCTGCCTCGGGGTTTCTGTAATGGCATTTCTGCCTCAGGGTTTCTGTAATTACATTTCTGCCCCAGGGTTTCTGTCATAAAATTTCTGCCCCAGGGTTTCTGTCGTCACATTTCTGCCCCTGGGTTTCTGTCGTCACATTTCTGCCCCAGGGTTTCTGTCATTACATTTCTGCCCCAGGGTTTCTGTCATTACATTTCTGTCCCAGGGTTTCTGTCGTTACATTTCTGCCCCTGGGTTTCTGTCATTACATTTCTGCCCCAGGGTTTCTGTCGTTACATTTCTGCCCCAGGGTTTCTGTCGTTACATTTCTGCCCCAGGGTTTCTGTCGTTACATTTCTGCCCCAGGGTTTCTGTCGTTACATTTCTGCCCCAGGGTTTCTGTCGTTACATTTCTGCCCCAGGGTTTCTGTCATTACATTTCTGCCCCAGGGTTTCTGTCATTACATTTCTGCCCCTGGGTTTCTGTCATTACATCTCTGCCCCTGGTTTTTTCTGTCATTACATTCCTGCCCCAGGTATTTTCGGTCATTACATTTCTGCCCCAGGTATTTTCGGTCATTACATTTCTGCCCCAGGTTTTTTCTGTCATTACATTTCTGCCCCAGGTTTTTCTGTCATCACATTTCTGTCTCCGCATTTAGTTCAGCATTTCTGTCATAGCGTTGTTGTGCTCATGTTTCTGCCCTAACGTTTCTGTTTCAGTGTTCAGCCTCAGCATCTCTCAGAGGGGCATCGTTGTTCAGTCACGGCACAGACTCCAGTAGCTGTTTCATCTTCGTTGTTTGTCATGTCTCATCGTTTTTGTTCATGGTTGTACCTGCGTCAGGTAGCTAGGGCTCACATGTCAGGATCTGTCACGTCTACAGATCCATACGGGCTGAGGTTTCGTTTGTTAATGATTGTTGACCACAATCTTCTCGCCCGTATAACATACGTCATACGATGCACGTTCATTCACCACACCTGTATGATTACCCACCACGGTCTGTGGGTACACCAGCCCTGAGTTTTCAGTTAATTACCTGTCTCTGCGCGGCAGGTTACTCGGGCTCACTCTTTACTCACACGAGGGGGGGGGTCCATCATCAGGTTTATTCATGCGCAGTGGTCTTGGCATTTCCGCTCACACTTAGGTAGGCACAGAGGGGCGTTGTTGTTCTTTTGTCTTGTCTGTTATTTCTCTTGTGCATGTTCTCAGGTTGAGCTGTATTGGCATTCGTTATCCCCTTATTGGTCCTTAAGTGGTAGGTTTGGGCAAACGTCTTCATGATTCTGGATTCTGCTCTCGGCTCGGATCTTGTCTAGGATGTGGCCTGGAAGACTGCTCAGGGACGTCAGTCCAGTCATCTTTTCCGTTCCCCAGCCGGTTCCAGGTAGGGGGGAGTTTAGTCACTTTGGGTATGACTGTTTTTCATGCCGTGGGACTTATTTCCCTGGGATGGAGTCTGGCCCTCCTTCCTCGGTTCAGATTTCAGACTCGGTTACCAGGTCACAGGCTGAAGCACGACCCGATCGCATCAGGTGGGACCAGTATTCTGTGTCTGGCATGGTTTCTCCACGTTGTCAATACTTATTGCCATAGTGCATGGGCCTGATCCATCTACTTCATCACATCCTTCAGGTATTTAGCATTTTGAACTCCTACCAGTTGTCCTTTGGCACTCACCCTTGGACTTCCCCATACCAGCATGGCCAGGCCAGGGCTTGGGAGGGGTTTCACTGAGCACTTCACTGGTGTCTGTTTCTGAAGTTTCGATCTTCTCGGCCATTCATCTTGCAGGGGCTCCTCGGGACAGCCATTGCTCCCCTTCCCCCATGCATCCTCATTCACAAGCAGTTCATTCTCATGTCTGGATCGTCTCAGACTTCAGGCTCTGTCCAATCGTTCACGGGACGTTCAGTGGGGTTCTGGGTAGCTTCGCAGGTTCTGTAGGGGGTTCTGTCTCATCACCAAGTCAAGGGGGGGGTTTCTCCGGTCATAGGGGACACTTTTCGGACATATACTGTTGCCATCCGGGCGCACGCTACTCCTCTTGATGGGATGTTACCTTCCCTTCTTCACCTAAATTTGTGTCTTTTTGCCCTCTTTTCAGGCATACTGACCAGTCAGGCCAAGGCACACCTCAGGCCTTGGTGCTTAGGAGTATCACTTTCTTACTCGAAGACTCTGACTACAAGTGTAAAGGCTAGCCAGAGGCTAGCCTGTAGTTGTGGGAGGAGGCTGAGAGGGCTACTTAAGCCTCCTCCTCTATCTGGCCAGGGCTCGTCGGCGTTTCTGGGTTCCCGCCCACCCGTTTCCCCCAATCCTCATACATACTCATATTACTTTTTCTTACATTCAGGGTATGCCCTCTTTTCAGGCATACTGACCAGTCAGGCCAAGGCACACCTCAGGCCTTGGTGCTTAGGAGTATCACTTTCTTACTCGAAGACTCTGACTACAATTGCAGTTTTTAAGCAATTTCAACAACTTTTAACCAGCTTTCAATTGCAAATACGACAGAACAAAAAATAGTCAAAACTATTTTGCTTGGGCAGTTTAGTCATTTTTCCAATCAAAAGCTTATCCACATTGTAGGACATATTATTCAAGCAGCCCTAGGCTGACAGCCACAACACCATTTGCATAATGATAAATAGTAGCATCTCAGCTGGAGATTTCCAGTCTGCCAGGATTTTTGCTTCCACATCCTAGAATAAGTTAGTATCCTTTTCTCTTTATAGCAGCCATTCTCATCCCTGGGTTCTTTCAAAGGTTATTAGAAGTTCCTTGGGCAGAGAGCAGTGGCAGACTGACCCCCTACCTCAGACCTGGGCAAATTGCAGCCCCAGGGCCACATCTGGCCCTTTGTGCCTCCACTGACATCATGCCTCTCTAAACCTGTCAGAGTACTCACTGAGAATCAGGGAGGCATGCTGACAGATGTCTTTGTGGAGGGCTGCAAAGATTGGAGAGAGCCCAAGGAACTAATTGGTACAGTGAGAAGGCTCAGTTCTGCTGGTAGAATGTTGCCCGATGCTCCCCAAAATTTTTCTACCCAGCCAAGTTCTTCTTGTGTTAGCACCTACATACTGCAAGCCCCAGGAATCGTACACCTGATCTTCACTCCAGGCCAGGATCTACAAAAATCCCCAATGTACCAATTGCAGATTCTCTCCTTCCAGTGCTTGCAGCTCTGCTCTACTGTGTTACCTCCCAGAGCCTATTAGTCATACAGATAGCACTCAGAATGGCAGATCACTTCATTAACCAGTGTGCATGCTATTTCATGAGCAGTTGTACCCATTATTCCTAGCGCCAGGTGTTTGTTTTCTATATGTTTACGTACTTTTGGACCTTCCCAGTCCAGTGTTCACCTAAGGCCCCTTCCACACGGGGTGGGGTTCTGTTGGAGTCTGCCTGCTCAGCAGGGAATCTGTCCGCTGATCCCCGCTGAGCAGGCAGATGGCTGGTCTGTGTTCGCTCTGCTTATGCAGAGCGGACACAGACCGCTCACCTCTATAGGTGGTCGGATGTCAAAAGACCACCTGTCTGCTTACTGTACACCCAACTGCCATCTAATCTGATCCACCAGATGGATGGGGAACCATCTGTTTTTAGTGGATAGGGTCAGATCGGATGTCAGTGGGTCTCAACGGACACATGTCCGTTGACACCCGCCACTCCATAGAGGAGGCTGGAGGGTCAGATCGGGTCCGCCTGAAGAACTAACAGGCGGACCCGAACGGGATTGGTCCACTAGTGTGAAATTCCCTAGGGCTGCTGGTTTAATCAACATATTTTTACTACATTTTGGTTTGGCTCCACAACAGTTCCGGTTTTTCATGTGGCCCCTTGGCAAAGTTAATCGCCCAACCCTGTCCTACATAATAGTCCCAGTATAGTTCTAGGGCCAACTTCACTTTAAGACAATGGTATGTGATTGATTTAAGAGCACATGCCATCATCCTAACAATTAATGTACGTTTTAATGAGTCATTTTTGGCTATACAATTTGTATGTACTTATATTTACCTGCCTGTTAATAACTTAGATTGCCTCTTGTTCTCCTGAAGAAGCAAACAGTGAAATGTGTTGAGACCGATTGGACACCATATTTAAAAGCTTTGCTACATGAAATTCATCAGAAATGAGTGAAAGTACTTTTTCTTTTGACCATACAGCTATGTTAGGTGGCGATGAGGCAGTTAGTGTTGACATGATTATGATTTATTTTATGTAACAATTTGTGTGACATATTTTTGCCACCTTAAAAGTTCCTCACTTGCTAAAGGATGTTTTGTAGTATGCATCCTATATAGGAATGTGCTGCCCAATGGCCACTGCACCAACAACTTTGAATATAGCTCCTTACACATCTGAAATGACATAGGACAAGTATCCTATAACTAAAACTATTTGGTCAAAATTAGCTGTATGATCAACAAGTATTAATAACTCATGAAGTTAGAGTGACTGGCAGAGCTATTTGTACGTTTGTTCAATATCCCTAATGCTGATAAGTGCTGTATTCCACAGAGTGATCACTATGGTAATGGAATAGAGATGATGTCATTATTCTGATTTACTCAACCTAAGCTGGAATTGCTCTGGAACCCATGCCAGTTTCCCCACTATCAGTGACCTCAGAGCCTTCCCATGGAGATGTAGAACGTGGAAAGCAGATCATTAAAACATGACTTCTAATCTGAATTCTGACTGAGTCACTGGCTCCTCTGTGAATTTGTCATATTGATCACTTTGCCTTTTAATTCCCGTGCCAAGTGATGCAATCAGTTTGATTTCCCCTGTGAATCATGATGGGAAGTGATTCAAACTTTCTAATGAATTGTGATTTCTACATAAAACTGAAACACATAGGCATACGCCTATAAGGCTGCTTAGCAGAAATATTACATTTCTTCATAAAAGAGGCATTCTTCAACACCTTCACTCCTAATGGTGATAAAATTGATGCATTGCCACCAGATTACTACACTAAAAGAAGGTCATATTTGTTGGTTACCATGGACAATATCTCCAATTTTCGTTATCATTTTATGAATGAGACCAAATTGTTTCCAGTAAAATGAAAGTAAAGGGAACGTAGCCTGAATAAAAACAGAGGACTGCAAATTGGTACCAAGAAGAAATGTTTTAAAATTTCAAACACATTCAAAAGATTATTACTGCACTCATCCTCAACTCTAGCAGCCTGCTAATAGTGGTATATACATGCACCAATCACTATTAGGCTACTTTCACACTGGCAGCACCCGTCGTTAGCGCTAAAGCGTCGCTTGTTTTTGTGGAGCTTTAGCTCTGTTTTAGCAGTGCTTTTCGGCCACTAGCGGGGTGGTTCTTACCCCAAAAAAGGGTACAATCTCCCTTTTTGTGGTGCTTTCAAATCTCTTTTAAGGCGATTTAAAAGAGCTGCCCATTCATTGTTTTGGGAGCGCTAAATAAAGCGCTCCCAACCCACCCCAAAGATGCTTCTTGCAGGACTTTTCGTTACGTCCTATAAGCTCACCGCCCCAGTGTGAAATGGCACACTGCACTGAATGGGAGTCGGTTTTCAGGCGCTTTGCAGAAGCCATTTCTAGCGCTAAAGCGCCTGAAAACCACCCCAGTATGAAAGGGGTCTTAGATCAAAGAGCTAATAGCGCTCAGAACATTCCGGAATTATTTGTAGAAACATGCGTATGAATAAAAAATACAGTTTACAAATGTGCTAAGTCAATGCATATAAGAGAAGGATTCAGAAGGGCTCAAAACAGGAAGAAAACTTCTTTCCTCCAGACACCTCCCTCCTAAGTTAAAGTATTATTACCCTAGATTTACATCTATGCGGCTGTGGTTGATGTGTTTTTTCAGGAGGTTTTGCAGAATGTTTTGCATTTTAAAACCCACGTTTTTGATGTGTTTTTGCATGCAGCTTTCAAGTGTTTTGCGTTTTTTTCCTCTTTAACAAACTGTGAATAGCCGGTTGTGAAGGAGCTCCAAGGAAGCCAGCCACTGTGTACTTAACAACCGATGCACCGGTCGATGACTTCTCAGGGGGGCAGTGCCACCAGGTGACAGCGGGATCCTTTGGTGCGAGCTTTTTTCGGGTTGGCAGTGGTGGCAGGCGTTATGATTGATGATGGATCTACATCAGGGGACACTGTTTTTTATTTTTTTAAATAAAGGACTTGTCAAAAACTGCCTACTGTCATTTTTTACACTACACCTTTTTCCCATACTTATTCACATAAGGGGGGATCAGATCCGTTAAAGATTAAGCCCCCTTCCCGCAGACCCCCACAGCCCCGGCTGGGGTTGTGGGGAAGAGGCCCTTGTCCCCATCAACATGGGGACAAGGTGCTTTGGACAAGCAAGGTCCATAAAGACATGGATGAGTGAGTTAGGGGTGGAGGAACTCGACTGGCCTGCACAGAGTCCTGACCTCAACTAGATTTAGGATGAATTAGAGCGGAGACTGCGAGCCAGGCCTTCTCGCCCAACATCAGTGCCTGACCTCACAAATGCGCTTCTGGAAGAATGGTCAAATATCCCCATAGACACACTCCTAAACCTTGTGGACAGCCTTCCCAGAAGAGTTGAAGCTGTTATAGCTGCAAAGAGTGGGCCAACACAATATTGAACCCTATGCAAGAAGACTGGGATGCCATTAAAGTTCATGTGCATGTAAAGGCAGGCGTCCCAATACTTTATATATATTATATACTGTGCTCAAGTTTTAAGCAAGTTAAGGGATGATGCTTTCAAAAATAATGAATGGTTTTGTGAATTATCAAACTACATGCAACTAAATGCATAAACAGAAAAAAAACTAAATAAAATAAATATTTGCTCTTCTACTCTTTGCATTTAAAAGTGATTGTAAACTGAAAGTTTTCTTTTTTAATTTACAAAGAAATGTATACTTATTTGCACAGAGCAGCCCTGAACCTCCTCTTTCCAGGTTCTGGGTCTCGGCTCCTCGTCTCGGTGCGCCACCATATGAAGTCGCTTCCTATCGTAGCACAGACTCGATCCTGAGCTGGGCTGCTAGTGTCTATAAACACAGACAGTGCGGCTTGGCCCCACCCCCCGCTTTCTCGTCACAGGATTTGACTGACAGCAGTGGGAGCCAATAGCTGCCTTAGCAAAGCCAGCGAGACCAGAAATTGTGAGGAAAGAGCTGCTGCAGACAGGCACAGTGCTGAATCGAGAAAGGGCTCTGGTAAGTATAAGGGGTGGTGAGGGGTGATACTTTTATCTAAACATTTTTTACCTTAATGCAAGGAATGCATTAAAGTAAAAAATGTTTAGGCTTTAGAACCACTTTCAAACAGCATCAATTCACCTAGGTACACTGTGATTGTGAGTCTGTTCTACCTTCTTCTGACTGCAAACCAAAACCAGGAGCTGTAAGTAGCAGAGCGGTCACAGTGCTGGGGGTGCAGAGTGGGCAAGCTTCCACAAAAAAATTGCAATATGCATACTGTTGCATGCATTTATTTGGCAGCATGACATATAGCGCGGAAAATAATTATTTATTTGATTCCCTGCAGATTTTGTAAGTTTGCCCACTTACAAAAAAATTAAGGGTGTATAATTTTTTATCATAGGTGTATTTTATATGATAGAGACAGAATATCAACCAAAAATAAGGAAAAAACACATGATACAAATGTTATAAATTAAGTTGCAGTTCAGCAAGTAAAATAAGTATTTGATCCCTAAGCAAAAGATGACTTAGTACTTGGTGGAGAAACGCTTGTTGGCAAGCACAAAGGTAAGAAATTTCTTGTAGTTGGTGTGATATTGGGGGTGTTTAGCTCAAGTAACAAACAAATGGCCCCTGCCCCCACCTATAACTGGCCTTCACAGCAAGGAGCACATGGAAGGGCAAACACATGAAAGACAAAAACAGAACATTCCATAGCTCAACTCACCAACCAGTCTGCCAACTGACCAAATTAACCTGTCCAACAGGTTAATTTGGTCAGTTGGCAGACTGGTTGGTGAGTTGTGTTTAGCTCAAGTGCAGCACCTGCTAGCGAGTACAATCCACCTCCCAATATTTCTATTTCAGGGCTTGTTGGCCAACTTTTATTAAAGAAAGTTCCAGAAACAAAACAAAGGGTTTCCCTCACAGGGGGGTGGGTTTTCACCATCAACACCAAATAATGGCAAATTCAGCTTCCTGGCTTACACAAACAGCAGTGTTGATCAGGCCTTCCACTTTAGACTCTCATCTATCTCCTACAGATCATTTCCTTACCAGCACCATTCATATAGATAGCAGCGCATCGCTGCTATGATCCTCAGGCTTGGGTCTCTGGCTTTCCCAGTGCGTACATGCACTCTTTGGCTTCAAGCTTGTATGCCTGGACTCCTCATGAGGGTGGAGCCCAGAGCCATGGTCAGGTGTCTATTAATAGCCCAGCACACACCTGATCAGTCAGTGTGCTGATGGTTTTCAAAATATGAACCCAGGACTGAAGAATTCATCCCACCTGTCTCGCTAAGAAATCTCCAGGCTTCAGGTCCCAAAACTGATTTTTCTAAACCATGAGGAACTGAGAAGCCAGTTTCCTACTGGATAAACAGCAAAGCCCTTGGAGCTCCTCAACCTGCCTGGTTGAGAATCCTCTGTCAACATCACCCTGGTAGGGTACCACACTGCCACATTGATTACCAGGTTTGCACACATCTCAGGAGGGATTTTGGCCCACTCTTCTTTACAGATCTCCTCTAAATGCATAAGGTTTCTTGGCTGTACGATTGGCAACTCAAAGTTTCAGCTCCCTCCATAAATACATTTTCTATAGGATTACTGTCTGGAGACTGGCTAGGCCACTCCATGACCTTAATGTGCATCTTCTTGAGCAACTCCATTGTTGCCTTGGCAGTATGTTTTGGGTCATTGTCATGCTGGAAGACCCATCCATGACCCATCTTCTGTGTTCTTGCTGAGGGAAGAAGGTTCTCATCCAAGATTTTACAATACATGGCCCTATCCATTGGCCCCTCAATGCAGCAAAGTTGGCCTGTACCTTTATTAGAGAAACAGCACCAAAGCATAATGTTTCCACCTCTGTACTTGACTGTAGGGATGGTGTTCTTAACCACTTCCGGACCGCCCACTGTATATATGTCATTTTTTTAAAAAGATGGATATCTCGGTAACGGCAGCAGCTGCTGCCACAACCGAGGTATCCATCTTTAGGGCCGGCGGTTCCGTACATGATAATGGTGGTCTCTGTGGCGGGTTTGCCGCGAGATCACCGTTATTGGAGGCGGGAGAGGTGCCACCCCCCCTCCCGCCGCTTTCCCGCACCCTCCGCCGCTTACCGGAGCCGTCGGTAGCGGCGGAGGCGATCGGGTCCTTTCCCTGCTTAGGTATGGAGACGAGTGAGGCTAAGATGGCCCCCACCCGTCTCCATACCATGTGACGGCCGGAGCGACGTCATTACGTCAGCTCCGCCCACTTCTCTTAAAGGCACAATTTTAAACGACTTTTTTTTTTTTTTTTTTGCATCTTAGTCTAAATATGAGATCTGAGGACTTTCTGACCCCAGATCTCATATTTAAGAGGACCTGTCATGCTTTTTTCTATTACAAGGGATGTTTACATTCCTTGTAATAGGAATAAAAGTGATCCAACTTTTTTTTTTTTTTAAAACAGTGAAAAAATAAATAAAATAAAGTAAAATAAATAATAATAAAAAATTTTTTTTAAAGCGCCCTGTCCCGACGAGCTCGCGTGCAGAAGCGAACGCATACGTGAGTAGCGCCCGCATATGAAAACGGTGGTCAAACCACACATGTGAGGTATCGCCGCGACCGGTAGAGTGAGAGCAATAATTCTAGCCCTAGACCTCCTCTGTAACGCAAAACATGCAATCTGTAGAATTTTTTAAACTTCGCCTATGGAGATTTTTAAGGGTAAAAGTTTGACGCCATTCCACGAGCGGGCGCAATTTTGAAGCGTGACATGATGGGTATCAATTTACTTGGCGTAACATTATATTTCACAATATAAAAAAAAATTTGGCTAACTTTACTGTTGTCTTATTTTTTTTTCAAAAAAGTTAATTTTTTCCAAAAAAAGTGCGCTTAGAAGACCGCTGCGCAAATACGGTGCAAAAAAAAGTATTGCAATGACCGCTATTTTATTCTCTAGGGTGTTAGAAAAATAACAATATATAATGTTTGGGAGTTCTAAGTAATTTTCTAGCAAAAAAACCTGTTTTAAACTTGTAAACACCTAAAATCCAAAACGAGGCTGGTCTTAAAGTGGTTAAGGGTCATAGTCAGCATTTTTCTTCCTACAAACATGGCGAGTCAAGTTAATGCCAAAGAGCTACATTTTAGTGACCACAGCGCTTTCTCCTAATCCTTCTCTGAATCATTTAGATGCTCACTGGAAAACTTCAAAAGGGCCTGTACATGTGCCTTCTTGAGGAGGGGGACCTTGCAGGGGATGTAGAACTTCAATTCATGGTGGCGTATTGTGTTACCAATGTTTTGTTTGGTGACTGTGGTCCCAACTGTCTTCAGATCATTCACAAGCTCCTCCCGTGTAGTTCTGGGCTGATCCCTCACTTTTCTCATGATCTTTACCCCCATGAGGCGAAATCTTGCACGGAGCCAATGTTCAATGGCCAATGGCGATTGATGGTTATTTTGTATTTTTTCCATTTGCGAATAATCGCTCCAACAGTTGTCTCCTTCTCACCAAGCTTCTTGCTGATGGTCTTGTAGCCCATTCTAGCCTTGTGCAGGTCTACAATCTTGCCCCTGACGTTCTTTGACACCTCTTTGGTCTTGCTCACGATGGTGAGGTTTGAATGGAAGACAGATTCCGTGGACAGGTGTCTTTTATACACATAATGAGTTAGGAGCACAATCTTAAATTGACAGGGCTAATCTGTGTACCACATGAGCAAATACTGTAGCCAGTCTGTGGGAGCCAGAATTATTCTTGGTTGGTAGAGATTCAAATACCTATTTTACTCACTGAACTGCAACTCAATTTATAACATTTGTATCATGTGCTTTTTCAGGATTTTTAGATTATATTTTGTCTCCTAATTTAAAATACAATGATAAAAATGATAGACCCTTCCTTAATTTCTTTGTAAGTGGGCAAGCTTACAAAATCTGCAGGGGATCAAATAATTATTTTCCCCACTGTATAAGCTTACAGCTGTTCTGCCACATATATGCATAGGACTGGCAGCAACAGGTTAAAAAACAATCATTAAATTAAACACAATCAGTTGTGTAGGAGGAATTAACTGAATGAGGAAAAGCCATGCTCTGCTAACAAGAAACAGTTAAAAAAAAACGTAAACAATGGAAAGTCTGAGCACAGCAACAATTAACAGCGTGGTCTTACTGCACCAACAAGGTATTTTACTAGCAGCTAAGGATGAGCCGAACACCGACCCCCCCCCCCCCCCCCCCCCCGTTCAGTTCGCACCAGAACATCCGAACAGGCAAAAGAATTCGGAAGAACACACAAACACCTTTAAAGTCTATGAGACACGAACATGAAAAATCAAAAGTGCTAATTTTAAAGGCTTATATGCAAGTTATTGTCATAAAAAGTGTTTGGGGACCTGGGTCCTGCCTCAGGGGACATGTATCAATGCAAAAATTTTTTTAAAAAACTGATGTTTTTTCGGGAGCAGTGATTTTTTTAATGCTTAAAGTGAAACAATAAAAATGAAATATTCATTTAAATATCATGCCTAGGGGGTGTCTATAGTATACCTGTAAAGTGGTGCAGTTTTCCCGTGTTTAGAACAGTACCACAGCAAAATGACATTTCTAAAGGAAAAAAGTCATTTAAAACTGATGGCGGCTGTAATGAATTGTCGGGTCTCCGCAATATAGATAAAACTCATTGAAAAAAACATCATGCCCCCCCCCCCCCCCCCCCAGTCCATTACCAGCCCTTTTGAGTGTGGTATGAATATTAAGGGGAACCCCGAACCAAAAATTTTTAAAAATCCAAAATCCATACCAGACCCTTATCTGACAAACCTGGCAGGCCGCAGGAAAAGAGGGAGGATGAGAGAGCGCCCCCCCCCCCCCCGAACCATACCAGGCCACATGCTCTCAACATGGGGAGGGTGCTTTGGGGTCCTCTCACCTGCAGTATGCAACTGCACTGTCAGTGTCACTTACAACTCTACCTCCTCTTCTCTCCTTCCTCTTTCTGTCAGGGTCCACCAAGGTTTTGTCCTCAGACCTCTTCATTTCCCTAACTACACCCTTCCCTGGTTCATCTCATAGCATCCCATGGCTAACAATACCATTTATATTCTGACGACACACAAATTTATCTTTCTACCCCTCAGCTCACCCCATCAGTTTTCTCACGCATCACTAGTGAACGGGCATCTCAGTATGGATGTCCCAACACTTATTTAAATGCAATCTGAGCTCAAAATATTTCCTTCCCCATAACCTCCGTGACTTTTGAGATCAATGGCACAACTATCAGTCTCTCCCTGCATGCCAGGGTGCTAGGTGTAATCCTGGACTCAGAACTCTTGCCACCTCAACTTTGGTAACATCTCCAAAATACACCCTTTCTTAACCAATGACACCACAAAGCTAATTCACTCCCTGATTATCTATTGCCTCAGCAATTGCAACTCCCTCCTCGTTGGCCTACCTTTATATACGCTATCCTCCCTTCAGTTCCTTATGAATGCTGCTGCCAGATTCATCCACTTTACCACATGTTTGGTGTCTGCTACTCCTCTCTGCCAATCCCTCCACTGGCTTACGCTCACCCAATGAAAAAAATTAAAAATACTAACAACAATCTACAAAGCCATCCCCAACTCTGCCACCAGCTATATCACCAACCTCTTCTGAAAATACAAACCAAACCATTCTCTTCGCTCCTCCCAATACCTCCCTCTCTAGCTTCATTGTTACCTCCTTCCAAGCTCACCTCCAGGATTTCTCCAGAAGCTCACCCATTCTCTGGAACTTTTTATCTCAATATGTCTGACCATCTCCTATTCTATCCACCTTTAGGCGATCTCTGAAAACCCATCTCTTTAGAGAGGCCTATCCCACCTCTAACTAATAAACTGTACTTTTAATTTTTTCATCAGCTCATTCCCCACAGTTATTACCTTTGGTATCACTATACCCTTCCTTTCAGATTATTGGCTTTAACAAGCGGGGCCCACTGATTCTTCTTGTATTGAATTGTACTGTAGCTGTACTGTCCTTTTTGTAAAGTGTTATGCAAACTGTTGGCATTATATAAATCCTGTATAATAATAATAATACAGCAGTTTTAAAAATGTCAGTTCTTACCTTCAATAAAAAAAGGTATTTTTTTAAATCTATTGCTGCAACCACTGAAAAAAATCACTTCTGGAATCCTGCATAAGTGCTCATTTTCCCCTATTTTCTGTTTGTAAAAGCTGTGACCATTGTGTCTACTCCTTTCCCAGGAAACCAGTCATGCAACATCCTCTGAGAAGATCATATTTTATCAGTGGTGAGGTAATTATGGTACTGCTGCCTTAGTGGGAGAAGCCAGGCATCACAGACTTTTGTGAAAATAGAAAAAGAAAAAGAAAAGAGGGCCCACTGGCCTTGTGCACTATCCAGCTCGCCTTCTTCAGAGCCCCTCCAAAGAAGGCTCTGAAGAAGAAGGCCAGTCCTTCGAAACACGTCAGCCTAAGGGGTCTCATGCAGGACCCCACACTCCCAGGTTCTGTGAATCGAGCAGCCAATGAGAGATAGCCACACATGTGGCCTGATGAGCGTGTTTTTAACTTATGTTTGTAAGTAGACATCTTTATGATTTTATTCATATCTTTTAATAAATATGTTGGATAATGCACAAGGCCAGTGCGCCCTCTTTTTTTTTTTTTTCTATTCTCACAGCACTGTCAGGACGGCCCTGGTCCTAGAGGGCAGCAAGGCATCTACAGTATGAGATTATCCACGATTTCACCAGGCACCTATGACACTACACAGTCAGCTGACTCTAGCACAGGAGTGTGTTGTTCTTTTCACAGATTCTCGGTCTGTCCTGCTCACTTAGGATTGGCTACAATCCCGCCTATATTGACAGCTACAATCCCAAATGCATGACGACAATTGCAATTTGTTCCATTGGCACCAAGAAAAATACAGTGGCTCTTTATTGATACCTCTTCCTGCTACCCAGTCATAGCTGTGTTTTCCCTGAAACAGCAGAGATGTCATGGACTTTAATACATTTTTTGTCTCAAAAATCAGGTAAGTAAAAAAAAAAAAAACATATATAGCATTTATAATGTGCACAGGGAAAATAATTAAAGTGGTAGTAGAGGCGTTTTTGTAATTTATACCTACAGGTAAACCTATAATAAGGCTTACCTGTAGGTTCAATAAATATCTCCTAAACCTGCACGATATTTACTTTAGCAGCTCCGGTGATATCGTGGGCACATGCGTTCTCAATGGACTTGATGCATACTAGCAAACTATGACATTAATTTGCAGGGAGAAGATTTTTTTGTAGTTTACTACCACTTTAAAAGCCAATATTTAACACTATCCTGGAGTCCAGCTTTCATGAAACACTTGCAGCTTAAAAAAAAAAAAAAAAAAAAAAAAGCCATACCTTTGAAATGAGAGGAGGTGTAGATCGCGCTGGACTGACTCGATCAGTGACTGCTGTAAGGTATGCAAGGTGCGGGCAGATAGGAAGAGTTTGTTCCCAAAAGTTCATGCCGGTTTGAGGAATGGATGGTGGTGGGCCCTGTTAGGGCCTGGGCTGCTACCTTGGGGTACGACCTTGTGGTCGACTTTGCATATGCTTGGGAAGAAGTGAAAGTAATCGAGCGCCCCGGTATCCAATCAATGCATGTATTAAAGACGTTTTATGGTTTACAAAAGTGAGTACACCCCTCAGATTTTTTGTAAATATTTTATTATATCTTTTCATGTGACAACACTGAAGAAATGACACTTTGCTACAATGTAAAGTAGTGAGTGTACAGCTCGCATAACAGTGTAAATTTGCTGTCCCTTCAAAATAACTCAACACACAGCCATTAATGTCTAAACCGCTGGCAACAAAAGTGAGTTCACCCCTAAGTGAAAATGTCCACATTGGGCCCAAAGTGTCAATATTTTGTGTGGCCACCATTATTTTCCAGCACTGCCTTAATTCTCTTGAGCATGGAGTTTACCAGAACTTTACAGGTTGCCACTGGAGTCCTCTTCCACTCCTCCATGATGACATCACGGAGCTGGTGGATGATACAATTGCAGCATTGGCTGCAATGCTACCTCTGAATCCACAGTCAGCGCTTGGACATCTATCAGTCCAATCTATGTGCCAAAGGCAACTCCCAACAGGACCATTCTTTAACAACTCTCAATAGCAACCCTGCTATTATGCTGTGGGATATCGGTCTGAGCAGTCAGAGATTCTTTCATCCCTGAAGTATACAGTTACTACCCACATACCAGCAACATCAGTCGCTGAGCTCTTAAACAACCATCCTTCAGGACTTGCCTTTCGGCCTCAGTGAATCCTCAGAATATACCCCATTAATACGCCACCTATTGGCCCCTTTTTTTGGAGGGCTAAGAGAGGGTTTCTTCCCTCTCCCACTATCACTATATGAAATAATATATACTCTTTGAACGAATTTTTGTTTTCACTTGGGCATGGATACAAAATAGTCCTTCAAAACATTCACACCGAAAATTGTTGTTTTTCTTTTGGAATCAAGAATCTATCTGGTAGACAGAACTTGTTGCTGCTGTTGTTTTTAATTAGAGTCATATGGAATGCCAAGTCAGCAATACATTATAAAAACAATAGAAATGTCTCTAGCTCACACCCACCCTTGAGGAAGGAGGTATACATACTCCGAAACGCATCGGGTGCAAGAATACTTTTTAACATTGTATATACATTGTAAATGTATATTGTAAAAATGCTTGATATGCATTCCAAATAGAAGATGTTACACCATTGTTGTGTTTTTATTGTTTAAACTTAATAAATTACATTTGTATTAAAAATACCTTTATTTTTCTTATGTGCCTTAAAAGTCCACCACTAGGGGTTTTTTTTGTTGTCTAGCTTCGCTACTGGATGTGGCACAAAAAAATACAGTAAGCGGCCGTTCTACAATAAATCTTACAATTGCAGCATTGGCTGCAATGCTGCCTCTGAATCCACAGTCAGGGCTTGGACATCTATCAGTCCAATCTATGTGCCAAAGGCAACCACCAACAGGACCATTCTTTAACAACTCTCAATAGCAGCCCTGATGAAGGGCGAGTCCTTAGTCCCCAGAAACGCGTTGGCCTCATTATATTGCTAAAACTATGGATAAAACGTCTTTAATACCTGCATTGACTGGATACCGGGCGCTCCTTTCCTTAACTTTTCCCAAGCATACCTTTGACATGGAAACAAAGCCAATGCACAAAAACACAATAACTAGCATGCAGAAAAATGTCAGCAGGTGCTCTGGACTGTTGATTCCTAATGTGAAATATTTGGCTATAACAAAAGGCACCTTGTCCACTGAAGGCCAGGACAGCAGAACAAGGATAAGTGTCTACAGGCAACAGTGAAGCATGGTGGAGGTTCCTTGCAGGCTTGAGGCTACATTTATGCACACAGAGTTGGAAATTTGGCCAGAATTAATGGTCTCCTCAATGCTGAAAAGTACAGGCAGATACTATCATCCAGTACCACCAGGGAGTCATCTGATGGTCCCATATGTATTCTTCAGCAGGACCATGACCTCAAACATACAAGTGATAAAGAAATATCTTCAGCAAAAAGTAAAACAAGGAGTCTTGGAAAAGATGGCATGGTCCCCACAGAGTCCTGATCTTAACTCAATTTAAGTCTACCCCAGATTAAATGAAGAGACAGAAGCAATAGAGACAACCTAAATCTGCAGAACTGTGGTTAGCTCTACATTTATGGAAAAACCTACCTGTCAAGTTCCTTAAAAACTGCGCAGCTGTAGAATTTATGGTACTTTAAAGGCAAAGGTTGAGACGTCAAATTATGATATGATTATCGATCATAAAATTTCTCATTTTATGCACTTTGTGCATATTTATTTATTGCAATATTTTTTAAAGACTCCTCACCTAACAGCATAAAATGTTTGCACTGTTGAGTATATACAGTATACTGTTTCACATATAGGCAAATAATCTTTGTAGCCCAATATAACACACCTCTTTTTGGATCTCTTTTACAAAACCTTTTTTTGTTTTAGTGGCTCTAACCTGGCTTAGTATATATGTTTAGTATATATGTTGGAAAAAGTATGTGGCTGACAACTATAAAGCAAAAAGCTACTCTTTGTCTGTACCAACTTTAGGCACAGGCTTACTAATTAATAAAATCCTTTATGTGCTGCAAATCAGTTTGTGCACATTTAGCTGGAAGTCACAGAATATGCATATATGTAACTTAAAGCGGAGGTTTGCTGAAAAAAAAAACATTAAACGCCATCAGCTACAAATACTGCAGCTGCTGACTTTTAATATATGGACACTTACCTGTCCAGGGAGCCCGCTGTGTCGCTGTCTGCTGCCGGCCGCCGCCATCCTCGGTAAGGGAATAAGGAAGTGAAGCCGTGCGGCTTCACTTCCTGGTTCCCTACTGCGCATGCGCGAGCCACACTGCACGTCCTCACAGGTCCCTGCTGTATTCTGTGTCTCACAGAATACAGCGGGGGAGGACGGGGTAGGCGGCGGAAGTGGCGTAGGTCACCGCAATCACCGCGGTACAGACAGGTATCTGCTCCCTCCTCCCCCCTGAATGGTGCCAAATGTGACACCGGAGGGGGGGAGGAATCCAAAAAGTGTTAGTTCCATTTTTAGGTGGAACTCCACTTTAAAGTGTACAGTATGTAGCTAAAGATTTTTTAGGAAATAGAAGGTTTGCTATCTGTGTCCCATTGGGGAGATGTGTCTGCACTTCCTGTTCTGGAGATGCATCAGGAACTGAGAGAACATTTCTAAACAGTGAGGAGGAAACAGGCGCCTCCATTGGATAATGTACCCTCACTTATTTTTGTGGTGTGGTGACAGCTGTGAAATCTTGAATATTCCATCACTTTCTGACATTGTATGAATTGTCACCAGAACAAATAGACAGGACAATTTTACACAGCAAAGTCTCAAAGAGCAATGCAAATTGGAAAGCTGAACAAATATGGTGTGTATCCAAATGTCTGAGAAAGGAGTACAGTATATGTATAGTTAACTATATCTTCAAACCCTTATTTATCATGATTAAACATTTCTAGGGGAAACGTAACTGAGTATAATTTGAGAAGAAATAAAACCACCTTTATTAATTCAAATAAAATTTTAAAAAATCCCCAAACGTATCTAATGAGCAGGTTATGACCTCAAGAAGGGTAATTTTAGAAAGAGCTCAAACTAATTCTCAAATACCATCAATAAGGATCTAAAGATGGCAGTTCTCTGAAAAAAATGGGAGAATAAGGAAGAGAATTTGCACCAGGCGCCTCTTTAAACGGTCCACTGCTCAAAAAGATATGTGTATCAAATAATCATAAAATGTCAAGCGATGGATCAATTAATGTCAACCTTGTCAATTGATCCATCATCTGTTTGTGATTGTTTGATGCATATATACATCTTCTTAAGCAGTAGACTTCTAAGGTGGCTTCTGGTACACATTTTAAGCAGTTTTATCTTGCAGTCTCTTCATGGAATTGTCATTTCTAGATCCTTATTAATGTTATTTAAGAACAGAGTAATCTCTTTTTAAATATACCCTGTTGAGGTTATAATTTGCTCATTGAATCCTATTTTTGGGGATACCTTTACATGGTTTTTATTAACCCCTTGTTGACTACCTAGGTATGTTTTTTAAATGTCCTGATATTCATGGAGTTAAAAAGAGCTTACTCTACAGCAGATCATTTTGACAATATCAAGCAGGTGCTGCTGTGCCCCTCCAGTACAGACTGCAGTAGTTCCCAAGCTCTACTGTTCCTGTGGGGAATGGTAGATCCCAGGAAAATGTCCCTATATAATATGTGGAAGGAGATCAAGGAACAGCTAATCAAGCATAATCTGTTCCTCCCAGGCCTGTGGATGCTCTACACTCCTTGTACCAAAATGCATCCCATGGAACCAGCCTTGTACTCATGCTTATAGATGGTATACACCAACAAAGCTTTACTCCCTCACTGCACACAAATCACTGCCCTGCTCCCAACTCCCCCCTCCTCCTGTCTCCTCAGTGCACATTCTTCACACCCCTCCACTTAACCCCTTTCTGTATCCACAGTGTGCACATGCCAGTATTCTGCTCCCCACTGCTCCCTCCTCCTGTCTTCCCAGTGAGCACATGCCATTCCCCTGTCAACCACTCTTCCTTTATTCTCAGTGCACATATACCACTATCCATCTTGTTCTCCTGCTGTGTCCTCAATGTACACACACCTCCCTACCTAAAGTTCATGGAAGAAGTGCAGAGCGGTCTGGAACTAGGCACAGGGAGGGGCTGTGAAAAAGTAAAAGTTGCACACATTATTTGTAAATCAAGAACTAGGATTTAAAAAAAAAAATAATTCAGTACTATTTCGGAGCAGAAGTTTACAATACCAAAAACACAGTTGGGAAAATTGAACAGTGATTGTATCACCTCTCAATGCACAACTTACATATTTCACACAGATTACAAAAGTGTGAGGACATGGCAAAAGTAAAGCTGCTATAAACTCAAAACAGCAAGTGCAAGTAACCCTTTTAAAGGAACCTTCCAATAACCAGACTGAGTGGAATAAGATTTGGAGTATCAAGCCATTGATCCCATAAGTTCTCAGACTTGACTGCCTAAGATGGTAAATAACATTTTCCAATCTGAGAGTATCTGCCTTGTGTTTTAACCATGCTGCATGAGTAGTTGGATCTGCAGACTTCCAGTGTACCAGGATATGCTTACGTGCCTAAAATACAGCTCTAGTAATGGCCTCACAAGTAGGTGTTTGCAATTGTAGGGCTTCAAAAAGCCCCAATATTCATGCTCAATATTTAGGGTCTAGCTGGACTGACGCCTTTAATACCTTGTTGAGGGTATGTATAACACCCACCCAAAAAAATATGTAATTTGGGCAACGCCACAGAAAATGGATTAAATCTCTGCATAAGGGATTCATTAGTACAGGGGTTGACAAATTTGCTTTGAATCTAGGTGCCAGCTAAAAAAGTTAGGAGCCAGTTTGATTTTCAACAAAGCTTTATTTTCAACGACAAAACCCTTCTCTTATGTAGCCCTGATGTGTATCTTTACAGATGCTCGACACAGGTTTACACACGAAGAATACATGGAGGTGTGGGAATACGGGAATGCGGGAAGAAAAAAAACAAAAAAAACTTATTCGCAGCAGAGCTAATGTTTTTTTTTCTTTTTTTTTTAGATGTTAACCACTTGCCTACCGGCACTTTCACACCCTGGTCAATTTTCAGCTTCAACTTTGAATGACAACTGCGTGGTCATGCAACACTGTACCCAAATTAAACTTTTATAATTTTTTGAGACATTTCTTTTAGTGGTATTTAATCACCACTGGGGTTTTAATTTTTGCTAAACTAAAAAAAAAAAAAAAAAAGACCTAAATTTTCTACTGCACCTTAGTTCTGCATTTGATACTGTAGACCACAATCTTTTACTCTCTTGCCTTGAAACCATATTTGAACACTCAAAATTGGCCCTGAAATGGATTAAGTCTTATCTCACTAATTGCTGCCAATTTGGGTCTCTTGGCGGATTCCAGTCTGATGTTGGTCCAGTTGAGTACGGTGTTCCTCAGGGCTTAATCTTGGGACCCTTGCTTTTTAGCATTTACATATTTCTGCTTGGTCAACTGCTTAAATCACATGGGCTCAATTATCACTTTTATGCTGATGACAATCAGATATACATCCACACTAAACTGGATTCTACTTTGGCTGCTTCTCTCCTAACTGTATTTGAGATCTAAAAACTTGGATGGCCCACAATTTCCTTCATTTAACTGTGGCAAGACTGAAATCATGCCTAATGTTAGTTTAACCTTTGATACACATGTACAAAATGTTGTCAGAGCATCTTTGTTACACTTGGGATACATTTCTCCTCTACATCCTATGCTATCATACACTGTAGCTGAAAAACTAATCTATACATTTGTGCTCTCCCGACTTGACTACTGCAATGCTCTACTCGCTGGTGCAACTAAATCCACTATTAATCGACTTCAATATGTACAAAATTCTACAGCCAGAGTGCTCACTTGGTCTGATACAAGTGATCATATTACCCCTATCCTGGAGTCCTTGGACTGGCTACCCGTCAGGTTTTGCATAGACGTTAAGACCCTCTTGCTCACCTATAACACTCTGCATTGCTTGGCACCCCATTATCTCTCTGAACTTTTATCAACTTACTCCCTCCCTCATGATCACTGTTCCTCAAATTCTGGTCTTCTGTGTATCCCCCCCTAGTTACCTACACTCGGGAGACAGAGCCTTCACTTCCAAAGAAAATCAGAGAGTCATCTTCTCTAAACACATTCAAATCAAATCTAAAAATGTTCTCCTTTAGACAAGCTTTCTTGTAAATGTCCCTTTTTTACTTTATCTTACCCTATGTATTTATTGAGTTTTCTTTGTAAAGTGCTTTGAGAAGCTAACTTTAAAGGCACTATATAAAATAGAGTTTATTATTATTGAAAAAATCATATTTTTTTCTTTACTTTAAGGTGAAATTAGTAAATTGTGTGACTTTGGAACAGTTACAGTATGTCCTGAAAAGAATTGGTAACTATGTGAATGTTTTTACCTGTTGGCTGAAATTACTTTTTAAATTAATCTGGGTGTGAGAGTGACACATTTAACATACTGTCTTAAACGGACAATGGCCTTGACACTTTTTTTTACCTGGCGGCATCTTAGTATAAGACTGAAACATAGTTGGAGAACTAATGAAAAATCATCCTCCTGTTACATGGAACATCAAAAAAGTATCGAATAAACCATAGAGGGGTTAAAAAAAAGATGCTTGTTAATTACAATTTTCTAAAAAAACACTCATCTAATCTTGCATTTCTCACATATTAGAAAGCCATAAATGGCCAAGATCATTGGGGCTGGCAGCCACGTGTGCCTCATACACCACCAGGCCTAAGAAAATAAAGAATATTTTTTTTTAATAAAAAAATTGATAGAAAAAAATATTTATTGATATTACTCAAGCTACAAAAAATGAAAAGTTGGTCTCAAGCTAACAAAAGCATGGAAAGTTGGTGCAAACTTTTTTTTCTTTCTTTTGGAAAGAGTGAAGAAGGTTTTGATCCTCTGCCAGTTTTTACTGCACTGGTGTGCCCTTTGTTAAGACTCCACTCACTTCCTGTTCTGTTGCCAAAATATTTTTTTTCTCTTTTTTTTGGTTTGGCTGGCAGCAGGACAAGAGTTAGATCATTTGTTACATTTCTGGGGATATTTTTTTTTTTTATTTAGTAGGAAGGAAGACTAGAACCTCCTTCAGCATTTTTATTGCCATAGGTGAAGAAGAATTCTGCTTATTTCCTGTCCCAGTGACAATTTTGCCACCAGGACAGGAAAAGATTTGGAAACGCCCCAACGCAACTACAAATAGCAACAAGAATGGACTGCTGTCTCTGCCTCTGCTAAGAGGATTAGCTTGGGCGGATTCGGGCTCTTCTCCAAACATGGCCGAGCGCTTCCTAGTGCTGTTGCATGTCCCTCACCACCGGCCCTCCTCCCTGGTGCACAGATTGGATACCATGTGGGGTGGTGAGAGAGGATTGCCAGGAGGAATCAGCACCGCTGCATGTTCCCTGCGCCACGCTGCATTAAGAACTTCTCTGCTCTCCAAGCCCTCCTGACACTCAAAGCCCTCCTAACAGCCCCCCCAATACCATACCCTCCTGACACCCCCAGCCCATCTGATCCCCCCAATACCATACCCTTCATATCTCCCAGTACCATACTCTCCTGACTCCCTCAGTACCGTGCCCCCCTGACCCCCCTATACCTTGCCCTCCTGACCTCCCTGTACCATGTCCTCCCGACCCTTACCAAACATACTAGTGACCTCTGTATGCTGCCCTACATGCTACCGACCTCTATACGCTGCCCTACATCCTACCTACATACTACTGACCTCTGTACTCTACCCTACCTACTACTGACCTCTGTACACTACCCTACATCCTACTCACCTCTGTACACTGCCACACATATTACTGACCTCTGTACACTGCCCTACATTTTATTGACCTCTGTACACTGCCCTACATCCTACTGATCTCTGTATACTTCCCTACATACTACTGACCTCTGTACACTGCCTTACATCCTACTGACCTCTGTACACTGCCCTACATACTACTGACCTCTGTACACTGCCCCACATATTACTGACCTCTGTACACCGCTCTACCTACTACTGACCTCTGTACACTACCTTACAAACTACTGAACTCTGTACACCGCCCTACAAACTACTGACCTCTGTACACTGTCCTACAAACTACTTGCACTGGCCAGAAATGAGAGCAGATAGCCAAGCCTGAAATTAGTCAAGAAAATCAGCCTGCAGTACCAGATGTTCTGCTTTCATGATGAACTCTGGCATCAGACTTGTGGGGGGGGGGGGGTGACCAATTACTCCCCAGGCATGAAAAAAAATGTGAATGAAAGTGAATTTCCTGTTTTTCACTGAAGCTAACTTTTAAGATAGGCTAAGTATATTTTTACAGTGACATTAATTTTATTAGATTTTTCTAGGATTTTATTGCTGTCTTTACTTTTTATTGGGGGCTTGCTAGCTAATTCCTTTAAAAAAAAGAGGGCGCTGCACCACAGGGCTCTTTGATCTCTTTAATGTTGTCCAGGTAGATCTTCATCTCTCAAAGGTTGTCTACCCCTGTTCTAGACCCACATACGTTGTAGAAGCCATGTGAAAAGCCTGATAAATCTGATTGCAATAAATTATATATAAAAAAACTCAGGTAATTTGGCCATTTTCTACAGCAGGGGTCTCTAAACTATGGCCCACTACAAGATTTTATCCGTTCTGCAGCTAGGGTCAGTGGCATATTCTCAATGTGCACAGATTGAGGATTAAGGTCAGCAGAAGCTGCCTATGGTCTCCGCTTTTGATCCCAGGGGAGACTCTGATTGGGAACCTGATGTATGGGAGACCCTAATATAAGTGGGGAGTCTGATGAAGACCCTGATGCAAGAAGAGACTCTGATGGGGTTTTTTGCCCATGCATATTGTGGCTCTTGTACTGAAAAGTTTGGAGACCTCTGATCTACAGTATAGTTTTTGTTTCTTCTACATCATTAGCAGTTCATTGACTGGCTTTACTTCTTGCTTAAAGCTGTTCTTTAAAAGCAAAAAAAGTACCTCTCTATAACAGGTCAGTTTTAAATTATATCAATAACTACTACACTTTTTGTTAGAACAGATGTAGAACACAGTATTAAATCAAAAAGGTTGAAGTAACAGTAAGAAAGTCTCTGTATTTTCAATGTCAACGGAAATATAGCAGACAGAGCAGGCTTAGCACTCGCAGTTCAGAGGAGCCTTTGAAATGTAGCTGTACCCTTGAATGTCTAAATTTAACTAGAGAAAATAGGAATGTCCGTCCTGTACTGTGTATTTATGAGATCCACAGCCAGGTTCAGCCCTTCTTCTGCACAGTTAAATAAAGCCAAGCCCGCAATTAAGGGTTACCACACTGCTGAACATTACTTACAAATTATAGCAAAATAGTTACTCTCAAATTAGATAGAGGGCTTATTTTCACAGCAACCCCAAATATCAAGTTAAGAGTTCTGTTTTAAGGGTGATGATTACAAGTGCCATGCTGCAATCGTGTACACTGTTTCTCATTTTAGCTTTTTTTAAATGAGAATCAAAAAATATCAACAAGTTTACTTTACATTATTACTGGGTAAATATGTAATATCATATTCATTTCTTAAAGTTAAACCACAGATTTGTTTATAAAAAAAACTGCTTGTTTCTGTTCTGGGAAATAAGACACATACCCTTTTCTTATTTGCTTCTAAAATAAGTAAAAATTAATGCTAGATGCCACATTTTGAATGAAAGATGAGATCCAGTAGTTATAAATCTGAAAATAAAACAAAACATCCATGGTCCTTTAGTGTTCTCGATGTTAGGGTTGTGCCTAATACAGGCTGTATGATTAGCATTCTTGAGGTGTATTATTTATGGAGAACACATGTATGGTACTGTATATAACTCAGCAAAATGTACTCCCTGGTATGCAGAGAGTCCTGTTCCTGCTATATACTGCATTTGCCACAAATGGAAAGAAAGTAGAACATTTTTATAATTGCCCTTTTTTATTAAAGTTTTATATTTTCTGTTTCAATATTTATATTGGTGTTTTAAAAGTCATAACAAGCCATGGTTTGCCTGCGCAGGAGCGACATCGAAAGTTTTATATTTTTCAATACAAAAACAGAAAATAATAACAATTACTGGAAAACATGGAAACTTACAATAGCAAACCACCATAGAGTACACTCATAACAGTTTACGTAGGTTTGGAGTAAAACCCAATAAATCTGCTACTTCATTCTATGATCAAATATTTCGCTCACTACCGGGGAGCCAGGTGAATCAGTAGCATAGAATCAGTACTATGGGTCCTTGAGATAGCTATGCCAGTGATTCCAAACCCAGGGAAGTAAAGCGAGTGCTTATTGGATTCATAGAAAAGAAGAGGAGAAAGGAAGAAGAAACAAGAGGAGGGAAAGTAAAAAGGGTATACAAACAGGGCTCATCATTTCTGGATTTGGAGAGAGTCGACATTCTAGACAGAAAAAAGACCGGAGGGTCTAATGGAGGGTCTTCCTCTAGGTGCCAAGGTTCCCAGCTCGCACAGTGCCGATCAACCTTGTCAGCTAATCATGCCGTCATGATCCATGATCTCCACATCCTTAATCCTAGCAGATAGATCAGTTGGTGTCGATGGTGTTTGTCTCTACCGCTGAAGGGCTATCAAACATCTGGCCGCCGTTAAAATGCGAGTGGACAATTTTTTTGCTAAGCCTGGCAATTTAGGAGGGAGTAGTCCTAATAGATAGATTTTTGGATGAAAAGAAATATCAACCTCAAATAACCGATGAAGGAGATCTTGGACTGAGCGCCAATAAGACTGCAAGGACCGACATTGCCAGTAAATATGTATTATGCCCTGTACACACGATCGGACTTTCCGATGGAAAATGTGCGATAGGAGCTTGTTGTCAGAAATTCCGACCGTGTGTGGCCTCCAATAGACTTTTTCCATCGGAATTTCCGACACACAAAGTTTGAGAGCTGGCTCTAAAATTTTCCCACAACAAAATCCGTTTGCGTAAATTCCGATCGTGTGTAGACAATTCCGACACACAAAGTGCCACGCATGCTCGGAATCAAGTAAAAGAGCAGCACTGTCTATTGAACTTCATTTTCTCGGCTCGTCGTACATGTTGTACGTCACCGCGTTCTTGATGTTCGGAAATTCCGACCAACTTTGTGTGACCGTGTGTATGCAAGACAAGTTTGAGCCAACATCCGTTGGAAAAAATCTGATGGATTTTGTTGTCAGAATGTCCGATCGTGTGTACAGGGCATTAGAGTGCCTCGATCCTTGCAGCATCTCCAGCAGCAGGCCGAAGCTGACGGATATATAGCATGCAGGCGGGAGGGGGTCAAGTGCCAAAAGAATAGTACTTTGTAAGTATTTTCCCTGTAGAGGGTACAAATAGAGCTTTTGGCTGCTCGGGACCACATAGCTTGCCATTGCTCAGTGGGGAGTTCGAAAGTAGAACATTTAAAGTGGTTGTAAAGTAAAGAATATTTTTTTTTTTTCTTTAAATAACAAACATGCTATACTTGCTTGCTCTGTGCAATAGAGCCAATGGCTCCCACTGCCTCAGCAAGCCCATGAAAACAGGGAGAGCAGCTACAGACAGGCACAGTGCTGGATCGAGTGGGAGCTCAGGTAAGTATACGAGGGGTGAGGGGGTTGATACTATTACCTAAACTATTTTACCTTAACCACTTCAGCCCCGGAAGGATTTACCCCCTTCCTGACCAGAGCACTTTTTACAATTCGGCACTGCGTCGCTTTAACTGCCAATTGCGCGGTCATGCAATGCTGTACCCAAACGAAATTTGCGTCCTTTTCTTCCCACAAATAGAGCTTTCTTTTGATGGTATTTGATCACCTCTGCCGTTTTTATTTTTTGCGCTATAAACGGAAAAAGACCGAAAATTTGGAAAAAAAATGATATTTTCTACTTTTTGTTATAAAAAAAATCCAATAAACTAAATTTTAGTCATACATTTAGGCCAAAATGTATTCGGCCACATGTCTTTGGTAAAAAAAATGTCAATAAGCGTATATTTATTGGTTTGCGCAAAAGTTATAGCGTCTTCAAACTAGGGTACATTTTCTGTAATTTACACAGCTTTTAGTTTATGACTGCCTATGTCATTTCTTGAGGTGCTAAAATGGCAGGGCAGTACAAAACCCCCACAAATGACCCCATTTTGGAAAGTAGACACCCCAAGGAAATTGCTGAGAGGCATGTTGAACCCATTGAATATTCATTTTTTTTGTCCCAAGTGATTGAATAATGACAAAAAAAAAAAAAAAAATTTACAAAAAGTTGTCACTAAATGATATATTGCTCACACAGGCCATGGACCTATGTGGAATTGCACCCCAAAATACAGTCAGCTGCTTCTCCTGAGTATGGGGATACCACATGTGTGGGACTTTTTGGGAGCCTAGCCGCGTACGGGGCCCCGAAAACCAAGCACCGCCTTCAGGATTTCTAAGGGCATAAATTTTTGATTTCACGCCTCACTACCTATCACAGTTTTGAAGGCCATAAAATGCCAAGATGGCACAAAACCCCCCCAAATGACCCCATTTTGGAAAGTAGACACCCCAAGCTATTTGCTGAGAGGCATGGTGAGTATTTTGCAGCTCTCATTTGTTTTTGAAAATGAAGAAAGACCAGAAAAAAAATTTTTTTTTTCTTTTTTCAATTTTCAAAACTTTGTGACAAAAAGTGAGATCTGCAAAATACTCACTATACCTCTCAGCAAATAGCTTGGGGTGTCTACTTTCCAAAATGGGGTCATTTGGGGGGGTTTTGTGCCACCTGGGCATTCCATGGCCTCCGAAACTGTGATAGACAGTGAAGAGTGAAATCAAAAATTTACGCCCTTAGAAAGCCTGAAGGCGGTGCTTGGTTTTCGGGGTCCCGTGCGCGGCTAGGCTCCCAAAAAGTCCCACACATGTGGTATCCCCGTACTCAGGAGAAGCAGCAGAATGTATTTTGGGGTGCAATTCCACATATCCCCATGGCATGTTTGAGCAATATATCATTTAGTGACAACTTTGTGCAAAAAAAAAAAAAAAAATTTGTCTCTTTCCCGCAACTTGTGTCACAATATAAAATATTCCATGGACTCGACATGACTCTCAGCAAATAGCTTGGGGTGTCTACTTTCCAAAATGGGGTCATTTGGGGGGGGTTGAACTGTCCTGGCATTTTATGCACAACATTTAGAAGCTTATGTCACACATCACCCACTCTTCTAACCACTTGAAGACAAAACCCTTTCTGACACTTTTTGATTACGTGAAAAAATTAATTTTTTTTGCAAGAAAATTACTTTGAACCCCCAAACATTATATATTTTTTTAAAGCAAATGCCCTACAGATTAAAATAGTGGGTGTTTCATTTTTTTTTTCACACGGTATTTGCGCAGCGATTTTTCAAACGCATTTTTTGTGGTAAAAACACACTTTTTTAAATTTTAATGCACTAAAACACACTATATTGCCCAAATGTTTGATGGAATAAAAAAGATGATCTTAAGCCGAGTACATGGATACCAAACATGACATGCTTTAAAATTGCGCACAAACGTGCAGTGGCAACAAAATTAATACATTTTTAAAAGCCTTTAAAAGCCTTTACAGGTTACCACTTTAGATTTACAGAGGAGGTCTACTGCTAAAAATACTGCCCTCGATCTGACCTTCGCGGTGATACCTCACATGCATGGTGCAATTGCTGTTTACATTTGACGCCAGACCGACGCTTGCGTTCGCCTTAGCGCGAGAGCAGGGGGGACAGGGGTGCTTTTTTTTTTTTTTTTTTTTTTTTCTTTATTATTTTTTTGCTTTTTTATCTTATTTTTAAACTGTTCCTTTCATTTTTTTTTTTAAATCATTTTTATTGTTATCTCAGGGAATGTAAATATCCCCTATGATAGCAATAGGTAGTGACAGGTACTCTTTTTTGAAAAAATTGGGGTCTATTAGACCCTAGATCTCTCCTCTGCCCTCAAAGCATCTGACCACACCAAGATCGGTGTGATAAAATGCTTTCCCAATTTCCCGATGGCGCTGTTTACATCCGGCGAAATCTAAGTCATAAAATGCTCGTAGCTTCCAGTTTCTTGGGCCATAGAGATGTTTGGAGCCACTCTGGTCTCTGATCAGCTCTATGGTCAGCTGGCTGAATCACCGGCTGCTTTCTCAGGTTCCCTGTTGAGACAGGAGAGCCAGAGAAAAACACGGAAGACGGTGGGGGGGGGGGCATTCCCTCCCACTGCTTGTAAAAGCAGTCTAGAGGCTAATTAGCCGCTAGGATTGCTTTTACATGAAAGCCGACCGCTGGCTGAAAAGAATGATACCAAGATGATACCTAAACCTGCAGGCATCATTCTGGTATAACCACTCAAAGTCGTGAATGGCGTACCTGAAGACAAAAAAATGGTTAACAATAAAGCACAGTAAACGGTAAAGTATAAAAAATTGCATATCTGAAAAGCAAACATGATAAAACATAATAACAATAAAACATTGCAGAATAGAATACAGTAAAAAAGAGCAGAACAATAGAGAGAGAATAGAGAGAGAGAGAACAATAAAACAACAACTATTTTTTTTTATTTTTGTTTGTGTTTTTTTTGCAAACTTATAACTTTTATAACGGTAACCGGTTCCAGGTTCGGGTCTCTCAAAATGCGATGGCATCTTGGGAGACCCTGTGAAAGTGTGCCTAGTCTGTGGAATGCTGTACCCTACGCTAATACTCAACTAGTGAATGGTAGCGTTCAAAACATTCACCAATGCAAAGACCAGGATTGTCAGGACAGGAGGGACAATAATAGCGGGTGTCACGCCTATATCCGCGCTTGCTGCAGACACGACATCTATTTTGGGGGGGTTTGTTGGGTAGGGGTACTCGGGAGGACATAAAAATGCCTCTCATGCAGCCGACTGCATTTGGTTGGGGATGTGAATGGGGGAAGTACGGGCGCTGCAGAAGCGGTGGGTTCCCAATTAGGATTGGCGAATGCAGCAGGAAGGGCATTATGGGCACGACGGGCCTGTGTTTGTCTTTTTGGTGGCAGCGGGACACTACTTGTGCTTGCCACCTCACCAGCTTGAACTGCACTTATGGGACTCGCCACGTCACCAAGTGTTACTGCAGTGCTGGTTTGACTACGACCGGGGTGTACTAGGCCGCTGGCGCTTGCCAGTTCACCAAAACGCTACCAAAAAAACTGTTAGCGATCGCAGGGATCAGGCCTGACTCTGCGAACGCTGCAGTTATGCGTTTAGTGTTTTGTAAGTGACAGTGATCGATCGATACTGCACTTGGGTGGGCTGGGCTGGGCGGAGGGGCAAAACGCAGGTGCTAGCAGGTATCTGTGCTGATCCCGCTAACACTGCGTTTTTGGGAACCCTAAACTGCTGGGGACGCCAGTATAGATCTGATCGGATCAGATATTGATCCGTTCAGATACTATACCACTAAGGGAGGTGTACGGTGCGTGCGTGGGTGTTAGCGCTACTGGCGCTAACCTGACGCTGCCTGGGGCTGGTGCTTGCCAGTTCACCAAAACGCTACCAAAAAAACTGTTAGCGATCGCAGGGATCAGGCCTGACTCTGCGAACGCTGCAGTTATGCGTTTAGTGTTTTGTAAGTGTCAGTGATCGATCGATACTGCACTTGGGTGGGCTGGGCTAGGCTGGGCGGAGGGGCAAAACGCAGGTGCTAACAGGTATCTGGGCTGATCCCACTAACACTGCGTTTTTGGGAACCCTAAACTGCTGGGGACGTTAGTATAGATCTGATCGGATCAGATATTGATGCGATCAGATACTATACCACTAAGGGAGGCGTATGCTGTGTGCGTGGGTGTTAGCGGTACTGGCGCTAATCTGACGCTGCCTGGGGCGACGCATATCACCGCCGGGCGATCAGGGGGCTAAACCTTTATTCGGTAATAAACGGCGGGTGCCCTGACACTATAAAAAATAAACGAACTAACCAGCGTCACCCGTAACGGTTATACGGTGATCACTGGTGAAAGGGTTAACTAGGGGGCAATCAAGGGGTTAAAACATTTATTAGGTAGTATATGGGGGTCCCTGAAGCTATAAAACGCTGACGGCGAACCTAAATATTTACGTCCCTAACTAGCGGAACCAGTGACACTAATACAGCGATCAGAAAAATGATCGCTTAGCGACACTGGTGAGGGGGGGTGATCAGTGGGTTAAAACTTTATTAGGGGGGGTTAGGGGGGTACCCTAGACCTACAGGGGGGTAATACTAACTGTCCTACCACTGCTAACTGTCACAAACTGACACTATGCAGTAATCAGAAAAAAAACCTGCTTGGTGTCAGTTTGTGACAGGGGGGGGTGATTGGGGGGGGATCGGGGGGCGATCGGGGGGGGGATCGGGGTGTTTAGTGTGCCTGGCATGTTCTACTGTGTATGTTTGTGTTGTGCACTTACTTACATGTCATCTCTCCTCGGCCCGGAACGGAAACTCCCGAGCCGAGGAGAGATGACATCACATCCTCTGCCTCTGTGTACTATACAGAGGCAGGGGATGTTTCTCATTGGCTGGGAGCGATCGCGAGGGGGGGGCCACGATCGGATGGCCTCCCCCTCGTCTCTCACTTCTCCCAGCCAAATGCCGACCGCAGCTGGCACCGGGGGGGGGGTCCGATCGGACCCCCCGCCCGCGGGAAGCCAATCACGTTCCAGGTACGTGATTTTGCCTGCCCGTGCCGCTCTGCTCACGTATATAGGCGTGAGGCGGTCGGCAAGTGGTTAAAGTAGTTGTAAACTCAAATGACTAAAATTGATATTGCCTCCATGTGGTTTTTCATTAAGCAGTGCAGTGTGTTGTTTTTTTCTCATTCCTAAATAACTTTTTTTCTTTGTGCTCATTTGTGGTCACCTCCTCTCTCCGCTCTGTAACACAATCTAAGAGAGCCAAGTGGGAGGGGCCAAGATTCCCTTTCTGTTTTGGGTTAACAGTATAGTCAGTGAATGCAGGCTAGAGGAGAGGGAAGGGGCTGTGAGGAGAGGATAGGGGAGGGGCTGTGATATTGTGTTCTCACTACACACTACGGAGCTGACAGGGAGAGAGGAGGGGGAGGAGGGAGGAGCTGGAGAGGACACCGCCGTGATGCAGAGAAGGAGATGCACGACGAGGACATCGCCGTGATGCAGAGGAGAAGACGCATGGGGGGGTAGATGTGCACTGTTTGCCGCCCCCCCCAAAAATATACCACCGGCCGCCACTGGTAAGCAGTCAGATCTTGCTAGAGGCTTCAGAGAAAAGAACTGAATGATTAACCACTTGCCAACCAGCTGCCGCAGTTTTACTGCGGCAGAATGGCACGGCTGGGCGAAGTGACATTATGTTACGCGCGCGCCCCCCGAGCCGATGCGAGTCCCAGACGGTCACAATCACCGCCAGGCTCCCGCGATCACCGCTGAGACATGGGGAACCGGGATCTGTGTGTGTAAACACACAGTTTCCAGTTCTCTGAGGGAAGAAGTGACAGATCGTCTGTTCATACAGAGTATGAACAGCGATCTATCTCTTCCCCTACACATTCCTCTCCCCCCTTCAGTTAGAAACACAAACAGGGAACACAATTTACCCCTTGATCGCCCCCTAGTGTTAACCCCTTTATTGCCAGTGACATTTTTACAGTAATCAGTGCATTTTTATAGCATTGAGCGTTGTATTAATTAATGCCGTTGTATTAATCCCAAAAATGTGTCAAAATTGTCCAAAATGTCCGACATAATGTCGCAGTCCCGATAAAAATTGCAGATCGCCGCCATTACTAGTAAAGAAAAAAAATAATAATAAAAATGTCATAAAACTATCCCCTATTTTGTAGACGCTATAACTTTTGCGCAAACCAATCAATATATGCTTGCGTTTTTTTTTTACCAAAAATATGTAGAAGAATACATATCGGCCTAAACTGAGGAAAAAAAATTTTTTTTTATATATTTTTGGGGGATATTTAGTATAGCAAAAAGTAAAAAATATTGTGTTTTTTTTCAAAATGGTCGCACTTTTTTTGTTTATAGCGCAAACAATGAAAAAAACGCAGAGGTGATCAAATACCACCAAAAGAAAGCTCTATTTGTGGGAAAAAAGGATGTCAATTTTGTTTGGGTGCGACGTCGCACGACCGAGCAATTGTCAGTTAACGCAACGCGCTGCCGAAACGCAAAAAGTGCTCTGGTCAGGAAGGGGGTAAAATGTTCCGGGGCTGAAGCGGTTAAAAAATAAAAATGCTTTTACAGAGGGGAACATGTCCATCACCCATAAACACTTGCAAAAAACAGGGTCTTATGGAATGGGAGGGTTAAATGGGCAGTATTAATATGGGTCTGCTGTAGGGGTGGACCAAGCAAGTTTTTTGCCAGTGTCCTATTCCCTGAAGGTAGTCTGCATATAACCCAAGGTCTAGGAATACAAGTGCTGTGTCCTTCAATGTATGATTAATGCGGACCTTCAGTCATTTTTTCATCTTTCCATCTATTAAATCTTCTGCCCTTGTTTTAACTTTGGATAGTAAAACAATTTTTTTCTGCCAGTAAATACCTTATACAGCCCACTTCCTCTTTCTTGTCTGGTAAAAAGCCTAGGCTTATGACATCATGCACAGCTCTCTCTCTCACCCTCGTGAGAGTTTGCCAGGAAGGGAGGGGGTTGAGTCATAAGAGGGCCAATGAGAGCTGAAGGTGTGCCTCTGTGTGTTGGTGTAAATCCAGGAAGTGAACAGGCAGCAGCTTTAGCTGTCCACAGTTAAAATGGATGCAGCCAGACTCAGTGGAGGGAGATTTCTGCACCATATTTGGCAAGTACAGAATCACAGTATATATAAAAAAATATGTAAAGTGGCTGAAGGGAAGCTTCAGAATGGCAAAGATGTTTTTATTACAAATTATGTGAGCAGACTGCAGTTCCTCTTTAAGATATAATTGTACCTGCACTGAAAGTGCAATATGTTTGCTTTAAAGTTCCTCTCCAGTAGCACACACTCCCCTTTCCTTTGCTCACCAGCCACTCTGTTCAGCTGCTGGGAACTAATAAAATACACCATTCTTTTAAGCATGGGTGAGCATTTAACTCACCACAGGACAACGCTGGGCATATTACCAACAACTAAAGCTGTCACACGAGGAAAGTTCACAGCTTGCGTATTCTACAACAAATCATAACTTACACAGGGTGGCGTCTCCTGCTCATAGCAGATGAACAGAGCAATGCATGATCAAAGCGAACAAGAGTTTTTTCCAGCTGTGGAGAAAGGGGGTTAAAGTGAACATGTTGCTTTGCAATGTATCGGCAAAGCAAAGGTTAAAGATTTGTTATGGCGCCTGCTGATACATCCTATGTCATAGAACAGTATTGGCTTATAGGTGTTTAACTACAAGTTGACTTTAAAGTATTACTAAACCCACAACAGTAAAATCAGCCTGTATATGCAGTAAAGAATGCTTGTTATACTCCCTGTGGAACCTGGAAGGGGTTAATGTTGTTTGCTGTTTGATCCTGTCTTCTCTGATCCTCCCCTTCTTCCACTGTCCACAATCCATCTCCTGATAAGACAGAGCCTTTGGAGTCACTCTGCTCATGCTCAGTTTGGTGTGTATTGCTAGAGAGTTTTTTTTTCCTTGGGAGGGCGCATGTGATCAGCACAGGGCCAATCAGCACTGGCCAGACAGAGGGTCAGGGGTCCTGCAGCCTCATAGGACAGTCAGAGTAGAATGAAAACTCCTCCTACAACATTTAACCAGACACTGATAGAAGTCACAAGACTAAAGGTATTTAGCAGTTTATATTTACTAAAATAATTGCATTTCAATGTTCTGTGTACTGTGAGAGACTAGATATAGTGAATGCAGGGTTCTGGGTTTAGTAACACTTTAAGTAGGTCTAAGGTATGTAGTAGTAACTATATACAGTATTTCGTAATGGTGGTATTCTGATATCTTTGCACCTGGTCCTCTTTTCTTGCTAGGACTGAACACTACTGTATCTTCCAAAAGCTGGTTGAAATCACTTTTAACTGGAACATCTTTTACAAACCAGGTGCATCTCTCTCTAAAATGTCTGACAAGAGTAGTTTACCTCTAGGGGAGCACACAGTTGGATTTTAATAAGTCAGATCAAAATTTACTAAGAACTACAGTAATTACACATTACCATGTTTAAAAACACTGCAATTAGATTTTTTTAAAACCATGTTTTACAGCAGTGCAGTTATTTCTAAGTGTGTTTTTTGTAATGAAAAGCATGGTTGTTTTTAATGGGAAAATCTAGAAATAGCTGCCTCTAGCTTAAGAGTAGGGCTGGGGACCAGATATAACCCCTGCATTATACATCAAGTCATAACAAGGGGGCATTTGGTGTGGGAGAGGAAGCATGTGTGAAGATGTACAATTACACACAAAAAGAGGAGTCGACCGGAAGCTGTGCCCCATCCTAAATTTCTTAAACAGCAATGGGTTACTGGGCATCATGAAAGCAGAAGCTGTAGCTTATAGGATAAAGAGATTATGTGCAACATAAATGATGCTTAACTAGCCGCATTATACAACTAAGCAAGATGCCTGCAAAGCAGCCATTATCCTAAAGTACACCAGCATTCTGGTTTGCCTTGGCACTGGACCCATATGTGCGCTGGCAGGCAATCTCACATAGCCACCATCTCACAAAGATTCAGAAGTGTTCCTCTCACTATCCTGGAGCTATATATTTTACAGAAAGCCATGTTGGCAGGAGCCATAGAAACATTAGCAAATTTGGAAGCTATCCTAAAAAATAGCTCCTGCCTCACAGAGTGATCACTGTCCAGTTCAACTTCACTACCCACAAGCTAACACATTCCAGAAGAAAAATATAGCTTAGCGGGTAAATATCACACAAGTAGTGCACTGTGACTTGTGCTTCCAGCCTTGTAGGCACAGTAATTAGACAGATCTGAAATAAATAAGGATATGCTAATATAATAACAGTCTGAAACAAGAAAGATCTGTGTTGCCTATACCCACCAATCACAAACATCCTTTCATTCTTCTATATTTTATGTGTTGTTTTAGGCATAAGTACAGTTTTCCCTCACACACTTAAAACCCAACTCCGCTGGGTGTCATTCAACCTAGAAGCAGAGTGGCTTTGAAATGGAGCGTCTGCAGTAGACAGCACTGGATCGAAGGTGAGTATTGCTGTAAAAGTTGCATTTTTTTATTTTTACACCTCTTGGGCAATTACATTTTCATATTGTATATAAAGCTGCAGTTGGGCTTTAACCAATAAATAAGGATCAGTACACTTTAAAAGTAAAAAAGTAAAAACTGCCCACTCCTACATCTAAAACATGCCGCCATACAGTCCTCAAATGTAGTCTTCTAGCCTGCTTTACTGTTCTGCCCTGCATGGGCCACAGTAGGCAGTGTTTCTATTCAAGTATATAGGCCAGGCTCTGCATATATTCAGTAGAGCAGTCACCCGACTTTGTTTCTAATGAAAACATTGCACAGTGCTTGGGTAGCAAATGCTGCACATTTTTTAGAATGTTTAATTTCATTTTTTTTTTTTTTTAATAAAATTGCAGTTATGCTTTAAAAGCTGAACTTATGACAAGCTAGGTACACACTAAATAAGTTGTTTTACCTGCAAAGGATTTGCAATCGTGTTCAGTCGATCTCGTTATCCAATCTAACCTAATCTTGTTATCCATACTGGGTCATAATGTTAACTCTAACCTATATCCCAGGAGTGTTGTTACATTTTGCCTACAAAACTCCTTTAAGGCAAAGTATAATCTTTTCTACAACTTGGTGCCTAAGGCAATTGCCTCAGTAGCTTTACTCTGAATCTAGTGCTGTTAAACAAACTTATTAGTGAACCTAAATGAACCTATGCTCCTAACACCCAGAGAGGAGGCCATGCTCACCATCTTATGATGTATTAATTTCCATCTCCGGTGGAAACTAAAATATGCACAGATGCTATCACAGCAAGATGCGTATAATGTGAACACAATTCAAGCTCATGGATCATAGCAATTGTATGCACAGCCTGAATTGGGTTTCACATTGAATGTCACAGGATACACTGCTGCTTTGACACACAATCAGTTGATTTGACCCACATATCAATTACCATAGAGTGCTTAAATAAACTATGTGAAGGCCTCTAGGCAGTTGAAACCCTGGGGCTCTCCTCACGGGATTCTGGAGGTTTCTTGTCCACACACTCTAGTGGGATAACATTAAACTAGTAGAGTAGTGTGCACATCAGCCGCTAGATGCAGATGATCATCACTAGTGGACATTAAATGTACATAGGTTGCACCATTTTTTTTAAACTAACAGCTGAATAAAGATGAGATTTTAATAGATAAACTGTAATGTGAACCTGATGTCTATGGTTTATGTACTTTAAGTCATTATTGGGTACAATACATTACTACAGTATTTTCTCTATAGAGTCTTTACAGTGGAGCTCCACCCAAAAGGTGAAGCTCTGCTTATCTGCCTCCTCCCCCCTCCGCTGCTACATTTGGCACCGTTCAGGGGGAGAGGGGAGCAGGTACCTGGTTTATGAAGGAGCCTTGAGCTCCTCTTTAAAGGGATTGTAAAGGCAGTTTTTTTATCTTAATGCATTCTATGCATTAGGATAAAAAAAAAGCTCCTGTGTGCAGCAGCCCCCTTTAATGCCCCTAATACTTACCTGAGGTCCCTCTCTGTCCAGCGATGTTGCAAGACTGTCTAAGCTGCCCGGGACTCCCATCCTCATTGGCTGAGACAGCAGCGTGGCGCGATTGGCTCTCGCTGCTGTCAATCCAAATCATTCAGCCAATCAGGGGAGAGAGGGGGCAGGGTCAGGTTGTGGCTCCGTGTCAATGGACACAGGAAGCTGTGACTCGGCTCGGGTGCCCCCATAGCCAAGCTGCTTGCTGTGGGGGCACTCAACGGGGGGGGGGGGGTGCAGGAGCACTGAAGAGTGACCCCAGAAGAGGAGGATCTGGGCTGCTCTGTGCAAAACCAACTGCACAGAGCAGGTAAGCATAACATGTTTGTTATTTTTTTATTTTTTAAAAACAAGACTTTACAATCACGTTAAAGTTGGTTTCTTTGAGTTGATTAATTCTTTTTATCGTTCGTAAACAATTTAAGAAAACGTGATTGTAATTTTCTATCAGGTTCAAACAAATATTATTGATCCGTGGTCATGGGACCCTTAAACAGTATGGGGCCCATAGGTCAGTGCCTACTCTCCCTTTTTGGTAATCCGGCAGTGAATAGAAGTAGATGTAGTCCAGAACATCAATACATAACGACTACACATTCAATATGCCAGTGCTGGCCTGCTGGGGCCCTTAAAATGAAGTCAAGAAATTAAATCTGCAGTTGCAATACATGAATGTAAACTGTATTACCTGTCAAAGAATTTGCATTCCATATAGCCCGAAGGAAGAATCTACAATATCTTGGTGCTCAGTAGACAATGAATCTGTAGTATGATGATGCTATTTTACTGTCCAATATCTATATGCAGTTGGAGACAGGTAACTCAGAAAACTACAAAGCTAAATCAGATTAACTGAAGTGTCACTTGACTAGTTGTACAGTGTGGCAGGGGTGTAAAAAACAAAATGAAAAAAGCCTGTTTCTGTTAAAATAGTTCATATTTAGGTGTTTCGACTACATTTGCTGTCATGTGAGAAAGTAAGTAGAAACTGTTAACTTTTTCAACTTAAAATGAACAGGCAAACCTTGATTTAAATAGTGCCTACAAAATAATGATATGTATCAGTTTATTCTGATGGCATGTTGCCACACATTGAGCCATCCATGCCAGTGTTGTTGGAATCGGGTTTCCATTTTTTTAGTAATTGACAGTTGTGTTAATATTCTACTGCTTTTGGCGATTTACCATGGACAGAAAAGTTATCCCTGCCAGGATGTCTGGTGTTATATTTTGCAATGAGTAGGACACATTAGTCTCAATTCAAAAATCTTACACAGGATCCTTATTTCAAAAAAGTGACAATTATTTTCAGTTGAGTCCAGTGAGTTTGGTAACATGGTCTTGGGTTGATGACAATTTTAATGATTTAGGAACTGCCCAGAGTTAGGCTCTAAGGGTCTACTGTGTCCCAATAGTACTATTATGGCCCATATCATCTCCCATTTCCATCCAGGGAATAGATGTTTTGATAATGTGTCCCAGGTATGTTCTGGTCTATTTTATTGTACATCTACTAGATTACCTCCTTTTGAAACCTCAAACAGCTCTGTAGACTTGGTGATGCTTTAAACTGTAAGGTCGTGCTTTGAGACATTTTAGGTAATATTTAACATCCAGAGCAAGTACGGTATTTTTGCTGATTTGCTATTCAATGTCTCTGTTTAGGTATTCCACATACTCAAAGAAAACATTGGGCCTTCATGAAATAAAACTTTTGCGGAGGTGGAAATTCTGCTCTTCTTCTCTTCTGCTCCCCAGAGCTGAATAGATTGCCCAGAGCAACAAATTAAATGCTGAAATTACACTGTAATGTCCATAGCACATACTGTACATACAAATTTTAGGGCTAATTTGGACTGGAGCCCATTGATATATTGTTCTGGTTTTAGATTATGGTAGGTTTAGGAACTCCGTGGGAAACCCAATTTATACAGAAGGAGAGTACATATTGTACAAATTCCCGTTACTTGGTATTTCAGTTGAAATTTGCACCCCAGAACTAAAATAGCAAAGTGATAAGCAATAAAGCCCCACCCTCCTGAGTGCAGGCATCCTTAACTTCAGTATTTAGTGATCTTACTGTCAACATTGACCTTGCTGGCTCCTCCTCTTCATTCTGTTTCATTCTATTCATGCACGCCATTGCATGTTCATTCTTATGGGGAGATCTATACTCCAAGCGAGCACTGGGGGCCACCATGAGTATTACTAATCATAGAAATGAATAGAGCCATGGCAGTCATGCAGAGGAAAGGAGCAGGCCGGGTCCATGTCAGCAGTAAGATTGATGAATTAAATAAACTCTTACTGCATGACATTTTGTTTACCAAAATACTGTGCATCATAATAGGTTACCATGTTTCTGTTCCATAAAAACTGTTTTCATATTTTTATTCTTGCATCTCATTGGTACTGATTTCATTCAGCTTCTTTCAGCCATTTCCTGGTCATTGCTCTATACTGGCAATGACATTGGTAACTGTGTTGAAGCCACGTGTTGGCAAAGTCGTTTGTTTGCTTCACCAGGGGCATATAGTTACATATTTTGTCAGGTTGAAAAATAGACACAAGTCCATCTAGTTCAACCAATAGAAAAAACAAACAGAAAACCTCCATAATGTATATGCAATACTATACCCTCAGTTTATCCCGAGGAAGGCAAAAAAACCCCAAACCAATTCACTATAGTGGGGGGGGGGGGGGATTCCTTTCTGATCTTCCAGGAGCCAAATGGATATTCCATGGATCGACCTCCTGTGGTGTTATTACGTTTAAGTGTTAGTATCGACTTATATTTTGTGCATTTAGGAACGCATCCATCTCTTTTTTTAAAACAATCTACTGAGCTGCCCATAACTAGTTCATAAGGGAGCTTATTCCACATTTTCACAGCTCTTTGAAAGTCACATCGCAAAAGCACAATTTCTGGACAGTTGTCACCCCGTAACATGAGCCTAGTAGTGTACGCTTACCCCCGCAGGAGCTCCTTGGTATGACGAGTCCTCTGTTCTTTGCCACAACTCTGTGAACTGCTTTGTCCCCTCTGACACACTTTGTTACATATCCGTGTGCTGGAAAGACCTATATTAGCTTAGGCAATTAATATAATACCTTGACTATATTAGCATATATAATTAGACACCAGACTACTTGACTGTGAATAAAGTAAGTATAATATTGCTAGGCAAAAATAAGAAAGCAATGCACAATTACAGTAAGTAGGTAAATAAGTCAGTTTGAAATCAGTGAACTAACTGACATGGATACCAGACTATGATATGGCAGAAGCCTCCTGGGGCCCAACTGTACAGTGGTGAACTTATTACCATCTCTTTAAGACTTCATGCAGTGAACTGCTTTTGGGCTGTTATGCAAAAGAGGTTGTATTGGGTCACTACAAAAGGGAACACTAGCACAGGCGGATCCGCTGACCAGTCAGTCCTGGTACACAACGAATGTGTAGTGATTAGATAGACTCTGCGCCAAAAACTAGTAGAACAAAAAAACGAAATAATAAAAATTAAGCTGCTCTCCTGATTTGGCTAAAGTGGTCAAATACAAGTGATAATAGATATAGGGCGCTAGTGAAATAGCTGGTGGTGATATCAATATTGTGATAGACTAATTATGCAATTACCAAAAATAGGAAGCTATAGGTGTGAGTCACCAAAGATGATCAAAACATATTAGATTACAAAATAAATATATATAAAAAAACAATCAATCACAAAAATAAAGAATATGTGAAAAATAAAATAAAGTCCCAATTGAAAAGAAAACAACATTTCTATTGTAGACAGAGTGGTCTTCTAGGTATAGAATCTTCTATGTAGTTAGTGGAAATTCCTTCACCAAGAAAAAAACGGCACCCCACAGTGCTGAGTATAAAATCTGCTTACCAGATGCAATTGACTTCTTTGATTAAAAAGAAAGTCATAGAGCGCCTGTGCAGGATTGTGCCTGCTCACATATGGAGAATGGAGATCAGTTGGAAAGCTTCCTCCCCAGATTATTGAACATGGGATATATAAAAGACAATGGAATTGTCCATGGCGTAATACAGTTTATTAAAAGAGATTAAAAGCATAAAACATAGCCAAATGGCCGCTTACATTTGCTGGTGCCTACCTGGCACTGGGGCTGCATTGGAGGGGTACACACATGAAGAGAGCCATATCACAAAATGAAACCCATTGGCTGTATAAATTGCACACTATGCATCCCTTTGGGATGAACATTGAATTAGATCTAAATAGTTTTTTTGACAAACAATCAATCTCATCATGTCTGTACATCCACCTTTTATAGCCTCTCTGGTTCTTCCACTATGACAATTAGATACTCCCCAAACAGGGTGTTTCTAATTTCCAAATATTTTTACTACTAGATAGGGAGTGTTTTATTAGATCCATTGTGTTTAACGGACATTTCATATATGTAATCATGTACACATGAGTAATATAAGTGAACTCAATACTGCGATTGTATGTAATAGAAATATCAGTGGCCATGAATGTAAACCGTCACTGTGGCTGCATAATAAAAGTCCCCTTCGCTCTGCGCTACAAATGCGTTTTCAAATTGATTATTTTTCTTTTCTCTCATCTATGGTATTACAATTTATTTGATGCACTGAAGATTCTATCCATAAATGACAGAACAAATTTAGTGCACATAAATGTTTTCCTAGCTGTAAGCAATTCATTTGCATTACGAACCATACAATACCATCTTTCCTGGTGTGTAATCATCACGCCCACTAGCCCGCCCCTTTCCACTACAAAGGACATGTCTCCTAGTGACCAAGGTACCAAGACGTTATTATGAAACGTACGTTGGAGCGGTACCTGGCCACGCTACCCTACGTCATATCCAGTCTTTGGTGACTCACACCTATAGCTTTCTATTTTTGGTAATGGCATAATTAGTCTATCACATTATTGATATCACCACCAGCTATTTCACTAGCGCCCTCTATCTATTATCACTGGTACACAACAAACCTTGTCCTGAACACTTGACAGTCTGCTGTGCTCAAGAACCTTGGCCCCAGTAACTAAGTCCACATGATCAAGGCCTCTAGGCTAAGCTCTGGCTCTCTGGTCCCTGGCTGCTTCGTCTAGGATGGACACAGACACAAAATTGCAAGCAGCAGATCTGATCCTCTCTAGCAGCAAGAAATTTTTATGGCTCAGTCTGCAGCACTCCAACTCTCACAATTCTCTCTCCCAGTATAGGCACATACAGCAACAGGTCTGCACGCTCTGGTTCCCCATACTGTCTGCACATTTGCCTGGGAAAATTCTCGGTTCTCTTCTTCTATTCCTGCCAGGTATTGTAGGGGCTATAGTCAGCAGTGTCTACATCCCAACTGCACAGCAATTGTAGCAGAAATGCCTTGTGGGCAACTACTCTGACATCGACTAGAATAGACAATGCAAATTTCCTTTAGTTGCAAGATGTTTGGGGGTCTCCTTGTATAACTGACCTTTTCAAAATCCCCTACAAAATTTCTAATCAGGACTTTGCTTAAGGCACCCCATAACCCTCTATTTCTGCTTTTTGAGTCATCCTTTGCTGGATTTGCTAGTATGCTTCAATCATTATAGCATTGAGAGACTCCTTTACGATTTAAGTTTTGAAAAGATGGTCCCACGCAGAATATATAGTTGACTCAATGATTGCAAGCTCTCCAGGCCCTAAAGCAGCAAAACAACCCTCAACTTTAACATGTACAGCACCATGCTTCACAGTTGTTATGCGGTTCTTCCCAGGGAGTACTGTTTCCAGTTTGCAGCAAACATGTTTACCGCTACTGTGATGCAACAGATTTATGTTTGCTGAATAAGTATTCAGCACCTATATGGTCAGTGTCATACTGCAGTCTTGCTCTAATGTTCGTTGAATTTTCTGGGCTGGGTAAATTTGCAGTTGTTTGAATTATATGCCACTTGTAGAATATTTCCTTACAGTGGACTGATTGATTTCATTTCATTTGGTGATATGTTTAAATCAATTGTTAGATTCATAGGTAGGGATTCACAACTTTCCTTCCGAGGGCCTTAGAGAGAGCTCTATTGATCTTGGCATGATGACACCACACATGTCAATAGCAAAGAGAACACAAGACCTTACATGTCCAGTCCGTTTTTTTTGTCAAATCCGGTCCGGGTTTTCTTTTCCCAACTCCAGTCCGTTTTTTTCGTCGAACCGGTCCGGGTTTTCCTTTCCCAACTCCAGTCTGGTTTTTTTGTTAAATCCGGTCCGGGTTTTCCTTTCCCAACTCCAGTCCGGTTTATTTTCAAATCCGGTCCGGGTTTTCCTTTCCCAACTACAGTCCGTTTTTTGTCAAGTCCGGTCCCAGTTTTCTTTTCCCAACTCCAGTCCAGTTTATTTTAAAATCTGGTCCGGGTTTTCCTTTCCCAACTCCAGTCCGGTTTATTTTTTAATACCGGTCCGGGTTTTCTTTTCCCAACTCCAGTCCGTTTTTTTTTCAAATCCGGTCCGGGTTTTCTTTTCCCAACTCCAGTCCGGTTTTTTAGGTAAATCCGGTCCGGGTTTTCCCTTCCCAACTCCAGTCCGGTTTTTAAGTGAAATCTGGTCCGGGTTTTCTTTTCCCAACTCCAGTCCGGTTTATTTTCAAATCCGGTCAGGGTTTTCTTTTCCCAACTCCAGTCCGGTTTTTTAGGTAAATCCGGTCCGGTTTTTCCTTTCCCAACTCCAGTCCGTTTTTTTTTTGTCGAATCCGGTCCGGGTTTTCCTTTCCCAACTCCAGTCCGTTTTTTTAGTGAAATCCGGTCCGAGTTTTCCTTTCCCAACTCCAGTCCGGTTTTTCTGTTGAATCCGGTCCGGGTTTTCTTTTCCCAACTCCAGTCCGTTTTTTTTTTGTTAAATCCGGTCCGGGTTTTCTTTTCCCAACTCCAGTCTAGTTTATTTTCAAATCCGGTCCGGGTTTTCTTTTCCCAACTCCAGTCCAGTTTTTTAGTAAAATCCGGTCCGGGTTTTCCTTTCGCAACCCCAGTCCGTTTTTTTAGTGAATCCCGGTCCGGGTTTTCCTTTCCCAACTTCAGTCCGGTTTATTTTCAAATCCGGTCCGGGTTTTGCTTTCCCAACTCCAGTCCGTTTTATTTTTAAATCCGGTCCAGGTTTTCCTTTCCCAACTCCTGTCCGTTTTTTTTTGTCAAATCCGGTCCGGGTTTTCTTTTCCCAACTCCAGTCCGTTTTTTTCGTTGAATCCGGTCCGGGTTTTCTTTTCCGGTTTTTTTAGTCAAATCCGGTCCGGGTTTTCCGTTCCCAACTCCAGTCCGATTTATTTTCAAATCCGGTCTGGGTTTTGCTTTCCCAACTCCAGTCCGTTTTTTTTGGGGAAATCCGGTCCGGGTTTTCCGTTCCCAACTCCAGTCCGGTTTATTTTCAAATCCGGTCCAGGTTTTCCTTTCCCAACTCCTGTCCGTTTTTTTTTTTTCAAATCCGGTCCGGGTTTTCTTTTCCCAACTCCAGTCCGTTTTTTTTCGTCGAATCCGGTCCGGGTTTTCTTTTCCGTTTTTTTAGTCAAATCCGGTCCGGGTTTTCCTTTCCCAACTCCAGTCCGTTTTTTTTGTGAAATCCTGTCAAGGTTTTCTTTTCCCAACTCCAGTCCGGTTTTTTAGTCAAATCCGGTCCGGGTTTTCCTTTCCCAACTCCAGTCCGGTTTTTCCATCGAATATGGTCCGGGTTTTCCTTTCCCAACTCCAGTCCGGTTTTTTCGTCGAATCCAGTCCGGGTTTTCCTTTTAGAAAAATGCTTCGAACCCCCAAACATTATATGTATTTTTTTCTAACACCCTAGAGAATAAAATGGCGGTTGTTGCAATACTTTCTGTCACACCTTATTTGCACAGCGGTCTTACAAGCGCACTTTTTGAAAAAAATACACTTTTTTAAATTAAAAAAATAAGACAACAGTAAAGTTAGCCCATTTTTTTTTATATTGTGAAAGATAATTTTACACTGAGTAAATTGATACCCAACATGTCACGCTTCAAATTTGCGCCCGTTCGTGGAATGGAGACAAACTTCACACATACTCAATCTGCAGAGAATATAACCTGAGAACATTACATTTTTTCCCCATTCGCACAGAACAAAATGATACGCAGTTTCGATGCACGAACAGCTATGTGCATTTTGTCTTTATAAATTCACCCTTTACTTTTTTAAAGTTATCTGTCGCTCCGTGATCTAGTTTCAGCATTTCATGTCAGCAGCAAAATCGCTAGCATCAATTGCTCATAATGCACCTCTATGGAATGTTGCTCAAGAGCACAGCCCAATGCTGTCGCCATTGACTCTAATGATTAAAAAACTACCTGCTATGTGGTTTGTAGCAAAATTGTTGTCTGACATCAGCCTGGCACATCTACTATGCAGCACTACTATGCAGGAAGCAGAGCATTTAGTTAGTAACTATAACTAACTAAAACGGACCGGAGTTGGGAAAAGAAAACCCGGACCAGATTCGACGGAAAAACCAGACTGGAGTTGGGAAAGGAAAACCCGGACCGGATTTTACTAAAAAACCGGACTGGAGTTGGGAAAGGAAAACCCGGACCGGATTTGACTAAAAAAACGGACTTGAGTTGGGAAAAGAAAACCCGGACCGGATTTGAAATAAACCGGACTGGAGTTGGGAAAAGAAAACCCGGAGCGGATTAGACAAAAAAAACAGACTGGAGTTGGGAAAGGAAAACCCGGACCGGATTTAACGAAAAAAACGGACTGGAGTTGGGAAAGGGAAACCTGGACCGGACTTCAATAAAAAACCGGACTGGAGTTGGGAAAGGAAAACCCAAACCGGATTTGAAAATAAACCGGACTGGAGTTGGGAAAGGAAAACCCGGACCGGATTCGACGAAAAAAACGGACTGGAGCTGGGAAAAGAAAACCCGGACCGGTTTCAACGGAAAAACCGGACTGGAGTTGGGAAAAGAAAACCCGGACCGGATTTGACAAAAAAAACGGACTGGAGTTGGGAAAGGAAAACCCGGACCGGATTCAAAAATAAACCGGACTGGAGTTGGGAAAAGAAAACCCGGACCGGATTTGACAAAAAAAACTGACTGGAGTTGGGAAAGGAAAACCCGGACCGGATTTAAAAATAAACCGGACTGGAGTTGGGAAAAGAAAACCCGGACCGGTTTTGACAAAAAAAAACGGACTGGAGTTGGGAAAGGAAAACCCGGACCGGATTTAAAAATAAACCGGACTGGAGCTGGGAAAGGAAAGCCCGGACCGGATTTGACTAAAAAACCGGACTGGAGTTGGGAAAAGAAAACACGGACCGGATTTGACAAAAAAAAAACGGACTGGAGTTGGGAAAAGAAAGCCCGGACCGTATTTGGAAATAAACCGGACTGGAGTTGGGAAAAGAAAACCCGGACCGGATTTAAAAATAAAGAGGACTGGAGTTGGAAAAGGAAAACCCAGACCGGATATAACAAAAATAACGAACTGGAGTTGGGAAAGGAAAACCCGGACCGGATTTGACAAAAAAAACGGACTGTTTTTTTTACATTTTGTATGACTCAAATCACATCCGCATAAAAAAGGTGCAGAACCCTTTTTTCCCTGCACCTGAATCACACCCATGCGATGTGATTCTGGCAATCGCACTGTGTTTTGCAATCTGTTTTGGGGTGCCATTCATCTAACATTGACACTCGCAGCAGATCGCATGGATGTAATGTGATTGCTATGCAGTGCAATGCGGGGGAAACGCAGTGAATCTTCTGCGTTTCCCGCAGCGCATCAATGTGAACCAGGGCTTACAGGCACAGTAAAATTGGCTGAGTTTTACAAATTGTCTGTCAATTTACAGATGGTTGGCAATCCTGTGCCCCCCTCCTGGTAATGACACATGCACCCCCTTAGTAATGACAAATGTCCCCCACCTCTAGGTAATGATAGGTCTCCTCCTCCTGGTAATCACACATGCCCCCTGATGTTAACGCTAGATTCCCCCCCCCCATCTTCTAGTACTACTCTAATTGGCACAAAAACATCTTGGTGGTGTTAGGGGATTGTTTACCAACATTTCAACCTGCATAGGTGTGAATCAGGCCTAAAGGCCGGTTCCCACTGCTGCGATGTGAGAACTCGTGCCAATTTCAGTATGGGTTCCCCCATCGCATGTCACCCGCTGGCGGTTCACACTGCCCTATGGGAACCGCTGGGAGTGTCAATACTAAGTTAACCACTTACGGACCACCCGCCGCAGTTTTACGTCGGTAATTTGAAGGGGAATATCGTTGTTATGGCAGCAGCTAGCTGCCACAACCCCGGTATCCTTTTCTTCAGCGGGTGGTCCGCTTTCAGATAAAAGTGGTCTCTGCAGCGGGTTTGCCGCAAAAGCACTTTTATCGGTGGCGAGAGAGCCCCCCCTCCCGCTGCGCTCTGGTGCCCTCCGTCGCTTACCGAAGCAGTCGGTAGTGGCGGAGGCGATCGCGTCCTCTTGCTGGCTTGGTATGGAGACGAGTGAGGGGAAGATGGCCCCCACCCATCTCCATATCATTGCAGGGTGGAAGTGACGTCAAAACGTCACTCCTGCCCATAGCTCTTAAAGGGCCTTTTTTTTTTTTTTTTCTTTTTTTTTTTCAAATGACAAATTTTTTTCTTTTTATTATTGCATTTTAGTGTAAATATGAGATCTGAGGTCTTTTTGAGCATTGCAAACAGGAAATGATGCGATGGGCCGCGGCCAGGGAGGAGGAAGTGAAAAATGAATACAGCAGATATACAGTAGGTGCTGAGAAAAAAAATAAAAAAATACCCAATTCGTTTACAGTGCACAGTTTAGTGAGGGATGGTAAAGAGTTGTAAAGTGGGTGGAACTACACTTTAACCACTTTCACCCCTTTCCTTCCCAGGCCAATTTTCAGCTTTCAGCGCTCTCGCACTTTCAATGAGAATTGTGCGGTCATGCAACACTGTACCCAAATTAATTTTTCATTGATTTGTTCACACAAATAGAGCTTTATTTTGGTGGTATTTATTCACAACTCAGTTTTTTATTTTTTGCGATATAGGTCGAAAAAAAGAGCGAAAATTTGGAAAAAAAAACAATATTTTCTATTTTAAAAGCAATCCAATAAAATTGAATTTTGTCATAAATTTAAGCCAAAATGTATTCTGCTACATGTCTTTGGTAAAAAAAATCCTGTTAAGTATATAACAATCGGTTTGTGTGATCACAGACATATGTACGCAGATGAGAATGTACAGATGTGCGCAGATGATCACGGACATATGTGCGCAGATGATGACGGACATATGTGTGCAGCTGATCATTGGGACAGATGATTTTACTGGGACATATGTGGGGGACAGGTGTATTTACTGTGTGGGGACATGTGTGGGGACATGTCTGTGGTGACACTGTTGTGGGGACACTATTTTGGGGACATTGTGTGGGGACACTGGACAGTGATCAGTGTGTAAAAAGCTGTAAAAAACAGCTCATACTCACTGATCACCGGCCGGCTGCAACGATCCGCTCTCCTCACTGACAAATTCCGTGTGAGGAGAAGAGAGCTAATAGCCTAGCAACCAACTCTCTATTTACGTCACATGATGGCTGTGATTGGACACAGCCATCATGTGATCAGGAGGGTCAGTCACAGAGCCCTCCGGCCGATCTGAGATGTGCCGTGTCCGGGTGACACGAGCGCATCGGGATCGTGCCACGGAGCGATCCCTCTCCTTATGAAAGATATTCCTGAACATCCACTCAGAAGGAGGAATCGCCAACCCGGCCGTATATGTGCAGTGGCTGGGTGGGAGGTGGTTAACTAGTTTAGTTCCTCTACCATGCTGCAAACATCAGCAGTTTTTTAACCAGGGTATTTATCAAGGCACACACACAAACAGTGAAGGACCTTGTCCTGTGTATTCCCAGGCTGATGCATTTTCTATTCAGTCCAAATTAAGCTGTGCGTCCCACAGTGGAGTTGTTGACATGGTTATCTCATGGAATGATGGAATGGCCCAGGAATATTTTTTCCAATTATCCTGACCTAGCAAACACACTCCTCGTCTTATCACTCTGAATGGAGAAAGAAACGTGCGTGGCCTTGTAATTGTACACAAAGCTTTAAAAATGAGAAAAATAACCATACACAGCAAAAATTACAATACATTACAGTAAAAGCTTTTATTGAAACAGGAGTGCCGGTGGTAAGTTTAACCCTCTATTGCAGGAATGTTTAGGAATAAAGTGCAGTTGCCGTAAAGAACGCAGCTAAGCACCATTTGTATTCAAGATAACCGCTCAACATAAGCTCATGCCTATGAATGCCAGATACTGTACATGTTTACTGTATAACTGTAAGCATTTTCCACTGACTCTTAAAATGTCGTAGATACAGAAGTCTAAACTTATGTGTCAGGACACTAATGGCCTGTACACACGATCCGAAAATCGGACAAAAAATACTGCTTTCGAAGCAATTGTACGATAATCGGATCGTTAGTACAGAGCTTTCGAGAGCCAATCCCTACACTTCATGGACAAACACGAAAATATTTCTCGTATGATACCAGATTGTGCGATTTTCATTTATTCAGTATAGCTGTCGTCTGAAAATACAATAGAAATACACTACAACACATGACATCACTTCCGAATTTTTATTCTGTCGTACGAGAATTTTCATAACTTTAGTAACCTCTCCATTTTTGATATGTGTCTAGCATGCAAAAAAATACTGACGATCTGTCGTCTGATTTTCAGATCTTGTGTATGGGCCAATAGGGAGCCCTAATGCATTAGATGTACGAGGGATATGATATAATGAGGTGGGGGACAGATACACAGTTTATTATAGAATCAGGTATTAAAGAGTTGTAAAGCAAGCAGACCAGGTAAAAGTGTTAGTCAACTGCTCTCAGTGACTTCAAAAGATTTTCAGTCTAAAGGAACATCGTACTTTTTAACTAGAACTTAATTTTTCTGTGATGTTAAATCATACAATTAGACTTTAAATGCCAGATCCCACAACAATACATATAGGGGTTGATTTACTAAAACTGAAGAGTGCAAAATCTGATGGAGTTGTGCATGGTAGCCAATCAGCTTCTAACTTCAGCTTGTTCAATTAAGCTTTGACAAAAAAAAAAAAATACTGGAAACTGATTTCTATGCAGAGCTGCACCAGATTCTGCACTCTCAGCTTTCTCAGCTTTAGTAAATCAACCCCATAGTATATGTAGACACAACATATCAACATAACGAGATTTGTAAAAATACAGTATTTTATTTAATATCAAAAGATAATCAATAATAAAGAATAGGAAGGCCAACAAACTTCTAGTATTAAAACATATACAGATATGTATATATCATTTTCCATGCACAGACCACCAAAATGTAAGGTTTAGGCTGCATTCACACCTGAGCATTTTCAGCTCATAAAACGCTTGTAAAACGCCCGCCAAAAACGCCCAACAAGCAAAATCCCATTAATTTCAATGGCACCTGTTCACATCTGAGCATTTTGTCACCTGAAGGAAAACGCTTGAAAAACGCCTTAAGCTCAAAAAAGAACATGAGCTTCTTTGGGGCAGATTATAGGCGTATTTCTGCCTTTTACATTGGTGACCTGTACAAAATCACGGCAAAAACGCGGCGAAAAAACGCAGTAAAAATCGTGGTAAAAATGCGCGACTTTGAAACGCTCAGGTGTGAATGCAGCCTAAAATAGAACTATAGGCAAAACTTTTTTTTTTTTTTTTATAACCCCTGTTCTAACCTAAAAGCCCTGCAAATTAAGGAGATTCCTTGGGGACCCTCAGGTCACTAGAACTAGTGTCCCCATTGGATGATTTCCCCTCTATTACTTTTTTGGGGACAACCCAAAATTTGGGGCTTTCTCTTTTACTTTCACTATCAATGATTTTTAACGGGGGCACAGACAGCAATAAAAACTGACAGGTGTTCTAATCCACCTCCACTCTATCCAAAACTAACAAAAAAGTTTTGCCTTTAGTTATACTCTAATCCAGGGGTCAGCAACCTTTTTCCACTTAAGGGCCGGATTCAATGTATGCGAATGCACGGAGGGCCGCATTCACCTGTTAATAAATGAAGATAATAATAATCCTAACATAGCAATAATAACAGTACAGGTTTACCTCACTTTAAAAAATGTACAGAAAACCCCCTAGCGGGGCTTTAAAGCAGCCAATGAATAGAAGATGGATAATCAAAACATAATTTTATTGGTACAAAAAGATATTATGTAACAAAATGATTCTGACCTATAGAGTCAGGACATGAACTGGGATACAGTATGCAATAAAATTATAAAAAATACAGCGGACAGTGCCCGTGATCGGGAACAATGTGCAATACAATGTATAGGACAACAAAAGAATGTTAAATATTAAATATTAAAATACTGGCGCGTTTCGACCCTGAATGGGTCTTCTTCAGAGGATAATTGTCAACTGTGGAAATATAATCATGTATCAAACAGAATGTAGGATTCAACAATGGCAAACTTACATATATAACTCACAGTACATCTACAAGACTTGTATAATTACCAATCACAAAATTCCCGATAGTGTAAGGTGTTCACGATGAAAAGGATATGGTCCTTCCTGAGTCAGTGCCTCCCCAGTACTGGGTCAACTCCTCAGAGAGCGGGCGGTGGGCCAGGCATGCCTTACGAGGAATCATGCATTTGTTACCCCCCACGCAGGGGAGGGAAGCAGGGAGAGGCGGGCAGCAGGCACTCCCCGCACCCGGGGTGAGGTAGCGATGATACTACAATCAATTTAAGGCAGAGAAACATTGATTAATATTCGTGGAGGAATATAAATTCCTTACACAATATCCCCAGTTAGTGTTTATTAACGTTAGGTGTGGTTTTTAACATGACATATCTGCCACAATTCGGCCCTTTTTTCCCCCTGTGTCTTGTGTATGTGTCTCCTTCTGGCTGGCTTTTTTTCTCCTCTGGTGGGGGGTGGTGTTGTGCCATACATGCCTTCCTGGCAGGAGAAGAGGGGAGACGCTTGGGCCCTGCGTCTTCTTCAAATGCGTCCACCAGGTGTCAGCACCTGGTATTGGACGCTTCTTCCCTGCCAGCGGCGTCCCGGATCCCTTCTGGACCCCGTTCGCATGCGCGCGCGACCTGGGTCACGCGCGCGTGACGTCACGGCGTCAACGCAGTTGCGGCGGAAGTGACGGGTGTCCTCGAGGGCTTGTTCTCCTCCGGAACGCCGGGGGGACCATGCAGTAAGCGCACTTGTGTGCCGCTCCTCCCCGTGGTGGAGGGGGGGAGGAGGGGGAGGAGGGGATTAGACGGGCGGCCCGCACCTGTAGGGGTTTGTAATCAATCAGCACCTCCTTATATTAAGCACACAACTACATGGGAGGCTCAGCGATCCTCTCCTGACCTTGTAAGATGCCTGCATGCAGCCATTGGTCTCATGTAATGGTAAGTGCCTTAAAATACTTGGAAACGCTTTTTTTCATGTGTGGTTTATACCACTGCTGCAGAGCATTTCTCTGTAATATCCCTTGTCTTTATTCAAATATATTTGATGCTGACACTATATTTTTCAGAATTTGGTCTAATTCACCTAAGCTCTCCCGGTCTTCAGTATTAGGTAATAATCACCACCATCACCTTATGCACCCCTTTATTTTATTTTGGTGATCACACTGCATGCACTTTTTTTGAACACAATCTTCTGTGTGGATTGTATATGGTTTCTGGGCTTCACTATCGCTTCCATCTTGTGCCTCTCCACTCTTCTCTCACCTCCTCCACTTCCACTGCTGCACCACTTTCACTATTCTTTTGGCTGGTCTCCTGCACCTCACACACTCTTCACTTTCTGGCGAATGGTCTGTATTATTTCCTACACCATCACTGTTGTATGGTCTTGCAGGGGCAGCAGGGGTCTGTATGTTCGTTTGTCTCACTATGTCACTTCTCACCTACGTTACACATTTCCGCACTCCCGTTCTTTCCCTGTTTTTCTTTCCATGTCTGTTTTTCTCTCTTTTCCCTGCTCTCACTCCCCTCACATCTCTTTCATTTCCCTTCCCTTTGCTTCCCCCCTCCTCCCCCTTTTTCTTTCTCTTCCCCTCACTCTCATTCCTTATGTTTCTTCATTCTGTTCCCTTGCACTTTCACCCCTGCATGCCCCTAGACCTACATTCAACCATACTCTGAATTAGGGGAATTTATATTCCTCCACGAGTATTAATCAATGTTTCTCCGCCTTAAATTGATTGTAGTATCATCGCTACCTCACCCCGGGTGCGGGGAGTGCCTGCTGCCCGCCTCTCCCTGCTTCCCTCCCCTGCGTGGGGGGTAACAAATGCATGATTCCTCGTAAGGCATGCCTGGCCCACCGCCCGCTCTCTGAGGAGTTGACCCAGTACTGGGGAGGCACTGACTCAGGAGGGACCATATCCTTTTCATCGTGAACACCTAACACTATCGGGAATTTTGTGATTGGTAATTATACAAGTCTTGTAGATGTACTGTGAGTTATATATGTAAGTTTGCCATTGTTGAATCCTACATTCTGTTTGATACATGATTATATTTCCACAGTTGACAATTATCCTCTGAAGAAGACCCATTCAGGGTCGAAACGCGTCAGTATTTTAATATTTAACATTCTTTTGTTGTCCTATACATTGTATTGCACATTGTTCCCAATCACGCGCACTGTCCGCTGTATTTTTTATACTTTTATTGCATACTGTATCCCAGTTCATGTCCTGACTCTATAGGTCAGAATCATTTTGTTACATAATATCTTTTTGTACCAATAAAATTATGTTTTGATTATCCATCTTGTATTCATTGGCTGCTTTAAAGCCCCGCTAGGGGGTTTTCTGTACATTTTTTATGCATCTTATGGGGTGCGCAGCCTTCCTTGTCTGCACTCATATGAGTGTCTCCTGTTGATTAGGTTTACCTCACTTTATGGTGCTTCACTAATACAAAGCCGGTTCACTGGCTGTGGACCGGGGGGGTACAGTGGTGGCTGTGGAGTGGGGTACAGAGGTGCCTGTGGACAGGAGGAGGGGGGTACAGTGGTGGCTGTGGGCAGGGGGGCTACAGAGGTGGCTGTGGACTTGGGGGTGGCTACAGTGGTGGCTGTGGAGGGGGGTACAATGGTGGCTGTGGGCAGGGGGGATACAGAGGTGGCTGTGGATGGGGGGTGGGTACAGTGTGGTGGCTGTGGACAGGGGGGATACAGAGGTGGCTGAGGACGGGGGGATACAGAGGTGGCTGAGGACGGGGGGATACAGAGGTGACTGTGGACAGGGGGGAGGATACAGAGATGGCTGTGGATGGGGGGGGATACAGAGGTGGCTGTGGACGGGGGGGTGGATACAGAGGTGGCTGTGGACGGGGGGTGGATACAGAGGTGGCTGTGGACGGGGGGGTACAGAGGTGGCTGTGGACGGGGGGGATATAGAGGTGGCTGTGGATGGGGGGGATACAGAGGTGGCTGTGGACAGGGGAGGGGGGTGGATACAGAGGTGGCTGTGGACGGGGGGTGACAGAGGTGGCTGTGGACGGAGAATACAAGAAAATGCTTGCCCAGTGTTTAAAAATTGTCATCTGCAAAACTGTCTGTGTTTTATAATAAAATTGCAGCTATGTACTTCATTAAGAGCTCAACTTGGCGCTCACGTGACCCGCTGCCTCTCTCTTCTCCTCGTCTGACAATTGCAGCCGGTGGGGCCGAAAATGATGTCAATCAGGAGGGGAGGAGGATAGAGGCGGCAAGTCAGCTGAGCACCGAGTGGTGCTCTTAATGAGGTATATAGCTGCAATTTTATTATAAAACACAGACACTTTTGCAGATGACATTATTAAAAAGACAACCACTTGTCCGAGGGTCGGGTGCACGTGAATTAATCTTGGGCACTGATGGCCCGGAGAGTTACAGTGCCTTGCGAAAGTATTCGCCCCCCTTGAACTTTTCAACCTTTTGCCACATTTCAGGCTTCAAACATAAAGATCTAAAATTTTTATTTTTTGTGAAGAATCACCAACAAGTGGGACACAATTGTGAAGTGGAACGAAATCTATTGGATTGTTGAAACTTTTTTAACTAATAAAAAAATGAAAAGTAGGGCGTGCAAAATTATTCGGCCCCCTTGCGTTAATACTTTGTAGAGCCACCTTTTGCTGCGATTATAGCTGCAAGTCGCTTGGGGTATGTCTCTATCAGTTTTGCACATCGAGAGACTGAAATTCTTGCCCATTCTTCCTTGCAAAACAGCTGGAGCTCAGTGAGGTTGGATGGAGAGCGTTTGTGAACAGCAGTTTTCAGCTCTTTCCACAGATTCTCGATTGGATTCAGGTCTGGACTTTGACTTGGCCATTCTAACACCTGGATACGTTTATTTGTGAACCATTCCTTTGTAGATT